>JAUNZM010000072.1:0-2400000 GCA_033459285.1 Clamator glandarius | reverse complement strand
GATGCTCTTCAAAATAATGGGATCAGCAGAAACAGATCATGTCAGCAAGGTTGAAAATGCTATTTCTCTGCCATCAGTGGCATATTTCTCTGTGACTTCCCATCTCCCACTGACTTGACAAAGTTCAGGATTTCACCATTTAAGATTTGCTGAAAAATCTCTGCTGAATTGTCTTAGCCAGCCGAGACATTTCACTGCCTGGTAAAGAATAAGTGGCCTATAACAGGAATATCTGAAGTCACATTTATTTAATATTACAGAAAAATTCTCCCTCACAAGATTTTTTTTATGACTTTAGCTACAGAATTTTCCAAATGGAAACATACTGTATGAAAATATGTCCAGATACATTAGTTTACCTCCATATAACACAAAGCAGAGCTAAAAACATTCAATAAGGTCATCGTATTCATTCTTCAAGCCTTCCATTACAAGACTGTCCTCTTCAATATATTTACCAACTTTATCCATATTTATACTAAACAGCTCAGGCAATGAGCTTTCATCACTTCTACTGAAGAGGTAGGTACATGATTAATGTTTAAACACACAAGTACCCTCTCCAAGTGAAAGGGAATAAGTCCTTGAAAGTAATGGTAAGCTTAAGTTTGTTCAGAATATCCAGGCTCTATTCGATCAATGCTAAGCTTTCTGAAGATTATATTAAACTCACTCTTCAATACTGTTAGAAAGAAGACAAAAAGAACAGGAACAAACATTGACTCCACGAAGTACACCCATGCAGCTAGAGGAAAGGACAACTATAGGCAAGATAGCACTCAAGGTCCCCAATAGCAATGTGTAGTCGATGGTCAAACCTGCCTCAGCGCATTTTCAGTGGTACCGGTAGGCAAGATACCTAGCTTGAGAGTGACCATTGCACTGTAAACTTTCCTAATTCCTTCAAATGCTAGTTACATTCTCTGGGGTCTTAAGAGAAGTCATGCCAGGCTAGGGATGTGTAACTCCATAAATTACCTTTATTCATTAATGTATATGGAAGGGAAAAGGTGACTTTCCTTCCTGATCATATCCATAGGGAAGACAGACAACACAGAGGAGTATTGCTTTATTTTTTATGTCCTAGAAATCTAAACCATCTAATCCAACATGCTAAAGAAAACACGCATTCACAAAATAAAGTCCACACCAACTGCAGGAAGTTAAATTTGGCAGAAAAACCCAGGTATAGACAGCCTCCTCCAGAAATATCAAGTTCATTTTTACACCTCCACACGTTATACATACACATATAAATAATGATCAACCACCCATAAGTGCAACAATAATGTTCATAAGCACAAGACAGAACTTAGAAAGTAAAACATTCACATTTCTCAAAGCAGCATTCACTCATCCACAGTACGCAAATAGGTTTAAATAAAAGTCACTGGAGCAAATGCTGTAAGGCAAGGTGACAGGATAAATAACATAACTCAAGGCCCCACCGTTGAAAGGCCTACAAACAGGCCTTTCCAAAATGCTGGGTCTTTCTTGACTTTCTTCCCATAAAACAATGTAAGCCTACAAAAGATGGACTGCAGCTGAGTGAACTTTATGGGAAGTTTTATTTCTAATCCTATATTTAGTTTGCAGCACTCTCCTCCTTCCTACATCCTTCTTCAAGGACTCTCTGTATTTCATTGCAAACCTACCTCCTCCCTTATGCTGAGTGTTGCCATTATGAATTGTTTCTAAATTTGCAGTTGTAAGAGGAGAAGAAAGAACACTAAGGAAATGCAGTGGCAATTATGAATGACATGCCATAGGCAAAACCCAGCAGGTCTGGAGACACCTCCATAAGCAGGAGTTTTACATTCTTTACTTATAAGCATACACACTGTCCTGCTTATTTTGATGGCTGGGTGAGTCTTGTCAGATCTCTCTTGTGTTTTTCCTACTTTCTGGTTCAGAGCTTTTGCTCTAAATTTTTGTCAAGTCAGGTGGGGATGGAGATGAATAATTAAATTAATATCCTGTAACCTTAACCTTAGAACTTGCTGCACAAAGATGGTAATCAGATTGTTCACAGAGACATGACCCACTTCACAGTCATTCAGTCAAACAAATGGACACGTGTATTAAAAACACAAGAAATACCTGGACATAGGCCCTGCAAGAGCGCTCCCTTTTCTGAAGCTGAGTCCATAAAGACAGCAGATTAAAGACGGGATAGAAAAAACAAGTTAGTGACAGAACAAAGGAAAAAATATTGAAGAAAACGCCTATGAAAAAAACCCCTAATTTCTCTGTTAAGTAGGCCCTGAAAACCAACCAAAACAAAGGGGGCATGCAAGTTAGGCAGCAATGAAAGGCTAGAAGGACTGTCTCCAGAAAAAAAGGTTAGTCCTTTTTCAGTGAAGAAAAACACAGACTGGCAACCTTGCAAGAGCAGGGGTTAAATGGTACAAGACACCTAAGTGGAGATGCTCAGGTGATGATGTTTTCCCTACAGCTTGGAGATCACACATGGTATTTCCACATCAAAAAAGGCTGGAAGGAAGGGGGCTGATGTTTATTTATGTAAGAGGAGCATGGGCTCTGCTGTCAGACAGCACTGATGGCACAGTGAAGTATAAACAAGCTTTGGATGAGCAGGACCAATTCCAGAGAGTAAAACGTATACAGGACTGCATCCTGATATTGGATGGGCCTGTACAGACCCATCCCGATACATCTGCTCAGGTGTCTGGCTCAAGGCAAAACCTATAGTGCTCCAGCTTCACTGCTGTGAGCTTGCTTAAAGCTAGCTCACGCACGAGTTGTGTGTGATAACACATTGCATTGAAGGAAAAAGCATTACCCAGGGCTCCTAATGGTATAAAGGGGCACTGAAGAGGATGTAACAATGAAATGGGAATCTGATATAATATTTCCAGTTGGGGCTGTTAGGAGCCAAATATAGGACTGTACTTTGATAGGCATTTGCATGCCTCCTTCCTGATAATGCACTTCAGCATGTCACAGCATTCAAACAGACACTTATTTATCTCCTTGGAACTTTGCAGGCAAACTGCAGCAGTGAGCTAAAATTGGGGAGTTTTGCAACGGTGCAACTGAACCTTACAAAATCAGGCTGCTCACAGCCACTGGCTTGACTGGGTTTGTTTTTGCTGAGGTGCCTGGGCTGGAAATTGCACACTGATAAAGAGTCTGGGTAAACTGTGCTCTCAACTCACAGCAATGCAATTCCATTAGTATACCTGAGAGCCAAATTTGTCTTTGAGAGTTTTGAGGCTCTGAAATAAACAAAATACACACAGGTATCACGTGAAGTCTAATTTCAATTTCTAATTCATCAATTGGTAACAGTAAAAACCTTCCTCTGGGTAAACTTGGCCAGTAAGAAGGCTTTACAGAAACAAACGGAGATCAAAGAAAGCTTTGCTGAAAATTACAGAGCTATCCACTCGGGGGTCTTGCCAGTCTGCAATACAACAATTACTACCTTAATTAAGCCTGATCTGGTGAAAAACATAAAGCTTTTAATGTCAGGAAAGTGGCTCCTGAAAGATGTTGGCTTTTAAAAATTCTGATTATGCCTGTTAATTTCAATTCATTGTACATCAGCTTGTAAAATCCCCAGTATAAAACAGCACAGGTGATTACTTTCAGATCCCCAGAACATTTCCTTTAATGATTAAAAGAATATTTAATTGCTACTGCTTGCTTTATTTCTCTTTTTTTTATCTGACTAAACAGCACTAAACAAAACTCTTTGCAAATTATATTTTTCCTTTTTCTTTTTTTGGGGGGAAATACTCTTGATCAGTGAAGGGGAAAATGGAGCAGTAACTCTGCTGCCTTTTGTTTGCCCAATACTACTTCCAAGTTGAATTAATGCATTCTTAAATGAACACAGAGCTGTTGCTCTTCTAAAGAATTAAGTGGGGAATGAGAGCAAGTAAATTACTGAGCCTGTCATGTGGATCACTGATTCACATCAATGTTATGCAGGACTCCACACAGTCCAGAATTTTAATGTGGAGTGCAGTTGATTTCTATGAGGTGCTTGTGCAGAGCTTTTAGAGGAGGAAACTGCAGGGGGGAACCCAAGAGTGACAGCGAGCTGAAAAACTCTGCCTTGCCCAGTCTCCTTCCCTTGGTAACTAATACCTTGCCCCATGATACAACCGCATTTCATGTAATCAAAACAAATATTGGAATGTGGGATACAAAATGATGAAAAAGATGTGCTTGCAAAGCTGACATTACAAACTTGGGTGTGGCTAGGGCATATTCAGAAAAGCAAGCAGGCTACAATCATGAACCATATTAGTAGGTGACATTAATTGCTGATTTTACCTGATACTGTGAGACATCACCATAATTTCAAACAAAGAACTATGGTATGATTATAACAAGTTATGCTGATGTAACAGTTAGGACAATTATTACCTGCATTGTTATAAAATAGCTGGAAGTAGCACTAATTAAAAGCATCAGGATAACTCAAATCACAGCACATGCAAAGCACATGAGATGCGGGACTTCACTTCCCACGCAGCTGTAATCTTAAACAATCCAGAAGCCTTTTGCGTTTAAAAAAGTGCAAGTCTACAATAATAACTTACAAGTAAAAAGGACAATGTTACTTTTCTGAAAATTATTTCTCTTCAGAAAACACACAAGAAATTTCAGGCTTAGCTGGGACAATTTTTTCCACCATATAACCTTGGGACCAAATTCTGTTCTCACTTACATGGATGCCAGGGCTGTCAGAGCTGAGAAGCAAAGGACTGGGTGGCTAATATAACCATGTGATCATAGTCACAAGTTTCAGCTGTTCTTTGTTGTGACAACGAGACTCACACTATTCACCATCTGAATTCTATGTAAGTCCTATCACATCTGTTTATAGCAGATTTAGTGATGAACAGGACCTTGGAAACCTTCAACTTTACATATATTCTTATGGAGCTCCCAGTCTGTATTTCCTCCCATATGACTGGCTACTTCTAGCACCTTTAGCATGTAGCAGTTACACTTAATTCTGGAAATGACAAAAGGACTCATTTTTTTTTCTCAAATAAGAGGGACAGAAACCACACTACTGTTATGTAGTAAGGTGCTTTAGGGCTAAGTCACAGGTCATAGCTAAGAAGGCCCTCTAACACTAAACCATCCTGAAAAACAGAAGTGTAAATATGATGGTATCTTATGTGCCTTTGGTAAATATGTCCAGTATAAATAAATGTTTGTTTGCTTTTATTTATTCATGCATAAAAGTGTTCATTTGATCTTCACATCAGTATCTTGTAATGTTACAAGATGCAAAAAAATAAAAATCCAGACTTCCTCTGTTTCTTGGGGCTTTAAATTCAGATTTCCTGGGATCATATTACATGGCATTTCAGAGACAAATACAACACTGGAAATGCTGGACAAAATTCTGTTCTCATTCATGCTGGCACAAGTCCAAAACAATTGCCATGGCGTCACTTGAGTTATTCTCATACTGAGCTATGACAGCTGAGATCACATGAAGTACTTGGAGTTCATATATCTACACATCTAAGGGTTTACATTTCCCAGAACCAATAGTACACTTGGCATTTACAACTGTTTCATTTCTCAGCAGAATAAAATACACTGTAAACTAAAAACTGCCAGGTACTCTTGTCTGCTATGAAAGAATCACTGCCCTAAAATGGCACTCATTCAGGAAGACATTTACAATAGTTCTCCAGGGAGTTCCAAGCCCTTCTTCAGCCTCCTGTCCCTTCTTGAGCCCTTTTGCTTTTACCTTATTTAAGCTGCGTGCAGCACTGTCCTTCCCTCCTGGAGTCAGGTTTCGGAGCTGCACATCAAGCAAATTCACCAGCTGGACCATGGCAGATACAGAGTACGTGATGTCACCAGCATACAGGTGGTTTCTTGTGTGCTCCGCAAGCTCCCGCGCAATGTTGGCAGCCATCTCTCCTGACTTCATCTGCAATTGAGAAAACAGAGAAAAAGGTTGTCCCTGGTATGGTGTTACTCCAGTTCCTTCCAGCCCCACAGTGTTGAGTCGATTCCCCACAAGAATTATAAGAGGAGAGAAGAAGAGGAGAATAAAAGAAGGGAGGAATTCCCAAGAAGGAAATTACAGCAAGAGTCTTCACATTTGGTCTTGTACAGTGTTTAAGTGTGGTTTAAATAAAAATAGTTTTTCTAGCTACAGTCACCATGCTGGCTTCAACACAACAGTTTCTGATCTTCTTACAGGGCACTGCTGGAATTGAGAAGCAGCTGCTCCTTTGCACTGCAGCAGATGCAACCAAAGATGCCACTGCCTTCCATGGGATGCCTATGCTAGGGAGGGCTTCAGTTAGTTTGTCCCATGGCCTTACCTATGCCACATTAAAAAACCAAACTATGTAAATAGTCTGTCCTGTCAAGAACGAGCAGTTTCTGATTCCAGAATATTATCTGATAGAGAAGAGATGATTTTTATTACAACTCCTAGGCTAAGCAGTTTCTTCTAAAAAGAATGAAAATAAATAACCCTGATAAGAAAGCAGAAAAAAAAATCACAATTCTCATCATGTGAATTTAATAACCAGGTCCTAGTTTACTACTTAGCATTTTCACACAGCAGACAGTCTCCTTGTCACACTAGCCATCACATCTGTCATGAGGCTAGTGATTCTCAGCACATAAAAGCATACTAACTCAGGAGAAACAGGCTGGAGGCTTTAAGCAGGGGCCTGCTGGAAGGGAAAACCAAGTAGGCTGTTTGGCTGAATCTTGTATTAGAAGAATTTTATTTTCTCATTGAGTCACAAAACTCATGGATCACCTGCAGTAAAATTCACTGTGTAATTATTTGGGAAACTCTCTCTTTACCACTGTGGCTTTCCCTCCTTTCTTCTTCTGTTTTGCTCTCCCTATCTGGGGCCCCTTTCCTCTTCTATGCCATAGAGACAAGGGACAGAGCAGCTGGTCCCATCTCCTTTCTACAAGCAGCCCACTACAAAAACACTGTTGCATGCTGCTGGACTTTTTTTCATTATACACTACTCTGTAATCTGGAATGCCTACCTATGGGGAATATGCCAGGGATAAAGAGAAATTACATATGATGACATTTAAATGAAGCTCCTACTTCTCTGTCTGTCTCCATGACCACCTCTGCTGTGTTCTTCATATGAAATTTCCAATTGTGTTATCTACCAGCAGCTAGAAATCAGATATTTCTAGTGCTTATTATAAAGTAAGATTCTAGGGAAAGATTGCAGGCTGAGCTTCTACCTCTCTTTAAATCAATTAGTTGGGTTGTAAATTAATAACTTACTTCCATCAATTTGACAGCAACAGCTCATCAGATTTGATGAAATCTAACTGAAGATGTTCATATGTTAATCTACAGAGAATTAAAGCATATGATGATATAGATAAGATAAACAAAGCAGATAATGTGTTGTTCTTCCCATTAGAGCAATGATAACATATTTTAAGACTGAATTATTTCTTCATTGTTACACACAAGGCTAATGCCATAGAAACCATATCCTATTGTTACAGCTGCCTGCTCTCTTGAGTTGCTGAAGAAAGTATTAGCATAGAGGCTGAATTCTGACCACTTCTGTTGGCACCCAGAGTTTTAAAGAATGACTGCATCAAACTCGTTCAACATAAAGAAATCTATTCCAACATATTTTTGTAGTTCATCACTGAAACTTAGCATGTATCATGACACCAAAAACTGCAGGAATGAAAAAGTTTTTTGTAGGTATACCAGCAAAAAACGCTACCACCCAATATTTGATGCATACATTTTCCCTTGGACCATGGACCTATACACATTGGCATACTCTGAGCAAATTGCTCAGCTGCTACAAAGGCAAACTCAAGAGTTTTATTTCCCTGTAAAAAGCCTCTTGTTGCATTCCACTGCTGCTGTTGTTCCTACCTGTCTGCAGAAGTGGTGTGGACTGGTCGCTAATAAAACTTCCCTTGGACTGATTGAAAAAACTGAAAATCTGAGCAATTCCAGTGTGATCAAATAAACATCTCAAAACAGGCAACAATGGAAGAAGCAAACACATTAGATTCAAAATCTGTGAGCTCCTGGGACACAGAATATTTACCCAAACTCATTTCACATACCTAGGTTTCCTGAAAACACAGAGATGTGCCATTCCCTTGGGACAATGTGTCTGACTGACAGGTGATGAAGCTACTTCCTAGCACTAACAATCATTTCCAAACCTATTCATTGTCACCCAGAAAATGCAGCTACAATTTAATACAACATTGCTGAGACGCTCCTTCCACTCTACCTGTGTTCATAATGAGAGGGGTACCCAGAATGATGACCCTATCACATTAATGCTAATTTTCCAAATTCTTTAAGCATTTTCCACTGATGTTGAAGATACCCATCAAACCTAACTTCTGTTATCAGTTCCAAATGCTGGCTGAGTATTACAGTCGTAAGATACATAGCTGGTTTCTTATAACAACAGGACTGAGCCCCCTTTTTGGTGAATTCTACGTAATGCTCAGCAAAGCTCACCATTGCCCAAGAGGACACATTACTAGCTTACTTGCCCTCTATATCCACATCTGCCTCTTCATTATGCTGTGTGGAAGATGAGGTATTTTTTGTTTTGAGCTCCAAGACCAATAACGGGAATCAAATATAATATATCTCTCTTTGATTTGAGACTATTTTGTTAAAATTTTCTATCTTGATTATGAAAAAAACTCTAAAAAATCAACAAGAACTCTAGGATAAAAGAAAACATTCTGTTCAAATCAAATTTACTTGCTGGTTATTTGGGGTGATTTGTTTTGCCTTTTACAAATTGATTAAATCTAGACTTGGAATGCTGACTTAAAGGAGAGAAAAAAATGTTTCCTGCCAAAAATGCCAACACACAAAACATAGTTTTCTAGCACTGTCAAAAAAATTGCTCCCCTCTTCCATTTGAGCATAGTGACAGGATTCAGGCTAGATTACAAATGAGCATTGGCATACCTGAAATCACGCTGTGCAACACTTCACTAATATTTTCCAAGTTTGTATCACTATGTCAAATATTCTTATTACTGAAAAGACTGTAAAATAATAGTTGTTGGAGATGGCACCTAGTCCTGCCTATTTTATATACGCCAAGGAACTGAAGCAAGGAGAGTTATCTGGAAAAGCTAACAATGACCCTTCTGCAGCATTCAGCCCTACCTTTCTCAGAGGCAACTGACTACAGGAGAGGACAGCAGAACATAAATGAAAGAAATTGCAGAAAAGAAGTATTTAGGGAAGAAAATTCAGATGTAATAAAAAAAGATGCTGGGAAGAAAGAGGATGTGCTGATACACCAGTGGTCATAAAGGTAAAAATATTTTCCTGCAGCTTGAGGCTGACTGATAGAAAAAAATAGAAAGATCACATGAAAGACTGAATGAGGATTTTTGGAAACAGTGACATACAGATGGAGTGGACAGATGGAAAGGCCATAGAGTTTATGCTGTTTTATGGAGGGACAAACAGCTGACAGGTTTTATCAGGCACCATCAGCTGCCAGCAGTCAGGTAGCAAGGCTGAAACAAGGGTTGTGGGCTAAGTGACACTGTGAAGCCTTCATGGCCATTTTATTTCCCTGATGGAGGTTTCATTATATCTTTACTTTTTTTTTTTTTATGACAAACATGCCATTCCATTCAACTTTGCTTTTTTCTTTTATCAGATGATACCTAATGATATAACTAACTAGCTCTAAACACTAGTTATCCAACAGAAAGTTCGACTGCTGCTCTGGGTAGAGTACAGCAGAACATTAGAGCAGTGAAAAAGTTTTTTTGAAACTATGGTATGCAAAAAACTTAAACCATAATTATTGTTCCTTTAGTAATATGCTAACTGTAGCACATGCTCCAGCCAGAACATGATGGCGCTCTGAAAACAGATCATCAAAAGCAACCTGGATGGTGGATTTCATCATGGTGTCATCAGGACTTCAACTTCACCCTCAGCCTGAACACAACAATTTGGTGGAGTCTTTCACAAACCCGGACTCTCTGCCAGACACACCTAAGCAGATCTACAAGCCCTGAAGAAGTTGCTTTGAACCCTAAGGTTATCTGCAGTTTGTGACTATATAGTCTAGGCTGTTCAGGAGAATGATATGAATACAGGTGGCATGTGCATTAGATTTACAGTTTGAGGCCCTTAATGCATTCATGAAGGACACAATGCTTTCTATTCTGCTACAAAATGGGCCTCCTTTCTTTCAGAGGCTTGAAGCTGACAGCAGCAGTGTCTCTCCTCCCAGGAAGTACTCACAACTGAAACCTGCCGGGAGGAAAAGGTACCTTCAAACAAGTAACACACTGCATCAAGGACGCTACTGATGAAAATAGGAGGTAAAACAAACAGGCTGAGACTGAACATATGACCTCACGTTTAGGACAATGCAATGTACCCAGACCTGACCTTTTCCTGCTTGACTCTAGAAATAACCCAGGTAACAGTGCATAATTCAATCACACTGGCAAGTTTATTCTCTTGCTACATTAAGGGGTCATGGTAGGCATCTACGATACAGTTAGAGTAAATGTCAGGAGACCAATGAAATGGTGAAGCACACATTTGTTCTGATCTTCTATCAAGCACAATATCTCTAATGGAAGCTAATAGAGGGTTGTAAAACCTAATACCATGATGCAAGCAGGCAAGTACCCAATGTATGGTCTTAGCATAGCAGGAGAAAGAGAAGAAGCAAGTAATAATCCTTACTTCACTACAGAAACAGGAAAGCAAGCACAACATTTCCTTTCACTGGCTTGGCTGAAATCACTTCAGAGGACTCATCACCCTTCTTACTGAGCAGCTTGGAGCTGGTGACGGAATAGGGGATTTTGGGGAGACAAAGTAGATTAGGAATGAAGACACACTGGGCAGGTATGAACCTTGGCTGTCAAAGAAGAGTTTCTACCCATTTTGTAAGCTGTGCTGCAGCTGCTGTGGGATGGGTGGACAAGGAGAATCTAAACACTGAGGATGTAGGTGAGCTGAGGTGCAAAGTGTGACCACCCCTTGTCCTCATGGCACGTCTGGGTTACTGCTTCCTCTAGCTGCATCCACAGCAGCAAAAAATAGGAGCTGGCTTGGCTTAGAGGAAGAAGACTTCTTTTTCAGCTTTAGAGAGATACTGGAGCAAATCTGCAAGTTTGGGGGGAAGGAAATGTCCTGCACATGGCAGGCATGTAAGAAATCAATGCCTGATTTACAAATAAATCAATTTCCATATCTAAGTGCAATGATGATTTCCAAGCCTCTTACTTGGGCAAAGAAATGAAGTCGCTATCAATTATTCATAAATAATTTAAAACTGTGTTTGCCATAAGGGGCCTACTGAATGTAAACCCCAATATAAGTGCCTAGGCAAGCCTGGCTAGGCTTTCCTCTCAAAACTGACACCTGGGAAGTCCTGATGTTTTGGAGCAGCTCTCCGTAGAGACTGGGCCACATATCCCAAGATTCCCATTCAGGCACCAACAGGTTTTATCCAGAGTCATTTGGCAGATCCCTCTAGTCTTTCCGCTGAACTGGTAGGAGGTTCCCAAAGTTGAATGTAACTAAATTCCTCCAGAAAAATAATAACAATATAAAAAAAATTAGTTCTAATGGTAACCTGCTGGTCATTTCTGAAAACCTGGTTCTTCAATTTTAGTGTGCTTTGAAAGCACGTAACAAATTAAATGGGGCTCATTTGTTACACAAACGATAGCTAGGGTTTCAAGTAAAATAAGCCTAACCTTGATGGAGACTTCATCAGTGCAGTCTATTATTTCCCTCTGCTAATGGCTAATGGCCTAACCATCTTCACTGCGCAGCAAGAGGTCTCCCAGCTGCCTGGGTGAATTATGGCTAGAATAAGTAATACTAACCCCTTGAGGATAAGTATGTGGGTCTTAAAACAAGAGCTGCACAGCTGTTAATGCCGGCAAAGGCAGTCTTTATTAATCAGCAGAGCTGCCCACCCTTCCATGTGAGACAGAAAAGACCATGGATCTTTGTAATGGCAGTGCCATGTCACAGCAGCCCCATGTTTGTTGATGCCTTCCCTCATTTTTGGGGAGGGACTAATGTAAATACAGATGAAGTGAGATAGGGCTGATCAGGGGTATACATGCTAGTGATTCAGAGGTTTTGGAGCATCAGTTAAGGTTGGGGAAAGGGAGGAGAAAGCCAAAAATGCAGGGTCACTGCATCCCATTCACCATTGGGCACTGGCTTTCTAGGAGGGCAGTTCCACTACCATGCAGCAGCATAGCTAGCCTGCAACACTCGCTCTGGCTAAAGAAGTGAATAAATCCCCACAAATTGCTGTAATAAGGATTCAGCCCACAAACTGTGAGGCATAAACACACAGCTGGTCTATCTTTGTAATGAAATCAGCTGAAAGCACCACTGTGCATTAATAACAAAAACATTCAACATATTGCTACCAAATAAGCTCTGCTTTTCTTGAAATTCCATTGTCACATGTTAATGCAATTTTAACACTGATAAATCATGAATTGCTACACAACATTCATCAAGGGGGACTTCAGAGTCAAAAGATATGCATTACTGCAGCTTTGTGTTCTACACCATCAGTTCTTTTACAATTTGTGTAGAAGTTAAAGACAGAAAGTCAGAAGTGCAATACAAACCTTTCACATTTAGTCTGCCTTTCTTGGGTAAGGATTTCTAAACTACAGGGTTTATCATGTGCTTGCATGGCACGAGAAAATCCTTTGGTGTGCATGAAAGTGAATGTTTCCTTTTGCAGTAAGTTGTTATTTTCCGTACAGCCAGTCATCTCCTTCTCCCTCTTCCTCCTCTTGCCACAAACAAGAACTGTCATTCACTTGATTTTAATTCCACTCTGTAATCCCTCTTCTTTGCCTTTCCCTCATCCTCATTGCCTTAATTTCCATCAGATATTTACAGTTTTGCTTTCTCCTTACAATTTTTGGCTACCACACATGGCTCATGTTTTATATGTGACTGTTGGTCACTTTGGGTGCCTTGTTGTGAAAGCAACCAGGGAGCTCACTAAAGTCAGTGAATAGACTCAATGTGAGCAACACACGGGAAGGGTTTTACCTTTTGAGTGATGTGGTTGATCCATGGAGAAGAGCAATTGCTGAGATCAGGTCCTTGGGGCTCCCAGATCCCATCTGGAGCAAGACATCGGAAAGTTGCAACACCTGGAAGACGAAAGCCACTGTGTTCAGTGCAATTGTTTGCATTTTGCTCCCAGAACCCCATGTCACAAGATGGGAGCTTATTAGTGCTCAAGATGTTTGTAGGACACTTCTGAGCCATCTCAGTGTCCTAGTTTCCCATCATCTTAGTGCTTAGGGGACCTAAGACATGAAAGGTCCATGAAGTAGTACACGGATATTATCTCCATTTCACCAAACAGAGACTATGGACAGAATGCTTTACCTTAGACCAAACAGGAAAGCTGCCAAGGACTAGTAAATCAAAGCTGGATCTCAAATGCTGAGCCAGCACCTCAACTGCTCTGTCCCACTGCTGGTGACCCGGGATCAGACCCTGCAACTTGACTACCTTGCTGCTTTACAAAGATTTGACTGTTCTGAATCAATATCAAACCATTTGGGAGGAAACACACAAATGTTTAAACACTATGAACAACCAGATGTATTGCTGGGCTTTATTGTCCGCCCCTAACCATCAAGAGAGACTTTACAGCAGAGTTTTGTTTGGCAAGGGCAGCCCAGATCCCTGCTGCAAAAGACAGTAAAGTGCCTCAGACCCTTCCATACAAAGAGAAACACATCTGAAACTATGCAGTCAAAGATCTCTAAATAAGCAGGAAAGTCAGTACACCTGAATTAAAGACTGCTTCCTATAAAATGCTCTGCTCTGCGAAGCGAAACTTTTCAGCACAGGAGTACACTACAGGCTAGGTTTGACGGTAGTGCCTATTAAAGGCAGTGAGAATTTGTTCATGACTTCAAAGGAAGTTGGAAAAGGCCCATTGCAAATGTACAACAGCTTTTAACAAGTTGTATGAATCACTGAAATTAGAGATGGGAAAGTTTTATTGCCATTCCCTATCAACAACTTGAGTTATTTTTTCCCCCCCTTAGGTATTTACATCCAGTTCTTAACTCTTATGCTAGAAAGGGGGTTCCTGCATCCAGACTTTATTTTCCTTTTTTAATTTTTTATTTCCTATTTCATTTTTTTTCTTTCTTTTTTCACAGCTTCAGTTCAGCCTATACTTCCCCCTCTCTGGGAACCACCTAATACTTTTTGCAATAATTTTACCAAGTAGGGCTGGGAAAGACAGCAAAAATGTTCTTCACCTATTCTCACCAATGATTCTTTCCATGTCCCTCATACTTTAACATATTTTATCAGCATGACCTCATCAGATTCAAGAGAGAGTCAGTGTTCCTAAACACACGTGTGAATGGCTGTCCAGGGTAACGGAAAGGAGAATTCAGAGTCTCCTCTGCAAGCCAAATCCCTCCAGCTCTTATTTTCAGGGATTTTACTCCACCTTCTGCTTTATTTTTGGCAAGTGAGTTCTTGGGGTTGGACACCAAGGCTAGCTTGAATAATAAATACTCCTGGAAAACCACACTTGATAAAATACAGCAAACTGAACCATAGGACAAAACTCATTCTTCATCCCACTGGGTTTTAATTTGAAAAGAAAGTTTCCAAAATCTCCTTTTGGATAAAAACAATTGGGAAGAGTAGAAGAAAAGAGGTACAGTTCAATAAACAATATACCATTTTGAAGATTTAGCTTGTTTCCCATCCTGCTCTCCCTGCTGATCACACTAGATGCTGACTGGAGTTTGAAAAATCACTCATGCTGGTTCAGGAGTGCAATCTGGGAATATCTGTGATCTGAAATCCTGGCCATAGTCTTTGAAATGCAAATAGTGCAGCACAGAGCTTCAAAATATAAGATTTTATTTCCCTGCTGCCCCCACCCTCAAATAAGCAAAGCATCAGCCATCATCAGCACATCAGTCAATGAGCCCAGGGGCTACTAATACAGGCAAAACTAGGGGTGACAGGCACATTGTACATAACTTCTGGAAGCAGAGTCTTAGGGAGCATATCAAGTACATGTTAGCCTGTACTCTCCTTTGGCCAGAGCTTGGGGTTCCCAAAATCCTGTGCAATGTGCTCAGCATATTGAGGCTTTCATCCTAGCCAGCTGCTTGCCTTACCTCACCAAGGCAATGTAGACCTGACAGAAGACATCAGCACTGTCCACTGACGACAGCACGTGTGCCACAGGGGCATGTGGCCAACCTGGTTGCACACTCACAGTGTCCAGTGAGAAAACACAGATGACTCACTGTGTTCTCCTGCCACTCAACTCACCTATCGAGCCTATGGGACATGGCTGCTTTGCCATCTGTCCCTGCCGAGTCCGAGACCACATAATGTCACGGGCTTCCATGGGGTCACAGCTCTCAGCACCAGCTGGTGGCAGCTGGGAGGAGGCAGATGGGAGGTGTGTAGTCATTTCATCGGGGACATCAGCCATAGGCGATGGTGTGCTGGTGCTCTTGTTCCTCCTGCTTGAGGCCGAGGTGGTGGTGGTGCGGCCAGTGCTGCTGGTGGCAATTCGTGGTGTGGTGCTGGCAGTGGTGCTCCCTAGGCCCAGAGTCCCTGATGTTGATACTCCTGAAACAAAGGCAGAGATGATTAAAGAGAAGAAGGGAAAAAAGGACTCAAGCCTAGGTCCCAAGGATGTCCCTTCTGCCACCTGCGATGGCCTGTGAGGTGTAGTTGGAGCTACAGCTAGCACAAGGCTTGCTGCACCGCCACCTTTCAAACAGAAGTTAAAGCACACAGTGAGAGAAGCATACAAGGGGGTATTGACTCCTGGAGCACAACCAGTTTTACAAAAGCACTAGCATCTGATGAAAATAAAGCATTACTTTATGTCCTCACCATTTTTCTCCCTGGCATTTTAATGTAAGAATCTTATTTTCCATCTTTTAGGGAACACCTCGCACAGAAATGTTTTAAATTTTTTATTGTTGCTGAAGACACAGTTGATTTGAACAGAAAAAACATCTTCCATTGTATAATAACCCCCGCACACACACACACAAATCCAACCCCACAACTGCCGTGCATGGAACGATGAATGGAAGGCTGTACTCCAGAGCAAGCCGCTCACTTTCTCCGAGGTTCATGCCTTGCTGCTTCAACCCAACAGCAGCGCTTGGTCCCTCGATCTGCAGGCCACGTGGCAGATGAAAGGTGCATGTCAGGCATACTTGAAAGTTTGATTTTCAACAGGATATTAAATTTAAAACCTGCAGTGAGCAGCTTAGCAGCAAGAGTTAGGGAACTTGTTTTAGAAATGCATTAACCCATCCTACATCCTGCAACAGCTGCACTAAGTACTGGATGTGGTGAATACTGAGGGATGCCCACCTTATTTTGACTCCTTTTTAGACCAAGATGCTTGCACAGATTGGAGCTTTCTGTGGATTTCTTCATGGACCTGAAATCTCAGGTGGGGAATCTGAGGCACGCTGCCTCCAATTACTCCTCCATCGCTCATGTCATGATGCATGCAGTTTCTGAAGAAGCCTGCTTCTCCCACCTCCTTTACCTCTCCTAAAGACAAGTACCATCCTGCTTCTCTCAACGTAACCCTTATACTCCAGTTAAATGCCAGATGGACACAACTGCCTTTTCAATTCCTAGTCTGAGGAAACCCTGGGACTGTTTAGGAAAGGCAGGTAAGAAGGCCACATAAATAGACTTGTCTGATTCATGTCTGATCCCATTCTCTGTAATTCCCATGACACAATATCTCCCTACAAACCAGCCTCACTCAGCATCCAAAAATCCTTGAGGGTCACAGTTGCTCCATGTCCAGCAACAGGAACTGGAGTTTCTACATTAAAGATAGTCGTGTGTGAACTTCAGCCTAGCCAGAAATTAAAATTATATGCAAAAATCACCCTGTAGCCCTGAGATGCAGCCTCTTAACAATCCAGCTGTGTAAGCACACTCGACCTGCAGGCTCCTGAGAGCAGAGACTGTGCTTCCTTCTAGATCCAGTGAAGCAGACCATACTCACTATCCATGCAGTATTATTTATTAATGTATAATGATATTGCTGTCATTGGAGTGCACTCAAGTCAATCTATTCATCAATCTATTCCATGCATAGAGTTACATACCCTTAGTGTAAAACAGTAGATTTTCCATCCTGAAAGGGGTTTTTTTGTTATTTAAATAATTTAAGTCCATAATGCTGTGAGCAATTCTTCTGCCCCAGAGTAATCAATATCATGGCATTTGAAGCACACACTTGTTCTGCTTTTAGGTAATTTTTCTTTAAGCCCAAAACAGCCTCTCGTCAAATTTTAAAACTCAGCAGCATCATAAACATAATTTTCTGAGACATCAGTATTTTTCAAGCAAATATTCAGTTTAAAAATCCCAGCTCTACTATTGTAATGGTTTAGCCCCAGCCAGCAACAAAGCACTATGTGGCCACCCACTCATGATTTCCTTGTTCTCAGTTTTATAGGGACAAGGATGGGAAACAAAGAATGGGAAACTCATGGTTTGGGATAAAAACTGTTTAATAGGACAGAAAAGGAGCAGAGAAAACAGTAACTAGAATAACAAAAGGATATACAAAGTGAATGATACATAAAGCAAACCACTCACTGTCTGAAAAACTGATGGCCTGCACATTCCCAATCTAGGATTCATGAACTGAGGCACCAACCCAATACCTTAATACACTAAGCATGACATCCTGGTACTGAATATCCTTTTGGCCATTTGGGTCAGTTGTCACAGCTGTGTCTCCTCCCAGCTTCTTGTGAAAATTAATTCTACTCCAGCAACATCCCAGAACATTATCCACCCCTTAGTCTATACTGTCTACATCATTCCCAAATACTACCCTTCACAGTTAACAACAACAACTTTTCCTGTCTTTTATATTGTACTTTATCTGTACTAGTCTGTACGGATTAAATATCCATCTTGATGCAAAACTCTGTGTGTGCTTGGAGTTTTAAACAGTTTTGCAGCAGCAGAGGAGAATGAGGTGAGGTAGGAGGAGCTAGACTCTTCTTCCCTCCTTGCCCTCTCTGGCTTGCAGTTGGCATCTAGGGTTGTTTGGACTGTTTGCACTGGACCCAGCACTGATGGATTTGGACAGCAGTGCCCCTGACTGCACGTGCACACCCAAAGGATTCAAGCAGTGGCTATTCTGGCGAGGGTTCGCCATCCTTGAAGTCCCCAGACCCAGTGCAAGGCCTTTCCAGTAAGAACCCTGCACATGCCGCGATTCAAGAATTTTTCCACAGAGATATGGCACAGGCCCAGCAAGACCTTTCTTCCGTGCAACTCACACGTCAATAGGTTATGGAGCTTCTCTGTAAATAAAGGCCCTGTGGACCACATTTACTGCCAAAACCTCTGGTGCATTCATTGGGATGTTGATTATTCTTATGTTATATTCCTCTTTCCTGCTACTTTTCCCTCTCTGTCCTTTTTCTCTCCTTAAATGTACCTCAATATTTTTTCTCAGCGCTCTTGCATGAATATGGTTGCATCCAAGTTCTTGTAAACTGTTACTTTGACTGAGCTCAAAGTAAAGACATGTAACTTTGACTGCATTCAAAGTACAGATTGGAATTCTCAGTATAATTTTGACTGAGCTCAAAGTAAAAGATCATTACTGTGAATCACTGTAATTTTGACTGAGCTCAGAGTAAAAACTGGAATTCTGAGTAGGCCCCTGAAGTCACTGTCATCACTTCTGTGGCTGCTGCACAAACTTTCAAAAGAAATCTACCACTCCTATTCTACCAAGCAGGTCTGTTGGGGCCGGGCACTTGACAGATATGCATGTGTCTGTGCGTGTATACACACAGAGAGATCATTCGCTCAGTCTATGGGCCATCCTTCTAAAACATCTGTTGAGTTATTTAATCCTTGACTTTGAGCTTCATCTGTGGTAACAGTCTTTCAGGGCAGGAGAGATTGTGTGTGGTGGTGGATTCTTGCATGCCACATCCAGAGCTTGCAGTGGTGTATCTGGCATGGCCTATGCCCATGGACAGCAAGGTGAAGATGTCAGTTTCAGGGAAGTTGCTGAGTGTCAGTTGCTGAAGCTAGTTCTGGTTCCATCACCACTGTACTTTGCTCAGTTTCACTGAAGTCCACTCTTTATTTATTTGGGCGAGTCTTACATTAATACCCTTGATATGGCATTTGGCAGCTGTATTGGTGATGACATACAATGGCAGGTTATTAATCAATTAACATCAATTTAATTAAATGGCTACCCTCACTCAAAATCAAATCCCGCTAAGTGCACATTGGACTTCCGCACCCTTCCGCATCAGCCACCAAGTGCCCCTGGGTCCTTGAGCCAAAGCAATTGCATGGATGGGTTTGCCTTTGCCTGAGATAGGACTAATCCAGATTGTTTTCCCTAAAACATTCTTCTCTAAGGTATTTTCCAACCTGATGATTCTATGAT
Organism: Clamator glandarius; assembly: GCA_033459285.1. Lineage (NCBI taxonomy): Eukaryota > Metazoa > Chordata > Aves > Cuculiformes > Cuculidae > Clamator > Clamator glandarius. The sequence continues at coordinate 2,380,492 of JAUNZM010000072.1, read as the reverse complement.
TTTTATGGATTATTTTTGTGTGTTTAAAAAGTGGGTAGATGAGGTGCCTGGGGACATGATTTAGTAGTAGATAGGTAAAGTGGGAGTTGATGATCTCTAAGGTCTTTTTCAACCTAATGATTCCACAATTCTATGATTTGTGTGCATTACAGGGACTTCATCTGCTTCAACAGTAAACGGAAGTTTTGACTGGGCAAGACCAGATCAGTTGGTAGATCCTCGAGTGTTAAGTAACCAGGTGGCTTCTGCTAAATGTGCATCCCAGGACTTAAAAGGTCCCACCACCCACTGCTCTTGTTCACTTCTTCTGGTGGCTGGTGTGTGATAGGGGATGTGATATAACCACTCAATATAACGTTCCTTGGACCAGATGTCTATGATGTCTATTGCACAAAACTATTTCCCGCTTAATTTGTTCAAAGGCTTGTCATTGCCACTATTTAAAACTGTTTTTATCCTGGGTTACTTGATAGAAAGGGCTCATAACTAGACTGCAGTTTGGAATATGCATCCTCCAAAACCCCATAATATCCTAGGAAGGCTTGTGTTTCCTTTCACTAGTCAGTGGAGACACACCTGCTACTTTGTTGATCACGTCCACTGGGATCTGACAATGCCTGTTTTGACATTTTATTCTTAAAAACTGGATGTCTTGTGCAGGTCCCTTGACCTTACTTTGTTTTACAGCTAAACAAGCTTTCAGAAGGATTTGAACTGTTAATATTTTCACCTCTTTGTTAAAAACAACTTCTGCTGTATTGCTCCATACAATGAACTTGTCAGTGTATTACAGATGTTACAGAGCTTCACTCTGTTCCAGTGCGATCTGGATCAGTCCATGGTAGGGCTGTGTTTCTGCCCCTGGCACAGTAGATTTTTGTCTTCAACAACATAACTGTATTTAGTCCTGCACTCCAAAAAAATCATATTAAGAATGATACACAGAAACTAACTATTTTCTTTCCTTTCTTCAAACTAATGTCTGAAATGTCAGAGGAGGATGCAACTGAGAGAAAAAAGATCCATTCCCTTGTGGACTGTTGCCACATGGAAAAATCCTTTGTGGATTTTTTTTTCTATCACTTCCAGGAGGAGATCAGTTTTTGTGCCTGAGGCTATTTTGCCCACATGTGGCTACAAGTATTCTGCTGGGCCTGGGCAGATGCTGCAGTGAATATGAGCCAGATGTTGAGTTCTCTGTACTAGGGGAAAACCTACAATTGTGGTCCAAAATGGCATAAACTCAGCTGTTTCAATGCATTTCAAACTGGATATACTTAACTCACTGTTTTATTTCTTTTTTTCCCTCTGAATCTCAGTTCAAGCATTTAACATTAAATAATAAAGAATGAGAGCTGAATTGGGCAAAATCATCACAACAGGTTCAAGCCCAGTCAATCTGCCCCAACTCTTCCCTTCTCACTGCATCACCTCTCAGCAAGTCAATTAATACATTCAAAGCAGTCACCACATGGGACCAATTTCCAACAGATAAAAAAATATGTCTACCAAAGTCCTTTTGAATCCAAACATTATATTTCTGATAATGATCAACTGTTCATTACACATGCCTGACTGCTGTGGAAAAGTTCTTTAGTAAAAAAATATTCTAGCCATTATTACAATCTTCTAGCTTTTGCCTGAAAAAAATAAGAACTTAAAAAGCAGCCTGGCTACTTTTTGGTGAAATATCAAATTTTACGCTTTTGTAGGACTTACTATTTTGTGTGTATGAGAGCACTTAATACTTTCTCTGGCTCCCAGTAGCTCTTAGTGTCAGGTCCCCAATTTAGTTGTCATTTGAATAAAAGAAGTTGTTTTTTTATTTTCCAAGAAACTACTGAATCCCACTTGAAAGACGTAACTTCAGAGGCATTAGAAAATGTTTTAACTGTCATTGGCATGGGGTTACAACACATTGGCATACACAGCAATATCAGGAAATTAGATGGTACAGAGTTCAGTTCAAGAGCTGGTTTGGGACAATCTAGCTTCAGATCGCTCTAGTTCTTAAAAATACTGTCAGATGTTGTTGTGTTTGTTTTGAATTTCTGGATTTGAACATATAAAATCTGACTAATAGTTTTGTTTTTTTATACACGTATTATTTCACACATGGGACTGGGAGTAGGGGAGAAAGGCACAAAAAGCATACAACTTCTTTTTAAGGGTACAACAACTTCATACTGTTAGTGAATGTATGGAGTGAACTTCTAATCTTCTAAACAATCTCTGTCCCCTGGTGTGATTCACATCCATCAGAGCCAGTGGTGCAGATCTTACATGCTGTCTTCCAACCTGAATCATTCAAACTCTGTTAAAGAGAAGCCCCGTAGAAATTCCCCAGCGTCCCATTGTTAGAGAAATCACTTTTGATTTCAATAACAGGTGCTGTCAGTTTTTCATTCAGACCATGTCTGAGTGCAGACATGAGCACTACACTTAGAGCTTCAAGAGATTTACTGGAGGCTAAGATTTCCAGGTTTGTAAATTCAAACCTTTTTAATTAAACCACATATATGTTTTTTCCATGCAAGCTGAAATATACCTTTTCATTTCTATGCAGAAAAGCACATGTGTAGCTGGCTAAGAGGGAAAAGAAATTTTTCCTGTCCGTTTGGCAACAGATGTAGCTTTATTTAAAGTGTGCTTCCTGCTTTTTGCCTGCACTTCTGTATCTTTAATTGAACAACTTGCATGTGCTCTGCAGAGGCACTACCAGATGGAGACAGTCTTTCTCCAGCAGTTCTCCACGTCTGCAGTTGAAATGAATGAAACCAAGTGCAAGAGTCACAAAATGACTGCTCACACCCTAGCATTTACTGATCTATCCAATCAGCACAATGAATCCTTCTGAGGGCCAAAGTCAGTTATATTATACCACTATCCAAAACATTTCTTCAGTTGCAAGCTACAAACACAACTTTTATATGCGAAAACTATCATCTTCAAATAGTGTCTGTTCATCTGTGCCTGTGACATCTCCAATCTAGATGTTAGTCAGCAAAATGGCCAAGTGCATTTGCATAAATGCCTTGGACTTTTAAACATGCAACAATCTGCCTGTGAAATGGTTGGATGGTTGCGTTCCAATTTGTGAAATGATTCAAATGCTGTAAATAAAAAAGAAATTGGACAGTTTTCAAAAGGACAGATTAGACTTTTCAATTATTTGTTATTTGGTGCTTCCAAGCTACACTCCCATGATTTTCATATTAATATTTAAAACCAGATTGTGTTATGCTGTTATCTTGAGGAAGAGGGCATAGTACAACCAAACCCAATGAGAAAATCCAGTGGAGCTACAAGAAATCAGCTCCCTGACCCTGCAGGACATGAGTGTGGCAAGAAGCGTAGGGGGAGAGGAGGGCAGAAAGCCATCAGTCTTTCTCTTGTCTGATTTGGCAGATTAATACTACAAAGGCTGCTTTTTCGGTTTACCATGCATCTCCCCTTATACCACATGCACCATTCCTTGATCATAGCTACTCCAAGGCTTGGTATTTGAGGTCCCTCCTGGTTTTATGTACCATTGCTGGGCTTGCAAATCAGCCCTGATACCCAGTGTTTTAAGTGCAAACATACTCCGTGGTTGGACTGGTCAACTAAGGTCAAAACCAGGAAAGGGAATAAAACCCATAACATCAAAGGTGGAGTTAGAGTTGCTTATATCCTTTTTCTCTAATTCATGCTAGAATTGACTTTATTAGTATGCAAGTCACACTACATTCCCAGACATGAATCGGAAACCTGAAAGTAAGTTCTGCTGTCTGCACAGTTGATGTTACATCCATACTGTACTTACAGCATCCTCTAGGGCAGCAGGAATGATAAGCCTGCCAGCAAAGGCTCACCTTTTGTCTTTCACCAAACCCATTTATTTTCTCCTCTTGCTATAACCCACTGGTTATTTCAAGCCTGATTCAAAAAATCAAATCATCCTCTAAAGCTGCCAAACTGATTTCTCTCTACAGAGCAATTGCTCCACTCAGTCTTTGACTGCATTGACCTCTATGTTATTTATTTATTCCATTTATTCTTGCTTGTACAAGAAAACCAGCCTGAACTATGGGAAGAGATGAGCATTGAAACCAGCAGAAATAGGGAATGTCTTTTCTCATCCTTCGAGCACGCTTTAGTACACCTTGGTGTGGGCGTGCCATCAAGACTACTCCTGTAAATCAGAGGGCAGGTATTGCCTCAGTCTCTTGCTCACACCTCATTTTGGAGCTTGGACTAGCTCAACCCTCTTTCTGAGCTTGCCAGCAGTTTGCTTTCTACCTCTGGAGTGACAGATGGAAGGAAGGGAGGGAATAGGCTTGTGCTGAATAGCAAAAATATAAAATAAAATAAAATAAAAAAATCTTTCATGTAAGCCAGTCCTAAGAAGCTGACAAAACTCCATTGTAAGTATATTAATATTCAGCTGCTTTCAGAAATAAAGTAGTTTCCCTGACAAACCATAAGACGCTATTAAGCTTCTTTCCAAAACTCTTTATTACTTAGGAAGAAATGTCAATAAGTTGTAAAGCTCAGTTCTAATACACTTATTCATATCTGCCTAAACAATGCTTAACTACAGGACTGGCATCTAAATTTGTTTTACAGATATCTGATGTTTTGTGCTAGGCTTTAACAATGAGAGAACCATTAATATTACGAAAAACCTTTCTGCTTCAGCAAAGTAGATTTATACTAAATGAACAACCTGTGCAATAAACAAGGCATTTTAAGGTGAAATGAACTAGGTAACACGTTCAAGGATTTTTCATTTTCATATTAGTATTTAATATCTTTGGCACAGGCAACTTGATACACTATCAAGTCCATGTTGATGTCCTAACAAGCCTAGCATGCAAGCATCCCTCACCTATTTCCCAGAGGCTTTTTTTTTTTTTGAGAGGACACTGGGATGCTGATAGTGATGTTAAATACGTATTCATATGCCTTAGCATCTCAAGGGTGTGCCAAAGATCTCCAGCCTTAAGGCTCCAGGATAAAAGCACTACCATGGCTCAGTGGAAAAGTTACAAGAGAAAGCTGCGAGGCAGCAAAGAACAGCATCAAAATATCAGAAAAGGAGGTTTAGCCTAATTTTTTTGGATATGCACCACTAAGGGCTACTAACTCTCAGGTAGTCAGCTTTGGTCAAGACATAGTTTCAAACTCTTACCTGAGAGGCTGATGACAAGATGACAATACATAAGCACAATGTGGAAAAACTTTCATCACTGGTTTCTAGCTTTGCATCCGTCAGCTTTCACATTATTCTTATTAATGGCTAGTTCAGACCAGCATACTGCAATGTAAGCATGTTTTTTTCTTATGAAACAGAGGAATATATTAATACATTAAAGGACTTTGAATTGGGCTCACAGAAAACAAAGACAAAAAAAGTCCAAACCTACAAGACCATGAATAGTAGTGCTGAAAAGTAAGATGTTTCAGGTCAGAGCTGTATGCCTGCCTTCTCAGGTTTGGCGTGTGATTTCACATATAGTCAGGTTTTTAAGTCTACATGTCCAGGGGAATTACTGGTCCAAACCAGAGGCACCAAATGTACAGTAAAACATCCAGGTGCTCCTGTGCCAGGATAGAGATTTGCCATAATGTACTCTGACTGGAAGCCTAAACTGCACCTGAACCATTTGGGCTGCTATCAAAAGTGTTAGCAGAACCATGAGCATCAGCAGAACCTGGGGAAGCTGGAAACTTGTAAAGAAAAGCAGATGGGATGACAAAGAAATGAAAAAGGTAAATTGTATCCTTTTGAGATGTTTAAGCTGTGTAATCTCCTGGCCTTGCCATAAAATTAAGTACCTAATATCATTGCAAAGAAAAAATTGACACTTCAAACAGAAGAATCATATCTCTTACATGGAAAAAAAAAAAGGATACACATATTCAATATGTGAAAAAAGAAAGAGGAAAGACAAGACAAAGTCTGACCTGGTCCAGTACACATATCTTGAAAAATATACCTGTTGTTTAACTAAATGTGAATGTATCCTCATACAACTGCGAGATTCAAAAGCATAAAAGAAAACCATGAGAAAAAAAACCAAAAAAACCTAGCCTTGCAATTTCTATTTCATTCTGAAATACAGCAGAGACCTTTATACACTTAGAGATATTACTTTAAGTTTAGGATAAACCTACTGCTACAATATAGGGCTAAAGAGCTGCTGTATGCTTCTAGCACACAGCCTAAACTTAATTTTACAGGTCCCTAAGGTAACATAAAATAAATGCACCAGCCTACAGTGGTTATTAATTTTCTCCCTTTTCAGTTTCAGATATGTTGAAATGTTTTTGTTTTGTTAATATTTTACAGTAGATCATATAGTAAATTTATTGAGACCTGTAATGTTATTAGCTTTGAGTCTTTCTCACTCTATGCATGCATCAAGAAGTCTCCTTGATTTGCAGGGAAGAAGTATATTAGTTTTGCTAGTCATTGCAGTACTAAAAACCTCAAAATCCCTAATGATTTACATTACCCAGCCAGAATCCTCATTGTTTAATAATGCTAACCAAAAATCTAGCCCACCTATATCATCAAAAGCAAATCTTCTCCCATTATCTTAAATGTAAATGAGAAAAAGCATGCAGCCAAAGCAGACAGAATAATTTATAATAAGTGGAAATCTGTCAGGCCAGGAATACTAAAAAAAAAAAAAAATAGAGCACAATGCTGAACTCATTTGGAACTGAAAGAAAAAACAGACTTTCTAGTATGGTAATCAGGCTAAAGATGGGGAGAGAGGAAGGTGGTTACCTGTGATATACTCTCATGGTCCCATGGTCAGCATTAATTTTAAACCTTTAAGTAAATATTAGACTACTTTTTTTTTTTTTTAAGAGGCTAGAATATGGCTGACCATTGTTTAATGACACAGAGTTCATTGGCATGCCGACCTGGAGCTGCTCAGCAAAAGAGAAATTACAAGTGTAAGCACTGCAGTGGTAAGCATCTTGCCCACTCTGTTCAGCTGCGACGGAGATTGCTTCAAGGCAGAGAAAAATGTGGCTATGCTTGAAGAGAGAAAAAAAGAGTGAGATTTGACTTAGGAACCTGAGTTGCCCAGTTTGTGCACAGGAAAAGGTAGCATCAAAATCTGTTCAATTAGCCTAAGACCCAAGGTGCTCTTTGTAGATGTCTAACAACTTTAATGACACCAGGAGCCTACAGGTTCCTGCAACCCCATCACCTTCACTCTATCAACACTTCCATGCTCAAGACTTGGCTGGAAATCACTGGCGACTCAACAGCAAGCAACTTCTGACTTTGTCACCTGAAAAACACAGTGTCTATTACAGCAAATCTCTGGGACACAAAACAAACTACGAGCATCTCAAGTATTTGTTCATCTTTCCTTGAGGTATTTAGTTGGCACTGGGAAAGGCTTAGGCCTTCCAATGGATAACCAGAAAATCCAGAACTACAATATGGATGCTAAGAGCAGACTGGCAGGGAGAAGCAGGAAAACTTCACCCCAACCAGGCAACCCAATGTCCTTATTTCCTTCTTCTCCTGCAGTGGACATCACAGTCCACAACAAACTGCTTTGAGGTGCTAAGACATGCCAAGGATTACAGTAAAACAAGAGGTGGGCAGGGAAGGCTTTTATCCTCCTATGTTATTGTGAGAGGAAATTACTGGCTAATGCAAAAGAATGAGATTGTCTCTTGATCCAGGTTATTCTCCGAAGAATCTCTGTCTGCGAAGTCTGAAGCTCAGAAAAGGAATTAGACTGAATGGACCACTCTTGCCATGTTCTGCGCCAAGCTTGGCATGTCCACAGCACATTTCTGAGTGCAATATACAACTCCTTAATCTTCTTGGCAGCAGTCACTCATTAAAGATCAGTCCCCCTGTCCTACAAGATACTTTTCCAAATTAAGCTCTTATTTTCCCTTATTAAACTTCATATATGAGCTAAAACAGCGACACTAATTCAGTTTAACAATTGCTGTCTGCAGCTCTTGTTCACAGCAGACTGCACAGAAATCTCATAGAGATCAAGATGCCTGGACAAACAGACTCCAATGAGGCAAAGGATTGTAACTCAGGGAGATGCAACTTTATTCTAGCAACATGCATCATTTCAGCTCCCAGGGCAGTGGTGCAAATTATACTTCCTGGCTGAGATTTCATAACAGCAACATGCGTCCCATACCGATGAGACTCAAGAACTAAGCGCAGCCTACAAGACACCAATATCTATCAGGGCATGCTGACCCAAAACTTATTTGCCTCACAGAGCTTTCAGCCTACAGGTAGCTGCTATTTCAGCCTGGGGTGGGAATGTTTGTCGCGAAGAAAAGCTACTTCTCACTGCCACTCACCAGCGCTGAAGGAAACATGGGTTCACGAAAGGCAGGTCTTGCCAAAGTAAACTGATCTCCTTCTATGACCAAGTGACTAGACTCTTGGATGAGGGAAAGGCTGTGGATGTGGTCTTCTTGGACCTCAGTAAAGCCTTTGATACAGTTTCTCATTGCATTCTGCTTCGGAAACTGTCAGCCTCTGGACTGGACAAGTGCACACTCTCCTGGGTGGAAAACTGGTTGAATAACCGGGCCCAAAGAGTGGTGGTAAATGAAGTTAACTCCAGCTAGAGGCCAATGACAAGTGGTGTTCCCCAGGGCTCAGTGCTGGGTCCAGGATGTTGAGGCTCTGGAGCGTGTCCAGAGAAGAGCGACAAAGCTGGTGAAGGGGCTGGAGAACAAGTCTTATGAGGAGCGACTGAGAGAGCTGGGGTTGTTTAGCCTGGAGAAGAGGAGGCTGAGGGGAGACCTTATTGCTCTCTACAAATACCTGAAGGGAGGTTGTGGAGAGGAGGGAGCTGGCCTCTTCTGCCAAGTGACAGGGGTCAGGACAAGAGGGAATGCCAGGGGAGGTACAGGCTCGACATAAGGAAAAAATTCTTCACGGAAAGGGTCGTTAGGCATTGGAACAGTCTAACCAGGGAGGTGGTTGACTCGCCTTCCCTGGAGGTGTTCAAGGTGCGGGTGGATGAGGTGCTTAGGGGAATAGTTTTGAGATTGGTGGGAATGGTTGGACTCGATGGTCCAGTGGGTCTCTTCCAATCTGGTGATTCTATGATTCTATGAAATGGGTGGAGATACAGGGAAGAATCAGCTCTCGATCCAAGCAACTTTTAAACACGAACAAGCAATCACTAGACAACAAATGTCACTAAGCAACTTAGGGTGAACATGGTCTGACAGAAAGGAAATTCTAAGTGTGTACACTTAGAACACATAAGGAAGAAACTGAATCTAAAAGCAGATATTAGATTTCTTTTCCCTTTTTCACTCTGAACAAATATTGTTCAAGGATGTTTGACAATCTATTTGCCAGCAGAAGCATGCAGGACTCTGATAATAACATAACAGAAAATGATGTGTCCCTTTCTGTCAAGCTGAGGCAAGTCCACACTTGTAGTGTTTGCCTAAATGAAAAAAAAATCATGGCAGAAGTGACCTAAGCCAGCCTGAGAGGATGTTGAATGAGATGGGACAGAGCTGTGGAACAAGGAAAAGAGGATGCAAAGGGTCTAAAATCACAAAGACCAGCCTGGCTTAACAATTCTTTCCTACTACAATTAGTATTAAACTAGGCCCTTCTAGGCTGCTTTTTCCTTTTTGATAGTACAAAAAACTTAAAGCCCAGCCCAGCTGGATGAAAGCAGTATGAGCTAAGGAGTCTCACTGATCATATTTCCTTCAGAGACAACTCCTCTGCAGGGATCCTGCAAGTGGGAAATGTGGTGTTATATTGCCATAATCAGCCAACAGAAACATTGTGCCAGTGAGACTGAGCCCTTCCAGCTGACAGTATCCCTGCTGAAATTTCAGCCTAACAGTCAGAAATCCCCCAGTCTCCCTCTTACTGAGATTTCTCTCTTTGTATGTTGAATAAAATCTCACTCATGTGGAACCTGCATTACAGCACTCTGGCACAGTGCTGGCTCACCTCCACTAATGCAGATCTAATATCCCTATTTTTAGGTTTTTTCTTCATCCTGAAGCAGTTCCAAAACTTACCCCTACCTGTCTTGCCTGTTACTGCCTACAAACCAGTTCTATATCTGCCCCTTGAGTAGTGAGCTGCTCCTTCCAGCTTCATGTCTCCATTGCTTTCCATTTGTTTCCCTTTCCCAGAAGAGCCTATAGTGGTGAATACATCCTGACCTGGAGCTTTCCTCAGCCTCATCCCTGCCTCTCAGCTGTCTGTTTCCTTAAGTGACCATGCTGACAGAATATGACACTGATGGACCAGACTTGCAGCAGCTCCATGGCTTCACTGTGGCAGGAGCTTGCTGCCATTGTCACTCACTCACCAACTCATGACATCCCTCGAAGCCAGGGCAGCCCGACAAAGCCCTGAATTAGCTTCAGTGGTATTTTCTGTTTCAGGTAGGCTCCACCTTTGTCTGTTTGCAGACACCCCCAGGAATGCTGAGGCTCACCTGCTTTGTTAGAGCCTCATGCTTTCATAAATTGTTTTTCTTAGGTGCATCTGTGCAGGAGGGGCACCTGTAGGGCAGCAAAACCCCATCACACATCTCAAATTCTCTTGATAATTTTTTTCATATTCCAAGTATGGACTGACGGAAACGCATCTGACCACTGAGCGCAAATTATGCTTGTAATGTCTCAAGCATTTCCTATCATTTACCAACATCTTTCCTTCTGCATAACCCAATGCAGCAGAGTGTAGGAAGGGGAAGGAAAAAAACCCCCTTCTTTCTGGCTGATATGCTACATCCCAGGTGTAATATTTGCTGAACTACCACTTCCTCCAGCTCTGGAGAGCCATAACCAGTGGGATAGCACTAAAGACTGATTGCAAGGTGGAAACAACATTTATTTCCCAACCTCCAGAACCCCTAAATGAACTAGCCATGTTTATGTGTATATGTTTGTATATATTGTTCTTCCACAAAACAAATTACAATTATTAACTGCACCTAATCAAACAGCACATGAAAAAGGATGTGACAGAAGATTTGCTCTTTAAACACTTGTCTCAATATAATTGGTTATTTTTAAAAAAAAAAAAGACGAGTGAAACCAAAAATAATACCAAGAAAAATGTTTGTGATTTGATCTTCTTTGTGTTCTATCAGAACTGTAGGCAAAGACCTGGTTTTAACATTAATATCCAAGCATACTAGCAAAAAAGGGAAATTATGACAATTACTCTAATAACCCAACTTGAAGCCATGGGCATCCTTCACAGGCTGTAACACATTTTGTTGAACATAACTTTCCAACTGATTGCTCACAATATAACAGCTGTGTCAGAAAAATCTCCCATGCTGCCTGTCTTTCCCTGCCACACAGCTAGATGGGAGCACACCAAAGCCCTGTTTAAACCTTCCATGTTGCAGGGCATCCTCAGTTTTCTCTGTGAAATATGTATTCGGTCCATGCCAATCTTGGTGGCCAAGGTTAGGTGAGTTGCAGCAGACACTGCATGTTGTGAACACAGCCCATCATTTGGGCAGTCACTGGGAGACAGATAAGCATTTGTCTTGTTGCATTCTTGTGGAGAAGCTTTAGGTTGCAAGAAGACCAGGTGGATATTTACTCTAGTCCTGTGATGTTGGAGGTAGCATAAGGTGTTGGGGAAGAAAATGCCATTTCACAGCTGAGATATCACAGCATCCTCCAAGAGCTCTCAGGTGGAGATAGACCCATTTTATTCCCAGGCTGGTTGACCAAGGATAAAAAGAGCATCAGAGAGCTAGAAAAATACTTCAGCCCCTGAAAAGCGGGATAGCTACCAAAATGCTGTCCTGAGAATGCCAACAAGCTGTATTAGAGATGTGCCAAGAGAGGGAAGGAGCTAAATACGTGTTCCTTGGGGAGCTCCTGCTCCATGTGCCAGTGAAGGAGCTCATGAAGTAGGCACAAGTTTAGCTTCTTTTATTGTTTGATATTAGTTCCTTCAAAATGTTATATTCTTAACCAAATAAAGAAAATTCTTTGGAAACTGAACATTTAGAAAGCCACTGTCCCACTGATGGCAAAATGGGAGGATGCAAGAGGAATGGCCTATGCCTGGCAGGAGTGATAGAGACCTGTGAAGCCTTTGCCCTTTTGAGTGGATCAAGCAGGACTTCAAGTGCTTCCCTTTCCCTTCATTTTTGCATTTTGTCATTTTTCCCACAGGAAAGAAAATGTAAACACAATGGATAAGACATTTAGGTCACGACTTTCATAAACAGGATCCCAATGTTAGTCTCTGAACAAGTGGCCTGATTTTTAAAAGTACTCAGAATGCAGTATCTCCCATTGGCTTAAAAGAAAAACACTGCTCTTTTGAGTATTGGGTTATTGAGGGATTTCAGCGTCACTTTCCTTCTGAGTTTCATCTTCCTCAGTACTGGCTTGGAAGTCCAATCTAATGAAGTTGCACATGTGAGGCCAAATCTATGAAAAGCCTAAAAGAATAAGGCCCCCATTTCACTCAAGTTAACTGGCAAATTCTAAGCGCATTGCTATATTTAGATCACACCTCAAATATCTGTAATTTAAATTACCAGTAAATCACAAACCTCCTTTTTAAGCATCTACATGAATGCTTAATTTTGGCATGTGCTTTTCTAAATCTCAGTCTGGAGGTGCCCCTCTCCTTCCACATGATCAGGGACCCAATGGATGGTTTAGCCCATCACACTTTAAATTGGTCAAGATGGCTGAAAGCCCACCCATGGTTTGCTATAACCTTACACATCTCTGCATTTGCTGGACAGAATTAGAAGCAAAGCCAGCCTTTTTAACAGTCAGATAAGATTAGCACTTGTGGTTAGTGCAGTGCCTGAGGACTAAAGAACATCTGCTTCAGATGTACTCTGAAAAACGTGAAGAGCCTGTGCTCTTTCTACCCACTCACTAGCTAAAACCCTGTGCCAACCTACATGTACCTTCTGCCTCCCACGTCACTGCTCAAGTTCCAGATAGATTGCCTTTGGTGCTTGGAAAAAAAATATCTTGGTTCTTATTAGATTTTGAACAAGTTTCACTGCTGGAAATAGAATTTTTATCTGTGTATTTCTGAAATTTTTTGCACAATATACTCTACAAATCTTCACAAAATACTATGTGAAATGGAGTACTGATGGATTTTGCATCTGGAACTGAAAGGGACTGATAAATTTTCAAGTATTTTGATTTGTCTTTTATTCTATAAAAGCTGTATAAATTATAGGTAGAACACAAGACATGACTTAAGGAAACAGACTAATACACACTAAACTTGCTAACCTCATACTGTTGAGCAAGGCAGGATAGTCCTCAGTTCAGCACAACTTTTAAGCCTAGACTTAAGGCTATTTAAACCAGCACTTAAGAGCCTCGCATCGGCTGAACTAATTTCCCAGCCACAGACTCCAAACTGGAAACTCTCATTTGTTCACACCCTGCCCAGGAGGTGAAAAAAGCCAGATCAGCACCAAAAGATGAGGCAGGATTAACATTAGGATCCAGCACCTCTCCCAGGCAGCATCTACCTAGCGACAGAGGTCTGCTGACCCCAGGTCACATTACAGAGGACGAGAGCATATGAAGTGAATTTTGCTATATACTAGAGAACAAATGAAATCACATATAAGGGATCAAATGCTGCAATAGCACAAGGCAGATACTGCTCTATATCTGTGTTCATCAACTCTGTCCCAACAAGGGGTGAATCAGACTATATCTTTCACACAACCTCTACCAAACACTGTTTCAGTTGAAAAAGGCTTAAGGTGAGATTTACTTTTTCCATACAAGCTCCTGCCAAAACCACTGTCAAGATACTCACATGCACTAAAACATGACAGATACTAAAAGCTGAACTGTGTAATATTTATTTTCAAACAAACTAAATATTTGTTTGAAAATTAGTTGTACTATTCTAAATTTTAATTCAGCTCCTCTTTGCCTAAAAGAGGCATCTTCTCTCTCTGCAGTCTCAATGTGCTACAGCTGTTTCAGCTACCGTAAGGCTACATAGTGACACTTCGATACAGCGCTAAATGGCTTAGTGCTTTTTTTTTATATGTTTGGAAATGGATTGGGATTTCTTGGACCATATTAGCTACTCATGTTTGTCCTTTGCTTGCAACAGGAGCAAATTTTGGTGACAAAAAGCTAAGCAGCACTGAAGGTTACAACACCAGAGACAGAGAGCAATGGGAAGGAAATATATAACAGAAATCACAGAATTATAGAATGGTTTGGGTTGGAAGGGACCTTAAAGATCATTCAGTTCCAATGCCCCTGCCATGGGCAGGGACAGCCCCCACCAGACCAGGCTCTTTCCAGCCTGGCCTGAAACACCTCCAGGGAGCATCCACAACTTCCCTGCGCAACCTGGGCCAGTGCTTCACCACCCTCATTGTGAAGAATTTCTTCCTATTTCTTCCTAATGTCTAATCTAAATTTTCCCCCTTCCAATTTAAAGCCATTCCCCTTCAGCCTATCACTACATGCCTTTGTAAAAAGTCCCTTCACGGCATTCCTGTAGGCCCCCTCAGGTGCAAGAAGGCTGCTACAAAGTGTCCCCAGCATTGTCTCATCTCCAAGCTGGACAACCCCAACTCTCTCAGCCTGTCCTCATATGAGAGGTGCTCCAGCCCCCCGAGCACCTTTTTAGCCCTACTCTGAATCCATTCCAACAGTTCCATATCCTTCTCATGCTGAGGATTCCAGAACCGGACACAATACTCCAGATGAGGTCTCACAAGAGCAGAACAGAGGGGTAGAACCACCTCCCTTGATCTGCTCTAAACTCATCTTTTGATGCAGCCCAGGATACAGTTGGCTTTCTGGGCTATTAACACACATTGATGGCTCACATTGACTTCTCATCAATCAGGAACCTCAAGTCCTTCTCCACAGGGCTGTTCTCAATCACATCATCCCCTGTCCTGTAAAGAAACTGTGGGTTGTCCTAACCCAGGCATAGGTCAGAATCACAGAATCACTAGGTTGGAAAGGACCCACTGGATCGAGTCCAATTATTCCTATCAACCACTAAACGATGCCCCTCAGCACCTCATTCACCCATCTTTTAAATACCTCCAGGGATGGTGACTCAACCACCTCCCTGGGCAGCCTATTCCAGTGCTCAATGACCCCTTCTATGAAAATATTTTTTCTGATGTCAAGCCTGAACCTCCCTGGCACAGCTTGAGGCCACTCCCTCTCATACTGTCCCCTGCCACTTGGGAGAAGAGTCCAGCTCCCACCTCTCTACAACCTCCTTTCAGGTAGTTGCAGAGACCAATAAGGTCTCCCCTCAGTCTCCTCTTCTCCGGGCTAAACAACCCAGCTCTCTCAGCCACTCCGCATAAGACTTGTTTTCCAGCTTCGTTACTCTTCTCTTCTCAATGACCTTGCACTTGGCCTTGGTTAATCTCATGAGGTTCACACAGGCCAACCTCTCCAGCTTGTCCAGGTCCCCCTAGATGACATCCTATCCTTCTGGTGTAACAACTGCAACACTCAGTTTGGTGTCATCTGCAAACTTGCTGAGGGTGCACTCAATCTCGCTGTCTGTATCATTGACGAAGATATTAAACAGCACTGGTCCCAGTACAGACCCCTGAGGGATACCACTTGTTGTGGATCTCCACCTGGAAAGTAAGCTATTGACCACTACTCTCTGGACAACACCATCCAACCAATTTCTTCTATATTAAACAATCCATCAGATCCAATTCAGAGGGAAGATTTGGGGGTGGGCCTGGCTTTACAGAAATCCAGATAGATTACATCCATTGCTTTTCCCATGTCCACTGATGTGGTCACCCCATCACAGAAAGCCACTAGATTGGTAAGGCAGGACTCGGTGAAGCCATGCTGGCTGTCTCAAATCATCTCCCTGTCCTCCTAAATCCTAGAAGCATTTAGCACAGCTTCTAGGAGGATCTGTTCCATGATCTTCCCAGGCAGAGAGGTGAAGCTGACAGGTTGGTAGTTCCCAGGGTCATCCTTTCTACCTGTTTTGAAAATGGGCACAATGCTGCTCGCTGCTCTTCTTCAGTCACCAGGGACTTCCCCTGATTGCCATCACTTTTCAAATATCATGGAGAGTGGCTTAGCAACCACATCAGCCAATTCCCTCAGGACTCTGGGATGCATCTCATCAGGTCATGATGAGGATTTATATATGTTCAGGTTCCTCAGGTGGTCATGAATCTGATCTTCCCCTACAGTGGGAGGGGCTACACCCACCTGGTCCCCATCTTGTTGTCCACACAGGAGGGGTAAGGAGAGCAGTTGCTAGTGATGACTGAGGCAAAAAAAGTTGTTGAGTACCCCAGTTTTCTCCTTGTCTGTTGATACGAGGTAAATAAATTAGTCTCTTAGTGAACAAAGACTTTGTTTCTGAATAAGTTCATCAAGAGGAAGGAAAATCCACAATGAAAATCTAAGTTTTATAAAACATAGCTAATTAGCTAAATTGCCTCAGAACAGATTGCTTGGTGTGCTTGGTGAGGTTTTTTTTCCTGAAGATTTCAATGGACAGACCAATATTCCTCACATAAAGCACTCTAAAAGCCAACAATATATATGTATGCTGCTTTTACACCTCACTGAGTCACCTAATATGTAGCACTTCATGACCTGTGCTGGTCTTCCGGGAGCTGGAGGTGACAATCCAGTCTTTTGGCGGTTAGGTGAGCAGGGATCCATGTCTAGTTCTTTCTATTTCCAGGTTTGTGATTTTTCTTTCAGCTGCCAACAAGTTTTCAAACATATGATATGCACAGACCTTGTGGCTTGGATTTCCTCCAGCACTTCACTAACATCTGCCAAATTCCTGTTAAATCCAACACTGGCTGATGAGCAGTTTCTGATGGTGTGAAACTTAATGCAAGTAAGTACTGGAAGCTTGGGAGCAATTAAATTTTAATCAGAGATAAGTTCAATTTTCATCATTGTGAGTTATCTCTAGTGTCTAAATAGCTAATATCTATAATAATCTTCTTCTCTTGTAATCATCAACATTGAGTTGCAGAAAGGGAGAAAAGTAACAGCTTAAGAAGTCCCCTTCCTAAGAAAGCCACCCATTGTATTTATAGTCTATGCAGCCTTTCTCTCTGACATGCTATCTGTATCCCAAGTTACTCAATTGTGTTTTCCAGGCAGATTCAAGCATCCGCCCCTCTCCTGGCGGTCTCTCCTTATGCTCCTGCCCAAGATGTTCCCTCATTATTAGCTCTGCTGGCAGGGCTGCTTGTCCCGCTGTTCTTCGATGTGTTTTAGGCCAAAGGACCAAGGCTAAAACTTCCTTTCAAAATCATGTATAACTTCCTTCCACCCTCCTTCCAGCACACACCAGGATCTTGAGTATGAGCTGGCTTTTCCCCAGGTTCTTGGCTTCTTCCTTCAGCTGCACCTGTGGAAGTGGGAGACCCTAAACCCTCCTCCAAATCCCATCTCTGCATGGGATATGAATTTATAGACCATCTGCCAAAGGCTACCTAATCTACAACCTTTCCTGTCCTTCTAAACACACAGGATGAGCATGGTGGCTTCTAATAAAATAAAGAAAGCCTATTTATGTCTCGGTAAGTGATGGATGCAATTCACAGTCCTTTTACTACACTGCCATAGTGGGTTCAAAGCTTTCCCACCTGTCTTCCAAGTTAAAAAAAATCCCCCTTTTGTCAACTAGTGACTATTTTTGCATGCCTTCCAGCAAGACCAACTGAGGAAGCAGAGCTCAGCACCTCCCAGGCTATTCTTAATGGGAAACGTATGCCCCAACAGAAGAGTTGGTGGCTGAGGTCTAGGAACAATTCAGAGAACCGAAGGATCCTTGCAAAAGCCACTCTTTTGGACAAAACCTTTGGTGGTAGGTACACAATCAGAGCCAGGCTTGAGGGAAGCACAAATTGCAACATTGGGATCCCAGGCGTCAGAAGGCTACATAAAAAGCAGAAGGGAAAAGAGAAGCTAAGGATTTTTTTTTTTTTTTCATTTGTTTGCAAGTGAAAATATCCTAAATTCTCTCAGCATGTGCAGCTTGGGAAAATTAGATGAACAGCTGCCTGGAGTTGAGCAGTAATTAATCCATTTTTCTCTCTGTTAATGAATACAGACAAAGGAAAATCAGTAGATACAGAAAATTCACGTTTTAGACGGATTTACAGAATGATTTTCCGTACCTCATCTAGTAATTTTTATGCCTGTGCGAAGTGACAGCACAGTTGGTGTAAAGTACTACTAAATTATCATAGAGATATTTTTAAACTCTGTTTCCACTGGCACAGTAAATGGCTACAGGTGTCAAAGGCAAAAGAAAATGTGTCTGTTAGTAGAGAAAAGGAATACTCAGCAAAGCTAAAAATGAAAGGAATTTGTTATCCCCACTGATGATTTCAGTTTAGTTAACGTGCAGGGATATGTACTACTTTGTCTCCAGTACATTGTCTCCAGCCCTGCCCCAAATTTTTCCAATTTAAACTGGGATGCAACAACCAGGATCTTTTTACATAAAGGCAGGAGGAGCATCAGTGCTGGCTGCAATTCTGTGCTGGAACAGCATTTTTGTTTCACATTTCTCACCCAGTAAGACCTGTACCCCACTATACATATCTCTTAGTACATTACAGCTTGCAGGTCAAATCCATCTGGATTAGTGGCAAACTGTGCTGGGCTCAAGGGGAGATTGAACACAGAGCGAACAAACCATGGTCTGACTTGCACAGCCTCTCCTGAATCCTAGTTTGTTTGCTTGTTTGGTTTTTTCCCCAAAACACACTGTGTAAGTTAAGAGAAATATCTTCATTAAATGTGCATGCAGCTATGAGTCAATCTTCTTTTTTTGGTTAATGGCAAATTTTAAGGCCATGGTCATTATGACAAGACAGCCATTCCCCTGTGCAAATGCAAAATCCCTTTGAAGCTGAATATATCCACAGTTCAAAAATGCACCTAATGCCAGATACTGCTAAGAGGAGGAAAGGGAAAAATCCATTTCCAACCAAACCAGCAAGGACACTCCAGGCCAGCGCAATGCCATTACACTATGCACACTCAAATAAACAAACCCTCATCAAAAATACAAATGGAGACTCTACTTCTTGTACTGCTTCACAGACTTTTAAAGGAAGAAGGCATTATGGCAGCATCTGCCCTGACCTCTGTAGGAACCAGGCAATACTATTCCAGGCCCTGAGCAAAACTTTATGCTCTGGGGTCTGTATCACTGTCAGATTGGTCTCGCTCTGCAACTGCTGAATCTTCCTGCTGAGGTATTGGCTCACTACTCTTTACCTTTGATATGGGCATTCACGGCATTGGGTTATTACAAAGGTACTCCAGCATTATTAAGCAGAGCCCGACATACTATTAACCTTACTCTGCATCATTTTTGCACGCATGCACACAAAACCCACAAAAAAACAAATAGCCCCCTTGGAACTGTCAGTCAAGATCAAACAGACAAAAGTCTTCACTTTAAAAAGAAGAGAAAATCCCACAACTTTCCCAGGTGAAATTAGCTATATCTATATTTGGTATCTTGAATGCAGTGAATACCATAGTCTACAAAAACCATAGCAACCAGAAAATTTGAGTAACATCATTTTATTTTTTTTTTTCTTAAATAGTTCCTCACACAGCTGAGACTCCTGATTTCATTTTTACAATGAATCTGTGGTGAATGAGAGGCTCCGAACAGGAGTACAGCTGCTGGATGAGTTCTGTGTGATTTCAGGTTTAGGGGAGATTTCGCACCACATTTCTTTGTTTTTGTTTTTTTTTTCACTCAGCTGCATTCAGTCAAAGACTTCAGGTATCCCTCACTCACAGCCAGTGTCTCCATTTGTGTGTATCCAGCCCTGGAAGGAGTTTTGTCTATCTGAGAAGTAGCTACATCCAACAATATAAACTGTTTGGACAGATCCTTTTGGGTTTTTGGTTTTTTTTTCCCAATGGTATATAGCTTTCTTTTTCCTATATTTTTTTACCTTTGCCTACTTAAAGAAAAGGTGAAATAGCATCAAAAAAATCAGGCAACAACCTGCACTAGGGCAAGAGCCAAGAGAGAGTGGCAATTTACAGCTCTCTCCCTGAAGTAAGGGTAAAGATTACTGCCATCTAAACGCACTACAACCTTGCAATTTCTACCATTTCCTGCTACTTTGCTGCCTGGTGTCTTAGAAACCAAGACACTAGAGCCAAGATCTGATGAAGATAAGTCCATCTCCTTCTTGGGAATTACATCATATTTCAAGGCAACATACATCTTACTGTGGAAAAAATTAAGTCCAATAAAACCAATTTCCTCTCTGATATTATTCAAGCATGGCCACAATCAAATAAAGTAGACAACCAAATGAAAAACCCAAGCACTAAAGTGATTTCATAGATAAAAGGCTGAAAAGCTCCACAGAGTTGAAACCTTCCTGGTAAAGATGGGTGCCCTGCAGTATATTATGGTCCGTGCACTGTAAAATTCTGTAACTTTTAGCTATATTCATAATTTTAAGTGGATCATGTAGTACACTCCCTTCTGCAGCAGCTTAAATCCCACTGCATGATCACCTTTTCCTGTAATACCACAGAAGAGTAGCACATCAGTGTTGGGAACAAACCCCAACAAAAGACATTTAAGGACAAAAGAAGCATAGTAGGATACTGCCTCAATAATTATGCTGGGGATAGCTGTGGTTCATCCTTGCTTGGGGCTGTTGCTGTAATTGTGTGAAGTACCCTTAGCTTTTGAAGAGTGCTGTACAGAAAACACTCAACCATCCAGTCAGTAATACTGGCTTCTTTAAAGATTTCTGATAAACTGCATAGGTCTTTAAGTGGACACAGAGAAAAAAATCTTATTACCTTTGGATTATCTTTGGATAGCAAAAGTTACCTATATATATTTCTCTTTACTCTTTATCTGTGTCACTCTTGGCCAGCTGCCACAGAAGCTGTGCCCCATCTTCTGAGGCTGCAATAGAGTGGCAGAAGAGATTTCTGCTAAATTCTTGCTGGTCTGACAGCAACTTGCAGCCTTGAGTCTGAATCCTCTCATCTAGCATAGTATCATAAAAATACCCCCTTCACAACTCACCCCGAGCAGCCCTGACACAGCTTCAGGAAACAAAGCACACAAGCAGATGCATCTGTGTCATTTAAATTCAGGGATGCAGTTTAAAACAAACCTCTAAGCAGTAAATTAACAGGACAATGTGCATTTTTGTCCCCGCCAGTCTGCAAGGCATGGAGAAACAGTAGCTGCCCTACCACCCTGAGGACACAAAGAGCAGTGCCATGGCTGCATCCCACCTTTGCCTGCAAATTGCATTGTTTCCAATTCCCTTGCACACTGGTTTTGTATTTTTCAGGATGTGAGAACAAATGACAATTCTGTAAAAATCAGAGAACAAAGGCAAGATCAAAGAGCTCAGGTAGTTAGATCATTATATATCCCAGCTGGGGAAAGAGTTTAAGCCTCTGGAGCTTACCTGCCAAGCTATTTTAGAGTAATGCCAAGAGAGCTGTGCCCTCTGAAGCTTCCTGGCATAGGACGTGTTGCGAGGCAAAGCAATATGGTTTCTCGTGCTGCAGGAGGGACATCAGGCTGCAGTAACCACCAACTATACCGGCAACTAGTTATTTTAAATGCAACTAAGGTCAATACAAGCTGTTTCTTACATTCCTCTGGTGCTGGAGTCTGAGAGATCATCAAACATAGAATGGTTTGGGTTGCAAGGGACCTTAAAGACTGTCCAGTTCCAACCCTCCTGCCATGGGTAGGGCCATCTTCCATTAAGTCAGGTTGCTCAAGGCCTCATTCCAGCCTGGCCTCGGACACCTCCAGGGACTGGGCTTCCACAACTTCTCTTGGCAAGGCCTTACCACCCTCACATGAAAAAATCTAAATCTACTCTCTTTCAGCTTAAAACAATTACCTCTCATCCTATTACTGCACCCCCTAATAAAGAGCCCCTCCCCAGCTTTCTTGTAGGCTCCCTTGAAGTACTGGAAGGCTGCTGTAAAGTCTCCCTGGAGTCCCCTCTTCTCTAGGCTGAACACGCCAAAGTCTCTCAGACTGTCCTCATATGGGAGGTGCTCCAGCCCTCTGACCATCTTCATGGCTATCCTCTGCACTTGTTCCACAAGTTCCATGTCTTTCCTGTGTTGAGGACTACAGAACTGAATGCAGTACTCCAGGTGAGGTCTCACAAGAGCAAAGCAGAGAGGCAGGATTATCTCCCTCACCCTGCTGGTTTCATTTGTTCTGATACAGCCCAGGGCACGGCTGGCTTTCTGGGCTGCAAACACACATTACCAGCTCATGTTGAGCTTTGCATCCACAAGCACCCTCAAGTCTTTCTCTTCAGGACTGCTCTCAATCCATTCTCTGTGCAGCCATTCTCTGCCCAGCCTGTATTTGTGCTTGTTATTGTCCCAGTGCAGGAACT
Organism: Clamator glandarius; assembly: GCA_033459285.1. NCBI lineage: Eukaryota > Metazoa > Chordata > Aves > Cuculiformes > Cuculidae > Clamator > Clamator glandarius. Next base: position 2,358,050 of record JAUNZM010000072.1, on the reverse strand, counting down.
TGCACTTGGCCCTGCTGAACTTCATGAGGTTAGCACACTGCCACCTCTCAAGCCTGTCCAGATCCCTCTGCATGACATCCCTTCCCTCCATTGTGTCGACCACCACACACAGCTTGGTGTCATTGACAAACTTGCTCAGGGTGCCTTTAATCCCACTGTCTGTGTCTGTGACAAAGATGTTAAACATTGGTCCTAATATTCACCCCTGAGGAACCCACGCATAACTGGTCTCCACTTGAACACTGAGAAGTTGACCACAACTCTTTGGGTGCGACCATTCAGCCAATTCCTTATCCATCAAGTGGACCATCTGTCAAATCCTTGTCTCTCCAATTTATTAACTATAATGTTGTGCAGGACAGTGTTGAACACTTTGCACAGGTTAAGGCAGATGATGCCAGTTACCCTTCCCTTATCCAGCAACACTTTATTGCTGTTGTAAAAAGCCATCAAATTTATCAGGCATGGTTTGTCTTTAGTGAAGCCATGTTGGCTGTGCCTTAGCAGAGTTTCCAGGAGGATCTGCTCCATGATCTTGTCGGGCACAGAGCTGAGACTGGCCAGCCTGTAGTTCCCTGGCTCATCCTTCTTTCCTTTTTTAAAAATGGCACTTATGTTTCCCCTTTCCCAGTCAGTAGGAACTTCACTGGACTGCCACAGCTTCTCAAATATGATGGATAATGGCTTAGCAACTTCATCTGTCAGCTCCTTCAGGACCCGTGGCTGCATCTTACCATGTCCCATCAACTTGTGCACTTTCAGGTTCCTTAGATGGTCTCAAATCTGATTCCTCTTACAGTGGGTGATTCTTTGCTTTCCCATTTCACTCCCTGTCTTTGCCTTCTGCAATTTGGGTGGTGTGGCTTGAGGTATATTCTACATTCTAAGCAGCCAAGTCTCCTGTTTCTTTCCAGAGAGGGCCCACATTGTCCCTAGTCTTCCTTTTATCACTGATACTACTCCAGAAGGTGAGGATTTCAGGGCAGAGGCTGGTTTTGCTACACACTTAAATAATAATTTGGATGCTGAGGTGCTCACAGAGCACTGTCTCCTCCATGCTGCACCGCTCCAGATGTGGTCAGCGTTTCTGGGATGAGACTCTTCATTGACAGTATGTTGGGGATTGGGATGGAAGTGTGGATCAGAAAACCAGCTTAGAAATATTACATCCACAATGGGGTCTGGCTAGAGAAAAAAAAACAAGACTGTCGTTATATCTTGCACTCTTTACTAGGAAGTGCTCTACCTTTTCTTGCAAGCTGTAGACAGATGCCTGGTCTTAACTCATCCAGCCCTCGTGAAAATAGGGAGGTGCATTTCACATGCCACCAGGTTAGCCATAAACTAAAACTCAGTCTCTTCACAAGACAGAGTGGCCAAATGCCCAGAGTTGAAACTCATGGATGCAACCTGTTTGCACCTTGCATTGACCTCTGGGCCCCAGGGCAGCCAGAAGACAGGTATTTCACAAGTTCTTTTGACCATACACCACCTGACTGAAGGAGAACCCTTTCCAGACATGCCAGTTGTGAGTCTGTACACCTGTTCAAAGACTACTTGGAGACCCAAAGAGCAGTGCCAGCAGCAAAGCACGTGATTCACTATTTGCCCTGAGCCTACCTGCACTCCTTGAGTATGAACCACCAAAGTGGGACATTACCATGCTAACCTGCTAAGGCAGGAGAGACAGGCATTAATATCTCTTAAAGGAGCCCAGAACTGGGAAAGCACGTTGAACGCAAAAGCCATGTCAGAAAAGTAACCTTCCTATTTGGAAATACTCAAAGACACCAGTTCAGAGGGTGGGAGAACCTACATTGCTCAGCACACATCTCTGTTCCTCTGTCTTGCTTCTCACATTACATGCTTTGTCTCTTCCCAGCACCTTTTGCACAAATAAATGCAATCTGTACGAATTAGCTGTTTGCACAGCTCTTTTTCTCCTATGTTGCCTTCCCTCACACATTTTTCTTCTTTTCCACATCTACTGAACTTTGACAAGACTTGTATCTTTGAACCAGCTACAAAGGCAGGTAAGATATGCTTGCTTTCCTTCCTTCCCACGGCAGCATTCTCTCAAACACCTTCAAACACACTTCTGGGAGTATGTTTTCTGGAGCTAGTTTGTAATTGTCTGTGCCAATAAAACAGAAGGAATATGATAATTTCACTAGCTACTGATTGCAAAAATCAATACTCCTTGAGACATCCATGGTATTTTTCATCTTGCCAACTCTCCCGGGAAAAAAAAAATGTCAGAAAGTGCAAAATGTTTTACCCATGTGTGCAAGTTACCAGCAACAGTGCCTAGGGATCTTAATTTCTCAGTGATTTCAACAGGCAGGTAAGTATCAAAAGAGAAATCAGTGGTCTCTACATATTATCAGATGGGAATTTAAGAGTCTGTAGAGCAAAAAAGGCTCTAATTAAGAGCATTAAGGAAGAAGACAAGACAGCACAGCCCTGATGTTATGGTAGAAAATTCAGCTCCCTCCTAGGAAACATGTGATTGAAAGCAGAAAATAGAGCAGAGTTGACATAGAAGCCCTGTATGTGAAAGTTGCAATTTGAGATTTCACTGTAAGCAAAAATCCCTTCTCACTAAATGAGGCCCAGCACCTGCCATTCTCTAGTCTCCAGGCCTTTGTTCACTCCAGTAATGAACACCTTTGTAAAAACAGCTGGAGAATAAAAAAGGAATTAACTTCTAAACAAAGGAGAAGCTTAATTAAGCATTGCAGTAGAAGAAAACAGAGGGGAAGTGCTGGTTTAAGAAAATAAGAAAAAGAAGAAGAAAAATACAAGACAGCTGCACAGACTTAATTCCAATTTCTGCTCTTTTAGGTCATTTTACCCAATATAATTTCCTTTCTGTATTTGGGCAAGATTGTTACCGAGGCACTGCCCACTAACAGAAGGGGTTTTGTTGGTTTCCATTCACTTGTACCTTTTTAATGTTTTGCATTGTAAGACACTGGTAGTATGCCATTTTGTAAACTTCTCCCCAAAGAGCTCCAGCTAATTAAACAAATGATTGCAAAATACTTAGTATGTCAACTCTTTCAGCTTATATGTGAAATATCTACACCAAGCTGCCATTATTTAACCAAACACAATATGGAGGAGCAATGTGCTTTAAAGATAAGCATAAGCCTCAGGGCATAAGAAGGAACACAGCTAGGTACAGCTACACCAATCTGAAAATGACAGGAACTGAACAACTGGGTGGTCAGGCTGAGAAGGAGATTTCAACAGATTCAAACTATGGATAAGCACATTGGGCTAGTTTTAACATTTGGATTGAGCTCTATGATACAGCCAAGAGAGCAAGTTAGGAGTGTTTGATGATGCTCAGAGAGATATGGATTTTTACTGTTTAATTGCAGCACTTTGGTGCAAAAGCTGGGAAGAAGCAAGCAGATAGGAACAAGTGCCTGGGGTAGGAAACTAGGAATATAAATGGTACATGGTTAGCCTATGCGTAGTTGCTGGAGGCAGTGAAACTCTCAGCTTTCCAAAGCTAAAGGATTTTAAATCTCTCTATATGTTACATAAAAGCATTCGTAAAAAAAAAACAAACAACTTTTTTCCTTCCCATCCTTTCCATCCCACCTTGCCTTCTTCAAGCCCTCTGTACCCATCTTATATGCCCAAACCACACAGCCTGTCTTTTCCCTCTGTTACTCCTCTCCCATTGTTCTCATCCATAGTACATGTCCTGGTAAGTCATCACTCTTCCCATTTCCTTCTTTACAACACACACTTCCATTACGAGGTACCCGCTGCCTCCCAGGACTAACTACTCCTTTCCCACCCACCCCTCCATCCTGCTCTCATCTCATACTATATTTAATTTGCACAAGTGAGTGACATTTTCCACGCCAGTCACCTTATCTTCTCAATGCAACATGAATTATTACATAGTATTAATTAATTATTATCGTATTTTCCTATTTCCCCGATTAGGAAAACATAATGTTATAATGACTCTCCTAAAGACCTGTTAAAAGTTATAGATATCATTGTACAAGGTTTGCGCAAAAAGGACAGTGAGGAGGGAAGAGAGAATGAAAAGCAGAAAAAGTGGCTTTGCTCATCATGGCTGGGTCAGTGGCTGAAGCTGATTTTATGACCATGAATGGGGTTAGCATACTGGCAAGCCCCCAGCTGGTTTCCCAGCCCTGCTCAAGAGCAGCTGCTTGCCAGGGCTCTGGCAAATAGGGCTGACCTCAGCTGGATGGGCTGCTTGCTCTATGGCCCCCAGTGTAGGAACTGAGGTTAAGCGGCGATAATCCTCACTGTACCCAATCCACATGCAAACCCAGCTCTAGTGCACTGAATGTTTGAAAATGGGAAAGGCAGTAGTACAAGGCAAAAATTATCTATTCTCAAGTGCCATGGCCATGATAGTCTTGGATACTACTGAGGACACCATCTTTGTCCATCTCGCAAGGAATGCCAGAACTGAGATGAGCTCCTACACATCCAGCCCTCTCTCTCCATTGCTGCTTCATGCCTTGGCAGTAGTATTAATGAGAAAACAGTTTTGAAAGGGGAAACTCAGTTCAGAATCACAGAATAACCAGGTTGGAAGAGACCCACTGGATCATCGAGTCCAACCATTCCCACCATTCCCTAAATCATGCTCCTAAGCACCTCGTCTACCCTAACCTTAAACACCTCCAGGGACGGTGACTCAACCACCTCCCTTGACAGACCGTTCCAATGCCTAACCACCCTCTCCATGAAGAACTTTTTCCTAATCTCAAGCCTAAATCTCCCCTGGCACAGCTTGAGGCCATTCCCTCTCGTCCTGTCCCCTGTCACTTGGGAGAAGAGGCCAGCACCCTCCTCTCCTCAACCTCCCTTCAGGTAGTTGTGGAGAGTAATAAGGTCTCCCCTCAGCCTCCTCTTCTCCAGGCAGAACAACCCCAGCTCTCTCAGCCGCTCCTCATAAGATTTGTTCTCCAGCCCCTTCACCAGCTTTGTTGCTCTTCTCTGGACTCGCTCCAGAGCCACAACAACCTTCTTGTGGTGAGGGGCCCAGAACTGAACACAGTACTCGAGGTGCGGTCTTACCATTGCCGAAAATAACCTCCCTGGACCTGCTGCTCACGCCGTTTCTGATACAAGCCAAGATGCCATTGGCCTTCTTGGCCACCTGGGCACACTGCTGGCTCATGTTCAGTCGGTTGTCAACCAACACCCCCAGGTCCTTCTCCTCCTGGCAGCTTTCCAGCCAGGCTTCTCCTAGTCTGTACCTCTGCTTAGGGTTGTTGTGCCCCAAGTGCAGGACCCGGCATTTGGCCTTGTTAAACCTCATGCCGTTGGTCTCAGCCCAGCAGTCCAGCCTGTTCAGATCCCTTTGCAGAGCCTCCCGACCCTCCAGCAGATCCACACTTCCACCCAGCTTGGTGTCATCTGCAAACTTGCTAAGGGAGCACTCGATGCCTTCATCCAGGTCGTTGATAAAGACAATAAACAGGACTGGACCCAGGACTGAGCCCTGGGAAACCCCACTTGTCACTGGCCTCCAGCTGGATTTAACTCCATTTACCACCACCCTCTGGGCCTGGTCATTCAACCAGTTTTTCACCCAGGAGAGTGTGCGCCCATCCAGGCCAGAGGCCGACAGTTTCCGAAGCAGAATGCTATGAGAAACTGTATCAAAGGCTTTACTAAAGTCCAGGAAGATACATCCACAGCCTTTCCCTTGTCCAAGAGTTTAGTTACTTCCACAGCCTTTCCCTTGTCCAAGAGTTTATTTCCATTCCTTCAGGAGGAATGCCAAGATTCTTCCTTGTTTATTCTGCTTGTAGTGTAAACATTTTTATAATACTCATCAATACAGTCTGTACAGCACATTTTTTAAATAACCAGCATGGACATTAGTATCTTGCTTGTGACTCTGGCCTTTTCTTTTACACCATGCACTGAAGCTAATGCATTGCACTGCACCACATTATACATCGTGGGGGGATACTACTTTATTGTAGGCTCTTAGTGAATCAACCTAAATGAATCACAAGGAACTGCAACCCCATAACAGACACCATCACTGGAAATGGTCAGGAAATAGGAATTAAGGATAAATGCTCTGTTTACACGACTACAACATATTAAGGCATGAGAAGGCTGAGAAATTCTTCACTGAACATGTCTGGTAAAAAACATTCTGTTTGTTTCTGCCAGTTTTCCTCTTAGCAGCACCGGTTCCATATCCCTACTGCTGAGCAATTTTAAAGTTCAGTGAACAAATTCTTTTGATTATTTGGTTTTCTTGCATATTTTGTGTGAATTCTTTATGTATTCAATCATACTTCTTGTCTTTAAATGTGAGCGACAATCTGTGGAGACTCTAATCAAAATGGTGCAGTAACCACTTTTTCTCTTCTTCAACTTCTTCAATGTACAGAACCCAGCTTGCAGAGTTATGATCACAAAATATTAACATAATATACCTCTTCCTTAGCAGCAGCTACAGTGTCAGTGGAATGCAGCCCATAATAATGCAGCTTGATCTAGAAGCCCAATAAAATATAAATAAGGTTTTTACACTTCAGTGGCATACAGGATTCCACTATGAAGGGTCTTCATGCATTTAGAAACCTCATCTTCTTTTTACTCTCCAACATTGATTATTTAGAAGAAGATTTACGGGCACACATTCCTTTTTATTCCAGAAAATGAAACGTAATTGTTTAGTCAGTGGCAGTATTATTTTGCTGCATATCTACTACTAAATTTGTGGGCTTAATAGAGACATCCACATACACACATCTGTGCAGAGAAGGGCTCATAATGAAATAAAGATGGAAACAGGACTTAGAGAAAACGTAAATGAGAGACTTCCATGAGACATCCATAATTGTGGTCATTCTTTAACTAAAAATGCACTCAATTTTCTTCAAAAACCAGCTGCAGTGCAACAAGAGATATACTTACTACAAATTAACTTACTTAATCTAGATCCTTCTGTAAGACTCCCCATGTACCATAGCAGCAAAAAGAACAGCAGCCTCAGCTGGATAAGGGCAAAGTCTTCTTCATGCCCCAAGCCCAGCTGATTCTTTCCATCTCTGAAAGCTCATTGGCCAACAGCTCCTGCTATTGCACCCTCACAAATGCTGACCCTCTAAGACTTATAATTGCATTTAATCAACCAATATGTCTTCTCAAAGACAATCAATATATTTTAAATATTGCTTCTTTTGAGTTTTCAAGCAGAACGAACTACATTGGGCCTATTTGAAGGCAATGACAAATCATTTGGACCTAGAGGACAGCAGTCCTTGTCTTCTGAGCAAACATTGAGGTTACAGGCCAAATGCACTTGTCTGAAAGAGTGGGGCCTCTTATAAGGGAGTCAAGTTACAATCTTAGCAACAGACCTCCATAATGTTTATCTGCAAAGCAGTATTTAGTTTGCATTTATTAAGCCTGGGATGTCCAAAAGCGACTCTCAAGAGTGAGGGTACCCAATTCACAGGCATAAATTTCCCTCTGAATGGATTATATGTCATTACCAGGGTTCCTATGTAACAAACAAAATTCAACAATCCACTTTAAGGAAATCCAAAGGCCAAAGCAGGTTCTAAACCCAAACATTTCTGAAAGTATCAGACACTGAGTTTGGTGGAAATCCCTTGTTTCCTAGAATTCCTGATTCGACTCAAGATGATTCCAAGAGCCAAGCACCATAAAAAACCTACATACCTACAGGAAATCTCACTGCACAGCTGAAAAGCCAGCAAATAAACACAAAACGCTTTCACTAGGTCCTGTCAACTGCAGTATGCCTGAGCCTAACATGATTTGCTGCCTGCCTTTCTAGAGATGCACAGCATGAGTCTGATGAACTGCAATGAGAGCATGCTAAACTTGCTCACTGGCTATTAAGCTACTTATACGTTTTATTGGAAGGCAGCCAGACTACACCACTGAATAGCCCACGTCTTTATCAGCTGCTTTTCCTAACTTGTCTTAAAAAAAGAACTTACATTTTTTACATTTCTTTTGTCAGGGTGATCTGCTTGAAACACCTGATACATGCTGTGAAAAATAACAACCAGAGAAAATGAAAAGAATGAAAATAAAATAATAAAGAAAATATTTTCTAGAAGATGCTACAGATGTAACATACTATTTCACCACTACAAATATTTTAGGACTCATGCCACTCAAAAATCCAAGTCAGAAGTCTCGGAAACTTTAATATTTTGTTAGGTAAACGTACCATTCATTATTGAGTCTTAAAATCAGGGATTTTGATGGGAAATTCTACCAGACATTAAGAAGTAATCTACTATTATAAATAGTGCTAACTGGTTAAATTTTCATCCATATTTATATCTGAGGAAGAATAAAACAGATACTACCTCCGTAGCTGCACCGTATAAAACATATTTTCTCATTAAGTAACAGTATAACAATAGAGCTATTTCAAAGGAAGATTTCTAGCTGTATCACTAACAAACTGTCTTCCCAGATTTAGAGTACTGAGTTGCTCTCCATCAAGATTTTAATCCTACAACAAGGCCATATATTAAAAATAATCATAAAAGGCATTTGGTAAAGGGACCGATGCCAACCTGTGAATATCTGCAGGCAGTGCACAGAACAACCGGGATCCTATGTCTTGCTCTGACACATATGTATGTTTCTGAAGGACTCCTCTGGAAAAACATCATTATCCTATCCTTCATCCTTTCAGGTGATGATGACACACTTCATCACCTATGTAATGGAGTGCTCCTATAAATAGGCAGCATATGACATAACACAAGAGAAGATGCTTGCCAGAGAAGGTGCTTGCCAAACCCCTTTACATCATCTTCACACAGTCCTGGAAGACTGGGGAAGTTCCACTGGACTGGAAGCTGGCTGATGTCGTGCCCATCTACAAGAAGGGTCGCAGGGAGGATCCAGGGAACTACAGGCCTGTCAGTCTGACCTCAGTGCCAGGGAAAAGGCATGGAACAGGTGATCTTGAGTGCTGTCGTGAAGCACATGCAAGAGAACCGGGTGATCAGGCCCAGTCAACATCAGTTCACGAAAGGCTGGCCTTGCCAAACAAACCTGATTGCCTTCTATGACAAAGTGAACCACCTACTGGATGAGGAAAGGCTCAGGATATAGTCTTCTTGGACTTCAATAAAGCCTTTGATACAGTTTCTCACAGCATTCTGCTTAAGAAACTGTCAGCCTCTGGACTGGACAGGCGAACTTTCTCCTGGGTGGGAAACTGGTTAGATGGTACCACCCAGAGAGTGGTGCTTAATGGTGTTAACTCCAGCTGGAGGCCGGTCACAAGTGGTATCCCCGAGGGCTTACTGTTCAATGTCTTTATCAATGACCTAGAAGAAGGCATCCAGTGCACCCTTAGCAAGTTTGCGGATAACACTAAGCTGGGTGGAAGTGTTGATCTGCTGGAGGGTAAGGAGGCTCTGCAAAGGGACCTGAACAGGCTGGACCGCTGGGCAGAGTCCAACGGCATGAGGTTTAACAAGGCCAAATGCCGGGTCCTGCACTTGGGTCACAACGACCCTGGGCAATGCTACAGACTGGGAGAAGCCTGGCTGGAAAGCTGCCAGGAAGAGAAGGATCTGAGAGTGTTGGTCAACAGCCAACTGAACATGAGCCAGCAGTGTGCCCAGGTGGCCAAGAAGGCCAGTGACATCTTGGCCTGTATCAGAAATGGCTTGACCAGCAGGTCCAGGGAGGTTATTCTCCCTCTGTACTCAGCACTGGTGAGACCGCACCTCGAATACTGTGTTCATTTCTGGGCCCCTCACCACAACAATGATGTTGAGGCTCTGGAGCGAGTCCAGAGAAGAGCAACGAAGCTGGTGAAGGGGCTGGAGAACAAATCTTACGGGAAGCAGCTGAGGGAGCTGGGGTTGTTTAGCCTGGAGAAGAGGAGACTGAGGGAAGACCTTATTGCTCTCTACAACTACCTGAAAGGGGGTTGTGGAGAGGAGGGAGCTGGCATCTTCTCCCAGGTGTCAGGGGACAGGACAAGGGAGAATGGCCTCAAGCTGTGCCAGGGAAGGTTCAGGCTTGACATCAGGAAAAAAATTTCGCAGAAAGGGTAATCAGGCACTGGAATAGGCTGCCCAAGGAGGTGGTTGAGTCACATTCCCTGGAGGTGTTTAAAGGACAAGTGGACGAGGTGCTGAGAGGCATAGTTTAGTGATTGATAGGAATGGGTGAACTCGACGATCCAGTGGGTCCTTTCCAACCTAGTGATTCTATGATTCTATAAGATGCAATGAACAGCAACGGATGCAAGCAGCATGGCTGCAGTGGTAGCTAAAGACTTTCCAGTGGCTAAGCTTTTCAACTGTTGCAGACAGCTCCTGCACGAAGCGTTACCTCACATCATCTGTGTTTTTAACATCTCCAGATGGGTAAAATGAAGGCCAATCCTGCCTCTCAGTCAAAGTGTTGCACACTGATTCTATTCTTGTTTAAACAGGCATGTGGCTTGGGAAACTGGTGGACCTGAAATTTGATCCCTCATATGATTTATTTGCTATGTTCTCCCATTATACAAATATAAATATAACAGACATTTTTCTGCAGCCTTGCCCTGAAATGTTTCAGAATTAGTACCAGGTGACAAAACGGACCATGTACAAGGAGGGGAAAAGTTACAGTAAAAGCTCCTTCCCATTAATGGGGCCATTCATTCATATGGCTACTACTCCACAGGGGAGCTGGACATAAATTATGTATTTGACATCTAGTTATAGATGATTATATCTGACATAATGAAGTTATAATGGAACGAATTTGCACATTGTTTGGTTATTAAGTGCCCATTTCTTGTCCCTGCACCAGGTGCAATGGTGATAGGCCATACAAATCATTCAGAAGAAATGCCAAAATGGGCTCCTTTACTGATAAAGCGTCACACGTTTATTAATTTAACAGCTTGTCTTATGTCTCCCCCACCTGCTCATTTAAAACAGTTATTTGCCCTATAAATGTTTCAGAAAGAGAAGTGTAGCCAAAAATTAGTCTGGCAGAAGAGGGGAATAAATAGAGTTTGAGAAGGGTCTCATGCTGTGTAGCACTACACTCTTTTTTTCCCCACATTGAATTGGTTCAACAACTTTTATTTGAGCTGGTAATAGGACATTCACTTTATATTAGTGATGCTTGAGGGTGCACTGCCATAGCTGACTGCTTTCCAGCTGTTGCCACTGTCAGGTAGGTGAAAACTTCCACCACTGATGGCAAGTAGCACAACTCAGTACAGCAGAAAATGAAACTCACTACCAAAAGATCTCCTGGGTGGATGTCTATGTCAATTTTGAGCTTATCAGGTTGTATGGTAGCTTCAAACAGCCTACAAAGAATAATAATTCAAGACACCTTTAAATCACACTTCGTGCTGATCTCCAAAGCAAAACTCCTTTCTAAGGCAGCAGCTAGCTTTTTTTTTTTTTTTCAGGTGACTAGGAATAATGGAAAAGCTGCTAAACATCACTAAGAGTTTCAGGTGTAAATACTTCTAATAGTTCCCAACAGCATACAGAATTTAGCACTCCTCCTTGAGAGACTCTGTTAGTTCTGGCTTTCTGCTAGAGCAAATTATGTTATCTTATAATAAATAGCAATGCCCCAAGGTGCCATTCTGCAACAAAAACATAAGATGCAAAGAAATAAGAGCAACAGTTCAATACCATGGTTAAAAAAGAAAAAATGGCAAATGGCATGCAATTAACTCTTTCTGACTATGAATAGCTACAGGATGTAAAGCAGGACCTCACTGATGATGGCAAGTGAACTGGAGGACTGCAGGCTGGCTGCAAGATTTCCAGGAGCTCTGGCTGCTATGGTTTCAATACTAATTATAACCACTCCTTACACCTGATGAGGAGTTCATAAATATGGAACATGGCCCATATTCAAAGTAGCTGCCTGCTTCAGGAAAATAAGAATCCAGAAAGGGGAATGTTTCAGGTCTGAGTCACAATAATAGATCTTTGGAAACCTCTGGATAAGAATGAGAAAAGCACTGCATTCTTACTTCAGAGCTCTTATCTCCACCATCTTCACAATGCAAATGAGCTCCATACCTGGCAATGCATCCCTGCATCTGCATCTACCACACTGCTCAAAGTTCACCTCATCACCACACTGACCTTTTTAAACATTCATCTCCAGCCGGGAGGCCAAGGGTTTTAAATGAGCCTGCCCATCACAACAGAAAGCAGAGTTCAAGTGAAAAATAAAATAATAGCAAAGCAACCAAACAAATAATTCTGTACAGACCTCTTCAAAACAAGGCAGATAAAAACTCAGAGTACATGTGAAGCTCATAGTCATTGCAAAACCTTTCCAGGTATGGTGAACAGTAATCTCCCACCCAAATGGTGCAACAACAGTTACTTGCATGCCTCATACACTCCGCTTGCCTGAGAAGCCACATGCAATGAGAAAATGTTGCTTATGTGTTACTGCCTTGCTGCAATGAACACTCACACCCCATGTCGGAGGGAGTTAAATCCATCAGTGGGCTCAGGGGAGTCTCAAAGGGGAAGCCCTGAGAGCAGGCACACTTGGAGAAAAGGCTGAGCAAAACCAAAGAAGAAAACCTTGCATACAACTGAGGAAGTGCAGGACACTATCACCCCAGCATTGCAAAGGGAAAAAGGGAATGAGAGTCCTGAGCATGAGAGACCCCATCCAACATCTAGTGCACAGTCCTCTCTTAGCTCAAAGGCATCAAATCAGCCTTTCCCCTGGACTCACCCACCTGAAGGATGTCAGGAAAATAATATCACTTCAAGAAGCTCGAAACATACACCTGTACCTAACTCTAAAGAGAGGAAGCAGGATGAGTAACAGCCTCAGAGAGAAGCAGAGGGACATTGTAAAGGACTGTCAAGGTGAGGCAATGGCTTTCCCAGAGGGATTCCAGCAGAAAATGAAAAAGCCTGAGAACAGGTGGTGCCTGGGTACCATCACCTCAAGAGAGGGGACTCTTAAACAGCATCTCTTTTGTAGTGCTGGACCCAGGAAGGAAGAGGCAGGAGATCTGGTCTCTCAGGGCCTCGTGAGCATGGGATGTGTTATCCTGTGTGTCAGCTTGAATTAAGGCAAGGAATGCCATTCGGCTTCACTGCCTGGCGCACACCTTTCTCTGGGACCAAGGCCATGCAATGAGCCTTGCTGTCAGATCCTCCCACGTCATCTGCAAAGCCATTGACCCTCTCTGGACCTTTGGAAGAGAAAAAAATGCATACATCCAAAACTTGACCTATTTTTGATAATAACATTTTGCAGTGCTTCTAATATTCAGGAAGCATTCTCCTTCAGACTGCAAATGCAAAGAGGAGGGAAAAAGGCAGCATGTATCCAGTTTATGAAGGAAGAAAGCACAAAGGGACATGCCACTGAGTTGAAGAAGGGGAAAATTAAAAAAAAAAAAACCTCTGCCTGTCTCACTGACATGCTACCCAAGTGACAGCGAGGGATTCCGCATCTATGGATGCAGAAGCTCACAACTGAAGCTTACATTAAAAAAATCCACAGTGCCTTAACTGGGGCAGAAACAAGCTCCATGGCTAAAGAAACCTGCAAGAAGGAAAAAAATCTCCCATCACTACTTTATTTGCTATTTATTTCCAGAACTGGGAACCAATACATGGTTTTGCTTATCAATTGATGTTCTGGAAATGTTCAAGTGTATCAGTCTCCAAGACAACTACTTCCTGAGCTTCAACTTTGAAGGAAACCTTTGCAAAATGCTAGCTCAACGGAGGAGGAGAGCTCCCCAGACTGCCTAGCTTTAAACGTCAGGCATATATTAATGTTTAATATGGTTCCACATCTACATGAAGATATGCCTCTATAAAGCTTTATAAATAGTTTCAGTATGTGAATTCAGTAAGTTTAATTCACTTATTTGATGTATTTTAGTACTTGAAAGAATTTGAGGCCAAATGCTAAATTTATATTATTGCTATATATGATAATTCCATAAAATCTCTTTTTATGTCAACATATCAGAATTACCCTAATCTATGAAACTCCTTGCTATTGTCAGTAACCAGTGAACCAATTTAAAACACAGGTTTAATCTTCAGTCTACGAGATCACAATCTGAGGTCTCAGCTACACCTGGAATTATTCCATATGCAGATGGAGTAAACAGTTCTGTAAAAATCAGATTGTTAGACTGAGATGAGGTATAAAAATAATGCTTAACAGTGCTTCATTTATAGAACTAATTTTAAATCACCCTCATATTAAAAAGGGGATGGGTAATAAGAAATGTCTTGATAAAAATGCTGATTCAGGGACTTATTTCTATTAAGTGATTTACAGCATCATTACTGTGTTACTGCACAGAGCAGTGGCTCAGAGTAATTACTCTGTAATGCACAATGACACTAATGTACTAGTAAACTACTCGAGTTTATGCTCTATTCACTACTAGCATCAGGACTCTGAAAGGCAGGTAAAAACACCCTTCATGCATAAACAATGTGCATAAATGTCACCAGTGATACAATTTCTAAAAAGGAGAAGGAAGAGGCAGTTACAAATAAATCTGCCAGCTGAGAATTGCAACTGCATAGGCCCACAGGTGCACTAAAACTGTATTTTTTTAATAATATGGGGAGGGAAGATGCTTTTTATTCCCACCCTGGCTCTATTTTCATTTATTACAATTAAAATTGTTCAGTGGCTTCTTCTTTTGCCAGTCTAAAAGCAACATTGACCTGCAACTGGTTTTCAGGTCAGTGTAAGGGGGAACGTAAAAGGGAAATGAAGAACATCAAAGCAGCAGCCAAAAGCATTAGTAGTTTATGCAGACTGTCATAATGCTGTTCTGTTTTTAGACTTCCAGCTACTGGAAATGTGGAGAGCCAACGACAGCTTCAGTATAGAGGAGGTTTTGCCTCCTTTGTTTAAAACAGCTCTTGTGGTTAGCGGATGAAGCTGGGAACATGACCCCATCACGTCCTAAGGTGTCAGAAAATGCAGCCAAACTTTATAACTCCTACTCATTTAGTAAACAAAAATCATTATAATATTACAACACTCTAATGAATTTTTGAGGCTGGAAAAGAGGCAGCACATGTGTAAGTAGAGCTACCCATCTCAGATCCTAGGGCCAGAGTAAAGTCTTGCTCTTTCCCCATGAGATGGTATCAATTGCCATGTTGTTGACACCCTCTACTCACCACCTAATAGATTCATGCCTTCAGAGCTGGCTGCCTCCCTGGCCCTCTCCTATAAGTTACACAAGGTGATTCAAGTCCTTCTACCAGCACGTAGCAGCAATAATATCAGTTTTAGTACCCTGAAGAGCCCTTTCTTTAAGATCTTTCAACTTAGGGGGTGGAGGCCCTGGAAGAAACAGTTTATGTAGCAGTTTATGTTGGATAAAATCCATTTTACTTCCTTGGCAAGTGCTGCAACTGTTCTGCCTAACCTGCTTTGCCCCGCTCCTGGTGGCAATGCCATTAATCTTGGCAGATCACTAAAGATTTTTGTTAGTCTTTAGCACTTTTGGTGAAAGCAATGCACAGCTGCTTTGGCTGCTGCTGTTCCAGCATCCTTGAGTCTTCCATAGGCTGCTCCAAACCCCATGGCAAGAATGTAAATTGACTTGTTTTAAATAAGCTCTGAATCATCACATCTGACATCAAAGACAGACTAAAGCAAGAAGGTCATGGAAGACATAACTGCCTCTGCCTTACTGGAGTGCTCTGCTAAAAAAGCAAGGTAATAAATTTTACCAGACAACTGGAGGTTTTCTAGTGGCTTAGAAGAACTGATGATTTCAAAAGCATGTGTCAAATCTTAAGGTAGTTCACTCAAAGCTGAATGAAGGTTGTAGACTGCCATTAGATTGTATGTGACCAGTGTGACTAACAGTGAGATCAGATTTGGAGAGAGGACTGTGAATCACCCAGCACGTGGTTCCACCTTGCAAAGTTGCAGGAGGAAACACTAAAGAATAATAGCTCTGAGGCTGCTTCTGTGCAGAAAGAGTCAGTTCCTTAGTTTTTGTTACTATATCAGCTAAAAAACCACACATTCGCACTAACAAAGGGGAAAAATCCAGCAAAGTTTTACTTAATCAAGATACAGGTCTAGCCACATGGATGCTAATGGAAAAGTTTACTCAAGCTAGAGGAGCCTTGCACATCAAGAGCCTTAACAGTATGCTTTTATTTAGCCCTCAAAGTCCTTGGGCCATTTGGAGGAGCCAGGTTTGCAGTTGCAGCTACACCAACACAAAGGCTATTCTGTCTCCTAGAATACTAGAGATGGATAACTAAGTGGCAACAAGTGGCAACAATCACTACAAAGTTCAATCCCATACCTTTTCTGCCACTGTAGCACGCTTTGGAGAGCAGAAGAAAGGAAAAAATCCAAAGCTAAGCTATAGCGCATGTCCCTGCTAACACATCCACTGCCTTCTTCCTCCCCTTCTCTTCTTCCATAACACTCCCTCAGTTTGATGTCCATACACATTTATGGAGTTGATCAAGATATATCTCCACCTGTTTGATTTTAGCTTTTGTATTATTCATTCCAAGAAGGGCAATCTGGTCATTTCTCCAGGCCAGGGATAAAGACTGGATGTTCACCAGAACATAGCCAGGGGATGATCTTTCAAACAAGGCAGAGAAATGAAGGCCTCACATACACAGCACTTTATTTGCACCATCTTAGCTGGGCTATTCTGGACTCACTCCATATGTACCAGCTACTATCACTGCTTCTGAGGTCAATCAGATCATCTAAAGTTTGAGCCATCCTGTCAAATGAACATGTCTCCTCACTTACTCTAGAAAAAGCCTTGAGCATTGGTAATGCAGACTGAATCCATGTCTGAATCACCGCATGACCATTTCACTCACCTGAGGGGCAGCAGAAATCTGTCTTTTTGCATTCTGCCACTACCCCCTTCTACCTGCCCACGGCAAAGGAAAGGAGCAAGTCAAAGGATAGGACCTTAGGTGCACCTGTCCCTGAAGAAGTAAATTAGTAGGAAGAGCCAAATAACTTGTGAACAAGTTGAAAGTTACATAATGGGTCATATGGGACACAGTTATCTCTCATACAGCTCTTGCACAGAAATTAATTTTCTCCCAAGAGCGTCCCTGAATGGAGTGTGGTAACTTTAGCATGGAGACTTGATGAACAAATGAATGATACACACTCGTGCTCCAGCTGGTTTGAAATGCATGTGCATAGAGACTGCATCGCTGACTCACCTTTGGATGGTTGTCTCTCAAAATCTGAATCAAGGTGGATTGGCGGGGCAATGTAGGAAACCTGCCCATGGTGAGCCTGCCCTGTGGACAAATAAGTGGTTTAGTTTATCTGTTTCCATCAGGGCTATATTTAAACATTATGGCACCAGATACAAAATAGTTTTGCAAACATTTTGTTCTTTTGTGCATTTTTCACAATGAACTTGATATTGTGGAGACATTTGATGAAAAGTTGAAAACATTTCCATTTCTTTTGCTTTTTCGATGCAGACATGGACACTATGCTGAACTTCAGTTATACCTGCTTTACCACTACCACATATGTTTTGTATGATTTTATCCTAAAAGCTGATATGCCACAGAATACAATTGATTCCACACAAAATCCATTCAAGTTGTTAATCTCACTGTAAGAGGGAAGCAAGCATTTTTGTGTCACAGCAGTTTTTGAAGGAAGCATGGCATGATGCTGTTTTTCCCTCCTGCAGAAGATATAGCTTGTAGAGCTTGGTATTTCTTCCATTAGGTCGAATCTTTTTGGTTCCCAACACCACCATGAAGCATCACAGTTTCTAAAGAATCAAGCCTTCTTTGTAATTTGGTAGGCTAACTATATTAAGAATTTTCTACTTATAATAAATGCATGTTGTTATAATTCATCTATTTACTGTAACAATTTACAGGGTTGTTAGTATTTTTTTTCTAAACATGGAAAGTTAATGACATATAGATTACAATAACAGTTAGAGTAACCTTCCCGTTTCACATAACATTCATACTGCAATAAAAGCCATTGATTCCTCTTATGAGACACATTTCAAATAATTAATATGGCTCCCTGTTGACACTTGCTGTTGTTGCTTCAAGCAGTTTCCAAGCTAACATCACAGACAGCGAGTACTGGTACAGTCTTTGGGCTTCTTTGTAATGATATCCATGAACACCATGAACACAGTATGCTGGAGGACATAACACATTGAAAATATCTCTTCAAGAGGATAAAATATTAATGGAAAATGGGAGGAAGAAAAGGAGTGTACCTGAATGGGCAAGATATATTTACCACTTTAGGCTGAGGCTGACTCAGATAATTTGCATTATTAGCCATTACAAAAACTAGAAGTTATTAAGGTTTAAAATCTACCAACACATCATAAATTCTATATTTGCTTTTAAGTGCTTTAACATGGGAAGTATGCTTCAGGCAAACCTGTAGCTAATAACGAGTTACCCCGCTTTCCCCTTCTGGTTTACGTGTTAAAAATCCATTTGATGTCATTAGTGAGCACAAGTCACCACTTAATAGCTGTTTGGTTCTGCAGCAGGAACAGGCAGACGGTCTGCTCTCACTCTAAGCTGTTCGATGTACAGGATTGGTGCCCTTATAACCATTGGACACACTCCCCATTTGCTGCATCAATGATAATACTGAAATGCAAAATAGCTGATGTTAGCAGGCAGCTCTGGAAATCACCTAGGCATGTCCAAAGGCAACAAGAGCCCGTGGCAAGTGTCCAGTCTGATTTTACTGACTCCACAGCCTCTCTAGGCAACCAGTAATAATGCTTGGCCACTCTCACAGGAAAAAAAAAAAAACAAACCAGCTTTTTCTTATGTGTAATTAAGTGTAATCTCCTGTATTTCAGTTTGTCTCTTGTCCTACCACTGGATGCCTTTCTGAGCCCAGTTCCACATTCTTTACTAGCCCCCCATCAAGTACTTACATACATCAGTAAGACCCCTTGGACCACATCTGGTTCCGGCTGGACAGTCCCAGGTCTCTCAGTCTCTCCCCACAAAGAGAAGCTTCAATCCCTTAATCATCATTGCGGCCCTTTGCTGGACTGCCTCCAGGAAGTCCCTGACTCTTTTCTGCGAGCCAACATCTAGATACATGTCACAAGCGCTGAGCAGAGGGGCAGGGTCACCTCCCTCAACATGCTGGTGATGCTCTGCCTGATGCAGCTCAGGAGGCTGGTGTTCTTTTTGCCCTATGGCACATTGCTAGCCCATTGTTTTGGAGTCTGTGGGTTTGGTTTTGTTTGGAGGTGTGTGAATGTTGTTTTGGGGTTTTTTAAGTTTTTATCATCTGGTCTTCTTGGGAACTAGTGATCCCAAATACAGAAACAAGTAATTGTTCAGGCTGAGAGGACTAGGCTGGAGTAAAGATAACTCTGGCACAGTATATAAAACACTACAAAACATATGTGAGTTTGTTTAGACATTCATTACAATTCAGTAATAACTACAGAAGTTTATGAATGCTTTATAAAAGCTTTTACCTAATATGGAGGAAGCAGTATCATCAAATGCTCTCTTGTGATAAATGAAACTAGTTGCAGAAAGCTTTTATCTACTTTCTACTGATGCAAACCACATTACTTCCAAAAAAAAAATCAAACTTCTGTTAGACTCTACACTTCTCACAATGCTAGTAAATCAAATTTTGGGGTTTTATATTCTCTGTATAAAGAAGCAATGTAAACAATTATTGTGCCTCATTTCCGGAGCATGAATGCCAGTTTAGTTGCTCTTCAGACTCATGGCAGTTTTCCCATATATGGAACAAAGGCTCTCCACTGCTATCTGTGGCCCCAGTTGTACATTCAGGAAATTTTAATTTTGATTGGGCAAAGCTGGAAAAGTTGGGCATGCCTCATATCATAACAGCCTGCATGGCCTTCCCCAGATTCCATCCATAACCACCTGGTACTTCTGTAGCTCACTCCCAAGTAAAAAAAAAAAAAAAACCAAACAATCAAACACCCCCCCCCCCCAATAAAACCTAATGAAAGTAAGGTGCGATGAAGTTGTTAATTTTGTATTTAATCACAAAGTTTGGCTCCCTTATTCCTCTTGCTGGTAAGGTCTGGCTGCTGACAAGACCAGTGGCCATGGCTCCCCATAAGTGGCAGGAGTGGGGCAGGGAGAACATAGGGCAACAAGGGCTGGAAGGCAACCATGAGTCAGTGCTTATCTGGGGTTTCTTTGTATCATACCTCAAGGATTCAGGTATGACCCAGGTAGCTACAAACTCCCTGTCTTCTACTCATGTCACGTCTCTCTACAAGGGCAGATGTACAGCATCCATAGTAGCCAGGCCATGTGCACATGCTGTGGCAATGGGAAAAGAAGCATGCTTGATATCAGTAATTTCAGGAGTGAATTATAGATATGACCTTGAAAGTCTACATGGTGACACAGCCTTCCTTGGATAGAGGAAATGGGGGAGATACTTGCAGATTTGAAAAAAAGTGCCTCGCTAGCCATTATCTTCAGGCTTGATACTTAAGAGATGCAATATATTTTTTAAAAGTCAATAACTTAGAAGAACAAAGATAATGTTTTGTGAGGACTGAAGGAAGCATAATAGCTTGTCCTAAGGGATTTTTTTTTAAAAGGATGCTCAGAGAGAGAAAATAAACACCCACACATCTTCAAAATTCTGCCCTTAAGATATCTAGTTATCTACAGATGCCACAATATAATACTACAGAAAAAATCTCAGAATGTATGGACTAACAAAGAAAAGCAGCAACAAAACAGTCTCATCTGTTTATCTATTAAAAACACTTGCCCCTGATTGCCGTTTTAGAAACATACACTCCTAACTGAGCAGTTTCTAGTTCCTATGACATTTGATTTTTCAAGATTTTTCAAGATATCATCATGTATGCATACAGGAAACTTTTCTGCCCATTCCTTGATAATTTTCCCCACTTCACACTGTTACAGAGAAAGCCTGAATAGAAAACATAAGACTGGATGATTCAAGCCTGCAAAGGCAAAGAATACCAACATTTACTAGATTAAAACAAGCCTTTTTAAAACACCTCATGAGAGACCTCCTAAACATCCAGCGACTTGCCCCTTAAAGCTCTGGCACTGGGCATTGTCATGAAGATAACTAAAATCACCAGAAAGGCTGATCCTCACTTTTCCCTACTGCTCCTTTGCTCAGTAGCCATGGTACTGTGGTGGGCATGGCTGCACCTGAATTGCAGTCCTCCCCTGTGCCTGATCCAGCTCCAGAAGCAGCAATGTGAAGTCAGCAGCAAATATATTCTTTAAATGAACATGCTTTAAACCATTTGTATCAAGGGGCAAGAGTCCTTTTTCTTTACTGTCCTCATCCTAAGGCGATCACTGCAACACATTTTTGGTGCCACGTCAGACTGCATCTCTTGCCCAGTTTTCCACCCATTTTCCAGCCTCTTTTGGTTTGTTTTTTTCTTCTACAACTCAACAGTTCCGAAGATTCTCAGACAGCCTAGATAGCATTTCAAGCAGAGGATTTAATTTAATTTTTTGCCAGTATCTCTGATGATCTGGTGCTCCCATGCATTGCCTTTCCTGTGCCCCTTGCTGTCAGCCCCTCTGAACGCAGCCACCTCCACGGACTTAATCCCTCATTCTGTATGTCCACTCACTTGGCTCGCTAATGAGTTAGTTAATAACCGTGAAACTGCACATAGATTCCTGAGACTCTGATTTCAGTTCTTCTCTTTTTTTTACATAACAATGGGATGTATATACAGTAGGTATGCTGAATATATATTCTAAGGAAAAGTCTTGGATAATATTTTGATAATTTTACTAATATTTTACACACAAAGTATACTCTCAAGCTATGCCTACCTTTTCCATGCAACTAAAAAAGCCAGTATTTAAAAGCAGTCCAGTTTGTCTATGATGCTCTGATCTGTAAAAAACAACATTTCTTTTGTTCACATTCCTGTTATCCTCCAACTGTTAACAGGACATTTTTCAAAAATCTGATTCATTATCTACATTCCACTTTGTGGATTGCAGTTTCCACGATCATCACTTCCATCCTCTTTTGATTTCCAAAATGAATACATTTTTTCTTGTCCTTTATCTCTCCATTCATGAGTCTTTTTGAACTCTGTAATAGGTAGGCATATATAAAAACATATGGGCAGAGAAATTAAAAAGCTAGTAAGTTTGGTAACAAACTCTTATGACACGCCATTAAACAAAATTTCATTCAGACATATTACTTGGCATATAGTCATATTTCTCCCAGCAGCCTTTTTTGCTATCTTTCATCAATGACTGTCTTTACAAACACCATTTCCTTGCTGCCTACCCTTTTACATTTGGTATTAAAAGCTTTCTTTTTAAATAAAGCATTTATAAAGCCATTCCCTATCTCAGACATGCCAGAGTTAGCAGTGATTCTGTCCATCACTTCATTTATTCATGGACTTTTATAGCATCTCTCTTTCATCTGTACATCTCTCTTTCATCTTTCATTGCCCTTTTAACTCCTTAGGGTAGCAGTAACTCATCTGCTCTCTCTTCTTCGCTCCCTCACAGGGTTATTTCCCTGTCCTTCCCTCAAAGCCATGCATGCCTCTGAATACAAAAAAACCCTCTTTTCCCAAGAGTGATCACCAACTACATTATGTCTGCTCTCTTGACATTTTTGCCTCTTGTATTCCATACCAGGAACAATTGCAATCTTAAAGCAACTGCAGCAGGAAAAGCAGGGTACCTGCAAGCATGACTATGAGTGGAGGAACTACTGGCTACTGGCCATGGTTGCCTTGTGAAAATGGTGGTTACAGAAACTGGCAGCCTGAACAGGTGTTGACAGAGAGCCTACAATCCACAACAAGGATAGGGCTCCTGTAAAAATCCAGCATAACAAGCAAATATCTCTTTCCCAAATACTATTCTTAACAGGAGCAATATTGCTGCTGTATACGTTGTTTAGGTCTAGGTTGTTTCTGAAACTGTCATAAAAAGTATATGATAGCAGCTCTTTCAAATGCCAAGATTGTGCACTTGCGTATCTCATCTTACAGGTGTAATTTACAGCCTGAGTGTAGGATATACAGGACTGTTCTGGTTTGTTTGTTTGTTTGTTTTAAATTAAAATCCTGCTTTAGTATGTGCATTTTGCTTTTTTTGCCTTCCAAAGAGAGCAATCAACAGGAAAACTCACAAGGAATCAATTTGCAGATGAGATACAAGAGGTAGGTTATCACCTCCCAAGCTGTGTCCAAGTTCCCCAGCAGCAAAGGAACCTGCAGGCTCAGCCACTGGGGCTGCCAAATGCAAGGAAAACCTTGGAGTCGAGGAAGAAAGCTTGATAAAGGATGCAGAGAGAGGAGTGAGCTGGGAAGATGTTTGGTTAAGTCCCTGTTATACGTCCCTGTTATTCATGCATCTCATGGTTTAGAATAAATGTAAATTCAAAAGCAGTGCCTAATAGCATGCTGGTGTGAGCAGACAGCATGATAAAATCAGTCTCTTCCAAGGATGTACTATTCCTGCTTTGAATCTGTCACAAAAAACAACAGCCTTAACTGTGAGAGAAAGGAAATCAAAATGGCCTTTTCTGATGACCAAACCGTACCTCATGTGACAGACACTACCTGGGAGATTGTAGGCTAGGTTTTAAACTACAGGTAAACATAAAGACAAAAATAATTTCAAAGGAGTGTGTTAAAAGCTGTATGGGTATAACAGCAGCTGAAGAAATTGAAGGCTTTTTACAGCTATATATTTTCAAAGGATCATTTAGAACTCAGGAAATCATGTCCTAGCTGAAGTCAGAGGTGAAGAAGCTTCTTTCATTCACACTAAGATTCCTTGTATTGCTGTGCAAACATTGCAATCTGTTTTACGTTTAGATGAAACTCACCCTTCTGTTAAGGACTTAAATATTTGATTTATCAGCACCTTGGCTCCAGCAATGCTCTGCATCCTCCAGCTCACATCCTAGGACTTACCCTGAGGTGTGAGAGCCTGGTATAAGGGTTGGGGAGGAAGGAAACCCAGCAAATATTTCACACATCATTATAATTAAACAATGTTTAAGATCTTCCATCTTCCCCAACATGGCAGCATGTGGAGGAAGGCTATATCCACATCTGGCTTTCCACAGCACCCTGACCTGCAGGGCTGCACATTTCTTGAGCTTTGCTCCCTGAAAGCTTGCCCAGGCTAAAGCAACACGACACATCTTATTACTCTTTAACTCCTAGAGGTGCTCACTGTGCTATGAAATACAATTAACCAGTCACCTGCACTGGAAAAGTGGGGAGGAGGTGAGGGATTTTGGTGCACAGGAGATCAATGCATTTGCAGCAATGCAGTCTTCTGATCCCTGGAGCAGATGATGAATATTGGTTACCACAAACCACCCAGAGTGGGTTCAGGAACGATGAATACAGAAAAGCCCAAGGGAAGTTTCCTTGGCCACCTCTCCAAGATATAATGTTATATGAAAAGTGCTGTGCCAGGTCCTGCTGTCCTTACTCTGCTCTTGTCCAAAAATTCGAACAGGATGCTTCCAACTACCTTAATGGGTCAACCCCAGCCTATTCTGCCTCCGATGAGGCTGAAAAGACATGGGATGTAGGAAGAGCTGTTGAGGAGGAACCTAGTCAAAGTCATTCAGTCCATCTCCTGCAGGAGCAAAAATGTTCCTAACATTGTTTTAAAAGATATCTCCTCGGGGCTGTCCACCGCTCCCTCCCAGACTCTGAGAAGCGTATTTCACCATCAAAAGATTTCATCTTTGTTTTCCCTTTTTTGAGTGGGGGGAGGAATCCAATGACTCCCTGCCTAAGAAGTTTCTGTCTTATTTTTTCCCCATTGCTTGCTCTTTTCCCCCTATCTGTGCTCCTTTAATGCCTCTCTTTTGTTGATGTGCTCTCACTATCACCTACATTTCTTGTCATCCCCATCTCTCTTAGCTGGGTGCCCTTAACCAAGGGTGAAACTTAGTGTTATATCTAACACATTTCACAGCAGTCTTTCCTCCCCTGGGACATGGCCAGGCATTTCCATCCCCTTCCTTGCAGCAGCACAGAGCAAACTAGAGCTGATCTGATGGAAAATGACCCACCAGAAACAACTACTAGTTTTCCACTGGCTCAATTCAGACTACTTCAGCAGCAGTGCTAGATCTGATGTAAAGGAAGCAGCAGGAATAAAAGAACCAGGTGTGGGATGGGGACAGCTACCAGTTTAACTGTAACATAAAACTGTACCTGGGGATAGTAGTGGTGTTGTATCTGGACATCCCCTTCATCCCCACACCAGACTCTCTCCTTGCCCCGAGGAGACTCCCACCAATTGCATCCTTTCTTCATCTCCTTTCAGACAGCTTTTAATCCACCTGCCAGCATAATTTAGAGAGCTATGTCTCACAACTCCATGTTAAGGGTTTTAATGAAAGACAAATCTGTTACAGCATGCTCACTCCTTGTAGGCAGAGCCTGGGACACAGCCCTGTCTTCCCATTACTTGCGCCACTCTTGTTCATGCAGAAATGGGAGCAGTAGGGGCAAAGAAGAAGTCAGGCAGTAACTCGTGCCATGTTGAGCTTAAATTTCAGTGGCAAAGCATCCAGGGGCATTGTCAGAGAAATGATCTGAGATGCTGGATTGCATGGTAGGAGACACATCCAAAGCAGGCAGGTAGATCTATGAGTCACCAGCCCTGAGATGATAACTTAAATGTCTTCTGGTTCCAAATATTGTGAGATGTCATCTACAAATGTGTCACTCTTGTTTTCCTCCATTTGTGACAGCATTGAGCAGATGTCCTCTCAAATTCTGCCTTTATTTTCCAGTCTGTATGTCTCTCTATGCGTAGGATAGTCTCCATTCTTATGTCATATCTCCCTAGTACTGTCAATACCTCTTCCGCAATCTTTTCTCTTTCTTCTCCACCACCTCCTGAGCAGGTAAAATTTTACCTCCACCCACCTCTCCATCAGACAGGTTTCACTCCAGGAACATATGATTGCAAGCCTCCAAGAAACATTTTCAGTGCATAGGCCTGCTCCTCTGGTTCCCAACATGCATCCTCTTGTTCATCTTACTGAACTCTATCTTCCATAGCCACATGACCACACACCATACAAACCTGAACTCCTATCTTTTCTGGGTTTCTGTGACTATTTCTTACTGCAACTGCAGCCCCAAAAGGACTGCCAGAAAATAAAGCATTAATCCAGCCTTCCTCATTACAGGTATTTTTATCAATTGCTTATTAAGGAAGTGCAAAAAGATGAGTAATTTGTTTATGGAGCAGGTCAGTGCACCCTAACTTCATTAATCATTTCTTTTTATCTGCAATGGGAGCCTCAACACAGGCATTACTGCCTGTCCAGTTGTGCCTGCAGTTTGCTGCCAAGCGTTAGCTGTGGTGCACTGTCCCTGCAAGACGGGACACATTCCATTTCAAAGTGAGTGATCAAGCAGTAAATGAGATTAACACTACATCATTTGATGAAGAAATGAAACAAGGGTTGGCATTTTCTCCATGACCTAAGAGAACAGTAACCTAAGCCACTTCATCTTCTCCCCTTCCCCCTCCCTTTCCCCCTTCCCTTCCCTTCCCTTCCCTTCCCTTCCCTTCCCTTCCCTTCCCTTCCCTTCCCTTCCCTTCCCTTCCCTTCCCTTCCCTTCCCTTCCCTTCCCTTCCCTTCCCTTCCCTTCCCTTCCCTTCCCTTCCCTTCCCTTCCCTTCCCTTCCCTTCCCTTCCCTTCCCTTCCCTTCCCTTCCCTTCCCTTCCCTTCCCTTCCCTTCCCTTCCCTTCCCTTCCCTTCCCTTCCCTTCCCTTCCCTTCCCTGCCCTTCCCTGCCCTTCCCTGCCCTTCCCTGCCCTTCCCTGCCCTTCCCTGCCCTTCCCTGCCCTGCCCTTCCCTGCCCTGCCCTTCCCTGCCCTGCCCTGCCCTTCCCTGCCCTTCCCTGCCCTTCCCTGCCCTTCCCTGCCCTTCCCTGCCCTGCCCTTCCCCTCCCTGCCCTTCCCTGCCCTTCCCTGCCCTTCCCTGCCCTTCCCTGCCCTTCCCTGCCCTTCCCTTCCCTGCCCTTCCCTGCCCTTCCCTGCCCTTCCCTGCCCTTCCCTTCCCTGCCCTTCCCTGCCCTGCCCTTCCCCTGCCCTTCCCCTGCCCTCCCCTCCCGTCCCCTCCCTTTTTGAGATAAGGCATGTCTCAGCAGGAAGGACATGGATGCCTGCAGAGAGATTTTGACAACTCCCCTCTGAGTGCTAAAATGCTGTCAGCTCAAAAACTGATCTGTTCAGGCAAATTGATCCAACTCTGACAGACTTCCTGTCTGTTTTCGTCTTTTCTCTCTCAATCAAAAGCCTCCTAAAGAACCCCTGTTTTCAGTGCAGTCTCAGAGAAGGGGGACAATAGGGGATATTACCAACTTTTGCTGTTTGTCATTAACCTAACTGGACAGAGAGGAAGAGAAAGATCTCAGAAGTCTATCATATCTCTCCATTGCACACAGACAGAGGATCTGAATACAACAGTTTCCTTAAGTCACATATAGCAACTGCATATGGACTTTGACTGCTGGTGAGGGTTAGAGTCAATATGTTTTGAGTGCAGACAGTAACAGCATAGGAGGCAGAGCTTTTAGGTCTGATATTATCTCCAATAACAGGCAAGCTACCGGATCAGCCATCCAAAGAAAGCCTTACTGGGATTTCTTCAATAATCATTAGGAATCATCTCCCCCTTCCTCAGCCCAAAGAAAATGAAATCTAAGCATTTTTAAACCTTGTCCCTAGCTGTGAATATATCTGTAACCTTTCCACATCAGTGACAATTTTGAATACAATTTTTAATGGTCAAATACTGGGAGCATTCATACTGCTTTACAGCAAAGATTAAGCACGCTTCTGTCACAGTCAATAAAAGAGCATCTCTTTCTACCACCTCTCTTTCTACCACCTCTATTGGAAGCTGCAGAAATCCTCAGTCCTATAAGGTGAAGCAGTACTGAGCATCCCAGAAGTGCCTTGCAAAGACAATTTGGGGCTGTGCTGGTTTTGCACTCTTTTCACCTTTGCATGTAATGTAGCTTCACAACTCGATGACTGCTGTCTTGCTCGCTGGTCCTACTCCACAGTTTTTCTAGTTAAGTACCAAAACACAGTGATGTTTGTTTATATTTTTTCTTTGCTTTCCTGCTGTAAACTCAGCTAGCAGAACCTATGCTCCATATGGCATTTTTAAAAAAAATTTCTTTTAAAAGACCCATGCAGCAGAATTGCTGACTTATAGACTCAGAGATCTGCAGTCTGTAGCTCACCAATTTTATTTTTGCTGAAGTCAACAACGGACTTCATAAACTTCATTATGTCTCATTTCATTGTTTAACAAAGCCAGGAATGACACCAGGATGTTTCACCATCTGTTCCCTTCATGCTCTAATCCCACAGTTATATCTTTCTACACGGCCAGGGACAGATCAGAAACTGCACAAGTCCACTGACTCAAAGTAACTGCTTGTAGAACACAGGACCATACAATAAATATCATTCTACAGGTCAGGTGTTTCATAATAGGTGAAATGTCAATTTTGTATCAGTTATTCTCTATTTGGAACCTAAATTCTTTAAGCATATCTTCAAACACATCTCTGGATTATTCTTATCTTTGTTCTCATGGTGTTGCTGTAGGTCTTTGGACTACAGTTTTGATTATAAGTCTGCATACTGCCTAGGAACAGATCCTGACTGATAATTCTTGAATAACAAATACTAATGCTTGCCCAAGCTTCCCTTGCACTGTATGAGCCATGCTGGTTGTTTGTCCTCTGCAAGGGCTACAGACAGGTGTGCAAGGGCACTGGCTCTGTCTTTCCAGCACTGGGGTAAGGGTCCCGAGGCACCGTTAAATTTCCTGATTCAACTGATCTAGCTGCATACATACAGGCGTAAGGGGCACGTTACACTATACTGTTTTCTGATGTGCCAGTCTGGTCCCAAAAAGGATTAGAGGAGACGTACAGCATGGATGAAATAAAACCATGGGGTCTGAAAAGTACGCCCAAAAGGTGGTGCATTTCAGACAGGCTGAAAACTCTTCCAACTCCTTCTGCCTCAGGCTCCTGCTCTTTGCAGTGAAATATAAAATTAATAGACAGACATAGTCCTGACTACTTCCTTTGCAAGAGACAATATTCAAAATGTTCTTAGTCATTCATTCTATCACCTCTGAAACACAGTCATCCAGTGCTTCAATGTAAAGGCAATGTTATTTATTGTGTTTAGAGCTACAGTCCCTTAGGTACTTTAATGAATGTTCAGATATACATATTCATATATGCTAGCCCTGATCACCATCTCAAACTAAATTTCCTCTAACAGGCTAACCCTTAACCTTGATTTAGTGTTTTTTAAATGATCTTTCGATCAAAGAACTGACAAAGTCAAGCTTCAATTCTCTCACCAACTTGGCCTCTGTAAATGACACAAAGCTCTTCCTTTATTGTCTTGCAACCCAAGCAAATAAGAAGAAATACCACTATTTCTGACCAGATATCTGAACAATGTATGATTCTCAACTTCTAAAAGAACTAGCTTCACAATGAGCAATGGCAATGGCTAAGCCTAGGGTGGATAAATGATTGTCTTCTCTGCATCAGGGAAAGGATAGAGCAACTCTGTTAAATCCTTTAGGGCTATATCTAATACCATTTTGTGCCACTCAGAGGGAGATATGATTTCTGGGATTGAATATGCAGTCTCAATAATATTGGACTTCCTAGCTCTGATTGACATAATAGCTTCAATTGAACTAACATTGGTTGAATGGCTCAGTGACCACTACAGCAGGAACTAAGCGTACACAAGAATCTGATAAAGACACTAGTTTGCTTTCATTAATCTGTACTACAAGCAAGCCCGCTTGCTGCAGTGAGATTCTTAGAACAGCACAATCTGCTTAAAGAACAAAAAGAGACTGAACCCCCCCCAAAACGTTCTATTGTGGAAGTAGTTGTGACTCCACCCTGGCAGCAAGACCTACAGGGAAGCATAAACTCATATTTTTAAAACCAGCCATCAGTCCTTAAGCAAACCAGCTGAGCACTGGGCAAATCTCAGACAAAAGTGCACCTCCTTTCTACAGCCCCCACAGATGGAGGGCAATGCCACTGGGGAATGTGGCTACGCTGCTCTCTGTGCCAGTTTGCCATTTCAAAGTGAGACTGAACTTCTTTGCACAGGCAAATTTTTTTGTGCAGGAGTTCAAACTTTTGTTGCCCAGGGATGAATTAATTAGAGATGTGGTTTCCTTCTCAAGTTACTGGATCTGGGAAATCATGCTGTTGTTACTTCTAGGCAAATCACACAGAAGCAAAGAGGGACAGTAAATGGGGGAAAGGGGAAGTCCCTAAAAAATCCAGAAATAAACCCTGATTCATCTATGAAAAGGACAAGACTTGCTCACCTTCACAGCAGGTTGGAGATCCTGGCATCCAATTCTGTATCACTATGTTCAGGGAGCAAGTACTCTGAAAACTTCCCCTTTGCAAGAAGTCAGCCAAAAATCTCCAATCAGTGTCACAGAGATGACAGGCCAAATTGCAAACTGCTTGGCACAAAGGTGGATTTCAGCTCACCATAAGCAGAGATTTAAAAGCCACTAGAAGATTTTGAGACAAAAAGAAGGGAGCAATTGCAAGACAAAGTGGAAGATAACAAAATGTCTGTGCTGTGGATTGAGGGTAGACATCTACACTTTCTGATTACAAGATGGATGAGCATAGAAGCAGGTTTTCCCGGGGTACCTCAGTCAAGCTGATTACAAAGGTCACAAATGAGTGAAACAACTTTACAGCTTCTGGGACAACCAGAAAAAAAACAGCTTGGGAAAAAGCCTCAGTATGTCAGGTGCTTGAAGTGACATTGCTAAAAAGCTGGTGCTGGGAAGACATTTCACTGTCAGCCTCAAGCATGTACAAGTCAGGAGAGACATCCCCAAATTCTGAGATCACATCCTAGGACTTTTAAGTCAAAAGCAAATAAAACTCACAAGAAAATATTAACTATTGTTTTATTTAGACTTTTCCTCATTATGCCTCAAAGTCTTCAAAAACTGTGTTTTAAAGCTTCTCTTTCCTCTTAAAAATGCAGAATTTTTTTTTTGTACTTTTTAATAGAACTGAAAATCCTGCAGTCACAGAGGCTGAGGTTCTGGAAGAAAACATCACTGTGTTCAACAATACAGTCACTAGAATTGACAGCCCTGAAGTTTAAATTCAGAGATTGAAACACAGAGCCTGTTTTTGTGAAAATTTGTAATATTGGGGGCCTATTTAGAAAATTAAGAAAGCAGAACACAGCCCTGGATGCCCAGTCCTTCAGTGATTTTGTAAAAAAGTCACGCTGTTGGACTTTGCACTGGAGCTCATGTGCTCTGTCATACCAGCTCTGCTGGGGACAACCTCATTCAGGCATATTAATGATAAGTTTGGACCAGGAACATTGCTGAACAGCCACAGTGCCTAGGCAGGTCATGTCTGCTTGGATTCATGGCACCACAAATTAGAGCCATACCTTTTAGCTATTTATGGTGTACACCAGACACATGCCAGAAACACCATGACAGCTTGAATTGTTCAGCAGGAGAAATCATATTTGAAACAGTAAGTCATGTTTCGATTGAACTGGCAATTAAGCAAGAAGCAACATGACCTGGGGTTTCAGAGATGATAAGCCAGTTTCAAGACAAATGTCTAGATCTTTAGATGGTGCAAACAGCTACAACTTCACTGCTTTCGGCAGGGTCACACCTTTCAATGTGAGCTGAGGATCCAGTCCTCTCCAGTCCTGAACAAAATCACAGAATCACAAAAAAACAGGTTGGAAGAGACCCACCGGATCATCGAGTCTAAATCGAGTCTAACCATTCCTATCAAACACTAATCCATGCCCCTCAGCAACTCATCCACTTGTCCTTTAAACACCTCCAGGGAATGTGACTCAACCACCTCCTTGGGCAGCCTGTTCCAGTGCCCAGGATTTCCTTTTTGAAGAGCTCCCAGCCCTCATAGGCTCCCTTGACATTAAGTACTGTCTCCCAATTTTTTCTCTTGATGTCGATTTGGCAGGGGTGGCCAGAGCCCCCCCGTGTCACACACAGCAGAAGCCGTGATATACATGGTAGTGAACCGCATTCAGCTGGGAAGAAGCCATTGTGCAGGGAAGCAAAAATCAACACTTTGCAGTGATTTTTAATACAATAGAAGGATTTGGACTACAGTGGCAGAATCCTCAACTGTGCATGCCCCCACTCTCAGTTGTGCGTGGGCTTTTTGACTAGGGACATTTGGGCAAAAAGGGAGAGATGGGGAATAAGTAGATACCTGATGTTACCCTCTTAGCACCAGAAGCTGGTAAGTATCTTCAACCCTATTTATAAGCCTGTTCTGATTAACTAAAATAATACAATTCAGTGAACTGCTGCATCTCACAGTTTCAGCACATGCAGGACAGTGGTGAATTTAGGAATTTTATCATAAACTCCCCAAGCTAATGATCATGTACCAAAATTTAATCCATCTCATCTATAACGACCTCCTATTGGGTAGAAGGTCACCAAGACAAAGACATTAAGGTCACCTGAGGACAGCAGTCCTACTGCTCTAATTATAGCTAAGAAAACCATCACATACAAATTAATGCACTGGAGACTTCAGAACTGATCTGTGTATATAACCAAAGGACAGATTGCTGTCAGATGGTGATTGTGTAGACGCTTTGATGTCAGCAAACCCTTTTTGATCTGGTGCACATCTCCCATTTCAAACTAAACCTCTACAATTCAGTTTAAAATACTATCAATGAAGTATTAATATGGACAGAAAAGAGCAGGCGATAAACTCACTCTGGGGTGCAATTAAATGAAAAAAAATATCACAACCATCTGAGGATGTGACTGCAGTTGGAGAAGGAGGGCTCCACAACACCAAGTGGAAAAGCAAGCCTGTGCTCCTAGGAAAGCAGAACATTCAGAAAGAAATTCAGCCTAGCTCAGGAAGATGCAGGGCCTGGATCCATCCCTGCCTCTCATTTAGAGATACTCTGAAAAGTCACCAAGGCTATTTTTTAACCAAAGTCATCTGTGCTTAGTTCTGCAACAAAGGATGGCCTTACAAAAAAGCCCCATTCACAGTTAGCTCTGCTGGCCACCACTCAGTAATGCCTCTAGTCCTGGCATTTCACATTTTCAATCACATCATGCACATCTCAGCTCCCACTGCTGATTTGTTGTTAGTGTGATGCATCAGACCATCACAAAATCTGTGCATACAATGCATCCTCTGCAAAATGCCGAGGCCTCTATGCAAGCATGAAGCTGAATCTCATGCACAAAATACTTAGCTTCATCTTAGCATATTACTAAACACTGAACAATCTGAGTTAACTTGCAGCTAGCTAACACTAGTTAAATGCAGCTAGGGTAAAACACAACTGTTTTCTCCCTTAGCACTATTAAGACATAAAACACAGAATCACGTAGAATCAGAGGATTACTAGGTTGGAAAAGACCCACAGGATCATCGAGTCCAACCATTCCTATTAACCATTAAACCATGCCCCTGAGCAACTCACCCATCTGTCCTTACACCCCTCCAGGAAAGGTGACTCAACCACCTCTCTGGGCAGCCTGTTTCAGTGCCCAGTGACCCTCTCTGCAAATTTTTTTCTTCCTCATGTACAGCCTAACCCTCCCCTGGTGCAGCTTGAGGCCATTCCCTCTTGTCCTGTCCCCTGTCACTTGGAAGAAGAGGCCAGCTCCCTCCTCACTACAACCTCCTTTCAGAGAGTTGTAGAGAGCAATAAGGTCTTCCCACAGCCTCCACTTCTACAGGCTAAACAACCCCAGCTCCCTCAGCTGTTTCCCGTAACTTGTTCTCCAGCCCCTTCACCAGCTTTGTCGCCCTTCTCTGGACACACACTAGACCCTCAACATCCTTCTTGTGGTGAGGAGTCCAGAACTGAAAACAGTACTCAAGGAGCAGTCTCACCAGTGCCGAGTATAGGGTCAGAATAACCTCCCTGGACCTGCTGGCCATGCCGTTTCTAATACAGACCAAGATGCCATTGGCCTTCTTGGCTACCTGAACACACTGCTGGCTCATGTTCAGTCGGCTGTCAACCAACACCCCCAGGTCCTTCTCCTCCTGGCAGCTTTCCAGTCAGACTTCTCCTAGTCTGTAGAACTGCACAGAGTTGTTGTGCCCCAAGTGCAGGACCCGGCATTTGGACTTGTTAAACCTCATGCCGTTGGCCTCAGCCCAGCGGTTCAGCCTGTCCAGATCCCTTTGCAGAGCCTCCCTACTCTACAGCAGACCCACACTTCCACCCAGCTTGGTATCATCTGCAAACTTGCTAAGAGAGCACTCGGTGCCTTCATCCAGGTCATTGATAAAGACATTGAACAGGGCTGGACCCAGCAGTGAGCCCTGGGGGACACCACTTATAACTGGCCTCCAGCTGGATTTAACTCCATTTACCACCACTCTTTCAGTCTGGCCATCCAACAAGTTTTCCACCAAGGAGAGCGTTCACCTGTCCAGTCCAGAGGCTGACAGTTTACATAGCAGAATGCTGTGAGAAACTGTGTCAAAGGCTTTACTGAAGTCCAAGCAAACTACATAAACAGCCTTTTCCTCATGCAGTAGGTAGGTCACTTTGTCGTAGAAGGCGATCAGGTTAGTTTGACAAGACCTGCCTTTTGTGAACCCCTGCTGACTGGGCCTGATCACCTGGTTCCCTTGCATGTGCTTCATGATAACACTCAAGATCACCTGTTCCATGACTTTTCCCAGCACTGAGGTCAGACTGATAGGCCTGTAGTTTCCTGGGTCTTCCCTCCAACCCTTCTTGTAGATGGGCACATCAGCCAGTCAAGTGGAACTTCCCCAGTCCGCCAGGAGTGTGTGAAGATGATGGAAAGGGGTGTGGCAGGCACGTCCGCCACCTCCCTCAATACTCCTGGATGGATCCCATCTGGCCCCATGGATTTGCGAATGTCCAGCTGGGCAAGCAAGTGTCTAACCAGCTCCTCTTGGATCATGGAAGCTTTGTTCTGCTCCTTTAACTTCTGAGGATCTACACACAGGGAACAACTGCCCTTACTATGAAAGACTGAGGCAAAGAAGGCATTTAGTACCTCAGCCTTGTCCTCATAGTTTGTCACAGTTGTTCCATCTGCATCCAATAGGGACTGAATATTCTCTCTGGTCCTCCTTTTATTGTTAATGTATTTATAGAAAGATTTTTTGTTACCTTTCACTGACTTGGCCAATCTGATCTCTAGTCGGGCTTTAGCCCTCCTGATTTTTTCTCTGCACAATCTCACTTCCTCCCTGTAGTCCATCCAAGATGCCTCTCCCTTCTCCCAAAGCTCATAGACATACCTCTTCTTTTTGATGTCTCTCAAGATCTCCCTGCTCAACCATGCTGACTTTTTTTCCCCGCCGGCTCCTTTTCTGGAACATGGGTATGGCTTGCTCCTGAGCTGCTAGGATTTCCTTCTCAAAGAGCACCCAATCCTCGTGAGCTCCCTTGCTCTTAAGAACTGTCTCCCATGGGACTTTATCAACCAGCCTTCTGAACAGTCAAGTAGAATCAAGGAATCCTATCAAATACTTGTATATATCAGAACACGTGCATTTGTTGGGACATCTTCATCCATGGAGAGAAAAAAACCCTCTGTTTGTAAAGCTGCTGAGTACATCCCCATATTCCATGAGAATAAATGTATATTTAGTTAAATCACCTTGGCAACTGAAACAGCTTGCAAATCCTACTTTTTCCAAGTATATCTCATAAATGTGAAAATATCTATCTATATATACACATAGGCACACATACTTATATCTAAAATGTGCAAGACTTACAGACGATGGTACATCCTCCAGCAGTAGCTTCAGATGATTCTACGTTCAGTGTCTGATTTCAGTTGTTGAAAGATGAAGTCTAAACACCAAACAGGCCTAAATAAACATCTCAGAGTTGTAGGTATGATTTTACCAAGGCAGCAACTATCTCATAATCTCTCCCTATAAGAACCAGATTAGTTCTTTCTGGGGAAGAGTTTCTTCCCTGGGACACAGCCATTGACTTCAAGTAGAATTTTTCATCTCCTGAAATTCAGAAACAGGGCCAATTTTCACCTTGAAGCACTGCCCAAACAAAATGCACCAATATTTTCTTAATAGTTAACAAAAACACTTACATAAAAATCCAGATAGACAAGATGAATTTTTAATTTAATGCTTTCAAATTGCCTGAAAGATTTTCTTTTCTAATAACTGGATTCAGTTTTCAGGCATTCAGTATAATAGTCTTTACAACGGTAATAAACACATTTGTCTAATGAGTATCTCTTGGTAATCTTGCCTGTAATTCAGGAAACCCAAATGCAGCTGAGATAAAAATATGCACATACTAACAGCTCAAATTGAAAAAAAAAATCAATTTAAAGTTAAATTACCCATCTTAAATTTCAGTTTAAAGGCTACTAGAAATACTGAGTTCTTGAACTTCAATTAATCTTTAGCTATTAAGCCAGAAGGGGAATAGATTCTTCAGAGTATCAGATGGGAAGCTGTGAAGAGCTCAGATCAGATTGCAGATGGGCACACTACCACATGCCACTTAGATGGCCATTCACGCCTCTGTTGGGCTGGTTAACTCATGCTTGTTCTAGATTCCTTTGGGTTTCTTTGTTTCCAGGCATCTGTGTGTGACTGTCTATAGGCATGTGGCATACATTTTCCAGCTTCACTTCTCAAGGATTAATTGGCAGAAATGCTTGTCATGTCAAATAATTTTATTTAATTTTCACTGTGTGAAGATATTTGGGCAAAAGGGAAAAATAATCAAAACTTAATTACTTTTTTCCCCCTTTATAATGAGAAACAGTTGCATTCCTTGGATACTCAGCTGGGACAAGAACATCACTCTTGATTGTTAAGTATGTAATAAGAAAAAGAAAAAAAGAAATGAAAAAGAAAAAAGAAAAAAAAATCAATGGTCAATCTCTTGTAGCAGAAGAGTGACGAGGCCAGGATAGGTAAAACAGATCTTCAGAATCAAAGACAAGTGAATTTCATAAAGATACTGAGGGGGCAAGATAACATCAACATCCCACATGGAAACATTCAAAGGATTTTCTTACAGTTTTTTAAAGAGACATACAAATAAATAAATAAATAAATACTTCTAGTAAAAGGCTTGAAGATGTCTTTTCAATGAGCTGTGCCAGTCATAGGAAGTGTCACCTCTAGTGATAGGCCACCATCTCTGTCATGCGTGGTAAGATGTGCATGGTAAGGGATTTCATAAAATTTGACAGTCTCACTGTTTCTTCTAATTTTGAGCAAAAATATTAGCTTGTTTTCTGTGCTCTCCAGGTGGAATGAAAGGTGTCCTAAATCTTCCTCTCTCTTTGTTGTCATTTCTCCTTACACACAACCATCAGAAAAGGGTTTGATTTCATAAAAAAATATCCGTAAAGGGGCAGAAGAGAGGAATCAAAGACCTACTGGAGATCTATTATTAGTATTATTGTTAGCTCTGTGATACACAAAACCTCTCCTCCCAGAGTTCCTGGCCCTTTGCTAGGTCCATCTTCAAACTAGTACTGTTTAAAGACCTCACTTGCAGCCAGACGCAAGCCTCATATTTTCCCCAGCTCCTTGTTTGATACCAAGAGCCTCAGACATTTTTTGACATTACCCACATCAGCTAACAGGCAACCTCTGTATCAGGATGCAGAGACAGAGGTGTGTGGGCATTCTTGGTCAGTCCTAGTCTACACAGCAGCACATAACTTCCCAAATCACCAGCGAGCGACTCTGCCTCCTCAAAAGTTCCTCACCACTATGGCAAAGAAGCAGGGAAACAGGTCATATCACAAAGTGACTTTCAAGGAATCATGTTACCACCATGATGCCAAACAGGTCTCTACCATCCATGCACAGAAGCAGGACTCCAGTTTAATCATGATATTAACAAGTTGTGGATAAACCTTAGGCATGCACAAGTCCACGTCTGATGCTTCTGCATCCACAAGGTTTCCAGAAAAGATGAATTAAAGAAATGCACCAATGCATGCTATGTTTTTTTAATGATTATTCCTTCTTGCAGATTAAAATCAGCTTTCAAATCAGAGTAGGAAAGTGACAGCAAGGTCACTGTAACAAACCTTTATCTGGACAGGATCGGCTTTTACAGCTCTGGATCTACTCAGGAAAGCAAAGACATTTCTTGCTGCTAAAAGTCAACTAACTGTAGAAAAGAAACTTCTCACATCCTTTTCCCCCCAGCCCAGAAGTCATTGTAACGGGGAAATATAACGAAACATGTAAAGGCCATAGTTCAGCAAGGCAATGCTTACTGCTTTCAATATGAAAATCAGGTTGCAGGGAAATCAGCAGCACAAAACTACCATTGGTGCTACCCTATAGGGTTTATTTTGGCTAATTTGAATCTTTTTCATTGGTTACAACTGATTCATTCACAGTCAGTAAAGTGAAGAGAGGACTTCCCTAGCCCTCCTTGATATATGCCCATTTTAAAGTCTCTTTTCAATGAAAAAATGAGAAATGGGAGGTAATATGTCATGTCTACCCTCATAGCGCTTAATCTAATGAAGCCACAGCCACATCCTCTCTCAGGTGTTCAATACCATAAAGAAATGCTTGAAGATGAAGTTTATCCAAAATATTACAAATTGTAGTGTTACATTCTGACAGCATTTCGATTTGAATTAAGACATTTTTAAAGCAGAAAATGGTATTTGCATATTAAGAAACTTGCCCGTACACTTTGACATTAAAAAGAATGGTGTAACAACACTCTTAATACAATCAATGGTTATTCACCAAAGTGCTTCTTGTATTCTCTATAGTTCACTTCCTGTATAATCCCTTTTTTAACTCAGTGTAAATACAGCTTCTTTTTAAAAGAGGGCAGGAAATCCCAAGTTAACAATCAGAAAACCTATTTGGAATTAAATCTTCCTTATGGAAAAACTGCTGGAACGAGTTCTACTCTTTCCAATGGACAGATGTTCTCATCAACAAGAAAATTAGAACTTCATGACAAATTCTGAGATTTAAATGTTGCTCCCTACCACTCTGGTTCAAATAAAAATGGAAGTGGCATTAAGAGAGCACTATGCAAACTCTGCAGACTGGTAATTTCTTCTAATTAAAAAACAGAGTTTACAGACACATTTAGTGGCACTCACCATTAAAGTATACATCTGAAAACATAAGTTTTTCTTGGTTTTAGTGCCCAGAAAGCTATTTTGTCATCGCTAGTGAATTATTTGCTTTCTTTGGCTATTCAAGAATTCCCACTCCGTGTAACAAGTTTCTAACATCGTTAAAAAAAGAAAAAAATGCCTCAGACCAGTGACTCCATTGTTCTGAGCAGCATCTGAACAAGGTGCAGAGAGTGCAATTCAAGAAGCATATTTCTGACTTTTTACGTATGAATCAAAAAGGCACAAAAAGGACTCACTGACTGGGCACTACAACCAAAATATATATAATATGAATATTATTTTATTTCTTTAACACTGGAAGAGACTATTCTTCCAAGAAAAGCACTCCATGGAGTGACACACCAATTATCTGGGTGTCTTTCTGGAAGGTACACCTCAGAGTTACATCATTAGGAACAAGAGGAAGCAAATGAAATCCAATCAAATGCATTACAGAAGTCAGACTAATTGAGCTAACGGTCCCTTCCGGTCTTAAAAAATCTGTTAATCTAATTTAATTCTCTGCTCCACTCTTTATACCAGAATCAATTTAAACTCATTTATAAGAAACGAACACATTACAGTAGCTTTATACAACACACCATATTCTGACTACACAGTTTTAGACTACCCAAAAGCTTTATTTACTTCCCACCAAGCCCAAGAGAAGGCTTAACTTATCCATAAATAGAGCTTATATTTACAAGCAAGGTAGGCAGAGGCACCTCTCCCTAAATACTACTGGATATATCAACACCTTAAACTATACAAATTGACCAAAAACTTTCCAGAGCACTTTCCAACTTGTCTTGTTGGTTTTTTTGGGTGCTGCCATTCCCCACTCATCCTGGTATGTGCCATTGCAAAGAGCACAACATTTTTACCAATAACACCTGTTCCAGCCACTCCAAGGATATTTCTTGTGAATAACTTGTAACATACTCAATATCACACCAAGAAAATACTTGGTAGTCACTGTCCAGTGAGAAAAGCAAGCACTTATGTGGGAGAAAGCCAAAAAAGTTCATTGCTTTTAGTTCCTCCTGTGCATACATATACTCTCATCAAGCAAATATATTTCATTACCTCTCTCCCCAAAAATAAATAAATAATAATAAAACCCCCTCTTTTTACTTCTCCATGCAGCTTTCCCTCTGTGTCTTCCTCCTGGAGCCTCACTGTTCACATTAAAGTTACCAGTCATTTGCTTAATTCAGCAGTACAAGAGCGTAAAACATTACATGAATTCAGGCTGATTTACCTTAGCTAGCCGCAGCATCTTTCTCGCATGCTTTTCCTAGAGGGAATAATTTAATGCCGTCAGAGAGGCAAATACATGAGGGCTCACAAAAGCTCTTCTTCTCATAGTGTTCTGGTTTGAGCTAAAGCAGAACCACTATTCTATTTCTTCAGCTATGTTGCTTCTGAATTACTTCAGTTTCTGAAAGCTACCAACCTATTTTTCAGACAATGTCTGCCTCTAGTAGTGATAACACCTAATGTTTATCACCAAGGTAACAGAGCATAGGTTTGTAGAGAGGCCATTGCTCACATTTATTCTTGTGTAAGCCAAGACCATCCTAGAGTTGGTAGAACATCAGAAGCCAAAGGGCAAAAAGGGCTGCACCTGCAAGGAGAAGCAGATAGGACATGTGACCCAAAACTGACTGAGTATTCCATTCCATATATGTCATACTCAGCATAAAAGGTTAGGGATCATAAGGGTCAATCTTTCTCTGGCTTCTTCGATGGCTGATGTCCAGTGAAGACCTCATCCATTTGTCTGCCCCTGATTCCGATCCACATGTTCCTGGATCCAGTTCCTAAATCCAGCTCCTGTCTGCCACTGAGTCCAGTCCAGGCTTTTCCCTGCACCTGCTCCACAGCTTCTAATCATCAGAGAATTTTGAGTTGATATTGTTTACTTGTATGTATTTTATTATTTTCTTATTGTTATTTTCCTTTTCATTATTATTGTTTCATTAAAGATGTTTTAGCTCTCATCTCCCTTTCCCCTTTCCCTGCGGGGAGGAATCGGATCTAGTAGAGCTGCCCAGTTTAGCTGCTGACTTGGCTGGGTTTGGGAGCTAAACTGGTACATATAGTATGCTGGAAATACTCTACAAACAGACTAAGGACTTCTCTGCTGACATTTTTACTTGGTGTTGCCTTTACTTTTTCTCTCTGCCTGCAGTACACAGGCAGCCCTTTCCCTACCTCCATCCTAAACCATGACAGATGAAAAAGAAATGCAGAGCTGCCTCATGTCTCATCTCTCCAGTGGCTGTGTTAATTTATTCCAGCTATTTGAGGGAAGCATGAATGGCACCCCAGTAAGCCAGCTCAGACTAGTATAAAGGCAGTAGATTTTCCCATCTTCTGTAGTAGTCAGTGTATAACTTCTGTAGTTTTCAGCTCTGATGTTTCTTTGCTTTTCCCCCCTCCTCCTTTTTGAGTCTCAAGCAGCTGGTACTTTGTCAGAACATAGAACAGAGGAGCTATGTCACATGAAACATCCAGTTTGCTTATTCAGTGCCAGTCTTTTTAAACTGAATCCCATGTTTCAGTGAAATTTGCCTAAAACCCTGCTTCCTCTGAGCAGTTTGCCTTAAGTCCTGTTTCCTCTCAGCACATTTTAATCAAGCAAAAATCCTATTTACAGTGAAGAAATCCTTTTACAGCAAACAATCATTACATAGTTTTAACGGACACATCTCTTTCACCTAAGCCTTCATCACCTCCTTTGCCCTCCCATCATGAATACACCCTTAAACAGAAGTATTTTCAGCATAAAAATGTAGGGCAGATATTGTGGCTCAAATTCATATAGATATTCGCTGTTTGTTCCAGCTTACATTTATATATCCGGTTTGGATGCTTTAGACACAAATCAGGAGATCAAAAAGCCTCTCATCAGCAAAATGCAATTTCTTCCAAGGCAAATGGAAAATGACTGCAGACTCGTTCCCAAAGCCCCTAGTCCCAAATCCCAACAACTCCAGAGGATTTGACTGAATAATGGCTGAGTTAAAACTCTCCAGGAGCGTGGGGATTTTGTCCCAGAAATTTTAACAGTATATCAATCTTTACTCATGAATAAGGCTTATGCCAGCAGACTCATCTGAAAGAAACGGACACTGTTGTATTCTTGATTTTGTTTCTCTTTTCACAATCCAACTCTCAAGATTTAACATAGATACTAATGCTACAATGCACTTCAAATAAGTGTGCTTCAAAGTGCCAA
The DNA here is from genome assembly GCA_033459285.1 of Clamator glandarius. NCBI lineage: Eukaryota > Metazoa > Chordata > Aves > Cuculiformes > Cuculidae > Clamator > Clamator glandarius. Next base: position 2,315,489 of record JAUNZM010000072.1, on the reverse strand, counting down.
TTATCTCTTTTTTTCAGCATCATCAACCAGCAATTCACAGCCCTTCTGTGGCTAGACCCACTCCTAGGATGTGGAGATCTTCAAACTAACTACCAAGATTCTTTTTGTACCTGCCTATAGGCAATCCATCAAATCCAGTTCTACTATGAGAGTTCAGATGGATTTCCAAGGATAAGTTTGAGCTTCTTATTCCTCACATATCCCTTAGGTACTTTTTGTCACTGCAGACACCTTACGTGCCTGGAAAATTGACCTGAATAACGCTAACAGCATCACCACAGCTTCCTGACGTCAAAGCAAGACACAGTAAAGACTCCCCTTAAAGGTTCAGTAATTCTGTAGCTTACATTTAAAGGGCTTTTTACTCCTCTGTGAGCTAAATATCAAGGCTAGCAACATAAAGGGCATCCAATGCATCCTCTTCTTGCATTAACTGAAAAGCTGAATATGGTAGGGCATCCACACCTGCTTTCTTGGCTTTCTTGGCTTTCTTGGTTAAAAAAAATGAAAATCTGACATGGCAGCACTGCAGAGTGCTGGTAGCATTGAAGAAGTTAATTAACAACCCTGAATTAGACTTCAGGAGATAGGTCTTAATAAACGCTGCTAAAAATATTACAGTAGTCATTTCCAGAACAAACACAATCAGTAGCAGACTGCGAGGAGAGCGATCAAGACCCATGAGCTGCCATGGTGGAGGTAATTTCAGCGGGAAGCAGGAATGAAGGCTGCTCAATTTAAAAACATATTAGGAAAAAACAAGCTGGCACATGAAGAAATCATCTAGGGCTTTATGTCCCAAGCCAGCCTAGTGACTCTGCAGCCATGCCAGAGCAGAACTGCAGGGAACAGAAGGGTTTGCACAACATCAGGCCAGACTTGAAGAATCAGGTGCATAAACATAATCTAAGCTGAGAGGGTAATGCTTTGAGAAGAAGCCTGGCAAGTCATAATTTTGTTTTGGGATGGGAAGAAAGGAGATGGCAGAGACAACAGCTGAAAAACTGAACATCCTGGAATCTCCAGCCAGGCTTAATACCCAAGATAGCGCAAATGCCCATCACTGCACACAAGCCAGCAAAATCTGCTGGCCAAGGGATGATTTTTTACACTAAAAGCCATGTGTAAAAATCCAACACTCAAAAGCTATATCTAGTACATGACACAGTCCCTTCCTCCTGCAAAAGTTGGCCTTGGACATTTGCTAGGTGTCACCACTCCCTGTCTCTGGCAAACAGCTCACTTAAAGGGCTGGCTGGCACACTCATAGCTGAGTTTGGTGCAAAGTATTTGCATCAGACAGATGAGCTTTGGTGGATATCAGCGTGACAACCTGGTGACCTTGAACTTCATGAAATGACAATTAACTAAAACTTCAGGCTTATTTCTCAAGCCAGAGAGCTTGCTGAGGAAGAGGAAGAGCTGCTATCCTTCATATGCAGTTAATGCTTTTTTCCCTATGCAATTATTCTGCTATCTTCAGCAGTACATCCAATGCTTGCTGCCAGGAACAGCCGCCTCAGCTTTTCAGACATGTTCTTGGCAAGGTGCTTTTTCCCTCCTGGCGTTTGACAGGATTATGAAGTACCGAAGTCTCTGGCCTCCCTTTGTTTTGACATTTGAAAGTGAAGTTTAGCTTAATCATTTTGTCTCTTCTTGCCTTTCCCCTACTTCAACCATCCTGACTGCCCACCAGCCCAGTCTCCAAGCACTCTGGCTTGCAAGTCCATGGGAACACGACCCCAGCCCATGCTTATTGGCTCTGACTTCATGGCATGCAGGTATAACAGCAGATTCTCGTTTGGTTTACAAAGGTAAAAACTGTTCTCTAAAGAAGATACAGCAGTATCATGGTTTAGCTCCCAGATAGGTTAGATCTGCTGTACCATTTTCTCAGGCTGGCTCAGAGAGGTGCCTTGTAGTAGGAGCAGTGACTTGACGAATAGGACGATTCCTCCACCTTAGCCTGATAAGGCCATCTCCTGTTCCATGGTCCTACTGAGAGAAGTATATTTTTATTTAGGAGGATGGAGCAACCACATACTTATTCCTACTGGAGAGGCACTCCAGCTGTGCTAACCAAATAACATTAATATTTATGAAATGCTCCACAAAGGGAGTGTTTTGAAGCTGAGGAATCTTGCAGTTTTTAAGGATCTTTTTTTTGTGAGAAAGTAGAGGAAAGAGTTCAAACTTCAGCTTTCCTGACAAAAAGCAGAAATCCCTAATTTCAGAAAAGTGTCCAGTGGCGTAATACTTTTTTAACATTTTTTAATCAAACACTGCTTTATAAAGAGGGAAAATTTAAAACAGGATAAAAGTGAAGAGACAGATTGGTCTTCAAAATGGTGAACAAACACAGTTCTGTATTCCAGCATACCCCAGGAACATGAAATATCCTTCTGTCCTTCTGAGCTTAAGGTATCAGCTGGCCAGCAAATGTAGGTTTAGATGCCAGCTTTGTTATAAAAGATGAAGAGTCTTTGTTCTCCTTTCTTCACCTCAAAACGCAGACATGTCATCCTATCTTAAATATCAAAAGGGTACTGAAATATTCATAGAATAAATAGGACATGCATATATGTGCAAATTTTAGAAGATAAAAGCCAGGGTCCCAGTCACAATGTGGGTTATAGCAGTGGCTGCTGAAAGCAAGCACTGTTATCTCTGAAAACCTCTAGCAACGCCCTGCAACCAGCAGCTGTCACTGTAAGCAATGAAGAAGAACAGGAGGGAGTGAGCTAGGGATGCTCCTAGATGGGAGGAAAGCAAATGGAAAATAAAAATACAGGAGAAGCTGCAATTAAGACTCAGCAGCTCCCTAAAAATGGCCTTTGTCTGCCAGGAGAAGCTGCTCATCAAAAATGCTCAGCTGGCCTTTTAAAATGCAGCCTGAATTTACCTTCAGAAATACTAAGCATGGCATCACAATGAGATCTCAAAGCAATGGCAAGTCACATCCTTTGTACAAGTGGGATTTAAGATTCAGTAGCCCTTTTGACACATTTCCCAGGGCAGGATGCAGGGCATTAAAGGCGAGCAGCGCAGGAAGCCACTTTCAGTTACCTATTAGCACGTGACAGCTTTTAAATGTTCAAGATCCTCTGCCCACTATCTACATTACTCAGCTGTCAAAGGAAAGGCCTCAGATTTATGATGTGAAAATTACATTTTAATGAGATGTCATATGTGTTTAAAGTTCTTATTCATCACCATACTGCCACATCTTTTACCCAAGACACAAATGTACTTAATTAGCATATTATAAGGACAAAGGGTTCACCTTATCTGCATTGTAAAACTGCTGTAGGGGAAAAAAAACCCCAAACTCAACCACTCTTACTGAACAAAATGGTTGCAATCACATGTCAAGAGAGCGTCCCACAGTATTTAACAAAATGTGGAGGATAAAATTTTGACATGCACCCTCTGAGGTTTTTAAAATATCAGAGATATGGATGAAAGCTTTATATCATATTTAAGTACTGGTCTGGCAGTCCACAGTGTTATTATGCAATCTATGGAAGGCACTGAAGCACAATGAGGCTGTATTAGAAGTCCTATATCATATCACAGCATTCCTTATGTATTGGGCACATTTATTAACTTCATATATCTATTAAACACCCCAGATTGTAAAGCCTGGGTCTCCTGGACATAATTTAAAACACCTCTTTGAAAGCAGAAGGTCTGTATTTCCCACATCACTTGGAACGGCTGCCAGGACATTCAAGCTGCAGACTTGCACAGCGGGATCCTTATCTGGTTCAAGTCCTTCCCTGGACTCCCTCTGTGCTGAACTATGGGGCAGCCTGTGGTCTAAATGCTCAGCCAGCAAACTGCAAGCCCTCACACAAGAGCTACCAGCACTGGCACGAGGCACCTAAGACATCTACTAGACAAAATTTTCTGGTTTCTCTGCTGCTCAGGAACCCCTACCTGGTACACAGCTAGGACATGACTGAGTAGGTACAGAGACACAAAGTCAGGGGGACACATGTTTGTACAAAGCATGGCTCTGGGAAGCAGGATGGGAGCACTTCAACTTTTTGGAGAGGAAGATTTGTTGATATTTTCTTGAATTTATCTGCATCACAAATGGGTGATGATTAAAACAGGTAAATCAGGTGAATATTAAGACATTAGGTTGCAGATTTTTTTTCATTCTATTGATACAGCCTTTTGTTTCCCTCTCTAAACGTTTAGCAGGGCACAAAAAAAAATTAAAAAATCACAACCTCAACACTCTTCTGGGTTCAACTTCTTGAAGAATGCCATGGAAAATACTGCTAGAGATGCAGACCTATTCTCACTGCCACTTAAAAATAGGAAACTTGAAAGCAGTTACAAAGAAATAACCCAAAACTTGGGAGCATTTATGGAGAAGTATCCTGCCCACATCACAAGGCCATCCTCCAAACCCCACACTGTAAGACCAATGAGCACAAAGTAAATATGCTCTTGGTATCTCCAAGTTCACTTCTTGAAGACAGATATTAATCACAGGTTTCCTGGGGTTCCCTGGGATTTGCAGGCACTGAGGAACTTCTAAAATTGCTTTTGGGATAAATGAAAACAACCTCAGACAAAAGGAAAAAAAAAAAAGCTGTGCAAATCCTTAAAATCCAGATTTTCTCATTTCTGAGAAAAATGAACAGTTTTTGATTCAATCAAGAGCCCTGAATTGCTTCTAGATCAGTTGAATACAGCTTTGTGCTTCACTTCACACTTTGAAATATTTTTTCTTCCTTGATACTTTCAGCTGCTACAGAAGCTGAGCACAGAAATTCCTAGTTTTGCCACTGTTTTACTCCAAGGAGTAAAAGCCTATTTTCTTAATCAGTGGGTGAGAGAAGCTCTGCGACAGTTCCAAGCCTACATGTACAAACAGACCTTTAATTAAAAATCACAGAAAAAGTTCAATCACTGTGAAGTGGATGTGATCCCTCCCTTTTGTATAAGCTACGTGACTTCTCCCATTTTCTCTAGACAGTTTGGTAAATGACTGAAAACATTTGATTATAAGTGGACTGGAGCTCCCAACACCTGTTTTGTTTAATTTAGATATGCTTGAAATGTATCATATCAGAGATTTCAAATATGTTTAAATACGTTATTGGCTATTTAGGTAGCTGACTATATCACTTTCCTTGTTACAATCAATTTTTGGTTTTAAGAGCTCTTCTCATAAAACTTCACCCTTGGCTCAACCCAGAAATTTTACTATTTTTCTCTTATTTGCTAATTAAGTAGATATTGTTTACATATTTTGCTACTTAAACTGTAACCCTATGGAAAATGGCTGCATTGAACATTGCCTTGCTCTAAACAGAGAAACACTGGTGGGAAAAGAAGAGGGGAAACACATACCCACCGCTCACAAAAAATAACTAAATAATCTAATAAAAACACTCTGGGCCTTAACTACTTTCCTAGTGTTTCATCAGCTACTGTCCTGCTCTTTGGTGAGAAGCTGGTCTTAAGCCAGCCATATATTTAGTATTGTATATAAAGCAATGCAGCTAACCAGAAAATGTGTTGCACTGAACTTGGAAGAAAAAGAATCATGCAGACCTGGTCTCCCAGCTCCTCTCTGTAAATAAACCCAAGTGTCAAGCAAGTATGTGCTCACCTATTCATTTTAAAATCAGTGCTTCTGTTTGAGTGACTTGTAAAATAACATTCCCACTAATAAGGCTGTGCAGGTAACGGAGCAGTAAACTCTCCTTTGCAAAGGTATTTTCCTACATTTTATAATGACTTGGCCCACTTGAGCTGTCTCACCAAGAATTTCAGTTTCTGTCACAGCAGCCCTCTCAAAAGTCCTCTAAACCCATAAAATTGGATCCTTATGCATTTCTGTGAAGAAGGAAATCCCAGCAATTTTCAGACATAAGAAATGGATGTAAAGTTGAGCTCTGTGCCCACAGTACAAAGCTATAAAAAACTGGACAAAAGGAATACCAGAGAAGACTCCCAGATTTCCCAACACCAGCTTAACTCTCTTGTGTCCACAATCCAAGGCCAAAACCTTCTTCAGCTTTCCAAGGCAGTGAGGGACTTTAAATTCTTGTCCAAACATGAGCGAAAGTAAAGGGGCTTCAAACTAGAGTGACACAAGGACAAATTAAATTCTTGCACCTCACATACTTTCAGCCCTTTGCAAGGTTTTCACCTGCTCTCCCATTTCTCCAGCTTAGACTGGGAAAAAGGAGAGAATAATTTTGTTTTTCACAGGAAAGTGCAAGATCTTTTTTTTTCCTTCACTGACTATGGTTTTTTTAACATAAATATGCTATAACTGACAAGAGCCACCATGTGAAAAAGCAACCATAGCAATATGAAGCCCTGAATCCACTCACACAATTCCGAGTTTCTTATTGAAAAAAAGAATGTTTTGGGAATAGCCACGTTATCAATCAAATAGTTTACAGTCCAAATTATATAAATATTAATTCTACCTTTCCTTTTTCAATCTTTCTGCAGTATGCTGTCCACCACAGGAACTACTTGATAACTATGATTACATCATGTACAACAATAGTCATTTGAAAATGACTGAGCAAATGCTCTTTGGGAACACTTGCACTGGCATGTGAGTTTGACCACAATCTAGGCTAAATCATGCAACTTATAAAATGGCAACTATGAACACAATACTTGCAAAACGATGAAGGAGTTGGTAAAGTTAAGTGAATATAACCCAAATAAGTAATTACTGGCACAATTTCTAACACAAAAAAGAGGTGGAAAAGCTGGGAATCCTCTGGGGACCCAATGCTTTTCTCTTAGACAAAGTATAGTAAGTCATAGGAAGTAATGAAATGCCTCAAGAACAAAGAGCAACTTTAGAGAAAAGAAACCACAGTCCGGAGGGTTTTGTTGTCAATAAACACACTTGTGGGTGCATGCTCATATATGCAAACCCCAGCTGTTTACACAACATCATCCACACTTTCTTTTGTCAAAACTCTTGCAGAAGAGATGATCTGAAGCATGGAGGAAAATTCAGTAAAGGAGAAAAGAGTGCTATCCCTGTGATGAGAACAGTATCATGGACATTTGGAGACTGTTTCAGATTAGTTATGGGTAGCACACTCCTTTCTCCATTTCATCTAAAACTATGATAAAAAATAACATCTGCATGTATCAATGTTTTAATATCCATCACAAGTTTTGCAGTGGGGCTTAATTTACAGAGACACAGGCAGACAATTAAACCAAAAGTGTACTTCAATTTTACACCCTGTTTGCAAGAAAAATAGAAAGCCTGATTCGGATTTTGTCTTGGTATTAAAACCCTTACCTGCTCTGCTGTCCAGGGGACCAAAATCCAAAGAATATTTCACAACGTGATAGTTGTTCCATACATAAAGGAGGTTGTCTCGGGGATTATAATCCACAGCAGCAATGTACTGGTAGGAGTTTGGAAAGGGCACATCCACCATGCTATCCTTGCTTTGGTCAGTGTTATATATGTAGTCTATTTTATTCCCTGTGGCTTCATTGTCATCATCTTCATAAACAGACTTCACCACATATAAAATCCCACAAATCATGAAGGCATTAGAAGCTGACCTTTTGTCATAGGCAGTATCCCATGTCCCTTCAATCCTTAACGTATAAGGGTTTAACTGGCTAATAACTATTTTGCCATTATTTTGTTCTGTTGCATAGATTACCCACAGCCCATTCTCATCCACTGCCAGGTCTATATCAGACTTGCCTCCCCAGCGGTAGGGAGAGGTGTCATGGTAATTAGCATTAGCTATGATAGCCTCCCCGCTTTTTATCCTTGTCCGCAAGTCAAATTTGACTATGTTCCTCGTTCGTTCCTTGTTGAAAAACAAAGCCCCATCATAGACCACAAATCCAGTGCCATCCACCCGGTGTGGGAGTTTGTAGGTTGTGGTTGGCCTCCCAGCAATGAAGTCATCCTTGGAGGAGTATTCTGTCAGTGTGTCTGTCCGGTACGGTGTCCAGGGCATGTAGTAGATCTTGTCAGATGCCTGCAGAGGGTCCTTGCACCAGGCACCAGACTGGTGGTCAGATTCGAATAAGTGTTCACTCTGATATACTCCTTTCAGCAGTCCAGGGCAAAGAAAAACTGTCAGAGAGAAAAACAATTTAAAACAAAAAAACAAAGTTAATTGCAGTCGAGAGGTGGATGGCCCAAACATCTCAACAGCTTCCAGTTCTGGAGCAGAGGACACTCGAGATCAGAGGAAATCCGAGAGCAATGCCTTGTAGCTGGAGAGTAGCCTTCCTGCCAGCCACATCTCTAGAACAAGATTTGTTCCACCAAACTGGTTTTTTTTAATTATTATTCCTGCTTTTTCTATCAGCTGTGGCTCATTTTCTTATTGCTTTTTAAAACTATTTTTACAGGTGTACTTACTTGGACCACTTGCCTTTGTAAATTCTGAAATGAATATGTGCCCCCAAAGGATTTCTGTGTTTGTATGTCCAGATTATATTCTGCAGTGAATCTGTACCTATTGGGTGAAGGGGTAAACTCCCAGGAAACTGATCCACATATTTATTTGAACAGCCCACAGAAGAGTGGCCTAGAAATGGAAATAAGAGAAAGAAAGTCCCACCCTTACAGCCCAAGTGAAACTAAGTATTTAACAGGCACCAATATCAAAGCAGAGACGAATGCCTTAGCAACTTAGAAGAACATTTAAAGAAAAGGGAGAGGAGGGGGAACATCCATCTACAGATCTGTAGTATAAGTAGAAATGAAGCTTTCAAAGCTGCTACAGGATACACGAAACATGCAGTCCACACAATTAAAAATGAATGACTTATGGATGCTGAAAGGAAAAGACAAGGAAGGAAGGAAGGAAGGAAGGAAGAGAGAAAAGAAGGAAGGAAAAGAATAAAGTTCAGTGGAGAGGAACCCAAGGTCTAGATTTTAATCAGTTAAAAAATGTCCTGTTAAATATAGTAGTAATTCAAACTTAAAAACATATACCTTTGATTGTTACGTGACAGGAGCACAGAGGAGTGGTTTGACTAACCAGGGTGCTTTGCTGCTCAGACTTCAGAAGGGGCTGAGAGGGGCCAGGGCTTGCCCAGCACCTGGGAGAAGGCTCAGCTGGCACCCAGCTGACCTTGGCATCATGGCAATGCAGGGTCAGGGTGGCAAAAGGAGGGATGCTCTGGAGCAGAACTAGGTCACTTGGCCCTTGTCATCCCTGGCAGCACCCTCCCAACCTGGACATGCTGCACAGGGGTTAGGGGGTGGTATCTGTTGTTTTTTTGTAATGCTGGTAACTGTGAGGGTGCATAGTACAACAACCATGACAATGGGATAGGCAGCAGGGAGGAGTGAAGAGGTATCCCACCACACACTTCTAGCAGATGGGATCCTATGTTCATGCTCCCTGCTTGGAGTGTAACCAATTATTTTTGGAAATGGAGAAATTGGTAATAACATCTGTAAAGTGAGACAGGAGGAAAATCAGATTTAGTAACCTGCTGTGAATGTGGATTGCTCTGTTGGACTATAAGTAACCATCCAGAGTTGCTCATAAAAAGGTGCCATTTCCAAGAGGCCTTTATGGCATAATTAAATATATTTTGCACATAGGTATGTATGCACACTTTCCAAATTCTTCCAGGCAGGAGAAGAATGAGTTATCTAAATGTTTGAATAGAAATTTAATGAAAAAAGTGACACTGGTAAAAACTTTTCAGCAAAATTAAGTTATCTGGTGAAGTTGAGCAGCAGAGATACTAAATAAACTTTTAACAAAAAAAAAGTAGTGAGAATTAATGACAAAGTATTTCAACTAAAACGTTAAAATTGTTAAATATCTTAGCCTATACATAAGTAATATATATATAATTTGAAAGGTATTTAATTACCTTTTTGTTCCACTTCTATTGTAGAGAGAGAGGTAAAGAGAGAAAGGAGAAAAGAGAATAGATTAATGGTACTGTATTGGCCAGGTACTTTTCTTTAGTTCTTTCATTTGAAAAGGAAGTTTTATTAATTTACTTTAGTATGTGAACATTATATATATATACACATCTAAAAGCCTTTCCTCTGTTATTCACTGGATATATGCAGATAACCTGAACAGAATACAGATATACTTCAACTTTACAAAAATCTTTAGGAAGAAAAAAGGAAAAAAACCAAACCCAAACACTTGGGACATACCAAGCCTCCTGAACTATTTGAGACACCTCCTCAGCAGTAGCTTTGGACTAGTTTCATAAAGCAAAATGAAATACCCATACACCGAAATATGACTGATACAGATTTACATATAAAATTACAGAGAGAAACTTCAAAGAATATACATCTTCATATATTTCGCCAAAATCCTGAAAAATAGAGATCGCGGGTTTATGCAGAATATTCACTTATGACATGAACCGAGAACTTAAGAGAGTTAACATCGGCGGATGTTTGCAGAGTCCTGTCTTACGTCATGGAGAAACAATCTTCAGTAGGACTTGGGAAAAGAACATTTTAAATATTGTAATACTTATATCATTTATTAAATCCTGAAGACTTTTAAAGTTAAAGAGTTAGAAACATCTAAGTACTATTTAAAAAGGCCAACCCCAGAACTTGCTGGATATTTTTATGTGAATTATTCACCATGAATAATAATGCTGCTGAAGAGACTGTGTCCCTTCGGACAAAGCTTCTTGCAGTCAGAATAAATAAATGGAGTGAGGTTATTAATTGCTAAATGCTCAGTACCAGTTTCCATAGCTAACAACCTCCTGTCGGAGGCCTTAGGGGTCCTCACCCAAAAGCTCCCTGTGGTTGTGGCACAGTTCCCTTCTTCCAGCATGGTAGGCCCTCTGCACCCCTAGCCCTGGGGTTGGTTGGTTCTGCAGGGCCTCTTCCCTGAAGGTGTAAGAGAATCAGAGAATCATAGAATAACCAGGTTGGAAGAGACCCACCGGATCATCGAGTCCAACCATCCCTATCAAACACTAAACCATGCCCCTTAGCACCTCGTCCACCCGTGCCTTAAACACCTCCAGGGAAGGTGAATCAACCACCTCCCTGGACAGCCTGTTCCAGTGCCCAATGGCCCTTTCTGTGAAAATTTTTTTCCTAATGTCCAGCCTAAATCTCCCCTGGCGGAGCTTGAGGCCATTTCCTCTTGTCCTGTCTCCTGTCACTTGGAAGAAGAGGCCAGCACCCTCCTCTCTACAACCTCAACAAGCCCCATAAAATATCACTGAGGGACAAGTGAGAACTCTCCAGCAAAACAGTATAGTTTTGACAGCTAACAGATCTCTGTTCAGAGAGGTAAGATGGGAATGAGAAGATATGCATGCATGCTTTGGTTTGATTGCTCAGAGTTCACTTCAGCCCCTTCCAGACTGACATTTGCCAAATGACTGTCCTTCAGTGATGGAACTCCAAACCCCTTTACATTCAAGTTCCCATTTGGATGGGAACCTGCAGGCTCAATGGAAGAATGATTTCAGGGTAAGACTGCAAATGTCTTGGCTAGACATGCAGATCTGCACTTAACTGTATATCCACAGCCAACTGCAGTTCCCAAAGTGACTGTTTCTGAACGTAAATAGCCTTTTTAACCTAGGCTTTGATTTAGACTTGTTTCTACACTATAACAGGTTCAAATTAAAGGCAAATGTTTTCACCACATAGCTGTCAGAGCTTTAGGAAGCAGATATGAAGCATTTCAGTGCAAGCACTTGGCTTTGCAAAAGAAAGAGCAAGCAAGATTAAAAGGCACCAGATTCTGCCATTAGCAGTCAGTGCCATATCCAACTCTCTTCTAATTCCAGACACAGTATGTGTTTTGGTGACCTCTTGCATGGTGCCTTCCCTCGTATGTATCCTTGTATGTATCCCGAATACGTATTTTCCTCCTGCTAATTTAAGACTTAGAGCTTTTGAATTTCACTAATTACTCAGTTTATATTGGGACATCAATTTCTTAGCAGAGGCTGCATGGTAAGTTTAAAGGATTTAGCTCATTGAGCAATATTAAAATAAAGGGTCTAATTAGGTTCTGATTATCCCTTCAATTATGCAACATATCACTGCAAAACTGTCTTCATCAAGTATTGGAAGAATTTTTAAAATTTTGCCCAATTACAGACAATTTTACAACTCTGCAATGCCTGTGCCAGTCCATAGAATTCAAATACTACTAACAGAATGGGATGCACCTTACCTGCCTATAGAAGCCCACATACACAGCTATTTCTTTTACAGCGAGACCTTCCATTCATGCCATTGCTGCTTTGGAGCAGAACAAGGGTATTTCACTCTGGTTTCCTAAACTGGTTGCAGGCCAGAACCATTGACTTCAACAATGCCAGAGGCCTGAGGTAAATCACGAACTTCTTGCCAGGTCTGAGGGGAGTTACAAACAAGACTTTTCATGTACCCTGATTTTTTTACATTTCCTTAGATGGAAGAAAAACTGAGGCTGATGTGCGATCATCAGATGCTGCAGCCTGCCCCTGCTGCACCTGCAGCCAAGTGATCAGGCAGATTCCTGACACCCATTTAGAGAAATTGCACAAATAAATTAATTAGATGGTCTTAGTACTGCTAGGCTGAGACTCTGAAAATAACACTCTTAATTTCTGGTACAATTAACACTTGAACAACATTAACTGCTCTATTTCTTATCACCATGTTGAGTTGCACTCAACTATTTAAAGCACAAGCACACAGTGGCAGAGTCCTATAGAGAGTTCTCTCTCTAGCACTAATTCAGACCACAACAGGAGCACAAAAGTTGTAGGGAAAAAATATCTGCGTAGGGGAATGACAAAAGGCAATTGCAAAAGTAAGTAAAAAGTTGTGTCCTGTACTTTGCCAGCTGTTTAGGTTATTTTTTTACAAAACAGATGTTTAATAGCACTCCCTGTTTCTGTCTTTCACTGGTCAAACTGATTCAATATACACAGACTCAGTGCTGAACACATAGTTAATGACAAAATAGAAGTACTAAGAAAACAGGATTTTGAGATGGACCTTAGTAGTAAAAGATGCAGTGCCTCAGCCATGCTGAGAGTGCTTCATGCCAGATGTGGCTAACCACTGCATCTTGCCTCCACCAACCAGACTGACTAGATTCATGGGGAGGTGAAACTGAGAAGCGATCATGGTACTAGGGAACCAGTGAGGGAGAAACATCCCCAGAAAGCACAGCACTGGCCTTGTGCCCTGCCCTGACACATGACCCACAGTGCAACATAGTAACCATCACGTAGCTGACTCACCCCTGGAAACTGAGACCTGTAGCACTGCATTCACGTATTGAGGAACTTCTGATGCTAAAATGATGTCTGAAGGTTCCTTGCACCAGAGCTCCTTATACAAGGATGGTCTGGGATCTACAGCCTTTTCTTTCCCTAATCCCTAGACAGCAACCTCCTTGGCCAACAGAGAAGCACTCACAACTACCTTAGCCTGAGGGTTTGTTCAACATATTCATCAATGACCTGGATGAGGGAACACAGTGTAAGCTCAGCAAGTTTGCTGATGATACAAAACTGGGAGGAGTGGCTGATCTGTCAGAAGACTGCTGCCAGTTCGTGAACTGAACAGGCTGGAAAGTTGGACCGAGAGGAACCTAATGAAGTTCAACAAAGGCAAGAGCAGAGTCCTGCACGTTGAGAGGAACAACCACCAGCGTCAATACAGGTTACGGGTTGGCCTGCTAGAAAGCAGCTCTGTGAAAAAGGACCTGGGAGTCCTGGTGGACAACAAGCTAAACATAAGCCAGCAGTGTGCCCTCATAGCCAAGAAGGCCAATGGTATCCTGGGGTGCATCAAGAAGAGTGCAGCTAGCAAGTCACCCTCCCTCTCTACTGTGCCCTAGTGCTGCTGCATCTGGAGTCCTGTGTCCAGTTCTGGGCTCCTCAGCTCAAGACAGTCAAGAAACTACTGGAGAGAGTGCAGCAGAAGGCCATGATAGATGACAAGGGGACTGATCATCTCTCTCATGAGGAAATGCTGAAAGAACTGGGTCTGTTTAGCCTGGAGAAGACTGAGAGGAGATCTTATCAATGCTTACACATATCTAAGGGGCGGGAGTCAAGAGGACAGGGCCATATTCTTTTCAGTGGTGTCCAGTGACAGGACAACAGGCAGTGGGCACAAACTGGAACACAGGAGGGTGACAGAGCACTGGAGCAGGCTATCCAGACAGGTTGTGGTGTCTCCTTCTCTGGAGATATTCAAAACCTGACTAAATGTATTCCTGTGCCAATTTTTTTTTGTGAACTTGCTTTAGCAGAGGGGTTGGACTAAATGACCTCCAGAGGTCCTTTCCAACCTCTACAATTCTATAATTCCCTATAGCATCCACAGAGAGATCTCCCAGTTTACGTGTTCCTCCTGAACACACACAGACAACCTGTCAGGGAAACTGCAAATCTACCAAGGCACCCAAATCATGCTCAAGGAGAGCCTGCTCCAAGACGATGGTGCACTTTTTTTAAAGACATGGCTGGGTGCTGGAGTCTCAATGTTCCTTTACAAAAAGAAGGTTAAAGTAAACAAGAGATGTGCTCAAAATTCAGGGCACCAAAGCACATGTTGACAACAGATTTCCTTTTAGCTATCACAATAGAAAGCAGTAGTCTAGGCAACTAGGCAATACACAGATGAGGGTGGCAGCATATTCACAGAATATCCAAGGTGGCAGATCATTGACAAGACCCCGTAGTCAATGCTAGGGAAACTCTGTCCTCTAGGCTGCAGGAAAATGTGCTATTGGATAGGATGTATTTCCAGTCACACTAACAATAGGGCACATGAGATCTTGAGTAGTTTGTCTTTCCAACATCTAAAATTTAAATAAGTGGTTGAGGTCACCGAGGATATGCAGCAGTTGACAGATTACAGTTAACATGAGGGTGTGGCACAGATGATGGTCATCAGCTTCTTGCTCATCGCTCTGGTTCTTCATGCCAATACCCCACCAGCGAGACTGAAGAGGACCACACCTGCATGTTTCAACACCATGATGTCAGGAAGCAGGTGGTATGCAGACAGATCTCAATGGGAAAGCACAGTTGGACAAAAGCAAAACTTTATCTAAAACAAATAAGCCCAGGGAATGAATATGAAAAAACCTCTTCTTTCATCAATTTATACTTAAAACACACTCAACGCCTCCACATATGGTCTGCCACAAAAACAGTTAGAGAGCATTTATGTGTCACAAGCTGGTTTGGAAACCCGAAGTTCAAAATGCTGCAGAACGACCCATCCCTGCTTCATAATGACAAAAGAGACCACATAGCCAAACTCAGCACTCACTCCTTGCAGCATAGACACAAACAAAAGCACATGACACCATTTCTTTCATCCACCCACTACTTCTAGGAAAGGCTGGGGTCCCACTCCAGTGCAGGCAAGTGGTCACTGGACCCCAAGCACCCTCACAATGGGAACACAGGTCACATTCACTGCAGCAAGCTGTATCCAGCAGAAAGATGACATTTGCCTCTAGGCAAAGGAAAAGAAACAGCAATATAGCGATCTTTGGTCTCAGTCCCTTCATTGTAACTGTCCTTGTTATATACAGCGACCAGCTTCCATCCCCGTCCTCCACATCAAGTTGTCCACAAGCCAGAATTTAGCTCTGGTACTGTTAGCTCCAGTTAAGCACTCATTTTACAAGGTTTTAATGTGTAAAGTTTTAACATGCAAGACGGGAAGCCTTTTTGAGTCTTGACTCAGGGGCAAAACCAGAAAACGGAAGAATGAGGTTTTCTAAGACTATTTTGCAAATATATACTGTTGCTACCTTCCCACTTTTGCCACCTAATCACACTTTACTAAGATTTTAAGGTTTGGGGTTTTTTTGCGCTCAACATCACAGGTTTTCTAGAAATCACTTCCCTTTCTATCCAGAGCAAGGACAATGCCATCTTTCTTTGGCAAGGTACAACAGATAAAAATATAATAGACTGCACTTTGTGCCTCGCCACTGCTTTACCTGTGGGATTTTCACTTGCGCCAATGTCCAGTATATACATTCATTTAAATAGGGAACAGATCCCATTCACATTACCTGGCTTTGCAGTCCAAGAGCAACAATACGTGAATGTAAAACACTCAGACTTTGATTCTCCAGCCAGAGGAATGAAGACATTATTCTTATCAATTATATTGCCGTAAATTAACTTTCTCACAGCTGCCAATTTCTGTTATGAAAGAACTACATGCAAATTTGAGTTTCTCTACCACAGTTCTCCACCAGACCAAAACTATTCTGCAAGCTATGTTTTAAAGTTTGTTTAGATTTAAATTATTACAATGATGGGACCCACTTAGTCTGTAAAGTTATTTATATTTCCAAGAAAATTTAAGGTTTCAGTAAACAGAATCTCTCCCTCTTTTTGACTGTACATGCCTGTGTATGCACATTATCCTCCCTCCTGTAAGGACAGGGAAAAAGAAATCTTGATTCATTGCACAGGAGAAATGCTTGCCTTTTACGGCTAATGAAGTGCTAATTTATCTAATAAAAGGGAGAAATAATCCCACTTGCTCCATTTCCAAATTACATTTTTCATGTAATACCCAGCATCAGCAACTGAAGGTGCTCGGTAAGTACTTTATGTTACAATGGCCCCATGTAACACATTCCCAAAATTATCACCTTCTAATTAATTTTTCTTTGAAGTTTGGAAATTGGAAATGTCAATAATCCATAAATACTTTCACAAACCACAACCTAATTTAGACCCTTAAATTTGGTATTTATTGATCTGCAGAAATCAAAACTGTTGTTTTTCATAAGTGGATTTTTTTCCTTACGTTTCCATTCATCTGACAAATTTATGAAACCTTTCAAGCCATTAATTTGGTTTTCCTTAAAATGTCAGTGCTTTTACTCTGCTTTTTAATACATAATAACTAAATTTTATATTCACTAAAATAATACCAAGTTTTGTTAATGTTAAAACACCCATCAGTGTAACTTACAGTCAGAAGGACCCAAGAAACCACTAATAAACAATAACTATTGTCCATTACAGGTTTCTGCGAGATGAAAAAAGTTATGGTTTCATACAAAATTGCCCTGTGTATTCTAGATCAAACCTCAGGCTATTTTGGGAAGAAGCCATCTTTTTGTCAGACATTCATATAATAAATGACAGGTATCAGAGGCCTGAGCTCTAACATGGACTCTTTCCTAAACCCAGGAAATAACAAATGCTTTTCCATGGCACTGTCCCCTTGAGGGACAGTGCCATGGAAATGAATTCATTATGAATTCATTATGAATTCATTTCCTAATTTTAAGTACCAAAGTGCACAAAAAATCATGCCTTTAAATATTTTGTCAAGGGGAAAAAAAATATCAGTCCTGTAGAAAGCCAATGAAACTTCAGGATTCTGAGGTTTGGGGTTAAACAGTAAAATCCGTGCTTATGTGCTCAGCCTTGCATGAGCTCATGCTGTCATGCAGAGCAGAGATCAGCAAGATGGTCCTCAACGGTTTTGCAAACATTTAGATTTCCTAAAATTCCATTTATGTTTTCTACTCTTTCTGTGCTTCTCTCTTCATGATGTTATTCCAGGTGGCAGCCGCAGTGACTGGGTTCTCCCAAGAAACAGACAATCAGCTTCAGATGATACTGAATGTCAATGTGCTGCACTTCTAACTGTATTATTCCAAAAGGTAAATACATTTTCTCAACTAAAGATAATTCACTTAACATATGAGTCCAGAAATATATTGCACTAGAAAAGAAAAAGGAAGCAGCAAGTATTGTTAATCTCCAGTTAATCAAAGTTAATCTCCAGTAGAAATATCTGATTTTCTAATTTGTATAGAATTGTATAAACCGCTTCTGTAGACTTTATGTTTAGAACACCATTCCAAAGATAAAGTAACCTGAAAAAAAAAGTCCCTGAGTTTGGGCAAGAAAAGGTTGCTTATGCTAGTCAAATACTTTGTTAGAGCCCTGACCACTGCTCACCACCATCACATACAAGAAATGAGCTGAGCAGACTTGCCCTGTGACCCTTTAGCCAGTAGCACATCTCCCTATTGTCACTAGTTTACATAAAAAACAGTAGTAACTTCTTAATTCGCTGTAACTCTCTCAACTTGTTGTGCACCAGAATTTTCCTTTTAATTTTGCCAGCTAAAAAGAAGCAGCAGGATGAGTTAGCACGAGAGGGTAAAAAAACTGACTGTACGAGTACTATGTGAAATTCAATTACAGATACAAGTCATTCAGCCAAACTTTCCTTGGCAGTTGGCCTCTTATTGTTTCCAGCACAACAGCAACGATGAGTGAGCTGCCATTAAATTACAGCAGAATCAGCCACCTGGACATCATTCTCCTATGATATAAAAAAAAAAAAGAAGAAAAAATATTAAAAACGAAAGTGCAGATCCAGAAAGGGAGGTAAGCGCTGCAGGGCTGACCTTCTGCAGTGCTTTTTCTGTAGCTGGCTCCTGCTGCCAATGACGAGCCTGATGCTGAGCACCCTCCAGCCTTTTGCAACAGAGCCCTGCAGCTAGGACAAACGAGATGTGGAGATCTGGTCCTTTCAATGGAGACATGAATTAAACACCATCCAGGCTGTGAGCACCTTTATAAAAAAGGGAGAGAGGCATTACTGTGTATTATTTCCAGCTCCAGGTCTAAAAGAAAAAAAGAAAGATAGCCAAGCATTTTCCAAGAACACTTATTTAATGGTGTCCCTGTGGAAAAGGTCTGGGCACAAAATGTAACAAGATGCTGCTCCCATCCATCAAAGAAGGCTTCTGTGCATGTAGAGGTAGACCAAGAAGTGCGGTCAGCAGGCTTTGATCCTCCAGGACTGTTAGGCATGGCTTTGCAAGGCAGGAACCTATGTTACACCTAATTCCCAGTGCTGCTAGCTCAGCCCAGAGATGGTGCACGAAGATACAGACAGACAGAATGGTTAAAAACCACATAATAAAACAGCTGTTTGAGAAATAACATTGTTTGGTAAAATCTAACCCTAGAGAGCTCTTTTAAGCAAGTTTGAGTCTAACTCTTAAACCTCTTTTCCTCTTAGTAAGTCAGCCCACCTGTAACAGAGTCAAGTAAATGGACCTGGATAACCACCCCACTTCTTCCACCACAAACACATGGAAAGATCACTTAGCAACTAGGTAAATGTAAGTAATTAAGAATAATTATTATTTGAATAGCTCTTTATATCTTCCTTGCCAGATGAATTGTAAACCTGTTTTGCCTGACTTTAAAAGGAACAATAGCCTGAAGTTCATTAAAGATACATCCTCATACAGGCATGAGATAAACCTGGGATGTCAAGAGCCTGACAGAGCCATCAAGGCAAACATTAGGTGCCTTGCCTTAAGCAATAAGTGGGAAGAGAAAAATGTTTTAGGTGGGGGAACACTTAATTAAAGCTCTGTGTCTTTTGGTCTGATTTCTCTCCAAAGAGGAATAAACTTTTTGTCATCCTGCCAGCTATGAGACTGGCTATAAAATAATGGATCCCACAGGCCCAAATGAGTCTAATCATGATTGCCAAGGCATGTCTGTGCTGTGAGAACTGAGTGAAATCTGATGCTCTTCAGAGTAAACATTTTTTGAAAAGCTCCTTGCTTTGCAATAAGCTTTGGCAGTTACATCATGTCTTGGAGTATCTACCATATTTCTTGTTCGATTGCAAGGCATATTGCTGACACCGGCTGCTATGGCTGTGTTTCCTTTAATAATGCTTTGGTAGGTAAAATACTGCTTATCTTTAGCTATTGAGAAAAAGGTAAGGAAGGATTTTGCATCAACTGCCTTCTCAGTAGTACTTAAGTGTGTTGATCTGGATGATGTAGTAAAATGCCTAACAAAATCAGAAGAGGATTCCCACAGAGCCAAACAACAAATCAGCACATTTGTTTTCTCCTCTGTGTGTTGGGGAAAGACTTAAAAAGTAGCTGGAGAGGTGGCAATTATACTGCTACTACTTTGGAGAACAAGTGAAGAGCAGGGGAAGGAACCACTAGATTTCAGGAACTAGTCCTTCGGAAAAAGATTTTAAAATCTGGTGTGAATTCTACCAAACATCTGCTATAGAAGAAAAAAAGAAAGATAAGATGAAGGAAAAAAAAAAAGAATCAAGGCGTGACTTGTAGCATTTTTAGGTTTAAGCAATTCAAGTAAGTGTGCTCATATGCAGAGGAACAACTTCCAACATATTAAGATTTAAATAATTTAATGAAGTATGTGTCACATGTACATACACTGATATATGTAAAGAAAAGGTACTGGCACAGCTTACACTTTGGGACACTTTTCAAAAATACTCTGAAGAAATGATTCTGCAGTCATCTACAACCCACTATGGCAAGCATCACAGAAAACTGCTTAGGAATTTCATTTCATCTCTTCTTTTGCTCTGGATCTCTGACTCAGAGTCAACAAAATCTCAGCTGAGAGGCAGATGTTTCAGGGGAGATCATGCCTTGCTGAATAGCGAAAGGCTGCCATGCCTTTTCCCAGTTCATGCTCCAGATATGCTGGGGAGATGGGTGAGATTGTGTGCACGCCTATGCAGTGCAAGACAGATAGGCATAGCTGCCTCTTCAAGATATACAGATCAGAAAGTAACATTAAATGTGCCAGCTCTGCTGAATATTAGGGTGTCCTCAAACCCCAGCGGAGCAAGTCTCTCTCTCTGCTGTACGTAAGAGTCTTTGTCACCTCTCTTTCACTCATCTCCTTGCCACAGCAAACACCCATTAATCACTACCTACCAAACAGTGCAGAAAACCCTCACGTATTTGCAGAGATGACCATGGAGCAGGAATGAAGCTGGAAGTTCCTGTGGTGCTCTTGGCAAGGATGTGGCAAGCCAGCCTGCTACTAGCTGGGACTGCCGCACAAGACGATCCTTGACAGGTTGGCACTGGGTTGTATTTACATAACCAAGTATGCAGGTAAACGCATTAAGGGAGAGAAGCTTGCAAGAAATGCTTGCTCTGAGCCCAAGTGTGAAGAGAACACTTTATAGGTTTTATTTGGCTCCCTGATGTTTGAATCTGAGACTAAGAAAGAGGATCTTATATTATATACTTTTTTAAATTAAGAAGTACTGATATAAAGCAGGAACTTAGCTGGAATGAACTGTCATGTTAAAGGAATACATTGGAGACCTTTAACTTGCACTGGTATATTAAGTGAAGTAAAAATATTATTCTGCCTGGGAGAACCACAAATTACATCAATAAAATATATGCAGTAAATATGTTAGAATTTGGTACCATTTGCAATGAACTGAACATTAGGCACCTCTAAGACCTATCATTTTTTTCCATTAATGAAAAAGAGACTACTTTATTTCTAATTTAAAACATAAGAATTCATGAAGGTTCAGAGTAGTCTTTTATGTGCTTTTGCAACAGCTTAACTTCTAATATATTATATATTCAAAAACTAGGACCCTTCAGCTCTTGCACAATATTTATTGCTGCACATTATTGGAGTGGTCAGTGTGTGGTGCCCTCTCTCTGTTTCACAGCCAATGTAGCTTTCTCCCCATGGCATCAATAGTTTAAAGAAAAATAGTAATTCCTGCTAGAGTAAAAAAAAAAGTTACAATGAAACACACTCATTTTTCTATGAGGTAATTAAATAAATCTGTCTACCTCCTAAGGCCTAGTTTTCATGTAAAATAACATTTATTTATCTTGCTAAGCTCAAAATGGAAGAGAATTAAGGGTGAGGTTTAGTTGTCAGTCCAGCTTTTAGTAGACTGAAAATAGGATATAGGGCCAAGAGGCACTCTGGGATGTCTAGGGAACACAGCCAGATGCCAAGGCTATCTCAGCTTCATGTAAATCTTCATTGTCTTGAAGTTTCTTTTGGACAATTTAGAAGAAGCAAAACTTCAACAATCAAATTATCATGGCACCAGAGGTCCTCAGAGGGACATTGATGGGCCCATGCTGATACGGAGGCACAGAGGACTCAGTACTTTCATTGTGTGCTGTTCTCTTCTGCATTTTGGAGGCCACATCTAACAGATCTGATGGGAGTTTGCCATGGCCTGAACCCATGAACATCATTAAGCACAGCTTACATTTGCCAGGATAAGCTTTTGAAGATTCAGCTTCCCATCAAATTATTAAATAACTTTTGTGGTGAGAGGGAAGGACCTCTGAGAAGAGCTGGACCAAATATAAGCACAATTAGGTGACCTTAGGCTGATGAAATGAGGCCCCACCAAGCTAGAATTTGAAGCAGAACAGTTTAAGAAGCACTATCATTAAGGCTGGTATGGAAACACGATCTAGAGATCATCCAACAACACACATCTCAACTAGTAGCTACCACAGCTCATTGCTAACTTAGCTTGCTTTTTCCACATTCACCTCTCAGAGAGAGACAACAGTTTCTGATGAGCAGCAAAACACCAACACAGTAATAACATGTTCCTGGCATTCACAGCACATGATAAAATTCAGATCACACTTAGGCACAACCCAACAAAGATTTAATCAACTGTTTGGCCTCAACAGGTTTAAGAAAGCCTAGGAAAACTGCCTTGAGTGAGGGGTTGTTTGCAGCCCATCTACTCCTAGATGGATCATGTGGCAACACGTTTCACAAATGCAATATTCTATTAAAGTATTCACAAATGCATACTTTGTACAACTTAAAAAAACTTTCAGTGCCTTACTGTGTCTCATTGAGCTAATGCACAAAACAGAAGAAACAAGAAGAAAGTCCCCATGACAGCTCCCAGTGGGTTGACTGAGGTAGAAGGCCTGATCTTTAGCTTTAAGTCTAAATTAGCAGAGGATCAACTCATTTTTTAAAAAAGGCTCTGAATTAAAGAGAGCAGGCACTCAGCCATTTCAGAAAGATGATGGCCCGTATTTTGGTTCAACACCAATTTTCTTAGTGATATCAGATTGTGTGTGCAACCTGAGACATGGAGAAAGCATAAAAGTTTGTGTATTACTTCAGCTAAGAGACTGTCCTCCTCTGAAAGCTAAAGGAGTGGGTGCTGGGGGCTTTCAGCAGCTGGTGCTGCCTGTTCTGGTGTCAGAGTTAAAAGGGAAAAGGAAAAAAAGATCGATGGATGGTTCAGCTTCAGTACTGCTTGCTCACAGGCAGCTGGGAGCCACAGCTGACAGAGGGGTGGGGGAGGAGGAAGAAGCAGCAGCAGGGCCATCCTGTTTTGGTGTGCACTGAAGTTTTGATGGCCAGGCTCCCAACAAAAGACATCACTGTCCGGCTGCAGTGTCCACGCTGGTCTGGTTCATGAAGTAGGATATTTTTTGTGATTCATGATTTCAAGTAGCCCTCAAAACATGCCATTGGATAGGAATACAAAATGATCACAGAGATGTCATTTCACATGGCTTTTCAAACCCCATCCCTACAAAAATCCCTAATTTATTTGAGGGAAGGCACATCCAGAAAAGCCCATGCTTTCTTGCCCCTCCTTATGTGACCACATAACCACCTCTTCCAGCCAGAGCTTCTGCCTCTCTCACTCACACAGCTGTGCAGCCAAGACAGCATTCCTCATGACAGCTGTGAAATTTGTAGGTAAAGACATATCTGATTGATTTACAGGAACCCTCACTGCTGAGCCAAGCTGCTAAGCAGTTCATAACCCCAACAGGTGCCTCTGGTTTTAACCCATGGGGAACCTTCTGGTTAAGGCAACGGTGTTGTTCTTGTAATGATCAATAGGGAAGCTGGAAGCAGCCCACTTTGCTGGCTTCTAGATCTTTTACTGGACCTCTCTGAGAGTTTGCAAAATACACTTCTGATTGATGGCTTCTGGACTCCCTGTTCAATGCAAAAAGTAGGTAATACACAGCCTCTGCCTCCAAGCTGCATCTGAGCAAGTAATAGCTTGATTTACAACACAAATTCCAACACCCTGAGACCCTGGCAGAGAAAGGATCAGTGACCTGGCACAGCTGCCCAGGTATCTAATTTACTGTTCATTACTTTACAGCAATTCACATCTCACAGACTTTGTAGGAATATTATTAGTCCAGTTTTCAGGATAGCAAAAGGGAAAAAAAAATAAGAGAGACTTTAGAATCTGCTCCAAGTCATGCAAAGAAGTCAGAGGAAAACTAGACAAGGTGCTCGTGGCATAATCTGCAGTGAATTAAGCAAAATGAAACTGTGTTTCACATATGCACAGCTGTGCATGAATGCAAGGACAGGAGAAATATGTTTTATGAAAAACTGAGATGACAAGTTTAGTATGTCAGAGCTCTTCAGAGATCTGGATGTCCCACAATAAACCTCCATTTGCTAAATAC
Organism: Clamator glandarius; assembly: GCA_033459285.1. Taxonomy (NCBI): domain Eukaryota; kingdom Metazoa; phylum Chordata; class Aves; order Cuculiformes; family Cuculidae; genus Clamator; species Clamator glandarius. The sequence continues at coordinate 2,291,208 of JAUNZM010000072.1, read as the reverse complement.
GTCTCATTCCTTTCTGAAGCATGAGGGGAGTCAGGAGAAAGCATCTGCAGTATAAACTCCAAGACCACATTAAAATCTCCTCTTAGAATCATGGAATCATAGAATCACCAGGTTGGAAGAGACCCACGGGATCCTCAAGTCCAACCATTCCTATCAATCACTAAACCATGTCCCTCGGCACTTTGTCCACCATCCCTTAAATCCCTCCAGGGAAGGTGACTCAACCGCCTCCCTGGCTTGTTCACTATATGTTCTTTGGAGGGCGTCTATAAGAGTTAAAAAAACAAACCCAAACAAAATACAACACAAACCCAACACCTAAGGTATTTTAAAATTATCTGTAATTTCTAGCCAAAGCCGCATGTCACTTTGGATTAAAATTGCAATTTTAAGTTCCAGTCAGAAAACTCACTTCACTGCTTATAATTCTGGTCATCTCTGACTGCATCACAACCAAATGTAGGGAGAAAAAAAAAAAAACAGCCAAAAAGAACAAGGCTCATTTTCTTAAGGAATGGGATGAAATGATCACTTTATAGCTCACATTCACAAAAAATAAACCAAAACTGATTTTAAAACTATATATATATATATTCTCAATTTGTCATGCTGATTCTTTTAAGCAAAGGCCCTCAGAAAGAAAAAGTATTTTGTTTATACTTGCCCAAACTTAAAAAAATAATATGAACATTATATCTAATATAAAAAATCCCTAAAATATTGAGGTCTGCCATGAAGAAAGCTGTCTTTTTCATGGACGTACCTTGGTTTTGTTCGTCTTAATCCTATTCTAAAAAATAGCTTCACAGATGTGAATCTTCTCTGAATGCTCCTGTTATACATGCTGGGATTCAAAACTTACTCAAAACTGTGGATCAACAAGCCAACAAAAGCACTTCCACTGTGAGTGTGACTGCTATAATGGTAAAGATATCAGACTAGGAAATGTCCTGTTATTTTCAATGGTATTCGTCCTATAGCAATATCCCAGAGGCAGAGCAGAAATAGGCAGTAGTCCACTGCTAACGTGGCTACATGTGCTAATGTGAGGAAAGACTGCTCTCCAATAGCTTGCATGCTAAACAAACCAAATAGTTATGGTTAATTAAAGACTAATTAAGATTCCCATTTGGGAACAGTGGCAGGAAAATATTATCTGTTCACCTGAGGTTGCTCAAGGTTGTCCAAGGAAGCCATGGCAGAGCTGGGAAATGGTGCCACATCTAGACTCCAGCACTTTAACCACAGTCCAAAGTCAAATAAGAAGGACTGAACGTAGATGCTTTCTTTCTTTCAGGGATAATGACTGCAAATGCAGCTGTCAGCATCCTACCAGCATGCTGTGTGCAGCCTGACAAGGACATCTTGCCCAGGTCTTTTTAAAGGTGGTTGGGGGATTACAGCATGGTGGCCTCCCTTTAGAGAGGCCCATAGGTTCAATGCTGTGAACTCCTGTGGATCATGTTTGCTCAGGATAGAGAATGCAGTGGTCAGATTTGGGCATTGATGTCTTTCGTTTCAATAAACTCAGAGCTATTTTCTTTCAGTCTTCCTACCTTCCCGGATGCCTGTCAGCTGCTGTCAGCAGAGTCTAGTTGAGAATGAGAAATGTCTGGTCATGGGAGATCTGTTCTAAGGGACTGAGAAGGTTTGTTACCTTATAGCATCATTGGCAGGTGTTGGCCTGACAACTGGCCAAGCACTTCCTAGTGATAGCTTCCCCACAGATTCGACTCTACAGTTGGATTTGTCGAGCAGCAGGAAGAATAAAATCCTCCTCTGTCTTCCTCAGCTCACGAAAAGCCTGTTTCTCTTCCTCTGAGAGCTGGGCCTGGCCTCAGCCATTACAAGGTTAAACTCCTAGAATAGGCTGCACTTTGGAAAGTCACCAGGAGATTAAAGCTAGTGCACAACACAGCTACTACTCTTTCACATAAGTCAGCTTCAAATAGGAAAGGCCATGGTCTGTGCTCTAGACAGAGTGCCAATTGCCTTCTGGATGCACTTCAACCCACTATAATGCTGGCAACAGCTCAGAAGCAGCTCTTCCCAGCACCTCAGTGTCAGGGCAAGCTGTCTTTGCATGAACCTGCTGTAAATGCCTGTCCCAGGAGTGGGGATGGACAAGGAGGTGACAGCCATCATCTCCAGTAGCCCAAGCTGCTGGGATGATACCAGCATGGTCACCACTGGAAACCCATTTTGAATGCGGTCTGAGATAGCCAGGGATAGGAACAGGGATGCTGCTTCATGAGCACTGAACACAGGAAAACTATATAGGGTTGAAACCACAGCTCCTTTGGCAAATCGTCCAAAGGTACCACCATCCTGCCCATCTCCAACAACAAAGCACCAGGGTATATTATGCTCTCACTGATGTTCCTTTTCCCCTACTTCTGGTGTCTGCAGAGCAGAAGGCTTTTAGGTTGCAAGATGAAGTCTAACTGGAAGAGGCTTTGCATGCATGCACATAATGTAGAACTGCACTAGACTGATGGATGCCAGTTTGGTTATGGGGAAAGATATATATTTAGTATCCATCACCACAGCTGCACCGGTTTTCAAAGGCTCTGGATAAAGGCCTTACTGTTTGCTTTCCCGGCAATGCTAGAGGAGGCCAGGGATCATCAAGATGACACCTTCAAAAACACAGAACAGAACCATATGAAAGTGGAAAACATCACAGCAAGAGCTGGAGTTCAGGATCACTGCAAGACCACATAGGGATGGCATTCACAGCAGGGGAGAATAAAATGAGATCGTAGAATCATCAGGTTGGAATAGACCTCTAGGACCGTCAAGTCCAACCATTCCTGTCTGCCAATAAACCATGTCCCTGGGCATCTCATCTGCTGATCTTTTAAACATCTCCAGGGACAGTGAATCCACCACCTCCCTGGGCAGCCTGTTCCAATGCCCAATGACCCTTTCTGTGGAAAAGTTTTTTCCTGATGTCAAGGCTGAACCTCCCCTGGTGCAGCTTGAGGCCATTTCCTCTCCTGTCCCCTGTCACTTGGGAGAAGAGGCCAACTCCCTCCTCTCTACAACCTCCTTTAAGGTAGTTGCAGAGACCAACTCTAGTTGAAGAGCTTCCTCTTCTCAAAGATAAACAACCACAGGTGCCCTCAGCCGTTCCTCATAAGACTTGTTCTCCAGCCCCTTCACCAGCTTTGTTGCTCTTCTCTGGACTCACTCCAGAGCCTCAACATCCTTCTTGTGGTGAGGGGCCACACAGGATTCGACGTACGGTCTCAAAAGTGCTGAGTACAGAGGGAGAATAACCTCCCTGGACCTGCTGGCCACACCACTTCTGATACAAGCCGAGATGCCATTGGCCTTCTTGGCCCCCTGCGCACACTGCAGGCTCATGTGCAGACGTCTGTCAACCAACACGCCCAGGTCCCTCTCCTCCAGGCAGCTTTCCAGCCACTCTTCTCCTAGTTTGTAGCACTGCATAGGGTTGTTGTGCCCCAAGTGCAGGACCCGGCATTTGGCCTTGTTAAACCTCATCCCATTGGTGTCAGCCCAGAGGTCCAGCCTGTTCAGATCCCTTTGCAGAGCCTCCCTACCCTCCAGCAGAGTCACAGCTCCACCCAGTTTAGTATCATTTAGGCACATTTAGATGTTTAGGCATTTCAGGAAAAGAAATGCTAAGACGGACAGACACCAGTGGGACACAGCCAGTTGGGGCCTTCTTTATGTTCTCAGCTCTGCCTGGCCACAGCTGCAAGGGTAGGCGAATACAGTGAAGTACATAACATGCACACAGTAGATTAGAAGTCCATGACCTTTGACTCTGAATTTCCCTACTATAACAGCAGGAATCTGCCTATTAAATTATAGAGAAAGTTATTTAGTGTATGCATGCTGTGAGGGCCGAGATGAAAGGAAACACACACCACACTACCCCACTCCCCGCCGCACCAGACAGACAGTATGACATCTTGTTCCTTCCAGGAAAGGGTTAAGTGGTTCTGCAAAGCACATCTTGCTACCTCTGCTTGCAAACAGGATAAACAGAGAGCACTTGATGTGCATGGAGGACTTCAGCTCTGAACAATGCAGTCCTTGGGGAGGAACCCTAAGAGCAGCTCAGCACACTATATTTTTTTGCTTTCTTTGTTAATAAATCTAAAGGGGACTTTAGGCTTTGCATGCAACATGGGCTTTATTTATAGAGTACATCAAGGAAGACTCCTGCTCACAAAGCCGATAGTGGAAAATGGCACTGCTGTACACAATATCATTGCACCAGGGACCTGAGCGTGCAGAATGCTGAGCTTGTTCACTGCAATCAGAATTTCTGCTTTGTTTTCCAACCTTTAGCCACATAATGGCTATGTTTCAGGAATGGAAAACTGGAATGGAAAATAGCAGCTAACAGGTTAGGGCATAACTGAGTTTCTTTTGGACCATCAGGATTCATCCAGCTCACACTCAGTCAACACAGCATTTGCAATCATGACCTTTTCTGGCAATTACAGCTTTACTTTTCTGTTAAATGTTTTATCCAGTAATGATTTCACAGGTCCATGAACCATTCCTGATTAGATTTTCAACACTGTTACACATGAAGTCTCTTGTACAGAGCAGTTTCCACACAAAGAATGTGAAAGTTGTCATTCAGCAGATTTCAGCGCACATTTTGAAGGAAAACAGAGAAACCCCTTATTTTATAAAAAGGTAATTTAAAGATCTTGAACATTCTTTAAAAAATGTCTTCCTCCCCCAATGTGTGCGTTTGAGAAAGTACATGTATAAATTAAGGTTTATTAATAGTAAAAAAAAAAAATAACAACTTCTAACATCACACACGTTTAGTAACTGTAAGCTAAAATTAAACTAATCTATAGCAACATCATTGGCTATTGCCTTGGAGTTTCAGGGAAAACAAAAGAGGAACAGAGACAGTTTTCAACTCGTCCAAGATTGATCTCACATATTAAACTTGGAGATGAGGAAGATAGGAGAGATAACAAACAGTCTGTGAAAAAATATTCAGTTCCTGTCAAAGTTCTGTACTGGACATTTCAAACAGAAAAGGGGAAGAAGTGAAGAGAGATACCCATTATGACCAAGCTGATTTAAACAGGAAGAATACTGAGTACATTAATTGTTTTTTCTAAAAGTAATATCCAGCAGATGGAGAAACGGAGAGGGAGATCTCATAGCTATGAAACAGAAATGCCCTCTGGAGCATGAACATCACACTGTAAGGTTAAGACTCTGTTTCCTTCAAGACAACAGGAATCCAATACAAGGGAATAAGGGCATTAGCAAGAACAAAACAGGAATGATGAAAAACCCTGCATGTCTTGTCCTCTCTATACCTTAAATTGCAACACTGCCAATTGATATACAAAACACCTGGACACTATCTCCATAACTATAGAGAGCTTGCTTTCCCTTTGGGTGCTATGTGGCAAACCGTGGCATCCCTTGAAGCGGGACCACCAGTTACAGGGAACCCAAAAGGGAATGAAAGAAATGACAGGAAACAGCCAAACAACAATCAGATCCTATTTGGTTACTCACTATGTCTTTCAGTTGATATAATTCCAGTTCTTTAAAGGCAATTCACTGTGAGAAGTTTAAAACAGCTTGCATCTTCTACATTTACCATCTTCTACACTTACCAGCAAAAAATGCATGGGCCAGAAATTAATAGGCTTTTTATTATTTTATTTGGTCAATTTGCTTACAGACATGAGATCCTAACATCAATTCACTTGGTAAAATTCCACCCCAAATTAATAGACATGGGATTTGCACATGTTTTTCCATTAGCAGTGAAATAGTCAAGGATTAGATCTTCTAGATATAAAGAAAGTGTGCCTAAAGCTCCTAAATAATGATGACCTCACACTAAGTGGAAGAAGATTTTTTTTTTTTATCTATTATTTCACTCATGAGGTCCACCGCCAAGGTTGCTATTTTTTTTCACTTATCTTTTTGCAATTATTCAGTCACTTAAACAGCCAGGAATAGCGCAGGCAGCGCACAATGGCCACTGCAAAACCCCTTTAGTAGAATAACCATCGGACATGGCTACACAAATCTTCTCTTGCAGGCTAAACCTTACAGAGACACGACTGTTTTTTTTACAAGAAAAACCTCAGTTACTTCTGTGTGCCTAGCCCAAAACATTCAGAGCCTTTAGTTCACTTGCACACTGCAGGTACCCATAACAGAGTATTTATATTTCCAGCAATTCCTTGGTTTAAAGATTTTTTTAGTGCAGGCCAATTTGGTTTGGGGTCTGGCAGACCATGAAGTTGGAGGAGTGCTTCGACAAGGTACTGGACTACTAAGGAGGCTTTGCCTCTGAACAAACACAAAAGATCAGGCATCTCCCTGAGAAACTAAAACAAATTTTGTTTGGATTTAAAATAAAACAATGACTCAAAGGTTGGAACAGCTGTACTGAAATTCTGTTACCTTCTACATCCCTATATAAAGACAGGCAAAAGCTGGCCCAAATAGCTCAAGAGGAGCATCCACCAGTCCAAAATTTAGGCCCACATAGAATCATAGAATCACTAGGTTGGAAGAGACCCACCGGATCGTCGAGTCCAACCATTCCCACCAATCTCTAAACCATGCCCCTAAGCACCTCATCCACCCTCACCTTAAACACCTCCAGGGAAGGCGAGTTAACCACCTCCCTAGGCAGACTGTTACAATGCCTAACATCCCTTTCCATGAAGAATTTTTTCCTTATCTCAAGCCTGAATCTCCCCTGGCAGAGCTTGAGGCCATTCCCTCTTGTCCTGTCCCCTGTCCACTTGGCAGAAGAGGCCAGCTCCCTCCTCTCCACAACCTCCCTTCAGGTAGTTGTAGAGAGTAATATATCATATCGCACTCTTTCCCAATAAGAAAGACAAGCAAGTAAAGCCAAGTTTTCTTTGCATGTTGTCCACACTATCTCCCAATTTGCCTTATTTTTTTACAGAGCTGCCACACATCACCACAGAAATGTCTCCGCTGCAACACTGGGTGAAAAAACACAATAGGATCCTGCTATATTTTAATTAACACGTGAAAGTATTTCTGTTTTTTCAAATAAAATGTGTTTTAGAGCAAGGGATATTTACATATTCATTTCTTTAAATGAAACTAACAAACCACATACACAATAAAACCTAAAATCAAAGGAAAAAAAGCCTGTAACATTTATTTTCTCTTCGCTACCTCCGTTTCAACATTTTCTGTAGCGTATCGTTCTTTGGACCTTTAATGTCTATGTGTTTATAGAATAAAAACAATCATTGCTATTTGGCTTGAAAGAAAACCTACAGGTTGTGAAAAGAAGGCTCTAATTGACTTATTTTGTTTTATGAAAAACTGTGTCCCCAAATGTTTTATGCAGTAAATTGAATTTTCAAAATGATGTTTATCATATGTGCAATTGTTTCCAGAAATTAGTTTTTAAAACAGTGATACTGGACAGACCACTTGGATAAAGAGCTTGCCTAATGTTTTTAAAACTAACAGTCACAGTAAAAATGTCAGTCTGAAGAGAAAGTAACAACTTTGGCTTTTACTACTAATTTCATAGGTCTAAAATTGTATTAGGACATCCATTTATGGCCAGCATTAATCAGAAGTCATATGGCTGTAGGCCAGAGCAATTATGTGCATTTAGAAGCAAGTCCATCATTTCTGCATTTGATTTTTCTTCGTAGGTTAAGAATAGTTTTACAGTGAATGTATACTGTTAGTCTCCAATAAAAGTGTAATTCTCCTTATTTTTAGACCTATTACATATAACACAATTCACTTTGGGATTTTCTGAAATTCAGCATGGAGGGCTGTGTTTAAAAATACAAGTTATTTTCAGTTTGATGCTTTCTTACTGATCATTAACTACCACACACTTGGCAAAGAAATCAACTCCCTAGTTGTCTTTTAAATACAATAAATACATAGCCGGGTCATATTATTGCTGTGAATCATCTATAGCCACTTTTACATCATCTAATTTAATATCCATTTGTAGAATAGCTGGCACTACCACTCTATTCTCATTCAATATTGGAAACTTTAATTGGCTACCTGTTTGACTTCAGGCAAACAGTGATACAAACTAGACAAACTCTCTTGTCTTGACCCTATTGATTCTGTGATTCTGTGATTTACCATAGTAAAACACAGCACTGGTACCACAAAAGCCATGTGAGCATCAAGTTAGGCTAATTCTGCATTCCTGGGAGTAATACATATTTGGATACTCCACTGGCATGATGAGAAAATCTTAGGTAAAAAAAAAGTCTGAGTTGACCATTTAATAGTAAACCTGATGTTCTACAAGCCCCTATTCTCCCAGAGCCTCATCTTCCAGGAGAAACTCTGCTCCTAAAGGCGAGGTCAACTGCAAAGAACAGTATTTGGATTTAAAAGGCTGAAACTTGTAAAGCCTCAGTCACAGCTGTGAAGGAATATTTATGGCAGAGTAAGCAGGAATGCAAGAAATGAAGTGGAAAGAGAATAGAAGGGGAGAGGAAAGGTGAATTTTCAATATAACCTCCCTGAATTCAGGCAGAGGGAAAGGAAACTGATTAACAAACTCTCTGCCAATAGCTCACATCTGTACACTGTTTAGTGGTATACATACACTTAATTTCTGGTATCATGAAAAAGACAGTAAATCTTGGGTACCTGGAGCTCACAGAATCACAGAATAACCAGGTTGGAAGAAACCCACTGGATCGTCGAGTCCAACCATTCCCACCAATCCCTAAATCATGCTCCTAAGCACCTCGTCTACCCTAACCTTAAAAACATCCAGGGACGGTGAATCAACCACCTCCCTGGGCAGACCGTTCCAATGCCTAACCACCCTCTCCATGAAGAACTTTTTCCTAATCTCAAGCCTAAATCTCCCCTGGCGGAGCTTGAGGCCATTCCCTCTCGTCCTGTCCCCTGTCACCTGCGAGAAGAGGCCAGCACCCTCCTCTCCTCAACCTCCCTTCAGGTAGTTGTAGAGAGTAATAAGGTCTCCCCTCAGCCTCCTCTTCTCCAGGCTAAACAACCCCAGCTCTCTCAGCCACTCCTCATAAGATTTGTTCTCCAGCCCCTTCACCAGCTTTGTTGCTCTTCTCTGGACTCGCTCCAGAGCCACAACATCCTTCTTGTGGTGAGGGGCCCAGAACTGAACACAGTATTCGAGGTGCGGTCTCACCAGTGCCGAGTACAGGGGGAGAATAACCTCCCTGGACCTGCTGCTCACACCGTTTCTGATACAAGCCAAGATGCCATTGGCCTTCTTGGCCAGCTGGGCACACTGCTGGCTCATGTTCAGTCGGTTGTCAACCAACACCCCCAGGTCCTTCTCCTCCTGGCAGCTTTCCAGCCAGGTTTCTCCTAGTCTGTACCTCTGCTCAGGGTTGTTGTGCCCCAAGTGCAGGACCCGGCATTTGGCCTTGTTAAACCTCATGCCGTTGGTCTCAGCCCAGCAGTCCAGCCTGTTCAGGTCCCTTTGCAGAGCCTCCCTACCCTCCAGCAGATCGACACTTCCACCCAGCTTCGTGTCATCTGCAAACTTGCTAAGGGAGGACTCAATGCCTTCATCCAGGTCATTGATAAAGACGTTAAACAGGACTGGACCCAGGACTGAGCCCTGGCGAACCCCACTTGTCACTGGCCTCCAGCTGGATTTAACTCCATTTACCACCACCCTCTGGGCCTGGTCATTCAACCAGTTTTTCACCCAGGAGAGTGTGCACCCATCCAGGCCAGAGGCCGACAGTTTCCGAAGCAGAATGCTATGAGAATCTGTATCAAAAGCTTTACTGAAGTCCAGGAAGACCACATCCACAGCCTTTCCCTTGTCCAAGAGTGTAGTTACTCGGTCATAGAAGGTGATCAGATTACTCTGGCAAGACCTGCCTTTCATGAACCCGTGTTGACTGGGCCTGATCACCCGGTTCTCTTGCAAGTGCTTCATGATCACACTCAAGATCACCCGCTCCATGACTTTCCCCAGTACCGAGGTCAGACTGACAGGCCTGTAGTTCCCCGGATCCTCCCTGGGCCCCTTCTTATAGATGGGCACGACATCAGCCAGCCTCCAGTCCAGCGGAACCTCCCCAGTCATCCAGGACTGTTGGAAGATGATGGAAAGGGGTTTGCCCAGCACATCCACCAGTTCCCTCAAAACTCTTGGGTGGACTCCATCTGGCCCCATAGACTTGTGGGCATCTAGCTGGGCAAGCAAGTCTCTAACCACCTCCTCTTGGACCTTGGGAATCTCATACTTCTCTTCCAACCCCTGGGGTTGTGCACAAAGGGAACAATTTTCCTTACTGTTAAAGACTGAGGCAAAGTAGGCATTGAGCACTTCAGCCTTGTCTTCATCCCCTGTTACTCTTGTTCCCTCTGCATGTACTAGGGACTGGAGATTCTCCCTAGCCCTCCTTTTGCTGTTGATGTATTTGTAGAAAGACTTTTTGCTGTCTTTCACAGACTTGGCCAATCGCATTTCTAGTTGGGCCTTAGCCCTCCTGACTTTTTCCCTGCACATTCTCACTTCCTCCCTATAGTCCCCCCAGGATGCCTGCCCCTTCCTCCAGAGGTCGTAGACCCTCCTCTTCCTATTGATGTCTCTTAAGACCTCCCTACTCAACCATGCTGGTTTCTTACCCCGCCGGCTACTTTTCCGGAACTTGGGGACGGCTTTCTCCTGAGCTGCTAGGAGTTCCTTCTTGAAGAGCGCCCAGCCCTCATGGACACCTTTGCCTTCAAGGAGCGCCTCCCATGGGACTTTTCCAACCAGCCTTCTGAACAGCCCAAAGTCTGCTCTCTGAAAGCTGAGGGCGACTGTTCTGCTAACCTCCTTCTTCATTTTACCCTGCACTGAGAACTCTGTCATCTCATGATCGCTTTGCCCCAAGCGTCCTCCAACCTTCACATCCCCCACCAGTCCTTCTCTGTTCACAAACAGCAGGTCCAGGAGGGCACCGTCCCTTGTCGGTTCGCTCACCAGCTGTGTGAGGAAATTGTCTTCCACACACTCCAGGAACCTCCAGGACTGCTTCCTTTCTGCTGTATTATACTCCCAGCCTATATCTGGGAAATTGAAGTCTCCCACAAGGACTAGAGGTAGCGATTTTGAGACTACACTCAGTTGTTTGTAGAAGAGCTCATCAGCTGCTTCTTCTTGGCTGGATGGTCTATAGCAGACTCCCATCACAATACCTGCCTGCCCATGGGCTCCTCTGATTTTCACCCACAGGCACTCAGTCCCATCCTGACCGTAGTCCAGTTCAAGGGTATCAAAGCCCTCTCTAACATAGAGGGCTACCCCGCCTCCTCTTCTGCCCTTCCTGTCCTTCCTGAAGAGTTTATACCCCACCATGGGTACGCTCCAGTTGTACGAGTCATCCCACCACGTCTCCGCAATGGCGACGACATTGTAGTCTCCTTGTCCTACCACAGCTTCCAGCTCCTCCTTCTTATTTCCCATGCTGCGTGCATTAGTGTAAATGCACTTCAGCTGGGCAGGCGTAGCTACAGCCTTCGTAATAGGGCTTCTCCCCAGATGAGCGGTCCTTGACTTAACTAAGGCCACAGTGCCAGTTTGCTGCCTACCAGCAAACTGGCACTGTGGCCTTAGTTAAGCTCCTTCCAGCCTGCTCAGGTTTATGCAGACTGCAAAGTGCATGGCAAACAAAACTGACTTCTTATTAAAGACAGCATTGGACCAAAAGCATCACGTGGAGGATGATCACAAATAGGAAAGCAGGAGAAGGAAAATGCATGTCTTGTGTATCTTCAAACAGCAAGATTTGACTAGCAGAAGATGCACCTCTTGCCAAGATAGCCATAAGTATCTAAGTCTGCCTTTTCTTGCCCTGAGCCCTGGTAAAAATAAATCCTTTAGGCCTTGCATGACTCTCATCACACTCATGTGGAGGACCAGCCAGGACACGCAGACCATTGAAACCCACCACAAAAAGTAGGCTTTTACATTGGAAAATCTTTACATCCAGATCTGACCAACATCATGATACAAGAAGTTTATCCCACTGTAAACAAAAAGTACTACAGAATTGCTATCACTTAGTCTGATAAAAGTGAAATAATTTTTCCCCATTAAAAAAAATATCAAAAGTGGCATTTAAGAAATGTATTGGTTAATTTCAGAGCTCTGTTTTGGTTTATTTATTTTCTTTGCCTGAAGAGAGGGCTGTGTAAATTGCGCACTGTTAAAGGAAAGAAGTTCAAACTTCACATAAGGGCTTTTTGCCCAGTGTCTCTTGGCATGCTTCCTTGGGTTTTAGATTACTTTGCATGGTGAAGCATTATAGAATAAGATAACACTGTGTTATATAGGCACGAAGGAAAGCCTTTGCTCTAAAGAAATTGAGCCAAAATTTCTTTTCAAGGAGAGCAGAGAGTGCATTTGAATAAGCACTAAATTCAGCAGGGGAATAACTAATACAGTTGGTCTTAAAGACATAGAAATGAATGTTTTGCTGTGTTATGAATGTTAAATATGAATTTAAAAGGCCAGAGGAAGAACTTACATGCTTTCTACGCACAGTTTTGGCCAAGACACTGAAGCAATTTTATAAATCAGAAAGTAAGCAAAATATTGTGATTTTATTTCTGAATGGCTACTATCACAAAAAACCTTTGGCTCATTTCTTCCGGCAGTATGTGCCTTAATCATGTATTTTGCATCACAGCCAGCAAACATTTTTGCAGCATATTTTGTAAAAGTGATAAAGATTTTTTAACAGTCTGTTCTCCACCAAATTAAGTACTGATCCTGCAACGGCTTACAAAATTTATTTGTTTCCAGGTAAGGTACATGCATAGACTTTTAAATTTGTAGTAAAAATAGGCATACACTTTGAGAATGTAGTCTCCGAGGCTGTTGGTCCTGTTTCTGAGGACTGCTGGACTACAGTCATCTGGATGAAAATGAATTACAGCATTGCCATCATCTGGATTGCTCTTCAAGAGACAGGCTCTTATTTCACAACAACTTTTCACCTGCCATACTTAGAACAGTAGTTTTATTTTTTTAAGGAATGCAATGTGACAGATGTAGACTGAAAGGAAAAATGGTTTACTGAAGAAACACAGTATTTTCTGCGATAAAGAAACACAGCATTTTCTGCAAAGCTAGGCACCCATCAACACCATGATGACATACCTTGATCTTTAGTTACCAGCCAGCCACTTTCAGTAATATTGTACAGAATTCTGGAAACTTCAATGAAGTTTTGTAGAACGTCTCTATCCCAAAGACCCTCAGGAAAGGCTGATCAATACTTATGCTAAAAATATGATTGCCCAGACAGGTGCAGGTTTCACCAAGCTGAGAAAAAGCAGGATCCTCTTACACTGGAATTGACATTTGCTCACAGTTTTCCATCATGCAATATTTCATGGTCTTCATTTTCAGGTTATTAGAATAAAATGTTATCCAACAATTGGTGGGGAAGAAGTGATCAGGAAGTTGTTTCCCACCTTAGAAATGGCAACTAAAACTGCTGATTAACATGTGTTTCTCATTTGAAATGTATCACTTATTCTTAAAAAGAATAATATGTGCCATATGCTGTATCCATACATAATTGATAAGATTTGGGCTTAGTTTGACTGTGAAAACCCAATTTAACATAAGCATCGATTTGCAGATGAGGAAGTGTTGCAAAGCAATTCATTGAAGCTCTCCTTGCCATACGTTATTACAATGGCCAGCTGTCTCTGGACACACATATAGTCCTCTAGAAATCCCATTTACTGTGTCATTGTAAAGAGTTAGCATCCTCCCGTAGCAAAAACAGTTTAATAATTTGGCACTGTTTCCCTCAAGCAGTTAATAAACAATTTGCTTGCTGTTTGTGTTACTGTGCAGAACAGTTCACTGCATGAACAGAGCTATTAAAATGCAAGGATATACAAGACATATTTTAGAATAGAAGAGAACATAATATTTTCAGTTGGAAAGGACCTACAAGGATCATGTAGTCCAACTGCTTTACCAATTCAGGGTTCACTAAAAGTTAAAGCAAATTATTAAGGGCATTTTCCAAATGCCTCTTAAACACTGACAGGCCTGGGGCATCAACTAGCTCTCCAGGAAGTCTGTTTCAGTGTTCAACCACCCCTTTGGTAAAGAAGTACTTCCTAATGTCAAGTCTGAACTTCCTCTGATGCAGTTTTGAAACATTCCCATGCATCCTACCACTGGACCTCAGGGAGAAGAGGTCCTCCCCCGCCACTTGTGCTCCTTAGGAACCTGTACAGAGCATTAATGTTGCTCCTCAGCCTCCTTTTCTCCAAACTAGATATACCCAAAGTCCTTACATGCTCCTCATAGGAGATGCCTTCCAGCCCTTTCACCAGCTTTGTTGCCCTCCTCCGGACACACTGGAGTACTTGTAACATCCTTAAATTACGGGGCCCAGAACTGCACATAGTACTTGAGATGAGGCTGTACGAACGCTGAATACAGCAGCATAATCAATTGGCTGGTTATGCTGTGTGAAATGAACCCCAGGATTTGGTTTTCCCTCTTGGCTGCCAATGCACACCACTGACTTATGTGTAGCCTGCTGTTGACCAGCACCCCCTGATCTCTTTCTGCAGGGCTGCTCTCCAGCCATTCCTGTCCTGGCCTTGACCTGTTGAAGGTAAAGAATCTGGCATTTGTTGCTGTTAAATTTCATCCCATTAAAGTCCAATGCTCCCATATATCTAGATCCCTCTGAAATGCCTCTTCTCCCTCAAGTCAGCATCTCCTGCATTAGGCTTGTCAGCAAACTCGCTAATACTGGATTCAACTCCTGCATCTAGGTCTCTAAACCACCCCTAGAACTGAACCCTATGGAACAGTGCTGGTGACTAGTCACAGCCAGATGCAACCCCACTCGCTCAACCCTTTGAAGTCGTCCTTCTAGCCAGTTCTCCATCCAGTGCATCGTGAACTCCTCATCTCACAACCTGTCTGAAAGGATGCTATGAGTGACGGTATCAAAAGTCTTACTAAAATTAAAAAAAAAAAAAAACAAAAACCTACATCCATTGCCTTTCTTTCATCCACTAGGCTGGTGACCTTATCTCCAAAGGATATCGAATCAGCTAAAAAGCACTTCCCCTTTGTGAACTCATGTTGACTGTGCCTGATAATTGCATTGTTCTTCAAATGCCTTTCATAGTACCCAGTAGGATCTTATCCATAATTTCTCCAGGAACTGAGATTAGGCTAACATGTCCATAAATTCCCTGGAATGAATTGGAATGACACTGGCTAGCTTCCAGGGACTTTGCCAAACTCCCAAGTCTTTTGGTAGATGATCAAGATGGGTCCTGCCATAGCAGGACTCCCCCAGTACTCTGGGATAAATCCTTTTAGGCCCTGTGGACTTGTGAACATTCAGTTGATACACCTGGTCCCTTACAATTTCAGTGCCCACAAAAGGAAAGCTGCTGTTCCCACACTCATGGCCCTCCAGTCCAGAGGACTGGGAAGCCCTATGTCTGCCAGCAGTATTAAAGACAGAGGCAAAAGAAACATTGAATGCTTCTGCTTTCTCTTCATCCTTGTTAGTCAGGTGACCATCATTAACAAATATTGGTCTAACGTATTCTTTAGACCTCCTCCTGCTATTAATATACTTAGTTTTGGCCTTTTGTGTCTTCTCCCTGCAACACACAAAGTACAGTTCCGTAATCTTACTTATATCAATACAAAAATGGAATAATATTTTTGTGTACTACAGAACTAGTTTGAGACTTTGATAGCCATTTAACTTTGCCTCTGAGAGAAGACAGGATAAGGAAGCGGTCTTCTCTGAGGAAGAAATGCCCTTCCTTCACACTAGAAATATCTCTCCCTGTTATCAACAATGCACCTCAAACTTCTCCACTTACAAATCTGAAGGCTTAGTCTCACTGTTTAACTGTTTAAATAATCAAGGCTGTACTGACTTTAAAACTGCACAATTTCACTCTGTTTGTGCAATTTTCTCCAAGTCAACAAGGAAACATCAAAGAGTTTCAGTGGGCTCTCATCAAAAGCATGTGCTCGAAGACATCTACTATACCTTTATTAAGCTTCATTACCTCCAAAACTTAAGGCATTAATTCAATTTAAAAATAGTAACTGAACCAGGACATATTTTTAATGGATTCTATTTGAAAAACTGACTTTTTCTTTCAAATTTCCAGCCTCAGACTGTAATTTGTCACTTTATGATAATCACTAATATCCTCCACCACCAGAATCATCTGGAACACATTTCATTGCTGACTTCATTGTAAATGTACATGGCACATACTCACTTTTCTGAGCAAGTGTTTAAATGGACAAAGGTCTATTTGTTCCTTCTTTGAAAATCCAGCCTCAGCATGTAAAGTGAGTCCCAAAGTAGGCTTCTGTTATTTTTGTACAGCATATATAAAATGTAAACATGAAAGCTAACATTAATCAAACATTTCAGCATATAACTGGTTATAAGTGTCCCAGGTCTCAATGGGAAAAGCCCTAGTGAAACTAGGGGTACAACTGTGCCTCATACAAATATTCATATGGTAAATTTATTCCTGCATCACAGCTTATACCTCTGCATCTCATGCCCTAGTCCATACCAAAGCTGACTCAGATATGCCTGTAAGTCCTGCAGGCACCCCGCTCACGTGCCCTCTGCCACGATGAATCTGTGGCAGAACTATGATACTACCACATTTTCCCTGCTACATTTTAATAGCTGATGCCTCAGTGTTTCCACCTCTATATTATCAACTCACAAGTCTTCCTTTTTCAGGCACTGACAACCTGTGTATAAATACCCAAAGGAGCAACATAATACAAATGCAATTATACGTGAAGCAAGACTAATTTCAGTCTATGATAAGAAAAAGACCACCAGTAGTCATGTAGTGTAATTTTATACTGACAAGAGCCACTAGCCATTCCTTTCTGCTCTCCCAAGTGAGGCTAGAATATCAAAGTCATTTATCTTACAATTTCAACGTTTTGTGCCAAGTCTTACCAGCAAAAAAAAATAGCTCCAAAATCATCTATGCATTGTTTCCTGATTTTTCTTCTCCTTAGGGTCAAATTTTCAAACTCAAGCCTGCACTTCCTATGTGGACATTATATTCCCCCCATCCTTTAAGGTTTGCTGAAGAAACATGCAATCATAGAATGGTTTGGGTTGGAAGGGACCTTGAAGATCATCTACTTCTAACCCCCCTGCCATGGGCAGGAACACCTCCCACCAAGGCCAGGCTGCTCAAAGACCCATCCAACCTGGCCTGGAACACCTCCAGAGAAGGGGCATCCATGGCTTCCCTGGGCAATCTGGGCCAGTACCTCACCACCCTCATTGTGAAGAATTTCTTCCTAATGTCTAATCTAAACCTTCCTCCTTTCAATTTAAAGTCATTCCTCCTAGTCTTATCACTCCATGCCCTTCAGGTACTGGAAATTCACTATAAAGTCTCCCCAAAGCTTTCTGTTCTTCAGACTGAATGACTCCAACTCTCTCAGCCTGTCCTTATAGCACAGGTGCTACATTCCTCTGATCATCTCTGTGCCCTCCTCTGGACCCACTAAAATAGTTCCATATCCTTCTTATGTTGGGGATTCCAAAACTGGAATACTCCAAGTGGCATTTTATGAGAGCAGAGCAGAGGGGCAGAATCCCCTCCCTTGAGCTGCTGGCCATGCTTCTTTTGATGCAGCCCAGGATATGGTTGGCTTTCTGTCCCGTGGGCACACATTGCTAGTTCATGTTGAGCGTCTTATCAATAAGCACCTCTAAGTCCTTCTCTGCAGGACTGCTCTTAATCACTTCGTCCCTCATCCTGTACTGAAACCACAGCTTGCCCCAACACAGGTGTAGGACTTTACACTTGGCCTTGTGGAGCTTCATGAGTTTCACACAGGCCATTTCTCCAGTTTGTCCAGGTTCCTCTGGATAACATCCCGTCCTTCCAGTGTGACAACTGCACCATTCAGCATGGAACTGTCTTTTAAGGTCACATACAGAATAGCACTTAAATGCATGATTTGTTGCTTTAAATAGTAACTTAGGTGGAATAACTCTAGAATGTTTCATATACAGACATTAAAGGCAGATTTCCAGGGGAGCTTAGCTTTCATCAAGGCACCTAAATATAATAGGCTCATTTTCAAAATCCCACAGAGTGCAATAGCTCCTGCTCTATTTAGCAGAACCATTATTTTGCAGATCTGTATGTCTGAGGTTTTGGAAGCTTTCAAGCACATCAGTGTGTGTCTATGTGGCCTGCAAGCCTTTGCAAGAGCTTAAAAAGAAAAATGTGCAATTATTAATTTTTAAAGCAAAAAGGACAAAGTCCCAATGGCGCTTCTCCTGGGATGAGAAGAAAGGACTTGGCTGGATTATGCAGTGACGTGGTAGCCTCAGCTTCTGCTGAATTCATGTCTGCTCTCCAGCAAAGGATAAGACAATTTTTTCACTTATAGACACCATTCAACACACACACAAGAGAAAAAAAAAAAAAAAAGAGTTAATGAGGTGCTGCTGAATAAAACCTTCACAGAAGCAGAGAGAGAAACCAGGTAGATGTCATCTGCAAGGTAAATTAAAATTATACATCTCTGAGGATTATCAATGAAAACAGAGATCTGGAAGGGAATTTACTTTTAATATTGGAAGGGATAAATACCCAGTGTAAATCTTTTTATGTGGGCCTGTAGAGCGGAACAGAGAAATTAAAGATAAATGAGATAAAGGTATTTTTAAAAACTCTGTAAGACATATTTAAGTTACCCATAAAGGGGAAAAAAACTCTGGAGAAGGAGGTAAGCTTAGACCCTCAAGCAATACATTCATCTGGGAAATCAAGTGGAATAAATATTTTCTAATCTGAACCAATCTTTATCCCCCACCTCCCATAGCCAGATACCCCAAAGAAACTCATTCAGCCAGGAGAAATGACATACCATGTCACATTCCTGGCGAGATTTGGGATAGGAAACCCATAGGTATAAGTTGATTTTTTTTTTGCAAAACGATGCCCTGCAGAGGGTCCCTTTACCTTAGACTCCTCCCATTTAATTTCTCTTGGAAAGAGAAGCAGAGGCTGTCCAAAATCAGAAGCTATGCAGTCTATATTTGTCTCCTTTGCCAGAGTTTGTGGTATCTACAACTACTGTGGTTTCACAAAAGCCTATACTGTTACTAAAAGCCAAATGGAAATGCTGTAAGCACGGAAAGTGAAGGAAATGAGTAAAAAAGTAATACATTCGGATGCATTTGGCTCTCTTCCTTGGAGCCCTTTTAATATGAAGAAACTCAACAAAGTTGTATTTTTAGATCTTGAAAGATGCAATTGCTTATTTCACATACTAAAGGGATTTGCCTTAATACACTCAAATTTCCCTCTCCCTCCTCCTCCCTCATGTGCTGGAAGAAATAAGCTTCAATCTTCAGCTTAACCACTGGATACACATTTTCTGCTCTCTCCACTGGCCCGAATAAAAACTAATAAAAGTATTTAATTTCTTTTGTGGATTTATAATAGCACCTGGCAAGGATGGTCTTAATCTGCTTACACTGCTTGCACCACTGAAAGAACCTTTTACAGTACTTCTTGAAAGAGAAATGAAAGGATAATAGGAATAAAATCTAAAAATATAAATATTATCTCCATGAAGATCTGTTATAAAAATGTATGTAATCCATATCAATGTCTCCAGAGGGTGCTTTGCATAACAGTACAATTCAGGCAATAAGTTAGTAAAGATGGAAAGAAATACATTGCTATTAATGATGACAGAATTGTTCAGAGACAACTGAGAAGTATGGGGTCATGTTTAGACAGCAAATTTGTAGCAAATATCCAGTAGTATATCTGTAAAAAACCAGACAAAATATACAGCTCGTTAAAGCCAGTGGTTTCTTCCTGCTGACACTCCAGACGAGCATGTTTTCAGGGATCAGATGCTATGTTTTGTTACCATCTTTGTTAAGCAAATACAAATCTATTTCAGATATTAGAAAGATGCTGTGCTATTTGGATATGGAACAATCAGTTGGCAAGGTAAGGGATTGCAGTTTATTAATATGTTGAGGAATTCACTAGAATTGCATTCTTCTTTCTGCCCAGTACTGGTTACAATTCTCATTTTACCTGAGATAATATCAGTTATTTACAAGGCTAGAAATGGGTGTGACAAAGATGAAATTCTCAGGAAAAAAGCTAATGATTTCAGATAGCCTCAGGTTACTGGGAACCTCAACTGAAGATTGCTGACACTGAAAGAAAGTTTCCCAGTGATTTAATGACCTTTGATTTAGACTAAAAGGCCAAAGGCAAAAGACTGAAAGATTTTAGGCAACTTTTAGTTGTAAAGGCTAAATCCAAACCAACAATATAGAATTTCTCATTAAAATTCAGCTGCTGTCAGACAAGATTGGAAAGAAATACCTGGTGCACAGAAGTCACACAAGGAATTTACTCCCTTTATTCATAATCTTCATAAAATGAGATAAGTGATACTGCTCATCACAGTTTTCCACATTCAGCATCCATAATAAAATAATTATAGAGGCCCTAGAGAGAACTGACAGTACTCTACATCAAGAAAAACATCAAATGTGAGAAACACATAACATCTACAGTAAAGTCTCTAGCTTACTTAAAGTCTGGACCTCCACACTGCAGACTTTGTGAGCATGAGGTGCTGGTGGGGACAGATGTGAATCTTGCCTCTCTTGCTCTACCACAGAAATCTCTTCATATTCTCTAAAGAAACAAAGAAATCTCCCAGCTGTGCTTGCTTAAAAAAATCAAACCAGCTATCTACTGTCACAGTTTCCACGCTCTCCCACATTCCTTTCAGTTTGTGAATTTTAAAAAACTTATTACCAGTACCCATTTAACTTTCCACCTAGTGAAGTATTAACTGGAAGGGAAAAAACTAATATACTCATTAATTACATCTATCACCAGAATACCCAGATTTTAACACCAGAAGAATCACCCAATTCCTACTGTTTCTTGCACCCATGTTCAATGTATCCAACATCTCCAAAAGATGTCCAGTTTTTTCCAAATGAAAAGAAAATGAAGTTCTGAATTTCTCTCTTAAGACAAACAAACAAGCAAACAAACAAAACAACAGCATTCTTGCCTTAAGATTCAGCATTCAGACCGTGGGTGTTTAATTTATACCTTATGTAGCCCAACACACCATGTTTTCCAGATGTTTGTCAGCAGAGCATGCTGCTGGCTGCTCCATTCATAGTTCATAGTGTAATGGGTTAGTTCAGCCTTCAGTTAAAAAAAAAAGTCATTTTGTAATGTTACAAAAAAGTATTTTTCTTTGCAATGAAAAATGAGAAGTCTGGAAGTAATGAAATTCTTATTATAAGACAGAGAAAAAGGAGCATACAGGGGTGTAGGGTATCCTTCAGTTTACTTGTAAGCAAATTCAATTCTCCCATCCCACCTCCTGCAACAGTTCGAATTTCACTGTGCTTGAATTGAAGTTCTTCAATAGCTATGAAGCTTGTAGATGTCCAGCTTGAATGTTAGACCTCATTTTAAGGCTTATCTCATCAGGACTGCAACGTTAAAATATGATGGGCAGAGAAGTGACTCTCAAACATTCATGTGACTGAAGTTACACTTACTCACTGCAATGACTCTTCCATAACAATCTGTTCAGCTGGTAAGCTACCAAGTTGTTTTTTAAATTGGTATTAATATATGTCCATCAAAGTATGTCCTTACAGGGAATGTGCAATAAAACACTCCATGATCAGCTGACAAGTTTATAGGTGCCCAGGCTATCACAGACTCCAACTCTTCTCCCCTGTACAATTTCAGATCTAATACAATTAAGTAGAAGCACTGTGGTGACTTTTCTGATAAGGAGTGCATGTGCAACCCAAAAGATATATGGAAGCACAATCTGTCCTGCATGGAGATAAAATTTTCAGAATCAATATATGGTGTAAAGACCAAATTCGTCAGTGAATAGAGGCATTTCAATACTTTAATCCTGGGACTGAGGAGTGGTGAGCTAGTTCAGAAGGTCCCAAGCTAAACACTCAGCGGAGGGAAACAGAGAAAAGACAAGACTACTTTTCACACAAGTGCTCATACTGGGACGAGTGGGAGACATGAAGAAGTGTCCCAAAATCTAGAGGAAAGGACCAAGATGTCAGAAGCCAGCAGGAGCTGGCTTTTGACAGAAACAGACTGGAAATTGCAGCTGGAGCAGGTAGTGGTGGCATTTACACAGTGGAGATTGCATAACATTTATCTTGTTTCTCACCAAAAAAATCTTCACATTGCTCTTGGAGATAACAGACTTTTAAAACAGTATGCATTACAGGCACACACACTTGAATTCACCTTGTTCCTTTAATTTAAATCAAACTTATTTCAGATTCAAAAATGAACCACATTGTCAGATATTTTACCATGTCTAACAAAAATGTCCTTTCTTCCTCATCTGAAGCTACTTTCACCTTTTCAAACGCCTTTATTTCCCCCAGCAGTCACTGATTAGTTTTCTTCCCCTCTTGAAAACTATACACATACCTATGCGGATAGACAGCCTCCAGGTTTGCAAAGGTCATTGAGTTATTTCAATTGAGGATGCTTTCCAGCTGCCAGCTGGAAAGGTGCACTGTCCTCACAAGCACACAGTGAAAGGAGACTGATAGGGCAACTAACACATCCTTTGTTTCTGCCTTCCTGGATAAGGAAACAAAGCTGGGAATTTCAGAGAACACAAAGAAGGGGTATTTTAGCCACAATGCCCAGGAAATTGTATGCCTTGGAAGAAAGGCAATTTGGCAGCAGGATACAAAGTAAAGATTCTTTGCTCAGAAATAATCATAATGGGTATTAACCCCTTGGGAACACTTGTCATTTTCACCAGTGGTCCCGAGGGGATCAAGTTCTCTCGGTGAAAAAAAATATAAGATGCCACAAAAAAAAAAAAAAACAAAACCAAAAACCCAGAGTGAAAGAAAACTAGAGAAGGCATAAGTCCATTCGTTTATGAAAACACAAAGAAAACACAACGCTGCTGTCAGTGAGCAAACACTACTTCCAACCCGATAGGGTAGGTGGCAAGAAAATGCACACAGGAAAAGCCTGGAGGCCGCATAATGGTCTTACAGCACTCCAGAAATAATTAAGAGCTGCTGGGAAGAGCAGTCTCGTTAATTTGCTTTCAGATTGCAATTTTCTCTCAGGTTTTCTCCCCTTCTCCCTTTCTACCAGCAATCTTGGAGCAATGAAAATATCAGTTTGCTTTCTGGTGCTTGTATTCTCTTAAAAATGTCATTATTCAATTATCTGTCTATTCACTAGCCCTAAGGTCCAGCAGAGCAGATATTGTGAGCCTTCATTTAATGTTTCTAAATGCACTTCAGTCCACTTGTGATACAATAAAACTTTATTGAATTCTGTTCCCACTTCACACTTACCAACCCTCACTTTTATTGATATATGAGCCCATCTACTCTTCTTTCAGCAATAAAAGGAATATTTCTAGCAAAGAAATTACCTTTCCTTCCATCAATACAACAATTGGGAAATGTGATTTCAGGCTCCATGTTTAAAAATAAGAAAGTCTCAAGAAAATAAAAGATGAAGCATGCTCAAGCATTGTTTTCCTTCCCTTTTTTGGCGTTAAAGAAGTAGGAAAATTTCTGTAAGCACCAAAGACATATTGTGTCTTCATAACATTTATTAGCCCGTTTACCCAAAAGAATGGAAAGAAAGGACAATTCATACTTCTTCAGAAGCTACAAACATTTTTCTCTTGCAGGAAACAGCCCTTTGAATAGATCACACCAATATTAAAAGCTAATGGAAGACTTGTCACCTGAGTGTTTGGCAAGTTATCATCACAGTGGGATATGCCACATCCAAGGCATCCGTCTTGCTCCCTACTGCTGCTGTCATCCTTTCCATCAATGAAGCAATGGGCTTGTCCTCAGTGAGCCCCTTCCTTTTTACACTCCACAAGTTATTCTGTGAAGTCGAAAACCTAGAGCCTAAGGGAATTTAAAGCTCAGGAAAAACCAAAGGTAACTTTGACTCAGCTAGCTAAATCCTCTTTCCAACACCATGCTGGATCCTCAGGAGTCTGAACAGTTGTCTCTACAGGGAAATGAATAGAAAAAGCACTCCAAAATACTTTCAACTCACACCTCGTTTGAAACCAAAATAAAATCTAAATGCAGACAATCCCTAGATTTCAGTCAAAGCCAAATGGAGACAGTTGCTCACATGCTGGAAAATCTCCCCCATTTCGACTTGCGCTGCCATCCGTGAAGGGCAGTGCCACTGCTGTGGCCCATGGAGAACATATGCTGGGGAGAGTGAAGGGAAGGAGGCTCGTTAGCCTCGAGGGGGTTGTTCTTTCTCTTTATCCATCTCAGAAATGCATGCAGGACTACTAAAACATTGATAGTCTGAGCTGAGGAGTGTTATATGCATGCAAAGAGAGTGTTTCCACAAGTAAAATGAACACGTTGGTTTGGATTTATCAGCTTATCAATGAAAAATCTGGCTGCTTACAATGACAACTAGCTCAGCAGCTCTCTCACCAGCACTGGTCTTGCAAAACTGGACTCTTGCTTGTCACCAGTCTCGTGTACAGCATTGGATAAATAGCTCATCTACTTTCTGTGCTGGCTCATGAGTAAAATGGGAAGTCCCTTAGCATATTACAGAAGTGAAATAAGAAAAATTACAGTCCTAGATGTACTGGCACCATGACAACAGGACTGTACAAGCATCAGAGGATAATACTGAAGTGTTTTGCTATAAGCACGTTGACCTAGCTTCACAAAACCACCTTCACTACTGCTGTTTCCAATACCCGTTTAACACTGCTCCATAAAGAAGCGTAAAAGAAGAGAGGGTAGGGATGTACTAATCATAGAATCATAGAATAACCAGGTTGGAAGAGACCCACTGGATCATCGAGTCCAACCATCCCTATCAAACACTAAACCATGTCCCTTAGCACCTCGTCCACCTGTGCCTTAAACACCTCCAGGGAAGCCGAATCAACAACTTCCCTGGGCAGCCTGTTCCAGTGCCCAATGACCCTTTCTGTGAAAATTTTTTTTCTAATGTCCAGCCTAAATCTCCCCTGGCAGAGTTTGTGGCCATTTCCTCTTGTCCTGTCCCCTGTCACTTGGGAGAAGAGGCCAGCTCCTTCCTCTCTACAACCTTCTTTTAGGTAGTTATAGAGAGCAATGAGGTCTCCCCTCAGCCTCCTCTTCTCCAGGCTAAACAACCCCAACTCTCTCAGCCGCTCCTCATAAGGCCTGTTCTCAGCCCCTTCCCCAGCTTCGTTGCTCTTCTCTGGACTCGGTCCAGAGCCTCAACATCCTTCTTGTGGTGAGGAGCCCAGAAATGAACACAGTACTCGAGGTGCAGTCTCACCAGTGCCAAGTACAGAGGGAGAATAACCTCCCTGGACCTGCTGGTCACACCGTTTCTGATACAAGCCAGGGTGCCATTGGCTTTCTTGGCCATCTGGGCACACTGCTGGGAGAAACAACAAGAAACAACAAGAGTACTGGATCAAAGGGACCCTAGCAGAGTGCAGTTTTTCATACTTACACACAGCGTAAAGAAGCCTAAAACCAGTTTCAGACATCTCTCCACAACATACCATGGGTCCACAGCTCTGGCAATGGCAAACTGCAGGTCTGCAGTAGCACATATTTAATAGAAAACAATGGAAAAGCTCTCTTGAGTGGCAATAACTAAAATAAAATTCAATTTAAGAAAACTGGAGTAGTAATTTCAGTATTTCAGAAGAAAGGGGACAGTATTTAAAGCAGCATCAGAGAAATAAACACAGCATGCCAAGTCCTGCTTTGAGAAAGACAAAACTGATTTGGTGACTTTTTTTCTGATACCACGAAAATAGGATGCTGCTGAAGCCTGTCAAATTAGACCTGGTATCTTTTCCCCCATTGAAATCATGTGCTTTTCACTTGCTCTTTATTGTCACAGGGCAACGAAATAAGTCCACAGATCCTTGGAAGGAATGTCTATTTTTGTAAACAGCATCTGCCATCAAATAAATTACCTACAGGGTCAGGAAAATGAGGAGAGGGCTGGGATATCTGAGTAATCATCTGTTATATTTCCTACACATCAAGAGTAACTACTGCTTTGTGAAACTCTCCTTGTCAGGGGTATCTCTGTGAACACCTAGGCATGCGGTGTGGAGGGTGATATAACGGACATCCTAAAATATAAGAGCAATTGAAATTAGAAAGGTTTGTGTGTCTCCCTCCTGAAAGGAAATGGGAATTCTTTCATCTTGAAAATGACAGGCGTTTGTGTTAGAAGAGTAAATAAATAAGTAAATACAGAAAATTACAAGAGAAGCAGGATACCCAATGGATTTTTAAATTTACTGTAATTTTTCTACAAGGGAGCGTATGTGCTAGCACTACATTGAGTATAAGTGACTAAGGTCAGTCGTAATGACAATTGTTAATGATGACTCCTAAACGCTGCTCTCTTGAGACACATACACACTTTCCTCTGCTGCTGAGACAGCACTTGAGTAAACTATATTTCTCCATCCATAAGAATAATTTGAAACCATAAGGAGTAACCCATCCAACCAGATGAAGCAAGCTGGAATTGCATACAACTACAAGTGTCTGCTGAAATATTAATTCCTTTGTTATGCAACCGCTCTGTTTCTTTAGGAGATGGCCATATGGCAGACATCACTGTTCACCAAGGGCTCAGTGCATGAAGCCACTGAGGAAATGTCAGTGACTGAGGAATGGTTTTCCTCTGGAGTGAGCAGCACTGGGGAGCCTGTAGAGTCCACTCCCCTCCTGTAGTGAAGCATCCTGCAATGCGGCTGGCTGAGTGTAGTGATGATGAGAAAGCTGGACCTGAAAGTGCTTGGGCAACAGCATATATCCAGCTAGAGGGGTTGAGTCATGTGGGCTCAGTGACAAGTACCTAAAGAGACCAACTGACCCATGGCAAAATGCAGTAACATTGGAGTCCATCAAGGGGGAAACGGATTTCATCCACCGGGAATAGCTTTGACACAACCATACCCTTGTTAACTTCCTTATCCAAAGCAGACCCCCTCCCCATCACTTTGACTTGTGGGGCATTTGCGGGGCCCAGGTAAGGAACATCTGTAAAGTCGAGCTGACCATTTTCAAAGGGAAGAAACGGAGGCAGTAACATAGCTAGGTAGATGAGGGTCACAGTTTGCGTTAACACAACCAGCTTTCCTGGTACTACACTGAAAAACAACACATGAAGAACTGATTCAAAACATCCTGGTCAATGCAGATTGACAAGCCCAGGATGTGAGATCTTATTTCACAATGTACTCACCCCTTGTTTCTCTCACCATAACTTTACTTGCAGAGCCACTATACCTGATTCATAAACAGAGGAAACAGCCATCAAAGCCACTAACTTAATTGCAAAGGCAGCATGGCATGTTGTAATTCTCCTCCCCACATTCAGATCATTAAAATATACTGAATCCCTACTTTATATTTGATACTAAGCAACCTCACACTGGAGTTATTTTACGTCTTGTACTCAGGGCCGATTAACACCTCAGGGCATAATATTCACATAGTACCTTTCCTGCAAGGAACCACTATTTCTCTTTGGTTTATATGCAACAAGACTATGATGGGCACTAGGTAATGACTATTGCTTTACTGGCACAGTCTCAGAAGGGACCGGTATACTTCATGCAAATCACAAATCACAAGGAAATACAATGTGCTATGGTAAGTAGAAACAAATCTCCCCTCGCCCTCCCCACACGTAGTGTCATTTGTTAAATTTAGAATAGTATAATTCCAAATGGGTAATTTGGTAAAAACTCGCTAAGGCAGATCGTAGGCTCCTGATGTCACTCTTTCTATGGGTTTAACAACTTACCTCTTAAAAAATATTCCATCGCTGCACTTTCAGGCTTCACTTTTTTTTTTTAGAAAAATCTAATATGGACATGCTGAGCCCCTCACCAGCAGAGAGGTTGAGTCCCTCAGCAGAGAGGGTCCTCTTAGCTCACAGAGGTGGTCTTAGATGCATCCCTCATCTTGCAGTTTCACAACAAGCAAACCCCACACAGCCTTTCCATGCTGCAGCAGCAGGCAAGTGGCCACCTCCTGCACGAGAGGCAGCCTTGGTCACTCAAGGCATCTGAAGTTCTTACTTCCTCTCTAGACTGTGTGCCTGCCATTTCTCATCCACATTTGCTTTCCTGCAGCCTGTGCTCAAGGCAACAAATAAGATGCTCCAAGTCCTCAAGCCAAATCCTGCATCTCAGCAATCTGAAGTTTCTTGCTGCTCTCTCAATACAACTCTGTGACTTGAAAGCGTCCATTCCCATGTCTGCTTTACTATTTTGAGAGGTGTGCAATGAGCTTTGGTGTGCTCAAACTGAAAACCTAGAAACAGTGCTGTTATTCACTACTCAGTCCTTTACAACTGCTAATAAATAGTGCACTCCTACTATTACTGTGGTTATTTCTTTTTTTGAAGTATGCCATTTTGGACAGTATGACCATAAAAGTATCTAACAAATTTGGTTTCTACAGAAAGTAAATTCTGAGATATGCTTAACTTTTTGTAGCCCTGACATATCCCATTCAGTCTAATTGCTATAATCCCAGATGACTGTCTGTCTGTCCTCAAAAATTCAGGCTAAATGATCTGCGTATAATGTGCCTTCATAACTTTGGAGGATTATAGATTAATATTTTCTACCATCAATGATAGAAATTCCAAAAATATTAGCTTTCTACCTCCTTGGTGATACAATACTATGTTTATGGCACTTACCAAATGTCACTAATGACATGGACACAGGTGGGTTGAAGCATACTGCTATACAATTACAAGCATAAAGCTCTGGAAAGAGAAGCTGTAAGCTAGAAATAATGCTTCAGTCTTCTGGTCTGCTTTCACTAACTGGGCTTCCCAAGTTTTTCCAAAAGGTGATATGTCACTGTTATACTGTACAGCAAGCAAATCACATGGCACTATTCAGATATTTTTAACCTAAGCATAAACCTTGCACAAAAGAACAATTTTTCTTATCTTATCAGCTCAAGTCTCTCATAATGCAAGTGGTTTGGCACTGAACATTTACTTGCCCTCAGGCCACAAGAGACAAGCTCAAGATTGGCCCAGTCTCCACAATAAATCAGATATCTATTAAAGAAACAAATGTAAATATATTAAGATACATACTATAAGGGACACACTCGTACTGCACTTCCAGATATTTGTATGTCCCAGGGCAAGGGTCTGGAAACACATCAGGGCCAGCAACAACTGCACATTGGGTCCGATTACTGCATCTGAAAAGGAAGAAAAGAGAGAGTCAGAAAAAAGCCTAGAAAGAAAGACAGGTCAAGGAGTTGTGCAACCCTCCAGCATCAACAGGAGCAAACATGCAGAAGCCATGCACAAAGGTTGATGACAAACCAATGTCTTCACCAGCTTATTGCCAAATGAGAAGAAGCATGGTGACACAGCCCCTTCTCCTCCAAGCAGTTCTTACAGCACGAGGAGATATTTCTTTAGAAATAAACTGAGATTATAAAAAAGTAATTACAGGTCCTTTAATTCTCGAAACCCAAACTCCATCACACTGACCTTAAATGACCTGGAATACCCGCATCCCCACAACATGAAATGCAAAGAGTAAACCAACAGCATTTGTGGAAAAATAATAGTTGTGCATTTTGTAGCAGGCATAACAAATATATTTTTTCCGAAATATTCACAGAATGTTGCCAGAAAAACAGTCATCTTGAATAACGCTGTTTAATACAAGGAAAAGACTAGAAACAGCAACACTTTAGCGGACAAAAAAATCACCAAATAAGCTGTCTGAAAACCAAAACAGTAGTTTTTCATACACAGCCAACACACTTGCATTAATTATAAATGGCTCAGCATGGACACAGCTCCAGAAACAATTTGTTTTTTCCAAAAGCAAACTTTGTTCTCACTGAAGATCTTGCCATACAACCACACAGAGAAGGAAGTGACCCTGCACCCTGCAGTGAGCATCTTTCAGGTTAAGAGCACACATGCAGGCTGGGCTGCGTGTGGCACATATGGCTCACATTCATAAGCGACTGATATATACATGTGTAGAAACCCATATCTGCCTCTGCTTTCAAGCTATAAGCACCTCTATGTACAACTTTTGTGTATTTTGGAATGTAAAAGAACTTAGAAAACAGTAGTTCTACAGAGAAAAATTCTCTGCTCATTTGTTTAAAGAAAAAAAAGAGAGAAATAAAATAAGTCTTTGATTTTTTTTTTAATGCTTTAGCATGCCAGAAAGAGACCTCCTAAGGGCTAGACCACTGCATTTGCTTTCTCTAAGACGCTGCCTCCTCTGATGTAACATGGGACCGGAACCCTCCTGCTCTTCCAGCAGAAGCTGTAACATCCACTGCACAACTCATATAGGTCTGCAATGGAAATGCTTCATGTTTACCTTAGGCTATAGCTTGTCAGCCTTAATGAGGATCTTGTTTGAGCCCACAAATTAAAATTGATTCATTAGTGACTGCCTTAAGCTCTATAATTTCTTTAACTTTATGGAAAGATTAATAAGAACTGATATGCTTGTTTATTCGGCTGTTTTGCTGGATAACAGAAAATCCAGAAGGCTGGAACATTCTCATGTTTCCTAGTTGAAAGACAACAGTTATCACAGCAAATAACTAGTTTTAATAAATTTATTTACAAAAAGGATAACTCTGTTGTCCTCATCTTTGCTACTTACAGACAGGTGGCTTGTCTGGGATAGCCTAGGCAGCTTGGACCATGTGAGTGGGCAGTCTTCCAGGAAAGGCCTTGAACAGCATCCAAAATTTCACTTTCAACAAAAATCCTTTGCTGAGTTCAATACGCCTTTCAAAAACCAATTGCACTGACATAATCAGTAGTTTCTTTGGCTGGACGAACAGCACTGGCCATATTACATAGAATCAGAGCAATGGATCAGGGACATTTTGAAATCATGTGTTGGGATCCAAAATTATGAGGAATTGGAAGTGGCGGGGGAGGAACAGACACATTTAGAGTTCATCTGAGCGTATTTTCTTCCTTTCTGTCTGTAAGGAAGTGTTTGCTTTGAATGGCCACATGTTTCCTTGTGACCATTTCTTTTTTATGCAAGAACTTGGATACAAAAAACCAGAAGCGACAATATGCAATCTATAAAGCTCCAGGTTCATAACCAGTATTTCAAAACTTCTTTTGGAAGCTGAAGGCTGTAAAATGCCAGCTGTAAGCTTCCAAAATGCAGGCTGCCTTCTGGGATATCAGCAAAGAGAGTAAAAGCACCATGATACAAGGTGTTGAGTGCAGAACGCAGGGTGCTGGTATGGGCTTTTACCCCCAACTCTAGTAAGTCCTGAAGCCCCCTTGCACATCCCTGGATCAAGGGGTGGCAGGCACTCATTGTTCTAGGGACACTAGGAGGACAACCAGAAATCTGTGCACAGGTCCACAAAAAGCCTAGAAGCTCAAACATCTGTTTCATCCCCAACACACCCCTTTTCTCCTGGTCTTTATCCTCTAGAGACAAGAACTTCTGAGGTGGAATAACACTTTCTACAACACTGTGGCCAGGAGCCATTGCAGACAGGGCCTGCTGGAAACCATTACAAATGGGGAAGCCACTTGCTCCCTCTGAATCTACAGTCAGTTCAGGGCTAGGCTATTAAGTACACTGAAGATAGAAAATTTCAGGCTATGTGACCAAGGATTTAGATTAGTACAAGAAGCACTGAGCTGCCATATCCATCCCTTGCTGCTGCTAATAAACTCTGCTCCTAGCCGGTGCTACCCCCCAACTACAGCAACTTATAGCAATGGATTCTTAATGCCCACAAGTGCAACCAAACTGGCTCACCTGTGTCCACAAGCACCAATCACAAAACCCAAAGATATTCTTTCCTTCTTCCCTCAACTGAGACATCTCCTTTACATAGACGTTATTTTTTTTTCTGCAAAGACAAGGCACCTATCAAGTACCTAGGCACGCTATTATAGCCAAGACATCAATATCTAAATTTCTTTCTCAACATCTGTTATACTTTTCTAATGGTTTTACAGTAAAAGACAAGATTTAATTCATTATCTTTCATGGCAACACTGCAAGACATCTTTCTCCTCTGGAACACAAAAATCTCTTTGGAACACAAAAATCTCTTTGGATGACTGCTTTAAAAAAGAGGCTGTCACAGCAAATAAGTCAGCCAGGAGCCCGTTCTCCCCTGTCAATATGTGGTATTTTCAAATTAACCCTTTAGAAAGGGCCAAGGAAAAAAATGCCCTATAAAAACAAAACAAACAAACAAACAAAAAGCCAACCCAAAACAGGAGGCAAAGAGAATTGTCACTTTTAAGTGCAGTTAAAGTGCTGCGAATAAGGGGGAGAAGGGGAAAGCCAGCAGAGAAGAGAGGTAGCAGAGGATGTAGAGGGGAGAACAGAACCAGAATCCCTGAGAAAAGACTTGGGTTCACCATATTTGCTTTCAGTAACACGTTTCACAAAAGCAAAGCTAAATCCTCCACCTGTTTAGCTTCCAGAAACAAAGAATTCCTCAACAGGCTCTTTTACTGCCTCTGCAAAACCTTAAAAGCAAAGGATCTAATGACAGGGAGATGAAAATCCAGTTTCTCTAACATTCTAACGTTTTCTTCATCATGAATGGGCCTTTTTATTGATCTTTCAGAGCACAGAGAAGCTGGCTTTCCAACCTCTGCTGCGATATAATTATCTGCAGTGTTTAATGCTAGCACAGACAAGTCTCACTACACAGTACATTTTGTTGTTTTATTGACAAGTTTTGATTATCTATCTAGGTGCTAAAGTTGTCAGATAGGCTGCTGCTTATGTGATCAAATTAATACAAGGAGAGGCAGAGCACTCTAATTGCAGCCTCACCAAACACCTTTGTGGAGATATGCCAACGAGATACATTTAAATGTCTATGGTTATTGTAAAATCTTATTATGTTTGATGGGGAAAAAGAGCCCTATTTCTATAACCTCAACCCATTTTGTTCCTCTGATTTTTATTTTATATTGAGCAAAGCAAAACTGAAGAAAAACAAACAACGAAAACCCCACCAAAACTCTAGCCAGCCAAACAGCAGAAAAATCCTGCAGAACCAAACTGCATCCAAGCTGTAAAGTTCATCGAGGGGACTACTATATGATAGCAAGCCTGGTAGCAGGACAGAAAACAGGTTTTGGAAATAAATTAAATGCCAGATTTATGTAGGGGAAAAAAAAGAAGTAATTGCACTGTTTCAGCTCATTGATAAGGCCCTTAAAATTTAACAAGGAGCATTTAACAGCAAAGTCACAATATTTAACAGATTCAGTGGCAATCTGGGGCACCCCTGCACATGGTGCATCTGCTCTGTTGCCAGGGATTACCCAGCTCAGGAGGCTGAGGTGTGGGGCAGGACCTGTCAGCAGGAACTTCCTAGCTCATCATCGCCCTCCAAAGCAGGGTCCCCGCAAGGAATGAAAGCTTTTTCCTCTGTGGTTCACCACATCTCTTACATTTTATGGTTTCCTTGGATTGCTTACTGTCCTATCTCTGAGTGATTAACAGTAAGGAAGGAAGATGGATCCTCAAAGCCAATGAAAACCTGCTTGGCTACATCCCTGTAGCATCAGAGAACATGAATGTAAGCTCAGTAGGAGAAATATTTATAATCAGCGCAAGAACGACAAAACAATTATCAGTCCATATCATCAGGTATATTTGAAAAAAAAGGTTTAGGTTATCATGGAAAACGGATCTACACCAAGCACACCCAAATCAGTTATAGTGTTGTTTCAGCTGCATGGAGCTGAGGACACAAGCAAGGCCAGGTTTGAAATGTAGACTAATATCTTTTATTTGATGCTGATTCATAAGGCTGAAAAAAAACCAGCCAACCCTTAAGGCTGTAAAGCTCATCTTTTAAAGAACTACATCTGTCCTTTTAAAAGGACAACTCTATAAATTTTTGTAGCATCCTAATAAAAGTCCACTTTACCAAACACTGACAGGATATTTGGAGAGAACAGCAAGCACCTAAAATAAAAAAACCAATAAAAGGCTTATAAGTTTAGCTAGAGTTAACACTAGTTAAAATAACTGTGAAGAGAATACAATCTGGCTTTTAGTTTGGGTTAGAAGGTCAAATTAAAGACTAGAGGTCTGGGCTGAATTTCAGCTAGTGTTCCACATTCCTTTGTCTTCACTGCCATTTTAACACTAGGCAATGCAAGTTACCTCCCAGTTTCAATTCTTCTTCAGTGCAGCTACCCAGAGCTGGGATAGAAACAGCAAGTGGCAAAGGATTATTTTTCCAACAACAGCTCTAAAGCATGTTCAGACCCTCAGTCAAACTAGCTAGCCAGCAAGTTCACAGCACAGAGAGCCAATGCTGTGCTGGACACAAAGGCACTGCAGCCCTGTAGCACTGTGAGGTACAAACCTGCTGATCAGCACTAGCTGAACAAAAAGCAAATCTGAATGTGAACATTTAGAAGCCTTTTAAATATATTAAAAAAAAAAAAAAAGATAATTTGTCCTGTTCTTAAAGGAAAATCAGCATTACTTCCACTGCACTCCCCTTCACTAGTTGTCTCTTCTTCTGAAAGCACAAAGAATTACACAGCCCATAATAATCGCAATGCTGCCATTTACTGTCACCACTCAAAGCCTGTCCCAGCTACTGACTGATTCCTGCAAAAGGAAAAACTGAGACTGGAGAATATTGTCTAAACAGTCTAAAGTAATCTGTATTTGTGGGCTGGTAGGTTTAAAGTATTAGCCTTTCACTTCTGCAGACAGGGTTAAAGAAGGGCTTGGGGCCAAAATCATTTGTACAGCACTCCATCTCAAATTTGACATAAGAATTGAATGACTGCATGAAACAAAAATGAATGCGTTCAAACGGTGTTAGAGGTCAAAGCTGGGAAACTCCCGGATGAACTTGGGAGTGAATCAAAGGCATCCATGCAGCTCTGTTTTTAAAACCCAGAGCAATCTCTCTCTTCATCACTCCTGTCAACTGCATACTGAAGTGCTTTTTAAGTAAAGGTCCATAGATTTCAGTTCATGAAGAAATCACCCCTCAGCCTCTTGGAGGGGAAAGCTTCACAACCAAGTGAGACGTAGGATCAACATGTAACAGGTTCTGCCTTTAACATCATGGCTAAGTAAGTTCAGATAATAAGATAATATTGTCAAGGAAAACAAACAGCCTGCCAGGTCATACACAGCATCTGTTAATGGTGCCCAATTTTGTAGGGCACTTTGTGCAAAGGAGTCTCAGTCCCTGTGTCTCAGGCCTTAAAGCAGTACAAACTGAACAAAGACAAACAAATCACACTTTCTCAAAAAATAATCCTGAAATTAACTAAATGTTTTGAGATTCAAGAGGGATTTTTTTTATTTTATTCCAACATAGCCAACTCTGCCTCTTTGATCTTCAGCCCAAAGCTTGAACAAAGGCACTTTGATTCTAAGCACAAGAGAAAGCAGAGTGTCACAAAAAACTCCATACACTTCCCAGCCCAACACTGCTCACCCAAAGCACCTAATCTTAGATATATTACTGGAAATTACCATTGTGATGCTCTTCAAAATACATAGCACTGAACGATCTACGTCTGCATGCAGCAAAACATGGGAGGGGATAGAGGGATACATTTTTGAGAACATCTGTCCAGCAACTCCAGAGAGGCTTTTGCACACTGTGGTCAGCAGTAAGCTGGAAGAAGTCAGGGATCACATGTCCCTGACCTCCCACCACCATCCATCCATCCATCCATCCATCTATCTATCTATCTATCTATCTATCTATCTATCTATCTATCTATCTATCTATCTATCTATCTATCTATCTATCTAAAGTTTTCAGCTATATATGCCCACCAGCTGTTTTCCTGCTCTGCCCTATCTGAGTATCATCCTGAAAGGGATGCTACTTATTCATTACATATCTTATCTGCCTTTAAATTATATACTTTAAAAATATACACATTTGGCTAAAAAGACTATCTTGAGAAAAAGACTGGTAGGAAAATGGCCTCTGAATGTCTCTGGGATAACAAGTGGTAGGAACAGAGCAGAACAGCTTCTGCAAACCTCGAGTCTTCTTTGTGAAAATGCAGAAAATATTTGGTTAGTGGAGAATTGGCTATTTCATACTACAGAGCCTGCCTAATACTGTAGGCACAGAATTAAACTAATTGTATATAAGAAGGTTTCCTTTGAGGATGCTAAACTCAAAGGCCAAAATTTCCAGAAAGTCTCCGGCTCCCACTGGAGTGGAATTTTTCCAGAGAGCTTGGTTCTTCTTGGAAAAAGGCCCAGCTGCTCGAGCATAGCCTGGGACTCCTTGGTTCTGGTGGAGAGAAGTGAAGCTCTTGGCTGTTAAGCATTTTTCAGGTAGCAGACTGCATCACAGATTGCCTAACCACTTTGATAAGACAAACTAGATAGCTCTGTGAAAGAAGAAAACACTTGCCCAGGATTGCAAAGGAGTCTTATATGGGGCAGAACTGAGAAATCTACATTCCAGAGCATGAAGCATGTCTCCAGCAAGTCAGCTCTAGAAATATGTGACTGATGCTGCTCAGATGTACTAGCTGAAGTCCAGGGAGATGGATAAGATGATAAAGATGCAGGATAAATTAATCAGATGTCTCTATAAATCATCTCTGTATTTCACATTTGTTCTCTGCCTTTCATTACTTACATTTCTAAAGACACTGGATGCCTTGGTGCAGTGGGTCTAATAAAAAGGAAGATAAATTTTAACATCTCTTTTTGAAACACCTTAAAATGACCTAGCTTTCTTCTGAATGTTAACAACAAGCATTACAAGAAACACACTGTCTTAAAAGAATTCACTGGGGCTGGAAGAGAAAGCAAAGTACCCCGGAAAAGCATAGTCCTGGTCCCCCTCTACAACCGGTATAAAAGATCTTATTTCTGGCCCTAATGCTTTGACAGCCTTAACTTTGTCACTGAATCCTGCCATGGTTTTGTGCAGACACTCTGAGTCAGGGGCAAAATTCCATACGTGAGAAGAGAAGGAAATATTTTTGGAGATTGACAGTTCAGAAAAGAATTTGAGCTGTCTGACAGCTGTTCGGAGACATGGGATTCCAGAGGGGTCCCAGCAGAGCATACAGTATTACACATATGCACAGAAAATCATTAAAGTTTCTGTCTCTAAAGTTTCACATTTAATGAAAGAAAGTGAGGCACCTATCTGGAGAATTCTTGGGTTATATTAACAGCTAATGCTATTCCCTTTGCCAAAAGCATAGCCCTGGGAAGCTCACCAATGGCACTGGGGGAAATACCACAGATCCAGGCAGTGTGGCAGGGAGGAGTGGGGAGAATCATCCTTCCCTTTCACCCTGCCATGTCTCCAGGGGAATAGGGATCCGGTGGAGAGCCTGCTGTTGCATGACTAGAACTGTTCTACGACAGAAAAGAGAACCTTTATAACAGAGTTTAATCTACTGCAGGTTAAACAAAACAAATGGCTGCATAAGTGAGTAATTGAAGAGCATTGCACAGCCAGCACTGAGAGCCTAGCCATTGATTAATTAGGGTCAAAGGACCAATCCTAACTTCACAGTCCCCTGGGAAATAGACCACTTAGCCCCCATAAAACCAGAAAAAAAAAATTAAAGAGAAATTCAGCAGTTTTGCTTAACACTTGAGCATCAGTTAAACAGCTGGTAAAGAAGTGAAATAATTACTTGGGACTGACCTACATCCAGTTCTATCACTTTATTATATTCAGGAGAAACTTAATTAAGCTTCTGTTACTTAATAAAAGGAAATAAAATCCTCCGTTTCATGACTAGGAGCTGCACTGCTATAGCCACGTGACGCTTTCCAATTTGGCAGCAGGGTCTCCCAAGGGAGCATGGCTCCCACTATCACATTGCTCCTCATTGCATTTGAGAGATAAGAAGATACAGCATATTTTTGCACATTAATGCCCCTTGAAGCAGGCTAGCTTGCTCTGCTAGCTGCTACCAAAGTAGAGAGGACCATAGCCTCTAATACTTGCCCTTTTACCTTACGAGAGTCACTGTACCTGTGTCATATGGTCTACTCTCAACCACATCATGGGCTAGGTCAAGAGTACTGTAGCCCTGCCAAGAGGGAGGCATAAACTATTCACCTCACTGCAAGTAGCACAAAAGCAACCTTTTCCTGGAAAAAAAACCCAAACAAAACAAAACAATAAACTATAGTGCTGGCCAAATAGTTGCTTTTCCTCATGGGCCTGGATCCACTGCCCATTGAATTTGGTGGGTGCACAGTTATTTACAGGAACATTAACAGGGTCTGAGCTGGGCAGAGGGAGTATACAGTCAAGGATATTCCCTGATTATTAAAATACACGAAGAGTTTCACTGGTTCATGTCACCAAAGAAACTCTCCAAACCATTCATCCTAAGCTTCCCTTGAATATTAAGATTTTAAAACATTGTTGATGAAAAGCATCATCCTATACATGCAAGCCACACTCAGCTATGCTCATCCATAACTGTGCCCAACTCCTCTACAGGATTATCAGCTACACCCTGCACCCTTACCACGCTGCTCCCTAAAATGCTCCTCTTGGCCTCCTCTTCTCCTGCCCTCAAAAAAACAGCTTCCCTGCTCTGTCTTACCAAAAGATCCAGTTTAGGGGAGAAAATCTGTCCCCTGCCTTGCATAAGTAATGCAAACAAGTGCTTAAACTACAATCAGCTGGACATAACCAATCACCATCTGCCCAGACTCTCTGGATTTTCATTGAACTGACTGTAGATGCTCAGGCAAATCCTGGAAGATTTGGTGAGGTCATAGGAAAAGTTCTCCATGACGGAAAAAAACCCCAAAAAGTACCCCTTGCTGAGCAGAGGCCGTGGCCAGGCAGATCTTCAGTGCCTGGCATCACAGCCAGAAAATTACTTCTAAACACATGACGGCTCCTGCTGTGTTTCCCGGCCAGGAGTAACTTGCCAAGTGGCTTTTGATTCTACTGAACTCTGTGCTGGATGCTTGAGACCACAAAGCTGCTACTGGACTTTTTGTCACGTTCAGTTTCATGTGTGTCCTGTTGACATTTTTATTTACAGGGCTCTCCATTCTCTCAAGGAGACAAAGATGTGCGTGCAGAGATGACAGCTGTGCTCTCCTGAGGCCACCAAGCAGTGATTCCCTGAGCCTTATAACACAGGGGCATTTGCATCGGCTCAATAACTCCTAGAAATTAACTGCTGATAATGCCATGACACCTTCCAG
This sequence comes from Clamator glandarius, assembly GCA_033459285.1. Lineage (NCBI taxonomy): Eukaryota > Metazoa > Chordata > Aves > Cuculiformes > Cuculidae > Clamator > Clamator glandarius. The sequence goes on along the minus strand of JAUNZM010000072.1, from coordinate 2,251,841 downwards.
CCTTAAAAATCACAAGCTCTGAAGTCCTGCACTCTATCAGGATCGTTAGTGCTGAGCACACTGCTCTGATGAGGCCTTCTTAATTGAATCTACTTCATTCCTGCCCTCTGCAGTAGTTCAGCACCACATTTTTTGTTCAGGATCTGAAAGAGTTGGGTTTAATTCCAAGAATGGCAAACTCTTAGTTTCCATCCTCTATAGAACACCCTTATGGAGGTTAAGTCCAACTTCTTTTGTTTGCTATGGGCTTCACTTTTTCTAAGTAACTGAGGTACCATTTTGGTAGGGGCTGAAAATGGCACCCAAGCTTTCTAGGGTATGTTGGACGGCTAGAACACAGTGTCATGCATGCTCTGCTGCTTGTGAATACTTGACCAACTAACATATAGACAAAAGCAGCAATGGAAAATATGATACATTCTGTTCCATGTAATGACATTAAAATTGTGGTGACTTAAAATCCTGCAGTATTTTGGTAGTCCATTTTGCAGCCTGGCTATAACGAGAAGCAGTGATGAATGAGAACTCAGGTGCTGGAAAGTAAGCAGTTAGGGGTGAGGACTTATTAACTCAGCTTTGAGATTAAAGAAACTGTTTGTATACTCTCTACTGCTAACCCTGAAGGCAGTAGAAACGTCAGGTTACTGATGCATTTTATTTTCTTTGCTAGTGTAAAGTAGACTGGCTTGTCACAAGCGGTATTCAACTTCTTTTTCTCAGTGCATCTATAGAAAGTCAACTATTTTTCAAATGTTTATAAAATGAGGCTTTTCCTTACCTCAGTGGTGTCTTTAACAGCATTCGTCTCACTCAATGATTTTTGAAGTGCTCTCTATAAATAGCTAGTCCTCTTAGTATACTGAATTAGCCAGTACAGGCACATGGACGGTGCTGAGAAACAGTTTAGTGTGAGCAGATTGAGAGGCAAAAACTAAAATATTGATCAACTAGGAAATTCCTTCTGTCCCAACCAGCTTCACCCTATTTGACACTTGTTGAAATTGCACAGCCTGGGAAAGAGATGCTCTTTTCCAGCTAACAGTTACCTACCTGCCAGGGCCAGGGGCTCAGGCTTTATCCTGCAGCCTCTGCCTTTACAAGTACTCTGACAACTCTCACGAGCCAGTGAGCCTCATCTCACTCCAACATGACTGAGTAAATAAATAATGTTATTTGTGCACTGCACACCATTTGTCAACCCATTTGTCATTTCCGATATCTCATTGCTCATGCAGTAAAACTATGTGGAATTTTATTCAAACTTCCCTTGCAGGTGTGATGAATATTTTATTTACACAGCAGCATTTCACCTCACAGAACTGTTACTAAGCATATACAGGCCAGAAAGTGTAAAGAGAGATAAAAGCTACAGGCAGTGGCAATCCCCACTCTGTTTATCAGAGCATCTGCAACATCAGTATGTCCTGTATCTAGCATGCACATTATTTCCAAGCAAATTATATCCCATTGACTTCTTTGGATTGGAATTTTGGTCCAGGACCTAAAAATTTGGAAGCAGACACTGCTACAAATAACCACAGCTCAGCGAGCCATGAATAAACTCTTTTGAGCAGTATCTTGTAGCAGCCAGAAGAGCAGACAGACAGCACCAAAGAGGCTTCTGCTGTGATTTCTGCTGCAAGGCAAATCGACCTTGGGAGGGAAATCTCTGCCTTTCTGCAAAACAGGAAGCAACATTACTTTTATTATTATTTACTGACATATGAAATCTGCTACCCAAACCTGATGACACCTAAACGGTATCCTCTGAAAGTAAAGTACCATTGTGATGAAGAGCATCAGAATGTGGCCTTGGTTTCTACTCTGCATTGCAGTCACCACAATAAGGTCTGAGTTTCATCCACTCATGCCATGGAGCACACCAAATGCTTCCATGGCTTACAGAAGCTTCACAACCATTTGAGTCAAGCCAGTATGCAGTAAAAAGAGTAAAAGATCAGCCCCAAACTGATCTCTGTTTCTTGGAAGGCAGTTTTTACCACAAGGGCAAAATCTCATCAGCTCCAGTATAATCCTCCTGGCAACTTGTGGTTGCTAACCAAGTTAACGGATGACATGAAACTAGGGGGAGCTGTTGACACTCTTGAGGCCAAAGAGGCCCTTCAGAAGGTTCTAGACAAATTGGAGAGCTCAGCAATCACCAGTCACATGAGGTTTAACAAGGGCAAGTGGTGGGGTTTACACCTAGGACACTGCAACCCTGTGTTGAGGACTGGGGAGCAAGAGGCTGGAGAGCAGCCCTGCAGAAATGGATCTGGAGGTTCTGGTCAATGCAAGTTGACCATGAGCCAACAGTGTGTCCTGCTAGCCAGGAGGGCCAACTGTGTCCCAGGGTACATGAAGCACAGCATTGCTAGCTGATCAAGGGAGGTGATTTGATTGTCCCATTCTAGTCTGCACTGGTGCGGCCCAACTTCAAGTATTGTATGCAGTTTTGGGTGCCACAGTATAAAAAGGATGTAAAACTACTGGAGAGCATCCAAAGGAAGGCCACAATGTGAAGGGTCTAGAGGGGAAGTTGTATAAGGAGCAGCTGAAGTCACTTGGTCCGGTCAGCCTGGAGAGAGACTGAGGGGGGACCTCATAGCAGTTTACTGCCTTCTCACAAGGCAAGGAGGAGGAACTGATCTCTTCTTTCTGGTGACCAATGATAGGAGACGAGGAAACGGCAGGAAGATGTGCTGTGGGAGGTTTCAGCTGGATATTAGGAAAAGGTTCTTCACTCAGAAGACCGCAGAGCACTGGAACAGCTTCCTAGGGAAGCAGTCATGGCACCAAGCCTTACAATATTCAAGAAGCATTTGCACAATGCACTCAGACACACAGTGTAAATTTTGGGTTTGTTCTACGCAGGGATCGGAGTTGGACCTGATGATCCTTGTAAGTCCCTTCCAACTCAGGTCATCCTGTAATTCCGTGATATCTGCAAGATTTTTCAGAGTGTGGGGTAAAGCAGAGGCAAGAGAAACAGTTGTGGATGGATTTAAGATACTTTGATATCCAACTTCTCCCCTTCCTCCAATTTCTGTTAAAATTTCAAGGGGAGGGTGAGGTGGGATTCATAAAGAACTGTGTAAACAGACATCAGACTCATGTTTATTGCCTAAGCAATAAAAGATTAGAATTGACAAATGGAGAGGTTTTTGGAGACACAGATGCTACAATCATTTTAATATAATTTGGATTTCCAAATCAGTAATTACTCTATCACATATTTATAATTTTGTAGATGCTACTAGAAATGCTGATGTCTTTTTCTGTGCATAGTAATGAGTAACAACAAGGGCGGTTAATATAAAGTCTGTAATGTTTGTATTCATATGTAAATAGGTTATGTAAACGTTTTAGACATTTCTCCCTAAAATGCTGAGTTCTAATCTAAGTGTCTCCATTCCTAAACTAGAAAATTGCACTCTGAATAGAAATTGTTTATTAGTCTGTCAGCAAAGCCGCCAAAGCAGTGAACTGAATTTATAGGGGGATTTACAACTCTCCATTAGATGTAATATCAAAGTAATTAGCAACCTATAAATGCCCAAACAGATATGCAGGTTGATATTTTGGAAAGTTGCTGGTTGCTTGCACATGGTGGCACACACATTCAGCACACATGCACCTTCCTGCATACAACATATGTGCCTGCACAGGCACCTTTTTGGGAGACTGTTTGAGGAATGCAGCAGTGTTTGATTCAATTAAACTAATTTAGTTAAGGTGATAGAAACCCCAGATTAAGAGTGACAGAATCAGTTTAGTCTCTACCTGCTCCTAATTGACTTATGACAAAACTGAGTAAGAAACATAAAAACACCAACATATGTCTCCAAGCTTAATTACACAAATTTAGTTATCTCCAAATGATGCTAGGGATGGAAAATAAAATAAAAAATAAAAAAAAGAACCCATAACTACAGCCTTTATATGTCCCACCTGGTGCATGGTGAACCCAGTAGAGTGGCCCTTGGTCCTTACACAGGCCATTTCTAGCTTATCTGGGGCATGTATACACAACCACAGTACTGTTATTTACGGGATTTGATGTGCCTACTGAAAACCCCCGTTCTTTCTCCTCCTTGAATACCATATATCTAACTTGCATTAACCTCAGTGAGATCTGTTCTCAACTCTGTGACACAGAGAATCACAACTTGAGATTTTTTCCTTTGTACCTCTAACAAATCACATCCAGCCTCATCCATTTATCTTCTTCTTGAACAAATATATTTGCAAAGATGATTTAGTGCCAGCAGAGGCTTTGGAAAGACAGATCTCAGACCCTAATGGCTCCACTACAGCACGAGTAACTCCCTTTTGTATAGGAGACAATAGGTCTCCTTCTCTTCATCAGCAAAAACGAAATGGGAATGACAACAAGGAAGCAACCTTCAGCATTTTCTACCATCTAGGGACAGTATTTACAAGATCTGTTCAGTCCTTCACTTTTCATGAGGCTCTCAAAAGCTGCTGGGGCAGCTTCTGGCATCTTGACCTTGCCTCTCTCCTGCCTTCCCTGCTCCTCCTCCCACTTTCTCTTTGGTCCATTTTGAAGCACTCCTACACCGCTCCTTGCTCCTGGAATGGTATTAGCACCTAAAGAGCCATGGTATATTTACATCTCATGCAATTGTAGCTTTACTCATACTTCCCTCTTAACTGCCGCCTTCAAACAAAGCAAAGTAATATCAGTGAAGTCACAAAACAGCAGAAAGAGAAAAGTCCAACATCAATACCCAAGTAGCTGAATTATTGCCATTTCCCCAGTGCGCTGCAGTGATGTGGGATGACCTGTGACAAACAAGGCTGTTTCCACTGGAAATGGGGGCAGAGAGGCAGATAGCTCTACAGAAAAAGCATAATAAATTTCTCCAGGCCACAAGTGTAGAATCTATTACAACCCTGCCAAGAACAGTTACTTACACGAGTAAAATTAAGAGGAGTACTGACTAGGTGAGTAAATCCACATCCACTTTGTTTCCAAGGGAAGAAAATCACCCCAGCAAGGCTATGTTCGTATAGTGGAAGAGCAGTATTGATTTTGGCAGTTATTCCAGTCCCCCAGCACAGGTGAATCAAACCCACTATGGCTTTGCCCTTGCAATTACCTTTGTGCTAAGGAGTACCAGGATGCCCAGTTCTAAGAAAGTGGTCATCGGCTGCTTTAGATTTTTATTGCCTTTTAAAGGGGACACTCTTGGACGTGATAAATAGTCAGCACAGATGATGTGTTAAAACCTGGTGGCATCTGAAAAAAACATGGGAGTGAAAGTAATTTTGCCTGACCACCTAAATCTTATTACATCAAGTGAAATAGCAGACTCACAATAAAATGAAAGCTCTTTGTTCCTATTTGGTGAATCTTTGTCCAGAGGAAAAAGTAAATAACAGGACAAGTGACACATTTGCTCAGCAGCACTGGTGACCTGACATCATTATGTTACTTTATTATAGCTGTACATTTATCAGATTTGACCAGATTTCTCATTACCTAACCATTTCTAAGAAATATGATTATTTTTACTACATTAGACCAGTGAGAGAACCTTACTGGGGCACCAAAGTCCCGTCTGATTTTGAAACACACTCTATGACCTGATGGGTTCACAGTCTGTCCTGCAGACTGTACATTAGCCATGATACTCAAAATGATGCTTTGAAATCAGGGAAGCATCCAGGACTCTTATGGCATTTGAGAGACAAGACCTTGTGTAGAGGAGCCAGCCTCTGCCCAAGGTCTGCACAGGGAGCAAATTCTTTATTAAAAGTATCACAAATGTTGATGAATCTGGTTTAGTATTTAGTTTTAACAAAAAAAATGCTTATTTCATAAAAGCGTCTTTTTGGCATAGCCATATGCAAACTAAACCAACTCAACTAGACCATGAAGTTAATGAGGCTGACAGAGAGGGCTTCTGCTGGCACGGCGTTCCTCATCCTCTCTGTAAAACTGGCAGCCCTGGCAAAACAAAGTATTTGCTAATAGGTCTGTGCTCACATTATGAGTGCTATGGCACAACTTCTTCCTATGCTGTTAAGCAACAGTGTTGGCAAAATGGTCCATTTCAGACCAACCTGTAGACCAGAGTCCACTGTTGTTTTCAAAGACTTCTCCCTCATGTCAAGAAAATCCCAGTCAGCCTTTGATTCCTCTTGTGCCAACACACTCTTAAATATCTGCTCTTAAGACTATCCCTCCACATTACTTCACTGTATAACTACAAGAGCACAAAGCTGGAGTGTCCAAATACTCTCACAATGATACCTTTTTCTGTATTGCTTTTCATTTTAGGCAAATTCTGGTTACAGCAACACAAAAGAAATCACATATCTTCATTTAGATGTAGCCTGAACATCATCACTAACACAGAGACTGAGCACTTGTATTTGTAAAGGCCTCCAGAGTTAAAAAGTCTGTAATTATTTCACTAACTGAAAAATTACAATGGTCTTCTGCAAAAGCTACTAAGAAACTCCATTCCCTCCCCTTTTTCAGTGATAGCTGCTGCTCTTTCTTGCATAAGAGATACTGCTTCAAAGGATGTTTAGATCCCTATTGATTCATCCTAAATCCATTTGGCTGTGGGTGGGAGAGAAAACAGGAATGAAAACCAAAGCAGGAAAAAGTTCATAATTTTCTAACACGCTTCAAAGGGCTGTGAGGGAACATTTGCCTTGTCAACTCGTCTGTTTAATCAAAGAATTTTAATCAAAGTGCAGTTCTAGAAACCATAGGGTAATGTGGACAAATGATAAGAATAATTAAACCCCTCAAATAATCTGTCACCAGTTCCTAAGTCACTAGAGGTTTGAGATAGCTTTATCTTGAATATTTAGTAAGCTAGATCCTTAGAAGGCCTCAGCCAAAGTTCCCATGGGGCTAGCACTGATCCTTGATGAATGTAGAGCTATTATCGCAAAATGCTGTGCTGCTCTAGTCTCCATGTTTCTTCAGTTTCACACATCCGCTGAGGAATAGCAATCGTATTGTTTCCTGTCACCACAGTTGAATACATATAGTTGTCACTGCCAAATATTTTTGAGGGACTGCTTTTCCTTAGAAAATGATGAACTATGGAATTGGAATGTTGTGTGGGAATGTGTTGGTTCATTCCAGTTTAAAATACATTTTATGTGTTCTCAATTACATAGCTTTGAAAACAAAAATATTCTGATTCAACTGAAACATTTCTTCCAACAAAGAAATCAGTTTTCTGGACAATTTACAAATGTTTGTTCTTGCGTTAATTCAGAATTGTTTTACATTGTCACCATAATAGCAGAAGTTCCTGCAACACAGAATAACTGGTCTCCAGGTACTTCCAAGAGTTGCTTCTTTTTCTTCACAGCTTTTAACGTAATATATAGTTGCTCTATAGCAGCTGAATATGGTTTCAGCAAATGTTAAGTAATGTAGCTTTCTTTCACCAGCTTACAGTCTACCTCAAATGGACATAAGATTACTATTTAGGTCCCTCAGAATACATCTAAGTATATTTTTAAGAGATACTGCAGAGCCACTGATCTTCAGAACCTCACTGGCCAGCCAAAGCCCTTTCTTGGTCCCTAATTTTGGACACTTACTGTGTCACAGAGGACTGGTTGAGTAGATTTGTGGGCATTAAAAATGCAAAAAACAAGTGCAGATAAGATGCTGATTGCACCGCAGCCTAGGAAGAACTACTCAGCAAGAGCTAATCTGAGCCTTTTGCAGTAAGCAGGCTCATGAGGCAGGGAAAAGGTTTCAGGTTGGTCCAACAGCATCATAAATGCCTTTTAAGATGAGCACTATGCATATCACTGTATATTTAGCTGTATATTTATAATGCTACCCCTGTTTTGAAATGATAAGTTTAATGGGGTGATTTTCTCCTCACCAAGAAGATCTTGCACTCTTCACCTGCAGAAGTACTAGAGCATCCAGCAGTGACTTGGACAACCATTGCCATTCAGACTTTGCTTGTATGGTATATGTATCATAATAGCTTGCTAGATATTGTGATAGCCACTTCTGATGTTTACGCTACTCCTGCCACTGCCTATTGGCATTGCTGACTTTGATTCACCTGCTTTTTGAGAGATGGACTTTGATTAGTACACAGCACGGCACTTGAATACTGCAGGACTGAAGGGAACCAAATATTTGTCTGGGAGCAGTAAAATAAAATGGAAACAAAAGGAACTCCTTCCTACACTGCAAAGACCTGAACCCACACATGCTCACCAGGCTGAGGGAGGATGTAAAAGTCCAAGCATCAAGACAGTGCTTACAGTGTGAGAGGCCCTTCATAAAGGAACCTGCAGGAAAATCCTTTAGAGGGGGTAAAGTACAGTCATTGATCAGGAAATGTGATGCTACTAAAAAGAAAAAAAAATAAGTGTTGTTCCTCAAAAGGTATTTCCCAACATTGTCACAGAAGGTTTGGAAAACAGACAAGTGGCTGCAGGAAATGTAAGCAGATCCCCACGGCCATTTCTCCTACACTGTTAAAAGCAAGAATTATACTTGAAAAATATTAAGGTTGACCTCTCCCAGTAACTCAGAAGATCCAGAGGTGCCCCCTTTGGGATACAGGAGAGCTGCAGCAGTCAAACAGACAGGCATCTTTATTATTTTGTCCAAAACTGTACTTACAGTCAATAGGATGAACATTTAAGCTTATGGCTCCAAACATCAATCAGTTGGGAAACCAAAGCATAATCATATCCAGACTGTTGTCTTTTTTAAAACGAGTGCTACAACTGTTTGGTTACAAAGATAGTAGTTTTTGCATTTTTGTCTCAAGTTTATTCTTCAGTCATCCTTGCAAATTGGAAATGTGCTGCCAGGAACAATTTATTATCTAATACATTGTAATGGCTACTGCTGTTTGTTATGAGATGCTACAGAAATATTTACTCTAAAATTCAAAAGGAGCAATTTCACTTCTCACCTTAGATTGCATGTTTGGGTACACACTGATACCGAGGCTACCCAGCATCAACTTAAAAATCACAGTTTAGGAACATAAGCTTCCACCTATGTTTTATCAGTGAGTATCACATAAATCAAAGCAATTATTTTTTTTCCTTTCATCTCCTTTTAAACATATTCTACTGTATATTGTTTTTACTTAGGTCAGGAGATAGCTATATAATACATTAGACATTTGCTTTTGTAGACTTGGCAACGGATTCAATCAGTACATGAATGAGGCTTGAAGAAACAGAAAGCTTACTAATGCAAATGCAGCTGTGACTGATAAGAAGGACAATGGACAGAAATCCTTGACTTGATTAACTTAGTGACCTAGAAAGAGGGATGTGTCTCACTCCAGCAGCACAGAACAGAGAAACACTCATTAACTGTTCCTTTCTGCTGAAAGGATCCATGGAGCTCACTTCCGCACCCAAAGGAGCCATTCACCAGAAACTTGGACACGCTAGGGAAGCCTTTCTTTCAGTTTCTGGCTGTACAAAGTTGAAGAGAGGGACAGACTTCACATAAATAAGTGTCTTTCTCTCTCCCCCTCTCCCTCTCTTGCTCCCTGCTTTGGCTTTTCAGAGGGTTCAGCTGGTCCTAAACCACATAGAGTAAGAAAGATTATTTCAAAAGGACTTAATTCACTTTGATGTGTTGTTTTGTTTTAATGGAATGTCTTTTCTTAGGATGCACAAGAACTCTTTAACTACTTCATATCTACATATATGCTGCATCCATCTGCATGGCAATTGTACAGGAAATAGTGCAAAACTCAGCAAGGATAATCTCAGCAATTTCTTTAAAAATATTTCAGATATACCTTACATCTTCAAAGCCCTGTGGACAGCAGCTAATTAAATCTCTCAACACTGTTCTGATACAGATGGGTTAAAAGCAGCTATCTCTGCAGGTGGAAGGAAAGAAACAACATAACGGTGCTGCAGAATTTACAGAGGCTATGGGCCTCTTTCCATCTCCAACTCAAAGCACTAAATGCACACCTCAAACTCCCACAGAGTAACCCAGCTGCATGGGCAGAAGGGGTCACAGACTGTTCTGGTTGAGTCTGGGTACTGAGAGAGAGGACATGAACCCAGAGCCTCCTGACCCCAAGGACTTTTGCCACAGAGCAACAACGCCAAACAGCACTGATTTCTTTACAGAAAATTAAATGGAGCACAGAGGCCTCATAAAGAATCAATTAAGATATTGCAAGAGAATGCAAAATAAATGCAGGGGATATACACACAGAGAATATCAAAAGGAGAAAACAAAGCCAGGAGCATTTTCTTCCAGGGCCGGCTCACATCCCCACCCCAGCTATCACAGGGCTGATCAGCACTCAGGAGGATAGGAACCCAGAAATGTAACAGAGCTTGAAAAGAAGCCAGATCTTCCTTATCTTGCCACTGTGGTACCATTCCTCCAAACAACAGAGGTTTAGCAAATTAATTAACATTCTGAAAAGAAAACCTGACCGTAAGAGCAGATTTCTAATTAGCTGCAGATAGCGCCAGCAGGCTGCTTAAGAGTCAAGGCTGATTCCTCTGGTCGCACGCAGGGTGCAGGCCTTGACTGAATGAAAAACAAACAAACCTTGAGACTGCTTACTGCGGTGATTCATGGATAACAGAGCAAAAAGAGCACATTAACATTGGCTTATGAGGGGATGGGCTTGCAGCATATCTCCAAGGATCCTAATGATGCTTCTTAAGAATTAAGACAATTAAGACTGAATACCTATTTGAGCCTAACCCTTTTCCCTTTTATCATCTCAAAACAGAAATGCACAAAAATAGCATACCAAGTCATAAGAGCTAACCTGAGCCTCAGCCCTGTTTGGACAATAGTGGTAAGGATAACTCATGCTTGGCTAAGGATTGCAGAAGGGGTAGGATTAAGGCATGGGAAGGCACTGGCAGTGCCAGGACTCTTCAATGGATGGAACTCTTCCACAATCTCATGCATGTAGAGTGAGAGTTAAGTTATTTTTGATGATCAAAAGGGTAATAGAGATCTTCAGGAGTGTCACCACTGTTCCCAATACTGGACAGCTGGCTGTGACTTCCAAAGTCATTTTATACTCCCAGCTCCCACCAGCATCACCACCCTCTCCTCTCCCAATGCTTATTCAAATAATGGAAGTTGTCTCTTCTGTGGGGGGTCCAATTTTTCCCCTGAAGCTTAAATGTATTTTTACCAACCATATCTGAATCAGAATAACATTCATAAGTAGTGAGGACATAGGAGAGATTTAATGAAGAACAAACTAGAGCAGGAAATAAAAGTCAGGCAATAAAAAGTGAAAGGCAGGCTGAAGACCACCTAAGCACAGCTCAATGCAGTTAGCAGGGAATGAACATCTCAGCTGCCAGACAGTGTGATGCATGAAGGGCAGAAGAAGATATCTGAGGGAGCAGGCCAGCTCTGCAGAGCACAAAGTGCACAAAAAGAAGCTGCAAGTCCTTCAGGCAGGGATAAATGAATGACCCAAAAACTGGGATCCCCGGGAAGAGGGGGGGAAGCAGGAGGTGCCAGCATCTCATGCCAGCCACTGAGGCTGGCACAAAGTGATTGATGGGGAACATGTGAGATGTATAAAGGAAAGGAACTGCAAGGAGAAGGAAGAATCAGCTAATTTATGCACAAGCAACTAACAGAGCCAAAATCATGCTAGAATCAGGAGCCAGACAAAAATCAGGAGCTTTGATTTGACAGAAAGATGCTCAGCAAAGCTACAAAGACAACCCAGTTTCTTCACAAAAGAACAGTGGAAATGGAGGGTCCTAGGAGGAACATAAAGAGTGCTTAAAAATAATAATTTAAAAAATCAAACCTACAAGCAAAAAAAAAACTATGAGGTGTCAGATGAAATGAGGAAATGAAGGAAACCTGATCCAGAAAGAGCAGAGAGTGGAGCATCTGACACGAAGCTGAAAGAATGAGCTGGTCAGTTGCAGAAGAAAGAGGGAAGAGAGATTTACAAGCTTGGAACAAATTACTTAATTACAGATGGAATAAATAAAGCTTTCACCTAAAGCCTATGTCTAGGACGATAAGGAGCTAGTTCAAAACAAAAAGAAAGCACAAACCTTTGAGTGCTTAAAAAAACCAGTATATGGGTCTTATCCTGCTGGTAGGATTCCTGTCACTGCATCCAGTCACATCTGAGCCATGGGTGCTTAGCAGGCAGGAGAGGCAGATCAGACCCTGAGAGGAGCAAGGCTCTAATTCTAGGGAAGCAGCTGACAAGGGCACCTGGAGGAAAACAGCTAAACACACTGCCATTTACAAAAAGTGGTCTCTACATAGTCCAAATTACAGGTACAGGCTAGCCCTGATTAGAAAAAACAATCTACAACTATAACCTGAAACTAAGGTGAGGGGGGGAGGCTGGGTAAGCAGTAGTGCCCCAGAAGAAACTTCAAATGATGTTTAATTCAAAGGAAATGACTGAAAATTTGCAGTAACCTCTCTAATCCCATCACTGATGCCTCATTTTTCAGCCACCTTATCTAAAAATTTTTTTCAGCAGGAAGAGGGAAAGTGTTTTATTAATTGAATTAACAAAATCCCTTGTTGACTCCAGTCCACCCTGGCTAATAACAAATCCTTTCCAGATGGATTGTAATTTCTATTTAATCTTTTATTCCTCTGCTGATCAGCAACCCACAGGGCATGAGAACTCATTTCTAGCCATCACTGGGTTGGTGCTGGATGATCAGAGGTAATGTAACCACCCTTGAAATTACTTCAATCCATTTTGAGACCACTTTCACAAAATCAGTTTCCTTTCATATTCCCGCACAGATGCAACAATGAAACCCCAGCCTTGAGTCGTATCTGTGAAAACCTCACTTCCCAAAACATATCCAGATGAGCAGGATCTGCTAACATAGGTCTCATTCAAAGAGGCTTAGATATGAATATGTGCTGCATGTTCAGATTCATCCTCCAGCCTTTCACCATTACAAATCATCTTTATGGTGCTGCTCAATATTGTCACAAGTGTGTGTCTGCATTGCTAAGTTACTGGCTGTGGCTGCTTTTTCGCATACTTTAGGAAGCTGTATTAATAGCATGATCGAAACTTGGAGGAAGCAAGTGAGAAGTGCCATCCTTCTTGGAATGAAAAAAAAAAAAAAGACCGTGGACAATCAAGAGCAGAAAATCCTATTTTAGTGCTGCAGCTGTGTGTGTGCAGATCATTAATTAAACACTTTGTACATCCCAGGATTCTGCCCTTCTACTGAGCCACTAACCAGGCTCCAGAAAGGATGCTAGCAGCATTCTTCTCACTTTTCTGCCTCTCTCCTTTTCCTTGTCCCCTACAGGGAAGCCATAATGTAGACCTTTGTGCTTAAAGAGGGAGCAAAAGCTCCTCCTAAGCCCACCATGGACAAGGAAAGGTGGAAAGAGCAATATAGACAGCAGTTTCTCTCCACCATCTTTAAACAATATATCCTTTTATCACCACTAATGCTTCTCTGCATCAACCTGAAAGAAGCAGCTCCTTCCCATTCAATGATAGTTAAGGTATTAAAATATAACTCCCCCACTGTAAGCAACTGTCACACACAATACTAAGTCCATAACCTGAGCTAAACGCAACAAAACCTTCTCTTTAAAAATAAAGGATGGGCAGGAGGGTGAGACACTGAAAATTCCCACCAAGAAAAGAACCTCAAAGCCATTCAGTTGTTAAAAACAAAGTAATAACAACTTATTCATTTACAGGAGGGACACACTCTCAAACTTCTTCTTTCAACAGCTACTAAAAGACTCAAGTCCCAATGGCATGGCCTGGAGAGATGCCTCCACAGGAGTGCAGGGGCTCAGGAAGGCTGCCTGTGTTGGCCTCTCAGCCACCCTCAAAAGGAGACAGTTCAGCAAAACTACAGCAAGGAAGTCTCAGAGGCTGATGCAAATAGCTAGGCTCAAAGACTGTCCTAACCTATCATTTTGCCTGAGCTAGCAATTTATCAGCATACATTTTGCAGCTGGATCTCTATGGTACAGGGAGCCACAAAACTCAAACGAATGGCCAGAACTACAAGCCCACATTAAGTTGCACTTCATTAGACATAGGTCCAGGTTTCCTTTCAAAAACTGCTGTTCAGGCAAGACAAAAAAATCCAAAAACATCTCTTTCCACTTCGCATAACCATTTCAAAACAAGTACAGTTCTATTAATTTATGGAACTGGAAACTATGACAACAAACTATGTTTGTCTGTTATGTTCATAACGTAAAAGCAAGTAACAGCAGCACTGAAAACTGCAATAAACTATGTTAAATGAATCCTGAATCCTCTCTTTGGTGGTCACTTAACTCTACAGTGAGACAATGAAAATAATATTTATTTTAAGGACTAATAAAGAATAGTTTTGATAAAATAAATCAGGTTTACTTTCTCTAATTATTTTACCCGTTTCCTCAAATGTCTTACCCATGCTTATTGAAATACCATTCCTGACTATCTATAGGTATACAGCTAAAGATTTTATCAGGAATAACGTTTCAAATGCTACATTCAGATGTCTATCACATCCATATAAAAATCACATTTCTAGTAACAGAGTTTAATTCCGTACATATTGACACAGAGCAATAGCTACAAAGATATGCTAGTCCTGTTCTGCATTCCTAGTTTCAAGCACAACTTTACTTATCCTATAAGCATGTGTATATAAATGCACACATCATTTTCAAAATACACCTATAAAACATATACACAAATATAAACATATATATTATACATACATTCACATCTAATGTACGGATATAACATATTGAGGAAGATACCTTCTGACAAATAAAAGAAGAGGGGATTCTGAGTGTGACTGAAAACAAGGTACAAGGTTTGCACAGGTTTCCTAGAAATTTTGTGTGGATGACTGAGGACTGCATATACATCTACAATGTTGAATGCAGGGATGTCTGGACATTTGGTAGCCCAGATGAAGCTACTGTACATCCAGAAATCTTGGCTGTGCACACTGTACAGGCAGTGGTGAAATTGCATAACACACACACACTCCTACAGAGCATCCAGCTTTTTTTGAGCAGGAAAGAATCAAGCAGATAGTCAGGGCCATGAAGCTGGAAGCTTCCTGCATTTTAAAGAAATCCTTGGTGCTACATATAATGACATTTGTCTTCATTTTCATTCAATCAAAGAAAATACCTCTTTGATTAAAAAGTGAAAATAAAACTGAATACACCATCCATTTTAAATCTACATATAAATAAATAAACACATAAACAAACAAACAACAAATAAATGAAAAGAAAGGACAGATTTACTAAGTTAAACTAGAATCAAACACAATATTAGGGCATTTCTCATGCAAGGCACCTGAAGAGACTGTACCACAACCAAAACCTATCCCACATTTCTTACCTATGGAAAAAATCAGCTAAGAAAACATCTATATATTCCCCATACTGGACATTCTGTGCAAAGTAGTTCTCCTTTTTTCTCCTCCTTTGGCTGTGAAAATGAAGACTTGGGAACCATTTACTCAAAGACCAGCAGTGCCTGTCAAAAATTTAATAGTGTAATTGATGGGAAATCTAGTGTGTTTAGACAGCACTGACTAAAATCAGCCCCCACAACATAGCGTGCCAAAACTCTAATGCCATTATAAAACACGTCCAACAAAAGCAGTCCAAGTTCTAGCAGGCTGTAATGGCAGCTTACTTGGATATGACCAAAAGCATCTTTATCCAAAAGATACAGAACATGGCTTTACTCTGCGAACTACTAAAACTGGGTGTGTGGCCAGTAATATGTAAATAACACGGCAAATGAGACTGTTAAAACGATGGAGGCATATGGAACAGTGGCATCCCTGGCACCAAAGGATGTGGAGAGTACAATGTTCTTCAGGTGGTAAAATATAACCAAGGAGCTAGAATTAACAATGGCATATCTATCTATAAAGCTTTCCAACTACAACAGATGTCAGATCATTAGTATTCTTGACTTACACGTGTTCGATAGTGAGGAGAAGACTGGAAACTGCAAGCAGAGCAACAAGCAGTAAAAAGACATCAGACTTAAAGTGCAAGGTGAATTTAAATATGTAGTTCCCCCTCAACGGAGTACAGTCAAGTAACACAAAACCCATCAAAAATATTTAACAAAGTAAAACTCTCCATAAAGGCATCTGCACACTGATTTTTCATACAGTATTGACCATTTAAGTTATTCAAAGTCAGATTACCAACTCTATTGACAAATCCACTTCAATATTCCTCACTGTTCAGGTGCTCTAACACAATGCAGTAGTTTCCTAACAAATCTGAATTAACACTGTCATCAATTAGCAGGAAGGTTTCTAAATAAAGACTATATTCACTAACACAAGAGGCTGCTGTCATGGGCAATGGATCAAATGTGGTACCAGCAAAACCTTGTGATGTAACTGTCTAAAACTTTTTTAGACTAAATTTCCTGCAAGGCACATTTTTTGTGACATATGCAGGTTTAACATGAATGCTTGGCTTTTGCATGCTAAGCTATGTTATACTTTTTTCTGGGTTTTGCTTTATGTTTTTTTTCCAAGATGTCTCTAGCCAGACAAAAGGTTTACAACCTCAGGCTCCCCAGAAGGCAACTGAGAGTACCTACTGGGACAGAAGTTTCAAAGATCAAATAAATGTTCTCCTTCAAAAATAATAATGGGCAACTAAATTCCACCTCTTTCTTTGGCTGGCATACTTCAAAAAATGTAGTTGCAACCCAATTCCTCATCCTGTCATTATACAGCCAATGCAAGTTTGTAGTGGCCATGATATCATATACTGTAATGGTGTAAGGGATATAAAGCAAGACAAAGTCTTTTACTATTTCTTTTACCAACTGCATTATCTCAAAATAAAAAATTAAAAGAGAGAGAGAGAGGAAGAGGAAAAAAGGATTTGTGTGCTTAAAAGTCAACAGAGTTTTATAAACACACGGGGAAACTGTAGGTATGTTTGAAGCATTGGTATCAAATATTGAGTAAGCATATGCTCTTAAGATTAGTGCTATGATGTGATAAAGAAACTCAGATTAATTATCAATGAAAAATTTTTTCCAGTGTCTACCATGCCTTAAAGGAGGGTTTATAAGAAAATAAACTCTGCATTAAAATCCAAGCCTCATAGGTTTTGTATTTAAAAAAGGCTTTACATAAATCCATTTTCTGCCACTCTTTTCTGCATAACTTTTGTGGGTAGCAAACCATGAAAATCAACCAAAAATACAGAATTCATAAGTGGAAAAAGATGCATGCCCTAACTCCAAATTAAAAGAAAGGCAGTGATGCTTTCTTTATTGTACTGGTTTTTCTTGCATATTTCTTCACTGTAATAGTAGTTCTACTTTTCTTTACTATGTTATCTATTATACCTAAAAAATACAGGGGAAAAGGGGAACGTGTTGGGGATTATGGATAGTACTGACTGTGAATCGTTTATTCAGTATTCTGACATAAATTTTTTAATAAATGGTCAAAACCAAAACAAGACGCAACCGAGTCACATTTTTCTTACGAAAAACCTATGACAGTTGCTGAGTTTTATTGCCAGACACAGATGCCTAAACATCACAAGTTAATCCCCACAAATACATGACACTGATCTAAGGAAATAAGTACCTAAAAAGAAAGGACATTTTCCAGACATTTGTGTGTGCACATATCTCTCTCTTAAATAAAAGTATTTTTAAATAGCCAGTGTAAAAATATTGTTTTAAAAATCAAAATAGTCAGATATTGTGTGCCTTCATCAGGTAGAGATTAAGGAGAAAAAACGGCCAATTTGCTAAAGGTGAAAACTAGAAACATCAGAAAGTTGCTTCACAGTTTCTGTCCTCTCTGCAAAACTGGGATATCATTAAATCTGGTAAAGACTGGTTGCTCTTAATAGAAGAAAATTATGGTCCTGCAAACAATTTGCAAGTGCTTACAGTACTAGGGTGGATGAACTGAAATATTCCTTTTTATGGCTTGAATTAGAAAGATCATCTGTATTCTGCACAGAAGACAATCCATTGCAGGCAGGCAAACAAATTAGATATTCTTGGAGTTTGCAAGCTGAGCCTGTTATTTATCATTAACAACTGCAGTAATTATTCTGCAAATGGCCACCTGTTTAAATTACTCAAGTATTTGTGTTCCAGTCAGAATACTGGGAAATCTAGGCACGTGGGGTTTTAAGGAAGGAAGTCCATAGTTCAGTAATTGAGTTGGATCTTATCAAAACCAGAATACTTTAAAAACAAAACAAAACAAAAAAAAAAAAAAAACGTGTGCAGATTGCAGAGCAATCAAGCATACAAACTTGCATAAAATGGCCATAGCCTACATACTGTTTAGTGGGGCAACAACTCGATTATGCATTTTAACTACGGGTCTTCTTTCTGCCTCCCGTTCCCAGTTGCACTCCTGCATGCCCAGTGCATCTGCCTTAATTCAGAGCTGCTTCTTGCTCTAGCTTCTTGGATTAAATTTAAACCATACCATTTTGTTCCACATTTCCTTGTTGCAATGCACTCAGGATTTACCCATCACACTACTGTAACCAAAAAGACACTGTCAGATTTTGTGCAAAAGAAATCTGCATACAAGTTACTTAGACAATGTGTTGTCCCTACCCAGACCACTGACTTCTGGAAAGGGATTTCAATGAACAACCCTTGCAGAAGTCTTCTAGGAACTGACTCAAGATTTTTAAATGCCCAACTGTTAAAAAGCTTTTCAGGAACTTTAACAAAAGCCACTGGACATAGAAATTACCTTGCTAAATTACATCACAGGCCAGGTTGACCATCTCAGCAATGCACACATTCCTCTAAAGCGTGAAGTAGAGGATTCCCAGCCCACTAACAGGTAACAATGGAAACACTTCAGGTTTCTGTTTGGGTGGTGAAGGAATTTTTTTCATCAGTGTAGCTTGTTGATTATACTTTTTTTATTATCACCAAAACAGAATCATAGAATAGTTATGGTTGGAAGGGACCTTAAAGATCATCTAGTTCCAACCCCCCTGCCATGGGCAGGGACATCTCACTACATCAGGTTATCCAAGGCCCCATCCAACCTGTCCTTGAACACCTTCAGGGATGGGGCACCCACAACTTCCCTTAGCAACCTGTTCCAGGGTCTCACTACTCTTGGAGTGAAGAAATTCTTCCTAATGTCTAGTCTAAATCTGCCCTTCTCTAGCTTATATCTGTTCCACTTGTCCTGTCACCACAGGCTTTTATGAATAGTCCCTCTCCAGCTTTCTTGTAAATACTGCAGAGATACTGTGCTATTCCATGTGACAACGTTGACAGTCTACAATATTTTGGTTCTTAAATGAACTACATTACATTTACTATGCAGCTCAAAGAAGGGAATTAGAAAAAAAAAATACCTTACAAAAAGACTGCATAGAGAGTTTTTAGTACAGGCAGCAGCCTGATAGGCTATTAGTTGAAAATGCAGCCTTAAATAAATAGTTAAGAATTCCAAATAACATGTGGAGAGCTTTTTGTGGTATCAACAACTTTAATTTTCTTATAATACCATGGTAACCCTAAACAAGTTCTTGAATATAGAACAGAAATGTTGAGCCTTTGCTCTTGCTATTGCTAGCCAGTTTTCTTAGACAAAAGCTTTAGGTCAAACTAGTTTATACTGCTGAAAAATACTTATACTTACTCAAAGCGTTAGTGATTTTATAGCATGTATTTGTTGCCAGCTCTCTCGTCAATCTGCTTTCCAACTAATTTAACATATCTTGACTCTGAAGTGTTTTTTATTTTGTCCCCTGCTGATATTACAATGTCAGAGATCAAAGGCTTATTCCCATCTTCCAGCTCGTGCTACATTCAAGCAAATTACCAGATATGTTACAGAAAATTTGCAGCCCTCACACAAACCTGGTCAAAAGCAACCCCACAAAGCTCTGAACGCAGGACAGAGCAGAGGGTACTGACAAGCCAGGGCTGGAAAGACAAACGAATGAACTATGAATATGTGTCTCCTGTACCAAGCAGGCATATACATGTGTGGGCTGGAAAGAAAAAAAAAAAATCCTTATGAGGGTGGGGACCAAGGGAGGGAAAAAAGATACAAGGAGTTTGTCTTAGCTTGGTTTACTAAAGCTCTATAGAGAACTGTAAAGATTTGGGAGGTCTACATGGTATTTAACTTATTCTTGTCCACACGCATAAAGAAGGACTTGCAGAATGCTCAAAAGAAATAATAAGCACATGTCTACTAAAGACCAGGTCGAGCATTTCTAGCTCACCTCTCTACCCCTTTCAGCAGAAGCTAATCCTCCTTTGGCACTGAAACAAAGAAATACAGACAGAAATCCCCTCTGCACTGGCTGCCTGCCTGAACCATAGTGCCTGTAAACTTTCATTGAAAACCTGGTTGGAGTGAAAAGGAATTCAATGAAGACAATTGCTACAATAACTGACTCGTTCATAACAAAATATACCTGATAGTTCAGCTTTATGACCCACATCAGAGGAACAGACATATGCATATACAGCACATGGCAAGCACGTACAGAAAATGGGGAACAGTTGGAATTTGACTTGACATCTGAAAGAATACTTCAAAGTAAGAGACAGTGATATAGCAGTGATATTGCACATGGATGGTGAAGTGGAGAATTTTTCTCAGTTCCATTTTAAGTGTTTTATGGTGTACACTAAAACTAACAATCTCCCTCGTGAGCCAAGTCATTAGCTCTGGTATCTTGAAAAGAGTAAGTAAAAGATATATCAGCTGTGTGGAGGAATTAAATCAAGCAAGCACCAGGGCTGGATCAGAGCCTGTATCCCAGGATATTCTGAAGAGAGCTCCACAATCAACAATTATCAAGAAATATAAAAAAAACATAAAACAAAAAAACATAACAAGAAAAATCAACCTTAATAAATGAAGCATATGCTACCTGTTACAACCATCAGAAAGCAAAACAGGGTGAAAGCACTAACTTTAAGAGCTTCAACATCAGTTTATTTTAATTTAAACCATTACAGAAATGAAAAGGTTGCTGGTTTAAGATAGTTGTCATACCAAGTACATCTGGAAAACTATTCAGGATCTTTTATGCCTCCTCCCAACACATACTTGAATGCAATTAGTGCCTCAAAGAAATTTAAGTAGCACTTCTGCATAAGCCAAAACTGGTTAGCAAGAAGGAAAGTAAATGCTCCAAAATCACCATGGCAAACCCAAATGGACTGCAACAATAAATTTCAGTGGACAAACCACCAAATGCAGTGTTTGACCATTTCCCAATGGTTTTCATGTTGTACACCTTCAAGCTATTAAACTGTACTACCTCTCTGATGGAATAGCTAGATGAATAGGAGGTGATTAGTCAGAGAAATTCCTGGTTAGGGGCTGAACTACCTAGAACATTAAGGGGTGGGAAGCTGGCGGGGAGGGATAAGCAGGACAAAAACAGAGTGAATCATACAAGATGACTAATACATAACCTGTTGAGCTCCAGGTTATGCGCAATGACTTCCTGCACCTAACTTTCCAAAGTGTTCAGCTCCTGTTTACAGTTGTGAAGTGAACCAGTCCATCTTTAAAGGGTTTGGCAAAATAATCAGTCTCACTGCTATTCCCCAACAAACCTACTTTCCAAACTGACAAGTCTTCCCACTTCAGTTGTCAAAAAAGTGCTGAAAACCACGCCACCTTTCTTTGTATTAGAGTGGAGGTTGCACAAATCCCTTATAAGCACCGTAATGTCACATGTATCAATGCTAGAAGCACACAGCTAAAAAAAGCTGGTTTCAGTTAGACTATTCACCTCCTCAACATCATTTAAAAAACAATATCAAATAAGCCTGTCTTCCACATACTTCTTGAGCACACCCTTAAAATTAAGTGTGGGTCCATTCCCCAGCTAACTGTATCCTTAATTACACCTGTGTTTTCCTACATCTGTTAGTCCCATAAGCAGGTCTACATAAACAAGGGACCAGTATTAGTTGTACTAAGCAATAGCAAAGAGAAATAATCCTAGAAGCATGAAGAAAATATAGTTAGCACTAATGGCGTGAGCAGCCTGCTCAGAGTCTGCTAAATCAGGCTACAAAATTCTGCCCTCTGTAAAGCAGGAGGTTATTTTAACTCAGGTTGATGACATCGGGCCGGTTTTAATTGGCTTTTTTCTTTCATCTATCAACTCCCTTGTTATCACTTATTCTTTTGAATCCACACACAATCCTTCCACAGCTTCTAAGTCACACATTTCAAAGCCTCCTCCCCAAGCAGTTTACCAGAGCTGACTCTGTGCATTTCAGCGTTGAACACTGATGCAATGAGAAAGGTTATTTTACCCACGGTTCCTTGAGCATGTGAGGGAGCTTTCTTTTACCAAAAACAGTCTGTTGTCACCTTGCCTGCAATCCTCTGTAAACGTGACTTTGGAGATGGTGCTAAGGTACAGCCCCTGCTTCTCTGGCTTTTATTCAGAGAATTAGGAACTCTCCGTCTTGATAAAATGGCACAGAGTATCTTCCTCAAGAATTAAAGTGATTTTCTAGCCTTTGATTGCCAAAAGCATGCTTGAAAAATTGAACGGGAAAGCATAAAAAAAGGGGGAGGGGGTACTGATAACAAGAGATGTTAGCAATGAAGCTCTTATGTGAGGAGGATTCAGGTCATCAATTTTCCTTCAGTATGAATCAAATACTGTTAACAACATGGAAGCGGCTCCATGATAAGACATACAGACGCGACACGCTCGAGAAATTTAAGCTTTGCCCCTCATCGCAGAATTTACAGCATTTAATCGACCAAACAGAAAGGCAGAGGCTTTTATCAACTGGGTAGTGGGAGACATGACAGGAGAACAGGCTGGGATAACAAATGCACAGTGAAGTCACAGGAATGCTTGTGAAGCCACTCCAGTGTCTCAGCAACACTGAGGCTCTCTGAGATAATTAAATTACATCTCCCTCACAGGCACAATCTAATTTGGGATGTGATGGAAGTAAGGGATGACCTCCATTTTCTTCCATGCCCCAGAGGACAGGGAGTATCACCGAGTTAGATGCCTGATGATCCATATCAAGGTTTGCATCTGTATCAGTGAGCTCTTCACCCCAAAGATTTCCCTCTCTTCTTCCTCAGATCCTTTCTCCAGGCTCCTTTGTAAAACACTTTGTTAGAAATCTCTCTCAGCCATCACATAGACTTCCATTCCTGCTATCACCCCTGTTAATACCAACCAATTCTGTCTACCTCCAGATTCTGCCTGCTACATGCCTTGCTCTCTTGTTCTTCTCTTGTACACAGTACATAGCAGGTAACACCAGCATAACCCCTCCTGCAAAAAGCCCTGCAAAAAAAACCCCAGAGCAACAAAAGGAAAGGATACCATGTGAGTTTTGCAGATCAGATCATCCAGTATGGGGGTTTTGGCATCTATCGACGTAACCATGTATTTTAATACACAAGACTATCACAAGGAGAGAGTTTTCTAATATTCCTCAGAAATATAATTTTACTTACTGTTCACAAGTAATCTGTCCTGTATAAGTTAATGCAAAAATTAATACATTGCACTCATTTCCACATCAAGCAACTAAGCAGAAAATTGAACAGAAGGTTATCGGCACTAATAGCAGCAAATGACTACCCAGAGGACTTCTCCCTGCTTCCAACACTAAACATTGATTCAGCACACAAAAGGCATCTTCAGTCATCTGAATGAGACCTGCTAGTACATTTTTTTATTATGTTAGATGAATCACATAATCTTTTGGCTTCTGGAGAGCCAAGACACAAATATATTTGTCTAGTACCTATGGTGTCAGTCTCCCCAGTACATTCTTCCCAGAATTTCGGCATAGACAAGCATTTCATTCTTTCTCTTGATCCAAAGCACACATTAAAGTGGCTTGCAGAGGAGAAATTGCTCTGTCCCTACTTTATTCAATACCTGCCTTTCCATAAGGTCAAAAATCTGGTTCCTTTGTATTACAGAGAAAAGTGACAAATTATAGCTTCACATAAAATGTGGCAGAGTCCTGTCACGCCCAGTTTTCCTGTCCCATTGGTGTCCATTACCTTTCTTCTGTGATGTTGTCAGAAATACCTTCCTGCCTTGATGCAGCCATAGGGCCCAGCTAAGGATCTGGGAGAGGTTCTCCTTGCACTGTGCCACTTGTGAGTGGCTGCTGTCAATGCCACTGATATCTCACGTTGTAATCACCTAGTACAGAGTCATCATCTCCAGCATGGGAAGGATCCAGAGTTCTCCTGAATGGCTACATTTCCTTGTGGAGAAAGAGCACTGATGCACAAAACCTCAGCCAACAGTCTCTGCATTTCATGACTAGAAACACAATTCTCCCTTGAGGCCTGTAGGAATTGCCCACGTGATTGTGACCTCAAGGAGGAATTTCTCTCTAGACAAGCTGAAAGAGTAGTTTTCATCGAAAGATAACATATTCAGGCAAACAATGATTACAGAATAATTTCCACATTGTGTTCAAAGTCAATGGATCCTTTATATCCAGGTGTAGATCTTGACACACAAACAGGTGATCAACTTTGCCACCACAGGAAAGACTTTTTGAATGGTATTGTGCCTTGCTTCAGAAAATAGAATCTACTGCACACCTCAACTGAGGAAACATCTGTCTTCTTCAAGTTGTTTCTAAGAAAGCAGACAAGAGACAAAATTGTACATACACTAGAAATGCCAGTGTCTTTGAACATACAGTTTGGCTTCTACTGCCCTCGTGATATTCTCATTTGACTCTCACCCATACAGGTAACAGACGCACACAACAACAAAATACTATTACTTCAACCTAACTCTTGACCTGAGTACGTATATGCTTTCCATTTTAGGAAAACAGAGAATGGGAATTATCCTAGCAATCCACACACTGCATGTTTCTGAGTGAAATCAGGACAAGGAATGAGAATGTGTGGGAAACTGCCTTCTTTCCTCTGTCGAACTTGCCAATAGTGTGTTGGCACTGTAGAAGGAATCAGAGCTTTCAACCATGCCACTGCCCCTCAGCATTTCTGCCTGTGTGACTACCAAACTGCAAATTAGCTCCATTTTACCATGTAAGAAAAACTTTGGAGGCAACTGTGGGACTATATACAAAAAATAGGAAAGTAAGTCCCACAAAATACCTGTAAGCAAACCATAAATTTTATGATTTTCAGGACCAAAGTGACAAATTCCTGACCACATTACTGCAGGTGTCATAAAGGCAATTAAGCAATCCAGAGATAGAAAACTATCAGGCAACCCTGCTGTCAGCTGCAATCAAAGGCATCAAATACATCTGTAACATAAAGGATCAGCAGAAGCAGAAGGATCAGTGACATCAATTCATTCCAAAAAAACTTACAAAAATGTAAATGCCATAGACAAGCAGAGAAATCGAGATGTCTCTACACTGAACCAATAAAGAAGCCTCAAAAACCCCAGTGTTCACACTGAGAAAAGCAAAAGCACAGCACTGGTTAGGAGAAGAGTAACCTCTGCCACTTGCCTCCAAGAGCTCTAACACAATATTCAGATGCCAAAAAAGAGAAAAGAGAACAACATGCATAAAATTATATCTGGTGAAACTTACTAAGTCAGTGACAGCAAGAATCAGAGAAGAGAGGCAGCAAGAGTTCACTCTGAAGGCAAATTTTACCACAATTGGTAAATTCAGGCCTACTTGTATCCTAAGCACCGCTCTAACTTCATCTCCATAGAATCAGTATGAGCCACGGAATAGTCTGAATTTTGAAAATTTCTTTATAAAGATTAACATGTATAGTGATAGGATGTATTTGTATATAGGGTAAGTGAATAAGTCATTAGCAAAGAATAGATGAGTTCTGATGTGACTTGGTCTAACAAACCCAGAAGAAATCATTCCTCCCTTCACTTGGTCCACATAGTTGCTGGACATATTGACAAAGCACTGTACAATCTTAACTAGAGGATCAATTCTACTCCAGCCAACCAGCTGAAGGCTCTGGTCTTTTCCACAACCCCCATTTCCTCTCCCAACTATAACATAAGTTAAATATTTACTTGTAGATATTTCAAATTCATAGTTGAAACTCTTGTGGCTTACAGTAGAAAGCACTCCCAGACCTACAGCTGTGGCTTTCTTAAAGGTATGACTAATAAAACATAGTCTGAGATACAGTGATTCAGGATAAATTCACTTTTGGCAAAGACAAAAAATTCATTCTTTCCAGAGAACCAAGCTGGAGCAGTCAAGACTATTCACATTTTTCTCTTATTAACGCAATTAAGGTTGAAATAAGGTTTGCTGAGTAAAATGCAGTGTGTATTTGCGTGTATGTAAAATGCACTCTCAAGGAGTCTTAAAATGCCCTTATAAATACAGCAAAAATAAACCAATAACATATTTTGTAGCAACTATTTATGTGTGTATAACAACTCATTATTTCAATTCTCCACATTAGGTATTTTTTGTTTCTTTCCTCTACCCCTTAAATAAATCTAAATAAATTATATGTTAAAAAAAAGATCTATGCATCTTTAACAACAGCAACAAATTTCATTTAACATCCAGCTGTCAAAGCCAGCTCTTCTGTTGCTCTTTATTCAAGTCATGTCATCTTAATTATTTACTTCTCTTTTTGAGTAAGACAGCACACAAGGATGAGCCACTTACAGCACAGTCATTTCCTTTGGAGATGATACGACTGTGTGACATGATCACTCACAAAAAAATACACTGAAGTTTTAAGGTCTCCAGGTGAGGAATTAGGTATGTGCACAGTCTATCGTGGTGGGACATCACTCGATCTGCATACTACAGCAATAAACATAGCAGTGTATATGTGTAATACTGTGTTTTAATGCAGACATACTGTGATATTAATAGCTTCCCTTTTTGTTCTTTTAACTCCTTTACAAACAGATGCTCACAAAAATTATGGGAAGCAGAGGAAGAGAACATTAGCTTAAACCAGACTGAGATAATTTTTTAGTTTTTTTATTTCTTCGAAGCCCCTCAAATTAAAAATTCTTAAGCCTTAGCCAAGGTCCTTCCCATCCTCCATGTCATTAGCGTGTCAATTAGCAGGAATTACAAACAGAACTTTAATCACATATATATTAAAATATGTCTAAAGTAATGTAGGCATCACTCTAGAAATATCCTATTCCATTTGCACAGGATAAATAATTAAATTGTTTTAAGCAGTCTAATCTATTAATGCCTGGAGATGCCTTAATTTTGGCAACTAAATTTCAAGAAGCTTCGTTTGTCAATTCAATACAGTTAACAGCCATAAATCAACTTCCTCTCTATACATGACTAATGAATTTACTACATGATTAAAAAGGCCAATTTTTCAAATTAAAGTTTCACTCTAAAACATCCTTCATTCTTCCTACCACCAGCATGTTTCTTTCCCTTCTTTATCTTCTCTGTGGCCTTCTGAACTTTGCAACAAGGGACTTTTAAAAGTGATAGGCTGGATCTTGCAAACATATGCTCACAAGGAAATGTTCTTGAACTGACTCATTAATGCACACTAATGCACAATAGTCCTTTGAATTACTCCAGCCCCTCCAGAATCAGGTTCTTGATGCTCCAAGACAACATGAGAAACATCATTGACCACGGCCAGCATTTCCCAGGCTATAGACTCATCTGGTTTTGCTCCTTGTGCATGTGTTCCTGTACTTTTCACTCTGCTCTGCTGCTCAGATTGCTTTGCACACCATCCCAAGTTACTCAGAGCCTCAGCAAAACATGAGTCTTTATTCAAAGCTAAGCGGAAATGGCAGGAAGAATCTCCATATACAGGGTTTTCACCATTTCAGAGTGCAGCCCTAGGTCAGGAATATGAATATGGATTTATCTGCTACCACTGGCAGAGCCACACACCCATTCTCATTTGGAGCTGAAAAGATGAAAGGGATTGAACACAGCCATAGAACAAAACCCTTTCAGAACATTAACTTCATTCTGTACTGTCTGATTGCGAACCTCAAAGAAATTTCCCTCTTCTCCAGTTATGCGACTTGCCCACCAAGGTACAGATTCCTTGATCAGTGCTAAACCTGAATGCTAAGATAGCCTACCCATTCTCTTCCCATTATAAAGCTGGCTGTAGGAAATTATTGAAAATAGAAACTGCCCTCTGTGGTGGTGCCATCTCCATGGAAGGCATTTACTGGTGCAGCCACACAAAGGCTGCACCGAACACAGCACATCCTCAGCACTAGCAAGTCATGGTACTTCAACTGCAGTCAGTAAAGTGCAGCTCACCTAGAGCAGATCAGGACCTAGACTTACACATACTCTATTAAAAGCCCTGCAACCCCATTAAAAAAAATACTTAGAAGTAAAGATTACTTAGAAATAAGCAACCACAGCCAGGTTTCACAGTTACAGATAAAACACAGGGATCACCTGGAAGCAAAAGGACACTGTGAAGCTCCTAGGAAGAAAGAAAACTTCCAACAGATGTAAAGCCAGGAGAAAATAGAACATATTAAAGCAATTGTCACAGCTTTCTCCATTGCCCAATAATGAGATGATAATAAAGCAAAAAGCTTGGCTAAGACAGCAAAATTTTAGCAGCTGGAAGTCAGAGGTTAAATTCTTGGGCACAGTATGGAGCCAGCTCCCTTGGACCCTACTTGCTTACTGGGGTCTTACACACTGTAGGCAAGACTGAGATATATGGTCACAGTCTGAATTCATTGATTAGGAGTCATAAAAGTTTGGAGGCCCTGAGCTGAAAGTCACGATGACTGTGTGGGATATTAAGACAGCAGTTTTTCAGTATTATGTGTGGTGGAGCAGCACAGGCTTAATAGACAACTAAGGCTGTGCAAATTTCTTGCTTGCTTTGTGTTTTTGAAGAAAAGTAAATGACCAATAAGTACATATATTATAAAACAATCTAAATGTGCTAGTATGCTGCAACATCTTTGAGATCTTCTGGATGTTGATATTGGTTTTAATTCTCTGAAGAGAGAATGAGTTGCTTCTCATTTCCTTACTGGTTTTAAATCTGTTCTACTCTTTGTGTACATGAAAGGCAAGAAAAAGTTTGGATTTTTTTTAAAAAAGGCTGTCATTTGCTATTTTTGTGTGTACATGTTGCTATACTTACTCATATGTACATCCCTCTCTACATATATGTAGTAAACCTAGATGTATGTACAAACATAACAAATGTTACACATTGAAGAAATGCTTATATTTAAAACACTATACTGTATTCTATATATGTTGGAGAGAGGCATCTAGAAGAGGGAAAAATGTACAGAATATATACTTAACATAATCAAATGAGATTTTGTACACTTCTGTCAGCCTACATAAAAAAAAATTACCAGCTACTCTTTACTCTGCAACCAAATTTACTGCAAGATCTTTATCAGTACAGATACATCTGGGCTACATTGTAGGGCAAACAATTTCACCTGAAGACCATCTTGCTTTTCAGTATATTTTTAACTGCTGCAGAAGACAGGACACTTTTATACTGTTATAAAGGTTGTACATCTGTAAATCTCAGTCTCTCAGGTTTTTTTTATGTTCCTATGTGTTAAAAACATTCTTGTACCATTTAGCTAAGCAGTCCCCTGGACCAGGACCAGGCAATCAACAGCTGACAGCTCCCCACAGCATGGGGATTTCAGAATTGCCCAGTGTTTACCCTGAGTCCTCATACTCTTGACTAATCATTCCAGCCATTCCTGCTGCCAATGCTAACCAGCCACTGTGCCTTTGTTTCTCATCTAGCTAAAAGATACTGGACTGTGACCAAAGCCCTATCTGTCCTACAGATTTCCTCCTTCCTTTAATACCCTTAATAAAACTTGTGATTCTCAAGAAGTTATCAACTCTTGATTTCACATTCCTCTTTCACATTTGCCTTATTCCTGCTGAAAAAGTGGAATGAAATTATGCATGGAAACTCTGCTGAGAACCTTGTTCTCCCTGGAAGAAGAATAATAAATGCCCGAACACACTCAGAATTCAAAATAGAACCAGAAGGGCCCTGATTCCATATACATGTTATCAATATGGTACACATTTGAAAACTGCACAGTACTTGCCAGACTTGAGAATGTCCCCAGGAGGAAGGGGATTAAGATGTAACCTTGGGTCAAAAGAGGTTACACAATCAGAATTTCCCATACTAACACTGATGAAATTAAATTCACACTGGAGATGCTCAGCTGCTGAAATGCAAGGAAACATTGGAAGAAAGCAACATGATTAAAAAACATAAATTAATTCTTTTATGCAGAAAAGCCCCAAAACACAGATTTGGCAGGAACACTCCTCAAACTCACTTATTTATTCATTCATTTTAGTGGCCATGCTCTACTTCATGAATTATTCTTGATAATTCAGGCAGACAAGTAAGAAAGTACTCAGTTCTCACATAATTTAATATGTTTTCTAGAGTCTCAAAAATCAAATTCTTGAACTATATATCCATTTCTATGTTTGCTTATCTATGTACATCTCCAGAGAAGACAACTGAAAAAGGGAATATTTGTTTTTCCTCTCTTAATTATGTTTTTCTCCCCACTTAATTTGGCAGCTAAACATTTCTATTTTCACTGAAGGGCGAGACAACAGAGCCTCTTGGAGGGCCCATTTCTGGAGACATTTCACTCCTATTTTATGCTTGAAGCTACTTCCTCTCTAACTGACTTAATTTGAATAAGCTTTCACTGAAGACTGTATTTGGACTACAGCAAGTTAATCTTATTAAACCATAGGAGTTTAAAAACTCAGAGCCTGACGTCAGTTAGACTATTTCCAAATTAGGATACTTAAGATCCAAATCAGATCATCAGCAAAATATTAAAAGGCACCAGAGCCATTTAAGAGTGAACTTCCATTTGCAAAAGAAATTTCTGAACATTGGGAACACAGGACTTATGCCAGTTCAGTGGGAGTCAGGCTCCTAGCTGCAATGGGTATTTTAAAGCCTTAAAACACAAGCTACAGAGAAAGGCTGTTAAGAAATAAAAGCCTACACCTCCTGTCAATACTAGCACAAATACATGGGTCCTACTGAAGGATACTTCAGTTTTAGAAAGTTTCTACTCCCACCCAAATTCTCTGGAGAAAAAACATCTTTGAGGGATGCTTTGTCAATTGGCACTGAATATGTAAGATAATGCAATGAGGTGCCTTTTAAGCACTATAGAAGAACATCTCCATGCTTTTCTTCTCCCTTCACTCTTAAAGTGTGCTTTTGTTTTTTAAATAAGAAACATGGGTTTACAACTTCAGTTTCATTTCAGTCACCTCTGGGCATAGAAGTCACTAGAAATGGAGGAAGTGGTGTCTAGGATGTGGTCCACCTCTGGCTCGCCAACCTGCTCAAACACATGGTTTGTGGCAAAGCAGATGGCTGCTTAGTTGCCCTTAGGTCCCCTTGACTTCCAATGACCTGCTGAGCTGACCAACCAATTGCTTTTGCCACCTGAATGCCGTCCAGGCCACCAAAATGAAGTTTGTTGAGATGTCCTGGAATGCTCTGATGGCTTCAGACAGCTATTGTCACATGCACTGCATTACACAAGCACCAAAGTGTTTTCTGGATCACAGCCTGACAGGATAAGCATCAGCCAGCACTGTTTGGTGCCTACCTTTAACTCTTCCCATCTAGTTGCAAGTGTGCCATATCAATTGAAATTGATTTTCCAGAGCTCAGTCTAATCCACTGCATGAAGGTGACTTATATTCTTTGTATGTATGTATAGTTGAGGGAGTAGAGTTTTTTACAGTGTCTCAGATATTAAATGACTGTGTTCAGCTGTCGGCAACCTTACCAGTAATTTGGAAGAGTCCAAAGGAACACTTCTGACACAGGCAGATTCTAGAGGGATCTTAAAGATTTTGCTCAGTTCCCCAAATATCAACAGTGAAGCTTATTCATCTGCCTTCATATATGCAATTCTCCATTATCCATGGGAAAATCACTTGAAGTACCAACTTGAGCACACCTCCATTTCACCAACATCCCTGACGAGTGCATAGTGCTTTGATAAGCATGATTCAGTCTTCAGACACCTGCAACAAGCACCACATTTTTTTCCAGGATAACTTTGCTCCTTGCAACCTAATGGTTTCTCTTATATTTTACTCCACATATTTGCTAATATTAGCATTGAGAACCAAACTTTACTTTCCATCAGTATAAGCTGAGCACCACAGTAATCATTTAAGTGGAACAATCTGTTCCAAATGACCAAGAGAGCTAATAATTAATGTGGAACAGAACAGGCATTTTGGGGAAGGACTTAATAATATTTGTGTAGTTTGTAATACTGTTGAGCCAAATGGGACATTCTGCATAATTCAAAGCCACTTGGGGAAAGGAAGAGAAGAAGCAGGCTTTCCAAAGAGAAATAACCTCAAGCTCTCAAATTTATCATAAGCAATTATTTTGTCCCTCCTCTGTCCTTTTGGTTTTGCTTAAAATAATGAAAACCTTCAGCATCTGAGTAGGCTTTACGGGGAGATGAAGGGGTAGGTGAGTGTGTGCATGCGCACATAACAATGACAAAATAATACCTTGCCTTTATATAGGTAGATGATGCAGCCTGAACTGGAACACTGTACACAACTCATCCTGCCTCAAACGTGGCAATACACAATCAAAATGCATTCAGGAAAAAACAATGAGAAACTTCGTAACTCATAACAAAACCCCAAAACAACTCCCACAGGAAGAAATAACTGACACTTCATAACTTTCTCCCTTGAAAAGCAGATAAGTTGGAAGCAATATGGCATATGCAAACCAGCTAATGAACTGAAATGGAAAAAGTAACTTGGATGCCTCAGTGGTAATGAAATTAAATTCTGACAAAAATGAATAGTTTTTCACACAATAAGCTATATCCTGCTGGTCTTAGAGCTCCTGGAAGTCATCAGGATCAGGGGTTTGATGAAATTGAGATAGGATTTGGCTATTTATATAGACAACAAGAATATCCAGGAACTGCAATTAATGCTAAGAAATCTAGAAAGAAAACTAAAAATCTTGGGCACTGGCAAGAGTCAGCAAGGCATATGGCAGCAGCTTCAGTAAGTGCTGGGACTGAGTGCTAGAATGAGGTGGACAGGGGGTTCTTGGGGTCAGGGGGCTTGGACACTGCTAGGAGCAACCATGGCTGATTTAAATAGCCCTAGGGAACACCAGTGACCAGGGCAGGCAAACAGGCATGGCACAGCAGCCAGGGCATGGCACTGCAGTCTGCAGGGAAGGGCTCTGCAACAAGCTTGTGTAACTAGACCATGTAAATGCTGTCCCTGTAAAATGGTGGGCACTCACCTCAGAGCTACAACCAATGTTCCTAAACAAAGAATCCCTGAGATTTCTGATGCATCTACTCAGACAGAGCTAGTAAAGAAAGAGTATCATACAGGCAGTAGGTTGCAACAAATGCCTAGATCCTTCTCCTGCAGAACAGGTAAAAGATGTGCACAGGTTACTGATCTATTATGTCAGGTGGAGAAACTTTAGCAGGACTCTGCTAAAATGTTATACAGTATTAGGTGAGCCAAAGCAGAGATAGATAGGTGGTTTCAGAACCATATTCCTGCAGCAGACACTACTGAGAATGACGTATCTTGGACGCTGGTGACCCACTAAAGAAGGACTCCACTTCAGTCTCATTCCTCCACCATCACAACCAAAATCAAAGATGAAGCTTTGACAGGTTTAATAGCCGTAGATATCCATGAGCTAAGCCTACAAGGGGAAACTGTGCCAGCAGCCCACAGTGAATACCACAAAATGAAATGACAATTGCCCATGGTTAAAAGGGCACTGAGGAGTCCATCTGTCGGCCTAACAGGTAGTCACAAGAGGTATGCTGCCTTTCAGTAGCTAATATCCAAAACATTGCTAAGGGGGTGCCACAACATGTTAAGAGCACAGACTTCTATCCACTGGGCATTAAGAAGAGTTTGGCTGGATGGTAAAGGGAAGTTATCCTTCCCCTCTACTCCACCTTAACGAGGCTGCATCTCGAGTTCTATGTCAAATCCAGGTTCCCCACTTCAAGAAATACAAGGAACTACTGGAGAAAGTGCAGCTCGGAGCCACAAAGATGAGTAGGGGACTGGAACATCTCTCTTATGAGGAAAGGCTGTGAGCTGGGTAGGACAGGGCACATTTGGCAGATCAGTGAATGTGTGGGGAAACCCTGTCTCCCCTTCTGGCCATCTCCAAATCCTCCCTTCTTCCCTTGCATTAGTTTTATAGTTTTCTGTGGTTCTCTTGCCCATAATTCCATCTCCCATTCCTTACAATGTCACTGCAATAAAGCTTTTCCTTCTTTGTCATTGGTCCGACTCAGGGTAAAAGCACATAATACGCTCCCTGCTACAAACTGCAACTCTCAGTAACAGACTGAATGCTGAAGCCATAATTCAGTCCAGAGGCTGTACTAAGGCCCATAAACTACTTGCTGTCTTCCAGTTTACGATGTCAGCAGGACTCCAGCTGAAATAAGGCTTCTACTGTGTATAACAGACACCGATGCATTATGCATAATGCATAGAAGAGGGCTGTAATCATAAATTCTATATCCTGCACTTCCTTTACATCACAGATGCAGCCCAGCATCTCTTATGCTTTCTGCTTACTGATACATAAAATCCTTCTCCTGAATCATAATGGCAGCCAAACCTTTTCTTGGGTCACTGCTTCTGATAAAAGCCATTAGTTCTCTCTTTTTCCCAAAGAGGTTGAAATAAACTTCAGTTCATCCTACTAACAAAACTCACACTTAAATTTAAGGACCATGTTGAACCGATGATCCAGGAACATTGCCCATGTCAGTCCATATTTTTGTCACTGGCAAGCAAATGATTTGTGCCTAACACCCATCTTTCGCTTCTTTGCATTTGGTATCAGCAGAGCAATCACACAAAGTGCTAAGCTATGCTGTGGATGCCAAACTGCAAGCGAGATATGCAGAGAGCATTTTCAGCCCTGCGGAGAAGGACACAGAATCCAGGTATGCACACAGGGCATGGTACAAGTCAATGTTGGTTTCACATGTCCCAGAATGGCCTTCAGAGTTCGAGTTCCAAAGATTCCAGCAATGATGCAGTAAAAAATGCACTGAATGAAAGCTCTGAAATATCCCAGAGAATAGACAATCTCCTGTGCATAAATCCAATTTTGACCTCAGGCTCAGACTAACCGAACTCTTTTGTACCTGAAGAAAGAAATAAGCAAAAGAAAGTGATATAGATGCATTACTTCAAAGTTATCTTACCTCACAGCCATTCTAGCGATGTGGCTAATCAAAGAAGGATGGTGCATGTATCCTTCTACTCAAAACAAATGCTTTATTTGTTATCTGAAGATAGTATAACCTGAAAAAATCTACATAGACTGTTTTACAATGCTCTAAATCAATTTAAGCTTCATGACAAAAAGCTCAAGTCCTGTGATGGCCTCATATGGCTGTCACATTCAGGTGGGCTGAAGATGCAGGAAGACTAAGCAGAAGCATCTTCAATATACATCACTTCAGCAATTTAGGCAATGTGCAAGAGGTGCCAAGGGCACCACGCAGATGCCTGGCTTAAAACTTTTCTCTTTAGGCACCTTGGATGACTCATTGTATAAAACCTGTTTCAGCAGAAGCAGAGAACAGTACTCAAGGGCCTAGAGCTGTGTCTTCCCTGATCACCCTCCTTGCGGTTACATGGAGGCTGTCCAAATGTATGCACCTACCCTCTGCAGCGCGGTAGTAAATGCAGTACATGTTTCAACCAGTGGACATGCCTCCATCTTTGCTCAAGATTTCCTTCATGGGTACAAATTAGTAACTGCTGTTCTCAAAAAGCCCCAAACACTCAGGAGACAAAACCCCAAAAACCAAACAAACAAACCAAAAATGGATGACAGGAGAATGTTTCATGTAGGTGTTCTCCCACTGGCAAAAGCTACACGCACTTGGCTGCCAAAGGCAGTTCCTTCCCTCTGAAAGGCTGGAGTTGGCCACTTACACAGTAGTAAAGTAATGAATGGAGTAATAAACCCGGATTTTCCCTGCATGGTTTTCAGCACTTCTGAGGCCACTTCAAGACATGATTTATCCAAGAGATAATCCCATGTCTTCTCTTTGTCAGCTAAGGGCAGTGAGGGGGGAAAAGACGAAATGAGAGAAACAAAATAGCTGGCAAACTAAAATGGTCTTAGAGAACAGCAATTCCTCCAGCTTCCTCTAGCCTGAACACTTCAAGGAAGCCTTTCCCATTGGCCACAGAGGTAACTGGTTGCACGTTGCCTTGAAGTTGAAATCTGGATTTTCTTATATCATACCATATTCGAATTGCCCACTAACAGCAACAAAAATCAGCAGCCATGGCACAATGGAACTGTCTATGTATTTATTTATTTTAAGTGGGGTGTCATAGCTGGGCACAGCTAGCAATTGGTACCCAGGGAAGCCTAAAGCATTATTTTTGATCTACAGAGCTTTCCACAGTTTGGAACCTAATTGCCTTCAGAAAGTACTGCCTCCTCCTCATCTGTTACCATGGCAGCTGCAATCAGCTGAGATGCTTGGGCTGACAAGCCCCGATTTAATAAGTTACAAGGTCAATTCCAAGGTGCTGTTGGTTTCAGAATCTACTCCTCTGCTTCGGTCTGACAGCTTTTTTCAAGAAAGGAAGAGTTAGGATAAATTAAAACTGTTCAGGCTGGGAAGAAGTGACCTTTTTTTAAACTGAATCAACAGCTCAGTGCACACTGCACCCCTAGAACTTGTGGTTTTTTCCTTTTTTATTCTCTACCCCCCCCAACAGCGTATGTGCCCTCATCTAAGGTCAAGGTGCAGATAAGTTTAGTAGACTTCATCTCATTTTAAAATATCTTTCTGCATGCTAAGAAAGCAGATTGTTCAACCAAGTAGTCAGGTTGTTTTCTAGCCTTTAAAGTCAGAAACCAGGGATTCTGAGCCTGTTCATTTCTACTTACTGGTTACAGAAACTATTGTTTAACTGCAACATGAGTATTTTTCCATATTGATGCCTTTCATATGGTGATCTCAAAGCACAAGACATGTTTCCAAGAAGGAGAAAAGCCTAGCTTCCCAATGCAACATCTCAGTCCTTCAGAAATGCACTTCCCTTGCCATCTGTGTAGTAACAAATTCAGAAAAATTAGTATTATCTTGGCAGTGTTCACAAAATGTACTCAGGGTGCAGGGGATGGTGGAGGGGTTCCTACCAAACAGGGAATTCAGTATCCAAGTTGCAGGTGATGATAATGTCTAATCAGGCAGCTGTTTTCTGATAAATATGCTATTAATTTTGTAGAGTATGACATAAGTGAGCTGCAATTCAGCTGAAGTCTGCTAACTCAATCCCACTGATGGACTTGTTGCTGAGCCTCTAGGTCTGCAGCTCTCCTTGTCCTGCA
Source organism: Clamator glandarius (assembly GCA_033459285.1). Classification (NCBI taxonomy): domain Eukaryota; kingdom Metazoa; phylum Chordata; class Aves; order Cuculiformes; family Cuculidae; genus Clamator; species Clamator glandarius. The sequence goes on along the minus strand of JAUNZM010000072.1, from coordinate 2,214,413 downwards.
CATTTTCCCTATGTACACCAGGACAAGCTACTTTGAAGAGAACAACCCAAAATTGGTATGATCAAACACAGTGGTCACATTATGAATGATTAATGTAAATTATACTATGTGTAAAATACAGATAACCCTTCCCCTGTATTTCCCAATGCAAGAGCAGATCACTGGCATTTGAAGTAAGTCTTGAAAATCAGAAGTGCTGATAGCATCAATAACAGCACACCATGAGATGCAACATTATTACAATAATAATGGCACTCATTTCAGACTCCTGCATTTCTCAGGTCATCAACCAAAAACATTAACAAAACACGGCCCTTCAGGAGATGAAAAGACTTCACAGTGTAATGCAAACTGATTCATACAATTTCCTTCTTCTCACCCACCCTGTGCAAAGTGCCTGCTGTCATCCTTCTTACTACTGGGACAGTTGTTAGTACCCCTCCTCACAAAAAGGATCCATCCCCCTCATGAAACTACATGGAAATCTAAGCGCATCAAGCAGCTGACATCAGTTTTATGCTCTTACTTGTACTTTCTTTTTTTAACTCTAGGTCTTGACCTACAGGCTTCATCAATGATGCCAGCACTGAAGCCACAGGGACAAACCATGCAGTTATACAGAGCAATGAGGTCTGCTGTTAATACATATCGTTCAGCCTTTACAACTTCTCCCTGAAAGTTTCATGTGAGATCCTGAAACACTGCATGGATCTCACATGAAACTTTCAGGGAGAAGTTGTAAAGGCTGAACAATATGTATTAACAGGAGACCTCATTGCTCTGTATAACTACCTGAGGGGAGGTTGTAGAGGGGAGGGTGCTGGCCTCTTCTCCCAAGTGACAGGGGACAGGATGAGAGGGAATGGCCACAAGCTCTGCCAGGGGAGATTTAGGCTGGACATTAGGAAAAATTTTTTCACAGAAAGGGTCATTGGGCGCTGGAGCAGGCTGCCCAGGGAGGTGGTTGATTCACCTTCCCTGGAGGTGTTTAAGGGATGGGTAGATGGGGTGTTAAGGGGCATGGTTTAGTGTTTGATAGGAATGGTTGGACTTGATGATCCGGTGGGTCTCTTCCAACCTGGTTATTCTATGTCAACAGATTAGACTCGAACCTAAAGGAAACTATCTCAGCTAAGTAACTGCAGGCCAGCAGGGCGTCTAGGACCTCCCAGCTACACCTCCTTTCAGAGCTACCAGAAATTCTCTGCCTGCTTAGCCAGCAGAGAAGCTTAGCAGAGCTGCAGTTCCCACCTGCCAGGCCCCATCCCACACCGCAGCACGGTGTTTTGCTGGGGGCACATGGCACCATAACCAGCTGCAGCAGAGCAGAGGGCACATGTCCTGCTACACTGTGCAGGCTACGCATCTTCTGCCAGAGGAGTCACAGTTTCTCTCTCCTGGGAGCAGCAGAAAGCTCTGGGCAAGCTGTCTTGCCTATAGGACACAGAATGGGTCCAGTGCACTCTTCAGGACAGAAGAGAGGATAGAGCTGAGCAGCTTTCAATCCTCATTCCCAAGACAGAAGTGGCAACAGTGGCACACAAAAGCTCTACAAGGCTCTGCTGTGGTCAAAGGCAAATGCCTTTGCAAACTGAGCTTATAAGACATTTCCCCAGCAAAAGCTTTCCACAAATGCTACCTTCCAGATTTTGAAATACTAGAAGAAATTTTGCTTTGATTTTAGGAACAACTGCTGAGACCTTATTATTCCATGACTCCTTTCATTCTTCCAGCTTAAGAGCGGCAGACAATGGTTGAGGCAGAAAAGGATCCATTTACTCCCAATATATAGAAAGCTAAACTAAACCCTTGATCTTGCATTTAAGGCATCTGTTCTGTGTATGTGTACCTATGTGCCAGTTTTGCCACTTGGACTTTTACCCCCATTTAACTGAAAGTTAAAGCCTGCAGGAAAGGATATGGAGCTCAGTAAAACAAACTGCTTCAAATTATAAATTTAAACACAAAGGTGGTATCAACAGCACAGAGATCTGCAAAACCTGATCTACTCTTCTTCTTCCTTCTTTGTCTGAATCAAGGAGGAGACAACTAAATGTTTAATTCCCTTGTCCATGTTGCAGCCTTAAATTTGTGGGGCACTTTTACAAGGCTACTCTCTCTGCTGACTAGCAGTGAAACCAGTAGCACACAAAAAGGAATACACAGATTTTGTCTTTATGACCAGGGAATTTCCTTGGTGGAAAGCATCCACAAGAAATTCAAGAGAGCATGCTGAAAGCTATTTTTTTTTCTTTTCTTTTTCTTTATGATATTCTTTAATAGACTAAATGGCAGTGTTAACACTATAAAAACAAAGGTAATTCTCAGGGGAATAGGAGGCTGCTATTCTGCATTGTTTGTAGAGAACCCTAGGCTGTTTGAATGGATGATACACTAATTTTGTGGCACAGCTGCTCAAGGGAGGTGCACACAGTTTACAATGGGTACAGTTAGTATTTAACTGTTTGTTACAGTCCTCAAAAAGATGTTTCTCCAATGCAAACATGCTATGAAATACCGTTTTCTCTAATCATATCAGAAAAACTTCAGTTCATAAAGCAATCTTTCTGAGATTTATGGGCAACTGATGCTCAAATGCTTGAAGGAAGAGCTGGCAAGCAAAAAAAATGAAATAGACCACAGGGATTTAATTTCCTATAAAATAACTCCCCACAAGCTGTTTAAATGTTCTGTACTTAGAGTGATACTCTGAAGATTTTCGAGGTAATGCTTGCAGTAAGAACTCCTTGTGTTCCTTCTGCTCAGAGGGCTCCACAAACACATCATCATATTTATGCCTTTCCCTTTTAAAATAACTCCTCGTACTTGTCAGCTAAATTAATTTAAATAAACATACTGGAAAAAGGAACACCTAGCTCAAGGAGGGTAGGGGAAGGGTGGACTAGGGGAGCAACTGCTACTGTATCTACCATATCTATCCTATCTACCATTTATCTACCATAAATCTGCTCACTTGCAGTCTCAGCTCTAACAACACCTCTGCTTCACACAGGCTTTTCTTCCCACTTTTCCCTCTGCTCCTCTCCATAGCCATTCCATGATGTGTCTAAGTCAGTTCTACAGGGTTGCTGATTAAAAACTGCCAGCAGTTAGACAATTTATTATAAAACCTACATGGGGATTGTGCATTTATGAATGTAATAATTAATCAATGCATAATAAGCATGCACTGCGCATATCAGTTTTCTTTCCATGTGCAGACAGCTTTGATTACCACATGGGTTACACTGCCATGCGGATCTTTAGTTCCCAGTAGCTGCTTCTCCACCTCGCAGTGTTAGCAAAGACACGTTCATTGTATTAAAGCCTGCATTCATCTGCAAAACCATCCAAATACTGCTGAATTAATTAATTTTGCAAGTCTTTCATAAGAAAATGCCATAGTCAGTGCCACAACTACTGAACTGCCACGTTTTTCCTTTTCAACTACTTTTTTGCAGAGGCTCAGCTATAAGGTGTACTTGGAGCTGTGAGCTGGTTTGCATCTTAAGAACATATTTCATTTTAATAGTTTTATTTTGAATTGTTTTAACTCTTTGAATTAATGGAGATTAAAATAAGAAATTAGACTGACATAAAAATGCAAAGTAGAGTATATTTCCCCCTTTTAACCTACTTTTTAACTAGAACCAGGTAGTATTTACTTTCACAAAACTTAATAGTAGCCAATAAGACAATTGTACACTTCACGAAAACTGACAATCAGACAGCTTAAATGGAAAAAGCTGTAACCTCTTCCTCAGCCTCCTCATTAATAAACAGCATCAGGCAACGATCCACAGTTACTAATAGTCAGTCAGTAGGGATTTGCTTTTCCCTTGCAAGAAACTTCCCTGTCAGTGGCTTTCCTCTACAGTACTACTTTCTGCCCAAGTGGAAAAACTCAGATGCTTTGCTCTAGAGATGCGCTTCCCTGTTAACTGCTAAGCCATTTGAGTCAGCAGTGATGGTATCTGGTGCTGAGTAATCAATGTAAGTTTTCGTCCTAGGGCCGTAGGTACACAACATGATTATGTCTCCTCCCTGATCAAAGGACTAATGTTTATTGCAGACTTGCTACCTGTGGGGACTGACCAGAAGATTGCAGAGCTCTGCATTTAGCTTGGAAACTAGTGCCTGAAGGACACTACTACATACATATAAAAATATTAATACTTTGTACCCTGTAATGGCCTACAAAGGGGATGACATGGTTTTATTCTGCCAATATGCAGAGGATTAAGGGTTTCTGCTTGAAGCCACTAACAACCTGAACAGGAGAATTACAGTAATTCTACTAAAACCATGCAAAATCCAAGGGACTGGCTGACAGCACAGTGTTACCCTTTCTGCTTTTCTTGAAAATGTAACAAGTACAACACTACAAACAGGACTTCAACCCAAGGAGGTTCAACTTAAAGAACGGGCCTATGGGAGTCATATGCAGCAATGAGGACATTTTTCATGAGACATTTCATCATTTTGAGATCTAAATCCTTGATGCAGAGAAGTCTAAATGGAGCTCTAAAATAGCTGGTAGCCTATCAAATATAGATAAAACTCACACTTTCTTTTCTGCTGCTCATACAACTCCATTTCTAGTGCAAAGTATCTCACAGCAAACAACAGCAAGGTACTCCCTTAAAACCTTGCACTGCTTTAGCCATTAGTTCACCATGCAAGCACTGTTGTCGTTACTTAAATTAGTAACACTACCTATGTCAATACTATTATTAACACTCTGATTTTTTTTTTATTACTATTTCATTAACAGCAAAATATGCTGTATAATTCTTCATGTGATATTATTAGGAGAAATTTACTGAATACAATTACAAGCCAAGAGCTGTGACTTACGGATCCTTCCCACAACACCTCTTGTGTCAGAAAATACCCTGAAATATTCAGCAACAGTTAAAGGATTACCATAACCAGAATACCTCAAGGCTGGAATAAACTGTTAGGCCCTGGTTCTGCAATGTAGGAGCCTGTATACATGGCATCTACCTCAGTTACCATTTCCAGACGCACTGTTAACAGCAATAGTTATTATACAGAAATTTAGCAAGTCTCATGCAGAACCAATGTGAATAAGAGTCCTTGACTGGGAATTCAGATCCTCCCTAAAACTAAGCCTGAAAACACAATAAGTGGTAGAGACTTTTTTTTTTTAAAAAAAAAGCATAAATGTTATTCTGAACACAAAATATTAATTGCCTAAAGGAGATTATTTGCCACCTGTTTGAACATGGCACAAAAAGCAGTGAAGATGCATTTGAGAAAGACTTCACTTATATGTTCATTAAGAGCCTTGATATATAGGTATTTCAGAGGTAAATTTGGGACTCAGTGAGGATCGAGATGACTGACTGGTTGTACTTACAGCAAACGATTTTATATTGCATGATGCTAATCCAACTTTGTTAAACTCATAGTTTAGCAATGACAGCACATATACACAGACTAAGTACCTGATTTTCTCATGCAAACACACAGAGAAACTAGTTAGATAAGCAACAGTCAGCAAAAAGAATATAAAATACTATACCTCTGAGTCATAATCTTATAGGCATCTGGCAGATAACAGCGGATATTCTCCATCTGAGCAGGATCAGAGTCACAGATTTTATCATCAGTCCTCCCGTAGTTGGCACTTTCAATCATGATAACATCTGTTCCTGGGCAACGAAGCTCTATGGGGTAACTCTCACAGGACAGTTCCCTTCGGACCACAGCCATGGGTACCGGCGCACGGCTGAAAGCTGCAAGGATTAACACAGAAACACAGCAAACATTTACTTTCCACACTGAGGCTAGGAATCAGATTGGAATGATGTTTAGCAGCAGGTTTATCCATATGCTGTACCGAGATGGTTTCGGTACCACTGAGATATGGTCTGCAGAAACATGGTCCAGTCCCCAGCTTGCTGGCTGCTCAGAGAAATCACTTCTCCACTCAGTGACTTTATTTTCTCATCACGCAAATAAGCTAATGATCCCTTTTACACAGGACTTTAGAAATCCCCTACTGAAAAAGGTAGAATAGCATCCAGGACATTGTTATTACTTCTGCTTAACAGGTCAAAAGCTAGTTAGCTTTCATCTATAATATTACAGTCTTGTGTTGTACCTGATCAACCAGGGGAAATTTTCTGGTAATGAGTAATCCAAGCACCAGGGTCCCACCTGCTCAGTAAGACTGCATCTGTCCTACTGCAGATGTGGCAACATCTGCATTGCCCCTGGCCCTTTTCTTGGTCCTCAGAAAACATGAGCCTAAAGACTTTTGCTGTAGCCTACAATGTGCTAGGGGATGGACTGTGGGCTCTGGCAACCATCCTGGAAGTTGGGCCCTGCAGTGATAGTTTCCATGGACAGGCAAATATATAGGACAGTGAGTGATTAAAGTTCAGCCCGAGCTTTGTGTCAGATCTGCCTGGATGTTTAATACGGGCACATACTTGTAAAGGTAATTTAAAGAGCTCTCAGAAATCTTACCTGTTTTAAAAGAAATCCAGGCTACAGTTTGCAAAAGAAAAAAGAAACATGCTTTGAGATGTCTTGAAAACAAAGCCCTCAAGCATCAGTAAATAAATTCACACGACAACAAACAATATTTCCCCAACTTTACAGCCTCTTTGATCCAAAAATCTTCAACAGCTTGACAAACGTGAATGTATTAATTCCCCAAATACTCGTATGAAGCAGCTACGAGTTGTCATTCTTGTCTCAGCTGTAGAGGTGTTATGCAGCTTCCAGAACATCTGGTGGGAAATATAAGCTGATGCTGGGAACTACATACTTGTTTTACAGCCAAGTGCACCAGCCACAAGCTGAAACAAAAGACAACCCCTTCCCATCTTTATTCCATGAGAAGGAAAACTCACCCAACATCAAAAAGGTTTCCAGCTGCAGGGATGATGTGCCCTCCTGGTTCCATTTTGTATTGCTTCCAACCACAAAACTCGACATATAAACTGTATCTACGTGATGGTCATAGAGTGGTCAGGGAAGGTCTAATGCTTAAGAGATTCAGACACTATCTGATACCAAGCATCTTTCAACAATTCACTTTCCCACCCAACACCATTGTAAAAACACCAAAATACCATCCCTAAAACCAAAAATTCCTTCCAATGAGCTGTTACCTCATCCCACAGAACTTCCATATGGTACACGTATGCCAAGTTTGCTCATGAAAATAAGAACTAGCTGATGCTTTATGGTATAGCCCTTAGGTGTATCAAGGCTACTCTCTTTGTCTTGCAGGAATCCAACTTCCATGAAGCCTTCTATTATCGTCAGTTGTCTCACTTATATCCTTTTTATTGAGTAGATACACATGCCCATTTCTGTGAACTTGCAGGGATTACTCTTAATATCAGATCCTTACTGATGTGCAAGAGTGGTAGTAGCACCACAGGAAGAACTGATCTGTCTCAACAGCACACCTAACCTGAACACAGTGGGTTTGCAGGGTCCACCCTGAAAATGGATACAGTTACCACACAAAATAACTGCCACGAGCTGAACATGCTCCAACAGGTTCATGTTTTTGGCAGGAAAATAAAGGCTGGAGTTAGTGAAATAATCCTACTAGCAAGGCATGACCCTGAACATATAAAGGGACGAAGCAAGAGTGAGGTTTGGAGAAAGTTCTCCCACCGGACTGATGGGATGCTGCAGTGTCGTGGTGGTAGCCATCTTTATCTCTCTTTCTTTGTCTCTTTCCTTCTCTTCCTTCTTTCAGTGCATGCCTCATAACCAAATAAACAGCAGCACCTGACCTCATTTGAGTCTTAACTCTGTATCTGAGTATCCGACCTAAATGCATGCATATCTTTACAACTCTTATCAGTGGTGGATTAATTGCTGAATTAGCACAGCTTTAGGGTTTGGATCATGTAAGATGTCTTCCTTCCCTGAAAATCAGAGAAACAGTTTTGCTCTAACCTCATATTGCAACATATATTTGTGTAATGCAGTAAATTCTTACTGCAACCAAATTCTCCTGTTATAAGATGAGGAAAGCCAGGAGGAGAAGAGTAAACCTCTAAGATGCAATACCTCATTCTTACCCTTGGCTTTACGTCACTAATCAATAAGCGAGTTGAGGATGGATGGGACATAAAGTCAGAAACAAGATTTGATCAAAGAGATAAGCTCGTCAGAAAGGCAGAGTTGGCAAAGCCCAGCAATTTTAGTCTGCCCTACAAACAACAACAAGAGGTACTAAGTTCTCTTAAAAGGATCTTTCCATAGAAGCCTGCAACAGATCCTGCTGTGCAAAACACTGGAGACTATGGCAACAGAAGGGAGTTTTTATTGCCTGCATTACCCTTTCCACCCTTACCATTCACAGGCACGTTGCTGTCCTAAAACTTCTGATGTCAGGCTGCTGATGTAGGAAAAGAGCTGTGGTGATCTCTCTTTTCAGGCATGAGTACTAAACCTGAGTACAGGCTTCTCTGCCTGGTAGGGAAAGACCTGGGGGTGCTGGTTGACAGCCGACTGAACATGAGCCAGCAGTGTGCCCAGGTGTCCAAGAAGGCCAAACAGGAGTTTAGCTTGTTTACTACTTGAAACAAGGACAGTCAAACAGCAAGAACAAAGGACAGACCTGAGCTCACCAAGAGGACACAATGAGGAAGGAGAGAGATGAAGATCATCAGAGGATTCTGGAGACACAAAGGAACTGTGATGTACACACAAGAGTGATAAGATATGATAATGAGTTCTATGTATGTTTAACCAGCATTTCCTGGAATATGTAACCAGTGTTTCCCGGAATCTATATGAATATGTATGTTTAACCAGTATAAAAGTCCCGTAGCCAGCCTCAATGGACACACACATTAGGTGAAATGATTTTTCCTGTGTCCGATGTCATATTATGTATTAAAGAAATACCTGCTTAACAATCAAACTGGCATTGATTATTGAATTTAGTTTTTACATGGCATTGAGCAGAACCAGGGTAGTCATTCTGCCCTTGTACTCAGCATTGGTGAGGCCACACCTTGAATACTGTGTTCAGTTTTGGGCGCCTCGCTGTAAGAAAGACATTGAGGTCCTGGAGTGTGTCCAGAGAGAGCGATGAAGCTGGTTAAGGGGCTGGAGAACACATCTGATGAGGAGAGGCTGAGAGAATCGGGGTTGTTTAGCCTGTAGAAGAGGAGGCTGAGGGGAAACCTTATTGCTCTCTACAACTGCCTGAAAGGAGGTTATAGAGAGGAGGGAGCTGACCTCTTTTTCCAAGTTATAGGACAAGAGGGAATGTCCTTAAGATATGTCAGGAGTAGTTAAGATTGGACATTAGGAAAAATTTCTTCATAGAAAGGGTTATCAAACACTGGCACAGGCTGCCCAGGGAGGTGATTGAGTCACCATCCCTGGAGGTGTTTAAAAGGCAGGTAGATGAAGCGCTTAGGGATATGATTTAGTAGTGTACAGGTATAGTTGGAACTGATGATCTCAAAGGTCTTTTCCAACCTAATGATTCTATGATTCTGAGCAGATTGGTGACAAGCAAAAGGTTCCTAGAACCTTCTCACAGAACGCTGAGGCAAAGTACCCTCCCTCTCCTGCCATGCATTTAGAGTGCTCCTATTATCTGCCAAGAAAATGGCAAACCGAGGTTTGCAGTCAATATTGACTACTCAGGGATATGGTTTGTCCCATTTCTTGAGCAATTTGGATCTCTTTATCTGTGAGGCTACAGAAACAGCAAAGATAGTTGTTAGTACTATTTTCTCACTATAGAAAACCAAACTCAAACCTTTGACCCACATGCTTCAGCAAATATATTTTTGCCATTAATTCCTATGTATATTTTGTAGTAATTATTCTATATTGTGAATGAAAGCAGACATTATACACGTTATGGTTGAGGAAAACCCTCTTAAAATCACAGAAATTAACTGTTGGACTGATATAAACCTGGTATATTTGTCAAACAGAAATCCTGTATATACACAGCTAATATTAACTCTTGTGTTTTGTTGGAAATAAGACATTAGGAACTGCTACCAGCAATATGGTTTTATTAAAATAGGATTTTATCCAAGGGCAAGGATAGCATTCTAATCTCAGAGCAACTCTGTCAACAATGATGATGCAGTACTTCAGGCTTCTATCGGAGTACAGAGGTTTAGTAAATGCTGTTAAAAATGTTTCTATACCAGATCTGAGAGCATTTTTCTTGTGTTTGGGACATCTCTCCTGTATATGAGATTTTATGGCACTGATCTACTAAAATTGCATGAATGGCAGTCCTAGATACCCAGCAAATCCCTGAAATCAAAACCAAACACCCCTCTACCAAAATAACAGCTCATTCTACCTCCCATTAAAGAGCCTCTAGGCACATGCAAATGTTTCTAGATGTGGCTTTCTGTTTACTGAAATTCACCTTTTTGTTTCTTACATAATCACTCAACTGCCTTAGATTAGAAGAGCAGCTTTCACTTACAGACACCTCACTGTGCTATCATGGAGTTAACATTTATTTCTTGGATATACAGCATAAAAGAAATGTGATACCCTGGACAAACTGTAGGAATACCTGAATTCTGCCTACATGGCTTTTTTCCTACTCTGGTGTTTGCAATTAATACTGCAACAGGAGATCAGAAGTTGGCTGTTTATCTCATTGTAAGTATATTTCTTGACACTGCTTCCCTACATGATAATTTTATTCAGACTTTTCTCCCTGGTTTTCCTGTGAGGAGGAAATTTTTTGCATTTTGCTATAAAATAAGATATATCAAGGTTCATTACACAGCACAGTTGAATTAATTCATTAATACATTTCTCTCTCTCCTTTGAGCAGCTTCCTATCTCTGCAGTCTCTCACTGAGTTACTTATTTAGTCTCCTAGATAAGCAGCCTAATTGTTGGCTTGAAGTTAAGAGAAGCCAATGGTTGCTCACTACTTTGGAAAACAAGTGTCTTTTTCCAGGATTCTATATGCAGATAGCCATCTCAATGCAGATGGCAGAACTCAGAAGAATTTGAAAAATACTCTTTTTAACATTTAAACATGTGCCAACTTGAGTTTTCTAAGTGCAGCTGTTTGGTAGAAAATCATCCTCCTGAGCTTCTGCAGGCCAAACTGAGAGCAGAAGGTGAAATGGCAATAGATAATGATGGGATTTTGTCTGGGCAATTTAGAACTTCTTTGTCTCTGTTAACTTTGGTAGCCTGAAAATTAAGTAAATCATCAAAATCTTGTGCTCTTTCACTCCCTCTCTTTTGACCTCAGAACATAATTGCCCCTTTACCATGCCTGCAGGGCATGGGCTTGTAGTTTCCAATGTGTGCTTAATCAAATTCTGAAATAGCCTTTAAATTACCTGTCATGTTGGCTGCTAAAGACTTGCTGAGCTCCCTTAGCAGTACAGGCATGATGGTAGTAGAAAAGTGTGTGATGGTGTTTTCTATTGGTTTTTATATGCAATTTTCCCAGCAAAATGATGTTATAGCTCAAAATTTTCAAAGTTAAATTTCAGTGCGTATTCAAGGGTGGTGAAACAAAAGCTGGAAATGTAGAGATAATTATTTTCACGAGTTCTACTCATGATTTAGTCTGCCCAGCTAAATACCTGACTTATTGTTCCCAAAGGCAAACACAACATACTAGAGGAAGAGGTTTGCAAGAGGATTCTCTTACATTGCAGGAGGGAGTATATAGAAGAAAAATACACATGAGAAACAATGCCTCAGATACGACAACAGAAGAAAACCTTAAAAAATTCTTCATACCCTTCCTTGCGCATTTTATATGGAGATCGAAGTAAACTATCTTATGGCTCCATAAATTGCTTAATCTAAATTCATTATAACACACAAGTGACACTTGCTAGGGATTTGCTCCCAGGTTACATGAGTGAAAATACAATAGATGTTCAGCAGCATATTTATATCTGACACCCTTCCCCACAATGAAGAGGAGACACAGGAGAAGGGTGGAGTAAACACAGAAGAGGTTCCCTATAGGGGCTGTCAAATTCACACACAGTCAGCACATTTTCCAAGATGAACAGCCACGGATGCAAACAGAAGCACACCAAAAGCCTGGCAAGTTCCAAAGGACACATCTCTTAAGCAAGCCTCCACTCCCAAGTATCAGCCTCCTGCAAAGTACCTTTTATTTCAATGGCATATCTCTTCTTCAACATTTCTAGTCACCCTAAAAGTCAGTTCTCAAAAGGGTGATGCAGAAACAACTGGCCCTTTCCATCACCCACAGGATGCCCAGGAAGCCCAGAGATGGTGGCCAAAGGATTAAGTATCAGATAGTACCAGATCCTGGGGCATTTATACTGCTTGTGCTCTCAGACGTGTGGTTTAGGGTGAGGGTGAGGGTTAGGAGATGGGGTTAGGGTTATGGTTTATGGTTAGTGTTTACGGTCAGGGTTACAGTTTAGTGTTAGGGTCAGGGTTAGATTGCCTAACACTATCTAAGTATTAGATTAGCTCTTCCTATAGGTGTAAAGAGAAATGAAATTTGGGCAAAGAGGTCTGATGCAAGATCACCAGAAAGAGGATCCTAAGAAGAATGAGGTGGATGCATTTGTACCTAAGGATGGGTGTATGTGGGAAACAGATCATTGTGAGGTCCTGTGAAGAAAGGAGATGAAGCTATAAAAGGCCGCAGAAACCAGATGCTAACTATAAATAAATGAATCTGAATGTAGGAAGTGACCAAGGTCGTGTAAAGGTAGAGAGGTAAGAAGGCAGACTGGCATATTGTACTGAACCAGACACGCAGAAGAAAGCAATGCAATAGCAGTACTGTGCTTTCTTTCTGTTTCTCCACTGCCATCTTCCCAGACTCACAGGCCGCTGCCTCATCAGTGAGTGATGGGAAATACTCTGAGAACTGAAAAAAAATTCTTTCACAAGCCCTCATCTGCAGAAATCCCATACTAACAGAAAGATGAATACCTCTGTAGCTAGTATTTACAATGCAGCACACTGCAAGGCAAGGAATCACCAAGGGTGCAAGGCAAGGGTCAGCCTCAATGCGGCTAAAGTGGCAGTGGTCCACGGTATGCCAGCCTACCAGGTCACTGTGGTTTAAGGGAGAGTGGGTCCTGCTTCCTCCTAGCCAAGCCCTCTTATCTCCAGCCATGGCTCTGCTGCTGGACCTGCACCTAGTTCTGGTCCTCGCTGAACCCCTTAATGAGGCAGGTCAAGTCAGTAGTTCAGCAAGAAACAAAACCAGGGGCCCAAGGGGTCCCAGGAGAAAAGAGAGGCTTCTGCTGCAAGAGTTGAATCAGCTCAGAAAGGTTAACTAAGGTCATAGAAAGGAAGCAAAAGATTTTTAAAAGGAAGGAAGGGAGGCCAAATTTAATGTGCTTTTCAGAAATACACAACAAGCTAACTTCAAATCAGGGGTCAGAAGCACAACTCCAGCCTGAGCTATGTGCCATTTAAATGAATTTAATTAAAGCAGAATCAACAAGTTGAGAACAATAGACAAATGAAATGCTGTCTCCAAGGGGATAGTTGAATGCAAGTACATTAATATTTAGGGCCCATCACAGGAAAAAGCTATTCCCAAGTATCTCTTCCTTTGCAGTTGATCATCTCATTTGTAATGAAAGGCATCCTTCGTGTGAATTAACTTTCAAGTGTGGGAAAACAGTGCACAGATAGGGAAAGCATCTGCAGTTAAAGCCCTTCGCTGCAGTGTAAACAACCCTTATGTTAAACTTACCCTTCAGCATAACAGTGACATTTAAAATATCCAAGTTTCGGATCTTGGGCCTTAACATTGAGATATTAGTGTTCGCAGTAAAGCAAGCAATGGGTTCTGTGCCACAGGGACGAGCCCTTCTTATGAAATTGCATACCACAAATTTCACTGGGGCCTTCAGTAAGGAAAAATATGCCATTTGTTACTCACTCAAAGTTACTGCTGTTATAGGAGACATTTAAATGTCTCACACAAACAAACAAACAAAACATGAACCAAAAAAACCAGGAAATCTTTGACATTGCTGAACAACCTTGAAGTCTCAAATTTAATGCAGCAGGAATTAATGCAATGAAGAGAGTAGAATTTTGCCCCATTTCAAATTACTCCACTGTAGATTTTTACTGTAACCATTAGTAAGGTTATTTTTTTAATCTCAGATAAAAACTTTTATAAAACACTATAGTAGGTAAAATCATAAAGACAGTTAGATATGCAAGAATCAAGGGCTTAGCCTAAGAATACTAAGGAAAAAAGAATTAGTTTGTCATTTTCGGATTTCCTATTAAACCTAAAGTTCATTTAATATTACACATTCCATTTTGCTTCCATTTAAAACATTAGCTTAAAATGTTACCCTAGCTACAATAACGAAAATCTGGAATAACTTTCCTCTTATCAACATATCAGCACAGTTTTTTTAGGTACGTCAGCAGAATGGGCTTCAATAGGATTTAGTGGCATCCCCAGATGGATACTGACCAAGCACTGAGGACGTGCTCTTCTCCATCATTTATACCACCGTGAACTGGGAGGTGGCAGCCCTGAGCTGCAGCAAGCAGGACGAGGATAAGCTGGAGGAGACCGAGACCCAACTACATCCTCAGAAACCGAGACACAAATACATCCTCAGAAGTCAAACATGTTTTGCTATGCAGGATAGCCACATGCAACAGGCTATATCTGACCTCTGTCTCACCACAGGAAAAAAAAAATGGGGGGGGGGGGGGGGGAAGAAATGCAACGAAAACAAAATCCTAAGCAAAACAAAACAAAACAAAAATCCAAATTCAGGAAGGGATCCTGTGAACTCAGCACTTTCAGAAATCCTTTTAAGGCTGATGCAAATCAGACAGGTTGGATGTATCTGGAGCTTTGCTGAACAGTAGCGTGACTACAAATAATAGAATCCTACTGATTAACACCTCCTCAAAGTTAAAGTTTAATTTTGATTTACAGTTCCCTGAATAGCCTCTGAAGGAGAACATTAAAGCTCTTGTGGAAACATCTGCATTACTGAAGAAATGAACAGCAGAGTGAGGATTACCTTGTGCTGTTTATGGACTTGTTTCTTGGAGCAGTAAATCTACTTTTGTGTTTGTATTGCACAGAAAGGAGAACTCTGTGAAATCTTAAGAACTGTCCTGAGAAAAAGACATGCAGGAGAATTTTTCCCTGACTATTAGAGCTTGTCATTCAAATACCTGTACAAAAATCTGGAGCCTCAAATATCCATCATTTAAACCAATTGCTTTACATCACTGATGGCCCAAGAATGACTCCTTTAGAGTTAATTTTACAAGAAATCACCCAGACAGTGAAGACTAGTCATCTTCAGGAAGTAATATGGCTGAAGTGAAGACTGTTAAATAAATAATTGTGATTTTTTTTTTTTTTTGGTGTTATAGACATCGCAGCTCCTTCAACTCTCTGACATAAATAACAACAGACAATTTGTTCTTTCCCCTAGCTATAACTCTGTCAAAGTCTTATAAAGAAGACTTAGACTGTTTTAAGATCTTGCCTCCTCCCAGAACTGCAGTCCATTATATATTTTTTTCATACACACACACACACACACACACACACACACTTCTATAAATGCATGATATATTTGCAACAGGCGAAATGGAAAGCATAAGATGAAATTTGGGGTCCCCTGCTCAGCACAACTTAAAGATCACTGATTTTTAGAAACCAGTGGTTGCTTATCAGCAAGATCTGTGGCTAATCAACAAAGACAACCCAGTCCCTAGCTGCTGGATGAGGATTTCCATAGCATGATATCTATGAGCTCCATCTCAGAAACAGAGGCATGAGATCTAAGATCCTTTTTGCTGATAAATTAGTGAGATTTACATGTATGTTGTGGCAACCCATTCTTTGCAGCCCTCTGATTCATGAGTGTCCTCAAAGTCTGTGATATAACTCCCCTCTGAGCTCAAAAGATCAAGGATTTCATGTCAAATATACTAGCAGCTAAAAAGAGCTTTGCAGAAGCATACTTGTTCATCCAAACAGTGGCCAAATTTACATCTCCCAGTCTCAAAAATAAAGAACAATAGGAGAATTAAATCTGGCGAATAGGCTGAAATGTGCATTTGTTCCAGGTGGAAATATTTTCCAAGTAAAAGCAGACTTTTGGAGAAATCACATATTTTTGCCTGCAGACACCCCTTCTCCTCAGTGGGAAATAGCAAAACATTAAAACTAATAAATAGGTTCCCTTACTATGAAACATAACAAAAATCCTGATTGTTGCATCCATGTACTCACAGCAAACATTGTGGTTCATTACATTTCCACCTAATGCAGCTTGTGCAAATATTCCTCCGAAAACACTATACATACATACGTGTGTATGTATAATACATATACTGTCCATTACAAAGTGAGCCAGACAGACTGCAGGCACTGAGACCCCAACCAGCACCAACCTGCAACACTTCCTAAACTGCACTGTTTCTCCCCTACAGGTTTCTGAAAGATTCCTCTGAGTTTAAAAAAAACACTATGGAAGGGTTTCCAGAGACTGTTTCTGGAAAATTTTAAGTTAAATTTCTCATGTACTTATGTTATAGTACATTTAAGTGTGGTTTCTAAATAGAAACAGATTTTATCCAACAAAGGATCCCCTTCAAGCACTTTTTCCTGTGTCTATAATACCCGTTTCTTTCTATACTTATCTCAAGCATTCAAGAACCTTCAGAACCTTCTAGAGTTATTTATACTTCCCATCTAGAATTTTCTGCTTTTTTTGAGAATAAAATTGTTGCATATTTTCATCACCTTGTGTTTGCTGCTCATATTTGAGGTAAGCATTCTGCTGTCACTTCCCTCCAAGAGCACTTTTGGAGCATGAAGAAAAAACGTCATAAAAGAAAATCAGACTTTTTTTCCATGCCCCCCATTATTTGATAATAAAGCACCTCAAACTGTGTAGCATTAAAAAACTGCTTTGTAGGGACTCAAGGGAACTACCTGAGCAAAATACCAAAGAACAAGTCTGTTGTTGAGCCTGTCCTCCTTAAAAAATAAAGTCATGTTTACTGCACTGCAATATCTGCTGTTATTGCTCTTGGGTGAAGGTGCTAAAATATGGGATACTGTGCTGGTGAAAGCTTGCCCTAAGGCTCCTAACTCACATAAGGAATGAGGAAGAGCAGCTCCTAAATACCTCTCTGCAATTTTTTCATTATCACTATCAGGGAAGTATATGTTGGAAATCTCATATCATGACTGACAAACACAACGAAGTATTGATGCCTACTTTTGACCAATAAAATTAGGGAAATTTTAGTGAGACTATCTCTGGATAATTTCATATAGGTTCCTGTTCTAACAAGTAGGTTGACCAAAAACAAAACAACCAACCATCAACAACAACAAAAAACAACCAAAAACAAACAAACAAAAAAACCCACAAAACAAATCCCAATTGCCCATAAGCAAATATCATGACCCAGTTTAAGTTGGAGAGTAAAATAAGATCACAATCCTGACTGGTACCATACATACTTGAAAGTTTTACCAAAGATAGCTCCTCATAGATTAAAATATTTCACACAAACTTAAACAGAGATAAAGATTTAAGCTGAAAAATGCAGACAGTAAACTGAGAAGTCTCTTTCAAGATAACAAAATGTCCAGCTCTGCAATCATGAGAAAACTCTTTTGTTAAACGGTTTACCTTCACTGAAAAAAATAAGACAAAGGCAGCAATGTAATTAACAAATTACAGTCTGGAAACATAAGACCACCGTAATAAAAGCTTAAAATTTAAATGAAACAACTGTGGCCCATCAAACTAAGATAAACTATGCTTATGAAAATTTTATAGAAGCAACAATATTTTTGCAATAGTAAGGTGTATGAGTCAAAGACAACCAGTTATCAAGCACGACATCAACCCCTTACATATATTCAGTAGCTCACTATGATATGTATTTGGAAAGAACCCAACAGATGTATTCATAACTAACAGTGATAAATATGTACTTTTTGTTCTAGCAGATATTAGGGAAGATATAATAGCAAATAGGCAAATATTTTTCATCCTGCAGAATTAGACATCTTCTGTCTGGGGGTTTGGAAAATCCCCCAACTCTTCTAGGCACCCCTTGCTGGTTTTTAACTCAATCTGGGACACTGATACATTACTAGCCATTAGGAAGAAAAATCTTCAGGCAATAGAACTAGACCATAAGTCCAGTTGCACACAGGAAAAAAAGCATTAGCTGTTGCTTCTCAAAAAATAATGTAAGCATAAAATTGTCATCCCAGCTAAACCATTTTTGAAGTTCAACAAGAACCTCATTAGTCCAGTATCAGTCGACACATTTCTTGATGATCTGAAAGAAAATAAACTCAAAGCTTGCCAAACTCCCAGTCAGCACAAAAATTGATGAAATGTTAAGTAATAACATGGACCTCGTCGGTTTTGCAGATTGATCTATACACTGTCTGAGAAGACTATGCTTTAACACAGACAAACACAAGTCCAGGTAGGAATACAAAAAGCACTCATTATGTGAGACCACAACCACGCAAGCAGTCATTGAAACAAGACTGTTTTCATGACTGATAAGAATTTGAACGCTGTATAGTGGCTCAAAGGGCAAACATGATCCCTGTGAGTATTAGGAGGTGAATAGCAAGCAAAAGTGGGAAGACAAAATTGGTCTGCATATGGTATTAATGAGTCTATTACTTGAACATGTACATTGTGGTATTTATACTTAAAAAGATTGTTGGAAACTTTGAAAGGGTTTTCAAAAGAACTTAAGAAAATATAAACTATAGAGCAAAAAATCTCAAGTACATTCTAGAAAGCCAGTTTTACGAGTGAGACACCAAAGTTATTTAACTCATCTAACAGACCACTGTAGTCTACAGGTATCTACAGAGGAAAGATATTTCTTAGAACAGGTTGCACTTTAATCTAGCAGAAAGAGATAAGCAAGGTGCAAGAGCTGCAAGCTGAGGGCAGATAAATTCAGGCTAGAAATAAAGTACATATTTTCAGCAATGTGAGTAGTTTACCATGGAACAGTTTACTTAGGTATATGATGAATTCATTATCATGACTGAGTATTTGAGTTACAGCTCAAACAAAAGACAGAGGAGCCTGATTCACAAATTACTGGATGAGATCTCTATTGTATAAACAGTTGGGCTTGTTGATCACAGCAGCCTCTTTGTATTTTAAAGATCTATGAAGATCTGGGAGAAAGAAAATAGGAAAAGATGGGGAGATTTGGCAGCATGGAACCCAATGAATTTATTATCTTAGAGAAAAAAAAATAAACAAACCAAAAATCCCCTTCAGTCAGCTTTTATGTAGATACCTGCTGCGCTCATCCATCCAAAGAAAGTTTGTATGTTGCCTTTATCTAGTGGCCATGAATGGATAAAATATGTTCAAGGACAGCTTCTTTGAATTCCTACGAATAAAAGACAGCAAGGAGGAGGAAAGGAATTGCTTAAACCAAACCAACAGATGGAATTTCAGTCAGATGCTTGCTTTGTTTTCATAATAAACCATAATCTGTGTAATCTAAAACAGTTTTTATTTGCTGCAGTGAGGTATAAAGACTATGGCATGTGAGTTGCTTCCTCAACCACTCATCATTAAAGAAGGTGCCTCTTCATTGCCAAAGATGCATTGAACCCTGGACCAGTCAGACAGAGTAAGGTTAGGAGGATGGATGGAAGCATAGGTATGGCACTACATTTTTAGTAGGTTTGTCTGCTTTGGGGTTTGTGTGTGTTGATTTTTTGGTTTTCTGAATCTGCCTTCCAATATGGTTATCTAATAAATTATTACAATTCTGAAAAGCCTATTAGGTGGTCTCTAGGTGCTACTAGCAATGTGAAGTCCTTACATCCTACAATAACAAAGCAACAGCAAAGGCATTTAGGGTCCTGGTATGATGTTACTGGGATGGGTTGGGGACATTATTTTACCAATCCTATTTCCTACTCACTGTGCTGCAAGTGTCCATCCCAAACTCTGGTGTGGTCCCCTTTGTCCTCTTTGACTGTCAAAAGTCCTCTTTGACTGTTTAGCTACTTATGCCAGATGTGGAGAGCTGCAGAGAGTCAGCCGGACTGCATAGAAGCACCCTGCTGGCAGCTCTGCACCATAGATCTGTCCCTGTCACCCAGGGAAAGCAGAGCACACTATTACTACAGGATTCCATGTTGAATTATATGCTATAACACAATATGGAAAGGTGGGCAAATCAATATTAAGGCACAAAGCCAAGAAAAACTTGAGCTACCTGGAAGCCTAAAGCTGCAAACAGTGACCGCCACATATATTGTTCATTATTTTCCTCAGGTCCAATATATAGGTTTCAGCAACATCAGACATCTACTTGCAGCTTCTCAGCATACTTGTATTCTCATAATGTTTTTGTGATATAAAATACTGTCTCCCATTCTTACATAATACCCTATGTTCTTTAAGTTCATCTTCATATCAAGGATAAATGGATTTAAAATGAAGGCAGCTGCATATATAAGCACTCTGCTTGAAAGACATACTTCATCTTTAAACAGCAGCAATCAATACACACAGTATATAACCTAAACAAATTTCTATTATGAATCCTTAATAGATGCATGCTTTGGTCATTTTTATTACTAATATATTATTGATTTGCAGAATACGTTACCGCCTTAGGCACTGGGATTTGCTGGAGTCCTTACACAGTATGTTAAGTTTTAGTCAAAATAGGAGCCCAAAGTCAATAACTCATTTGCCACCAATGTAGCCCCCCTACAGGGCTAGGTATTTTAATGATGGTCCAGCTCTCACAGTGGAATCACTTGTCTTACAGTGGCATTTATAGGGTATCTGTATTAATGTAAAAATTACCCGTAAGGCCTGCCTGCTTACCTTTCATTCTTCTTTATTGTCAAAATGCTTTGGGAGTCACAATTTGGAAAAATACTGGCAGACTAACCTTGCAGTTCCCTCACAGGGCAGAGTTTCTCTGAAATCAAAGCACCTGCTTGAGCTCTTTTCCTCTGAATCAAGGAACAGTTTCTCTTTCTTTGTTGCCATTCACATCAGGGAGTGGTGATTGACTCCTGCAGTTGCCCAGGAGAAAGGGAACCAAACAGCTTTCTTTGATATGACTACTAGTGCCAGCAGACAGGGAGAGGACAGCATGCCAATCTCAGTCCCCCCATTCCTGACATAAACAGCCTGCCGAGAACCTGTCAACTGTTACTCAGTAAGGCTTCAGGAGAAGCCTACAGTAAGATGGGTACCTCATAATATTGTTACACAAATCAAATCCAAAATGTTCATTTACTGCACAGAAAGTGGGGGGAAGGGGCGGGGATTCAGAGTTACAGTTACTTTGGTGAAACAATCCTACATTTTTAACTTACAGATTTATGTTACACAGGAGCAAAAGCACATTCATGTCTTGCTGGGATATTATCAAGTCTTGGGCAGGTCAAGCTTTATGTCAAAAGCCGAGCACAGCAATCACAGAGATGAAGTGTTGCAAGCATCGTCAGTTCTTCAGCTGGTCAATTAGATGATTCTCCTACAGACTCAAAATCAGCTACTTCCACAGTAAATCCATAGTAATACATTGCTTTTCTGCCTTTGATGCCTGTTCAGAGAGGGATGAGAATCTATCTCCTTAGAGGAGAAGGTCTGTGGGAGTGACCCCTGCTTCTCAGTACCTCCTCTTTGCTGTTGGTTTTCTTTTGTTGTTTTGCTGTTGTTGTTCTGTTTTGGTGTTTTTTGGTTTTTTGGGGTTTTTTTTACTGATGAACATGAGAACAAAGAGATGAAAATCAGAGAGTAGGAGCCCATTGCTGCCTTTTTTGCAGAAGAATAAACAACTGCAATAGGGACAACAGTAATCAAAAACACACCTGAGAAAATAACAGCTGCAAAAAGCAAAAGTCATAGCAGTTGCTTAGGCCTGTCTGCACACAGAATTTAAGTGAGATGAAGTGAAAAGGTTTAATTCATAGAACAATTCATTAAACAATTAAGCCATCCAAAAAGTAGGAGATAAGCTCCTAAAAAACTGACTTTAATGCACACTATCACACCAACTTTAAACTGACTTTTGTGATCTCCTATCCTGTTTCTAAACTAAAGGTAAGGTGCTCTTCCACGTCTTTCCCATACAGGGATAGCTCCCAGCATGTGCCTTGCAGAGGCTTCCCACATGGGCTAAATTTAGAAGCCAGCTCAGTCCTGGTCCTTGCTCCAAAACCCAAGGAGACAGGAGAGCTTCAGCATTGTATCAAGAGGTCCCTTAACAACAACATGAGGGGAAAATACCATGTCAGCCTTTCCTGCCTTGCCAACACCTGATAGTTTCTCTTTTTGCAAGGACAACTTCGAGGACCAGCCACACTGCTGCATCCTAGCAGATATAAGACCTGATATATCAAAACAGACCCAGCAGAGGCTCTTCCAGGCTATGGTAGGGCTCTCGACAGCCCAAAAACGTTGCAGAGAAAAGCTCCACCTTTTAAGCAGCACAGGAAAAAGCTTCCAAAGGCCCAGCTGACATCTATGAGGCATTTTCTAAGCAGTCTTTTCTGCTTTCCATCTTCATTCACCAGTAGCACCAAGAAAACAAAGGCAAATATAAAATTAGTCAGACTGATGCCTGTTAATGGATCTGTCATACATGGAGACAGCCCTGGAAATTATCCTTTCTCCATAGTGGCAAACCTTGTCTGGCATGGCTTGGGTCCAGGACCTCTAAGTTAGATGGCAATCCATATTTTTGTGTATTTTTACTGCATCACCATCCCTATTCAGCACATGCTGTAAGAGACCGTTATCGAACTGCTTTGGCTCAACATAAGCTGTCAACCACAACGATATCTCATAAGAGCTGCTAACCACGGAGATGAACTGTCCCCAGTGGAAAAACCACGACATCCACCTGAAGCGGTGTCTATCAAGCCGAACACCTGGGCATGCATGCATGGAGGACAATGTCTTCCTGGAAATGGGTGGACTGTTCGACATCCACCCGAAGCAGTGTCTATCAAGCTAAACACCTGGGCATGACAATGCCTTCCTGGAAATGGGTGGACTATTCGGGGAAATTGTGGGGACTGGGGCAATAAATGGGGGAGCCTTTTGCTTCTTCATTGCTCGGTGAACTCAGGGTCCTCGGTTGCTTCTGACCTTCTGTGTGTTGCTGCACGCGCCTCCCCACCCCCGATCTTCCTGGAGCTTGGAGCATCATCGTCACTCCGTGGCTGTGTCTTCATCATCACCTGCACCGAGACCGACCTGACGGGACATCACTGGATTCGTGGTAATGGTAATTAGCTGCATATCTACCGTCTTCTTGCTTAGGGATTCTAACCTTTCCTTTCTTTTCCTCTCTGTCCTATCACTGTTATCAGTTGTTAAAGAAAATAAAGCTCACAAGATTGTACAGCATCTGATGCTGTTTGAGTCTTAATCTTGGCCTCTTGTGATCGTTTAAGAACCCTCCCCGATATTGGATCGGGACACATGCACACAAAGCACAGTGAACCCAGTAAACACTGAGAGTTTACTTGTATGTATCTTGTGCTAGTCAAAATACCATGTTTCTAAAATTAAACTCTCTTTGTTATCAGAATTAAATAAAGAAGTACCACAACTTTGCTTAACTTCAAAGCCAAAGCTTGTGGCAGTTGTTTCAATTAAATGTCTTATTTGCTCAGATTCACACTGAAAAATCAGTCTGTAAGGCACACCAAAACAGGAAAGTAATATTCAGACAATATCTCCCTCTCTGTTTTTTAAACACACAGTCAACACCACTCCACTGAAATTTCTTCCAAACAAAACAAATACTTTGCAAAGTTATTTTTTTTATTTCTTTAAATGCAATTTAAAACAGCTATGCAAAATAAACAAACAAATAGGAGCTTGTTTTTAATTTCCTTCTCCCCTCTCAATTGTTTCAGTGAGGGAACCAGAGCAGAGACATAGTGGGTAGGAGACGAGGAGGCTGGAGTCTATCAGTGGTGGACAGTTTGATTCTGTTGGGTGAACCTGACTGTACTCTGTATTGTACCCACTTTAATAGTGCACAAACCTTGGCACTGTTCTTCCCAGTCATTTTCTGTAGCATCTTTGTGTTCCTGCTATAAGGATGCTATTAATGACCATCTCCGTGTCTGGAAGCCCTTCTACCATGGGCAAGTGCATTGAGAAACACCATAACTTCGTGATGTAAGGAAGCTGAGGAACTCATTCATAGAATCATAGAATCACTAGGTCGGAAGAGACCCACTGGATCATCGAGTCCAACTATTCCCACCAACCTCTAAATCATGCCCCTAAGCACCTCATCCACCCGTCCTTTAAACACCTCCAGGGAAGGCGAGTCAACCACCTCCCTGGGCAGACTGTTCCAATGCCTAATGACCCTTTCCTTTCCATGAAGAATTTTTTCCTTATCTCAAGCCTGAATCTCCCCTGGCGGAGCTTGAGGCCATTCCCTCTCATCCTGTCCCCCGTCACGTGGCAGAAGAGGCCAGCTCCCTCCTCTCCACAACCTCCCTTCAGGTAGTTGTAGAGAGTAATAAGGTCTTCCCTCAGCCTCCTCTTCTCCAGGCTAAACAACCCCAGCTCTCTCAGTTACTCCTCGTAAGACTTGTTCTCCAGCCCTTTCACCAGCTCTGTCGCTCTTCTCTGGACTTGCTCCAGAGCCTCAACATCCTTCTTGTGGTGAGGGGTTCAGGTCAGCTTGCCATAACACACCCAGAAGTAATGGCCAGTTTTGTTGTCTGTTAAGCAGCAGAGTATCTTTTCTCCTTGGCAACAGTAATAGCTTATTTTCTGCATCCTCCTTAGCAGTCTTGGACTGGACCAACTCCTCACATAGCTAATGGGCTCTGTTGATGCTGTGAGCCACCTATCAAAAGCAGGGCAGTTTCAAGGGATGCAATGATTTCTCCATGAACATTAGCAGTACTTTATGTTTCAGAAGACACACAAGCATTGCACGGATGGAAGGAGTAGGAGATAAGGCTGAGAGAAGCAGCTGCTTCTTATTTTTAACCTCACTTCACCCTGTAGCCATTCAACTCCTTCAGTTACATCCTCATACTATGTTTAAACACTCGACAGGGCCCAGATATCTCCTCTGCGCCCCTGCTCCAGGGTATTCTCCAGTGTTGTCCTGGAATTACACCCATGCCCTGCCACAAGTGGTATTGCTGTACGTCAGTTGCATGAACCATCATGCAACACTATCTCCTCTTGCATGAGCTTGTTATCACAACATGCCTGCATTTGCCTGCTAGCCACAGAATGCCTGCACTGTGCCTCACCAAGGCTTGGTCATATTTCCCCAGGCTTATACTTTGCACTTATCAGTGTGGCTGGGATTACGCATCAGCTGGTTTGGCAACCCAGAGCAAACTGAACGGGCTATTGACTCACAGCACAGCTTACAACGATGGCAGTTGAATGGCTGGCAATCTCCACTAACACTGCACATAGAGAGGGTAAGTCTGTACCTCCTGTGCTTTGGGTTCCTGTAGCCCACATGTGTTTCTGCATTGGGTGTTCAGCTCTTCACTGGGCCTTACCATTAGCTTTCTCTCCACTCTTCCTTCTTCTAACCTGCATGCATCATGTGGATTCATTAGTAGGGAGACTTTAATATCTCCAGAAATTACATGCTAGAGCCAGAGCTGTCAGGTATCTAATGGGGTTAAATTCTGCCGCTTGGTTACTGCAAGAGAAGCAGTGTTGCTTTGTCTGGGGCAAGTACACTTGCAAACCCAAGGCAGCCTTGGGCAGTGCTCCCAGTAACAGCTTCTCAGTCATACCTTGGGCTGACTGTTCTCTGGTAAGTTGGGAAGCAAATTTTATGGTGGTTTTCTTATCTTTATTGTCCAGGTAGGTCTGCACACAGACTCCTATCTTCCTTTCTCTATCATCCTTCTCCTGTAAGGGAATTTTCTTCTAAGTGAAAGTTTTCTTCATGTGTTTGAGAACTTGCATAGAACCTGTTAGTTTCATTGTGATAGTGGTTTTCTTTCTCTTCTCCTTTTAATCGATTAACAAAAAATTAATAAATTTCTTCTCCTTTAAACCAGATTAACAAAGGTAAAGCTACAACTACAGCATGCAGTCTGGACATGTTAACAGGCTGCCTCCCTCTTGCTTTTCCTAGCCTGGTTTCTTTCCTCCCCATAACAGAGGTTGTTATGGAGATTTCTTCAGAAACAAAGTGAAAAGAGGGAATGCAATAAATACGAGGCACAGAAAAGGCCATGGAAGAGATAACAGATGTAACAGTACAACATTTTTGCAATACTAAATCCATTTTGCCCAAATCTACACCTAGAAAGCCACTGATGAAGACACCAGACCCTCAGATAGTCCTGCTCTCTAGTGATCACGACAACTAGACTGAAGAGGTCCTAAGGTATTTCTCCCCCTTCTTAGAGTTGTTCAGAATGCTTTAAGTGATGAGACTGCCTTTCAACACTTTCTCTGAGACGCCCATGTGCCTCTCAAACAAAAAGAAACTGCTGTGCAAGAGAGAGGGAAGCGGGTAAAGTAAGGAAAGAGAAGAAATAACAAAGAAAAAACAACTACTCAGAAAATACAGTGGCAAATTACAGCAGCTCTGTTCACAGCAATATTTGGGGCTGTTCAATGATCCTGCAGTCATCTATCACCATCACACTAACAGGATGGAGGGAAGCAAAGTCAAAAAGAGATTAGAAAATAGGTACTTGTAACTACAACAATTGCTCTAGTTTACCATATTATGCCTTATTTTAGCTCCTCAAAACAAATACCAGTACCTGGTGGTTGTTTGGTGTTTTCAATTTCTCTGGATATTGATCTTGTTATTTTGACTTATTCCCAGCATATATGTTGATAGAGCAATATAACCAGAGCCTGAAGACAAATACAGTCTCCAGTCAAGGTTATTTTACACACTTAGGTAGGCTCCGTTCCCACAGCGTTTAAGTGCATTTCACATTTTTCTGCCTGCTTGTCTTCACTTCACACACCAAGATCTCAAAGACCCTTATTGGCCAGGTCCACAGCGTAGTCAGAAGAACTGACATGAGCCTTGGTACAAGGACGGGCACAGGATTTCACCCGAAAGCTAATGCTCACCTCTGTGCTGCATCTTCCCCTACAAGCCTCAGTTCAGCAGCACTGTCTGCAACTCTGGTAGCTTCACTGTTGCAACAGCTGCATGCAAGCAGCTTGTTCGTACTCATAAGCCATTTCAGTGGGATTCTGAATGCATGGAAATGAGCCCAAGCGTCCCATCGGTGGTCAAAAGTCTGTGCAAAAGCAGGATCCTCAGCTTAGCAGTTTTAGCTAGCCAACTGAGAGAGCTGGAAATGCTGGGGGAGGAAAAGTCACTATACTGCCTCTCCTCTTGCCTCCGTGACAAGCCCTTTGACTGGTCAGAATGCACACAGGCAGCGTTCCGCTGCAAGACGTGCAGGTAAGCAGTCCCCATGCATATGCCCAAAAGTGCAAAGCCCTTTTATTAAGGGCTGTTACAATCCATTGTAAGCATTCCCACATGAAGAAAGATCCTAGTAAATCCTCTAGCTTTGAGCAAGGTCACTAAAAGGACAGACTGACTTGACAGGTAAGAGGAAGTGAGGCAGTTCAACACTGCAGAGAGGATGCAAGGCATGAATCCTTTACTGGAAAAAAAGCCACAGCCCGAGGTGAAGTTACTACAGCAAGTCACGAGTCTTTTACAGTTACAACCAACCCATCAGAGAAGCAGCCTCATTTAGTCTTGACTCCAAAGTTGGTTACTACAGCACACCCCGTGTGGGATGGCTTCCACACATGTAAAATATCCTCCTTACAAGCATGATACAAATACACCGAAGCAGCTTCTTCAGCTTGTAAAAGAATGGAGAAAAAAGAGATACATTTTAAGTATTCAGTGTTGGTAATGGTATGAAGAAGGTAAGTAGGAAATAATTGCTCAGTACTTCCATATTGACACATATGAGAGAAGCCAATAAACTACTTATGTTCAAACAAGGATAGTGATGTATTTTTGCACATACGATATGATGACCTTGGGAACTCACTAGAGGATAATGTAGAAGCCAGAGATATTCAAAAAGAACTAGACAAATTCACATCACAGAAGGACCATCAGTCGTGTAACCTGGCAGTCCAGATGTTAGCCCCAAACCAGAAAGCCTTTATATCAGAAACAGAGAACATCTGCCAGGAGAATGATCACAGTCACACCATTATTCTCACGCTACTTTCCTTCTCAGTCTATCTCTTGCTAATTACTGCTGGAGACTGGACACTGGATCAGCAAGTCTTCAGCCTGACCCAGCAATGCTTTCTTT
The DNA here is from genome assembly GCA_033459285.1 of Clamator glandarius. Taxonomy (NCBI): domain Eukaryota; kingdom Metazoa; phylum Chordata; class Aves; order Cuculiformes; family Cuculidae; genus Clamator; species Clamator glandarius. Next base: position 2,186,065 of record JAUNZM010000072.1, on the reverse strand, counting down.
CGGGATTTGCTCGCTGCCTAGAACAAAAGAAAGAGTAAGGTGAGGTGTCTTCTAGCATCCCCCTAACAATAATGAGTGTGATTGTGAGAAAGAGGTGGAAATCAGAGCTACATAACATAAGGTGTCTATGAAGCCAATGTGCAAAGAAAACCTGGAAAAATACATGTTGTTTAATATCTTCATCACAGAATCACTAGGTTGGAAAAGATCCACTAGATCATCGAGTCCAACCATTCCTATCAAGCACTAAACCATGCACCTCAGCACTTCATCCACCTGTCTTTTAAACAACTGCAGCAATGGTGACTTAGCCACCTCCCTGGGCAGCCTGTTCCAGTGCTCAATGACCCTTTCCGTAATTTTTTTTTTCTAATGTCTAGCCTGAATCTCCCCTGGCACAGCTTGGGGCCATTCCCTCTTGTCCTGTCTCCTGTCACTTGGGAGAAGAGGCCAGCTCCCTCCTCTCCACAACTTCCTTTCAGGTAGTTGTAGAGAGCAATAAGGTCTCCCCTCAGCCTCCTCTTCTCCAGGCTAAACAACTCCAGCTTCCTCAGCCACGACTCGTAAGACATGTTCTCCAGCCCCTTCACCAGCTTTGTCATTCTTCTCTGGACACGCTCCAGAGTCTTAACATCCTTCTTGTGGTGAGGGGTCCAGAACTGAACACAGCATTCGACGTGCGGTCTCACCAGTACAGGGGGAGAATAATCTCCCTTGACCTGCTGGTCACACCGTTTCTGATACAAGCCAAGATACCATTGGCCTTCTTGGCCACCTGGGCACACTGCTGGATCATGTTCAGTTGCTGTCAACCAACACCCCCAGGTCCTTCTCCTCCTGGCAGCTTTCTAGCCAGTCTTTTAGTCTGTAGCACTGCACAGAGTTGTTGTGCCCCAAATGCAGGACCCAGCATTTAGCCTTGCAAAACCTCATCCCATTGGTCTCAGCCCATTGGTTCAGCCTATTCAATGATATTGACAGTGACATTGAGTGCACCCTCAGCAAGTTTGCAGATGACACCAAGCTGAATGGTGCAGTTGCCACATCAGAAGGATGGGATGTCATCCAGAGGGACCTGGACAGGCTGGAGAAGTGGCCTGTGAGAACCTCTTGAGGTTCAACAATGCCAAGTACAAGGTCCTACACCTGGGTTGGGGCAATCCCCATTTTCAGTACAGGATGGGGGACATTGTGATAGAGAGCTGTCCTGTAGAGAAGGATTTGGGGATGCTGGTCAATAAGAAGCTCGACATGAGCCAGCAATGTGCACTCGCAGCCCAGAAGGCCATTCGTATCCTGGACTGCATTAAAAGAGGTGTGGCCAGCCAGTCAAGGGATGTGATTCTGCCCCTCTATTCCTCTCTCGTGAAATCTCAGCTGCAGTACTGTGTCCAGTTCTGGAATCCTCAAAGTAAGAAAGATATGGAACTGTTAGAACGGTTCCAGAGGAGGGTTACAAAGATGATCAGAGGGCTGGAGCATCTTCCCTATGAGGATAGGCTGAGAGAGTTGGGCTTGTTCAGCCTGGAGAAGAGAAGGCTCTGAGGAGACCTTATAGCGACCTTCCAGTACCTGTAAAGGGCTTATAAGAAAGATGGAGGAACTATTCATAAATGGTTGTGGTGATAGGACGAGGGGAGAATGGGTATAAACTGGAGAGGGGCAGATTTAGGCTTGATATAAGGAAGAATTTCTTCACCATGAGAGTAATGAGACACTGGAACAGGTTGCCAAGGGAAGTTGTGGATGCCCCATCCCTGGAGGTGTTCAAGGCCAGGTTGGATGGGGCCTTGGGCAGCCTGATCTAGTGGGATAACCCTGCCCATGACAGGGGGGTTGGAATTAGATGACCTTCAAGGTCCCTTCCAACCCAAGCTATTTTATGATTCTATGATTTGATTCTCTTCTCCCCTGCACCCTATTGCTTTATTTAATAAGATATCACATCAGTTTAAAAAGTTATTTCCTAAAGAACAGATTTGCAAATCTTCCAGTGGCTTAATATCGCTTCGCCTGAACTCTGTTAAAACTCCTGTGGAGTTCAATGATAGCACTGAAGGGAGGCAGCAACAGCAGCAGGGAAGAACACATCTCACATGCTAAATCCTCCAACTAAATCCAACAATCACTGAGGGAAACATTCAACAGGAACCCAACACACACTAACTGCTCTGTCACTAAAGCTTAAAGATTCAAATGGAAGAAACAGCTCTCCAATATCAACGTGCCGAAGTCAAATGCAATCACATGAGCATGGCCTAGCTTGTCATTTGCACCAAAGTAGTGAAAATGGGGGCAAGCTGGAGACTTCAGCTTCAGTATATCCTTACACTCTTCTTTGGAGAAGTGTTAGTCCTCTTTCATATAGGAACATGACTTGTATGGTATTGTTATGTAAAGGTGTGTATTTGTGCATCCCATTGAGTCACTGACTTTCAAGTCAAGGAAAAAAGATTTCACTAATTATTAACTTCCTACCTGTTTGGTAAGAATAGTTAAAAGGCAGAAGAGAGAAACCCAATTAGCACAGAAGAAGCTGTATGTTCATCTCGGCCTATACTAAACAACACAGGGGCCCAGCATACTTGGTTCTTTGCTAAGCTACTATCTTACAGCTCCCGTAAGTGTGTCCATAAGGCAACAAGCAAATCCTAGTAAATCCAAAGACTGTATTCAAGTCTCAGGATATCCCACTACAACAGATAAAGAGACAGTCCACATGAGGATGGGATATTGCTCTGCTTTCCAGCCACCAGAAAACTTTTCCCAGTCCACTCCCTGCTTCCAACCCTGCAGGAAACAACCTCCTCTAAATCTCTACTTCCTGGATGCGGGCTGACATCTTAGGGGTTAATTTCAATAGAAATAGTAATCAAATCCAGTCTATTCCACACCAGCCAAATGCTGCAGCTGATAAAAACACTCTGCCAGTGCCTAAGAATTACTGTCCTACATTAAGTTCACAGCAAACTTACATGCTAATAGTCAAATTAATTTCAAGATTTCATTTTCTTCTTGTCATTTGAAATCATCATTAAAAAAATATATATAATATTACTGGAATACAATAAAACACTTTCCCATGATCTTAAGCACAGTTCTGTTGACACAGAATAACCAGGTTGGAAGAGACCCACCGGATCATCAAGTCCAACCATTCCTATCAAACACTAAACCATGCCCCTTAACACCTCATCTACCCATCCCTTAAACACCTCCAGGGAAGGTGAATCAACCACCTCCCTGGGCAGCCTGTTCCAGGGCCCAATGACCCTTTCTGTGAAAATTTTTTTCCTGATGTCCAGCCTAAATCTCCCTTGGCGGAGCTTGTGGCCATTCCCTCTTGTCCTGTCCCCTGTCACTTGGGAGAAGAGGCCAGCACCCTCCCCTCTACAACCTCCCCTCAGGTAGTTATACAGAGCAATGAGGTCTCCTGTTAATACATATTGTTCAGCCTTTACAACTTCTCCCTGAAAGTTTCATGTGAGATCCATGCAGTGTTTCAGGAAAGGCTTGCCCTTGCTTTTCTATCACATTTTAATCAAATCTATAGGTTGCAAAAGACATGGTATTACTTTACACAGCACACTGCTATTCAATATTTATCCACTACAAGAGGAAAAAAGCTTACCAAGTGACATGTATTTATATTGTCATTTTATAAGAATTTTATATATATATACATATGTTTAAATCAACGTAATACACTCAAAACATAGAGCTGTAGTGTAGTACAGTAACAGCCTGGACAGACAGAATCACTAGGCTATTTCACACAGTAGCTGCTGAGGTGCTCAAATAACATAGCCAATGAAGAACCATGTGTGAAAGAAAGTCATGGAAACAATAAATTATTGGACTGAAAAGGCTTCACTGCAGTAAGAAAATAAAGTCAAAGAAACCTCAAGAGTCACTTTGCTTAGTAGAGTTGGTGAAATCACGTGCTATGCAGCACTATCCAGCTGAAAATAATATCTAGGCCTGAGTAACTGATTACTGCATTACTCTCTCTCCCTCCCTCCAACCTTAAGGAACATGGGAATTGCAGCTTTCAAGCTGCCTGAAGTTTCTGTACCATTGTATGTTAGGGAGTTGAAAAATACATGTCTTCTAAAAAATAACAAAGATGGTCTCTGAAAGTTAGTGTGGAGGCTAGTAGAAAGAAAATATTTTAAAAATTACAAAAGGAAAAGTAAAAGCAAGAGAACCACTATCTTCCAGCCTGGTCCAGCACAGCATTTCCCAGACCAGGCACACTACATTATCAGATAATTTCTGCCTACACCTTCCTCCAAGCACAAAGTTACATTCACCTCTTTGCTGTCTTCAGGAGAAGTGCTCAGGACCTGCCTCCATGTTTGTGAGAGCAAAGTGACTTAGGGGCTAAAATCCTAGTCTACAGGAAAACAACAAAAGCTTTAGAATCCCACAGTCATTCCAAGCCCATGAACTGCCAATCCACAGACCAACAAGACTTAGAAGGTGCACAGGACTTTGTGGACAAAACTGTACAAATTTTCAGTGCAGGGTTACTGCATGCTGAAAGGAAGAGAAGCAACACACGTTTGAAAAAAGAAAGCTTTCTTCCTTCTATTGCTGTCTACTCACCATTTTATAACATAGTTTAGCTTATAGACATAGGAACGATCATTAAAAACTGCCATAGTTCCACTAAAGTATAAACCCGGTGCATCTGCAGCTCTGCTGTTTGCCTTCTGCACCCATCAGCACAGAAGGGTAGCTCCAAGGCTAGGGAGCTGCAGGCAGCTGTTGGAGATCAGTTCGCACATCAGGACAACCCAGCACGAACAGAAAGTGCCATCATTTGCAGGAACAGCACTTATCAGAGAAGCAACTGCTGCCTGGCTCTGGAGCCTACATCTAGAAGCCAACCCAGTAAGCAAGCACTGTTACTTACCAATACCAAAAAATTGGAAAAAAACCCAAAGAATCTAAAATGTTATAGTAGCATAACATGTTCATGTTCTTATGCTTTACTTGACATACATGTGGTTTAAGAAAGCATTTTCATCAGGTTGGCGTTGTTCAGGATACATGGGGCCCAGAAGAGCTGGCTGAAAATGTTCTGACAAAACTTTCTTTCATCAGAAAATGGTGATCTGTCAAAAGTAAACCTGTTCCAGAGAAGAGGGGAAATTCTGAGAAATCTTTTTGGGAAGACAAAAATGCATATAAAACAAAAACTTCCAAATTGTCAAAATGTCCAACTTAAACATCTTCTAAATGAAAAGATTACACTAATCTTGAATGCCTTTTCATTTCAAAGTGTGTATTAATCTTTTTTCAATCAAGTTTTAAAAAAAGTTGAAATCAACATGTGGTGCTTCCAAATACTGTAAATCCAATCCTTTCACTGATGAGTTCTCATGTCTTTTCTCAATTCACAAATCATACACTGATTAAATGTGAGAGACGAACATTCCAGTCAGGATGGAAAAATCTTCCTTTCTTTTCCCCTCAAAATCATTCTGGCATGATCAAAAAAGCCTTTTCTCCTCTGGCTCTTCTCAGCAGACAGGGAGTCTCCACTGTCACAGTCATGCACACAGCCGTGCTCTACTGAGTTCCTTTAGGATTTGGATTTTATGGAACAACCCATCTCTAATGAATATTAAATATGAGAAATAGAAGACAATGTAAGAAAAATAGCCATCTCTATAATAAATGTCAATTTCTTAGAGAACACGAGAAACCAAAACAAAACAAAACAAAACCAACCTAATGTCGCACATGGAAAAGTCTTGCTGCAAATCATACATTGTAGGAACTAGCTGTGGCATGGGGACAGACCTCTCCAATTTTTTTGGGTTTTTTGTTCATTTGTTTCTGACGAAGGTAACCCTTTTAACAACTGCAACACAACACAAAAAAGGATGCAGGTGAAGCAGTTAGAGCAGCAAAATCATCAAAACCTTTTACCTCTGAGCTAAAATTACCACTGCCATTTTCACCCTATGCTTCTGACATTTGAGACATATGAAACAAAATCTTCCTTTCCAGCTGCTGTCAAACTGACCCACCTGGGAAAATCTGAAATTTGAATGTTGCATTGGTCAAAAGTTGAACCTGGTCATTCTCCATCAGGACCATATGGAAAAAAGGTAGCACTCCCAGGAGATTGCTGCAGAATTTTATTCCCTTACCTGTAAGTTTTTTCACATCAAACAGTTTAAGAATTTCTTCCTGGACTGGGACCTCATCTAGTCACAAAGATGTAAAACAGGGCACACTGTAACACCACCATTCAACAGTTTGTCATTCTAGGGAGTACAAGTTATCAGAAGTGTAATGATATTCATGCCCATTAAAGCCTGGTTGAACAGCTGGATTTATGACAGCCATAGTAACAATTTATTGTCTTTATTAACATAAGGAAGTGCAACGGAGCATAAGCAGAGCTGACAGTGAGTATCTAAAGACCAGGCAACCTTTGCGGTGGATGACATCAGAGAACTGTGGCAAGGGAGTCTGCTCCCAGGACTGACAGGAATAGGCAACTCCAAGCAGGTCCCAGCTGCCGAGCACCTAATTGTGACTAGAAAACTTGAGTCCTGGGTTATTAATGTTACCACTGATAAACTCTCCCCTATGCTTCCCCTCAACAGCAATTATCGCTTTTATAATACTTTTGAATATACAGCCAGTGCTATTTAGTTAACGAGCACCACATTAAAGCTGTTTTTAATAAATGCATGGTGAGGTATTCCTGATGGTTACCTCCCTTTTGGCTCAGCAAAATCCCTTCCAGGTCTGAGACTACTGTGAATCTATGATACCACATGTGCCAAAGCATTTGGTTTGAGCAAACTTCTCTGTACTAGTGAATCTCCTGCTCTCTGTCAGGAGAAAAGACAGTTTCATCAGGGAAAGGAGATCACCTGTTACATCAGCTTTGCCACATACATTCACAAGGCCCTCGCTATTTGCATTTTGCCTGGAGCAAAGTCCAGACACTTTCTGTTCAGCCAAGCATAAGGCAGAACAACTAAAAGCTCCTGTTTATATTAGTAGCAAACTAGTAACTAATCAACACAATAAAGTAAAATGTAAACAGATTTCAAACTTTATTCAAGACCTACCTGGGACATAAAATCATCTGAAACAGAAGTGTTAGCTAAAACAACTACATCCTGGCAGTCTCTTGTAGAAAATTAGATAGGTTATAAGTGTCTCCTTAATGTCATTTATCTCCAAAAAAAACCTGGACACCTCCTGAGCCAAGTGCATTTTCAGTTCTTTACCAATTTCACTCCCTGGCTGCAGCAAAAGTCTGCAAGCACGATTTAATTCTGACAAGCAGCTTGGTTTTTAAAAAAATAATAATAAAAAAACATGTCATGGTTCTGATTTTATTGTCTTCAATTTCCATATTAAATATGCACTGCATATACACACAAAGACTGTAGGTTTTCTGGGTTCTTTCAAAAAATGAAACAAAGACCAACAATGTCTCGTTGCTAGTCCCCCCCAAAAATGAGCCTGGATGCGAACATCAGCACAGAATAAGTCTTTTTTTGCACACCATCATAAGTAATAGAAGTTCTTTGGGCAAATTAAACCACAGTTGTTGCTCTGCAATTTAATAGCATTTGTTGGAGCTGCACAAGTATAACTGACTACTCATGTAGAAAAAAATATAGTGAATCACGTTTTCTCCAACACAACAGAGGGAGAATAAACAACATTCTTAAATCTAATTTGATAGCAGAAATTTTTAAATATAAATATAGCAATATTGTCATCAGGAAGCTGACAGCACAATGCAGGTGAACTTTTTACCAGAAAGAGGATTTCTGTTCAACGAATTACTGAACAAACAAATACTGCAGCATCTTTAAGAGCTGGGCAGTTGGTGCAATGCACAAATTTTCTTTCTCACTGCCTTTTGAGGCAGAGCCCACCATCTCTGTCACCTGCTGAGACTACCAAGCTCAAAGAAAACATCTGTATCATGACTTCTGGTCAAAACCATGCACAGTTTACAGCCAGTCTTTTTAAAAGGTTTTTGATCTGTTGAACACTAAACATAGATATCCACAAAAGTACTAAGGTTCTGACAGCTTATTTACTTCCCACAGATTTCAATGTCAGCTGAAGTACTTAATTACTTTTCTGGATTCAGCTGTAGCCTCCTTAAACCTGACTAAAAATCCCCACCCAAGTAGGAGCTGTGTGCCAAACCTGTAGGCAGCTCATATTGCCTGTGTACAGCTGCCCTTGTGCTAAGGGACTGCAGCTAAAAAAAAAGAAAAAAAAATATCCTAATATATGCAAAGCATCTATTTCCCTTCAGGCTATGTGTGCAACATCCTGAATTCCCTTTCCAGCAATGCAAGGCTTACAGATAGAGCTATGCTTGTGTTCACATTAACAGATCTAGCAGTTAATATCAGAGCCCAGTAACTTTTCAACACACTACACCTCCTGTTGCCTCAATCACACCTATAAAAAATGTTAGGCGCTCAAGTTGAGCCCACATGCCTACCCAATTAATGTAGCTGTCATTTATCTCAATGCTTTTGACGTGAATATGGCACTGCAGCATTCTGCCAGTGATATAATGCCAACAGGATCAGATCTTGTTAAGCAGGGATGCAAGGAACAGCATTTCATGGATTTTTTTAATGACTTTCAGTATTTCCCCCCACCCAGGCTGTTTCATCAAAACTATAAAAAAGGACAAAGTTTCAGCAAAGGCAGACTTTAGCCATTCTGCTGTTCTCTTTCCCTGTTACCATCACTACAGTTACATTGCCATAAGTGTATGTGTCACCTTCCCAAGCAAATAAAGATGACAGAGATGAGACACACTGTGCCCCAGAGAACTTAATTTCTGACACATCTTGAGACAAAGAGCAACAGCTCAAGTGTGAGAGGGTGAGAGGTCACCACAGAGATAAGGGAACAGACTGACTGCAGAGCAGAAAGGTAGACAGAAAAAAAGAAGTTATCCCTGTTTTTTGGTTTTGGTTTTGTTGTTTTGGTTTGGGTTTTGTTTGATTTTTTTTTCACAAGGCAGCTGAAAAGAGGAGAAAGAGAAGGGGAGTGGGTAAGGAAAAAGAATGAAGTGATTCGTTGACATAGAAAGCAGGAGGAAATACAAGTCTCTACCGAAATACAAGAACAAGAAGAAAGCCAGTGAAAAGATTGATGAGAAGAAGCAAGTGTTGTGAATGTGGAGAGCATTCTCGTGCATCTCTCTCAAAATGTCAAGACAGTCACATAGCATCCATGTCATATTTAACTCCTGGCATAGCGGGTTTACAGTGACCTTGAGTGTGGAGATCTGTTTAAAGATTATGAGCTTTGAACAGCTAGAAGACAAAAAGTCTTTTGGCAAAACAGTAGAACTTAAGTCCATTCCCCTTCTGGTTGTTAACTCCAAGCCTCATTCCTGTAGTTCTCTCTTTACCAAATTATTTACTAACTGCATTAATATAAATGGAATCAGAAGATTTATTTTTAATTAAAAAAGCAAGAAAGAGACCTAAGCACACTGTTAATATTGCCAAGACCTTCCATGACTTCATTAAAATATAAATTTTAAGATTCACCTTTAGTACCTATTGTAATTGACCTATTTTTCATCAATTCAGTGAAATTCCTTTCACATTCCTTTTACTATGAGAATGATATGCAAAAATAAAGATCTCATTTTTCTAAAGCAGAGACTTCCCTCACTAAAGAAGCAAACCAATTAAATTATTTAACTGCCATGTATAGGAACAGTGAAAGAAAAATTAAATCATTAGCCTTTTTCAAAACAGGAAAGGAAAGCAATCTCTCATCAGATACTTGTTTCTTCATATATGAATGTTGCACTAATTATATTCAGAAGTAAATAGCAACAGTATTGGGAGAACAGAAGGCATTTTCTAGTACTTTCAAAATGGAATCTACCTCTCAGGTCTCAATACGACCTCTGAACAACTAAGACCTCACCAGCTCTTAGAGGGGAGCAAGTCGCCGTGATCCCTAGTGCTAACGGATAAGGCTTGAGGTAAGGCGAGTCACCTCCAGAGATCTGACCCACATATTAAAGGAAATTGAGCCAGACAGTTCCAAAGACAACCTTTTTATCTCCTCTTCTGTTGTTTCCCCTTACTCCTTCTGGCAGTCAAGAGAAGGAGCAGCCAATGTGATGCACTGATAGACCACCAATAAAACATGGGCTCTCTACCACAAAGCTCAAATAATCTTTATGTTTAAGAAGCTGCTTCCCAGTAATCCAGGCTTCCCACCTATTCAATGAGTGTCTCCATGTCCCAAAGAGCCAAACAATGAAGCAGAGAGCTTTCAGTTAATCCAACATTTGCTGAACAAAGGAATGCTAAACTGTAAGTAACTGCAAAAATCTAGGCAGAATTAATATCTATTTCCCCCTTGAAAGAAGAGTTAGTAGCAGAAACAAAAGGCTAATACACTTTAGATAAACATATGAGGGATTATTATTTCCTTTTAAACATAAAACAGAGTGAAAATATAATTAGTTTTAAGGACAGTAATTGAAATAAGCAAAATTAGAGATTCTGTTTCATTTGATACCTATCTCTATATTTCATTGCAAATTATTAAGTATGAATGCTAAAACCTATTTTTCAAGGAACTAAAGTGTGGAAACATGCAGGTTACATCTCAAAAAAAAAAAGAAAAAAATTCTCACATTAGCATTTTCATTCCTTTTATTGTATCACCTACTCCATCCTCCTCTCCCCATTTGCATCACAGAACAGCACCACTTATTTAAAAAATGACCTGAGATTTTCTATAGAGCCTGTCAGCAAATTCATCTACGCATCTCAATGCAAGTGTGCTGACATGGAAGACGGCAAGAGTTGCGCCACAGGGAGACTTCTGCTGGCAAACCCAAAGGGTGGCAGGTCTGTGTCAGAAGGAGTCCCTTGGATGCTGGGCCTGGAGGCATAGCACTTGGTTCTCTATCTCCATGACATTTGTGGCTCTGTAGGAGATACAAATCAGGCAACTAGTTGCTCTCCAGATCATCCTCCCGGGTCTCCTTTGGGGATTTTGGTTTGGTGCCACTTGATGTAGCATCAACTGTCACACTGAGACCTCAGAGCAGCTGCCAATCATCAGCTGCAGGGCACGGCTCAGCAGGGCACAGCACGGCAAACAGAGCCGCCTCCAGATACTGCTGGTCATGCAGGGTTTTTTGAGTAAATAACATGTATCTCCAAGTGCTGCATATCCAGCAGTGGGACCTCCTCCAAACCAACACAGGATTCTCTATCCAAGTGAATCACCACAGTCCCTCCAAGCCAAGGCACTCTCCTCTATCCTGTGAACATAGGGCAATGTGAGAATACAATGTATGCAGGACAGAGTAAATGTTGCCAGAAGAAATCTCAATCCCAGCACTGAGGTTATACAAGCAAATTAAACAAAACCAGGACACTACTGCAAACACTAGCACATGATCATCCTATAGAAATTGTAAATGCTGTTCATGGCATAGGTTTCAGCTTCAGCAACAACTTTGTCCCAAAATCCAGGTAACACAAAGGTTTTAGGGCAGGTCAAGGACCATGTTCTGTAAATGCCTGTTCTGGAGGGTTACCTTCGTATGTACAGCCTGGCCACACTACCCATCTTGGATCTACAGAAAATACTTTTATAACCAAACTAGAGCAAAGCTTGCAGTCATCACAGTTCATTTGCTGCACAAAGAGCAGAGTGCATCTCACTCTCATACTAGTCCCTGCAATACTGCCAAGTGTTTGGTTACTACCATGGTGATGGCAGCATAAGACCTTGAAGCACACACAAGAGGTTTGTTGTCCTCAAAAAAAAAAAAAAAAAAAAAAAAAAACAGGTGATCTGATCACGTCTGCCCAAGAATGAACAAGTGAGGAATTTCTGTGAGTAAAAGATCCAAGACATATACTGTAGAGAGTGAGGCTGAACAGTTCAAGCAGGAAGACAAGCTAAAGCAGCCTCAGGATTACACCAGCCATGCATTTGCAGCATTTATATTCTTTTTATTCAAGGGAATTGTTTTCAGCAGGTCTCATTATTTAAGATCCTTCAAACACTCTCATGAAATGCAGCAAGAAAGGTTAAGGTTTTATTCCCCCAGTGAATTCTTGACATAATTTGACAAGAGCAAAGCACTGCTCTTTTTCACTGGGTTAAATACAGACTATGCTACATCACATGTTTTGGCATTGTTTCTTTTTGAGCATGCATGTTTCTTGAAAGAGATGGTTTGCAACAGCTTTTATAAAATGGTAGCAGAGATAATGTTTGTCTCTGCTTCCCCAAGGAAACTATACCCATTTCCCCTATCACGTGTAGATAATGTGAACCAAAGCAATGCCTTGAAAATTTGGAATAATGGTTGTAATCCTCAGAGTTTGATTTTGTGAAACTTGTGTTGCTCAGAGCTCTCATTAAGCCATCCAGCAATAAAGTGCTCTGCTTCTGGCACTGGATGCTTTTTAGCACCTCATAGGACTGAGCTCTACCTGACCTCTTGTATCCATAAGCCATGATGGGGCTTGTCTAAATCACTAACCAAAATCAAATCAGACCAAATAATGCACTGTGTGACAGCCCTTCATTTCAAACAATACAACAGCAGCACATAGAAAGCAGAATTCCTTGTGTAGCATTTAAAAATACACTTTTGCACTGTACAACAGCCAAAGGTTGGGAACCCATCAGCAAGGGCCCATTCCTGCAGACTTCTGCAGCATGCTATGATACCAATAAGGAGGAAGGCATCTATGATGGCTTGTTCGATTCCTACCACCTTGTTTGTTTCCATGGATGCATCCTGGAGAGCCCCCTGTGCAACCCCAATTAGTGCTGGAAACAATGCTATCATGGAAACGGAAAATTAGCATATGGTCAGTTTCCTTCATCCCAACATTTCAACTTCTCCTGCCCAGCCTCTGCTCCTCTCAGTAGTTTAGTTGCACAGAAGAGCCCTTATGAACATGTAGAAGAAGGACTGAGGTCTGCTTATGCAGGGCAAACCCTTCTGTACTTAGAGTGGAAGCAGGAAACCCCTAAATGCAGACAAACAAAAGCAAGGTTCCATTTTCAAACACCAACAGCAAGTAAGAGATTTCTAAAAGGAGAGGTCAGGGAGAAGTGTTACAAGAAGTGTATCAAGGCCTAAATCAGCTTGTAAGGGCAGCTTTAATCTGGCAATTAGCCTGAAATAACAGAAGATCCAGTCACCAAACGCACAGGATATCATATTGAATGTCTGCTGTTTCAGCTCCTTCTTTCCCATCACTACCTGACCCAACAAAGATAAAGCTCAGTTAGGCACATGAACGCACATAGCAAATGTCTTTCCAAAATGCATGGCAGGCACGCAGTCAGGTCTGCAGAGTTTCTGGGGGACAGGAGACAGGTGAGATGAGGGTTGCCACCTTGTTATTTGATACTGGAGAGGGTAGGCCTAAGGTTGTCTATTTCTGAACAGTCATTCAAAATGTGACTTCTGTAACTATGTATAATCTTCCACAACAATATCCACAATCAGTGGTAGCATTGATGTTAATTACTTAAGTTTAAATACAAAACATAAGGAGATGCTGTAATTCCATTTTCAGGCAGTTTTACCCTGAACATTAAACATTATTCAGCTTATTAAAAAAAAATCACTTTAGCACAATCATCTTAAGAGATCTGAATGTTTTAATCATCATTTTTAATTAGGCTAAAAAGTAGAGTACAAATCAAGGCCCTTTTTGAGGCACTCTCAAAAGGCACAAAAAAGGTTCCATTCTTTATTTGACTGAAGTGCACATTATGCTAAAGTAGGAATGAGAGCAAACAAGAGTAACTGAAATCAGTCTCCTGCTAATTTTCATAATTTGTAGTGGAACACTTTCTCTAATTAATAATAGACTTCTAGAGACATCTATGTTGACAAATACACACATGCCGCACTCCTTTACCTTTCTGGCATCTCTCCTCAGTGCTGATGTACACATAAAGATGCTTTCATATCTTTTTTCCCACAAGCTAGTTAGCATTGAGAATTTGCATATTTCCATGAGTCTTCTGATTGCACTGCACAGTCCCAGTGTTTGGGAGTCTACATTAGAGGATACTGATATTTTGAGACTGACAAAGCCATTAACAGCACCATAGCTCTGCATTCAGATACATTCTGAAACAGATGTACTTTGCTGCCAGCTGTAGTGTAGAATTTTTAGGAAATAATACATTTTTAAAAGTACATTATTAATCAGGTTTGAATTTCTCTATCCCTAAAGCCTACAGCTTAATTGCATTGCTTACATGCCAGTAGCTGTCAGTTGACACATGAGTCCAAGTCAGCCAAAGCTAACAAGCATATCATGGAAGGATGCATTTATGTGCCTCTGGTACCCACGGACACTAGAAATCATTGCTTAGACACTGTGGGTTGTAAAAGCCTTTAGGACCTTCTGCTGCTCTCCATCCATTCTTCTGGCTAGGTCATTCTGACCAAATTTGTCTTACAATAGGCTTAGAAGAGCATTAAAAAGCAAAGGGCTTGATCACGTCAAAATGTGAAACCCACCAAAGCAAGGCACCTACTTGCTGTCTCTGCCAATTGAGTCTGACATGACACAGGAGTGGTTCTTGTGTTTGTAAAACTTGTCTTCCTGCACACATCAGCATTAACAGTCAAGACTGAAAAATAATCTGCATAGTAAGCAAAAAAACCCCACTTTTGCTCCTCAGATTTATTTGGTTCTAGCTACAACTCAGTTATAATCTGTAGTGTTTTAGTGTGCAGTGTGTTCCAAGATGATTAAATAGTTGCTTTCTATCCCCTACTTGTTATTTACACATTCTGCGTGCCTCTGCTCTGACTCTCCAAACTCTGCTATATGCTGACATCAACAAATGGTATCAAAGACTAGCAGGTGGTAGCGTTCATTTACTAAACTACCCCATGAAGTCAAATCAACTGAACGTATTCCTCAAGTGTTTCCCACATCAGCACAGGCCCACATTTGAAAACATTTGCCTCATTCTCCAAGACAAGCAATTTCATTTCATTTTAATTTATTTTAAAACCCTGTAATCTCTCTCAAAGCTCATCACTTTTCCTAGCTGTTGCAGCTCCCTGATCCAGCTCATGTTTCTCCCACACATACCAGCAGCCCGTCAAGGAGCAGCAAGAGTAACATGCAGCTAGCAAGAGAGAAGGGAGTGCACTGAAAAAAAGTAGGAAGGCAACAGTGGAGGAAAAAAACAAGGAGCATAAAAAGAAACTGAAGGCCTAGGATTTGTGTGTGAAACAGCCCAGTCCTACCAGCTCTGCAAGAGAGATTTTCCTGTTGCATCCACCATCAACCTGATGTGTCCTCTACAGCCTAACCCATTAGTCATGTAACTCAGGTTAAAAAAGATGCAGGTAGTGCCTCAAGAGAGTATCTATCACATCCCAGATTTGTGTTGTTAGAGTAGTATGAATCTCACAAGAAGCAAACAGGAAAGCAAAACAAAGCCTACCATGAGACAGAACTTCATAGATACACACACATCACTATTTGCATTTGCCTAAGTAAAATTCTTGTCTTAGGGAGACAGAAACTTTAAGTCACATCTTCAAAAGGCTCCCTTGCCCTACACTGAGGACAATACAGTTTTTATATTTTTAAACAAAAGATGAAAGTCTAAGGTAATCACTTCTACACAGTAGGTCCTAAAGGAAAAACATTAAATCACAATGTATGCCGCAAAATATCACAAAATAAGTTAATGATGCCAACATGAGGGATGCAGATCAGTATTTTCTGCCTAACACATGGCAATTTTTTTTTTAAAATAATCTAATCACCAAAAAGCAGTTCCGAAGTTGTCTAGTATCTTCCAGAAGTTGATCTTGAAATAATCTAGGAGAATGTTAGACTGAAACACTATTTTTAAAAAATCTAAGAGGGAAAAAAAAATATTTCATTTGGAGTCATAATGAAATATAACTTAATCTGACCTAGTTTCAGTTGAGAGTTTTCCTCAGGTTAAAAGTTTCCCTTAGTTAAAAAACTGACATCCCCATCTCCAAATAATTTAAAAGAAATAACTGTATTTCTTTTTATATTGCTTAAATTTCTGGCCTGGCCATCAAACATAAAAATCACATTTTTCACATGGGTCTATTTTTCTCCATCCACTGAAAGCAAATGAAATTTAAGAGGTTTTCAGGAGCCGTCACAATGATACAGAGTTTTCTTAACAAGCATATATTGAATATATATCCAACAAAACTCAGCCAACAGCTGGCTCTGATGGGAAGAATCATGCTGCAGTAGGAAAAATGTCAAACCTCAAAATAGGAAACCTTTTTTTCTTTCTCCTTTTTTTTTAATATCATGAGTCAAGTGAATTATTCCCTCCATGAAAGTTTTCAGCATTTTCATAGCATCTTTAACATCAAGAGTTTCAGAAACTTACACTGTTTCTGATGATGATCCTGTTTGCTGTTAAACTCACTGATCCAAAATGAGGCAGATACTTAATAAGAGCCATTACAGGTAGAATTTACTTAGACATTTTTCTGGATGATTTTCTTGGACACACACTAAGATCATTCTCCACAGAGGTGGGAAGGGAGCACGCACTAGGATACAATGAACAACAAGGTTAGGCTTAGCCATTTTTATCCCAGTTCCTTTGGAAAGACTATTCCCAACACTATATGCCTCTCCCATCTCTAGTGATGCACACAAAGACCAGCTGTTGCTCCTCTTTAGATATTACTCTGTAATACCACTCTATTCACTAGGCATAAAAGTATCACCTAGGGGAAAGAATGACACCAAAACCAGAGTTATTCTGATAAGGACTGACTCCTCAATTTATCATCATTCAAGACCAGTCAGAGAAAGCGGGCAGACCATTTTGAAAATAAATGGATTAATCAACAATTGAATAAACTCTCTGAACCCAGGCAAGATGGGAGAAAGAATGCCAAGGCACAAGAGTTTTACAGTTGTTGTTCTTTGCCTCCTCCCATACCTGGAGATCACCCAAGGAGAAAGCACTCAGTGACCAACAAAGGTCCCACATGAAACACCGCACCATGGTGTGGTTAGAAATCTGTCCCCAACCAGCACACAGTGTAGTGCCCATTTGTGCTGCTGCTGTGCAACATCCCCAAAAGCAGATTTACAGCTTTACTGTGACAATTCTTTGTTTCTCTCTTAACAGCTAAGTGACCTTTGGGAGACATTGCAGCTGAAACCACAGTTGCGAAAAATTACTCTGTATTAGGAGCACTAAGACACACAGATATCTATTCCCTCCTCAAATTCTTCACTCTTAACTGGTGCTTTTCACTTATTAAAATACCCCTTGCATATACAAGTGTCAGTGAGGTTTCAGTATGTATCATGTAAGAATACTACATTGTTATCAGAAAAGGAGAGCTGCCCACCTTTCAGAGGCATTCATGCAGATCCCCCAAGCTGTCAAGTGGAAACTACAGCATCCATAAAATTCTAATGGGGAAACATTTGCAGGGAAGATGAAATAGTTGATCACACCACCACTAAGCAAATGAAAATAGCAACAAATGACAGAGAGGAATAGATGTTGTCACAAAGAAGATTAAATTAAATGAAAAATGAAATGTATTTAGATAGTACTTAGACAGTACCTAGTCTGCAAAGACGTTGTGCTAGATACTCTACAATTATCCAGCAAGCAGTCTTTTGCTCTTCCAACTTCAGAGTTAAATTGTAATAAAGTTATAGCACGTCTGCAGTGGAGGCTGTTTAGTCAGTTTCACTGCGCCAAGGACACTTGGATTTTAACATTTCCCAATTTGTATTATTGCCTTTGCAGATTTAGGCTTATATCAGCAGCAGAATTAAAGGTGGAATAAAATGAAGAGCACTGGATGCAAATATTATTAGTACTAAGTATATCCATAAGGTACACAGCACACTGGGCTTCTGCATTGCAAATCAACGTTGATACATTCTGTACACATGAAATGCAAGGCATTCAAGTTATGATCCAAAAGGAATACAAAAGTAGTCTCAAACGATATTATTCTGTTTCTACTTTATTATTATTATTTTTACTGTTGCCATTAGTCTGAAAATTTCCATATGATCTCCTGAACAGACAATGGGATTTATCTGAGTGGGGAAAAAATAGAGAGAGTGAAAAGAAAAACTTTGTATAAATATGTTATGGTATTAAAACAAAATTAAAAGCCTAGAAAGATTTTTTTTCTTTGAAAACCACAAGAACTACAGTATCAGTTTACTGCTAATTCACTGTGCTGCAAACTCCTGCCCAAATGCAAATAAACTCTATAATGTTTAGGTCAGGTAAATGAAAATAGTCTTTACAACCATCTTCCAATAAAAGAAGTGTCATATGTGCAAGACAAAGATGAAAAGCATTTGAAAGTCAAATCTGAAACCCTAGACTGAAACAACACTGTGCTTTAATTTGAACACATTACAGTGCATGGTTATTAATAAGCTCTTCACTCATAGTGTAATTTAAGTGTCATTTTGATATTCTGTTTGAACAAAGAGGTGTCAAATTAAGGAAACTGGTGTCAAGTCCAGAAACTTTGTAGAAATGAAGCCCTATCTATAACAGTGCCCTATAGGGTTTCATTTCAACACCATCACTGCATAAATTTAATGGTGCCATAGTGTTTGCCTCATAGACTCTTGCCCCTATAAAAAACTTCCACAGCATCCTCATTCTGCTCAGCCATGAGTGCTGTTGACAGATACGAAATCAGCAGCCAGTACTATAAAACAACTCATGCAGTAATGGTCACGTGAAGCACATAGCCATGTGAGTTCTCCACAGTACTAGACTGAACCTACATGGTTAAACTCGTGGCCCACATTTTCCTTAACGCTGACTTTTGACAGAGAGGACTATGACCCCTACAGTTCTCCTCAACCTTGCCAATACAGAGAAAAGGAAGAAGTTGGGCAAACAAATGCTATCCATGCAGGCACTGATGAACTAACTGTGTATCAGAAGGGATGATTTTTTTTTTTTTTGCTTGTTTTGGCTTGTTCTCCATGGGTATTGAAGCTAATACAACCTTGTAGACCATTATCTGCTGGACAGTATCTCCTTAAACAACTTTTAGCCCACTATCTATTTGGAACCCTGTCTGGCAAAAAGGACAGAGAACATAAATAGTTTAACGCCTGCAAGTTTCATGGAAGTGAGCAGCTTGGCAGTAGACACAGACCCTACTAGCTTCTCCAGGAAAGGAAAAAATCCAGAGTAAGAAATCAGTCTCAATTATTTCCTCTGCCCATGAAACAATCTTATCTTTTCAGAATTATAAAGTTTGTTTAACTACTATCTCCCTCAGGGCCAAACCAAAAATCTCTTCATGCTATTTCCTAAAAGTACATAGACAGACAAATTTACTGACATTTCAGGTCTTTTTGAATTGGACACAAGTACATTAAGAAAAAGGTTTCCTGATGTCAACGTACGAACTGCACTGAAGTTGCAGATGAAGAGTCAAAAAAGATGTTTTCTTATTTCCTTTCTTCCTCTTGAGGGGGATAGATGTGTGTGCCATACCAGCAGTCTCAGCTGTCACATAACCTCTTAGTCAAGAAATAAATTATTTAATACATTACTCTATTTAAAAGAGAGTCAGTTAGTTAACTGTTCATCAATTAATTCTCAGCAAGGAAAAATACAAAGAGAGGAACTGTTTTAAATAGCATAGCTCTTGAAGCAGAGTGCACTTTTAAACCAGATACCTCCACATTCAAGTCAGTACCTTGCTTCACTAAATGTCTGTTTTTAATACATAAGCAGTTACATTTGTGAGCAAGACAACCTGTTTGCACCTGCTCAATCCTGCCCCACTTTGGCATGATAGTCTTGTGCATTCTGCAGGGTTCAAGTAAGTTCTCAGATATATTCAAAGCATTACAACACAATGTATTTGAGGACATAAGGCAAAAGATTTGTTTCCCAGAACAAAGTCTGAAAGGCAGCATCCCTCTGAGGACCTTGCAAACAAAGTTACCCTGGAGACGGTCTCTGAGGAACAGTGAGAACTCTCTGCAGACAAGATGATCTGCTTGGTTTGGTATTATAAGGTAGGGAGTAGGGGGATGGGTGTTGAGTTCTCCACTCCTTGTTTGGGAAGCAAAAAGGGAATGAAGGTAAGGAAGGAGAAAAAGAAAGTTGATTACAATGTTTGTAAGTAGTTTAAGAATCTTTATAATGAGAAAAGTTCATTATTCTCTCCATTATACAGTAGCATAATTTTATTAGCATTAAGCACATAGCTTTCACATTTTGTTCACTTTCTTTGCATGACTTTTTCCTTAAATTTGCTTTGAATACTATATAGCAGAACTTGACCAACATCTCTGCTCAAGAACTGACAAACTTTAATGTCTGCATACACAGTCTTCATATTACACAGTTTAAATCAAATGGTCAAGTCCAGCACCTCCTCTCTTAACCTGCTGAGGGAAGGTGGGTCACCTCAGGAAATGCTTTTCAGACAAGGAGCCCAGTCAGGAGAGAACATATTCACAAAGCTATGGGATTTGCAACTCATTTGAGACACCATGGCAAACTCTGAGTCAAAATAGACTATGTCTTTTTCCTATATGTTTTCAAAGCTACATACTCAGCTTTATAAACAAACATCCCTCCAGGCTTCCCTAGAAAAAATACCTTTGCTATAACTCTTACTGCAGCTCTAACTAGAGCTACTATTATTTTCTTGTTTTAACTAGCTCTTTCCCCACAGCTTTAACTAGTGTTTATATTACTTTCCCAGTCGTGTATCTGGCTACTATACACCTTATATGTGTATTTGGGTTCACATATAATGCTGTAGCAGTTTAAGCATTATTACTGTATTACCACAAATGAATATATTTGTAAAAACTGAGGAACTTTTGAAAGCTCTGCAGTTATTACCTCTATAAGATTTTCAGATTGCCATATGCCAGTGTAAACCATCAAAAAATATCAGACATTGCCATGAAGTGTACTAAAAGGGCCTTGGCACCTAAACTGGTTGCGAGTCACAGAGGCTTGTATCTTACAGCTCCCATTGACTTCAAAGCTTATCCTTTTTAATACGCTGCATTTTCCAGAGTGCTAGACAGAGTGATCCAGTCTCCTTGTATCAGCTTTTCTGTGCCCTAAGATTGTTCTTCTTTAAGTTTCTCGGTATAATAGAATTCCAGAGTGATATTAGATACAAGAGCCCTCCTCAAAAGTTATTCTTGATTGCATTTTGCCAACCAGCCAATGATTGATAATGAAGTTCAACATGTCAACACTTCCCCAAGAGCTGGAGAATTTCACATCTGTCTAATATTTACTATCCAAAAAGAAAGAGGTTGTGTTTGTGGGAGGTTTAGGGCCCCAAGAAACAAGGTTGTCACCAGATGCTCCATGGCAGAGAGTCTGCATAGCCTCAAGATGTGAGGCTAATCAGTGCAGATCCTAAATTACTATGTTTTGCAGTAACTCCTGTCTGGTTAGAGGAGAAAGACCACAGTTCAACACCCTAGTGAGAGAAAGGCAGGAAGAACTCAGATATTATACAGGCATATAGGGGACGGCTAGTCTTACCAGAGTAGAGAGCACAGGACAAAATATGAATCTGCAATTAGTCAGGCATCAAAGTAGAGCAGTCTTACCTTCTGGGCTCTGCTGGTAAGTTTTTATCACCAGTGCGACAAATCGTGACAGTATATCAAATAGTCTAAACCATCTGGGTTTCCAGTGTACAGGATTCCTGCCCCTATTTTTAATTTAGTTCCCCAAGGACACTAAACAGAGCATACAGGCTCATCCATTTTGTGTCTCATCTCCTCCATCTGATTTTCTTCCACCCCTAAAGGAGGTGGTTTCTGTGAATTCAGATGCATGATCTGAAACAAACATTATAGCCGTCAGGATGAAAGGACATGCTTGTGGTGTCACACTGCTCTGCACCAAAGAGGCTAAAGGCATGCCAAAATAGCTTCTCACAAATAAGAGGTCATCAGCTCCCAAAATTTCCATTCAGACACAAGTATAAAGGTAAGCAAGTTTGTTTGCTTGTTTGTTTGTTTTCCCTTTTAAATGGCTGTCTAATACTGTAACACTTCTGTCAGCAAGTCCTGGAGACTCTAAGGTGTCTTGATAATGACACAAGGTCATTATGTACATGGTATCTTGTGGTTGCTGGCGATGGTGGTGATGATGAGGCTCTTTTCCCAGGAAAGAAGCCAGATAGATGACCAGGAATATCTGGAACTGCAAGAGCTGCAACTCCCATGTGTTTGCCAATGCCAGAAGGAGGAACTTAGGGATGTATCTGCAGTTGGACATTTGCTGCCTCTAACCATGAGGTCCTGTCTTGGGAGGAAAAGGCTGTGACAAGCGAGGACTGAGTTCAGCTCCACTTCAGCACAGTGTGCATGACAAACCCACATTTTTAAACTATTTTCTTGACAGTCTTGTAGAACTCAGTCAATCTGGATAGATTTGGTAATCTCACAATTCCAACTGAAAATACTGTTGAGTCTGTAGGAACATGGGGGAGTCTCTAATAGATATTCAAGTAATTTGTACACCTGTACAGATACCAGGGCCCTCTTTTCTCATAGTCAAAACAACTACATTAAAGATAGCCTTCTAGAATAGGTTAGCATTTGCTCAAGGGCTGCAAATGTTTTGCACTCATGTATTTAATGTCATTGCCCATATGCACACAGTCTTCTGTCCATCCTTATCAGGGGTCAGGTTTTTGCAAGAATTTAATTTCTGGGAAATTCATGACTTTTTTTTTTCCCCCTTTTTCAATCTGAATTAGACAAAAAGGCTGAAATTTAAAGCATCTAAAACCATACTTTTTTAAAAAAAAACACACGTTGAGCTCAACATCCCATTTGCATCTTGAAGTGCAAAGGAGCTAAGCTCCCAGCCGCACTTCAACTCAATGCAACTAACATAGGCATTCTAACTTCCTTGCTTATAAACTGACATGCACATTGCCCTCTCTACCACGCTAGAGAGAGTATTATTACACAAAACTGACATACCAAAGATAGTTTTCTAAATTTTTATCATCTGCTCTCTTGATGCTAAATCAACCCTTACTGCAGCCTCTAGCACTTCAGTAATAGAAACAAAACACTGTGAATTAAAAATGGGACACAGATCTTTAGCCACAAGAGCTGTAGAGGGAGAAAAATAAAAACAAATTAAAAAAACAACAAACCCAATTTAAATCAGCAACACTGATCACTGCTAATTGTTCCTAGAAGAGCTTGAAAGGGAACAGCGTCCCAAGAGAACAAGGACCAAACACAACACTGCAGCTCTCGCAGCAGAGGAGCAGCCTACAACCTTGGTCAACTTACTGAAAGCCTTAAGATTTGAGAGAACATCATGCAAAAACAAGCCCAGTGTACAATCTCTTCCATAACGCACTCCAGCTTCCCCAAAAGTAATCCCTCTGGACTAAGCAGACCAGATTGCAAGTGCATTTACATGGGATCACTGACTTGCCATGAGGTTTAGATCAGACTCTTAAAAACTCAGTATTAAATCACCATTTATTTATTGCTCCATGTTCTGGAGATTTAAGAACAATCAAAAATTTGACAGAGCTTCTAAAGTCCATCAGCCATCTCAGTTTCTACAGATTATGGCATAGGAGAGTGACAACACCCTTACCTCTTCCTCTTATCTTTAGCAGGCATGAATCTGATGTAAAACAAGCTTGCACCTCAGGATGTGTAGCAAGGCACCTAACACTATAAGGCACTGCAAAAAGCAGCCTAACACAGCAAATCTCAAGGAAATACATAAAAGTAGACGCTGCTCTGATTACAATTCCTTGAGTTTATAGTATGCATTCACTACTGCACCATAACTAAAACCCACCAGCCCAGTCCTGCACTCTCTGCAAGGGGCTGATTGAAGCATCTGTGTGGTGTTGGCTAAAAACTCATTGAGCATCCCACAGCTTAGAGCAGATTCATGAGAGAACAGACATGATGCTGCCAGGACTGAGAAGGATACTGGGGGGGGAGAGGGAGGAAAGGGGGGAGGGGGGAAAGGGAGGTGCCTAGCACCAAACAATTTCCTGGAATCAGGGAATTTCAAAGTGGGGAAAATCTTCTGAACTCTCAGACATGCTTTTAATTTCTTCGCTTCCCAGCATATCTTTCCCAAATGAGTTGTTCGTTGAGCAGCAGGAGATCTCTTACAAATTCAAATAAAATCACATTACCAAACAACATAACAAATTCAAGAAATCATGATCACTAAAGGAACCAACTAAACAACAGTGAATATGCCATAGGGTAATAACATCAGATAGCTCTGGAATTCAGTTAACATGACCGTGGAGTTGATAAAATGGATGTTAGAGCAGCTTCATTTGCAATAAAAAGCTTCTGCTTGCTATTCTTGCTGGGCCAAGTATGCTTTTCCTGACAGAGGAAAACAGCAGGTTTGCCCAGATCTTGTGGGAGCAGGTTAGAAGCAACTGAGGAGGTGGTGTGAGAATGAAGGTGGTCATAAACCATTCCTTCACTCTTACTCTTTTCTCATTTAAGCTCCTAGTATTTCAACATGCCCAGCTTATATGGATGAGAAAAACAGGGACAAATTTCATAAGTATTTTTTCTTCTTTCCAACTCCAGTAGTTTAAGCTTAGCCGAAGTTATCTGGAAAAAAACAGGAGTAACATCTATCTGTGGGCATTAACATAACCAGCTGCGTGGGAAGGATGGGCACATCAAGCTTCTGCGCTTTCAAAACCTGGCCATAGCTCCTCACTTGCATTGCTGGGGAGGGTAGCTCTGCCCTACCACTATGCAGTTACTTTGGCTATGAAGCTGTCTGAAGGTCCTGCACTTCTATATCTTGGAGAAAAGATGCACAGCCTCATTTATCAAATCTCTTTACACAGGCCAGAACAGCAGGCTCTCTCCAGCCTCTGAAAGCTTCCTAACATCTTCACTACATAAAAGCTTAATCTGGAAGTTTTTTGTTTACAAAGTATTAAATAAGATTAACAAGTAGTCAAATAGATCTCCATTTTCCCATTCAGGTAATAACACAATAAGTGAAAGCAAACAATGAATGGATAGGCAACCATCTCCCCGCATTCACTGGGATAAGGAAAGGGAAGCTGTCCACTTCTGCTCCTCAGTAAACTGCATCAGCCTTGTTAAACCTTAGCTTGCTCCATACCAGTCCCTTTGGAGTAACCTACGTGCCCAGGAAAAAAGGGAACAAGTGGTCTTCTCAAATGCAGAGATAGTTGCAGATGCAAAAAGATTCCTGGCGCTCCATGGTACTCACTGGGTTTTGTCTAAAGGATGTCTGTACCCGTATCAGTATTCGTCTTCCTCCCCCTTCACATCTAATTTAAAGCTAGAAATTATTGAGAGCATGAATAAAACTTATTCAGAGAGTACATCTCTTGGAAGAAATCACTTATAGTAGCTATTGCTTATTTATTCTGTCCTTAGCTCTGGCAAGGACTAGCTGGGGGACAAGGCTAGCTAACAGTGCTTGTCACCCAGGACTGCTGCAGGAGAGACACACCAGGATCAGTGAAGATGAATAAACTCAACCTCCCCCTGAGTCCCAAGAGACAGCCAGGCAATGTCCTACAGATCCTGTCATCTTAATGAACCATGTGCCATGCATGTGGTTGCTCATTAATTTCTTTAAAAACAATTCATTGGGAAAACAGTTCTATCTTGGTACCCCTTAAGCAACTTAACTTCATGAGTTTTGCCTTTTGTTTTCTACAAAAAAAAAGAAGAATGTTAGAGGTTTGTAGAAAGGCAAAGAAATACTGAGTTTGCAGATGACACTAAGCTGGGTGGAAGTGTTGATCTGCCGGAGGGTAGGGAGGCTCTGCAAAGGGATCTGAACAGGCTAGACCGCTGGGCTGAGTTTAACACGGCTGAACGCCGGGTCCTGCACTTGGGGCACAACAACCCTATGCAGTGCTACAGACTAGGAGAAGTCTGTAGCACTGCCTGGAGGAGAACGACCTGGGGGTGTTGGTTGACAGCCGACTGAACATGAGCCAGCAGTGTGTCCAGGTGGCCAAGAAGGCCAATGGCATCTTGGCTTGTATCAGAAACAGTGTGGCCAGCAGGTCCAGGGAGGTTATTCTCCCTCTGTACTCGGCACTGGTGAGACCGCTCCTTGAATCCTGTGTTCAGTTCTGGGCCCCTCACCACAAGAAGGATGTTGTGGCTCTGGAGCGAGTCCAGAGAAGAGCAACAAAGCTGGTGAAGGGGCTGGAGAACAGGCCTTATGAGGAACGGCTGAGAGAGCTGGGGTTGTTTAGCCTGGAGAAGAGGAGGCTGAGAGGAGACCTCATTGCTCTCTACAGCTACCTGAAAGGAGGTTGTAGAGAGGAGGGAGCTGGCCTCTTCTCCCAAGTGACAGGGGACAGGACACGAGCAAATGGCCTCAAGCTCTGCCAGGGGAGATTTAGGCTGGACATTAGGAAAAAATTTTTCACAGAAAGGGTCACTGGGCACTGGAGCAGGCTGCCCAGGGAAGTTGTTGATTCACCTTCCCTGGAGATGTTTAAGGCACGGGTGGATGAGGTGTTAAGGGGCATGGTTTAGTGTTTGATAGGAATGGTTGGGCTCGATGATCCAGTGGGTCTCTTCCAACCTGCTTATTCTATGGTTCTGTGATTCTATGCCGAATAAGTTGGCCACAATGAGACAGCCCGATATGTGCATTTTCATAGCCTGAACTGGATGGCTCTAGAGACTGGTTGCAAGCTAAGGTTTCCAGATCAAATCAAGACCAGAAACAAATAAACCTAGTCATCCTACCTAACAGCTGCTTGGCAGCTGAAATGAAATGAATAGATAGAGTTAGGTCAGTTTTTGAGGCAGTATATGTCTGCACCACATCCATTTACTACCTAGGGTTAATAAATGCACAAAGATAAATTTTCAGGATTCAACAAAACTCATCTCCCAAAGCTACTTACCTCTCTTTGTGACAAGACCTGTGTTGCACTTTTCAATTCTGCTTTTTAAGAAGTATCATTTCTTAAAGAAGTTCACTAACAAAAACATTTTTATAATCACAGAAAATAAAATGGGAACTAAATAATGGTAAAATAATTCACACTTCGCTACACAAAGGCCATTTGGCCTCATCTTTGTGCCTGAATGTGCTGAGTGTGAGTTAGTACTCTGTAATTCACGTGCTGTCACGTCTTACGGCTTAATTAACTCTAAAAAAAAAAATAGAGTGCACAGAGTTAGTCACAAGAGATGAAAAAAAAATCTTGTCAGGAAATGGTTACAAATGAAAAAAGCATCAGAGACCATACACCTGCAGGGTAACACTACTCCCGCCTCCCTATTGCTGTGAGAGCAAGCACATTTTCTATTCCTGTTGTGTAGAAAGCAAGCCCTGTCACCGTATGTTGTATGTATTATGAAGCCTATAGGAATGGATAACTCCCATGCATTACTTTGGGCCTTAGCTAACAGCCACTTTCTATAGTTCAAATGCTATAGCTCCAGCTGCATTGTAACAAGAGCTGTGCTTATAGCTAAGGGATGCATGTCCCATGGAAAGCATGCTTTAGTATGGATGTCAAGTGAAAATAGTTCAAGATCTTGTTTCTCTATCATGCAGGAAGATTCCGTGAGCAGACACATTTGCCAAACATTGAAAATAAAATAAAATAAAATAAAATAAAATAAAATAAAATAAAATAAAATAAAATAAAATATTGTCAAAAAATTCCCCTTAAGTAACTTTCCCAATTTACTGTGAAATTTAGACACAATAATAAAAATGTGGGTGTGTGCATAGACCTCAGTTGTGCTTAACAGCTTAAGCGAGAATTAAATGATGTATAGAGTCCTTGCAAGGTTGAATTTCACCCCTACCACCTTACTGATTTGTTAGTCATTAAATGGAGAACTTAACACTCCCAGTTTTAGTACATTACTGCTAATGAAAGCAATATACATGCCATTCCTTTTTATCAGGAAAAGCCTTCCTTGATCACTTGCTCCACTATGGAAAAGGAGGCATGGTTGCAGGTAATACAAATTTCCAAGAATAGGGAATATTATAAATATTTCAAGGATGATTAATCTTTTAAAACAATGAATTTAGGCAGAAGCCTGTAAGTCAACTTGGCTGTTTCACAACTAATAAAATATGTCTCTTGTATTTCATTGTGACTATATAGAGAGTATTGTAGTAAAAGGCAATTATCCACCATTCACTAGCTAACATAACACTTGTACAAGTAAAAAAGAAACACAGTATGTATTTTAAGCAGTGGCAGTATTTCCACTGTATTAAAATAGTAGTAAGGCAAATGTTCAGCTCACATTAAACAGCACTCTGTCACTGAGGACCAGCTTGCTAGCATTATATATTCCCCCAAGAAAGATAATGCCGCTTGCTTTAACAGAATCAATGTCACCAGGCAACTACCAGTGCTGTTCAGTAATAAGTATTTCCACGTTCCCACAGGAACCGGATTGGCATCTGCACTTGCTAATGCCAAGAGAGATCAGCTTGACCTTCAAGGGCCATTTTTTCCACTAAGAGGCAGCCCTTCCTCACCACGGTGGTCTCCCAGAAACATTGAGAAGGTGCTACAGAATTGCAGAGGGTCAGAACAGGACAGTAGATGAGGCTTTCTTCCTTGTAGCTGCAATGATTTGAAAGGACTTCAAATTTCATCTTTTACTCTGCAAATGATAAATTAGTTCAGCCTCATCTCAAACTAATTCTCATATGGAGAGACAAGATGGCATCTTCCCTAAATGCAGGAAGGTCTCTTAACAGCTATGCCACAACTCTGCATAAATTAATTCTTGGAGGCAACTTGTTTTCTTCAAATTCAGAGTTGGGCCAGCATCAGCTGTAGCCCTGCCAGTTTGGTGCTGACAACCGTCAGGTGCAGGACTTAAACTTTATAACAATATCGGGCTCCAGGACTTGTCAGGCTTTGTCTGAACTTGAACCTATTTTAGCTTAAACTTAGCTCTGTTTCCAAAGCTATTTAAGAAACCTTTGCTGCACTTGCAACTTGCTGTAGGATCAGATGACTCTCATCTAGTCTATCCTAGCTGTAAAAACAAAACTATCCTAATATCAGATACCTATTGTTTGCCCTGTAATGTCAGCCAGGTTTCAGTTATATTACTGCCTAACTTGTTCTGGCTCCAATCTTGTGTAACTTTGCGTAACAAGTGTGCTGTTCTAGCCCCAAAATCACACTATATATGAAGAAAAAGGTTAAGAAACCTAAGTAATCACAGCAATGACTAACTGACCCCATGGACCATCACAAGGCCACAGTCTGCAGCTCATTACCAAATATAGGGTTAACACATATGAAAAATAATCCCAAGCACCTGCAAGGAGGAGCCAACTCCCACAACTGACACCACACTTCACCCAAGCAGGAACTGAGATGCTGACTGCTCACTCTTATAATACAACTGCAGGGTGTGAGCTTGGCATCAGAGCAAACAGGCAGCTCGCCATGCCTGTTGATTTTATTGCATTTGCAATGATCTCCAACAGAAACTGAGCAATTTGGATTATTGCTTTAAACCAAGTAATAGTAAGTGATTTTCCTGTTTTGGATTAGACTGTTTAAGCATTAGAGTAACAACAGGACTATATAGTCCTCTTAAGTCCCGTTCTCCCTGCCCTTTTTAATAATTTCCTTTCACTGCATTAGGAAATCTTGCACTTTGTTTTAATTTTCCTTTTTATTCCCTTGTATTGTTGCTTTCTATGTGGTTAATTCCTTAATGTCATATAACAGGTTTAGTTTTATCTAACACAGATTTGCCAGAGCTTACTAGAGGGGATAGCTTTCTGGGGGCCTTCACGTTGATTTGAGTTGTATTTGTTTGCACAGGCTCTAAGCTACATTCAAGTGAAGGGCAACAGTAAAGAAAGTATTCACTACTCAAAACTGCCATTATCTGAAGTATTTCACATGGTTTCAGGTTTTTGTGAGCTATAATTCACAACAGTCTGAGCTAAACTATATAGTATAGTGCCTGTGCATTTAATATATAGCATGCATCATCACCAAGAAACTGCAAGGATTTGTGACTTCTACCCCTTTCATTATTTCTACAGCTTATCAACAAGATGACATTGTACCAGGGCAGTATTCTGGAAGATTACTTTTCATCATGCAGATCACTGAAGTCATACACCATTTGATTCCACATCTGTCACCACAACCCAAGACACACAATATACTACAAGAAACGAGATAGCTACACCTCCCCTTGCAAAAAACCCCAAAACCAACACAACTAAAAAAACCCCAGAGACAAACAAACAAAAAGCCCGAACAAATTTATGAGATCACTGGCCAAGAAAGCTGTCTACAATGTAGCTGCTACTACAGCTGAGGAGACTGTGTCAG
This sequence comes from Clamator glandarius, assembly GCA_033459285.1. NCBI lineage: Eukaryota > Metazoa > Chordata > Aves > Cuculiformes > Cuculidae > Clamator > Clamator glandarius. The sequence continues at coordinate 2,155,617 of JAUNZM010000072.1, read as the reverse complement.
GAAACTCGTAAAGGGAATGAGATGCAGTGAGGTCAGTCTGTAAAAGTAGTTTGTGTCAACTCCAGCAATCACTATAGGGCAGACTCCAGCCCATGAAACAGGAATTCAAGTGCTGGGGTCCTGTTAAACATAAAATAGGCAAGATTTTCTAATGCAGTGAAAGGAAATTATTAAAGGGGGGCGGGAGGGGGAGCGGGCCTTAACAGTACTATTTTTATATGCAAGCTGAGGTTCTGGCATGTGTTTTAACATACCCATACTGTCTTCAGGCTAGCAGGAACCGCTGCATTGATACCAGTTTGCCATTCATTTTAGGCAAACTTCTGCAGGTGTTGCAGGGAGAAAATCAGCAAAGGAGGCCACCTGAAAGCCACCAGATATTCAGTCTCTGATTTCAAATCCTTGGAAGCCCATTTAAGTACTTATTCCAACCTTTGATACAATTCTGATTTATATACACATCCTTCAGTCCCATGGGAGACTGGATGGGTCTGACTGCCCTGTGCTAGCTGTTATCAAACAAACTCATCAAATATCACATCACACAGCTAAACTTCAGTCTCTCTTAAGTTATTATCACGAATATATCACCCTCAAACAACCAGACACACACTCAGTACCTGCTTCCCCCAGTAAAGGCAACAGGACAAAGTTTTGAGATGGTAGCTGCATCCTGGCTAATCTTAGAGATCAAAACAGGGAGAACCAAATCACTTTCCATAGGTGGCTTGAGCCTCTGCCACACTTTCACAAGCAATTTATAGGATGAGATAACAAATGTGTGTTGGTTAGATATGTGGTGGTCAGATTTGCCGAGACTGACAGCTACAAAAACCATAGCTGTCACTCTGTCCATGTACTTTGTAGAAGAACATAAATGGTAGAAAAATTTCCAGGAACCTAGTTTCTGCACCTCTGGTGTTTGCTCATCTGTAGCATCCTACAGCTCCTAGGATACTTGTGATGTTTTCATTTACTGTGACTACCAGGTAGAATTTTCCAACTATAGCAGCACTGTGAATTTAAAACAGAACTACCAGAGGCATATTTAAATTGTTAATTGCTTTAACTGTTAATATTGTTTAATTACAAGGATAGACAAAAATTTACCATTCAACTTTCCTGAGAAAAATGAGCTCCATAGTTCTTTCATTCCACTATAATTGGTTGACTCAGTTTAAATATTCATTCTAATTTCAAGTCACTGAGGAGTTTTGCTTGAAGACCGGTAGTGCGGATAACCTTTGCACTCAAAGGTGTTATGATCACAGAATCATAGAATAACCAGGTTGGAAGAGACCCACCGGATCATCGAGTCCAACCTTTTACTAGACAGGTTGTGCTCCATAAATAGATATGTTCAGCCAATGACATTTATTTCATTTTTTAACCTCCTCCTTCACTGTAAAATTTTGCTTATGTCTTAGCACATGCACAGTGAATGTAAAGCACAGGAAGTCAGATGAGTATTTTAAATGCCAGGGCCCAAGCCTACATACAGGGAGTCATATTATTTACAACCATGCTCCTACTGACCTGTAATTAAAATGAGAATCTCGGTGGAGCTCACCTTCCATTTAGGCATCAGGAAAATCAGGCAGAAAGATTTTCCAAAGCTCTGCTCTGAGTGTTTAGCAACCATCACTGCAAATAGGAGCTCCTGAACCCTTCAGCGCATATGAAATCAAGCAACTTACTTCTAGGGCCTGCATTTGGGTTTCTCATATCAAATAAAAACAACCCCAGGCCTCAAAATCTTATGCCAAAGAATTAAACAAATGTGTCAGATTTCACTTAGCATTTTCCTGGCTAAAAAAAAGACCAAATTTTTCTGCTACAGCTCATACATCTTCACATCACAGCAGATGTGCCTGATGTTATTAGCTCAGTTCTCAGATACAGCCTAGCTGTGCAGTATGGTGCTATACCTCACAACTCCACAGTGCTGAGTGGGTTACGCAGTGTGCCAGGCTAAGGCTTTCGCTTCTTCTTGGCTCAGGGTCAATGAGATTATGGGAACCTCCATCTTTTGGCATAGCACAGAAGCATCCACTGCAATGCTTGAAATCACAGTCTAATGTGATGGTGAGGTAAGGTCCCACCCTGGAGATATGGCTGAAGGGGCTCATGCAGGCCCTTACTGAACAGTATTGACAGAAGGGAAATTAATTTCCATACATAAACCAGGAGAGACAATCTCAGAAACACACAGCCAAAATAATAGGTTTGGCCCCGAGGAAGAAAGTCTGCCTTAACGTAGCAGCTAAACTCAATAACAGAAATCTTTATGTATGACTAGAGCTCTCTGTTTCAGGACTTAACTAGTCATAAGGTAGCCTGGGAGTTCAAAGACCTGAGGTGGAAATGGGAAAGAAATTAACATCCTGGAAAAAAACCACACTATTAGGTAAAAGACATAGGCAAAATCCTTGCTGTTTTCTGTTTTCTTTTCCGTTCCCACAGGCAAATACATACTGTCTCTCACTCACCATGGGCTAACGGTGTTAAGAGCATTGTGAAGAAGAGCAGCTGTGATGACCACATGACTGTGAAGGAGGATTTGAAAGTATCCCAGCAAACGAGGGTTCAAACAAAACAAGGTTGAGTGTCCTCCTGCACTCGCTTCCAACACTTCAACTGTTGGCCTTCAATTCACATCCGAAAAGGGGAAAAAACTCAATAAAAAATAATAACAATAATAAAAAAAATCCCACAGCCAGTATCCAGAGTTTGAGACCTACAAATGAGAAAGGAAAAAAAATGCAGTTAGTAAAACAATAAGATAGGTGTTTTCAATCAAGTCTTCCTGTGTTTCTTTCCTGCCAACAGCTGTGAAGGCAAACATCTACTCCTTCCCCCCACCCTTCAGATGTACGCACATACCTATGTACAATAGAAATTAAAATTTGTCCCTTTGCAGAGAAACAGTTTGTGCATCACTGATGTCCTGCTTCCTCTCTCAAAACTGGGCTTTAGACAGCAGTTTTGAACAATGGTGCCCATGGGTTTACAGAGTCCACATACTTGAAAGTTGACTGGAAAAAGCAAGTCCGTATGTATTGTATCATATATGGGACTTCAAAAACAGGCTGCAACTCTTCTGAAAATGCTTGGGTGTCTATGCATCACAAGCCACAGAAATTCCAAAGCTGAAATGGGTTTAACTGGTGCCTAGGCTCTGTGCTGATCTCTTAAAACAGGAAGAATTTTTCACCCCAGCCACTTCTTTTCCAACCAAACCCCTCAAATACAGGGAGAGCAAGTAAACACAAGCTCCTAAAAGAGTACATTTGCCTGCATGCAAGTCAAACTGATGACAAAAGAGGTCACTTCACCAGTAGGGCTAAGCCATACCTGTGAGCATGCATGGGAAGCACAGTGCTTTAGGAGAAAATGCAACTCTGAATTGTGACAGAGCTGCACTCCTTGGCTTGCCTCCCCTTACGTTCAAACAGAAAAGTTTTTTCAACATATACATATGCATACCTGCTCAGCTTGTCCCAGGGTAGGGGATAAAACACCCAGACAGCAATTCTGCTTTCTCTTTAATACCCTATGCAGTATCGAATGCATTTGGACATGTTGGCAAAAAACTATGTGCAAAAATCTGCTACATTTCCTGACTGTCTTGGGCAAAAGGTGAGCACAGTGCTTCCCCAGGCAGACATGCATTGCACTCTTCTGCAAAGACCTTTCACTCACTTTTACATGGCTCCTCTGCTGAGGCTGATGCAAAGATACCAGGCAGTGGGATCACTAATACGGTTTGAGAATATGCCTGCCAATGGTGTGCCTAAAAGCCTCTTTATCCCATCTGAGGGTCCTGTAGGGCTTTGAATCATCGAATCTGGAGCAGCCTTTGAACTCAAGTAGAACTTAAAAGTCACTCTCACCCTACAGCTACATTCTGCCAGTGATTAAACCACTCATTTCTAGTCAAGTTCTGCAGTTATTTACTGTGGAATTCAAAATAACAGTCTTGTCCATCCCACACACTTACAGGAAACCACGAGGAAATAGGAATCCATGTTTGAACAGAAACATTTTCACATTTAATTGGAAAAAGCATTCCAGCTTCCCATAATTTTTATCCCTCAAGAAGGGGCTAGATGGCCACAGTGACTCAAACTATAAAAACAACTATACAGCATTAAACCATGGCATCAGTTTGAGACTTACCTTCCCACTGACTTTGAAATGATGATAAAATACGAGGAATTGAAAACTACTTTGCATATATGTTTTGAACACCCTAAACTCTGCAGCCTTCACAGCACTGGTCTAATTAAAATTCTCTCCAAAAAATCTCCAGTCAACAGAAGTTATTCTTCTCTGAGCAAATAAGCTGTTTTTGCCAACTTTTGTTCTTACCCAAAACCCAGTTTGAGCCAGAAAGCTATATGAAAAGCTGTGCTGCATGCCACTGTGATATGGGTATATTTCTGAAACTCTGGCATGACAAAGTGGCCTTTGTTTTGCCTCCTATCTTTGCTGATCAACTAAATAAAACCCCACATTGTTCAGAACCAAAGTCTATAAAGAAGTTGCATTTTTTTCTGATAAATATACCTGCTTGCACTGCCAAGATTTTATTCTTCCATTGCAGTCTCCTCCCCAGTCTATCCCTGCAATTCACTCAAATGTAGCATTTAGTTTCCAAGGCTTTTTCTTAGCTCTGTAACTGGGGTGACTAAGAAACCCAAGGTCAATATGCAGTCAAATGGCTTTTTCATAGACATCCGAAAAACTAAAACTTGCCTGAGGTGGGATCAATCAGAATGGTCACTGATAATATTTAAACCCTGTTTTCCAAATGGGGACAAGACTCATGAAGATTTAAAATCATACATTGTAAACAGCAATTAAGTTTTCCATTTATATTTTAGAAGGCTACCAGTAAATATCAAACCGGCCACCAACTATGCACACCTTTCCTACAGCATCCTCTGTAAAGTTTTAAAAGTGAGATGCTTTTTGTACTACAAAATTTGAAAAGACGTACAGAGATGGAGGAAAGCTATCCAAGGTACACTTCCCTGAAGCAAAAGCTCAGCCAAGCAGTGAAGGAGTCGATGTTTGTTTTCTGATTTTTATTTGTTTAAGACAGATTACCCAGAACTTGATCCTGATCTGTTAGAAAGCAATAGCATTATGGTACAGCAAAAGAGTTTTGGGTATAAACTCAAGAAGTCGCAAATTAATGATGCTGCCTATCCCAGAGAATGGATACTTGTCAACTAAATGTTTACACAGTAGCCTTTAACACTGCTTTTATCTTTCTATATATTCTTCCATGACAGGATTCAAGGATTTTTTTTTCCTATGGTCTCACAGGCTAGGGCTGAATGAGCAAAAGGATTCATGTGCTCTCTGCAGAGGCCAAATACTAATTTTGGGATCTTATGTCTTGCAACCACCAAAACCGCAAATAAACATTTTGCCCTATTGGAAAGAGCATTATCCATTCACAAAGCTCCTGTGCAAAACAGAGATGGCAGGAGAGGCTCAAAATTATGCACCATTTACTCTGGTTGTAAATCTGGCCCAATATTTCCAGCCCCACTTTCCTTCCTGTGAGAAGAAAAGCCAGAGACACAACCTGTTGGGTTGTGTCTGCACAACCTGGATGGCACAACCTTGTCCTTAAGCCAGTTCCCACAGAGAATTCAGCCCCCTAGGCTTAAGCTTATGCACAAATATTAACAAATCCACAATGTGCCTGGAGAAATGTCAAAGTGGTTTAACAACATTAGACACCACTATATTAACCAAACACATTGTGTTGCTACAAAATTCTGCATGGTTTTGTATTTCATGTAATCAAATAATCATAGTGCATTTGTGAGCTATTTGCAGGGGAAGAGCTAGATAGGAAACAGATGGAGAAACCCTTTTTCTTAATTGTCACACAACACCTCCTAAGCAGCATTATGAGATGCAGAAAGAGGTCTGCAAAACAAAATTCATTTACTCTTTGGATTACTTCCAGGTAAAGTACAGCTAAAGAGGAAAAAAAAAAAAGGAGCATGTATCTGTGAACTGTTCAGTGCAGAATGTAACACTCATTGATGCAAAAAGGTGATATACCATCATATTGGAAAACTTTTGAGTCCTACACTTGACCTAAGGGGTTTGGACTTGAACCACAAAGATGACAAAGTCTGCATTGATTTAAAGGAAAGTTCTTCTGCTCACTGACCTACCTTTCTGCCCACAGGGCCAGCCCTGACATCCCTATGGTCTGATCGGCTACCAAGCATCACTCAAACCTAATCTGCATGCTGGCAGTTCCCAAAATCCAATTCAAAGTGCTACTGACAAGATATGAGAAAGTCAGAGGAAACTAAAGCCCCGTGGTGTTGAGATGAGCAGTGAAGTGTTCATCAAGGCATCGTTCATAAAAGAGCATTATAGATACACTGAAAACTCAACAGCTACCCAAGTCTGTTCTTCAGCAGCTGATGTCAAGCAGCACATGGAGCATTTTCTGAACTCATCTGTCAACGGTCTACAGGAAGTATGAAAAAGAAAAGAAAACCAGTTCATCTGGTGAGTGAACAGATAGGCTGAATTAAAAGTAGAATTTAGAGCAAAGCAAGCCAGACCTGTCAGAAATCCACCTAATTACTGCCTTCCCCCAGACATGAGAATTTGCACCTGCAGAGCTGGACACTACCATTCTCACATGGCAAAGCTGCCTACTTTCCTCAGGAATCTAGCATTATACCTCAGGAATCTAGCATTATACCTAGACAGCTGGGGTACAGCCACAGGAGCAGCAACAATGTTTTACAAGGGAGATCATTAGCAAAAGCCAGATAGAAATGTCCTGCTTTTCTTACCCAGTTTTACTTGCAGAAATTTTCTTCCCATCTGTAAAAATGTGCATAGCAAAACTAGCTTAAGCAAAACAGTGATGCAAGGATTGCTTTATATTTCTTAACAGAAAAGATTCCTGCACTTCTCTCCTACTTTGGCAGAAGTTGTGCTTACTAAGAAAACAAGTGTGATGTTTCAAACAAATAATGGAAATAAATCAGTATTTACAAGAGAAAAAGTTTGGAAGTAATTAAACTCCTTGAATCTGATGGGCCAAGCTGGAACCATGGATGTAGTTCCCCATTCTCAGCACCTGCTACTCAAGACTATTTATTCCAGACAACATTTTCAGAATTGCACCTAGAAGCAAGGGAAAAGAAATAAGTCTAGCAATGGGCTTTTAAGAGAAAGAGTGACCTGTATTGCCACTCCCATTACAAATGGCTAAATAAAAGAATTACTGCAAGACATTCGGTCATGAGTTGTCTGCAAAACACTTTTCTTTTTTACTAATATTGGGGAGGAAAAAAAAAAAAAATTTTGCCCCTCCCACTTCTTTCCACCTTTACCCTATTTCAAATCCTTTTCCATGTCAGGTACCCAGGATTTGGCTCCATGGTCACTTCACAGTGGCAGCAATACAACCAGCCATGTAAAAAGTCACACAGAGATTACTGATGGTATAACTCAAGGGAAACAGGGCAGGAGCAGGCTGCACTCCTGGAATTTCAATGGAAGCACACACACTTTTACTCCTGGCCACTCACTGAAGTTGCAGTTATAGGGACATAGGTATTTATGGGCAGATTTTTCCATGAGCATTTTTAAGAAGTCAGGAACATTGTTTCTGAAACACGTGAATTGAACTGTCTGTAAACTTTTACCTGTATCTACACCCAGCCCAGAAGATTCATCCTATACAGCAAATGCTCATGAAATCAAGAGTTCTCACAGAGTTCAGGAAAAGATGCTTTTTTTTTCTCAAAATTTCAAGTGGCAGCCATGGCTTTTGGCTCTTCATTTCATGTTTTAAGTTTGCTAGATATGATGCACTGTAAGAGACCCAGTGAGCATTGTTAGGGTGAGGGGATACACCAGCTTGGGCTCAATCCCCTCACATTTATGTCTTCTTTCTCTACCACAGACCCTATTCCGATTCACTCTCATGCCTCTGCTGCGGCTGAAAATGCATAAGGAATTCCTGCATGTACGCAAATATATGATAACAGATTCAAAATTTCAAAGGGTGCAGGGTATCATCTGAGGATGGGGTAAAATATGCAAATGCCTGTACTGTAGTACCCCCTCGAGATTAGAAGGCTTTCTGAAAATTGATGAAGAAAAACATGATGCTCTCTCACTGGTTAAGTACCCCCTGCTAACAAAGCTCGCAACTGGCAGAAGCAAGTCAGCCCCTCCCTCACTCCAAAATCTATCGGAGATAAATCCTATATGTCTTGGGAAAAGCTATGCAGCTATTCACGCAAGTTGAACAGTACCATAAACTTCTGACCACCTGAAACAATGCTATTTCATTATCATATGCAGCAGTTATCACAGCAATGTTCTGCAAACTTTGGGGAGTTAAGATCCTTCTCAAAAATTTGTTATACTTATGTAACCATCTCTCTCAAATGTTTTATTTTGTAGCCTATCTTCTCAGAGGGAAAGTAACACATGGGCAAGCACTCCTCACAGTATTGCCAATATTTATGATTTCATTGCAAAACTCTCAGTATGTGGCAACTCCTTGGAATAATGAAAATTTTACCTTTCTTTTCATGTAAATTTCTCCTTACAGAAAAAAGCTGAAAAAATAGGATCTAAATGCAGCTCAGAGGCTTAGTAAATCAGTGGTAAATAAACATACGTCAACATATTTATTTGATTAGAAATTTGCATGACTTTTAATCAAATATCCTACCTTTTTTCTCTGGGAATGATTCATGATATTGAAAGCCTGAGTTGACAATACTCTCATATTGCTTATTTGCAATCCACAGAGCCTTTGGCAATTCTTCTCTGACAAATAAAACTTATGTGGTGCAGGCACTGAAAATGGAGACAAGCTTATCACTAGGGTCAGCATAATTTTAACTTCCCTTTGCCACCATTAGCAGAGCTTGTATTTTGAGGTTTCACCTTCCTCATATCACTCCGATTTATTCAATGCCTTACCATGGCTATAATTGTGATGGCACAGATTCTGCATTGGGTCTTGCTTTAATCTGAGGAAGTGACAGCCACCAAGGAGAAAATTAGCCTAAGTAAATGACAGAAAATTCCAGGAGAGTTCAAACAGCACATCTTTAAATGAAGCTTGATATTGGGATCAGAGGAAGAATACTACTATATACTTCTGGATGTAGCCTTTAAACTAATTTTTAATATTCATTTACCAGCCCTATCTTCATCTTCCCACTATGTTTCCTTCATAACACCTCTAATTTTCTTTCTTTCCTCTTCATGACTGGAAAAGACATCTTTAAGTTTATTGTCCCAAATTGTCCAGCAGCTGCAAATACAGAGGGAGAGAAGGGTTTAGTGCCATTTTGCCATCACAGCAAGACTAGCTTTTGGAGGTGGGCTTTCTTCCTGGGAGGTGCAGGTGAGGGCTTTCATTTGCCTGTAGCTCCTCAGGAGGCATCCCATATGGGTGGACTTCATCTCCCTGTATATCAGCCAGGAACAGGAGAACAGCACACAGGCTTTCAGAGCTGTTTGCTCCCCAAAAGTGGCATATGCCAGAGAAGAATCTTACTTGCAAAGATGATCGTGAGCTCTTTCCTGTGGGCCCTGTAATTCAGAAAAGAAGAAAGCGACTGCCTTATGTGTACCACCTAGCACATTCCTTTGCAGCCCAGTTGGCTCGGTAGCTCTTTGGATACAAGGTTTAAACAGCAAAGTTAAAGATAGCAACAGCTACAGAGCACTGAGTGCTCCTGAGCTGAAGAGGAAAGCCTGCCCTCTACAACGTTTTGTTTCACAGGGCCTGCAGCAGCAGGGATAGCAATGTATGAACTGAAATACCAGTGTCACAATTGCATTTGATATCGGAGTACTTTTGACAACACTGGGTTTCCTCAGCCTTTGACTTACTCCAGCTCCAGTCACTACTCACACATGTAACTATATGCAGTAATAAAAAAGGGACAGAGTACCACTTGACTAAGCAAATGCAGAGGAAAACAGCAAAGCTGTGATCGAATTCCTATCTGTAATATGTGTCTCCATTACCTTTTTATTCTGCTGTTGCTTACTATTCCTTTCTCAAGTACATGGTAACAGATATTATTTGTTTTGAACCAAGAAAATGTAATTGTAGCAAAAGAGATCACTTATACACACAACTTTATACACATGCTCACATTATCAAATGAAACAAAAATCACTAGCAAGTGAGATTAACAGCAAAAGCCATGTGAATAACACATTTCTGCAAGAAATCATAAAGGAAAATGTTGTTTAACCATCTTTCAGATGTGTTATGATGTAATAAATGTCTATTAATGTTTAGCAGCAAATTGGGTTTTAATGATCATTGCTATTTTTGGCTGGTGGGTGACACGTAGTTTAAATATAAAACAGATTTATGTTTTACACCAGGATGACTTTCTCGGACGACTCTCCTTGACTTAACCTCTTCACACCCCACAAGACATTTAATATAATTTTATTTCTAATAGACTATGAGCCAATAGGATCATATTTGCCACAACTGATGTTTTCAATGAGAAATAAAATCAATGAGGTTTATGCTGAAGATTAAGTGTAAGTGATTAGTTAGGTGTAAGTGGCTTGGAAAATACTCAGAGGGTTATATTATTCAACCAATGATGCAAATTAAGAAAGTCTGGATAGAAGCAAGATCTATGAAAACCTCCCGACCTTGATGCGTTGGAGAAATCTTAGCTAGAAATTGTTCTTTTGTGGGCACTCTCAAAATTAAGTATTAGTAGGTGAGAAATTTGTCTCATTTTTCAACATCAGCAGTCAACCTCAAGCATTGAGAAAATACCTACAATGAAAAGAAAAAAATCCCATCTTCTTAGATCCAGAGACAACAGAACAACCCAGTGGGTTGCCAGGAGAAAAACAAACAGCACTTGATGTAGTATTGAAAGACCAGGCACACAGTCCATAGACTTGACTGAGAAAGCAAGATAGTAACACAAATGCAGCATTCTGCATCATAATGAATTAAGAGAGGTGCATGTGGGAGAATAAGGTTGCATCTAAATTTCTAGATGTGATATTTTCCAATGAGCTACATATAAAGGAATAATAGTAAAAGGCAATGGGCCAAATAACAGAACAAAAAGCATTTGCAGCTCCCTAAAGCAAATGTCTGTTTAGTAATAACAAAGAGCCTGTTTCTCCACATTTTACCACGTTAATGATTTTGTTGGACATTAATCAAGAGTCTAGCCTCTCTGATCTTTGGAGGGAAAGAAAAACAAAGAGAGATTTAATTATTGCACTCTTTTTCTACACAAATACTTTTGTTATTATTTATATTCTGCTAGAGGTCACCATCTAACCCAAAGCCTAATTATGAAAGGTCCTAGTCATTCTGACAGTAAAACACAACTTTCCTCTTCTGTCTCCTTTCCTCCCTCATATTATCCAATCAACAAAGAATGGGAGGAGAACACACTTTTGCCGATCATAAAGGTGTAGAAAGATAGCAGCTGGTGATTCACAGCTGGTGTGCCCTGCAACTCTGAAACCAAGCTTCAACCAGTAAGTGGACTATTTCCAGCTGACTTTGATAACAAGTGGTAAATACTGAACATTTCCTCTATCTCTGAAGAAGAGAGAGTAACTAAACCGAGTCCAGTCTCTGACAAAAATACACCACCACCCCTGGTAATCTGCATTTGCCTTAGCTTTGCACCTTTCCAAAGGAATACTTGGCAGATCTTTTAGGTTAGCATGAGTCCAGTCTCTTCCCAAGCTGCTACTTCAGCACTGAAGCTCAACTAGCAAACTGGATAGCAAAGTTTCTGTTGAATCTTATGGAAATGAGGTAATATCCTCAGCATCTCTCTTATTGCCTTCAAAATGCTGGAAGATGAAACTACAGCCAACCTTGTATAAAATGTTACTAAACTCCTATCCAGTGAAAATGTGAGAGTTCAGCCATGTGTGAAGGTAGTGTGGTGTCACCCAACAGCCATTCCCTTCAAACACAGGGCAACAGATTGCTACTTCTTTGGATTCCTTCATAACGTGCAGCATCATACAACAACAGTGACTGTAAAGGGACCACTGCACTACAGCTGAAAGTCTATACTTTTGTGGATACTACAAAAGAAACATTTTACTCTAGGAACTTTGATGGACAAAATATGTATATAATACGGATCAAGTACACTTTTCCCTTTTGAAGTGAAACAAAGGCAAGCTATTTCCAGCTGAAACTACAAGAGGGATCTTAACTAAATAGAACTTTTAAACTGGGCTGGAATTTCACCAGAAGCTCCCAGTTGAAGCCTCTGCTCTCACATTGTTACCTGTTGTTGCCAAAATCCGCATAGCTAGCTTTTCTCCAAAGGACCAGCCCTATAATTTTCAAAAAGTTATATTTTGGGTCAAAAAGCTTTTTAGTCCAGTGAGTCTGTGTGCTTTTTAAAGGGTACTATCAAGGTTCTAAACAATAAAACACGGGGATGGCCAAAAGACTAAAATTAATTAATTATTTGAGTGCTTTCTTGTAGAAATCAATTGCAAGGATAATCATGACAAACATGGTTTTCAAGAGAGTTGTCTTGAGCAGCTGAGTAAGCAATTTGAGGCACTTGCCTCATAGCTGAGGATCAGTAGCAACTGGGAAAAAGAGAAAATACAGTTGTTTTGAAAGTTGCCGATATAAAATGTGCCTGCCTTGGAAAGCCTCAAATTAAACACATTTCTTAAAGGCCTATAACATAGTAACAGTCACTAAAAGTTCCACAGAAAAACTGAAGACAATTCTTAGTACAGAAGATTAAGTTCAAAAAAACCAAGCAGTATCATGTAAGGGTTGGGTGAGAAAAAAGAATCAAAACAGAATCAAACACTGAAACCTTTTCAGTGCCTTTTTCTCCAAGTAAACCTGCTCCTACTTGACCCCTCCTGAAATTAATCTTTTAGATAAACTAGTGCAGGATTGGAGCAACTGTATTCAACAGTAATCCTCTAGTTTGTAGCTTGCCAAACTGAAGCAATTAACTTTGTTAACATTTTACATTTTTAAGTACACATGAAACTTAAAATATTCAAGAAAATAATGTAAACATGTAGCTGAGTTGCAGGGATCTGGCAAAATTAAATACCAATTGAAATAGGACGGCTCTACCACTGATACTCTGCAATGACCTTAATTACTCAGTTTCCATTAATTCTAAGGGAACCCTCTCATTTCCATATACCCTAAGTATAGTTGTTGTAAAATTTGCAGTAACACATTTATTTGTGGTAGTGCATATAAAGTATGCAAGTCCACTTCTGATTTTACTCTTAATGCTGTGCTTCCACTTAGAAAAAGTGAGACATATCTCAGTAGTTGAGGAGAAACATGTAATTGTAGAAATCACAATCAATTCCAAAGAAGAAATGAAGCATCTCTAGCAGCTATAAGGCAAGTTAATTAATCTGATATATGGGCCTGTAATTTGTGATATTTTGCAAGGGACTCTATAAATACCGAAATGTAGCCATGTTTGATATGCAAGATGAATTTGGGGGGAAGGAAAAGGAGAATTTTAGTATCTCCTGAAAGGAAGACTAAATTTCTCATCCTCTGCAGGAGAGGGTTTTAGTAGCACCGCTCTAATGCCAGCTTACCTGGGGTCACTGGCAAAATCCCTCTGATTTCTGCAGGAAGAAGCACAACCAAGAAAGTGCCTTTGAAAACATGACCCTAGGCCTAGCAAGCAGCAAGTAAAACCTCTTAAGAGCATAGCTGGAAGTGGAAGTGCAATATTTCATTCAATTATGAAAAGCCATTCATGGTAAACAACAAATGGTGACTTTTTACTACTTCTTTACTTTTATTTATTTTACTGTAAGAGAGTAAGCACTCTAGTTTATAAAACAAGATAAACGACAAAGAGAAATCAGCCCTAAACATTTTGGTAGAGCAATCGCTCCTTTGTTCGTTGTGTTCTCTCTATAAGAGAGAATCACAAGGGTAAAGCAGGAACATTGGCTTTAGAAGTAACCAAAATTGGCAAATTGTGCAGAAAGATAGATAGTGTGATTGTTAAGCACTTGGCACCAGTGTGAATCTGAGCAAGCAAGAACACAGATCGCCTGTGATGGGAAATCTATCAGATGTAATAGAGCCAACTGATCGCTAAAAACCTAACATTAAGACCCTTTCATCCACTACTTACCTTACATTTACATAAGTTTTACTCTAAAGTAGAGACACCCTGAACAGGCAATGTCTGAATTGAAAGAAAGCTATTTCAGCTAAGAGGGAGGTCAAGACCTTCTGTTGATCAAAATGGGCTATCAACAAAAAGAGCAATACCTAAAATTAATTTTCTCAAAAGTAACATTTTTCCATTCAGGCTTTGTCTGGGTTGTAACAGAAAAAGGGAGGGAAGACTTGAGCATGTCTTCTAAGGGCAACAAGAGATAACTTGTTTCCTGAAATCAGTGTCCTTTCCAACCACACGAGGTAACAGTGCATTTATCCAAAGCATATGTTCAGTGCAAATGCAACCAGTATAATTCAGCAGCTCGTCATACACAAGCCAGCAGAACAAGATCCTAGCCAGGGCTGTCTCATGGAAGAAAACAGAAATGGCATTCATAAATTGGATGCTGTTACCAGGAACAGTTTAGCATCAAACGTTTTGGAAATCTATGTGTATAAAGTCAAGCACATGCCAGTAGATTTCAGGCTGTAGATAGCTTTAGGGCAAGAGAAAGTCCATCCCAGCAGGACATTGTTTGCTATCAGAACTTTATTAAGGAGCTTATGTATGATTTCTTCTTCCTATATTAGGAATAAAAACTACTGATGTGGGGCTCAGATCAGTACAGTGAATGATGGGGTAGGGAGAACTCCAAACAAGCACCTTCGTACAGCTTTGGTCACAGCAGACAGCAGTGTTTGGTAGAAGGTGTTCCTTCTGCCGTCCTCTGCACAGTGTTACACTATCTTGCCTCGCAAGGAGACAGCAGTGTTTGTCCACTAATGTCACAGGCTGAGTTTTCACCCATGAGGAGTCTTCTCAAATGCCACAGTCACATATTGACAGCAGAAACCAAAATACCTTTCAATGGCTTGGTTTGGAAAATAGTAGGAATTTTCTTCTCTTTTACAACACTGCTTCTTTTTAAAAATCCTCCTATTTTAAGAGAAACACAATCCACTCCAAACATAAAGAAATTAGGTGCTTTTACAAGCCTGAAGTTGGTACCAGCCATATCACCTGAACAGGAAGGAGTTAATCATCTCAGAGGTAAGTAAATCATCCCAGGTTACCCAGCAGCAGAGCTGAATTTCACTCTGAGGCAGCAGAGACCCTCAGCTCACACTACTAGGGCACAGTAGGAACTTCTCAAATAATCTGCATGTATCAGGGATATCCTGGAAAAGTTACCTCAATCTCTTACTTGAGAATTAGAATTATGTAAACTCTCCTCCAGAACAATGGAAGATATAGATTTGCTGTTATCCTAGCACTGCTGATCCAAAAGACATTTTTCTGATACTTGTGTTGTTATGGAAACAATCAAATTATCAATTTCAATATTTTTGAAATTAGTTTTCCTGCTACCCAGTTAGAAATTATTTTTTCTGATTATGTTTCACTTCATGGCATTTCATTTTAAGAAACTAATGCTCTTAACAGTAAATATTTCAGTTGTATTGAAACATCCTGACTGATGCATGATTTTGAGACAAAAAAAGGTAAATTTACTGGAGAACTAGTACTCCCTGGATTTTTTTTTCCTCCTTAAAATTGCCAGTAACATAAAGTAATTTTCTTTCTAGTCACCTGAGAAGATGTATGAAATGTGATTAATCTGATCACTGTTGCATTACTGAGACCACTGGGCAACTTACTATGAGCTGGGAAGAGAATCAGGAAAAATCATCATCTTCTGCAAATGAAGGCTGGTGCTATAAGGCTCTCCACGACCTTGATTCCCTATCATATTCTGCTACACTTCCCTCAACAAAAGGGCAAGTCCTTTCTCCCCCATACTTCTCCAATGCAAAATCCACATACATTTTCAAGCATGCTTTTTCCTGCTGCCAAACATACTTCAACTTGTATTCACATCTTATTAAATACCCAGAGCCTCCCCCTCATTGGGTTCAGTCCCAAACCCACTGGCTTCTTCACCACAAATGTTGCCATGAGTCCAAGCCTTTTATTACTATAGGTAAAAACAAGACTGAGGGGGAGAAACCAGTCCATCACTCAAAGTACTGGGTGGAGAATAGCTGAAAATTCAGATCTCCCTAGAAATATATTCTCCTTACTAAGTAATTAGAAGTAGGCTACAATTAAAACCAGAACAGCTAGTCAAACTGTGGGTCTGCTCCCTGGTGGCAAACTCACCAGTTTTAGCAGTAATAATGCTCTTTTGTCTATCCCTACCAACTTCAGCATTACTTAGGCAAAAAGGCAGGGAGCAGGGAATAAACAAGAGCGTGAAGCACATTCCAGGATCACCATCCTCAAGTGCCACAAAATCAGTTCAAGAACTTTCCTCTATGAGACTCTCTTGCATTTCAGCTTCTCCATGTACCTTAGTTTCCTACCTGCTTTGAAACACATTCACTAATGTTTAGCTTTCAAAGAAGTGAGGTACGAGACTGAAGTGTTCTTTCACTCATCTTTTTCTGACCTAATCCGGGTCCTGCTATTCTTATCTACAAATGGGAAGGAGGGAGGGAGGGAGGGAGGGGAGGGAAGAGAGGAAAGGGAGGGAGAGAAGGAGGGAGGGAGGGAGGGGAGGGAAGAGAGGAAAGGGAGGGAGAGAAGGAGGGAGGGAGGGAGGGGAGGGAAGAGAGGAAAGGAAGGGAGGGAAGGAGGGAGGGAAGAAGAGAGGGAGATAGGGAGGGAGTTAGGGAGGGGAGATACTGAATTAGTTGGCACAGCACTTTTGATCCAATGGATTTCCTTCTGCCATCATCTCCACAGCATTATACTACCTTGCCTTGCAAAAACAGCCAGCACTTTTGATTCATTTTTTTTAAACTAACCTTCCAGTCAGCAGTAGGATTTTATCCAGTTCAGTTTAAGTGAGTGTCAATCAGATTGGTTCACCCAATCTAATGAAGCCATTGTCACCTATAGAGTTTCAAGGAATATGTGTAGTCCACGCTTCAAGACTATACCAAAACTACGCCTTCTTCATAGCCCTTCAGCATCTCTGCATCTCATCCCCATAATTTAAATTGGCAAAGTTCCTGTGAAATGCAGGAAGGCACAACCTTTAAAACAGGTTCCTCTTACCTTAACCAAACAGCATCTGGAAAGGCTTTCCCACGTTAAGCAAAAGGACAAAGAGCAATAATCAGGAACACCATAGCAGGGGTATCAGCGGCAGGACAGAAAAGAATACAGGGATAACAAGCAAAGCAAAAGCTCATCTTTACAAAGCCAATAATTGTGTCCATGACACTAGCAATTCCAAAGGCAGCCTGCATGAAGATCACTGTGAACTGAAAACATGCAACTTGTATCTCTGTGGTGTAAAACAAAGTTATGCTGTAGTAACAGTGTGAAAACTAAATCAATACTGCTCAAGGCCAATATTGCTAAGCCACTAACCAAACAAGCAGCAATGGGAACCTATCGATTCCATAGAGCTATACTTCCACACTGTTTTCTTCACCTACTGAAACATTTCTGTCACCTTGCAAAACAAAAAAAACGGAGACCAAAACTCCTAATTAATACTTCCTAAAAACCTGAAGACACATTTAGATAATAAAAAAAAAACCTTGGTAGCATGCTCTGTGTTACACATTTGCCAAAATACCTTACATTAAAAAAAAAAATTGGTTTTTAAATGATTCTGCTGTGGATTTATTACACTGAACACTTAGTTGTGACAATCTCAGTCAACTCAGCAAGGACACCTGGATGGGCTTGTGACACGCTCTGCCTTCCTGACAGACAGTTCTGCTGAGCATACAGGAATGCAGACAAATCACAGAACTATGAGGGGCCAAAACCAGGTAAAATTAATGCATGGGCTTATTTTAATGTGCATCAAGACAGTCTGGACACTTGCATGTACCTGTCTTCTTTCCCATCCAGGAGAAAGGCTTCTAAAGATGCAGTTATGTTCCCCTCCCTCCTCGCTGGCCCTCTGATCTCACAGGGTGAAAACTAGGGCAGCATCAGAAAAGCACTGGGGGTTAAAGACATCGGTAAAACAATAAATATCAGCTAGACAGCCACGAAGGTCAGGAGATGTTTAGGAAGAGTACAAGTTCAAAGACCACAGCAGCAGTAGGTACTGACAGATGAAGCGTACTTCTGAAAAACATATGCAAGTTGTATACATATATTTGTACATATATACAATTTTTCATACAAAATTGTAATAATGTTTACTCTTAATGAAAATTATTTTTCAAAAAGGCCTGAAACATGAACATGGAACATGGCCCCATGGCAACCTCTGATCCCAGTGCTTCACTTCAATGGCCTCCAAGCAGCAATTCTCCCCACCCTGGCCCCTCCAGCTCACTTGAATGACTCACAGTGACCCACTAGCAGCACCCAGAAGCCCCACAGCATCCAGGCACAATTTCTCCAGCAGCCCCATCCCACTACCACAGCATGAAACAGCCATCCTCACTGGTGCCCCTCTGTGGAAACCAGTGCCAAGGCTCCCAGCCACCTGGGAAAGGAGACACAGGTCCCTAATGCTGCTTTCAGACTTCAAATTCAGGACATATTAAGGTACCAGGAGGCCACTGAATTGCTAACAAGCTTTTGGGCCAGGCAGGCAGGAATAATGGTTTGCAGAAGACTCCTTATCTGAGACCAAGTGTCTTGAAGCCATCTGGAAACCCCAGCAGGCCAAAAAGCATGAAGAGAATGTCTGCCATCCCTCACCAGATGAAGAGGTCAGGCTGCATTTTAGAAGTCAACCAACACCTACAAAATACTTTAAAAATCACAAAGCCTTTGCAAAAGGTAGCAGAAGGTCTACAATGCTATCCCTCTCCTCCAAAATAATCAGATTTTAAACATGCCCTTCAGAGAAATCATCCAGTCATTAACAGTAACTGTTTCTTATGTGCATCAGTAAAAGATGTAGTACTACAGAGACTAAAAGGGACTTACAGAAAAGAAGCCATAAATCTTTGTCAGCCTCTCAGAAATGAACATTTAATACAAATGGCTTGGAGTACTTCACTTCTCACTCAGCCAAGGTACCAATTATGGTAAATTTACCACTTTGATAAATTTTAATCATTGTTGTTAATGGCTCTCCCAATTTATTTTATCCCCTCCCTGCACTAATGAGCTGTGCACAAAATCTCCTCTCTCAAATACTTTCCCCTCCCAGCTGAATAAAGTAATCTTTTGGATTTCTACCTATAATTCTGCTGACCTTTTCAGAGACATATGAAAGGACTCTAGACATGTGGACATCCAGCAAGTTTGGGTCAGAAAGTACAGTAACAACACATTCAGCAGACATTTATTTCCCTTTTCTTGCCCCTATTTCTACTCCCGTGTTCCCTTGCTTCCCCTCCACTCAATCCCCAATGCTTCAATATCTTTATCAGTAGGTGAGTGCTTTCTTTTGTATTGTAACTGTCAGTATAAAACCAACTCATTGTTCAGGGCTAAAATCGCAGAGGTGCCAACTAAATATCCACCACCCCTTTAGTTATTAGTTGGCATTAATTTAACAAGCAGATTTACAGTTTCAGAAGAGAGGATACATGGCATGCTAGTGAGATGCCTCCTCACTTCTACAAAACTCAGCACAAATCCAGTCTCCTTATCCTAGCAGCACAAAGGAACCAATAATTCAGGCTCATCAAAACAGGATCAACTGGAGATACTCTGAATCCATACATCCTGCGTAGGACAGAAGCACATGACTTTGACTAGACACAACTTCCAAAGACAAAAGTGAAGGGACTGTTAAAACGGGCAAAGAGATTCCTCCACATGATACTAAGGATCATGCAGCAGTATTAAGAAATAGTAAATCAAAACATCTTGAAGAAATTTCTGCTATCCAATATAAGTCAGGGAATTCACTGCAACAAGAGGGTGATGAAGGCAATTTACAAAAGTGATAGTTATTTCTGTCCCAGCGTCAATCCTCCAGAGCTCACAAAATCCTTGTGACCAGGTTATCCTGGAGCCAATATCAGACAACCTGGCAACCTTTTACTACTCAATCTAAGCAAACAAGAGACGAAATTCACATACAGAACTCCTCTCACATTTATTTCAACAGTAAGTGGATAACATGGGTACAAACATATTCTGACTAGTTTTTAACATCATTCCCTGAGAAACTTACGAAAAGAGTCATCCAATCAAGAGCACATCAGAGACAACTCTTCTATGTTAATGACTAAAACAAATAAGCAAGCTTTTCTTTATTTATTTTTCTCTCTCCTTTCGCCTCCATCCTCAACTCTCTACATTCTTTATTAGCTAGTTCTAGATCTTAAAAACTTCCTTTCTGCTGTGTACCAAGCATATGGGGATTTAAAACACAAGCCAGTTTCAAAACTGGTTTTCTTCCTGAAGATGTAGTGGGTTCAAGGCACATTATATCCCATTACATCAGTCCTCAGACTATCTGGCTGTCTAAGCTCCAGAACTACAAGGAAAATATATTGAGCAATAACCCTAGTGCCCTCTCTGCATAACAACAGTAGTCTTAACACTCAGGAAATTCTAACCTGCCTCCATTACCAGTAAAATCTTTCTTACATGGAATTTGTGCTTGTGAGCAGTTTTATCTTTCACAGTGTTGGACACTGCTGTGACCTCCTGAGTTCTGAAGCCCTCCAGAGCTTTGGTTATGAAGAATCACCATCTTTTTCTGCATGCACAGGGGCCAGTTTCTGGGTTGGATCATGGCAGCGGCTGCGTAAGGAATAGTCCCATGCAACACAGCAACACATTTAATGGGGAATTCCCTTTTTACTCTCTGCTACAAACTCTGTGCCATATGGAGAGCTGGCAAAAGGGTGAGGACAGATGTCTGGAGACATTATAGTTACTATATTAACTGCCTGTGAGTTTATTTATCAAAAGGCAATCACCTTTCCTTCTGGCGAGAATTTATTTTAACTTTCTTTGCAGCTTTGAGAGGTTGACAACAAATTACTATTACAGAGTTTTCAAAAAGTATCAAGTGATTTGCAGCCTCCTCCCCAGGCCCCATGTACACTGGATCAAGCTGGTAACAGAAATGCACAGCTATACAAGCTAAAATGCGCTGCTACATCAAAGAGAAGCTTCCTCCTGTGCGTTCAGAGAAAGGAAAAGATCAGAGCACATGAACGAGCACAACAAAAAGACTCTATTTTTTTTTTTTTTACAAGAAGGACATGGATGTACATTCTATAAGGAAACAAAATCTTCCACAGAATATACCCAGTTATTCAGTTTCCAGAAATGTTTCACAAAGACAGCTCCTAAAAGATGTCCTTCGATTCAACCTGGAGTTCATTTCCTGTGGACTAGTGAGAGCATTGAATGCCCATGTGGTTCTGGTACTTGGAAAATAGGAAAACAAAATTGGAAAACTCAGTTATTTTATTTGGTCGATGAGAAGCTCGACATGAGCCAGCAGTGTGCACTCACAGCCCAGAAGGCCAACCGTATCCTGGGATGCATCAAAAGAAGCATGGCCAGCAGGTTGAGGAAACTGTCAGCCTCTGGCCTGGACAGGCGCACACACTCCTGGGTGGAAAACTGTTTGGATGGCCGGGCCCAGAGAGTGGTGCTTAATGGTGTTAACTCCATCTGGAGGCCAGTTAAAAGTGGAGTTCCCCAGGGCTCAGTGCTGGGTCCAGGCCTGTTCAACGTCTTTATCAATGACCTGGATGAAGACATCGAGTGCTCCCTTAGCAAGTTTGCAGACGACACCAAGCTGGGTGGAAGTGTGGATCTGCTGGAGGGTAGGGAGGCTCTGCAAAGGGATCTGGACAGGCTGGACCACTGGGCAGAGTCCAATGGCATGAGGTTTAACACGGCCAAATGCCGGGTCCTGCACTTGGGGCACAACAACCCTATGCAGTGCTACAGACTAGGAGAAGTCTATCTAGAAAGCTGCCAGGAGGAGAAGGACCTGGGAGTGTTGGTTGACAGCCGACTGAACATGAGCCAGCAGTGTGCCCAGGTGGCCAAGCAGGCCAATGGCATCCTGGCTTGTATCAGAAACGGTGTGACCAGCAGGTCCAGGGTGGTTATTCTCCCTCTGTACTCGGCACTGGGGGGACCGCACCTTGAATACTGTGTTCAGTTCTGGGCCCCTCACCACAAGAAGGATGTTGAGGCTCTGGAGCGAGTCCAGAGAAGAGCAATGAAGCTGGTGAAGGGCTGGAGAACAGGCCTTATGAGGAGTGGCTGAGAGAGTTGGGGTTGTTTAGCCTAGAGAAGAGGAGGCTGAGGGGAGATCTCATTGCTCTCTATAACTACCTGAAAGCAGCTTGTAGAGAGGAGGGAGCTGGCCTCTTCTCCCAAGTGACAGGGGACAGGACAAGAGGGAATGGCCACAAGCTCCGCCTGGGGAGATTTAGGCTGGACATTAGGAAAAAATTTTTCACAGAAAGGGTCATTGGTCACTGGAACAGGCTACCCAGGGAGGTGGTTAATTCACCTTCCCTGGAGGTGTTTAAGGCACGGGTGGATGAGGTGCTGAGGGCGTGGTTTAGTGTTTGATAGGAATGGTTGGACTCGATGATCCGATGGGTCTCTTCCAACCTGGTTATTCTGCGATTCTGTGATTTAGGCTTGATATAAGGAAGAATTTCTTCACCATGAGAGTGGTGAGACACTGGCATAGGTTGCCCAGGGAAGCTGTGGATGTCCCATCCCTGGAGGTGTTCAAGGCCAGGCTGGATGGGGCCTTTGGCAGCCTGATCTAGTGGGATGTCGCTGCTCATGGTAGGGGGGTTCTTTAAGGTCCCTTCCAACCCTAACTAGCCTATGAGTCTATTTAGAAAATCTCTTTCAACAGTGAATCTGCTTTTGGAGTTTGCATCCTGTAAGCAACTCCTCCTGTAGAGGAATAGCCACTGGCCATACAAATCTGCAGTCTCACAACCTGAAGATGATAGTTCAAGTGAGAACTCTGTTCAGTCAGGCTCAAATCCCAAAGCTTGTTGCAGTGTTTGGAAGAGCATCATAGATACAAAACAAAGTCAGCTTCATACAGCTCTAGTTGATGTGAAGCTGATGGGGTGCTATCCTGGCATCACCTTCACCTAAGCACTGGGGGGACTTTAATAGCGAAGTCACAGACATTTGGTCAGAGGTGAAGGAAAAGGAAGAAGTTAACTATCCTTTTTCCCTGGGAAGGCGTGTTCTAGAAGGAACCCTGAAACATTACTTGCTACAGAAAAATTTCAGAAAAACAGGTGATGGAATAAGTTGGCAAAGGGGTAGAGACCTCCTAGCCTATTCTTCAGATTAGCTACCAACATACCTACAAACCGGACAGGTTGGATTGATGGGCCAAGGCAAATTATATAATTCAACAAGGCTGAGTGCTTAATATCGTTATTAACATTCTGGACTAAGGTACTGAATGTACTCTCAGTAAGTTTGTGGATTACACCAAGTTGTGTGGCAGTGTTGATCTACTTGAGGGAAGACGCTATAGAGGAATCTGGACAGGTTGGATCAATGGGTCCAGGCTATATGGGGTTCAACAAGCCCAAGTGTCAGGTCCTGCTCTTTGGCCACAACAACCCTATGCAATGCTATACTCTTGTGGAAACCTACTTGGCCAAAAAGGACCCAGGGATATTGGTCAACAGCTGGCTGAATACAAGCCAGCAACGTGCCCAGGTGGTCAAGAAGGCAATAGCATCCTAGCTTCTATGAGAAACAGTGTGGTCTGCAGGAGCAGAGAAGTGATTGTTACCCTCTTTTGGGCCCCTCACTAAAATGAAGACATAAAGATGGTGGAGCATATGTAAAAAAAGGGCAACAAAGCTGGTGAAGGGTCTGGAGCACATGTCTTATGAGGAGCGGCTGAGAGAACTGCGGTTGTCTAGCCTGGAGAAGAGGAGGCTCAGGGGGGACCTTATTGCTCTCTACATTTTCCTGAAAGGAGGTTGTAACAAGGTAGAAGCTGGTCTCTTCTCTCAGGTAGCAAGAGATAGGACAAGAGGAAATGGCCTTATGTAACACCAGGGCAGGTTTAAACTAGATATTAGGAATTACTTCACCAAAAGGGTTATCGGGCACTGGAATGGACTGCCCAGGGAAGTGGTTGAATCACCATCCCTGGAGGCATATGTAGAACTGGCATTTAGCAACATGATTTAGTAGTGGACTTGGCAGTGTTAAGTTTACATTTAGACTCAATGTTCTTAAAGGTCTTTTGCAAAATAAATGATTCTATGATGCTATGCAAAATGGCTGTTCTTCTGAATGGCAGCCTATCCAGTATGTCCACTCAACTGCTGCTAAAGGGTTATGAACTTTTACCCAATCCAGCTACAGCTGTAGATGACAGTGCAATAAAAAGGCTGTCTCTGCAGAAAGAGCCTTCATTAGAGGGGTAGGAAGACACATACACAAAAAAAAAAAAAAGGTGAAAAATCCATTATATAAGTGGCAATGTATCTTGGCACTTTCTACAACATAGAAATGATTCCCCACCTCCTTGGAAGACTTTGGCATTTACAGTGGAGGGGGAAAACAACTGGAAACCATGCTAGAAGTTCAGGGAAAGAAGAGTTGTGAGGTTCTTAAGATAAAATACCATTTGCCAGTCTATCATACCTCTTTCTTCTGGCACTTGATGAAATTGCTTGCCTGCTTTTTCCACCAAAATTCAGGTCAGTCACTGTCCATTATTCACACTGTCACAGCTACTCTGAAGGTACACATGAAGGCATTAGCTGAAAAAGCACACTGCTAGGCACCTCTGCGATGCAGATCAAGCAGATGAACATTTTATTTTTTGCCTGTGCAAAAGGCCATGCTTATTTCCCCCAAAATGCAAATCCCAGCCACCTGTGAGGAGGCTGATACAGTGGGCAAACAAAAGCTGCCATCCCACTGCCCCACATGATGAAAATCTTAGTTGGCACAGAGGTGGGAAATAACATCTCACCTCTCATAGCAGTTCACTTCAGCAGGCATAGAGGATGTTAAGTGACATGCTAAGCAACAGCACACATGTACAGATCCTTCTCTCATCCCAAATGCCTGCCCGCACAGCCCATAAAACTGCAGTAATATTCCCAAGACTGTGGACACAAGAGAGTTGTTAAATAGGACCTCTGAAGGCAAGAACAACTTAAGAGCAAAACAGAGACTATGATAATGACCTGTTCACAACAGCTATATCTCCGCAGGGGAGGGATTTGTTGGTTTTAAACTCTTAGCCAGCAGATGATGAAATTCCTCTCCCAAGGGTTCACTGACCAACAGTAAACAGTGTGCATGTATGTATGCAAGATTTTTTTTTTAAGCTACAATTACTTTAACACAAGTTTAAAGGAACACAACATATGTTGCATCTAATGCAGGAACAACTGCAAACCCAAATTTCATGACTTATCTTTTTTTCACCTGTTGCAATGCCTTAGCTCCACTGTTTATTTGCAATACCAAAGGGCCAAGTTCCAGAAGCTGTGATCTCCATGCCTGATGCTGGGCCAAAATAAATGAAAAAAAAAAGAAAATTGGTGGGGCAAATGTAGCCTATGTTACCCTCATGCTCTGTTCCTTCTCAACCTTCTCAACCATGCTATTCCCTTATGCATTCAAGTTGCTTCTATTTGTTGGGGTTTTTTTTAGGCCATTGCTCTCTAATATTACTGTTCTTTGCCTAAAAAAATGGGGTTCTTTTTAAAGGAGAAAAAAAAATAACACACACACTCCCTTCTTAAGGACTGGCTAGATTGTTCTTCACCTTTTAGTTTTTTTGAGGTGTGGAAAAGAAGGGAGATGTTTCTTCTCACCAGATTACTGTCTGATCTATTTTTTGGTTCACTATGTAGCCCAGAGACCAAATCTGAATCTGTAATTCTCATGCAGTAACGGGACTGAAGGAGCTGAGATTTCAAGAAAGATACCAAATATAGCAAGTTTTACAATGAAACTGCTGGAAGAAGCAATTCTGAACAGTCATTTTCAGTGGCTCGCGTCACCAGCAGACATTGCTCCTACATGTAAAGGCACAACTCCTTTTCCCCAGCTTCCCTCTGTTGTGAGCACATGACAAAGGGAGACTCTGAGCTTCCGCAACAAAGCAGGAGAAACTTTCTACTCTCTTAAGAAGTAGCTCATTAAACTGTGTTCAAGGCCAAAACAGCCAATACACCCAAGTACCACAAAACTGCCTCAGAGAGGCAAGGATTTAGCCTTTTTAAGTGCTGTGTTATGCCCCTATCCCAACTGCACTCTGCTACAATAGAGAGGTACTGATATGAATAAATGGGGAACTAATGCCTAGCTGCAAATACAAAACATTAACTTTATCTTGGCCATCATTGCTTTCTAATTAGACTAATAAATTTTAACTATAAAAAGCCCTATTTCCTGAGGCTAAATTGCTTCTACCATAA
This sequence comes from Clamator glandarius, assembly GCA_033459285.1. Lineage (NCBI taxonomy): Eukaryota > Metazoa > Chordata > Aves > Cuculiformes > Cuculidae > Clamator > Clamator glandarius. Next base: position 2,129,036 of record JAUNZM010000072.1, on the reverse strand, counting down.
TTAAAGGAAGGCTGTGGGAATCAGGCCAAAATAACTGTAGCAATGGCCTGCAAGCAGAAGGACAACTCTGCCCATGAGAGCAACATGCCTATAAACCCATGGTTACCACCGCACTGTCCCAAACACAGAGTTCTGAAACAAGTTATGTTGTATCATGTTCCCCAGTAAATCTGTGTACACACTTAAGTACATGGTAAGCAGGACACAGTTCTCACAGGAGAACAAGGTATCTGAAACTATTCCTTTCAGGACAACAGCAAATGTGTTCCCATAGATCACAAGGTACCAGAAGAGTATCTCAAAGGAATTTGATCATAGAATCATAGAATAACCAGGTTGGAAGACACCCACCGGATCATCAAGTCCAACCATTCCTATCAAACACTAAACCATACCCCTTAACACCTCGTCCACCCATGATTTAAACACCTCCAGGGAAGGTGAATTAACCACCTCCCTGGGCAGCCTGTTCCAGTGACCAATGACCCTTTCTGTGAATTTTTTTTCCTAATGTCCAGCCTAAATCTCCCCAGGCGGAGCTTGTGGCCATTCCCTCTCGTCCTGTCCCCTGTCACTTGGGAGAAGAGGCCAGCTCCCTCCTCTCTACAACCTCCTTTCAGGTAGTTATAGAGAGCAATGAGGTCACCTCGCAGCCTCCTCTTCTCCAGGCTAAACAACCCCAGCTCTCTCAGCCGCTCCTCATAAGGCCTGTTCTCCAGCCCCTTCACCAGCTTCGTTGCTCTTCTCTGGACTTGCTCCAGAGCCTCAACATCCTTCTTGTGGTGAGGGGCCCAGAACTGAACACAGTATTCAAGGTGCGGTCCCCCCAGTGCCGAGTACAGAGGGAGAATAACCACCCTGGACCTGCTGGTCACACCGTTTCTGATACAAGCCAGGATGCCATTGGCCTGCTTGGCCACCTGGGCACACTGCTGGCTCATGTTCAGTTGGCTGTCAACCAACACCTCCAGGTCCTTCTCCTCCTGGCAGCTTTCTAGACAGACTTCTCCTAGTCTGTAGCACTGAATAGGGTTGTTGTGCCCCAAGTGCAGGACCCGGCATTTGGCCGTGTTAAGCCTCATCCCATTGGACTCTGCCCAGCGGTCCAGCCTGTCCAGATCCCTTTGCAGAGCCTCCCTACCCTCCAGCAGATCCACACTTCCACCCAGCTTGGTGTCGTCTGCAAACTTGCTAAGGGAGCACTCGATGTCTTCATCCAGGTCATTGATAAAGACGTTGAACAGGCCTGGACCCAGCACTGAGCCCTGGGGAACTCCACTTTTAACTGGCCTCCAGATGGAGTTAACACCATTAAGCACCACTCTCTGGGCCCGGCCATCCAAACAGTTTTCCACCCAGGAGAGTGTGCGCCTGTCCAGGCCAGAGGCTGACAGTTTCCGTAGCAGAATGTTGTGAAAACTGTGTCAAAGGCTTTATTGAAGTCCAGGAAGACCACATCCACAGCCTTTCTCTCATCCAGCAGTCGAGTCACTTGGTCATAGAAGGTGATCAGGTTAGTTTGGCAAGACCTGCCTTTTGTGAACCCAGGTTGACTGGGCCTGATCACTCAGTTCTCTTGCATGTGTTTCATGATGGCACTCAAGATCACATGTTCCATCAATTTCCCTGGTACTGAGGTCAGACTGTAGTTCCCTGGATCCTCCCTGCAACCCTGCTTGTAGATGGGCACAACATCAGCCTCTCTTCAGTCCAGTGGAACTTCCCCAGTCTTCCAGGACTGTTGGAAGATGATGGAAAGGGGTCTGGCCAGCACATCCGCCAGCTCCTTCAATACCCTCGGGTGAATCCCATCCGGCCCCATAGACTTGTGGGTTTCTAGTCGGGCTAGCAAGGCTCTGACTGCCTCCTCTTGGACCATGGGAGCCTCATTTTGCTCCTCTAGCTCCTGGGTTTGTACAGAAAGGGAACAACTTTCTTTACAATTAAAGACTGAGGCAAAGAAGCCATTAAGTACCTGAGCCTCATGAGTCGGGTATCTCACTGCAGTTACACTCTACATAAGAAAGCACACCTTCAATTTCTGAATCAAGACATGCACTCAGAATGAGTCGTGCAAAATACTACATCAGGTCTTTTCTTTACTCTGTAACTCTACTTCCTCCTCCAGCATATTTTGGCTACTTGGATGAAAAGCAGGCAGCTCATATATATCTGGCCATCAGTTAGCTACAGGCTGTGTTAAAGAGTACTAATAAAAGTGCTTAATAAAAATATTATAGATTCCCAATATATATTAAAAAACAGTTCTAAATAACAGCCGTGCACCTTATTCTGTATTAAAATAAAAATCTGTATAATATCACATTCAAAAGTCACTTGGAAGAACAGATGAGTACTCAGAAAAGGCACACAACTGCTGCTTTACATCCCATGCATCCACAAAGTTTGCACTTTGCTCCAAGTATTATAAGATCAAAAGGAGCCCTGAGCAAGTAGAGAACAAAGCATTTCAATTAAAGCACTGAAGATTCAACACCAAAGATGAGGGGAGAAAAAAACAAAACACCAGAAACACACACATGAAAATTATTTGTAAGAAGCACAGGGACGATGGCCAGCACCGTCTGCCCTCAGTCGTATTGCTTGCATACAGACTGTTAGAGGCTGTGCTGCGGGGCAAAGACTGAACTGGTGCCTCGACATGGCTTTGTTCAGAGATATCCAAGAATTATAATGACATATTCTTGAGTACAAGCAAGGGCAAGGATAACAGCAGTACTTATGATTACTTAAAACTTAGGCTACAGGGATCCAGAGAGAAGCACCTTGGAAAATTAAAAAAAATGTAACATTCTGGAGATGAAAACAAATGATCTAATAGTCTCTTCTAGCTGTAAAAACCCATAATAGTCAAATCAAAATTCCGGGCAAATAATTCTCCATTGATTATATATTATAAAACAAGCCATCAAGGCACACAGTGGTTTAGAAGATGGAAACACAGGAAAAGTTAAGGGACTTGTGGCAGGCAACAGAGGAAATTACCAGCTGCCAAATAACCCACTAGATCACTACTCCCCTTACTCCACAGAGGCACCTTGCTTTGAGTTTATTCCTCATTCGGATTACCTTCCATTAGATTTGCTCCATTTTTAAGTCCCTCATAACACACACACTGCCAAGATCCTATCGATTTCAACAAAGCACTCTGTGGAACAAGAGGGGAACATTGGTGCCGCCAGACCCTCAGCTTTGGAAACCTTCCAGGGGAAGCACAACTACACCAAATTTCTTCCTACTTGTGCCAACTGGGTTGTCAAAAGTACTGTTTGTGTTTATGCCACGTTATAGGGCCCCTCTGAGAGGGGAAAAGACAAGTCAATGGGATAATTTAATTTGGACTCAACAACTACAAAAGAGAGTGACCCTACTGGAACTGGTTCATTCTTGGGGGCTGAGTTATGGTCACCATGATTCCTGCCCCCGAGAGAGCTCAGCAGGCCAGAATACAAATTAAAAGATTATAAATAGCACCGAGCAAGGGGTTTTGTTACCATCTCTGAGGCAGCACTCTGCTGACCTGAATTCAGGCTTCACCATGAATATGAAATACAGCTTGAGCCCCCAAGAAAAGTTCAGGGAAGTGTCAGCACCATCCCAGTGAGGGCTGTAATTGGAATAACCCCCTTGCCTTTCTCTCATGGTGCCAGAGAAGCATTTGCAACTTCAACTTGAAGCCAGATGTAAATGGATGATTTTGTGCAGTCTTAACCCAAGACCTGACGTTCATGCAAAGCATTCAGAGCAGGAATTTGGCATTCTCCAAAGGAAGAGAGGGCACACAATCCGAAAACAGTAAGCACATGCAAGCTTCAAACTCTTTCTCCAAGTTAAACTTCATGCCAAGTCAAGCTGCTTGTCATATCCTGATGGAAGAAAAGCTTTCTTCTTACCTTGCCTGGTGATGAGAAGTTGCATGGACTATGGGGCAAAAGCAAAGAGCTGGGATTTATGAACCTGTGTTCTGCTTATGCCTCTGTAACTCATCCCTGATATGGCCTTACCTGGCCACCCTGACATACCTCTGCTTTTCACCACTTCCACTATTAATATTTGTATGTTTGGTCTAAGGTCACCCTTTTAATGGAGAGCATATTCTATTTTACTCAAAAGCTTCAAAATGACTCCCTGATATTTCAGAAAAGTACTGAAGACCTCCAAAACAGAAGTGGTTTACCATGAGTGAAAGACCTCTGGAGAGTTCCAGTTGTAAACCAAACTGTGTTACCTATAATAATTTAAGTCAAATGAAGACTTCAGTCAGTCTCAGAGCCCTGCTGCCCTAGGTGGTAGAACTTCAGGTAGCCAGAATGACACTTTCTACCTCAAAGAGCACAGCTGCCATACAAAACAAGTGATAGCTGACACTATTCTGACTAACTGCCTTCACATGAGGAGAAGTCATCAGCATAATAGATCATTTTGTAGGACTGGGTTCTTCACAGTCCCAACTCACTTCAAGTACAGCAGCTTTGAATTCATGGTCACGAACTTAGCAGTTTCTAGCAAAAAGTAAAGAAAATGAGCAAGACAGCTGAAACTTATCAATTTTGAGGTAAAACAAATGCTAAAAATAGACCTCTCTATGCAGTATTTCCCAGACCAGGGGGAAGGGTTTCTTATTCTTCATCCTCCTCTCCAGAGTTTTTGCGGAACTATGAGATCCTTTACAATTATCTGGAAGCCTTTAGAAAAGGTTGATGTCAAACATCACATTTTATGCTGCTATCTCACGGGACTAAATGAAGAATGGAGCTTATGTCAGACTCACTATTTGTTTTTCCTTCTATGGACATGCACACTTCTGTGCTGACTTCACTAAGAAAGATATATTTCTTAAGCGAGACAGAGATATGAAAGGAGAATGCCTTGAAGATCCTTCTCCCCCTTTTAATTACAGAGTTTTAATATAATACTTGGGGTAATAAAACCAGATTATTCCACCAGTACTCAAGCTGAGCAGGGTTTAGCACACAACAGCTTTCACCAAAACTCATGAGATTCAGAAAACCAAGTTAGTGAATCCAAGCAGAGACCACAGCATCTGGTTCAAAGTGAATTTGTAGAAATAAAAGCCTCTCATTTCTACAGAGATCATTTAATAACAACATTGCTGTCATACTGCTCAAAGATGGGCAATTACTGCTTAATAATGCTGCTGCCCTGGGAGGCATCTCTACTGAGCAAGGATTCAAAACCTCCAAGTTTTCTGGTGGTCAGTGCCTCTCCTTCCCCACTACCTCCAAAGAACTGGCATTATCCCATGCACCTGCTCTATACCTGCCCTGCTCCTATTGCTGTTTTTCCACTTACACTGTCGATTTCCAACGTTGCAGACAGGACCAATGACTAACGTACTGGTTTGCAAACACAACCAGACTCATGCCTCTTCCCAAAGGCGTTTATCAGTGTATTTTAAGAAACAGTTCGAACAGATGGCAGCAGGTTGCTAGAAAACTGTTTAATCCTCCTCCATGTGCTTTGGAGACAGCATTTTTCTTAGAACAGGCAGCAGTGCCTTGATCTGTTGTACAAAACTACAGATTTATAAGGCTTGGTATTATTAGACATTGGCAGTTTTCTCAAAAAAAGAACAGTGCCAAGGCACTTTTCCTAAGCATCAGTCAGTAGGAGTGTGCATCCCTCAGCAGGAACGCTGGAAAAGCCCTAAGAGAGCCAGAGCTGGGATTGCACTAAAGTGGCAAAGGTTGGCTTGCAGTAATCCCTTCCAGACATGCTCCTACAGACAGCAACAATGCTCATGTGGCTGAGGCCTTTGGCTGGCTCTGCAGCAAATTGCCACTGCTTGTCTAGGAACAAGCCTCATGAGACAATCTCCATTCTGCAATCACCTCAGCTAGCTTGTGGACAAGGCAGGCCTCCTGTGTTCCCCAAACCCCCACAAATCTACAAGCCACAAGCTGGACTTCAGTAAGGGATATTCTTGCCTCCCAGAGATGCATCTCAACACTCAAATCTAGCAGGAGATAACAGCAAACACTAATGACCTTTCAAGCTATACTACATCTCTTTTCCTCCCAGGTATTCAACCTCCACTACACAAATCTACAAAATGCCTCATAGCCAAACAAAAAGATCCCACAAATCTGCTTCCAAGAAGGACATTCACCCACAAAGCCTCCTTTACCATCCTGAATTCAGAGACAGAGTAATTGCTGTACATGTGTCAGGACGGGATAGGAAAACATTATTTTTAAAGGTGGATTAAGTGTAGGTGAAATAAATACAGCCTGTTCAACACTGTAAAACCCACATTTCTTTCAAGAGGATCCTAAGGCCATCTGCCTGAGATTTCATACCTGGGCAGTGCCACCTGCAGCAGTCTGCCATGAAAAGATGAGAGGATTCAAAAGCAACAGCATGAGGAAGCAGTTATGACAGAACAAAATGTCATGGTACAAACCTTGGCCATCTCTTAATTACCACCTGGAAACACCAAATATAATTTAATGTTTTATTTAACACAACATAGACATGCACTAGGCGCTCAGAGGACTCTGGTGATTTTGATACAGGGAAACATGCATGTGAGAGCATATCTAGACAAGATTCTTTCCTACAGAATGAACTCAAAAACACTGCAAATTTCAATACAATTATACATACAGAACAAAAAAATTCTAACAAAGGAAAAAAAGGGAAAACAGCAAAGGCTAAACTGAAAGCACTGCTTTAGAAGACAGCAATTTTGTCTCTATAGTCAGGTTTTATCCCATCACTCCCCATCCATGGTGGGGTATCCACTGATGGCAGAAGATTTAGGATAGGGCCCATATATTAGACTGATTTGGTCAACTTGTAAAAGGCAGAAAAGATGCACACAACTTGTCTTAATTTCTAGGCTTTAAATAAGATAAATCACGTACTTTCAAAAATGCAGGACGTTTGAGGCACATTCATATTTGTGTCAAAGGTGCAACTAACACATGTCAAAATACCTGCAGTATGTTTAAGCAACCTGATTCAAGTGCCAGAAAGGGGTGACAAGGGAGTGTTGTCCTGCCAAGGCTTCACTACTATTGCTGGCATGATAGACTCGATCAAAATTAGGTCTCACACTGCAATTATAATTACAATTTACAGTAATAGCATATTTGTGTTTCACAGACTTTCAATATGATTTAAACTGCTACAGGAACAATTTTCCTCACTAATCGTACCTTTAGGGGTGTCCAAGTCATTGAGAAGCCTAACTTTTGATGATTTTTATTTGAGCTACAGCCATGATAGGCATGCAGCCACAAACTAAAGTCTGAAGGACTTTGCTAATTCCAAAGGCAAAGACATCAGATCCTCTTCTGAATTATCACTGGCCAGTGCAGTTTTCTGCTCAGGCCTCACCTCTGCATGCTGGTTCAAGAGCTGCAGTGACCCTGGGACTGGCTTGCAGGCAGAGCTGGCACCTCAGCCTCACAAGCAGTTGTTGAGAGGGGACATAGCCAGGACAGCTGATCCAGACTGGGCAAAGGGGTATTTGATACCATACTGATGTCATGCTCAGTATGTAAGGGGAGAAGGTTTGCAGACTAGCATTTTGGGATTGTGCCTCAGGAGCACCCGGGGCATCATTTTTCTGTGTGGTAAGCAGTTTGTGCTGTGTTATCATTCGCTTTGTATATTCTTTTAGTGTTAATTGGTATTCTCCTCTTTTGTCATCCTGTTAAACTGTTTTTATCTCAGCCCACAAATTCTAACTTCTTTGTTTCCAATTCTCCTCCTCATCCCAGTAGGGGTGGGGGCAGAGGAAACGGTTTTGTGATTCTTTGTTGCTGGCTGAGGCTAAACCAGTACTCTGGTGATATATCATTGTGCAATTTCCTGCCTTCTTAGATAGCAAGTCAGAAAAGCATTTCACTTAGGCCTAACAATGTGACATTGACATCTACAGTAACATTATTGCTAGCAGCTAGTGGTAACAAATTTTAACAGTACCACCCAGTCCCTCTGCTTGCACATGGTACCTCAGACTCATCTCTCCTGCAGCGACACCTATTCTTCATTGGAAGATTCTTGCATTTTTCTGTTGACAGTCTTTGAGACATAGCCAGTCCACAAAGACTAATCTGACCATTTGATTTTCATGATTAATTATGTTCTGATAAGCAGCTTTTCTCTCTACCTTTCACAAGAGTAGTCATTGCCCAGTCCTGCCCATAATTCATCACATGAAATTTGATTTCCCATCACATTCTGACAAACTGAGGATAAAGTCACGAATGACCACTGCCTTGCTGCACACCAGTAAATCTTGGAAACAGCAGTAGAGAGTAAGAACTGACAGTGTGGCTTGAAATTAGCTCCAGAGTCAGCCCATTGCCACAGGAAGGCATCTCACACTACAAGGAGAGATGCTTACATGAGCTGGTGGTCCTGACCCCCTTGTCACAGCATTGGTTAAAGGATGACGAGAAGAAAATAGGCAACCTCCTGCTTTCTAAAGGAAGTCCTCTTCTTTCTCTTTCCACTGCCCTGCTTCACAGTCCAAAGCAGTGCTGCATCCAACACCACCTTGCCACGCTATACCTTCAAAGTGCCACTCAAAGAAGAAATTGCCAGTAGGAATTACAACGCAGACAGCAGTGGCCACAAATATCCTAATTTTCCCCAGAGGCAGGTCATGTATGCTTGTTGTGATCCAGAGCCATCTGCAAGGAACTGGATATTTGCAAATAAAAGGAGATTAGGACAAGGCATTAATCCATCATCTGCTGCTCACTTATGCTGTCCCCTAAAAAAGAGCCCAGACACAACATTTAAGTCATAACACTCCATTCTGAGCTGCTATTAAATTAAAAAAAGATTTTGATAATTAACAGATACACAAAGTTGGTATACTAGTTTTTATATGAACTAAGCCACAGGAGGTCCGTAAGATATGGAGCTGTTAAGGAAAAAAATGTGAGATTCCCTTTGGGCAAGGGCAACTCCCTGTCAGCTGCATCTTCCTGTGCACTGAGCCCCAGAAAAGAAGACATGATACAGCCAGAAACAGAACTGGCAATAGCTTATCCAGAAACCCTTGCCTGTAGGAAGGCTTAACTTCTCAAAGCGTACCAAAATAGCACAACAGGGTTATTGTACACAGAGCTGGATGGCAAAGGCTTCTGCTGTCCTTGGCAATCATTTCCACTGTTGGATGGAAGGGCACAGCAGAAAATGGCATCCACAGCTTTTACAAAAGACTCTGCTCTGTGCACTGCAACACAAGAGAGCAAGGTCATTAACCCAGCAAGCTCACTTCTACTATTTATTTGGGTTTCCTTCATTTCCACAGTAACTATGTGGCTGTCAGTGCTGCTTTTCTGAGAAGGAGAAAAATTAAGCCTGGGGAAAAACATTCAGTTCAGAAACACAGATGAAAAGCATTTCATCTCTGTGTATTGTCTGTTTTTCCACTAGCAGCCACTTTCACAGAGGATTTTGCCTGACAGAGCTGACAGGTACTCACTGCTGCTCAGATTTTGGGTTTGATACCTTTCAGATGTAGTTGGCACATTCAGCATTCAAAGGCATCGCACACGTGGCACCAACTGCATCCTCTACTGTGGGAATTGAGAACACATTTCATATTACAAACACTGACTGTCGACCACTGTCATCTGATGCTTTCTATTTAGCATTTTTTCAGCTCAGTTTATTTACTTTAAGATGAAAAGAAGATGTTTCATTAGAGGCACTTCTCACAGCCTACTTAAAGCACTGATGATTCAGTGCATTTTTATTGGTCTGGGTCTCATCACTTTGCCTTGAGTTGCAGGTCTTTAGCGGATAGCAGCAAGCCAGTCCAGTATCCACTGCCTTACAGTGCCAGGCCCAATGTTTAGCCACTAAAGAGGGCACGCCACAACCTGCAGTCACCACAAGAGCCATTTTGGCCTACCATCACTCAGGCCTAATCCTCCTCTATGACCTTCAATTACAGGCACCAGCAGCTCCAGCCCTTCCAGCCTCCACAGCCCAGCCACGATCTCCCTTCTAGAAGGGCGGCACTTACTCCTTTTCCCTGGATCCATCCTCAGAGCTGAAAAACTCTTTAAATCCTACTTGGAACCAGGAAGTCCGAACAGACTAATAGCCTTATGAGGCAAATCAGGGTCCTGGACACCAATGTTCAAAGAAAAATAAGTATCTGCAGTAGAGCACATCTCTCATAGGTGTAAAAACTGCAAGGAGGTAGACTTACTCCAGTCGGGTAGGGCTACCTCCTCTGAGGTGGCTACTAGGTGAGTTGGCTGCACCTCCTGGAGAAGCTGTCCTCAGGACACACATCTATTTCCCAACTCCTTCTACAAAGGTTCATGAAACCAGCCCAAGCATCACTAAGCTGAGGCAGTCTTTTAGCATCCAAGTGGTATTAAAGCCACAAGCGCGTTGTCTTGCCATTAGTTTAAATCAGTTTTACAGTCAGTTCCCTGATCAATAAAATGCAAAAACATGACTGGCGAAAGGAATTAGCATCTGTAATCCCGTGAATACATAAATCCCTTTGGTCAATCAGTTATTAATAGCTAGTATATTGTGTTTTATAGCAGGCCTACAAACCTGAGCCATAAGAAGCAGACACCAAAGGCAACCCTGTAAGAAAGCTATTTGATTACTGGCTCCTAACAGCAAGTGCTGATGGAATACAGATGTGGTTTGCACTCTCTCCTGTTAGCAAACCTACTAACAAGCTTGCCAATTAAGAGCCAATTTGAAGACCTTGGAGGGGAAGCTGTCAAGAGCATGAACCCCCATGCCCCTGAGGAGCAGCTGTGGGACTCGTGACAAGGGCCACCTCTGACACTTCTTGCTGATGCCACACACCTCTTCATCTCACTCCTCTCATCCAGGACATACAAACACCTGTCACACTTGCTTATTATGGCTTCTAAGGCACAGATGTTGAAAATAAACACATGCCAAAGATTAATAAAACCACCCTTACTCCTCATCACTGCAGAGACATGACTAGCTCGAATGCTGGAAGTGCTAGTAAAGCGCACAAGCTTTAAAATAATAACTATATAAGAATGAAGTCACTAATTTCAAATCATCATGTCTACCTAATTATTTGGGATACATTTTGTAATTTTGAATGCATTTGTTTCCATTTAAGGAATCAAGGACAGTTTGGGCAAGAGAATTTGGGGTCCTAAATCCCTTTGGATACTACTGTGGATGTTCCTCCACTCATCATCAATTAATTCGATGTTTATGCAAGTAAAGGCAAAGACATAAATACTACACCATACCAAAGTCTCTGATAACAAAGCTTTATGATTTCCAGTGCAGCTGGCCGCAGGGACATGTACAATAGCTGCTGGCCACAGCACATACCACTGAGACACAAGTGGACAGAGCGCAAGCACACGAAGGCTGCTAATATCTCATGCAGCAGTCAAATCTTTAAACAGCTATTTGCAATACACTTATTTGACTACCTTGGCCTGTCATTTAAGCAGATAATTTCATTTCCCAACCACTCCATGCTGTATTTCTTCACACTTTTCTTCCTTCATTGGGTAACTAACATGGTATTTCTAACAGAGAACTGTGACCAACACACTTCATCCCTCAAGTACCCCCCAGTGACTGCATTTAGAGGTTAAATTTTCTTGCAACACTCATGTCCAAGGGACTGTTTCAAAGCGAACAGGAGCTAGACTCCTGGTCTAGGTTTCTGTCCATATTTATCAGTCCCCCATTTATTTAATCACACCACACAATGAGTAACCCTCTGGAAATAACCTTTAGCAGAAAGTTCTGTTACTGAAATAAAGAAATGCCACAGTTTCTCTGAAATCATATCCTTCTGCTGAAACTAATTATGAGAAAGCTGTTTCTTAATGAAAGTTTGCTTTAATATGACTATGCTATTCATAAGTTTGCTTTGGACAGCATCCAGGTTTTTTAAATTAAATATTATCAGTCTGTTAGCCTATCAAACAGACCTAAGCACGTCAAGTTAGTATTTTAATAGCATTTTTCCTTCTCCCTTCTTCACACTTTAATGGTTTAGGAGTACACCCTTTGCCTGGGTGATTGATAGATCAAATGCATGCTGAGGAATGCTGCAATGCTTCTTTCATCATTTCTACTTCTCCCAGGGCTAAGAACTGGACTCTCTAAAGCTATTTGCTGCTAGCAACAATAATCAAATTATCTCATTTATAATAAATGTAAAATCTATCTTACAGTCCTGAAGGGATGTTATTGAACTGACATTACTGCTTGAGCATCAACAAAGTTACACATGCAAATTTATCACCTGGGATGCTATTGAAAATACACACCAGGCATGCTGGGCTCTCTCTGGCTCATTACACTCCTTTCTGGCTATAGTCAGCCCCAGCCTGTTTGGTGAATAAGACACGGAATAGCTGCATAGACATGGCAGTGACACATCCTTCAGAAATGCAAGAGATATTTGGGATAACATTCACAGATGAATGGTTAAGAAAGGCCAATGCATTAATTGAGGGCTGCACATGTGACAAAAGGCACAAATGTAGACAGAAAGCCCTTATTAAAGCAATATTTAATATTTCAGAGGGCTTTTCAATTATAATTATTTACTTTCAGTGCTGCCTAATCAAGTAAAGAACTGCAATCTCAAGATGAGGGCTGAAAGGTAGAAAAGGTTTTAAAGTAATAGGTATGCTCTCCAAAATGACTAATATAGGCTAAGCGTATATTCATAGGCCTATATTAAAAGTGCTAGTGCAAGAACAGTATTTCTGACTGTAGGCCCTGCCAGTGGGATATGAAAGTCAGGCAGGTTCTTTAAAACGCTGATAATACATTTATTAAAGGTTGTACATACAATGCTTAGTTAACAATTCCACTGACGACACATAAGCCGGAATAAAAGCCTGCTCCTCCTCCAAAGAAAAGAGGCTCTGCCATGTTAAAGGTAAGCAGAAAAAGCATCAAACTCACTGAGGTCAGGTAAAGGGGCTGGGTATGAATACATGCCCCGTTACAGCAAATCTGCCCAGTGGGTCCCAAAAAGAGATCACAGCAAGAAATCCCTCGGGATGCAGAGTGCAAGGCACCAGAGCATAAGCAATCAAAGGAAGAATAGTGCAGGAGGGATCAAGAGCACTGCCAGTACCCTCGGTCCCTGAAATAATAGAGGATTTGTCAAATCCCAGGGAGTGGCCCTTAGTATTATCCAGCAAAGGAGGATAAAGCAAAACCCGGGTGGTGCTGGCAAGTCTGGAGGGGTTATAGTCACCTTCCTCTACGTAGATCTGGGAAGCACAACTTGAGGTGACAAGCAGGGCTGGGCACCCAGGCACCTCAAACACATTCATGCTTTCACAAGGAACTGCCAGTGCATGCCTACCCTTGAGGCACAGGGGGTTTCAGCAGAACTCAAATGCACTAAGGTCACTGCAAGAAGTGTCTGTTATTGATGTTGGTGAGGCATTTATTTATCTTCACTCCTGATCTCCACAGTTCCTCAGTTGCCTGCAAGCCTAAAGAGGCTTGCTGGGTGCTTTACCTTATAAAAAACTTCCTGTCCTGTCTCCAATGAGTATGGTTTAATTGCAGCAGCAATGTCTCTGCATTTGGTTTTGCATTTCACCCATGGAAACATAAGAAAGAAAAGGTGCTGTGTTATATCCAGTCTTGTGCTGCATCCGAGTCTGTTACATACCAGTGGCAAGGTGGAATTTGCAGAGGCCAGCTGTGATTTTTCCTTTGCCCTCCCCACTTTTAAATTGTATGACTGCTCTTGTATATCTCCGCATTTTAGACATACCTCTGAGACTGCTCACTTTTCTACATATCATCCTCACCGTAATGACAAGTCAGAAATGCTGACTCTTCTCCCTTGTTCTATAGAGCAGCAGCAAAAATGAAGCAGTGGTAATGTAAGTATAGCCTGAATAGGTAGGAACGTACTTCAAATTTTGCCTTAGTGAAGAATGAAGACTAGGATCACCTAAAATCACAGTCTCCCTTCTCATTTTTGGGGAGGAGAGATTAATCCTGCCCATCCTCACACTGCAGTGCCGATACATTTCACAGGACAGCCTGTGAGTGCAGCAGAGATTTAGTTGAATCCAAGGAGATCTTTGCTGCCTTGACCCAGCCAGGGCCATTTGCAGAACAGTACTGCTTTCTTTTGTTCTTCATCTCTCTTCTTCAAACCTGGTGTTGCCTCCCTTCTCCCTTTCATGCTCTGGCAGGGAAGCTGAACGCTGATGAGACAATACTTGATCCACCTTCAAGCACTTATTTTTGGGCAATTAACTTGGCATCACAGAAGCACTTAAGAAACCTGGCTTTCCAGAGTTGGAGACAACTGACTAAAAAGCCAAGCAAGGTAGCAAATTATCGTCAAAGGACTGAAAAAAAGAACAGGGAGGGGAGGGGGAGGGAGGGAAGGGGAAATAGAAAGAAACTAACACTTTAATAGAAGACATTTGCTGCTGTTGGACCAAATCTGAGATCTGACAAAAAAAAAGCTGATCTAACATTTTGAGCAAGCATTAGTGCGAGTCCAATACCAGCCACTATCAATTGTGTCTACAACAATTATACTTTGCCATTCAATGGTGGATGCTTTCTTTTCTGACATCTCCTGATTGTATGTAACCGATTCATCCTTGGAATAGTTAGCCAAGGCAAATCATCAACATATTTAGAGAACACACTTTAATGTTCCAAGGCCTAGCGATCATCAGTGGTCCTTCATTACTGAGTGGTGTAATATTTCTTTTCTACTTCTAGAGGCAATGATTCACACATTATTAACATTATTAACATTGTACTTATTTACTGTGTCTTGAATTCAGTTCAGCAGAGCAGAACCAGAGGCAAATAATTCCACTTTCCATAAAAGAAATTCCCAGTTCTTCCCTGTGGCTTTATCTTTCTGTCCCAAAATGACACTTCAGAGATGCATTTGCCTTTTGTCACCTGGATGCCACCATCAGGGCTGTCAGTGGTAACTGGGAACAGGGCATGAGAAAACCATCTGGTACCGCCTGAGCATTCCTTCTGTGCTAGGCACTTGGATCTTCCCTCTCTTCCCTACTTGGCTTTGGCAACAGTGGAGATTGTTTTGAGATCAGAAGCATGTTGATTTTGCAGGCATCATTTCAGATCTAAAGTGAATAAATAAATAAAAATTTTCCCATGTATAGCTTACAACTACCTTCCATGTTTTTCATGTGGATCTCACTGCAGACCCCTACAGCCAGTAGAAACCTACAGACACTTGCATAATAAATAAAAAAAATTTAATATTTCCACAACTTGCCATTTATCCTGCTGTCCATTCCAGCTACCTTCTCACCTCATATGTGTACTGCTGCTGTTAGTGAGTAATGGCCTGGAGCTGGACCTCCAGTGCAGCACTCTGCAGGCACAGGTCCCCAGGCTGCTTTCAGAAACAGAGAAGGAAGATAGGGACAGATAGAGCAGGAAATAAATTTCCCTTTTCCCCACATCTGCAAAACCTGCAAATTAAAATGTTTCCTTCTGCTTCACTGAATTGGCATATGATGTAAAACCAGTGTCCAGAAGGTGCATATGAAAAAAATGACCTGCCATCCTCTTATCCACAGACTCACACAAAGAAGGGATCTCAAACACCCAGTAAGCTTAATGTTGTACTTTATGACTTATTTCCATTAGATATTCAATGTTAAAAATCAAGCCCTTCATGTTCTAATACTTTATATAAAGACATCATAGCTCTTGTACTATAGCATCTGACTTGCATACATTTACATTGACTTGCATACATTTACATTATCCCTTCGAAACGAACGTATATTTTAAAAAAAATATTCCATGAAACACTATTTATGCAATTCTCTGAAAAGAGGTGATTAAAAGGAAGAAAACCTAAAATAAAAGCAGGCAGTATCACAAAGAGGAAATACCTTTAAGGCTGACAGTCCAAGCAGGCGTACAGCAGTTCCAGAGCACAGGTGCAAACTTGAAGATACAACTCTCTGTATATTATGATGTATAAGAAACTAAGAATCAGAGCATGTAAAAGATGAACAACCCAAAGGGTCCTGCTTTCCCACATGGTTCTTTTCTTTCTACAAATAAACAGCCTGCTGCTACCTGGTATGAGCTGGTATAGCTCCAGAGATACAATAGGGACAAGTTCAGAGAAAGCACCCAGTTGCTGTTTTCACCAGGAAAATAATTTTTAGGTGTTAACACAGACACTAGTATCAAGGCTGAATTATCAGTTGCACACTAAGCAGCTGAACAGTATTCAGGAGGATTATTATGCCCTTCACTTCCCTCTCCCACTACACACAACTGTGTGCAGGGGCCTTCAAGGGCACCAAGCCACAACAGGGATCATTGCAAGCTGCCCCAGTACTGTTTCTCAGGACCTCTTAATACATTAGTTCTGCTGCTGTAAAACTTTTGTGATTACAGCAGGATAGACAGGGTTTATCCATCAGTTCTCAATGATGGAAAATAAAAATTACTACTCTCCCGTACTTTCCTCACACTCTTGGGCATGTTCTAATCTTTTCATTTAACTGAGAACACCACACACTTCAGCTACAGTAGCATCAAGGGAAACTACTTTCAAACACCTGTTCTCTCTTCACTGAAACAGCCATCCTAGGCTAGATCAGAGGTCTAGACATACTATTATTTTCAAATATCACCTACAGTAGGTGCCTAACCCAGAGCATTAGGACCAGACAACCATTTAGCCATAGCCCTCTGTATGCTCTCCCACAGTTAGGCAATCCAGGGACATGAAATTAAGCAACACACAGCTCTGCACACAGGTCCTTCCAAAACTAATGTTTTTCACTAACACTAATCCATCTGCAAAAAATATTTGTTAGTGCTTCATTAATGCCAAATGAGCCATGCAAGCACGCAGGTTTTGCTAAGAGACATTGAGATACTTGAGAGGTAAGGTGGGCTTTTTCCTCTCTTGTTTTAGTTTTCTTGGCCCTTCCATCCTCCTCTTCAATTCCAAAGCTGGTAGTAATTTACAACAATTTACAAAGTATGCACATTCAAATATGCCAGAAGTCAGAGAGTATTTTAGGTAAAGAATCCCACTGCAAGAGTCTGGACTCAGTCCTTGACAGTCAAAGTGTGGGTATTTGCTGGCTAATCCTAATGAAAGCCTTAGGCAAAAGATTTCATCCAGCCAGTTTTCTAGAAATGTTTAAATATCCCAGCTCTGGAGTCCCAGGTAGCACCTGCCTATACACTAGAGCCTCTCTGTGCATCAACTCTACCTTGACACTGCCCCAAATGGGGAAAGCAAGGGATTTCAGGTCTGTTCTTTCACACTTAGGGACCTAAATACAAGCACCATTCAGGAAATCATCACAACAGAGTCTACCTTGTAATATTTATGTGATATTTAGGCATGTAACCACCCGCAAACTCCCTTACCTACATGTACCAAAATGGAAAGACCTCTCAATTTCCTATCATGTTTGCCACAGGGCTAAGTAAGCAAATTTACTGTCTTTCTTGAAGTCCAGTGGGCCATACTAAGTCATGCTTTTCTCTCTCCTCTGCTCACCACCGACACCGCGAGGCTAGATGCATCAGTATCTCGGTCTGTGCTTATATATGTGACGTTCAAACATGTTTTAAAGAGAAAAGAAGACATGCATCTTCACCTAATTTTTTAAGGTGCTCAAAAAAATGCATTTTGCCAAGGACTAGGCTTAAGCTACCCAATCTACAGGAGAAGAGATTGATAAGAATAAATCAATCTTTGCCAGGGAAATCAAATTAAATGAGAAAATGGAAGTTGCACATGGATGTAAATCCACAGAGTCCCAGAGCAGGATTAAAACCACCACTTGCCTTCACCACAGGTTTTGTAGTCATCATGAGCCTGAGAAGGATGAAGCTCAGCATGTTGACACTCCAACAGAATGCCAACAGAAGTGGCATGCCATGTGCAGTCATATGAGCTTCTGGTTTACCAGAGAATTTTACAAACTCCCTCAAGCCTTTCATGTTGGATTCATGAAGTTTACAATGGACATCCACACTCTGCTGCGGATTTTCAAACTGCAAAGACAGACTCATGGGCTTCACAAGTACTGCTGACTGGCCTGTCTGGCTTTTAAGTTTCATGAGCCCTGAAATGAACAACTAACTCATGGAGATTATAAAACACCATTTTGCTAGAGCAGTTTGTTAGCTCAATAAAACCTGAAGCAAAGGGGTCATTTTAATTTCCAACAGAGGTGTCGCCTGAGGAGTTCCCAAGGTGCATCAACAAACTTGGACTAAGACACATTTTGTAGTCTCAGATTTGCACAAGATAAGAAGTGCCCACCATAACAAACAGAGTTTACAGTCTGCAAAACATATAAGATCAGCAAAAAGAAAAAAGAAAACTTGAAACTATTAAGTTTATATATTCCTTTAGTAACGCCAAGGGACCTAATAAATTCAAAGTATATACCAAGACGATACACAGACAAAAGGCCTTTGCACTTCCCTTAGATGCTGATGCAAAAATTGAAACCTAGCACTTTGCAAACTCTAGTACCCAACCCCTAAAAAAACTTCCATGTACTCTTGCTCTGTGAGAAAAATGGCAGTAGAATGATGCACACTTAAATAGATCTGAGGCAGTTAGGAATATTAAAAGACCTTTTCCATATCGGAGAACGTTTTCTGAAAATGCTCAAACCTTCCACTGGAGCAGCACTTTCCTTTTCCCAAGCTATTTCCTTGGTCAAGAGAGAAACAGGAAAAAGAACCCTCTAATCCCCACCTTCTTCCTCTAGGAATTGATCTGGATAGGAAATAGACAACAAGGGGCAGGGAGAGGGACGGGGGGGGGGAGGGACGGGGACGGGGACGGGGACGGGGACGGGGGGGGGGGAGGAGGGGGGAAGAAATAATTTACATGCACATTGGTTTGTGGTTTTCCTATAAAAACTGTTTTAATAATTTCCTCCAGGTTGTCCTCTCACTCTATAACTTTCAGAGCTATCCAGATGAAATTCCCAAGAGTTCAGCATGATTTCTAGTTGCATTGCTTAAAACAGTTCTCGGTAAAGGGCCCATGCTCATGTAGGTTACAGGCTTTCAAATCACGGATATTTTGACAGTTAGACAGCAATTTAGAGATAAAAAGGTAAAGCAAGGAAGAACACAGCATTTTTATATACTGTGGCTAGTGTCTAAAATAATACCTGAGTACCATAAAGAGCTTTGTTTTTAATATCCTCACTGTCACATTGCTCAGATTTTCAAAGTATTGCTTATTATACATCTTTACAGAACAGGCAGTCTGGTGTTATTCATATATTTGTAAAAACAGTCATTTTAACAGAGCATGACTCTACATGACGAAAGAAATAAGACTGCCTCCTAGTGAAGTTCAAATAAGGAAAGCATTTAATTATGCATACTTCTCCAATGCTTTGGACACTGCTTTTAAAGGAGAGAAAGTTTCATAACTCAAAGGTTTTTAATCTAATGAGAAACTGCTGTTTGTAATATACTCAAATAAAAGAAGATCGGTTGAGATTTTTTTCTTCAAGAATACTCAGGAAATTACATCCCATCCAACCCTACCCCCTCATCTTTTTGTCAGCAAATCCTATAAACCCACAAAATGCCAGGAATTAAATGCTAAGGTTGGCAATCTGTCATTGACATATGTTTCTGCCATTCTCTTTTCCTAGTTCTGGGACAAGGCTGCAGTTTCAGCCTTAGCATGGCATTTCTTAACACCAGTTAGTATCTGGTGTCTTTCATTCTCCCTCTTCCTTTTCCCCTTCCTCTCCTCTAATAAATATGATTTACTTCACTGTCCCATAAGCCAATTTTTCAGAAGTCCTTGGGGAGAAAATAACACGATCCAAATTGCAGGAACTCTGAGGCATTCTGTGCATGTAGCAGCATGATCCACAGCAGCCCCACTGGCTTCCAGCATGACACTGGGCAGCCCCATGATACACTGCCACAACAGAACAGTTTCTTCCCTTTGGGAAATTCTCAGTGCAAGCTGTCCAAATATTATTTATGGTTTCAAGTGTTGCTTTATTTATGGCTGAAATTCTTCCTGTTCAGAAGAGAGAGTGACTGAGTAACTTATGAGGAATGTTCCTGGAAAATGGGGGAAACAGGAAAATGAGATCATTCATAACTCCACAAACATTTACAGCTTTTATGTAGAATTTAAAATTTGAGTATTATCAAAAATATCCAAACTCAGCCCAAACAATCTTAAGCTGGTAGTCTGCCAAGCTACAGGTGAGGTTTGTAAGGAGGGAGAGGATTCCAACTTTCTTGCTTGAAGAACAGAGGAAAGCATGACTTCTAGGAAGATGACGTACTTGAAGTAGATATACTTACACACTATGTAGGAAGTGTGAACAGATGCTGCCTAGGAGGCCTCTCTCCTGACAGTATCTCCAGAACACAAGAGGGTCTTTTGTTTGGATTTTGCTTGTGTTTTGCAACAGGAAATACTGGCTTCTAAGGCTTTACAAATGCATCTATTAATAGCTTTTCCAGAAATTAATAAAAAAAATTATTGTAGTCTTCTAACTTGTAGGTTGCAAATAGAGACTGACTCAGTTTGAGTGTTGAACTTTAAAAGCATCAGGACTTGTTTGTAGCAGTGGTAAATACAACTGTTCCCACTGGCATCTCCCCTGGTTACAGATGCTTCTTACAGCTGCAGACTCAGTCCAGACCCCAAGCTTCCCAAAATACTGGCCTGCAATTCTGTCTACAGCAGAGGCTTTCAAATCAACGGTAGGAAGATCTTCCTTGCAAAGGAATTTATCAGCCCATACAACAAAGACACACATACAACTACACCCACATGCACATGCACACGCACACAAATACTCATTTCTTCATATAGGCTCCCCTTTCTTATCCCTAGGGTAGAAAAAATAAAGGAGAATAAATTTCTTCAGTGGCTCAAGAATAAATTTCTTCAGCAAGGAAACTGGGTATGCCATACTGGTTTCAGACTAGTTGCTAGTCAATAGTTACTCAAAGCCGATGACGGGAGCATAGTCAATCATGCAGCTTTGTAAGTGAAGTAAGTAAAGTAAAAGAAGTGAAAAAAAAAATGTGGTATACACATACATGAATACCATATAGACCAGAGAAAATGCCTGGTTAGATAACCTCTTCTACTTCTAATGCTTCACAGTGATTTAGCTTTCTACCTTGAGGGCTTGTAGGTAGATAGGCAGGCGGCTTTAATACTCTCCACTAGCTCATTAAAAATATCAATCAAGGGAGCTCACTTGCGAAGCTGAGTGAGCATTATCCATACTAAAGTAATCAAAAGTACTTCTCACCAAGGTCCATGTGGCATCTGTCCTTGTGCATGGCCAATACAAATGCTTGTTCATCACAACTAACTCCTAAAATCTGTAAGATTCTTCCGTCTTACGTCACTGCAGAAAAACTAAAAAGAAATAAAACATGAAATACAATAAAATATCCCAGGATGATCATAAAATCAGACTGGTTCACTTGCTGAAGACTTATCTTTAACTGATCTTTATCAAAAAAATAGCCAGAATTAACATGCTGTTCTTCTGGATACCCATAAGTCATAGGGGTATAAGGCTGAGTTATGGGGGGGAAAAAAAAAAAAAAAACAAAACAAAAAAAACCCCAACCAACCAAAAAATCCATGAAAATTCACAACTAATGTCTATAGCCTAACTTCTCAGCTGTAGCAGCCTCTTTTGATATGTGAAGTTTTCTTGTACTTGATATTGCTCCTAAGAGTAACAAGCACCAAAGGTAAAAGAAAAGGAAACCTTTTATTACATTCATGAAAATAACTAAGGAATAAATATATTCCTGCCCACTTCTTTCATCAGGCTCTCAACTATGAGATGCCCTGAATGTCTACTCACTGTTTGCCCTGTTAGTGGTTTTCAGCTCCACCAAATTCAGACCAAGAACCATACTGATAACAAAGTAATTTAACTATGAAAAAACAATCTAGCATTACCATTGGGATTGTGACAGTACCTAAAAAGCTGCAGATATGGAAGCCAATGATCCCATCTCCGTACAAAGATAAACAACTCTGTCCCTGAAAAGGACTTCAGTTCAAGAAACAGAAAAAACTTCGTTTAAATTTTGATGTTGTTTCTCTCAAGCGCCTGATCAGCTTCCAAACATAAAAGGTGAAACTAAGTCTGGTAACATTTATTACGCTTTTAATCCAGTTTTGGTACCAGAAGAAATTCAGGTGCAACATAACTCTCCATAATCAGGTTTGCCAGGCACACTAGGAGAACAGTATTTCACCTCCCGAAAGGAGATGCAGAATTTCTAATGGATACCTCAGTAGCACGCTCTATATTTTTCAAATTTCCCCCTACAGAAAGATATTTGCCCCAGTACCTGTATGAAGCCCATCTCTATTTTCTGCTTGCTTGAATATATTTTATATCTTTCTGCCCACATTTAGAGATGAACACAGGATACAGGGAGTGGAGAAACTCTACAATACCATCATTCTTTGACTAGTTCATCAGCCTGATTGAAAGGTGCACAAGCACAGCTGCCTAAATTGGTGGCATACAGTTACCAAAAGAAGTCAATATTTAGTGCTGCATTAGTGTGCAAACAATTTAGCATGACTAACGCTGGGCTCAGGCACAATGCTTCTGTCTTTACAAGCTTCACAAGCAGTCTTAACCATCAAAACAAACAGAGTGTCTAAATCCTGCACAATCACACTATAGGGAGAAATGACCTGCAAGAAAAACAATGTAGAAGGATCATAAGTCAACAATTCAAAGTAGGTATGAAACCCCAGTAATTATGTTTGCAGAAAAGGTTGATTTCAAGATGGACCTAATCACCAGCAAGAGCTTCAATGGGTCTGGATGTCCAATAATTAAGTCTGCCCCTATCATCCTTTTTCTTTCTTTGCAAATAAAGTAAGTTAAGGTCTTATGTCTTAGGAGTATATATTAAAATAACAATAACAATAACAATAATAATAATAATAATAATAATAATAATAATAGCAGGACCACTTTCCAGCTTCTCAGAAATCAATTTCATTACAACTTTTCTGTACAAATAGCAGAGCAAGAACAACAAGTTATCAATCATCAAATCCAGCTTACTCTTTAACACTGTTTTTGTTTGGGTTTTTTATTTGTTTGGGGTTTGTTGGGGCTTTTTTTTTTGGTTTGTTTTTTTTTAATGTCCCAAACCCCACGTGGCTTTTGATTTTGGTTTTGCACAAGGACAGCAGCCTCATTTCTGGTAACTTGAGCAATATGCTTTCAAGATCCAGTCTTGTGCCCAACATTATGTTGTCTCCATTTCTCACTTCACAGAACTCCAACTCAACACGTGGCTGCGGTCCTCAGCAAACTGATGCCAGAGGTTGAAGACTGATCTCTGCTTGCATCCAACACTCTGGCCCTCTTTGGTCCTCCTGTTTAGAGATCCTTATAGAATTTAAAGGTGAAACACCATTTGTACGATTTTAAGAACTAGTGTGTTTCCTCCATAATAATTTTCATCTCTCTCTCAACTTCAATGGGACCAGGTTTTAAAGACAAACGCAATTTGCTTATAATTTACTGGGAAAGACCCCAAGAAAAATGATCTTAAAAGACACCAATTAACTCACAAATAAAACATTAACCTGCTCTGTGTGGGCAGACCAGAAGATGTGACCTGCAGGAGGGTCCAGTGAGAAGGTGGTAGAACAGCTACTGTTCAGCCAGGATGAGGTAAGTATAAAAAACTGTACACAGTATCACTAAAGGGACAACAATGTTTGTCACATGCTGTGTTAAGCCTCCCCTGGCCTTCTAAGAGTAATTCTTCATTTGCTTAAAACAAGTGATGATTCACTTTGTGTATTAACATCACCACTCATTAGTGCTCCTGCAGATGGCATAGTTTTCTCTGGCTTTGGAAACCAAGACGACCTGAGTTTGGCTACTGCCTTGATGGAAGAACAAATTGGGACTCAGAGCACCAAAGGCAAAGACTTCTGTTGATCAACTGAAGTTTGTTCACACATGGAAAGGGTAGGCAGCGTCTAACCGTGAGGTTTTAGCAGCAGCCAAAGACCGGACAAGAAATAGTAGTGCAGACACCACTATTCCCCAGGTCTTTATTACAGTGATGTCACTCATGAAGTGATTGATGTTACTGGAGTTATGCCAGCAGCAACTCACCATCAAAAGAAAAGACATAAGCTCGTAACCTTTGTGTTTTGTCTGTACACCTCAAAGTTTCAGACTTCACCTCACTATGAAGTTGGTGTTTGAGTGAGATAAGACTACACTGCATAAACACCGAGTACCAGCTCAACCCCAAGCATGACTTCAGAGTTCCTAAGCCAGACCCTTTTTAAATAAATCACACACAGACTGAGCATGAGTTGCCTCCCTGCTTCAGAGCCTAAAAAAAGACACCAATTTCCTCAATGTGCAAAAATTAAGCTGCTCCAAAATTAATTATAAACATTTGCCTCAGCTGCAATCTATTTTGCACAACAGTCAAAAGCCAGATTTAAACTCAAGCCTGTCCAGCTTGTTTCTATTACTTAAGAAGTTAATACCTTGTCATCTTACAGGTTACACGCTCGCCTCATTCCACTTTGCATAACATTAACTTCTGATTTTCTTCAGTGCCTTGGTTGGGAGCAAAATGACCTACATACACACCTGCTAATATACAGTGCCATGCAGAAACCAAAGTGTCCTCCTGTGGAGAAGTGTGCAAAGATGGGATAATACTTCTCTTATTTTAATATATATGTATGTATGAATGTACACGCACAGAGAGGCATAATTAGCAGTTTGCTGGCAGAGTTTTTTATTCTGTTTTTGGCTTGGCCTCTTATATACCAGGAACATAAACTGAAAAACGATCTTGGAGCTTTCCCTTAAAGAAATAAGAGGAAATTTCACTCCTGTATTCCACTATGATTCTTCAAATGGGATTACTTTGTAGACTTCAAGGCCTACAAAACTAAGGATCTTCGGTTTTCCTTTCTGCCTTGGTAGAGCCCCTGTCAAATAAGGATAAATCTCCTCTTCTCCCACTTTTCGCCTGTCCTGTATACCTAGAGCTGTATGTTTTTCAGGATGGTGCTCATAACCAAAACCAAAGTGGGTCTCATCTTTGCTCTTGTAAAAAATAAACACTAGCTAATCTGCTTGCACTTTGAACTATGGTTACAATTTTGATTAAAAAATCAGAACAAATTAAAATATTCTGCTAAAGACAGAATATTGCATGATGAGTTTGAGGAAAGGAAAGGGAGATCTCACAGAGGGACTGCCTACACTAGAAAATAATATTGTGTTAGAACATGACACCTAAAGAGGGCCATTAACAGCTGGGAACAGCTTTTCACATGGTATCATCTAGCACTACTCCTATAAGTTTTTTCCATGACACTTGCACAGATTTGCACCAGACACAGACCTTCTTCTCAGTCTATAAAGGAGCAGCTGGCTGAAATCATGAGTACCCTCTGAGGGTATAGTATTTTGGGGCAGTTCAAACAAAACTGGTCCATGTATATTCTCCTAGAAAAAACTTGAAATAATTTCAAAATGCTTTTCTGGACTTAAAGCTTAGCCAAGATAGACCAAAAACATAAGAAGAATTCGCACTACGCCTGCAGGAGCACTGAGTCTTCAAAAAGAAGTGCTACAGAAAAACAATCAAGTCAATAGCCAGTGGCATTTATAGAGGTATACAGGGTGACACCACCTAAAAAAGTGTTCTATCCTGCCAAGTGTTGACTTGAAGCATAGTATATCTGGCTGTTTGCAATCCATAAACATGTATAACCCATCCTATCTCCTTCCAAACACATCTCACTTCAGGATACAACGGAGAGAAAAATAAGCAGTCGTCACCTTTGCAGTTCTTGTTAAATTAGACAAAAAGTTGTTCTGATGCTCTTCTGTAAGAAGAAAGTTGTTGAAGACAAGATGTTTCTTGGAGTTTTTTTGCCCTCAACATTTTCCTCAAATAAATTAGATAAGGAACTTCTATGCAAGAAGTTTGACTGCAAAAAAAAATCAGTATTATTATTTTCAAAAACATGTTCATCAACTCCTTGCAAGTAGAGCAGAGAGGTCACAACATAAGACTTCAGCCTGAGGGTCAAATAAAAAAGGTCAGGGAAGGTCTGACCTGTGCTGTTTGCAAGCAGAGAGCTACAAGATTTCCCTCCTCGTCTGCTGAAACTCTGTCCTACATTTCCCAGTGCCTAGTGAGTCAAAACCACTTCCCCCAGGCAATAGGAAAAAAAAAATCACCCAAAGCAATGAAAGCCCTGCTAAGTGCAGAAGAACATCGCTCCTTAGGTTACTTAAGACAGCCACATTTTCGCCATGGCAAAACTGTTTAAATGTGTATGGAATAGTACATTGATAGTTGCAGGAAATAAAAATTATTCCTTTTTCTTTCCTTGTGCTAACTTAGAAGTCATAAAAAACAATACATTTAGACTTATGTTCTGATAAACAAAACCACAGCAGAGCAAAGTGTAATTTCTCTTTTGCTGCTGTGTATCTCAGCTTTCTTAATTCATGCCGTATTTAATCTACATGTAGGAAGTCCACATTTGTTTTTAATAAGAGAAGGAAAGCAATGAGATATCAAAGTACAGTCTCTTTAGGCTAAAGACTTCAAAGATGAGTCTGGCAGCTTGTTCTGCATTTACTGTTTACATCAAGCTCACGATTTTCTAAAGAGCAACTACCCATTTTGAAAAAATTATAAGCTGCAACTTAAACTGAAATGGCACGTGAATGTATGATAAAACACTTACACCGTCATCCAAATTTCAGTGTCAGCCCTATATCAGAGAACACATAGCTCCAGATGCTGAATTAAAACAGTAAACACAAGCTGAAAATGAGCATATAATTCTTTCAGCTAATGCAGAAGGGTCATGCTGCTTAATGTAAAAGCAACATTAAATGAAAATATGGACTACATTATCTCAACATATGAGCCAGAACATCAGCCACTTCTGGTGTGCCTATTGGCTATATCTATCCTGGAACAAGAGACAGAGTCCCCAATAAAAAAGTAATTCCACCGAGGGATTATTTTCCCCCTGATTGTTCTTTTACTCAGACTTCTGAATTACAGCAGAGATGGGGAAAATAGGGAATATAGGAGGGGGGAAAAAAAAACCAAACCCAGATACGTTGCTTATTGCTTATCCCACAGAACTGTAGTGCTCATTCAGGACTGAGCCTTGCTGCTCCTGAAGCCACCAAAAATTACCTCCCAGGAAGGGGAAGCCTTTAAAACAAAGGCCATAGTGGCAGACACGAAGAATTGGGATCCATTTTCAATACTAAAAGTCAAAATGAATCTTCACATCCATTAGCACAACACAAAAAAACTGCAAAGTCTCCGACATGCAAATATTGAAGCAGGCAAATTTATTAAACAGTCAGCCAATTTGTGTATTGCAGGCACCATTACTGAACACAGAATGTGCCTTCTTAATTGATACCATTTTTAAAAAGTGTGTGTATGTGTGTGTGTGTGTGTTCATAAACACATACACACTTTATTGTTTATCATCTTTCAGCACACACTCTGAGTCTGCAGATAGAAGGCAATATGTTTGAGTGGTGTTTAAAATGACACCCTTTACAAACAAAATTATCTGGAGAATTAATGAGCTTTTCATGTAAATCGCACATAATTTACTATGGAATTTATCCTTGTGCCTAGAACCATTCATGCTGCATAATAATGAGGGCAGGGCTTTGAAGATGTGAAGCTATCCGCAGCCTGTTTGGGTCCTGCCTCTGCTTTTCCCTAAGTAACCAAAACGCTATAAACCCTTTCAGAGGGCAATAATGTGAGGCAGCAAATAATACAGTTTTCATCTCCCATTTCCACTCTCTAACCTCTAGCTGAGAAATATCACAATCCTGTCTCAGGAACACTCATATCAAGAGCTATTAATTCTCATCTAAGAGCATTTTAGGTTTAGGCACAGCCCAGTTTTGGGTTGCAAAACTGAGATGAACATTAAGCCTTTGTAACATCACTGAAGGCACTACCTGAGTTTTAGGCAAAAGGAGGGGCAGTGATGGCATCAAAAAGCAGAGAGAAGAGAGGACATCTACACACCAGCCACACCTGCACAAGAGATGCAGCCAATGGGCATGGACCAAAGGCCATAATGCAAACACAACAACTTTTTTTCACCCAAATTCCATTTGTGTTGAGGAAGAAAGCCCAAAAGACCTCACATAGCCCTAGAAAAAGCACATTCCTCTTTTTGCTAATTAGTATCATCAATCACTAAGCCACTATCTTACATACCACAACCACCACCCTTCTCACCATCATCTGCCAAAAGCACCCCAACAACCTGCTATAAACGAGGACATACCTCATACCAGGAAAAGAGCTAAATTTCTCCTCCCTGCACACAGCTGGGTCTACAGCTGGGAACCATAATGTCTCCTTCCAGGGGAACAAGGCAGAGCTGAGGGCCCGAATTCAGCACACATGAGCCAATGAAACAGGAGCAGTAGTGTGGGGCATGCATGAAACACTTGTCCTTGTCTCCCAAAGCCATAAATATAAACCTGCTTCTGTATCACTTACACAGCCTCTTCTAAATGTACTTACGAGGGCTCCCCTTTCTGGTTTTTTTTTGTCTCATATTCATATTTGATGCCTGGACAATACAAAAAAGCATTCACCTATCCTTTCAGACCACTCTGCCTAGTTGCCACAGAGCAGCACTCATTAATAAATGCCCCCCAAACCCAGAGGAGAAAACCCATACTACAAAATCTAAAGGGATCAGATCATTGCATTGTGTGAGGTTGTTTATGAGGAAGCAATAGGATTGGGAGTTTGATTATTTTTTTTTTTAAAACAAAGGATGAATTCTGCCCAGGGATGCTCATGGCTTCCAGTAGCAGTGACCATAGCTGCTGATGGAAGCAGAAGAGTGGCAGGTGGAGGAATATCCTTATTAGCACAAGTTAGGTATCTGGGGTGTCAGCAGTCCAGTCCCAGAAGCTGTGAGAACCTTTTCACGTGCCACATCGTTACCCCAACTTGTGGTTTTGCCACTGAAAGTCCCATTCATAACTGCTAGTTGGGGCATTTTTTTATTATTATTGAACCAGGCAACTGGCTGCAGTAGCACAATATCTGGATTTCTCCACCTTTCCCCCTTAATTTTTTATACCATCTCCTGCTCAGACCAATCCAGTTGCCTTTTCTCTTTTGAGATTTTCCTGCCTTCTTTTCTCCTCCCAAGCTTTCTTTCCTGCCTTCCTGACTGATCACTAACTTTTAATAGTATTAGTCATTAAACATCCAGCTCAGAGACAACACCAAGTGCCCAGTTAAGCCCAAAAACCTCAACATATAGAGTTCAATATATGTCCTACGGACATTAAATTATAACATACCCACAGCTTCAAGCAGAGCCTGAAGTCCCTTCTTCTCAGGTTTAACTATTAAAATAAATTAGAACTTCCCATTTCACCATTACATTTGAAAATCTAATATTTAACAGACATGAGAATGCACCTCATCTGCCACCTTCTTCTGCGTTTCTTTGTTTTTCTCAGAGTCATCCCAGAAAAAACTACTGTGAATTCTACTCCATGGGACTGAAGATGGTCTGTGCCTCATTTTGCATAGCAAATTCAGCATAAGCAGAAGCACACCTGAAATTTCACTGTGTTGGGCTGAAGAGCATCAACATGAAAGTTGGTGCCAAGCCCTCGCTGAAATCCTACCAGCCTATCACAACTGAGCAGCTGCTTAATAAACTGCTTTGAGCCACCATCATGATCTGGGATTTTCTTCCAGTTACATGATTTTATAAAGGTATCTTGCAGCTTGGAAGCAAAATGTTCAAGCACACCTTCCCCCAGGCCATGAAGTGAGTCCTGTACTCATCTGAATTACTCATTAAATAAAATTGTAGAAATAATGGCCTCCTTGTCTGCAGGTAGTTAGAAAATAAGGAGTTAAACTTATCAGTAGCCCTGACTTCTCATTAGTTTATCTCATTGGCCATTAATTGGTCATTACTGGTGGAGATAAGAGGCCCCCAATGCTTCCTTATAATGCAGCACTGGCTGCACACTTCCACATTGTCCTACCCTTATGAGGGATTCATGGCAAACAATAAAAGTGTAATCTCACACCATATATCCACAGACATCTCACCATAAAATAAAACCAAAAAGGAAGCAAATCCCTGTGAAATGGCATCTCACAAACAGAGCTGGTAAAGCGGGAGCAAAGCAAGTCTCTCCTTCACTTTGCAGCCTCTCCTCAGGCCCCATCTGCTCTTCGTTACGCTTAAGTAAAATTAATTCCTGATCTTGTGTTCCTCATAATGAAGCTTCTCAGAGCATCCCAGAATTAAAAACATTTACATAATGACTTATTTTTTATATTCAATTAGGAATTTTTAAGACCTCTTTCCTCCACCAGAGCTCTGCACCAAGCCAGGTGCTTTGCACACCTCCCTTGCAACTGCAACCAAGCTTCCTTCAAGTTGCAGAAAAAAGGCAACACTCCTTCAGCTTTAAAACCCATCAAATTGCTAATATCACACTGCATACCAAAACTAATTACCTTGAAGGTTCAGCAGAAGTTCCCCCATATTTAAATCAAATGGGGGGGAAGGAAATAAAAATAAAAAACAAAACCAGAGCTCTCCCCACAGCGCTAGTGAAGTTTATTTAAAACTTAAAAAAAGCAGTTCTTCTCCAGCTCCCCCAGATTTTGTAGTGTAACCTTTTTTTTTTTTTTTGCACATTTTCTAAGGAAGCAACTCTCTGTTTTTTAGTCTCTCTTATTTGTCTTCTCTCCCCATCCTGTAACTCTGAACCCACTGGTTATGTATGAAAGAAGAGTAGAAAACTAAATTGATTTTTTCATTATTTGAGAACATTGGCAGCAGGACAGTGGAAGAGATGCCAATCAGCCTGCTGCCTAGGAAAAGGCAGGTAAAATTCAGCTGCTAATGCAACTTGAAAGTGGATGGGTGACTAATTAGTAGATGTAAGAAAAAAAATTAAAAATAAATAAAAGCTACTGTTTCACTTAGAAATGAAAACAACAGTGATATGCTGCACACAAGATCTCATGTTAAAATCAGCTTGAGTGCCATAACAGCTCAGAAAACCAGATTCCCTGCAGTAAAAGTGATGCTGTTCCTGCACTGGGAGCCTGGCTATGCAGCTCTCTTTCCTTCCAGTAACGTTTTACTACAAAACCATTAATCAGTATGCAAACAGCCTGGAGGACACTCTGTCCCCCACCTACTTCCATCTCCCAGTTTTGTCTTTCCCCCTCTACTCCTCAGAGACACGTGGACCTACTTTATACATGGTCAAGTTCCAGGTTGTACCTGGAACACTGAGGCGGTGCTGCTCGTGCACAGATTTTCCTTGCTGTGCCTAAGTAAGCACATACTTTTTTTTTTCTATGGACCCCACAGCTCCGTATAAAGTTTGAGCCCTTCCTCCAAGGACTCATGTTTTGGTTACTGCAACATCTTCTTCTGTGGCCTTGCAAAAAATCATCTTGATGCACTTGTTTTCTTTCAAAACGCTGCCATGAAGATCTTTTCCGCACCTTGTTGCTTTGACCACACCCCACTATCACATATTTATTTCGCAGTCACCACTACTTCACACATCGTGGCTTATGTTCAACTTGAATATCACCTCTCCTGCTACCAAGATGTACTTCTTATCTGTCACTAACAGCACCTTTCCACTTCCCAAATATTTCTCTACTTGAAAAGCAAACAAACACGCTTTCTCTTAAACTGGCATACAGAGAAGAGCTCACGTTACTCAAAACTTCCGTCATGTTCTTCTCTAAACCCCTTCCTTGCTGCTGTGCAGCAGACAGACTACATCTGTTTCTGAAGTCCCACAGACAACTACTAGCTACTGAGCACAGTATAAAAAAAAGATGGATCCCTAAACTGCCACTAAAATCAACACACAGAGCTCTATTTGCAGCTATAATGCATCTATATAGTGGATTTTTACTGATCTTGCTTTTCGGCATGTTGAAGCTGGCAACTGATGTGGATGACTGTCCATGCCTTCCTACAACCTGTCAATAACAATATCTTGTAATGGGAGGGCTCTGGGGCAGGTGCTGCTCTTTGCTCTACAGTCATACTGCACCAAGCACATCTCTTCCCTGTAGATGTCTGGGGCTCACAGATGTTACAGGATAATATTTGGATAATAACAATAACATGTTCTGCAGATTCTATTACAGCACCTTTGTAGTCATCATTGTGCCCTGCATCTTACCTCAACTTGCCCATTGCTATTTCCACAAAGCAATTTTGGAAGAGTCCTAGAAAACCCCATTTCTCTTAATATCATCGAGGATCCAGGGGAAGGACTTGGGGTGAGAGCCAGTTGGCATTCCCAGCAACTCTCAGCCCTCCTACTCCACTCCAAGACATTTTTACATTTTTTGCTCTCTCCCAGCTGGCTGACCTCCTCACAGTCAGAGCCCTGTTTATTTTCAGAGGAAAGCAGGTAGGCTTCTGGTTTTCATCAAAATTCACAAGGTCCTGACCCGTGTGTGCAGAAGAAACCTTTTGACAAGGGATTTGGAGGACAGCAAAGCAAAACCACGGGGATGCTTGCTTGAGTGAGCCCAAGTGCTGCTTCAACCCAAGCAGCATCCCTGCATCCTCCAGAAGCCAAGCATCCAGGTGAGAGAAAAACTGGGGCTTACCCTATATCCCCCAGCTAAGCCTGCTGGTGATTCGTGTATTTAGCTTTGGAAGTTAAAAACTCGTAATTCAGCAATGAGTGTGCAAGCATAAGCGTGTCCAGATGTTTGCTAAATGAATAGAAATGTGTTGGGATTTTGGTTTTTTGGTTTGTTTTTTTTTAAGGACCTTAAACTCATTAAGGCTTTTTAAATTACATCTTCTTAGAATGTTGCTGTACTTCCTCTATACGTTTAAGAGCATGAATGAGGCATGTTGGATGGTTTTATCAAATTTGGTGTTAAATTTATAGGAATAGTATGAAAAAAACACCAAACATTAAGTTCCATGTACTTCTGAATTCCCTAAGCTTCTAAGTTCAAAAGATGAAAGTGATGCAAGGAAGAAGATTTAAAAAAACCAAACAAAAAAAACCCCCAAAACCAAGAATCAGACAGTTAGACATTAACATTTTTTTCTCCTTGCACACTGTAGATCTTGAGGATCTGTTAGGCACTCCAAATCTTCTGTCTGCAAAGGGAATAAAGAAAGACAAAATGTTCTGCAAATGCAAATATAGAACTCTAAATTAAGTTGAACATCATCTCATATCTGTATATGAACTGTAAACAGTGCTTAAATTGTAGTTCTGGAGTACCTGAACTCCACAGAAGAAAAGCAGTTCTTAAAAAGATCTATTATAGAGCAGTCTGCAGGATGACATCTGCTGGTTCATATACAGGTAGCTAGGAAGGCTGTGGCTGAGAGTGATGGATTCTGAAGTATTGCCTATGTACATCAAATTAAATGACTTTTTGTCAAAAGAAAAACAGAGGTCTCCGAAACTGAGAGTGGGAGAGAGCAGTTTTAACAACAAAAATATAAGAGTAATAATTATTAGCTTCCATTTCTGCAAACAAAAGGGCAATCACTTCAGTTCATCTTGCCACATCTCTTATTTCTAATGCTAACAATTAGCACACCAAATGACTATGAACCAGAATTACTGAAGAACTGGGGAGGGGAGGGGTAGACAAGGGCAGAATGACTGCATGCTCAAATTTTCCCACTTTAAGGAAGGTCTCCATGAATCCAGCTTGGAGTACACTACTCACTGAAATAAAATAAGATGAAAAACACCATGGAAAAAAGAGATGTGAAACTAGACACCCTACTCTTTTCCTATATACACTGTGTGTGGGAGAGAACTAGTCCTACATCCTTACCAATGATTTCATGTGCCACTACTGCACACAAGCTCTCACTGCCATGTTGCTGAGAACTAATAAAACAAAATGTTTCTTCTCCTTTCTTCCTAGGTGGCATCTAAGACATACATGTGTACCTCATGTCACTAGCACCTTGAAATCTTAACAACTGGCTTTGATAGCTTTTCTTTTTTTTTAAATCAGAAATTAGGAACATGTAAATTCTTGCAACTCTGTAAGCCTCCATCCTCAAGGCAAATGCCATTTACACAAAATAAAGAAGTTCGGTTTGCATGTCTTGATAACATTTAAAAATGTTTCACAGGGGAAAAAAAGCTAAAATAATTTTTCAGAAATTCAGATGAAATACATACACATAGTGGTTTCATTTTGTTTCCAATTACCTTTTACCACTATTAATGTTCCCACACAAACTCTTAAAATTGGACCCCCTTAGCATCTGAAGAGGAGGAACAGTGGCAGGATATTCATAACATCACATGGCAATCAGAGCCAGAGGACAACCTAGAAGAAGGGTCCAGAGGACTGCAGGATGAACAGATTTGGGAGTCTATACATACAGAGGTTACCAAATGATTTTTAACCTTTTTTAGTCTGTAGAAAATTAAACACATTCCAGTTCAGTTCATCTACTCTGCTTTACAGCACAGGCCCTTGGCAGCTCTTATGTTTATAAAGATCGCCCAGGACACTGATGGAGCAATGAGGGTACAAAATTTTGCAGTTTGCAGTGGAGGCAGAAGTTTCTTGGCAGCTGTTCTGGGTAGATGAATCTCCAGCTTGGGTTGTTAAGTGTAATTTTGCACTTACTTCCCTTTTCCAGTATAGCTTACACATACACATTACCCACACATGCATGTGCACGATTATATAAATCTTCCCAACCCAAACACTTGACTCCATATCCTTCTTTCCCTAGGGAGTAGATGAAAGAGCACATACAGATGTGCACCACTGGAAGCTATTTGGAAAGTGCAGCAATAAGACAGATTTCAAGAAACAACTGAGGATAGAAAAAACCACACAAATCAAGGCAAAGTGGTATATCCACCTCACCCAGATAGACTGATCAAGTAGATTTGCTTTTAGTTAAAAATTACCATAGATGGAGTATTATCAGTCCCTATATGTGGATACATAATGCACATTTTTTTAATAGGGTAATCACATAAGGAAAAAAAACACAAGAAGGTTCCTCCAGAAACCCTCACTGTGAACTTCCTGGCACAGCTGCAGCTAAGCCTCTACCTTAATCATGCATGTGTTTTGCATTATTTTTTATTGACTTTTCAAACTCATAAAAAGAGAAATTAAAAGAAAATCTCAATGACTAGTCGCACAACCAATCTTTCTGGGCTCATAATCCCACAGACTTTTACAACAGAGTCTTATTTTAAACACCTGAGTAATCCTGTTGAAGTCAGGGAGATTACTCATGGACATGAAGTCAAAAATGTGAATCATTGGGTGTCTCTACTGACAGATGAGGCACAACTCCCACTGAGACCCTTTGAAATACGGAGCCATAATGGTGGATTTTTTTTCAAGGCAAAAGCTAAATTAAGAAGTGATGCAAGCTTGAGATGCATCAGCCACTCACCTCAAGTCTGAGGAAAATCAGAAATACCTCAAAGGTAACTGGGCAGCCAGGGATGGGATGAAATGTTAATGCAACCCTTACCTGACCCACAGTCGCAATGTAACTGCAAAACTCATAGTGGATTCTAGCAAAAATTCAATATAACTTCAAGCATCTTTATGGCGACTTTACAAAATAAAGGAAGGTGACCAAGTGAGCATCAAACAAAGGATTACCTTCATTTATAAGGAAGCCATTCCAGAACGAAACCAGACCAGGCAATTTCCATCACCAGTGAGATTGCATCTACCTATTTGAGCAGAAGGGAACCTACTCCATCAACAATAATTCCTCTTAAGGTCAGTAAATATCAATCTGATGCCCTGGAAGAAACACATATTTCACAGATAACATTTTTTCCCCCTTTTGCTTATCTCCAATTCAAGTGTGGACCACTTCCAGCTTGATTCTTGCTTAAGGTCACATGAACCCAGGTATAATATTTTAGGCATCCAGGTCTGGGTTCTTTAACTGCAACTTTCTGCGACTTCATGATTTATTCATCTCAGGATGCACTCAAAACTGTAGCATATCACTGTGATCCCCACACAGCATAATGTTACTTTTAAAATTTCATAAACCGCCACATACTTGACAAGTTGAAAAGTTAACAAGGGTTATAAGGCAGAGGGGAAAAAAAGCATGCTGAGCTCTGATCAGCTCAGCCTTCAGAATTCCAGGCTTTTCAGAAGTGCAGCACACAGCTTGCTATTAAAAAGGGAGACTATTACAATATTGGCTTTATGGCCCATGTTCCCCCATTCCTCAGCTGAGATAAAATACATGTCTCCTCTTTAATGAAAGCCATACTTACTTCATATATACTGCTTTTAAAAGGATCTCTGTCTAACGAGTAAATGAAGTCTTGCTTACAGCTTTTTCTGAAGACATTTCAAAAGAAAATAGCTTGTGAGGCCACTCACTCCTACATGGGCGTGTAGGTGGTAAGAAGTCAGCAAAAACTGCCCTTCATCTACATGTAAATCAATGACCATCTCCATGCTAAATTTGTACTGCACCAAGGAAAGAGAGAAGAAATCTTGCACAACGGGAATTGAGGGATCTCTTAGTCAAAAGGACTGTTCAATATGTTTTATTTAAAAGAAGAATCCTCTTTATAGAAAAGAAGTTCCAGAAAACTAAACCTGGGAAGGTTTCTGCAAAGGCAAATTGAAGTTCTCTACCTAGAACCAGTAAAAAAAAATTACAGGCAGACACAGAGGGCACTAGGTAGAACAAAAAAATACATAAATACCTTAGCAACATTATCCCATCTACAAGAAGGGTCGCAGGGAGGATCCAGGAAACTTGTAGTGCGCCTGTCAGTCTGACCTCAGTGCCAGGAAAAGTCATGGAACATATGATCTTGAGTGCTATTATGAAGCACATGCAAGAGACCTGGGTGATCAGGCCCAGTCAACATGGGTTCACGAAAGTCAGGTCTTGCCAAACTAACCTGATCGCCTTCAATAACAAAGTGACCCGCTTACTGGATGAGGGAAAGGCTGTGGATGTGGTCTTCTTGGACTTCAGTAAAGCCTTTGACACAGTTTCTCACAGCATTCTGCTTCAGAAACTGTCAGCCTCTGGCCTGGACAGGCACACACTCTCCTGGATGGAAAACGAGTTGGATGGCCGGGCCCAGAGAGTGGTGGTAAATGGAGGTAACTCCAGCTGGAGGCCAGTTACAAGTGGAGTTCCCCAGGGCTCAGTGCTGGGTCCAGCCCTGTTCAATGTCTTTATCAATGACCTGGATGAAGACATCGAGTGCTCCCTTAGCAAGTTTGCAGATGACACAAAGCTGGGTGGAAGTGTGGATCTGCTGGAGGGTAGGGAGGCTCTGCAAAGGGATCTGAACAGGCTGGACCGCTGGGCAGAGTCCAGTGGCATGAGGCTTAACACGGCCAAATGCCGGGTCCTGCACTTGGGGCACAACAACCCTGTGCAGTGCTACAGACTAGGAGAAGTCTGTCTAGAAAGCTGCCAGGAAGAGAAGGACCGGGGGGGTGTTGATTGACAGCCAACTGAACATGAGCCAGCAGTGTGCCCAGGTGGCCAAGAAGGCCAATGGCATCTTGCTTGTATCAGAAACAGTGTGGCCAGCAGGTCCATGGTGGTTATTCTCCCTCTGTACTCAGCACTGGTGAGACTGCCCCTTGAATCCTGTGCTCATTTCTGGGCCCCTCACCACAAGAAGGATGTTGTGACTTTGGAGCGAGTCCAGAGAAGAGCAACAAACCTGGTGAAGGGGCTGGAGAATAAGTGTTATGAGGAACAGCTGAGGGAGCTGGAGTTATTTAGCCTGGAGAAGAGGAGGCTGAGGGGAGACTTAATTGGTCTCTACAACTACCTGAAAGGAGGTTGTAGAGAGCTGGGTGCCAGCCGCTTCTCCCAAGTGTCAGGGGATAGGACAAGAGGGAATGGCCTCAAGCTCTGCCAGGGGAGGTTTAGGCTTGACATTAGGAAAAAATATTTCACGGAAAGGGTCTCTGGTCACTGGAACAGGCTACCCAGGGAGGTGGTTGATTCACCTTCCCTGGAGGTGTTTAAGGCATGGGTGGATGAGGTGCTGAGGGGCATGGTTTAGTGTTTGATAGGAATGGTTGGACTCAATGATCCAGTGGGTCTTTTCCAGCCTGGTGATTCTGTGATTCAGTGATTATGAGCATTAAGTTATACCTAGTTGGACCCAGAGATTTTTTTTATATCTACCAAATTATAACACCAGTTTTTGTTCATTCACACTGATACCAGGCACTTTCACTATTCAGAAAGCAGCTCTTTGCAAGGAGCAGGCACTGAAATGAGGAATAACATGGTAAATGTCTTTTCAGCCCACCAGTGAATATGTAACTCTCACATACATGCTTAGGCTCAACATCAACTACTGCAGGTCTCCCTTGGGGAGCGGCGAAGGGACTTTGGCTGTACACATGAAGTGCCATACGAATTTTTAGATGACAAAACTGCCCTTCAATTGGTTGAGCACTTTCAGAGCAGCTTACCATTTCAGTTGTCCTGTGAATTGACTTTTTCAATGGGCAAGCAACAACAGTAATTCACTTTCATCCCAAATGAAACAAAAGGATCACAGCTAAACAGAAACTGTGTGTATGTATGGCATCAGAATATTTGATTACCATTTCTGAAAACATACCTGTGAGGCACGAAAAATTTCCCAGCAGACTGTGCTGCACCGTGTTTTTATTTTCCAAATGTAAATTGAATTTAAGCAGTTTTGCAAAGCCTGTTTTGTTAGCAAAATCAGCAAGCGATGTGATGCAATCCTTCCTCTCTCTTGCCTACATTAGTAAGGGTGGTCTTAAATTTGCAGAATGGGGCAGGCAGGTAAACACAGGCAGACGCTGATTTGATTTCTGCACCTAACTCAGAAACTGAGCAGTCCAGTGAGAAATTTCAAGCTTACTTGGTGAATACTGAGCTTATGTGAAAATACAGATTATTACAAGCTGCTTTCCTTGAAGAAGCAACGCTGCAAACTCAAACAGAGGCGTAATTTAATAAAATGCAGTGGGATTCAGGCTAATCATAAAACTTGCTGTGCTGTGAAGACTGAACAAAATTGCTTGTTCTTGTCCATTATGCATTTATTTTTGATTAGGGAAACAAAAGCTGGAAATCAAAATGTCAGGCTCTTTTATCCTTGATGGGTTCCTATAGATACTGAAAAGGAAGGAATTGTCTTGATTCTTGTAAAAGATAATTGGCATACCTTCAGAGTGAAAAATAGGTAAAGTCATTAGTGGCAGTCAGACAGCTTAGGCTTGGATGCAGAGTTCTGGAAAGATCCTTTAATAAAAAGTCAAATCTTATCACTACATTGATTTCTAAAATGAGTACATAAAAATACATTTATTTCATGCACTTGCCATGACATTTCATTACTTTCCAGAAAATGATGTGCACTGGCTCTTGTTTCTTACATGCCAAAATATATACCACAGTGCACTCTGGCTCTTGTTTCTTACATACTGCATTTTGATATATGGAGTTAAAACCTCCTCGGGCAGAGAGGGCAAAGGAAATGTAAGATTCAACATGAAGCTTAATAAAGCAAACTGGAATTACATTCAAAATCTTCCTTGTGCTTCCCTAACTCTTACCCTCTTTCTGTTGAGGCCATTAAAGCTGTTAAGTTGGGTTTCTTGTAATTTCTATCCTCACCTTCTCAACCAAGAAAGCAAAGGCTGATTAAAACTCTCTGATCCTTCCTGAAAGAATACTCACTTGCATCTGCCCAAGCGTTTCAGCAGCAAGCCTGCTGTCACAATTACTCTCACCATAAATCTGTCATTGCCAGTTCATGCCCTCCAAGTGCAAGTTTCATGCAGAAATAAAGCCACGTCACTGGATTACTATTTTAATTACTCTTATTTATGAATGCCAGTGGCATCCAGAAGGCTCAAACCCCAGCTTTGTTGCATATCTCTTTAGTCATCTGCGTGTGAATTTTGCTAGAGTAAGACAGCCTGATTTGTCCTCTTCCAAGTCAAACTGTGATTGTGCAGATAGTTGTGTTGTTTAAGGACAAAACATCAGTCAGATCACTCTCTAAATTGTCAGTACAACTGTCTTTCAACTAGGACTACCACAGTCTATATGGATAAGATGATTTATCACTTCAACTCTACCAGCCATTATTTCTAATTAAAAACTAACCTATAAATACCTATTTTATTGCTAGGTCAGTGTGGTAAATAAATTCAAGAAGTCAGTAAAACATTCATGAAGGAAATTACCTTTAAAAAAATTACTTCTCATTTCCAAGTGTATCTTCCTAATTAAAATGGTTGTTTGCCCGTAAGTATCCCAACAGCACTG
This sequence comes from Clamator glandarius, assembly GCA_033459285.1. Classification (NCBI taxonomy): domain Eukaryota; kingdom Metazoa; phylum Chordata; class Aves; order Cuculiformes; family Cuculidae; genus Clamator; species Clamator glandarius. Next base: position 2,088,568 of record JAUNZM010000072.1, on the reverse strand, counting down.
TCTGCAATAATTTAAGGGTCTTTGAAAGCACAATTCTCAATAAACCCATTAAAATAACTTCTCACCATCAGCTGTTCAATTGAAACTATGGCATTTTAATATTATACCGTGTTTCTCAATGTTGACAGCTTTACTGCTTCTCTATCTCCCAGCCAGGTGGTGAAGAATTAAAGCACAAGCAAAAAGAAAAGCACACAACATGTGCAACTTCCTAAATGGACAACTTTATACATGTAGATCAAATCCAGCTCTCCCCAGTGCTGGTGAAAGATGCGAATCTCTACAGGTAATTAAATCAGCATTGCTTTCCAGGCAGATTTCAAACCCCAAATTTTTTGAGGGCACCTCTGGTCTTCCCTGGTAGGAAAAAAACCCTCCTTTTTTCACAGTGCAAAGAAGCTGCTTTGAAGCAACTCCCAGGGTGGATCTGCCAGGCCAAGGCACTGTGTGTGGTCAGCATGAAAATGCAGATGCAGATTAGAAAACCCTTTTAATACTTCACATTTAGCATAGTCATTACTTACTCTCTGTATACTAGGAGCCCTTAAGCAAACTCCTCTGCCTCAGGAGCCCCAAAAGGACATGCTCCACAGAAATGAGAGCAAACTTTTACATTTCTTTTGGAGTATGTGGCAAAGAAGTGCAGCCCTGCTCCTTGGTATGGCTTCACTGACCAAGGCAGAAAGTGGGATCCCAGACTCTGAGATGTATTTTTCACAGCTTGACTTCCCAGAAGATGAAGTAGAAGGATAGTGCTTGGCACAGGGTGCTTTCAATATAAGGGAGGAAGGAAGAACAACTCAACTGAGACACAAACAAAGGCAAATGCTGCAAGCAAAGCACCAGTGGAACTACCGTCTATAAATATGACTATTACTCTGTGCAACATTTCAGAACATAACAAACACACAGCACTGGGTTTTATATTAAAGTTATCCCTCTGTGCTCATTCCTGTATGTGTATATGAATCATACATATTCTTCTTCAGATGCACTGCATATAAAATTATAGATCATATGAAAAACTAAGGATCAGAGTTTCAAAGGTCCTCAGCACCTGTTGAAATACTAATTGAGCACAGACAGACTGCTGGAGAAATTAGCAGATTTTTTTTTTTTTAAGCACAGCAAGGATAGATAGCATCATCATCTTCTTGAATTTTGCTTATACACAGCCTAGGTGTTAAGACTTTTCCAAAACCTAGCCATCTTAGACTCTGAAGTATATGCTAAATTAACTTGAGAAAAGCTGACCCTAAAATGGCCAATTTTACCTATGTTGACTCTGTTTAAAACCACAATAAAGCCACAGCTTAACATCTAACCTGACTACAGTGCACTTGAAACATTTATAATGTGCCACATGTATTACCTAGTTATTTACTCTTTAGTATAAACACTTAAAAAATTAATTACACGCACTGTCAGAGCTGTCTAATAGATAGGCAATCTCTACAATAAAATACCACTGTGCTCTTTTCTCTAACCTCCCCCAACCTTTGAAATTACCTTCAGATGTTTGTTAAGGGACATTAATGCCTCTGAAATCTAGCAACAGCAAGAAGTAAAGTGTTGCACTCAGTTCAGTGCCATGTATTTAATTCCTTCATCATTAACTACTGGCCACTAATTTTATCCTTAAATGATGATATAATTTATGGGACTTTTCCAGCAACCAATTCTTATAAGTCTTACCACTTTGGGAGGACAAAAAATAAAAACCAGCCGACCACATCCAACCCACTTACTGGATGAGGGAAAGGCTGTGGATGTAGTCTTCTTGGACTTCATTAGAGCCTTTGACAACAGTTTCTCATAGCATTCTGCTTCAGAAACTGTCAGTCTCTGGCCTGGACAGGCACACACTCTCCTGGATGGAAAACGGGTTGGATGGCCGGGCCCAGAGAGTGGTGGTAAATGGAGGTAACTCCAGCTGGAGGCCAGTTACAAGTGGGGTTCCCCAGGGCTTAGTGCTGGGTCCAGCCCTGTTCAATGTCTTTATCAATGACCTGGATGAAGGCATTGAGTCCTCCCTTAGCAAGTTTGCGGATGACACTAAGCTGGGTTGAAGTGTGGATCTGCTGGCGGGTAGGGAGGCTCTGCAAAGGGATCTGAACAGGCTGGACTGCTGGGCAGAGACCAGTGGCATGAGGTTTAACAAGTTCAAATGCTGGGTCCTGCACTTGGGGCACAACAACCCTATGCAGTGCTACAGACTAGGAGAAGTCTGTCTAGAAAGCTGCCTGGAGGAGAGGGACCTGGGGGTTTTGGTTGACAGCCGACTGAACATGAGCCAGCAGTGTGCCCAGGTGGCCAAGAAGGCCAATGGCATCTTGGCTTGTATCAGAAATGGCGTGACCAGCAGGTCCAGGGAGGTTCTTCTCCCTCTGTACTCAGCACTGGTGAGGCCGCACCTTGAATACTGTGTTCATTTCTGGGCCCCTCACCAAAAGAAGGATGTTGAGGCTCTGGAGCGAGTCCAGAGAAGAGCAATGAAGCTGGTGAAGCAGCTGGAGAACAAGTCTTGTGACGAACAGCTGAGAGAGCTGGAGTTATTTAGCCTGGAGAAGAGGAGGCTGAGGGGAGACCTAATTGCTCCCTGTAACTACCTGAAAGGAGGTTGTAGAGAGCCGGGTGCTGGCATCTTCTCCCAAGTGACAGGTGATAGGACAAGGGGGAATGGCCTCAAGCTGTGCCAGGGGAGGTTCAAACTGGATATCAGGAAAAAAAATTCACAGAAAGGGTCATTGGTCACTGGAACAGGCTGCCCAGGGAGGTGGTTGAGTCATGATCTCTGGGAGTATTTAAAAGACAGGTAGACGAGGTGCTCAGAGACATAATCTAATGGCAGATAGGAATGGTTGGATTGATGATGTAAAAGGTCTTTTCCAACTTGGTAAAAAAGAAGTCTATCCTGAACTGCAGTTCTTTTTCCAGCTCACATGGTTTTATAAGGCTGTTACTACAATGCTATTGGAGTTTACAGTGTGATTTTCCATCTGCCTGGATGGACACAGCTCTGCCAGTCTCTTCTTCAGCATCACTTCCACTGAGCTGCAAAGATTTCCGTGTAGGTAATCAGCAGTCAAATATTGGAGGGTATGCACAAAGCCATACTGGAGAACAAGATTGGGAAAACTGGCTTGGATATATATTTTTTTTCCTAACTGAGAAAGGAAAATAAGACCATGAATATGAATAAAACTTAACAGATGACCTTTCTAGCATGGGTTTGTTGAAAGTGATTTCTACACCTTGGAAATTATGCAGAAGTAAATGAAGACAATGCATTTTGCGAGAGGTGTTTTCCCTGTTTCATTAACTGCAAGGTGATTGCCAATCAGTTGTGAAAGTTATTTAAGCAATTTGTATCTTTCGGCATCTAATAGCGTTTATGCAGGTGGGAACTGGCAAATCAACAGCACCTAATGCAGCTTGAGGTGTTGGGGTTTTTTTCCATATATCATAAGTGAATTACAGCTCTAACAATACACCACAACTGAACCTGGCTCTTAAGTTGTGCTATTAATTTGCACATTTTAAGCTGACTGGAACTAACAGCCAAGGATGGTATAAGACCGTTTCACACCTTCCTTGCTTCCTTTTTTTGATGTATAGCAAGAAATTTCTCAACATCCCGTTCTGCTCTAGAAAAAAAATCACTCTTGAACATGTAGAACTCCTTTTTAATGAAGTGAAGAGCTATTTAATAAAGTATCTTACATCTCCTCCTAGTAAGTGGGACTCCTTAATTATCTTGCTTGGAACAAGGTGTAGTACAAACAAGACCTGTGTTGAAGCCAGGTGAAGGGCTGCTGGTAACAAACACACACAGTTTATTCCACAACCAAGTCAATGAGTTTACACCACCTGGATACTCCTCTAGCTACTTTTTACCCCCTCCAGACAGAATTTTCCTTCTCATTAACCTGATAAGTTATTGACGATCACTGAAAATATGGGAACAACCTGCCAAACCTTCAATGCCAACCACTTCTACTAAACCATTTCACAGTTTTAGCAGACAATTTAAGGATTCCAAATGCCTTATCACATCTTCATCTATCTATCTCCCTTGGCAAAATGTTTGCAGTAACTGTAAACTTATCTATGCAGGGAAATGAAATGCAAAGTCACAGGCAAGTATCACCAGAACCAGAAAGTGCACTTCAACATACACCATCTTATGGGATCACAAGTCATCAATGCAACAAACACAAAATGCTTATATAAGTCAATTACCCATTAAGGGCTTTTTTTTTCCTAAAACAATCGTTGAATAATTCCTAATAAAGAAACAAAATGAATACCACATAACCTTGCCCATTTAGTCCATAATTGCCTATTACAGCCTATTCCTGCCTACGATACTATGGGCTAGTGTGTTCTCAGTAGTAGCCCTTTTACTAAGATAGAATTGAAATCTGAATTGTTTAACATTTAAATACAATATTGACTTTTGAATTGTTATTTTAATGGTGTGGATAAGCAGCTTGAATACAAATGTGTTACACGGAAATAAACTGATAGATTTCCACCACTAGGAAAAACAAACAAAAAAAAAACCACCCCGTGGCACTACTTTGAATGCAGTAAGCCCATTTCTCCTTCCTCACTTTCTAAGAATGTTCTTTTTTATGTGCAGGTGTGACAGTAAATCTGTCCTCCTCTCTTAATTTTTACAGACTCTGGCCCATGGGCACTTACTAAGGTATGTGTCTTAATTTCTGACATCACATACTGCCACATTTCTAAATAAGGTTTTGGGCAAGAGTTAATCAGTACTGCACGCCCCTGCATCCTTACAGATGTGACTTAGGTATCCAAATTGAAAAGGAAGCACTGTGTTCAATTCTGGGCCTGTCACCGCAAGAAGGATGTTGAGGCTCTGGAGTGAGTCCAGAGAAGAGCAACGAAGCTGGTGAAGGGGCCTGGAGAACAAGTCCTACAAGGAGTGGCTCAGAGAGCTGGGGTTGTTTAGCCTGGAGAAGAGGAGGCTGAGGGGAGACCCCATTGCTCTCTACAACTACCTAAAAGGAGGTTGTGGAGAGGAGGAGGCTGGTCTCTTTTCCCAAGTGTCAGGGGACAGGTTGAGAGGGAATGGCCTCAAGCTCCGCCAAGGGTGGTTCAGGCTTGACATCAGGAAAAAATATTTCAAGGAAAGGGTCACTGGTCAATGGAACAGGCTGCCCAGGGAGGTGGTTGAGTCACCATGCCTGGAGGTTTTTAAAAGATATGTGGATGAGGTGCTGAGAGGCATGGTTTAGTGATTGATGGGAATGGTTGGACTCAAGGATCCAGTGGGTCCTTTCCAACTTAGTGATTCTATGATTTTATAAAAATCACCTTTTTTAAAGTAACTTGCCACCAACTAGCTTTTGCTATTAAAACAGAAATCTGATGGCTTCTGGTACCTTTGTAAAATGGTATCTGCTTTGGAGAGTGGCTTCTATGAAATAAATCATGAGACCCTCAACTCTCCCCTCTTTAAATATAGCAGGTTTAGGTGCTCAATCTAAAATATGCAATTAGTGACTGCTAGATGCTGATTAGAGTCCACAGGAGCATTTCTCCACACAGGAGACACTGAAAAATCCTCCTTGGCATTTTATAGGCTTTGCAATCACTCCATGCCCTGGAAGGATAAGTAAGATTTTTCCCATCAAGCATTTTAGTTCTACATTCACCAAAAAACAAAATACAGTCTTACTGCAGGAAGGGGAGAGAAAGGTATGCTAAGGCAGATAGCAAGTTAATTTGAAAATGTCCAAGAAAGACTTTTTCTTCCTACTTACCACTGAAGACTTCAAATATTTGAAATGTTCAGGTCAGCTAATCCCCTCTGGGGTTTTGCATTACTAGGAAAATTTATGACAGCAAAAAGATTTAGATGAGAAGTGATTACAAACTCCAATTTGTTTGGGAGACAAAACAGATGGAAGAATACACAGGGAAGAAATTCCAGTTCTAATACCACAGCACAGGTAATACTGCAAATCCACTCTGCTGTTGCAGCCTCTTTTTTGGTTTAAATGCACACTTTAATGCACACCTGAAACAGTGCATTAGTATATATGCATTGGTGAAAGATACCCACAGGGTAGCTCAGTCCATTGAGTACAGAGAGGAGCTGTATTGGGATTGAAAAGCAAATTAGTAGCTGTCCCTATGCAGGCAGAGGGACACTGTACCACAACAGAGAGAATATGGGAAGCAACCTCCCAGCTGTAACTCCAGTGAACCAAGACATGACTGAAGGAAAAAAATATATATATGTTCAGGGTTTTTCAGCTGTTGTGACATCCAACAAGCCTGATCTGTAACCCACCAATGTGTACCGTGTCTCTCATCATGAAAATCACTGAACCAAGCTCACAGCCTAATATGTACAGTTCCAGTTACCTAGCAAGCCTGTCATCTGGGAAGGAAAAAAGGAAAAAATAAAAGAAAACCCAAAATCAGGAGTGACAGATAAAAAAATATTACAGAAAGCAAGAAACACTAAGTCTGTTTTCAAAGAGTTTTCCATACAGCATTTATGTATATATTCCCAGGGGAAAAAATGCATAAGCTGTAAAACTTTCATTCTGGGCATTTTCCGAAGTGCCTCTTACTATCTTATACACTAGTGTTTTTATTTGTACATTGTTCTGATATATAGTCTTCCATTCTAAAAAAGAAAAAAAAAAAAGCCAAACTGCCTATTCTCTGCAAAAGGGTTAAGTGTTTAAACTTGTCACGTTTTCAGAAAAACTACAAATTGGGCTAGGAAGCCAGCAAGAAATAAAAGAAAGAAAAAAAACCCAAACCCTTAAGTGGATAAGCTGTTCCAGCAAGCTCTGACTGTTGTATTCAAAGTACTATCTGTTTTTTACATTACATGAGAAATCTAATTAAATGCTTCAAGGGGGGACAGGTAATGTAGTTCTCACGCTGACTATATTTGACCTTTCTTCTTTCAAGGTGACAAAAAAAACCAAACAAGAAGCTAATTATTGTCTCAGCTTGAATTTGCACTTTGGAAAAGCCCATGCTTTTCAAAAAAAAAGAAGACACGGTTTTCAGTTTGGTAATATTACCATTATAAAGCCCTTGATGCACACCACAGATTATAGTCACATAAATAACTGCTTAGGCCATGCTCTCTGGTTAGACACCTCCTCTCAGGTTGCCCAACAATGCTTCCCCTTCCATACAGCCATGTGGGGATCGGGGCAGCGGGAACAGCTGACGCCTGAAAGTCAACATCCTCTTTCAGAGGACCATGTGGATGCCATTAGGAGAGGTGACATAAGGCTGTGCAAAAGCTCCTAACCTACAGTCTTAAGAGTGCTTTTGTGTATAGTCAGGGTGTTTTCTTTCTCGCGCTGACCTTGAACTCTACACTAGGGCACACATCCCCTTTAATTCTGTTCAGGGAAATACTCAGCCTATTAAAGATGATGGCAAACATCCCATCATCAGCTTGAAAGCAGGCCAAGATTTTACCCTTAAAGTATTCAACAAAACTAAAACCACTGTGGGAAACTCTGAAAACTGACAGGTATTACAATTGCAAGCCCTAGGCTCTTCCCTTGCATAGGTGTGCTTCAACATTTCATGTAGTTAATCTAATAGACAAAATAATAAAAGAAACAGAATGAAGCCATGGGAGCTGCTAAGATGTTCTACTCATCTAAGAAAAAACTATCTTCCTTATTCAAATGCCAATCACCAGACTTCTGGTTTTATAAAACTTAAGCATTTAATATAGCATGTGGCTTAAGCAAAGCTCTTGCAGTGCCTTTATCCTGCTTCCCATGCCAAAGCTGGCTCCCTACTGTGATGACATGGGTTTTTTTGGTGCTAAGTAGCACCAAGATATGCAAAGTTGCACCAAAGTAGCACCAGTGTGAAGATTTGATGAGGCGGAAAATGTGAAACAAAGGAAAGCGTTCCCTTAACTGATATTGATATCTATATGGTACAAGTCATATGTAACTACCATGATTTTTTTTTAATATGTGCTGCAGTATCAGGAAGATATTTGTTTAATACAAAGAGGATGGATATATCTACCTGTTTACCCTTTGGCTGCAAATAATATGCAGCTTTTAAGGAGCCATTTTTTGGGTTTTGAAGAAGGACATCCCCCTGGAAAAAGTGGGTATGGCCTGTTCATTGAAACCTGCATGGCACAGTGCAAGCCCTCAAAAGCATCAGAGTAATGCACACTGAAAAACATGTGGGAGGAAATGCAAACAAAAAGCTATTGAAAATATCAAAGCCACAAACACAGGTTAAATTACTAAAGCTTCTTGCAGCATTACCAGTTGTTTGCTCACCTTATAAAAGCTCACGAGATGTATTTTGCCTGTTAAAGCAGGGTTCAGCAGCAAGTTTAGAAAGTCAATTCCAGGGTCAGGAGACAGCTCCTCAAAATATAATCTGTTAGATGCAGCCTAGAAAGTGCTTTTAGAGCCATAAAACCAAGGTATGTTGCAGGTTCTTTAAAACAGGTTGGGAAAGAACTTTGAGTTTTGAGACTGTATCAAGTAGTTCTTCCTGAACTAGTACTTAAGCTACAATGAAAACCAATCCTATGCATCTTTAAATATTTTACTGTTTGAATAAAAAATGGCTCTTCTATGCCTAAAAGGACAGAGGTATTTTTTTATCAGGTGATACTGCAACAAATCTTTTGGAAATCTTTTATCGAAGTTCCACTTTGCAACATCCCTGCTGTAAATTTTACCATGAGGAATTCATTACATAATTGGATGTGGCTCTACCCAATTTATTTTCTCTTCCTGAGAACCAAAATGTAATTCATGATTCATGTTTAAGTTATACACAGGAGCAAGTGATCTGAGTGCAAACTGCATATTGCATTGAAGAATACTGCACTGCTCAACTTCAGTGTGTAATGTTTTCATTTTAAAATGGAGAATAAATATGGGAAAGACTTTTGAGCTTTCTTTGATATGTGACAGAGTGAAACATGACAAGCCCAGAAGGTAAGGTCTGTGTCAACCCCAAACAATCGAGGAGAGGAGCAGCAGGTTTCTTTTACCTACAGACACTCTTATCCAGCCTTCCCAGAGAAGCCCACCAACAAATACACTAATCAATCTTTCCAGAAGAAGGAAAGATGTTTTATCCACTTATAATCCTGACTTATTTCGCTTCCAGTATTCAACACTGAAATCCACCAAGGTTTTGACAGTCAGAAAACAACCCAATGCTACCACGTGCCTCTCCCATACCAAATGATTTCAAATATACATGTGATGAGACTTCAGTCGTGTTGTTTTCTAGACTCATTTGCAGCAGACCTGAACTTGCAGAGTCATTAAAATGCCACTGACATGCCATTAAAATGCCAAAATTCCCACCACAACTGACATGGACATAAACGTTTTGGCTTTTTTTTTACATGAATCACTAATGCAAAAGTGTTTTAAGAAAGTGGTTGGGAGATACTGAAATACCAGAGTCCAGTCAAGGGAAAAAAACATGCACAGCATTATGGCCATGGGCTGAATGCAAGGTCCTCTGCTTGCAACCAATGAATTCAGAAATGTGCTGCAATTAAGGGGAAAAAAAGAGATCTCATCTTTCAGAGTATCTTTTGGAATGCAATGACTGCTGGTAAGAGCTACTCCTTCCTGCTTCATGTATGGAAAATGATCCAGTTAAACACCCACCCTAACAAGAAATATTCCAATCTCTTATTTACAAGCACTGGGCATAATTTACATTACGAATTATGCCTTTATAAACAAATGTAGAATTATAGATACTTGATAGGAACATCAGCAAACAGCCTAACTTACAGCACTTCAAATGAACCATATCATGGCACTCAGACCATATTAAAGTGATTTCTCTATGGAAAATTGGTTTTGCAATTCTCAAGCTCTGCTGCAATAAAACACCCTGTAGTATATCTGCATGTCAGCTGATTCCAGGGACTGACTTATGTTATATGTTTGTAATTATTTGCTAAAGATATACCAATTATCTAACTCTATGACTACATAGGTTAGGCTCACCTTTTAAAGAATAATGTAATGAAGTGTTTTCCTTTTCATATTAAACCTCCACACACTTCAAGCAATTTTTAGGTACTTAAAGTTTCAAAACTCTAAAAATTCTTTGTAGACTGAACCAAATGTTAATCTTCATTTAAAAAAAAATGATTTTTAACCCAACAGAGAGATAGTATTATTGATTAATAACCGAATTTTCCATCATGTAATCTTTGAAGGATAGTTAAGAAAAACTCCCTTGTGAAATGTATTTTTGAAACATTAGTGATGTCTGAGTTTCTTTGATTTTCGTTGCTCTCCTTCCACTGCTTCTACTCTATAAAAGCTTCTTCACATCAAGCTGCTAAGTAGCTCTGGCCCTTTGACTAAAATTACAATTAACAAGCTATGGGACTGAAATCCATCCCTAAGGCAGATGAATGGTCTCAACAAAAAAAAACCCTGCAATAGCTGCTATTAACCACAGCAGGGCCAGAATTTGGTCCACTGCAAACTTTACAAGAATTGTTTAGGAAGTAAGTCACTAGACACTCATCCAGAAATCAAACATGCTGTTCAAGTTCTACTCTTGCTATTTCTTTCAGCTAATATGAGAACCAAGATTAGATATCATTAGATTGGGCTTTGATATCATGATATGCAAAGCAGAGCATATGATGGCCAACTATTAACAAAAGAGCATAAATATTTAGACAGCTTTGCTGGCTTCCAAAGTAAGCCAAAATTAGTGCCTCATAGTATTGTATTGCATTAGGATATTATTTTGAAGGTCGCTGTAAGTAGCAGCAACTCCAACAGCTGGTATGCAAGCAAGTGTTGTGTATGGTTTGGTGGAACAACAAGAGTTTTGGCCACTGATCCATGAATTTACATTATGTAATCTGACACTCCCTCTTGAATTGCTCAACTGTTTACCCTTCCCATTGTCATCTGCCCTAAATCTTGGTAAACATAAAGCATCTTTGAGGAGGTTACACTGAAATCAGAAGGCAGGTCACACAGAGGAGCTACTTCTGATCTATTTCTCCAGCCACACAATGAAACCAGCAATTTGCCTAGCTTGCTTGGTGCTCATCAGCCAAACGAGAAAATGCAGCCTGACTAAAGGCTGCTTTTTAAGTGAATTTCAAAATAGAAAACTTTTGCCTTCCAGAGGGGCACAGACTACTTATTAGCAATTATTTCTCTCAAAAACTCCCTTTTCCAGGAAATCATCTTTTCTCTCTTCGCTTCAGAAAGTTTACACGCAGCTTTCCAGGATGTCACTAAAGTGTGAGCAAACTATTTACATTCCTGCCATATGTCTACTGATATCCTGCAGCCGTCTATCTAATTTACAATTAGATACCAAACTTCTGCTTTGTATGCTTCCCTAACTGCATGTTTTTAAAACAGTTAAGTAGATTAGGGTTTTTTTTCATTTTTTTTTTAAATTGGGCCTTAATTTTTTCTCCCCCAAAACTTCTTCAAGCTTACACATTACTTGTATTTTTCAGCATTTAATACCCTGGGATACGTCATCAGAGAGAAAGCGCTACCTCCATCCTTGGAGGTTTTTAAGATACAGCTAGTCAAAGCCTCTGCCCACAGTCACATCCTGACTGAGATGCGGGACAGTAACCCCATGGAACCCATCCTATCAGCTTTCTTATATCTACCAGATCATACTGCCCTGGCCAACCCAAACCATTCTATGATTCCCTAAATCTTTCTGAACAGAGCAATAAGACCCAAGTCACACACCAAGAAAGACAATCCTTATCCATAAGAGACTAAGAACAGTTGTATTTTCAGAGAGGTCTGGGCACTAAGGCATTAAACCTTCAGTTCTGTGTGCATCCATATGCCTGCTTCTTAATTCCAAGCATGTGTCATGACCTGCTTTCATGATTTGACCAACTAAATGCAACAGCAACCTTCCTTAACTAGAGCTATGCATGAAGTAACCTGCCCCACCACGTCAGAACCTACACTTCCAATGCTACTACAGTACTTCTTGAGTGTAGATTCAATAGTCTCCAAATGCTGCCAACAAAAAACTTTTATAGCTGAAAGACAAGATGCAGCTGAGCTGACATGTAAACTCCATGTGTGCATCTGCCTGCGAGCTGAAAGCCATCTGCAGCACAAGAAAGCCTCTTAGGGAACTCCATGGACACGCACTGGATTTGTGTGTGAATGTGTATGTTTTGTGTTGCTAGCAGCTGTTATAAAGTACAGTCAATTTTTTAGTTTATGTGATAGCCCTCAGCGTAGCCTTATAACTGTCATGCAAAGCAGGATGCAAGCTCTGCAAGGCCTGAGAAAAACATCAGCGTATTTGTCTTGGAGATGAATAGCTGACAGGTATTTTTCCAGGGGGGGAAGTAGGGGAAAAATTAACTGCCTAATCCAAAGAAAAGACTTGGATATATTTTTTTCCCTGCAATATAAACTGGTACTAAAATCATATATAAATATGAGAAAAAAGGTAATCCAGTTTTCCTTTCTGGTGAAACAAAATTCTAGAAAGTCATTTTAAGGTAATTAAAATAAGTTACATTCAATTAAATTAAAATGTCTCATCTACCTTCTTTCCTATTAAAAGAGAGTAAGCCTTACAACTTTAAATGAAAGACATGTACACTAAAAAAATTATCAGTTCTGCAAATATCAAGATGACATTCTGACATTTTCCAAATTCTTTTTCTCTTACTTCTGCTCAAGAGAAATTGCTATTACAATTGATGAGCTCTAACAAGCAATTTTGCATTGAAGAATTAGCCTTTTCTAAGAGAAAATTGTTTCAATAGAACTTTTTTTCTGTTTTGATCACCATCTAATTATCCAAAGACACTGGAGTTCTCTGATTCCTGGACATTTCACATGGATTATAGTGAAACCATCTGGATATTAAATTTCTAAATCACATATGGAGCTCATGACCCTCTTTATAAATCATCACACCATTTGTTTAATATTTAATGCAACTCTTAGTTATTCTGAAGAAAATGTTGAACAACAGGGGCCCATAAAATTAAAATCACACAGGAAAATCACAGCTACTTGCAAATCCTCTCTATTCTTTGGGAATTCATCACAAATCTCTCTGATCTAGGTTCATTAAGGTTTTTTTTTTCACTCCTGAGATGGTAAAATATGATGGAACACTAAAATTTCATATAAACATCCCTGTTTATATGAATCAGGAGATTCAGCCTTGCAGTTCATGCAAACCTAGGCATAGTAATTTCTTGAGATTGAAAAGAAATATTTCTGAGTGTGTTAATCTACTGAAGTCTTGGGAAGACTGGGAAATTAAAACCATGTGGCTCTGGATATAATTTTATTATCTTAAGTGCATGCTGGAAAAGTAACTGCCTCAGTCATGATCTCTCTTTCCTCAGCTCCCTAACTCACCAACTTGAAAAATAAATTTCGGAAAACTATCAGTAAGTTCTTATGAGGCCCAATGAACACAAACCTTCAGTCAGGAACATTTTATCTACCTATTTGACCAAAGCCAAAGGAAATATATTTTTCCTAAATGCATTTTGCATGGCTTCTAAGAATTGCCATTGCGTTAAGTGCTATTAAATGAGCTGTGTAGGAAGTTTAAAGCTTCCCCCCACCTCCATATCTGACCAAGGCCAGCAAAGTCAAACCAAAACCCAGCTCCCATCCTGTCAACCTGAATCTGTCTTTTGTTCAAAGACCAGCTTCCACGCAATATTAAGACATATCTCACCTCCAGCTTTCAGACCAAAGCATAGATTTGCATCCAGTTCCCAACAGACATCTAACCAGCAAATGCACTTTACAGCCATGTTATTTTCTAGCATCAAGCCTCCCTCTGCCTTCCTTTTCGGTCACATCAGCGCTCTCACTCCAACTCATGCTCACAATACCAATAAATTTCATATCTGCACACTCCTAGATGCCTATTTCAACCTGGAATTGATTGACAAAGCATTAGTCAAGTCATAACAGGCTCACATGATTTGCTGCTAATAAATCGGTACCAGTAAGTATGATCATTTAAAAGCTCTTTTGAATAATATTGTGACCAATTGAGTAGATTCAGAGTCAAAATATTGTGGAGTCTTGTCTTCACTCAAAAGCTTTGCTCAAGCCAAGTCTCAAAGAACAGGCAGAATTGCCCTAGGTGTGCAGCTGGAAGACATCAGCTATTGTGCCAGCTTGAAATGCTGTTGCCAATGACCCCTAGCTGTCACGTGTCCTGTCTGTGCAGGGCCAGTAGCAGGGGAAGTACAAGAACTCCTCATTCTCTCCAGCACAGGTTATCGCAGCCCTCACTGAAGGCTGCTGACACTGTCCTGAGGAGCAGACCAAAGGCTTTGTCATGGTCCTCTTTCACAGTGCTGCTCTGCTTTATCATCCTCCCATAGCCAATGTCTGCACGGGGAAAAGAATTTTGCATATGCGAAGAGCCACAAATACAGAGCAGAGCACTATGCACCTCCAAATTTGCATGTGCTGCAGGCAGTTTACACATTTTTCAAGTGAAAAGCATGCAATTGCAACCCTGACTTCTGCACGGCCTCTTTCTGCTGCAGCACTCAGCATCCACAGTGCAGTTGTCACGCTGTTCAGGTTACTGTCTCTGCAAGCTTGAACCCATCTTGAAGGGGTGGCTGGGGCAACAATCCAAAGTCACCTATCTCTGTAAGCAGGTCAGCAGCAGCAAGAAGATACCCTCTTCCTTTGGAAACACCAACCACCTACTCAGTGGAAAAAAACAGGCACCTAAAGGAGATTTTTCTCCCATTAAAGTACTTGTTGCGAGGCTGTTGGTTGAATTGTGTATGTAAGTGCAGATCTCCTGAGCCCAGCAACGACACTGTCCTTGCTATTTCTCCTGGCTTCGCAGTGTGCATAACTGTTCCAGCAGCACTTTCTTGGGCACTCCCCAGCAGAATTAATTAATGTTTGCACAGTTCTTAGAAGATGAAAGTACCAAGCAATTGCTAACTATCAGGCCAGATTCTCCACTGGTTTTAAAACGAGCATTTGCAGCACAGCATCTGGGCCCATGATCACCCTGTCTCATAAGAGGGACTGTTTAAAGAATGTGAAGAAAAAAAGAATTTTAAAAAGAGAAAGAAAAATATGTAAATATAGAAAACCACAAATATATAAAAATATATAGAAAAGCAGCACTAAAGCAATGAACTGCATGCTTTTCCTGAAGTCCCTCTTTCTGCAGTTGAAGAATACAAATCTGCAAAGCCACAACACCATTCTTCAAATCTCCCTAAAACTCACCTCTGCTGATATGCCTACAAATCATTCAGCACTGATTAGGTAGCTGATGTACTGTAACTTCTGCACATTACACTTACCATAACCATCCTGCTCTTAATGTTGGACTGCCCCATCTGTTTACTCAATCTGCTGCTCCTATTCTATCCTCTGCCTTAAGCATTTGTAGGGGTTTTTTCTAATATATAGGTGCCAGGCCCACCTCAGGGATACTCCAGCACCAACAAAATGTCTTTCCAGTCCTTTGCAGGCTCTATATAATATGGGCATGCAAAAGTCAGTCTCAAAGGATAAGCCTCAATAGATTTAGCTCCACTTACAAAGATGTGTGTGTTCCTGTATGAAATTGTTGATCAGGGAAAGCAGTCCAGGAGGTTTAACTCACGCACATGTTATACATGTAGCGCTTCTGTGCTTTTTCAAAAGGCACTGTGCTGCTGCAGTTTAAGGGCTAAATTTACTGCATGCGCTAGATTATTTTTTTTAATAGCAAAAACTGTTTTCCAAATTGCAAACACATGGTTCAAGAGAAAGTTTCATCAGTGAAAAAGTCTGACGTTTTAATGAACTGCAATAGTTATAAGGGTAGACAAAGTGTTGTTCAAATATCGTAGAGACTGGCAAGAATGCCTTCCTCTGAGGTCCTGCAATAACACATTCAGCACTGAGAGCAGAGGAGAAACCAGCAGACTGCACACATCTTATGCTGGGACACCACAGATAATGGGAAAAGCATCTCCATTGGCTGGACATATGTGGGATGAAGTACTAGCAATGAGCAAGAATATCTGAGTGTAAGACACTGGAACAAGTCACTTCATTGACTGCAAAGGGATTGATGCTGCATGGCTTGGATCTGGTCAAATCTCTTACACACTAATGTGGTTTAGGAGCCAAACAACTCCAGTTATTGCCATAGGAAGCCATGCATGTAAAGGGTGTCGATATTCTTTCCATGGCCTTACTAGACCCTAGGTTTTCAAATCCTTAACTAAACCAGTCACATGCACTATTGACAGAAATACAAGAGGAGAGCCCTCAAGCCTCTTTCCACATACAACGGCAAGACTCTAAACACTCAATGGTCTAAAACAGTACTAGATTTTTAGATATAAAAATAAAAATGTTACATTAAATATGAGTTTCCATGCTATGAGATTCCAGTGAGTGTTTCAAATCCCAAAGACACTGCCTTTGCAACAATCCTTTTTTAAAAAGGAGGTAAAACTAAAGAGAAAACTAAGGCAGGCAACCTCAAGTTGTAGCTCATCTGTACTCCCTTGGTGTAGCAGTCCTGCCCAAAACACAAGAGGAGAGGATGTCCCTACCCACCCAAAACCAGGAAGTCTGCCCATATAAGCACATTGCCAGTAGCAAGATTCATGGATGCAATCAAGTGGGTTAACTTCCAAACCTCATCCCTATAGCAAAGCTGGATATTTCCCTATCTGGTTGCAGATCCCTCTAAACCCTCCAGTCTGTTTTGAGCTCCTGCTTTCCAAATGAAGTCTCTCTCCATTGAAAAACATCCCTCCTGCCTTCTTAATGGCCTCAAGCTGCACCAGGGGAGGTTAAGACTAGATATCAGAAAGAAATTTTTCACCGAAAGGGTCATCAGGCACTGGAACAAGCTGCCCAGGGAGGTGGTTGAGTCACCATGTCTGGAGATTTTTAAAAGAAGGGTAGACGAGGTGCTCAGGGACACGGTTTAGTGGCAGACAGAAATGGTTGGACTCGATGATCCAAGAGGTATTTTGCAACCTGGTGATTCTATGATTCTAAGATTCTGCCTCTTCAGCATGAGTTAGGCTGATGCTCTGCACTCATAGCTTTAATCTCTAGAGAGATAGGATGAGATTTTAAAAAAGACATACTATTGACCTACCTCTGCTCCAAATCAGTCTGATCACATTAGGTTAACTCTATTTAAGTTTAGCCATGTATATTTTGTCATAATAAACTCACCCCAAAGGAATGCTGCTGCTTTTAAACAAGATTACTAGAGCTATGACTATACTTGTGCATTTGATTTTCCAGTTCTAATTCTGTGGATTTTTTTTGGAGCACATTGAATATTTAGTACTTGTGGAACACAGGTCAATGCAATTATATCTTACATCTTAAAAGGAAACAGTCTGCTCTAAATTCAGTGCTAAAGAAGAGCTGCACTGGAGACATTAAGGCTCAAAGACCCAAAAACTAACTCTAAAAATGAATAGTAACCTCAACACAGCCAGAATATGCTTCTTTTTTTTCCCAGCATACGTGAACGGCTCAGCACAACCAAGACCCAAATACCAATATAGGACTTAATCTTTCATCTCATGCCTGTTTGGATTTTTTGGAAAAAGAAAAAAAAAACACCAAAAAACACAAAACAAACAACTGCCAGGCAGTGAGTGTTTCTAAATGGTACAAGAAGTGACCATCAGTTGTCACCAGTTTTTTTCCAACAGTGGTTCTGGAGAACCACTTTTTAACTTAGGGCATATGGTACCTCCAGGATGACCAGAGTAATAACTGGAGAGTTTTGGCCATGAAGCTTATACAGTATAGGACTAAATGTACCTTTATAGATCTGGGTTGGGGTTTTTTAAAAAAATACTAGTATGTTGAATCTTCTGCTGCATTTTCTCTTTTGAAATACATATATATGTATGTTTTAACTGAATCTATAACTGGTCTATCTAAATGATTGACAGTGAAGGTAAAGGAACAGTCTGTTAGTCTTGACTGCTGGGGTAATGAATGGAAAAGCTGACATGTTAAATTTCTTCACGTCCAATTGGAATTATAAATGATAGACTTTTTTACATTATCATAATACCAAGTTCATCTTAAAAATAGAATTATTCCTTTGGGGTGTATTTATAGTGGAAAAATACATATCTAATGCTGTACTTAGCATACTTTCATATTTTAATATAATTGGATTGATTGTTCCAATTTTGTTCTTATTTTTGGAAATTAAGCAGCAGAATCAGATCACCTTACATTTTTCCAAAGGACTATTGTTTTTCTTCAGCAGGACATTCCAAAATTTTCAAAAGCTGTCTGCAATTTAACATGTCCTCCTGCTCTCCCTACAGATACTTGGCAGGTTGCACATTCCCAGCTTGACCAAGGGTCATTTCATCTGAGTCTCTACAAACCTTGCAGCGAGCGGAACCAAGATCTGAAGAAATATATAAGAACTAAAGTTTCCACCCAATAAAAAACCCTTAATTCAGCCTTCATCCCTAGCCAAACAACTGCAAAACAAATCATCAAGTTCAAATGAATCAGTTTGTGTGAGAGCAAACACAGCCTATCAATAAAGGCAAAGCAATAAACCACCGGGAAATGCCTCCAAGCCAGACAGTGCATTTAAAGTCTGCAGTTTATTTTGCATGGGAAGGAGAGGAGAGAGGTCTTAAAACTTTTGTCTACATTAGACTTAATTCAAATCATACTGGTATGAAACATCAAAGCCCAGTTCCTAATACCAGTGTAACTGTCTGTGGAAGCGTAAAGGAGATTAAGATGATCTACTTTGTGGGATATCAAAAGGAGGGATTCTCAGAAAGGAGCAGATGCAGTTACCCCGGATCCAGGTCCTCTCCTCCATCCCAAGGCAGGCCCAGGAAACAAATCCCTTGATCTTCCCCAAAGTCTTGATAGCACCTGTGGTGGCTGCTAAACTCACAGTGGAGCAGGGCCAAAAGGAGATACCTAAGCCACAGTGCTTTCCATTCTCCTGAGTTTCCTATACCTTTAATGTATGCAGCCCTGTTGGCAATGCTGCTTCCTACTGACTGTCCCATAGGAAAAAAAATCAGCCTCAAGTCAGATGCATGATGAATTCTCCAACAGCTCAGTTAAGTGCTGCCTGCTTTGAATTACATTGGTGTGCCTCAACCTCACAAAGTATTTTCAAATTCCAGAACAGTTTCAACATGGGGAGAGACGAAGGGATAAAGAAGAACAATACACTTTCAATAAAATCTGGCACCGTGCAGCATTTCTTTTATCTCAGAAAAAAATCCTCTTAAGACACAAATAAATGTATCTTCTTAAGCTAGTGAGATCTTCTCCTAATAGTGCAATTAGCTTTCATAGGAGATAGGTTCAAATACTTTATTAAGAGTAGACTCTTAGGCATATATGAGCACGTAATATCAGGCACACTTCTCACAAATTAAGAAGAGCATTTCCTTAATTGTCATTTCCACTGCTGACAGAAAAAGTGGTGTTTTAAATGCTATATCAGCATTGAATCCCAAGGGACCCCCTTCAGCAGCCCCTCTGAAGGAGCAATCACTTGCATCAAGTCCTGCAATTCCCTTTTCACTGCCTGAAGAAGGAGAAATGCTGCCAGGGAGCATGACTTGCATGGGACAAGGCAGCAAGACCCAGATCACTGTAATAAGCTTACTGACAAGTCATGGCTAAAACATCTAACAGACTTTGAGACTTAACGTTTTGCAACCAGTCTTTGCAGTGACCCCATCCCAGCCTCCCACAGAGCTTGCTCCCTTGCTTTGCAGCCCTATGTAGTACAACAAGCGTGGATATACTCACACATTGCCTATCACTCTGTGCATTAGTCAAAATCAGCTTGGTTTTATTTAAGTTACTGTGGGGTTGGTAAATTGTAACTTTTATCCATCAATAGAATGATCCTCATTAGTCTGTTCCCCATCATTTAACATGACCATAGGCCACTGCCAAACAGATTAATACTGACTATTTCATTATTATCCTGTATTCAGCAAATGGGGACAAAATTGTATTATTATGGTAAATGTTTAAAGCTCACTACCAGACACACCAGGCAAATATATCCTGGAAATGCTTACTTATTCAGTGTCACCTGATGGACAAGTACAGACACCCTAGGCAAATATATCCTGGAAATGCTTACTTATTCAGTGTCACCTGATGGACAAGTACAGACACCCTATGCACTTGCAAGGAAGATACAAGAAATATCATCAAATAGCATAGAGCCATTGTACAGAGAAAAGGAAAATGAGCTAATAAATACTGCCACACCATATCCTAGCATACAAAACAATGTTTTATTATACACTTTAAAATTAATACATGCTATTTTGTTGCTTTCAACACACACTCAAAATGCATATTCCTTCACACTTCACAAACTCTATGCAGCAACAAAATAGAACCCCACTCTTGGCACTTCATTACCCATGTGAAGGCACAGAATAAAGCACCCAAGCCCCCACCCTTCATGCACAGCTGATATCAAAAGCAGCATGAGCCGTTTTCTTCTTGTCAAGATCAATTTTTTCATTTGGCTTCCAAAAGCCCTGTTTACATTTCCCTATATCCCTGTCTACTTATTTCCCTAAATCATAGAATCATAGAATAACCAAGTTGGAAGAGACCCACTGGATCATCGAGTCCAACCATTCCTATCAAACACTAAACCATGCCCCTTAGCACCTCGTCCACCTGTGCCTTAAACACCTCCAGGGAAGGTGAATTAACCACCTCCCTGGGCAGCCTGTTCCAGTGTCCAATGACCCTCAACCATGTCACTGGCTTGAATTTAACAAAAAACCCACGCCAGAACAAAAACCATACACAACCAAAAAACCCAGCGGAAGCCCCCCCTCCATCCCAAGCCTAATAACTGGATTGCAGCTGTTATGGTTCCTGTTGGCTCCTTCTGTAATCTGAGGAAAACCGACATTTTCAGAGCACGAGTCTTATCATGAATTGGCTAAATCATCTTCTGAAGGTGTCCACGTTTCTCAACTAACCGGGAGGACAAGGTTCTTCATGCATGTACCTTGAATGAGATACATCCTCATTCAACTGGAACCTATTTGTGATTTCCCTGGTTTGGGCTATAAGTGGGGGACAGAAAATAGCAGTAACAACACTCAGCACTGCACAATTTCCAGCTTCTCTTCAGCCTACACCATTTAATATCTGGAGCATCTAATAATTATTATTAATTGCACCTAACTGTAAACTGTAAAATAGATGGGGGAATGCAGAAATAAGCTCAGACACATCTCTGGCTTAGCCCCTGCTCTTCGGCTGGGTTCACCTTTACATCCAAAGTTAATCCACTATGAGTGTGCTACAACTGAGCTTTGCAAGATCTGTCAATCTGCAAGCCTTGGCAACAAAAACAGACCAAGAGATGTAAGCAGAAATCTGAGAAGATACTCCCCAGGAATTAGAATTTGTAAACAAACATTTCAGCTAATTGCATTCTTGTTCTCAGTGCATGAAGTCCCCATTTAGCCAAAGCATTTGTCTACAGAGTTTAGTTTCTTCCATTTAATGAACGCTGATCCTGTCTTAGCTTTGGCTGGTATATCATCAGGATCAACATGAAATGCTAATGGAGAAAGATGCTTAAAATAATTTCAAGTGTTTAAGTTACAACCGTGGCTATTAAAGCAAATTCATTTTACCTGTTCTTTTTCAAGTTCCCCAGTGAGAGAGATGTAAAAGTTTCCACGGGGAGAAGTGATTCATAAATGGCTACACAGATCAAAGAAGAAAACCCTTCACTATTAATTACAGTCAGCGTTTTCCAAACCAAAG
The DNA here is from genome assembly GCA_033459285.1 of Clamator glandarius. Taxonomy (NCBI): domain Eukaryota; kingdom Metazoa; phylum Chordata; class Aves; order Cuculiformes; family Cuculidae; genus Clamator; species Clamator glandarius. Next base: position 2,066,708 of record JAUNZM010000072.1, on the reverse strand, counting down.
CTGATCATTTCACTAGCACAACACATAATTAGTAAGGCTCATTGTATTTTGTCACCTTAACAAATTCATTCACTTTTTAAAGAGCAAGGTGGTAGCCTCCAGCAGTTGGGATAACCATGCCAACCAGCCAGGAAAAAAAGGCTTCGCGCTCAGCTTATAATCCAACAGGTTCCCCAATTTTCAGCCTCCTTGCTAGTTCAATGTGGAAATTGCTGTTGCTCGCCGTGGCACCCCTAACAAGAGACTTCATGGTGCACCCATGTAAGATGAATACCACAGTCCAGTCAATCTAGTTCTTCGCAGTGAGAAAAGCTTCCCAATGCTAAACCAACGTACAGGACATGAAATAGCCACAGCAGTGAGGAAGGGGATGCTTCCTGCCCCTCATTCCTCTAGGGCAACTGCAGCAGGTCCAGCTCCAGTGCCATCCATGGCAATCTTGCACTGCATGCTTTAGGGATGTAACAGAAATAGCAGGAGGGGATGATACTGATCTTTACTCAACAGAGAGGATGCTCTCAGACACTATCTGCATTTCAAAGCAGGACTGTTTATTTCTTCCCATAGCTCAGACTGCCCCTCAACCTAAAGAGGGACAACAAAGGAGGAGCAACTTCTCCACAGCAGAGGGTCCTGGTGCATGCGCCTGCCAAGATCCCAGTTCTCAACTAGGCACCTGAAATACCATTTGGATCCCCCAGCATTCAACAGACAGAGCACACTGCTGGCAGCTGTCATTGGAAATGCTGGAGTTATCCTCATGCAGATTTTAAAAGGCCACTGTTTACGCATGTAAATTCTGAAGGGCATTAGTGGCATTGCTGACACACACTGACAGCCAGCCCAGCTCTGGGAAGGGAATAAGCAGGAGCAACCGCCTGAATAATTGATGTGCTTTTACTCTGCCCCATGGTCGAGTTATTACATTGCTCACTCTCTTTAACTGCTTGTGGTTTCTAAATTAATTAGAAATCTTAATGTCAGAGCCAGCCGGCTAAAAAAAAAAAAAAAACCAAAAAAAAAAAACCCCAAAAGGCACGGAGAATAAAAGAAGAGAGTGCTTCTCATGCCCTTGAGCCTTGGCATCTCTTACTTTGGCCTGGCCACGCAGAGATTAAAAGCATCATCTCAATTTCTGAAGCTTCAGACTCCGCTCATTAACAGCAGCACAGCATGAAATCCACCCCACCTACCAAAAGCCCCCATTTCATGGGAGTGAATATCCCCATCAAGGTCTCCTCTCCTATAAGATGGGGCAATGCCTTTCCCAGGACATGACACACACACATGTTGCAGCTAACATCCTTTCAATACAACAAAATACATCTGATACATCCCTAACCTGGCCATTGCAACCTAGTGCCACATGGTGTCAAATTAAAGGACACCATTGAAGTTTGGAAGAATTAAGGAGTTTGCAGCTGTCCTGCTCTTACAGTCGACAGAACTAAATGACTCTATGGGATCCTTTTCACAGAATGAAAAAAAAAAAATCATGCGCAACCACCTGACCTCAGAGAACAGGAAAAGCTGAAAATCAGGACACATTGATCAAATACAAGAATGCAAGTAGCCATTTCTTTGCTAATTACATATCCGTATCTACTCACAATATCACTTGTGCTTAAACTTTAAAACAACATTGATAGTTTTTAAGAAAGTCAGTGGAAACAAGTTCCTGTTTGAACTACACTGCATTAAAGCATGGAGAGTTTTGTTCCAAGTCTTTGGAAAACACTTAGCCATAATAAACCTGTGGGTATTTTTAGTTTCTTACCTGCAAACAGAAGTACTGATCTTATAAAAAAATCTCTTTACCACTGTACCAAAAGCATAAACAAAGACAAATGATTGGATTAATTGAGATAATTTTAAATTGCATAAATAACTTGGACTAATATTTCATCTTACTATAAAAGAACAGTGAAATTTCAGTAGAACTCAACAGCGCAGCAGTCTTTCTCTTTGACGACACATCATACCTTACTATAATCTCCTTGATACCAAGGGGGAGAAAGTTGTAAACTACCTTTCCATTATTCCACTTGGGGAATGCAGAGTCTACCATGAAAAAATACAGAGGGATCAAAGCAACTTGCAAATTTAAGCACTTCAATGTGTTTCAATATCATTCTGAGACCACTTCCATTTATAGAGTGGGAAGTTGGGCTTCCAAGTAGTTGTTGCTGATATATGACGAAGGCCACATGGGTCCACCCTACAATTTGTTTCCATTTGTCATCTTGGCTTACATACTGACTCCAAAATGCACATGGTAATTATCTTCAGTATAGTACTGCAGATGTAGTGAACGCAAGATGTCACTCACATGCATTTTTTAAACCCAAGCAATGAAATGAAGTGTCTCATAAGAACATCATACCTGTTCATACAAAAGCTTTCCTGACCCCTACAACATCTCCTATCTGTATCTCTTTACATCTGTGTTTCTAAATCTCACTATGCTTGCTTTGCTATGCTCAAATGTGTAGATCTTCACATTACATATTTCCTTTTGTTCTCCATACTGCAGCACCTACATACATCTCACTTTGAAGTTAATATATTAATTATTACAAAAAATAATTGAAAGGCTCTACTTATGTAGATTCCTCTAGGTTTTCTACAGTAATAAGGAATCCATGCACAGTCTTTAACACAGCCATGGGGTTCTGATCCCTCCTCTGTATCACTGAATCAGACGTACCAGCTGAAACAGGACCACTGCTCTTCAACATGGCCGTGCCCTCGTTGCCTAACTTCTACATCACTTGTCTCCAGAAAGGAGCAAAGTGCAGAAGCACACAAGGACCCAGCATGCTCGCCTCTCGACCTTGGAAAGAGGTGGAAGAAAATACAGGAGATGGCAGCAACATGCTTTTCAGAGCCTAGTCTTTCAAGATGTAGCCCCTGGCAAAGTGGCTCATGAAAGTTTGATGAACAGCATTTTGTTTAACACCAGCAACTGAACCACAGCCCTGTAGAGCTGCATTGCCCAAACAAAATGTCATGACCCAAAAGGACCAAGAGACTCAATTGCAAAAGGCAGGTTCACAGGCAGCAGAGAAGCTCACGACCCTCAGAGCAGGGTACACCATCCCACAAGATATTCAGTCACCAAAACTGAGGAGGCTGCTGTAACACTGATGAACACTGAGCCTCCTTCAATATTTGTCTACTGTGTTGAAAGGCTCTGCTAGAAAGTCTTGCAAATACAATTAAATCCACATTTTTTTCCACTGGCACATATAAACATTGATTTTTTTTTGCCCATTTTTTTATTTTTTTCATTTCTACATGTACTGAAAAAACTGGAAAAAATAGGTGTACTATTCCCTACCATTTTGCCTCAGCATTTTCATGCTCTGCTGCTTTTGTTCCCCTGCTTCCTTTCCATGAAGGAATATCCTCAAGAAATAACTGTTCCTGCATAACTGAAAATACAGAAAATCCATGTGCAGAGATGGAGCTGTAGGCTTCACAACAAGATTAGGTTGAGCATTTTAATACATTAGCGCAGTTAACAAATGAGACTAGACTATATCGTCCAGTAATTACCTTTTCTTGTTCTTCAGGTGCTAAAAAACCACATGCTGTTTTTGAAGAGTACCCAATTCACCATTTCTGGAAACAAAAAAAAAATAATAAATTATAAAACATGGACTCATGGACTTTGTGCTATATATGCACCAGAAAATACAGCATATTGGGTTTGGTCAACAGATCTGATTATAGAAAGCTTGTAAGAATTTTTAATCTCCACAAAGCACATCTCTATATGGGAAGACAGTACTAGCACATAATCAAAAATGGTTGATGAAAAATCAGTGGAAACTATCACTGTCAATTATAAAACAAACTTTAGAGATATAAGTTGTTATTGAACACATGCAGGTACATAAGTATCTCTTCACTATAACAGACTTCAATGTGATCTCGATAAACTACTGCTATACTAGAAGATTTAAAAGAGATCTTTAGATGTTGCAGCACCAGAAAAAAAAATCTAGTTTGAAGTAAATGTAAAATAGATTATGTTTGTAAGGATGTTAATTTCTGTTCCTCAGCAATTACACCTTAAACTTCTTCCATACTCTTACTTCTTCAGTATTTTTTTCTAACTATAGTGTTTAAACACTAAAAGTAACATTAATTGACAAAAGCATGAAATGTATGGATCTAGGTCAGCCTCCTGGAAGTGTTGGTTTTATTAGGATTAATTACACATGAAAAATTGTTCCTCACAGTTGGGATTGCTACAGATGAAACTTCTGTGGGAATCAGTTTAGTCAGTCAAGCTGGATGGCACAGGAACATGGGACCCCTTCCAGCCTAAATTAAACAATTAGAAAATATAATAAAAAAATCCACACAAGGGAAACAACGAGTCCTCCTGCCTGAATTTTGCTTCCAACATTAACTACAAGTCCAGCTCTCTTTCTGCAACCTGTAGAGGAGAATAAAGGTAATTTCATTTGAAGAAGTGTATCAAAAAGACAAAATATATATTATCAAAATAGGATCCAGTGTTAAACTGTATGTAGTTGCTCCAGTGGCAGCAGCAGGTTCCTATGTCTTTTTCTAACAGAGACTGCAGTACCCCTGCTGCCATGGTTCCACACCCTGGACCATTCTAAACCTTAAAAACTTTGCAGAGGGAAAAAGTGGTTCTAGGGCTCTAGTTTCACTGCTTAGCTGATACAGAATGTTCCTACTTTAATCTTTCATGCCAAAAAAATGCAAGTTTCACCCCAGCTCTATGCATTCCACAGCAGATAGTGAGTACTTCCCTGGGAATATAAAAACAAGGCAGCTGAGGCAGTGGTCCCCAACACATAATTCATCTTCTTTACATACTAAAGGAGTAATTGCTTGCATTCAGTAAGATGGAAATCAGACAAGTAAATTAAAAATGAAAACGAGGCTTGAGAGTCTAGCATGCATCCTGCTCTTTGAGTCATTTCTCTATAAAAGGCAAGTATGAATATTCCGGGGGGGAAGGAGGGGGAGGAAGAAGAGACCTAGTTCAGGTCACTTCTCAGCAAAATCACGTCTATAAGCAATAAACAGGTTTTGGAATATCTAAGAAATTTACAGGCAAACTCAGGGTAAGACCAGTTATTATTTCTTACTGTACAAATGAAAAATCTCCAGATGTTAGGTGTCTTCATCCTTCAATTTTGATTAAATATATATAGTTTCAGTAAGAAAACGGTTGAGCAGACCAGGCAACACCTCATGAGGGCATTCATACGCTTTATTTCTAGGAAAAATGCCATTTGTTTATACTACTCCCCTTATGTTTTATAGCAGAACCTCCACTTGGTTCCAAGAAGCTTTTTGAGAATAACTCTGATTTGATGGCAGCAGTATAGAGCAGAGAAATGGTGGTTTGCCTAGTCTGAAGAAGTTAATGTTTGTTATCCCATTACCTGGGAATGGCTTCTTGAAATCAAACAAGATCTTTGTTTCATTTATAATACCCTAGATTTCACTTCTGCTTGGAGTGTAAAGTGCTAGAGAATAGCACAACGTACAGTGATTTATGGCTCCTCTGTGTCATTTTAGGATTCAGCACTTGTTGTCCTCCCAGTTCACCTTTATTTTATCATAATATGAGTGTACTGGCTGGTAAATCTTGCCCTCCCTCCACAAATGCCAAATGTTTAACCTTGAGTTGGCCTCTGCAATATGCTACTTCTACACAGATTTCAGATGTAGTTTGGGGGATTCTTGTTCTTGCTAAAATAAGAAGGGAACAATATAGGGATTCTGCACAGCAAAGATCTTGCAAAATACTTGCTAGAGAGTCAGTGCTCACTGGCAGTGGGTGCACTGCAGGGATTTGGATTTAGCCCTAAAGGATAGAATAAATACACTAAAGAGAGAGACACTGCTTTACTTCTGACAGTGCCTGCCACATATGCAAGGGGAGCTGGTTTTTATTGCTTTCCACATCACTCCAGTAACTTGTTCCCCTCTAAAGCCTATAGTACTTCTCAGAAAGCATTTGTCGTTTCTTACACAGTCCTTCCTCAGTTCTGCTCTGCCTAGACAATTTGGCAAGTGGTTTCACCTCAGATGCTAATGGAGAAGGGAAATCACCTTCACTCTCTTGCTCCATCTCATGTTACCTTGGAGTTCTACCTGCAGAGATCACTGTTAAATGGATAATGTAGATACTTCAACACAGCCTACTCTTTCTTAATGTGACTGCTGGCATTCATACAGATAAATGTTTCTAAATCCTCTACTATGGTGAGTAATCCATCCACCCAAATAGGAGAAGGGCATACTGCTCTGCATCGCTAGATGCCAGAAGAAGGGCAATTAATCTGCAAACTGGTGTGCTGCTGCACCTTCATGCCAAAACAGAAGCTACTGTTAGGGAGTGCAACAATAAACACCTTCTGTTCAGCAACAACAAAGGCTGGAATCTATCAAGATGGGCTCACCCTCGAGCAGCTGTCTTCACTGTAAAAAGCCAAGTGGTGCAACTTCAGTCATTACTGCTCACAGTAGAGACCCGCAAAAACCACAAACATGTTTAGAAAGCCAGTAGAAGGCTTTGTGAGGCCTTGTTTGCTAAAATGTACCAAGCACCTTGTTCTGGCTCTGTTCAAGTAGAGGAGAGCACCCAAGCAGAGGAGTTGTGCTTCTGAAGAAGAAAACCAATATGAAGCAGCACAACATTTCTCCTGGGTGTTAGCATCTCTGCATCAGCCCTATGAAACCAAATCAGCAACTTCCTTTTACGGTGACTTAATTAACATGAACCCTACATATCTTTCCAAATCTTACCCATGGCCATCCTCCATTACCAAACTCTTTTAATGAAACTGTTTAAAGCTAACAATTATAGTTTGTGTTAGAGATGCCCCTAGAGGCTTCAGCTAGGGTCAGACTTCATTGTTCACAGAACACATTGCAAAAAAATCTTGCTTCCAAAGAGCTTGCCTTCTTCTCCAAGAAGACAAGGCAATCAAGGAGAAGCAGAAAGAAAGGCAAGAAGACAAAAAATAATTGCTCAGGATGAAACAGCAGACCACCAATAGAGCTAGAACAAAACCCACCTCCTCTGTGGAGCATTTGTGAGGCTGTGCTGACTCTCCAATCCTAGATGATCAACTAATCATTTGTAAAGTGTCATTATTTATAGAGGGACATTTTAAAAGTGTCAAGAGCAGATGAAGCAGTTCATATTGTTACCTACTACTCTGTGTTTGATCATGTATTTTTTGTGGCAGCTTTCCAAAGCTAACCACAGCAATGAAAGGGTTACCTTCCCTTCACCTTCCAAAGAGATACTTCTCATACCTTTTGTGCACATTACTGACAAATCAATCCCCCCTCAATTTTTTTATTCTTCCATCAATGCTTTCAACAAAGAGTGATTGCTCAAGTGCCCTTCTCCACCTTGCACTTTCAGATTTTTTAAGGAATGGTCAATCTCAATATGCATAATTAGAATTGCAAATGGATCATTTTATCTTGTACTCTTCTGTTTTAATGGGATTATGTACGGTCAAATCTCTACAGTAACATTTAAAGTCAAAACCTCCTATGTCACTCATATGTGTTTTAGATATTTAAAATATTAATATGCAACTAGTGATATTACAAAAGGTTAGATTTCTAACTATTCTGCCCTGTTGACACCATAAATCTGATATAGTTTTCACTGATTACTAGAAAAATCTTTCCAAGGAAGTAAGACTGGAATTTAATAAAACTTCCTGCTATACAATTCATCAGCATACAATTCTGTTGTCCTTTGTACAGGGAAAGAACAAAGCACAAGTGTGCAAAGTGAGTGAGCTTTTAGTCTTTGCAAACAACTTCAGTGTGTAAAATATTAAAAGCAATGCTAAACTAATCTCTGACAAGGATTAGAGACAATTCACTGCAACTCATATTATGAATGTCTTTGGTTTACCATTTAAAAAACATTAGAATTTACCGCTATGGTTGTGTATCACAGTGCTGTACATTAACCTCTATAATTTTCCAACATGGTATATTGCAGTAACACAAATTAGGTTATCTGCCAAAAAAGCTTAAAAACCCGCAATATTTAAGGCAACTAGACAGGGAAGTTCATAACTCCTTCCTGCCAAAGACAGCAGGAGAAAGTCCAGTCCTATTTTTCTCAAAGCAAATGGTAAAATCCCATTAATTTCCCCTGCAACTGACAGATCCACAGCATCTGAGAGAGGATCCAGTCTAAATACATCACAGGCATAACAGATGAATGATTTGGGAGAGAAGGGTTGCCTGCTCTCATTTGCTTCCACGTAACAGGAATGGAGCAGGTCATTTCTGTAAGCTTGAAAAGACTTTGTGGGCTTTCAGTAAGATTTTCCCTTCACCACTTTTTGCCCTCTGTTTCCCTTTTCTTCTTGTTCATATGCCTAATGGCTTTCAAATCTGTTAGAGTGTACAACAAGCTTAAAGCTACCCTTGATACTTACTATTGAAGGGCTCACATGGGGCATACATTTACATTCTATATATTCTGGAATAAGCATATCCTTTCCACTAAGGAAACAACTATAAGCTGAGTTTTTCTCTACACATTATATGGAATTTTCATCCAAGACATGTATTTTAGGCACAGAAAAAAATCATAATAAAATTCTCATCATGTTTGCAAATGACTCGAATTTACAAAACAAAATTTGTCCACTCATAAATAATATATCTGGCAACTAAACCAGAAAGATTAATTTGATTTTGTAACAGTTTGGAAGCTTTTCCTTGATAGGATGAGAAAGAGTCTATAAAAAAAGATGCAAAAAAAGGGAGGGACAAAAAAAGAAGACGACATAGCCCAATGTGAGGACAGCAATATTCCCGTAAGATGTGTTGGAGTCATGCTTCTGCTCTACATTATGTAGAACATGCACTTAAACATTGCTGCCTCCTTTATGAGACCACTTGGATGCTGCTCTCTTTCCTATATAACTCCCTTCCCTCATTTTCCACTTTTAACATATCAAAAAGAACCTCTGAAACTCCATCCAAACTCATGTGCTTCTGTGAAATATATTGAGTTTAAACAGAAAAGGTCGATTTCATTTTGTCTCCCCCAGAGCTAGCTTTCAGCTGTTGGGACCAACGGCCACAGTGGTTAAGTAAAACTTTCTGTGTCTGTCTTTGGAGTAGAAAGAAGCCATTATTTCAAGCTGGCATCCTAGGGATCTTTTTTCCAAGCAATATACTGGTCCCAAGTGGTTTTAGAAGCAAGCAACTGGGGAGCTATTTGAAACCCAGGCTGTGGTACTGGAAAACGCAGAGGGTTCCCTGCAACAGCAGGGCATTTAATGCAAGAGGAAAAGGGAGCCTGGAGTCCTGCCAAATCTTATCCCGGCTATACAAGTCACAGCTGGATTTCTTCAAGTAGGTGCTATTACACAGGCACACCACTGTCCAAAGTCTTCTGTTATGTCTAAACTCCCTGCAAAGACCTTAGGAGATAAAACTGATTAATCCTAATTAAAATGAAAATCAAGGAAATTACAGAGTCTGTTGAATCTACTTGATGAATCAAAAGCCTCTCTCATTTCTATGTTAATTGTCTTTTTACAAATGTGCAGTACTCTCATACACACAGAATAATGTTTTCATATATTTCTTCACTTGGAACATCATAGGCCAGATGTAAGAAAGCACCCAGAGAGCCATTCTGCATTATCAGGCCCCTGCAGAAGTGCCTAAATGGATGCTGAGTCCCTTTTCAGACTTCTCATGACTTTAATAAAAAATCACAGCCTATAGCAATGCGACAGCCCAAACACTACAGCTAGGGAAACACTGGCACCAGGCAGGACAAAGCACCTCCCAAGTATGCTGAAAGATACACAACATGGCCCATTAGCACTGGGCAAGGAATACACAATGAGTTAAATTCAACTAACATAAACTCTCCAAATCCCTGCTCTCAATTTGCATAAGTCTGATAATGCTTTGATGAAATATCATTGCTACTGGTTTTATCAAAAGGCTATTTGCACGTAATGCTATATCACAGCAGAGGACAGTGGGGAAAGCAATCAATCTGCAAAGACGTTCCTGAAGTGCAGAAACTCAGAGCAGACCCTTCCAAGGACAGTTCAGCTTAGGATGTGAGTGATTTAAAGAGGAATGAACCAATAAAATGCTAACACCAGCTAATTAAGAGGTGGGATGCATTTGGCACAGAACCCTCTCTCTCTGTAGATATACATATAACACACTAGAGACCCACATTCAATTTGTATCCAGTCAAAATGGTACGCTACCTAAAGTTGGAGGGGCAAAGCTAACCATACTTAGTTTTAATTTTGGTTTTTAGATTTTTGTCCTTTCCCAAAACAGTTTTTTTTTAAAATCTGAATCACTGGCTTCATGATGTGTTGGGTGATGGGACATGTCCAACCCTCAAGCTGAACAGCAGACCAACTAGCAGGCCTATCCTAATGCTTGCAAAAAAACTGAATCTGCAAGGTGCCTATCCCAACTCTGTATTGCTGTTGATCACAGCTGGGGAGATAACTGTGAAGGACCACCACAAGTGTCTCATGGAACTTCAGAAGAATAGACAGGGATGGTCTGCTCTCCAGTCACAGGTTATATGTGAACTAAGATGTGATCCCAGCATAGACACTGGTGCTGAGGGTTTGAGTGGCATCAAGTCCAATAATACTGCATTAAAATGAGCTTTCCCTGCTTAGTCCCCACCAGTTCCTTTGAAAAGGCAAGCCTTGTGAGAAATCAAGAGAAGACAGTCACAGAGCTGCTATTAAATGGCCTGCTTGTGGGAAATTTCAAGCTGAAAACCATGGAGACTAGCATTCAATAATTATCTTACCCTCACTGATGGTCTTCCCTTAAAACTTACACTTATCAAGTTCCTTAATAGTATGAAAGTTAAGCAGGCAAAAGTAAAGAAGGAGTTTGGATATAAGCATCTTGGAAAGGCACGCTGGAAGGTAGGCTACATGCTTCATTTACAATCTGTAGAGACATTTTATAGGGAAGAAGGACTTGATGCTATAAACCTTGTTGACGTTGAGCAACCCTGACAAGAGCTTGAAACAGGGAGCTAGCTCGGTGGAAAGAAGAAGTAACTGATAGAAAAACAAAGAAGAAAAATGTCAACATGGCTAATTTTGGGGTAACTTCTTTAAAAGCATGCGCGATTGTTTAGCCAATAACATGTCAGTAATAGGTGTGTGGACAAGCACTTTTAACCAATAATAAACTGTAGATAAGCACATGGACAGCTATGCATAGCCAGATGTGTAACCCGAAAAGGTATATAAAGAGAAAAGCAACTGGCATGCAAGGATAAGGAAAAGTTGCAAACATGCCAGCTTAATAGTTTTCTACAAGGATCATATCTTGAAACAATTATGGTTGAAATAAGGGCCATTTAAAAAAAAAAAAAAAAAGTCCTTAAAGGAAAATTACCATAGAAAATACATTTGGGTTATTTTTCCTCCAAGAACATTATTTAATGAGAAATGTACCTCCACCAGATACTGCACTAGGAATTACCCACGCTCAAGCTCTAGGTAGGAAAATGCCAGGCTGAGCCACTTTGTTATAGTGCTTACAATCAAACAGAAAGTGGGTGCTTCTCCACTCTGACAAGCTTTTAATTGCATCTAGAAATTACCTTTTACTTCAAATTTCATTCCAAAATTGTTTCTAACAGTGGCTGTTCAAGATGAGTTTGTCACGCGTGTAAATAATTGTTATTAACGTGATACTAACATCCTTCACTGGAGTTTTCTGCACGTAAAGCATCTTTCAAAAAATGTCCTTATCATTAAACTTAGCATCCAATGTGACTGAAATGCAAAATTATCTTGACCTTTTAATTCCAAGTGGCTTATTAGTCACAGCTTCTGCTTCATAAAGAGACCCATCGCGTTTTCTGTTTTGGTGACAGTAGTAAACATCTTTTGAAGTGCAGAGGAGACCTTCCCATATCACACTGTGATCAATATACATGCGCCACCTTAGGTGATATTAATATCCATTGCAAGACTAAAGGTTATTAACAGGCTGCATTGTCTCAAGGCAATGTGGTCCTATCTACAAGTAACAAGATGACTAGATTTTCCTGAGCATCTTCCATGACCTTTAAATGAGCTTTTATGAGCTCACTTGATGAGTTTTGCACTTTGTCAAGGGAAATACCACATGCAGTCCCGAAGCACTGAAAGATCACCAACATTGTAGCACCAGTAAAGCATGGGCTTTGGAAGTCCTGTGTTGCCAGGATCTGAAACTACTGAGGAAGCAGGCAGTTGCAGATGATTTCATCAATTCAACTATCCCAACAATCTGCTTTCCAAATTCAGACAGAAGCCTTCAGCTAATGATGAAAAATATATATATATTTTTTTTTTTACAGGTTAGGGGAAGGGGGGAAGGGAGGAAGCCTCCTGCTTTCCCTAAAGCAGAAAACAAAACTTTCTCAAAGGGAAAGGGTGCAAGGAAACTTCACAGTCAAAGCATCCCACATGTTTTAAAGATATGGAAATGTAGCTAGTCCAGACACTAAAGGATTTCTGTGGATGTAAAAAAAACCCAACAAAACAAAAGAAATACAGCATGAAGAAATCTTCAGTGTCTCCCCATACAGTTAGCATGCAATACTAGTGTGCTAGTGTTCAATACATTTTTCCTGAGACATGAAATATAGATGAAGACAGGTATATAAAGAAGTCATTGGCTACAGCTATTCTGGAACTGACTTCAATTCTTTGGTTTATTACCCTATATAGTATGATTCATCAGAAGCCCTTTAATGTCTTTTAAGAGCTTTTCCAGCTATTCTTAAATTATTAGGTGTGAATATGTGCATGCATGTGGTATTTCTTTATTTCTGCAACCATGTGATAAACTGCAGTGCCTCAAGATAAATGGCATTCGGTTTACACATTTGACCTCCTCACTTGAATTCTACCTGCTAATCCATTTCAGCTGGGACTATTTCTAACATGCCATACTTCCCAATAGCTTTCAAACAGCTGAAGGAACTTCTCTGTGTGTGTGTTTTAAAATAGACTTTGCATTAAAAATATTCTCTTCTTTGCACCAGGAAGTAGAACAGATTACAAACAGAAAGACCCTATCTCTTAGCAGCTCCAGGATCAAGTGTAGGACGCATCCTAGGTCATGAGGGAGCAAGAGCTGCTCTAGGTGTGCAACACACTTTTCTGCTGTGGGGCATATGCAGCTTTAATGGTGTCCCTAATCAGTCACACACCTTCAATCCCATTAAAAGTTTTAAAAGCTATCCCCCTCCAATGTTCTGCAAGAGTTTTACTGAAAGTTTAGACACTCAAATCTTCACATACATCACCCCATCTCATGCAGGTGAAGCATAATCCCACCATGCAGAGTGGTCTTCTTATGGGCATGCAATTAAAACAGGTGCTGCACTGCTACCTACGCAATTCGAGCCAAGCAATTTGCATAATCCTCCCTTTTCAGGAAAACTTCTGAAATTAAGAACAGATGCCTCAACTTGAGCATTGCAGTATAAGAAGAGTAACCAAGAATAAAATCAGATCTAGTTTTCCATTCAGAACAGATAAATGTATTTTAATTGTCATTGATGTTAGCTCTCCCAGAGGTAAAACATAACTAGCGCTCAATAACACATTTTTGCTGTGTGTCACTGCTTTTCAACAACTTAATTTTTGGTTTTTACTTTTTAAATTTTCTTGCTTGGTTTCACCCTAATTTTTTTAAATAATAAGGTTTTGTTTGCAGTTAGCCAGCATGAACAAATCATGTCTAAACTACTCACCACAGTTTTTCACAGGAAGGACAAGAACAAGTGTTCCAATAACTTGCTTAAATATCCATGATAGAAGAGTCCTTTTGTTGCAAAGCTGCTGCTTGCATTTCACACCTGACCAAACAGGAAAAACACCACTTTCGTGGCTTCTTCTTGAATCTGGGGCAAGATGGATACCCCAAAAGTAGTTCTCTTTCATTCAGATGATGGGTACATTTACTAAGCCTTGCAAAGTATCCAACTGCACAGTTTAAGCATGTGTTTAATCCAAATACTAGTATGCTCTAGATATACCAGGATTTGCTGGTGCATGCTGCCACGCCTTCCTTAATACAAGGCTTAAACCTTAGCATTACTGCTGCAGAAGAAAAACAAGCCAGCCCCCTTCTCAGCTTGAAATAACTGAAAAGTCTCAACAGCATCCGTAAAATTAATGCAGATGAAAATTAAGGATGTGGTGAAGGGCACTGCCAGACTTGAGTCTTGCTGTATTTTTACAAAAGAAGTTTGAAGGCATCAGATCTATAAACACAACTGGCTTAAGCAATTAGACCTATATTTGTTATAAATTCTGCAATCAAATATTCATTTCACTTTTCAATGTCATCTGTAGTCTCACACAAACAAAAGCAAATTAAAATGCAAGAAAGTGTTCCAGGTTAGCATATACATTTTAAAGCAGCTAAATTACTTACCTGAGTTACAGAGACATAATGAATGGGCTGGCTGTGCAAAATAATCTATTGCAAAAATAGCAGAGAGACTGGGTTTGGGTAAATAAGAGCTTTTGTGTAGTGTTTTTTTATAATAAATGTATCAACTCAAAAGGGTGACATTTTTGCACCCCCTCTAAGCCCATATTACAGAATGTTTTTCTCAAGTCACACAAATTAATAATCCTTTCTGAATTTTAAAAAAAAGTACACTTTTCTGAGGTGCTCCTTTAAGGAAGTTTTACACAAGAAGGTCTCAATGGATAGGACAATCTTATTCACAGTCAGCTTTTTTTTAGATATAAAGAAGAACCATCGATTCTTAAAATGCTAAGCACTGCTCAGGTCTTCCTTAACGTGGAAAAAGAAATTTTACTAATGGCCTGACAAGAAAAAAAAGAAGGTAGACCTCTAGTAATTAGGAAAAAATATGCTTTAAAGTTCCCTTCTTTTTGCATTAACTGTTACAGAGGTCATTTGGCCAAAAAACATCACCTGTTAAACATTACAGAGAAATCTCTATCTAATCTCATGCCTACTGGTGCTTCTTTGTTGATATGGAGAATTACAGAGAAACAATGTCCAAAATATTTTACCAGAGCAAGAATATTGGTTGAAAATAACATGAAACAAATTACAAAAGAAGACTATAATTTTTTAAATAGTATGGAAAAAACACAGTGCTACCCATTTGGCAGAATATTGAGAGGTAGTGTATTTTCATCCAGTATTAGATTTATCACTAAATACGCCAGAAACAAAAATGTAAAAGACCTCTTGTAGAATTAAGATTGGGGGATACCACTCTCTTGACTGGAATTGGTGGTGAGACATTAATGGCTTCAACAAAAGAATAATGGACAAACCCATCACAGTAACCAGATGCTCCAATGCCACAGGGCTGGGGTTGAGGAGGGGGCGGGGGGGCATCACAGTTGAAGAGAAAACCACCCTGAAAATCTGCATGCATACCTGACCAGAATCATGAGTCGCAGTCAGCATCTTCAGACTGTAGTTTATTAGGTATTTGCCAGCTGGGATTTCCTAGAACATTACACCTATTCCCACATCTGGAACAAGCAACTCAATTAAGGCAATAAAAATGATAGCAACTGGTTCAAACTGGGATAAAAGCATTCCTTGATGGCTCATGTATATTTATCATGCTCATTTTGAACCGTTGTAAAAGGCTCTGCCACCCTTGGCACCATGCAAATCCTAAGCAGTGGGCCCAGATGAGAAATGTGAGAACCTGCTTCCAAAGGCCATCTCAACCCCTAGCTCAGCACCAGCAATACAAGGACTTATTTGTAATTTCAATCTTCACAACCTCTAGATTGTATTTCTATTATTCACATGGTAGCAGCAGAAATTTGGCAAGAAATTTGGGCTTGCAGTGATAAACAAAATGTAGTATTTCAACGGAGTTGCCAGGAAGGTGCATATTTGCTGAACAGTATCAGTGAACTACATTATAAAGAAATGTAACTGCTGCCTATTAAAGGCAGATTTATATGATAGCTAAAGCTTTCATAGTTTATGAAACAATGTCTAATAAAATGGCACAGCTGTGATTTAGGAAGGTGTTTAAATTCATTGTTACATATATTTTGTATTTCAGACTAGTCTTCACTACCGAGTCACATATTGGCCTTGCCTGATATACGCATCCTTTTTTGCATATGTAATGACTTATCATCTTCTAGTAGAAAAGGCAATTTTAGAGCTATCTTCTCCTAAGGTTTGCACTTAAATAAGTGTGTGGTAAATATACTCAGTGAATTCAACCAGGTGAAAAATGTTCAAGGCTGCAATTTTGCACAGCACAGTACAAGGATGAAGAGCACAAAGAAATTAAACTGAGAGACACTGTCTCACTCAGTCCAGCTTACTGGGAGTGGGGAAAAAATACAACAATCTTCCTTATATATTCTTATTATTTGCTACAACCATACAGGTCCTTGCATGTTAGACATTGATCAGGCAGGCAGCATCCTCACTGCTGCAAATGTCTAGGCTGCCAAAAGATAAACACCCTAGAAACACAGGCTGAGATTCCCAAAATCCATACTAAAGTCAAATGCCTTCAGTTGACTGGATAAAGCAGCCACAACCAGCTTTTGGAAGGCTGTGTTTCAAAGTCTAACTTTGGGCAGCATTTCCCTTAGTCCTGACCCAGATGCTCAGATTTCCAGGCTGGAAGGGACTGGTGGCTTAGTGCTCTGGGTTTCTGTGTTAACAACAGCAAGAGGATTTCAGCTTGCTGCTAGGACCATGCTGCGGGCAGTCATTGCTGGTCAGTCAGTCTATGCACAGCTCCAGAAAGCGAGAAACTAATAGTAACTCCTGTCGCAAACAAAATGTTTAAGATTCAGAGAAGAACTACATCTAATTCGGTTTACCTTTATTAGTCTCATGAACTGTAGCCACAAAAGGAAAAGAATCTGCAGAGTTGGTACTGCAACCACATAACTGGATATAGTCAGTTGAATACTGTAAGATTTTTTCTTAATGGAATCTTTCCCCAATAATTTTCATAAATATTTAAACAAACAAAACAAACAAAAAAAAACCCACTCAAAATTTCTTTGCCCAGTTGCAATGCTTTGAAAATAAAGTCCAAATTTCTATTGGATTTAATTCTCGCTGAAGTTCAAGTGAACATTTAGACAGCATTTACCATCTTCAGAGTACCATGCGGGTGCAGGCTAATGATTTGTGGCCCTGGTCAGCATGTCTACAGTCTCCAAGTACTTATGTGCTTCAGCCTGACTTAAGTGACTTGCATCCTAGTGAGCTAAGAGTACTAGCAAGCTGCAAGCATTTCAGAACAATGACAGCTCTGGATACTACGCAGAAAGATCCTACTTTAGCTCATCTCTATGTTTCATAGAAGCTTCCAAGTAAAAGTCAAATCACAGTCAAGATTTAGTTCACACAGCTCATAAAATATTATTCCATCCAGTTAAATAGGGAAAAAAATGGAAAACAACAACAAAAAAAGGACTAGGACTCAATCTTGCTAAAGGACAATAAAAATTGTTTCTATAAATATACTAGCAGCAAAAGGAGGTCTAATGAGAATCCCCAGCCTTTATTAGATGTTGGGGGAAATGTAGAGACAACGGCAAGGAAGAGGCTAAGGTACTTTCTTTGACTCAGTTGTTATCAGTAAGAACAGTTACTCTCTGGGTACCTAGCCCTCCTGAGCTGGAAGACAGGAACAGGGAGCCAAATGGAGCCCCCATAATCCAGTGATTAGTACCCTGCTACACTATTTAGACAGACATGTCTAAGGGACCAAATGAGGTCCTCCCAAGAGTACTGAAGGAATTGCTGGAAGTGCTACCATGCCACTTTCCATCATTTATCAGCAGTACAGTGTAATGGGGAGTCGCAATTGACTGGAGGTTAGGAAAAAGTTCTTCACGGAGAGGGTGGTTAGGCATTGGAACGGTCTGCCAAGGGAGGTGGTTGAGTCACCGTCCCTGGAGGTGTTTAAGGTTAGGGTAGACAAGGTGCTTAGGAGCATGATTTAGGGATTGGTGGGAATGGTTGGACTCGACGATCCAGTGGGTCTCTTCCAACCTGGTTATTCTGTGATTCTGTGATTCTGTGAAATGTGACAAGGGGCTGGAAGGAGGATCTGAGGAACCACAGGCCTGTCAGCCTGACCATGGTGACAGGGAAGGCTACAGAGCAGATCATTTTGAGTGTCACCATGTGGCACTTACAGGGTAACCAGGTGATCAGACCCAGTCACCATGGGTTTAGGAAAGTTAGGTCCCGCCTAACCTGATCTCCTTCTATGACAGGATGACCCACTTAGTAGATGAGGGAAAGGTCTGTGGATGTTATCTACCTAGACTTTAGTAAAGCCTTTTGCAGCATTTCCCATAGCATTCTTCTGGAAACACTGGCTGCTCATGGCCTGGATGTGTGTATTCTTCGCTGGGTGAAAACTTGCTGAATGGCAAAGTGTGGAAAATGGAGTTAAATCCAGTTGAAGCTGGGTCACAAGTGGTGTTCCCCAGGGCTCAGTGTTATGGCCAGTTCTATTTAATGTCTTATCAACGAAGGGATTGAGTGCGCTAGTTTGCAGATAACACCAAGCTGGGTCAGAGTGTTGATCTGCTTAAGAGTAGAGAGGTATTGCAGAGGGATCTGGACAGGATCAGAGGGATCGATGGACTGAGGCTAGTTGTATGAGGTTCAACAAGGTGAAGTGTCGGGTTCTGGAGAAGAGGAGGCTGAGGGGAGACCTTATTACTCTCTACAACTACCTGAAGGGAGGTTGTGGAGAGGAGGGAGCTGGCCTCTTCTCCCAAGTGCCAGGGGACAGGACGAGAGGGAATGGCCTCAAGCTCCGCCAGGGGAGATTTAGGCTTGAGATAAGGAAGAAATTCTTCACGGAGAGGGTGGTTAGGCATTGGAACGGTCTGCCCAGGGAGGTGGTTGAGTCACCGTCCCTGGAGGTGTTTAAGGTTAGGGTAGATGAGATGCTTAGGAGCATGATTTAGGGAATGGTGGGAATGGTTGGACTCGACGATCCAGTGGGTCTCTTCCAACCTGGTCATTCTGTGATTCTGTGATTCTGTGATTCTGTTCTGCACTTGGACCACAACAACCCCGTGCAATGCTACAGGCTTGGGGATGAATGGCTGGGAAGCTTCCTGGCAGAGAAGGACACGGTATCCCTGGGACACAGGAAACATAGTTTCTGACAACTGGGCAAAGATTTGCCTTTCCTGTCTAGGTAGCATATACATCTATGTTCAACTAGGTATCCAATCCAGTTGCTTAAGATAGGAGATTGAATGACGAAATTAACCACTGATGACCCTAGAAAAGTCATATCTACTTGCATGAACTTTGTCAAGCAAAAGGACACACCTACCTTTCTGAAAGCAATGTTTCCAGTAGGACTTGAATTAGGGACTGGAGGGCAGGACAGCAGAAGCACAGGCCCACAGAGCAAATGGAAGATAATCAAATGGAGAGAGAAACCTTTTGATAGCCTTGCACTGCAATCATACAGCTCTAAAGGTGTCTTTGTTACATTTGTTAAGCAGAATACTTTGACAGTGCTTGAAGTCTGAAAGTGCTGCAAGGCCTCTAGGTCTCTGAGGGCAATAAAGAGGTTTGGAATTTTTGACAGCAGGTAGGAAACTTTCTGAGCAATGCCCTGTGCTCACTAAAGTCATTATGGCAGGATTTCACATGCCTTCTGCAAACATCAACCCTCAGTGAGAAGTACAAGCACAGACAGCTTTCTAGAAATTCCAAATGTCAAATAGGCAATCCTGAGGCACGAGGGACAATGCTTCTGGGTGTACTTGTCACTCCTCCTTCAGCTATGTTTCTTCTGGCTAACACAGTGGTTTCCTCTTCTTATTTTCTTGGGAGCAGAAGGTGAAGGCAGGCTACTTGGCTGAACATTTAAAAGGGAAACCAAAATTCTCAAAATTGCTTTGCAGGTATCATACAACAATGTTCCTTTTCCTCCCACTTCCTCTCTTCAATTGCACCATACCTCATAAATTATCACCTGCCAAGGGTGCTCAAGACCCTCCAAAATAAAGAGAAGAGATCTTCACTCATTTCCATGGGAGCAAAGCTTAAGATGGGGGCCTGTATCTATCAGTCAGCACTTTTCCTGCTATCAAAACTGAAGAAAGCTGTGTACATGCAAACAATAGGAAGAAAAATGCCGTCTCTTACTATTACAAGAAAATAAGAATACTTTACTTCACAAGGACATAATAATAGGATGCCTGCAATGTATGATACAAGCTAGGCAACAAACTAACTGACACCACAGGAAAGCTTCAGACCAGATGGTGTCTTCTTCTACAAAAGCTTTAAAACACAATGCCTACCTAAAGACTAAACTAATAGACAATTCTTTAACAGAAGACAATGATATTCTTTTGCGCTGGTAGCCTTCTTGCTGCCAGAGGGGAAGATGGCAGAGAAGGGACAATTGGTAGTTGGTGCAAATGACGCGACAGGTCTCCTCTCATCAGGGACCATAAGCCCTCCACAGATACCAAGACCTTTTAGCCTCCTACACCAGAGAAGAGAGGACATTTTATTTTAAACGGTTTGCTCTGTGTTAGTATTTCTCAGACTGAGGCATTCACTTGCTTGCTCTAGAGCATGTTGACCATTTCCCCACCACTGCAATTTCCTAGGGCATTACATTGCATTGAAAAGAAGCAGCTTGCACAAGGCATAGATTAATGGGAAGCAAGGCATCCATAGCAGGCGCATACCCATGGTAGCACGAATTGCTGGCCCCACTCCGGCACTTTCAATACCAGGATGGCTAGCTTCAGCTCATCATCTGTTTCCCTTGCTAAGGGCAAAAAAATGCTACACTGTATGAGGAGGCCAAGGGAGAGGCATTGATACCTACATTATGGAAATGAGACAACACTGGGAACACACACTAAGGGGAAGGACTGAGTGTAGCACTTTTCCCCCCCTTTATACATCCTCCACAAGATAAAAAATCTCTCTCCATAAATACCAGTAAGGCAGAAAAGAGAGAAAGCAATGGGACCCCAAACCAGGCTGCGTGCTGTTTTTGAATCCTGCAGGCAGCATCTCCTGAAGGCTGATGGCTGAATTCCTGAGGCAAAGAGCCTCACAAGGAAGTCCACCGCTGGAAAATTAAGTCATTAGAAGCATATTCAGCAGAATAAAGCAGAGGTAGGAGGCATGCAGAGCCCAGCAGGCAGACCTGTGAGATGATGGCAGGAGAGCATTAAGTGGCACTGGGCACTCACCAACACCTCATTGGAGACCTACCAGTTTTTCTGCTCCAGCTCTTGGGAAAGGGAATTAATTCATGTCTATGGCTTTCCCAAACTGGACACTCAAGTAAGGAGGATCCTGGCTAGTTCTCATGCTAACAGATGCCTTTTCTCCTTCCATTCCAGTCCCTCTGCACTGCTCTCTTCTGGTCAATGCAGACATTTTCAAGACTTTTCTGAGAAGATCTGAGATGTCCTAAGGCAGAAGGCATTGACAGCATTCACTCCTTCCTTGTCACCAACAGTGTCCTTTTCTGGTTTGGGTCCCATCATGGAACAGGAGTGAATCTGAGAAGCTGAAGTGGGAACAGAACTTCCAGAAAGATAAAAATTGTTGGAAAGCTGAAGTGAGGACCCAGGATGTCCAAGGCAAAAGTTTAGTGCATGCAAAATCACAACTGAAGTCAGGGGAGCCCATGCTTTGAATAAAGAGAGCACAACACATGCTGACTTGTTGGCAAGTCTGACCCCAGACCTGAAGATGGCAGGTAGAGTTCTCCAACCTCCACTTCCCCATCTGCAGAGCTACCCAAGTAAATGCATAGGCAGGAAGACAGATATTTTGCAAGGGTAAGGAGAAAAACATTCATTGCTGCTTCTGGAGCACAGCAATACATCTGCGACAAACAGCATAAAGGAGTCAAAATTATGTTAATAACTGTATTTTCAGCATCGCGGTACTTTGCAGGAAATAAAATATAAGGCAAACAGCTGAGGGAATACAAAATACTGTGAAGCTGCTCACTGAACATCCATTGTCTCTCCCCAGAGCAGTTAAGACAGGGTTAAGGAAGTGAGGCTACACAGCAATGCAGAAATACTAAGGGGCATGATTGAGATGCCCCAAACCCACTCATGTCAGCCTTTATCAAACTTGTTGAGCACTTGGCTTTCATGAATAATTTCACAAAACATCTACCCTGAGCTACCAAGCAGGTTAACTTTGTTGAGAAGGAATGGTTTCAGTGGAGGGAAGATCTAGTGCCTCCTTTCCACAAGCAGCTGCTTGGTACATATGGGAATCTCCTTTAGTTCTCTCCTTGCATGTTACAGAAAGACAAAGGACTGCATTTAACCTCTTATGCTACTTGAAAATACTGAAAAAAAAACCTGGATGTACTGATGTACAACCCAAAACTCTAATGTTAATCTTCAACACAATACCTCCCATGGAGGAGAAAGGCTACAGGTGGCTCCATCCCATGAAAAGCAGCAAGCAAACATGAAACCTCCCTCCTTTTCCCTAGGTCAGGAATCCCCTCAAAACTAGGCCCAGGCCACCCGCTCCTGTACGATCACAGGCACTAGCAGTGCCATACAGTCTGCCCCAAAGTGCCAGCAGATCATTTCACAGAGCTCCAACATTGCCACAGAGAAATCTGATCGTTTCTTGCTCTCTTGTAAATGTGCCAATGAGTGTGCAGTGAGTGTTAGCTATGTGGTATCAGTGCAAGCCACAGACCTTGTTGTAAATAGTTTGCTTACATTTCCCAGTGGATATACATACATACATGTATACATACATACATAGCTGCATACATGCATATGTATGTGTATGTACATACAGAACACTTGGCATACAATGTGCTTAGGACTAGGATGCATAATGCTTGCTTAAAAGGAGACATCACTGATTTGATACGTACCATCTTAAAAAATTAAAGCAGAAGAAGTTTTAGATATTCTACTGCCAAGCCTGCAACTTGACCCTGCGATTTCCATACCCCTGACAAAGTATCTTGGTTTGGAGGTTTTTGTTTGCTGGGGTGGGGGGGAAGAGGAAGAGGCAAAAACCAAAACCACAAACAGCAAATCTTTGAAGTATAGGGGGGGAATGCAAAGTGAGGAAAGTATAAACATACACTTTCAACCCTCCTAGTTCACATGCAGCTGCTATTTATAACAACAGCTGGTTAGAGGAAAAAAACTTAGGCAATCCAGTCATTTTTAGGATAAAGGGTGGCCCTTTGACTACATATATATCCTCTTTCCACAAGCCATTTCACCTGCCTTTGAAAGCTGAAGAGAGTTCACTAAAGAGGAACACAGCATTTCATCATTCACTCCAAATTATGCTTGTTTGCTGGATTACTTTCAAGGGCTGCAATAAAGGCATAGACTGCCTAAAGGTTTACACTGGATTTCTTTGCTATCTTGCCACATTTGAGGCCAGAACAAAATGAAGCAGGTTTTTTTTCCTTCTCTTTTTTTTTTTTTTTTTTTTTTCTTGGTATAACTCTACTCTGGCAATCTGACAGCATGTTGTATTGCCTCAGGCATGGATACACTCTAGTAGGTTAGAAGACATAAACCGCACAGTAACATCTTACAACCACACCTAAGGTTGGTTTTCTTATTCAAATCTTATTAAAAAGAAGATACAGTAAGAACTTAGATCAGCACAATGATGCTGATCTGCTAGAGCAGAAGATTTCAGACAACGTTCCACCAAAGGCTCTCAACCTTTTTTCTACAGGATTTGCAAGAGACCGTGAAGAGGCCTGGCCCTCTCACTTCCTTGCTCAAGGAGAAAGGAAACACCATGAAACAAGTAGCATCTTGATGAAGGAGACTTCTTGATGCAGATGGTGGGATGCATTGCCATAAGGCAGCACTTCAGAGGGCACTCAGATATTCAAAGGAGCAGCTTCCTTACTGAAGACGGTATGCAGCATAGTACACGAAGAATGACCACATGCAGGTTCTTCAAACTCCAGGAATAACCAGCCAGCCAAGGTGAAGAGTAACAGCAAGGATGCACCAAGAATTCTCTCTTTTTCATGTGGAGGGCTTTTGCCTTGACTCAGCACATATTTTACAAACACAACACGCATACAGCATCCTGTCTGTTTTCTCCTGTGCTTACAAACCCATCCTTGTTCCTGTCCTTTGAAGGCTACAGTTGCTTCGTGCAGCCCAAAAAATAAGTGACATAAGTATTTGCTAAGTTGAGCCTCCAAAATTCTTACATATGGATATCAGAGCAAGACTCAAAACATGAAAATTATTGCTGAAGGATAATTTGACCTGAAGAGCAGTACATTTTCTCATACATTTGTAAAGAAGAAGAAAGAAAGCATTAACTGGAACCATCTTAAAAATTCATGCTATTTTTCATTACTGGAATTATTTTGATCACAAATGACAAGACACTGTTAATTCCAAGAGAAAGTGGAATAGACATATCTGCTTTAGGGAAAAAAAAAAAAAGAAAAGGAAGATGTGTGCTAAAGCACCATTCTGAATATGAGCCATATCCTTTACAGGTGTACAATGGGGATTTCTCAACTATTTCCAAGAGTTTAAAGAAAAATCAGTTGTGATTCAAAATAAGGGGGGAAAAACACACCGATATTCAGAGAAAATTATTTGTTTACAACCCTTCTCTCCACGCCCAAGCACACATTTTAGCAATGAACAGTTGGAGATAGAGAAGTTGCCAATGAAAGTCAAACACAGACACAGCGAAAGCAGGTGGGTTTTTTTCTTCCATGCTAATTTGGGAGAGAAAAGTTTAATCTTTTAGACCTCAGGATTAAATAGATGAACCCAAGCTCCTCAGTACCAGAAAAGCTGCTACTCAAGGAAAACTCAAAACATCTAAGATACAATTTTTGGTTGTCTCTTGAAACAGGATGATGACCGTTCCCCCTGTCCTGAGTGAAATGTTCTTGATGCCCTATGCAATACTTTGCAATGCTGTGCTCCAGCCTCACCATGAAAGTCATGAAGGGAAGAGATAAAGAAGCTGCCAGAGTCAATGGGGTAGTTTGCTGTCTCCGTACTATGTGGCAGAGCCTTTGGCCACCAAGAATGTACACATCCTTTTCATTGCCAACTTACAATAAAGCAAATTTATATTTTACCTATTTGATCACATGATGAAGCTCTGTTTAATTAGTCTCTAGTTACTTTTAAAAGAACACATTTCTGGGAGTTACCAGAACCCTATTGTTTGCGGCAACTGGCACTTCTACAGAAAGTAATACTGAGAACCAGATGACTTTTTTTTAAAAAAAAATATATTTAAGAAGCTTTCAATCTAATACATTTGATAACCATTCCCCAGCAAGTTTAATTATAAATTTTCAAGCAAGCGCTTCAAGCAAGCGCATTCCAGTACATTTATGCTAAGATGTGACTAAGTTTGAGGAAACTTCAGCAATGATTCCTGATGGTGGAATAGCACCCTAAACTTGTCAAGGGCATGCCAGGTTACTCTTTCAGTTTTCTATACATCAATTTAATTCATCTTCAGCAAATAACCAGTTTACAGGCTGGGTTTGTTTCGAAACCAAGGTAACTGCAACTGGTAATGAAATAAAAATGGAACATAAATATCGGTTGCATAAGCTATTTATCACCTGTCAATCATTGCACAGACTAAATGTCACGGGAGACTATTTCAAAGCCTTTATGGGCAGAAAAGGGGTCAAGATGGTAACAATGATAAAGTGGGACAAAAGCTGCATGCAAGATATCATTTGTTATTTTACTACTACCATAGCACCCAAAAATTCCAGTGGAGTTCTAAGCTTCTGTGCGCTAAGTACTACACATATGTATAGTAAAATCTCTTCTGCCCTGAACAATATATATTCAATACATGTGAAGACAAAGACCATGAACGAGGCAGTAGCAGTGTCCCTGCGGTGCAGTTGGCCAGCTGGGGCAGGAGGAGGTTACACACATTCTACAATGTCAGATGAAAAATCAATCGCAAGCTTGCACAGGTCACCTGAATTGCAGCCTGGAGCCCAATGAAAGGCTAGCCCTCCCTTTTCTGGTGTCTGGGCCAGTGCTGTGGTTACTGTATCCTCCCAAAACATCACTCTGCTATTGCAAGCTGGTAATTCGGCAAGAAAAAGGAAAGCATAGAATCATAGAATAGAGGGATGGAAGGAACTTAAAGATCATCTAGTTCCAACCCCCCTGGCGTGGGCAGGGACATCCCATTAGATCAGGCTGCCCAAGGCCCCATCCAGTTTGGCCCTGAACATCTCCAGGATGGGGCATTCACAACTTCCCCTGGCAACCTGTTCCATTGTCTCACCTCTCTCATGGTGAAGAAATTCTTCCTAATGGCTAGTCTAATCTGCACCTCTCCAGTTTGTACCCATTCCTCCTCGTCTTATCACCACAAGCCTTTATGAATAGTTGCTCTCCAGCTTTCTTGTAGCCCCTTTCAGGTACTGGAAGGTAGCTATAAGATCTCCTCGGAGCCTTCTCTTCTCCAGGCTGAACAAACTCAACTCTATCAGCCTGTTGAAGGAAAGCATCCTTCTAAATGTCCTGCAAAACCCATAGCTTTTCAGAATTGTACTCTGAGCCTCATTCAGGATTTTAAGATCCAGTTGATATACCATATAATCAAATACGGGTCAACCATGGAGAACAGATGTCCTTTAAAGGATGTGAATGCTACTGATAACCTCCCTTATCAGTACCTCTCTAGTTACAAAATTCCATGCAACTTAGGACTCACTCATTTTTAACAAAAATACAGGGAAAATAAAGCAGGAAGGAAGAGCCTTGTGTGCAGAGAAAACTGTGGAACAAGCCACTGAAACCAGTGATCCACAACAGGAAAAAAAACCTCAGTGTCACAGAGAAGCTCAACCTGGCTCTTCAGGATGGCTTGCTAGGGGAGGAGCAGAATTCAGCCCAGCAGCATTACCCCTGGACCCTAAGCCCAGTAATATGTTATGTTCCCTATTCCCATCAACTTTGTGACTATTATTACCCTGTCCTTGTCTGGAAAAATGGAAGATAGTGAGTCCTTATATTTTATGGATTTAATAACTGACACAAAATTAGTTAAGCTAAAGCCTTACCTGCTGCATACATGCTTTGGTAAGATTTTTGGTAGCACTTCTATAGCAGTAACTGCAGATCAATTTGGTGTTTTATTTATTTTGGTGAAAGGATTTTTTCAGACCTAGACATCCCTTATTTCTTAGGATCATCATAGCAAAGAAGATACATCTCATCATTTTGCTTTTCTGTCAATCAAAGGTATTTATCACAAAGGCTAGGAATTGAGACATTAATGGGACAAAGATTCCTAACCTATCAAGAATACTGGCCAATATCTAATCACTAGATCCTCTGTGAGCTTATATATTATTTACCTTTTATATAATACGTTGTACAGCTTTCTTTTACTCAAAATCATTTCTAGACTCACACTGCTTTCAAATATTTGAGGATGGCTACAAAGGAAATAGGGGTTAACAACAGAATCAGAGAGCTTATATCAGCTCCTTATAAGAAATAAATCAACACCATCACTAACCTGATTTCAGTGTCACTAAGCTAATTTGCATCAGCTGAGCACCAGGCCCATCATCAACAGATTTGGAAATGAGCAAGCACGTGCAAAAATGTCATTTGGCACTTAAAGAATAAGAGTAAAAGGCCATTAGGAAGGTTTATTTCTTAGGGTTTCATTTTTATGGCCCCAACAATGAGTATCTGGTATCAGCACAGGGTCTGTTGATCAGTTTCTTGTAGATACCATGGCACAGGGCTCTTCCAAAGCATGGTTACTAGTATGGGAAGGGTTTGTCACATAGATGATTTTCATGCGCATCCCAAGGGACCAAGCTGAGTGGGAGAAGGACAGAAATGGGTTAAAGCGATGACATACTTCTCTCCCTTCACTCAGGTTATCCGTTCTCTACCCCAACACCCATCCTGCAGAGTTTCAGCCCAGACAGGATCTTGGTCATCCAGACTTGTTTGTTTTCATAGTTCTGGAAAAAAGAAGATAATTCAGACTCAAGTAAGAAGATAACTTCCATATTTAAACAGATACACATATTTTCAGCCTATTTCAGGAGCAAGGGAAGATAATAAGGAGCTCCACTTCCCAGACTTATCATGCTAAGAGGATAAAAAGAGAACTCTTGTTAATGCTTGTGCCTAGATAGTAGAGCATTATGGCTTGGATTCACAAAGGGATTTAGGTCTCTAAGTCCGCCTGAAATCAGGAAATGAATGGGACTTAGGCTCCTGAGGGCCTTTGTGAATCTCAGTCTAAGTGCCTCCTCCTTTTGAAGCCAATGGGAACAATGCCACAGCATTAAGCAAAGGCAAAGCCAGCACACGAAGCTTTAACTCTATTAAAAGACTAGAGGTTATCTGGTGACAAACAGGCACAACACCCTTAGTGAAGAGACTTCAGCCTAACTGTCTTTAGAGATTCCACCGTGCTCAATCAAATGGAGCTGAAGCAATGTCCATAATCAATAATGAGAAATTTGCAGTGAATTAAGATCTCAGTCCAGGTACTTGAGTCAGAGGCAAAAGAATTGCCACTGGGGAGAGAAACTGTACCATTAGCAAGTCTGGATCTTGCACCGTTACTGCATAAAGCTCTTCAGGTAGGCAGGCAACAGTGCAGAGTAGTGTAGTTTCACCAACAAGCCTTACTTTGGGTTTCCGTGACTAAAGCTTAATATCCCCTGATCCACACTAACTTTAAAAATATTCTGTGGAGTAAATACAGTTATGATACTTGTACTTCAATCGTTATCGTTGTTTTAAATACACTTAATAATTAAGATCAATGCCATGTGCTCCAACAGAAGGAAACAAGGTTTCCCTATATAGGTAGTATCAGCAACTGAGAGTTCCACACTGGTAAGAAGAAAAAAAAAAACCCACCACTTTCTGTACTTCTGTAAAAAAAAAATAGGCATTATCTAAACAAGTGTCAAGTTTTTAAGTATTACTGACTGCTCATAAGCCCTTCACTGTGCTGGTGTAATACGTCCCTTTTACTTATAGAGCTCCAAAAGGCTTCATAATGTAAGATGAGGGTAACCCAACTGATGACGTAATGGAAACCGCATTTGCAAGATGAACCCCTCTAATCAGGCACTCAAAGGCTTCAGGCCCTCTTACTCAAACCCACAAATCAATGAACTTGTGTATTAATGCTGATACACAAACTGATAACTTCTCAGCCTTGTCTGTGGCACTTTTCTGTTTTACTTTGACTGCAGCATGTAGGCAAGAGGACCATGAGGCTGTTTTACATGTTGTAGCACTTCTGACAAATAGTCTTTCCTTAAAAAGCAGTCCTGAAATCTTCCAGTGCGTGCTGAAGACATTTTGACATGGGATCAGAAAAGATTCATTTTTGCTGTAGCAATGCTATCTGGACACCCAGAGCATGTAGCTAAAGCTGCCTCTGCTCTACATAGTCAGGAGGAGTGGAGAACAAAAAAACAAAAAATGAATCAATAAACACCAGCACTTCATCTCTGCCCAATTTAGCCCTTTCTGGGAGCACGGATAATTCCTGATGGCAATTGTCCAAAGTGTCCAAATTCAGACAGTCTGATAGCCCTTTCAGTCAGGTCAGTCCTGGTGGAGACAATAATCAGGCTTCCCATGACAAATTTCATTCAACAAGCGGCACTGATTACGGGAGTGGTTCAAATCACCGCACAGTATTGACAGGAGATCAATTTTCAGCTTGAGGTATTGTGGGGAACATAGAGTACACAGCTAAGCTAAAGGCAGGGAGTAGGAATTCAATAGCCTATCCAGCCACATCAAATGAAAGCCTGCACAGATAAATGCTACAATTTCTATCCTCTGAAGCCCATGTTTTTAAAGGTACATGCTATGATGAAATGTAGTCCTGGAGGAACTATATTTCATCATTACATTTTTGTACAACATTAAAATTACTGCTTAATTTCTCCATCCCAAACTTAGTTCAGGTGATGTGCTTTGCATTAAAAAAAAAAAAAAAAAGATAATTAGACTGAATACTTCTTCCTTTGACACCATTCTCTGAGCCAGGTTATGACTGCTTTTCCTGTCATAGGTACCTCATCTCTCAGAGCTCTCCGGCTTTTCTCTACCTCCACCCATACCAGGCACCACAGCTTTCACCTGTGATTCCACATCAGCAGTACTTCTGTAAAAGAACTGCTGGTGATGCTGTGATCCTTGTGGACCTCATGCTGCCATGTGTTATTGCTCACTTCTAGCCCTTCAGCTTTTAAGAAAAAACAAACTAGCTTTGGTGTGAGCAAATACAATGTGTCAAAAACACTCGGGGGGGGGGGGGGAGGGGGAGTGGGAGAGGTGGGGACGGGACACACCACAGTTAGGGGAAGTGGGTCACTGTCACTGATACTACAGGATCACTAGTTTTTCACAGAATTAAAAGAGGAACTGGGGCTGCAACAGCTCTGCAGCAAATAAAAGAGTGTGCCAGTCCAGTTCTGGACACACAGAATCACAGAATCACAGAATGACCAGGTTGGAAGAGACCCACTGGATCGTTGAGTCCAACCATTCCCACCATTCCCTAAAACATGCTCCTAAGCACCTCATCTACCCTAACCTTAAACACCTCCACGGACGGTGAATCAACCACCTCCCTTGGCAGACCGTTCCAATGCC
Organism: Clamator glandarius; assembly: GCA_033459285.1. NCBI lineage: Eukaryota > Metazoa > Chordata > Aves > Cuculiformes > Cuculidae > Clamator > Clamator glandarius. The sequence goes on along the minus strand of JAUNZM010000072.1, from coordinate 2,035,953 downwards.
TAAGCACTCTCTCCGTGAAGAAATTCTTCCTAATCTCAAGCCTAAATCTCCCCTGGCGGAGCTTGAGGCCATTCCCTCTCGTCCTGTCCCCTGTCACTTGGGAGAAGAGGCCAGCACCCTCCTCTCCACAACTTCCCTTCAGGTAGTTGTAGAGAGTAATAAGGTCTCCCCTCAGCCTCCTCTTCTCCAGGCTGAACAACCCCAGCTCTCTCAGCCGCTCCTCGTAAGATTTGTTCTCCAGTCCCTTCACCAGCTTTGTTGCCCTTCTCTGGACTCACTCCAGAGCCTCAGCATCCTTCTTGTGGTTAGGGGCCCAGAAATGAACACAGTACTCGAGGTGCGGTCTCACCAGTGCTGAGTACAGGGGGAGAATAACCTCCCTGGACCTGCTGGTCACGCCGTTCCTGATACAAGCCAGGATGCCACTGGCCTTTTTGGCCACCTGGGCACACTGCTGGCTCATGTGCAGTCGGTTGTCAACCAACACCCCCAGGTCCTTGTCCTCCAGGCAGCTTTCCAGCCAGGCTTCTCCTAGTCTGTACCTCTGCTTAGGGTTGTTGTGTCCCAAGTGCAGGACCCGGCATTTGGCCTTGTTAAACCTCATGCCGTTGGTCTCAGCCCAGCGGTCCAGCCTGTTCAGGTCCCTTTGCAGAGCCTCCCTACCCTCCAGCAGATCCACACTTCCTCCCAGCTTGGTGTCATCTGCAAACTTGCTAAGGGAGCACTCAATGCCTTCATCCAGGTCGTTGATAAAGACATTAAACAGGACTGGACCCAGGACTGAGCCCTGGGGAACCCCACTTGTCACTGGCCTCCAGCTGGATTTAACTCCATTTACCACCACCCTCTGGGCTCGGTCATTCAACCAGTTTTTCACCCAGGAGAGTGTGCACCCGTCTAGGCCAGAGGCCGACAGTTTCCAAAGCAGAATGCTGTGAGAAATTGTATCAAAGGCTTTACTGAAGTCCAGGAAAAACACAGTTGCATGGGCCTGTCTGCCAAGTACTAGCTTCCAGGAATAGAGCTTTTCCTTGAGGAAACCTGCACCAAATGTAGTTTTCACCTTTGCTTCTATGGCCACAATGCCTAGTTGCATTCCTCAGCACACAAGAAAGGATGCTGGGGCCCAGCATCACTGCCGCTGGGGAGGGAGGGAGTGAGGTGGGAAGAGACACCTGGAGCCTTACACAGACACTCTTAAATCTCCACAGGCACTTTCTGGATAGGACAATTTGCTGCAGATGGAGCAGCTGTGCAAATATAAAACTTAACAAGCCAGCTTGAGAACTCAGGGCTTCAACCTGGACAAAATCACTTGTTTTAATGGCAGGGGGAGAAACTGAGAACAAGGCATGTGTGTGGGACTTGGTGTGTTTGCACTGAAAAGTTATAGTGACTGCTTAGCATGACCATTTTTCAGGTGTGCTGTGGTAGAGAGCTCAATCTTGTAGAGATCAAGAGCTTTTGACTTTTTTAATGAAGATTTTTTTAATGCATCTATTATTTACAGAATCTGTTTTACAATTTCCACACAACTCAAAGAACAGTAATACAATGTGTCTTTTAAAAAGGAAGATAAACTTGGAAATGGTTAATGTAAAAACTACATTTAATCATATTAAATGCAAATTCAGCAACAATGAAACTGCTCACAAAGTCAGTGAATAACAAACAATATGTTGTAGCAAGCTGTAGGGTAGTAAGGAGGAACAGACTTCCAAACGCCTGCCCTCTGACTCCAGAAGATCCAGCCTATACAAACCTAAAACAGAAAATAATAAACCAAGAGAAACTCCCAGCTATAACAGATGAAACCCCAATCCTTCACAAATCAACAGCTGTGCTGACTTGACTTCCCACATCCACAAGCAAAAAGCGGGAGCTTATGCACATAGGAACATTTTAATGTCCTGCCTAAGACCCTGCTGTTTTGCTTTATTCTCTCATTTTCTGTTTTCTTCTTGTTTGTTTTTTGTTTAAGCTATTTAAGTCCTCTTACTTACCGTATTTTTTTCCCAACTGTTAACTGGTTTTGAGTCCTCTCTGTGTTCTCCCCAACCTTGTTCCTCTGTCTTAGTAAGTTAAACATGAAATCAAACCTAACTTGGTCATCAATGTGTAAGGTAATAAAACTTTGTGGTCTAGGGAAATCTATATTAAATGATGCCACACAAACCTAGCTATAAGACATAATTACCAACAGCATTTGGTAGGAAGATGACAGAAGATGCTTTTTTCCTTTTTTTTTTTTGCTTTTGCTTATTTTTTTAACCTTTAAAAAAATAAAACTAAAAAAAATAACCACAGTAAAAATAGCTTTTGATGTTTGAAAAAAGACAGTGAATTCAGTCTTCAGAAATTCAGCTTATGGATCCCTCATCTACATAAGTCTTCAAACAATGATGCATGCTAACAGGGTAAGGTGTTAAAATGCAACTAAGTCACAAACAGAGGATTGGTATCCTGCAGTGATAGAAAATTACAGCTGGATGACAGGGCTTGCAAAGTTAAATTGCATTGCTTTAAAGGAGAAGATAGGAGCCCTGATAGGATATGCGCGCTGCTTTACGGCAGAGTATAATATGTACACACAAGGATCAGAGGTCTTTCTTATTATTCCTCTACTGTATTGGCCAAGGATATGCCAAATGAATTAAGGCACTTCTCATAGTAGCTTAGAAGTAGCAGTAATTTCAATAAATATGTAAAAGATATGGCCTAAAGCTTTACAAATCACAGAATACCTATTAATAATTAAAAATATTAAATGAGAATTTTACCTGCTAGTTTAACAAGTTGCCTTTTGCCCTCAAGAACAACATAACCTCAGTCAACTACACCAGGCTTTTCCAAAAATACTGTTGTGCCTTTGTTTCCAGCTCCTGCTTGCTACAGTGCATTATTTTACAGTGTAGCAGTTTTCCCAGTGCTTCTCCTTAATACCGTAGTGCACCATATCATACGATTTTTTTATACTACTCTCTTCTATAACAAGTATCTTTAATCATCTAGTTGCTTGTTCAAAAACAACTACTCATTTTAGCATGCAAAGCAATTTGCCATCAGAAGGGTTTTTTTATTTTAAATGCTGCATACTTACCCTTTAAAAATGAAACCTCTTTAAAGAAGGCCCAAGTTGGACTTCTAATAAGTGTGACCCACAATATCTTGAGTCTGCTGTAAAATCACAGCCGTGACTCCTAACTTTAATTCCTTGCCTCTTATCTTCTGAAAAGTTCATCCTCTGTTGGCTAGTTCAGCTATCCAGCAATAAAATTAAAAAATATGAATCTTCATTTCTGCAACATGAAAGTCTCTGTAAATTGAACAAATCCAATCCTACAGACTGGCCAAAGCTTGTATTAAAAAGAGAAGGGGTGAGATAAAAGAAACAATTCAACAAGAACACGGAAAATTTGTTGCCAGTCAAAATGGCAGTACTCAAGGGCAATCAGAGACCTCAAAAAAAGTTGTGATTGCTCGTGATGTACAATTTAAGCAGATTCTCCCTCTTGTTTTTACCTCTGCACTTTCTCCATGAGATGATTTGTGGCTATCCTGATGAAGCTCAGCCAGCCATGGCTAAGAAACAGAAATAATTTGGTCTGTCACTGAGAAACAGTGAGCACCTCCAAAACCTGTTCCATGTTAACCTCCATGCCTACTGATGGATTTCAGTGCCTCAAGCTTCACCTGATCAAGGGTCTGTCAATACTTCCCTGGAAACAACTTCCCATCTAGCAGCACAGGGGTTCATTTGAAAGTTGTGGTGCTGATTGCTAACATGTGTCCTCACTTACAATATTTTATTTCACAGTGAAATTCAGATGTGGTTATGATTTCAAACTTTAAAACACTTTAGGAGTGGATGTGAGCAGATAAACAGACCAAGCATAGTTAAGAGTCTCACTGGGAAGTCTTAAGACTAATTTATGAATATGCAAACACTTCATGTCACTCAATCCTCATAAACTTCAGTTGCACAAACCCACAAGACGAAGGCAATCTGACACTAAATGAAGCTGGAAACTGCAAGAAGAGTAACTTACAAAGAATAGTCACAGTAAGGAAACTGGTTTCTTTTCAAACATATTGCTGCTTGGGTCATCCTGCTTTTCTGAAGATGACTATTCTATGGTTCTTTTAGGAATAGTTTATTCCTCATAGTAGGTTTTGACATCTGCATTAAACTAGCTTATACACCCCCAACCTTCCCACACTAAGTGGCACAAATAGCAGAAATGTTTTTTGTTTTTTTTTCCCGACATACAAAAAGTCACACAAATAAAAATGCTGTTACAACTGAAAGGAAGAATTTGCTATTTGGTTTCTTTGCATGTAAAAAGTTTATCACAACTAAAAATACACCTTGCCTAATAACACAAAAGAAGCGTTGGTGGCAATGCACAGGATTTGCAAAATGATCTCACTCTAGCTTAATACTGAAATCAGCCGAGAAAGTGCCATCAGTAGGCTCAGAAGGTTGATTCCAGCTGTAGCCTTCATTAGGAATGTAAACTAACAGTGAACATTCAGAGCAACCACACCTCTTAAAGAAATATATCACTAAAAGTTAGGATGCAAACAATTTTGGTTGATAGCAAGGGTCTATGTCCTTCATATTGCTGTGTGCAGCTGGGGCCACATCCTGAAACAGTCACTGCTTGGTTTCGGCAGCTCTTGCAGCTCTCTCTTCCTTGTCCTTGCTGTCATATTATTGTAGTACTATGGATGATAAACCAGATGCTGATGAAGCTCTGACTGAGCTCTTCACTCACATTAAACTGATTTCACCAGGATCACAGGAGAAAATCATGCCTACATTATCAGATAACATGGCAGGAAGCAGGGGATGGCACAGATATGAGAAAATGTCAGCTTCTCTTCCAGGTGGGAGACACTAGAAAGCCCCGTAACCTACACAGCCACCAGGAGAGGGGATGTGTAACCAGAATCTCTCAGAGTAAGAGACAGGGCTAGTTGCAAAGCTATAGATCATGTAGTCCGGGCCAGTACATCCATCCCTGGATGCAGGCAGATTAAATAAATGTGGCTATACAGGCCTGTGGGTTAAATGGAAAGATGTTAAGTGCCCCAGACTGTAAGCTGCAAGGCAGTTTTGCTCCTTTGAAATCTATACACTTAATTTCTACTTCCTCTCTCATTAGCCTGGTTAGAGACCATGACTCCAGGGGTATTTCCTCATCTGGCTAAACGTGCACAGACCGTTTTCAGAAATAGCTATTGTCCTACTCCCTCAAGTCAAGCCTGTTTTGCCCATGACAGTAACCGGTGAATGATCCCTGCCCGTCCTTACATCAAACCATGAGTTTTGCCTCTGTTCCTTTTTATTCTCCTTCCCAGTGGGGCTCAGAAGGGGAAGAAACGTGTGAGTGGCTCTTTGTGGCCAGGTGGGGGCTTCAAAACCACAATGTGATGATATTTTAGAGGATATGAAACAATTACCTTTCCTCAAAACTTCTCATTTTAAAATTGAGGACATTTCTCAGGAAAATAACTTTCTCTTTCTGGAAAAGATACTGTGCCTTCTATAAACATAACCTTATGATCAGGAGAAGGATGTGTGAAGGGTACTGGAATGAGGACCAGGATGTGTAAAACAGTAGTAACAGTCAGCTCAGGTACTCAACCGTGACCCTAGGAAATTAGTGTTTCTTCACCTGAAAGCATTACCTGTGCCAGGCAGCTTCTAGGTCATGGTACAGGAGGTCCTACCTCAAAATAGTGCTCTCTGTCAAAAGAGAATTATAGCTAAGATGCTTGATTAGTAAAGACACTAATGGAGGTACACCTTTCCTCCCCAGAAGAAATAAGTTAGCAAAAGACCACCAGTTCTGCTAGGAGAAGAGGTTTCCTACTAGCCAAGAAGTAGAAATATAGGAAAATTAAATTTATACCATGGTGAAGTTTCTTGGCCACAGCTGAGCCACAGAAGGCACGTATAAATCCAATGTGAAAGCAGATGTAGGAAATCAAAGAGACAATCAAAGTCCATATGACCAAATTGCAAAAGTCATGAAGTAAAATCGGTACTTTTAAACTCAACTGGTATTGAGATCTAAGTCAGGTAACAGGGAAAGAATATTGATTTTGGTAAGTAAAGTGCAAAACACAAGATTAAAAGAAATTCTTCCCCACCAACATGAAAACTCATGCCACTGAAGTAATCAAAATGAATCAGATGCAGGAGATCTGGAGAGACAGCTCAGAAAGCTTGTGTGTAGAGGGGCTAGGCAGTGGAACAGAGGAAGTTACCTGATTTCATGGGTCACCCACCACAATAAAGACAAATTAACACTGCAAGAGAGGCTCCTAAAAATAAGAGTGAAGCATTCAGCTCTTACCTCTTCAAAGGAGAATATAGAAATGCCTCCTTGACAAGCAAGAAGTATGTTTAGAAGGCTGGAAGAGGCAGACACCATACAAAGAGGTATCAGATTCAGAGCTGGGGGAAACAGCAGTCAAAAATAACAATTTAAGAGCAGCTGCTCCACAGACTGAGGGGCAGATCTCCCCTACCTGGAGGACTCTGCCACATCTGTACACAGTAGCAACAGCTGCTGCCTTTGTCAGGAAAAAGGGATGCTGGAGCACAGGAAAACTTGAGGACTTGCTACTAACTGCTCCTTACTCCCCTGCCCTGCACTTAACATCTTCTCTGGCAGCTCTCAGCTTCCTGAAATTCAAAGGATAGCTTGTGCACTGTACTGCGACCAAACAGGCATGGATTTTAATGCAGTCATCCTTACGTATCTTTAAAGAGTGTATTTCTTGCATGCTTATGGTATGTCCATTCTAGTTATGGGACTGGCAAATAAGCTATTTGCTCCAGCACTTGTAGCAAGTTTAATTCCTGGGAAAGTTGCAGTAATATGATACTTCGGCACTTTTACATTTTGTGTGATATCTCACTGTAAATACAGACTCTTTCAAGGAGCAATAGCTGTATGTGAATGGAGAAACCTTCTTACATGACCTGTGAGCACAGCCCTGACTGACAGGTAGGTTTGCCCAGGGGAAACCAAATTTCAGCACATGCTGTACAGATTTCAGGATACACTGTACAGGTTTCAGGATGAGCTTCCCATTGGGCAGGTTAAATGCTGAAGAAGGAAGCTTGGCTCCATGTAGTGCCCAAGGAGGGATGGGAGGGGCTGCAAGCCCCATGCCTACATGCCTCTCAACCTCCTGGGGTGGCATGGCTGCAGGCTGATGGAGCGGTCCCCTCTGTTCCTGGCATTCAGGCAATCATTTCCCAGCAGTGTCCAAGCTAATGAGTGTTAGAAGAAAGACTCAACTGCCCAAGGTCTGGTGGGTAAAATGGAGCGATCAGGAGCCTAAATACTCACCAGCTTCCTTTTATAGTCAACAGAGATTGAGTCAAACTAGTCAGGGCAATTCAGGGAATGATTTATCTAACACAAACAGGGGTGTCCACCAGCATGTTCAAGAAGCAAACTGCCTGTCAAGATGACAGACCAGCAGGAGTTATGCTTGTGTTCACAGCCTCCACATAACTTGTGTAATTATTGCATAAAGATGTACTTATATTTCTTCTTAGACTTGTATTTAATTTTGCAAAGAGGGCCACAGCTGTTATATTGACTAGCACAAATGAAGGGGATCAGGCCTCACTCTTCTCTTCATGCCCAGCCTGCATTCCCAGCTTTGAAAATGCAAACTGAACACATGTTGGCATATGAATCTCCCTCTGCCCCTGGACATAGTGTACACACAAGTCTCTGTCAAGCTGATAAAGCAATAAAACAATACCAGGGTGCTGGACACAGTCTAGGAAGTTGTGGCACAGACAGGCATTGCTTCAGTTTTTTAGGAAGTTCAGACCCAAAACCTGGAAAAAAATAAATAATGGGATATTCTGCAAAGAAACTTTTCCCCATCAGAATCTACTGCTTCAGTGCAAGTTATGTTCAGATTTGGCCATGGGGACTGCAGCCTACGACACTTTGCATTGTGCCTTGAGTGTAGAAGATAAGACAGGAATTTTATGTAGATTCACAAAGACTGCCTGAAAGATGAACTGCTGAACGAGTCCTTTGCCCATCTACACTGGTGAAGCCCAGCACTGACTTCACCCAAGGAGTCATCACTCATACCACCTCTTCAATTCTCCTCCAGGCATGTGCCAGGGGAAAAAGGGGCTTTTCCTACCTTGATCACAAGCACCATGGTAAAGGCACAAACACAAAGAGAGCAGAAAAACACTCATAAAAGTAAAGACTGGGCAGACAAATGAGTAAGAGGTGACAAGAGGGAGCAACAAAGATCTACTTTACCATAACCAGCCTGGAGCTGCAGGATGTGGAGTCTGGGGCCCACACCATCTGAAAGTCATCAAAACTGTACCCTTTTGAGATGGTTTAGCTATGTCAACGTGTAGGCTGAGAGCCTTCTCTGCAGAGGTTTAAATAGGGATGTATGGTAATGGAAAGAATATAGCTGGGTGTCAAACTGCGGAGTACAGCCCATGTGGAAGGAGTGAGGAGAGGGCTCTACTGTGTGACAATTTAGGAACCCAACTCACAAGGCTGAGACAAGCCTGTTGCCAATGCTTACAGTTGTACAAGAGCGTACAAAGCTCAGATCTCCTCCACGACCACCAGCTCCCCCCAAAATACCCAACAAACCATGAAAGCAAATAACTGGTAATTGTATTGCCGCAATGCTCAGCTAAGTACGGGTTTCCTTGAGCTAGCAGCAATTCACGGAGAAAGACAAGCTGATTCTCCTTCAAGGGTGCAACATATGAGGGTATTTGCCTTGAATCAAAAAATAAAAAAACAATAGGCTAAGAAAGGGCTTGACCACAAAAATGAAGTGGCCACAGCATGGTCATGGTAAGAAGTGCAGGGGAGTGCACAGCTCACCTTCGGGTTGGAAAAGAAATGCCCCTGTCTGCAAGGTACAGAGGAGATGGCAGGTTACAAGGGGCTCCTGTTGCAGGCCTAACATTTAAAAAACAAATTATGTCATTTGAAAATACAAGCTTTTCGTGCTTCAGGAAAAAGAACAACATCCACAAACACAATTTAAGTGGTTTTCTTCTTCCTTTGTTTGTGTTTCTTTTTTTTTTGTTACTCAGTGTTTTTAGGAAAAGGAGTGAGGCTAGCTAAGTGGGACAATGAGAAACCTTTGTTCAGACTTCGTATTTGTGCTCAGAGAGAAAATCCTTATTGAAACTTTTCAAAGCCAGTCTTACAATTGGCTAACGTCAGCCTTTGGGGAACATTGCTTCCTTATAGTCATCATGCTCACTTTAAAAAAAAAACAACGAAAAACTAGTAAATTTTCTTTCCTTCCGTGCATCTCCCATAAACATCTAAATTACTTCCTCTAACAGAGTGAGCTGCTTCCACACAATCAATAGCAGTTTTCAGTTGGATGTGGCATTCTTTGTGCAGGCAGGAAGAGTTCACCAAAAGGTGACAACATCATACACAGTCTGGCTGTTGCACCAAAAGCTGTATACGCCTGAAGAGCCATAGGAGGCTTTCATTTGCTCAGCTGAATCAGGATGTAAATTCCACTTAGATGAATGAGGCAATGGTGCAGGCAGGGTATATCACTTCAGATTTTGGGACAGCACAACATCTGGATAAAACCAACTTAGATAAGTCAGCTACCAGGCAGACTGCAGCACTGATACCTTGCACTTGGACCAGATCAGATGTTTATATTTGCATACATCTGTTCAGGAAGCTAGCGCAAACTGTTTGCCCAGGACGTGGAAAGAGTAATCCTATTTTACTTTATAAATTACATTCCTTATCCTAATTAAAGAGGAAGAATGAAGCATCACGCTAACATTATTATTAGCTCCTTGGATGTACTCACTTGGAAAAATAAAACAGTTGCACCAAAACACATAAATTCATGGTGCTGACCACTCATTTGCAATCCTTCTTCCACATGACAAATAATCACTGCTGGGATGTGTTATCTCCACATCTCTATGCATATATGCTAACATACCTGCAAAGGCATGGCAGATGAAAACCACAAATCCTCTTGTCAAGTGACTGGAACATAAAAACAAAGTCCGAGAAGTAAGACAACATGTTTAGCATGTTTTTTTCCATTCAAAAACTGGGCAGAACTTAAGTGTTTGGCCACATCAAGACATCTTCAGAAAAAGATTATTTCCCTAATGCTCAGATTCAATTCAACACAGATGCTAAGCAAAACTGATCACCAACATACAGGCAGGGATGTGTCATAAAGCAGAAGACAGACACATTGTTCTGCACAATCAAGGACCTCTATTTATTATTTTAGTATTATTTTAATGCAGAAGCAGTTAGCCCAGTGCATATTATTTGGCTGAATGAGCTGAAGTGAGACTCCCCGGGCAGCTGCTGACATAATGAATGATTGTGTGGTGAAGCCCAGAATGTGAACGATGAAGAATTTTGAAAGGCTCTGGAATTTGTGAATAACAAAAGTGGCTACAGTCCCCCAAATCTCACCAATTGTTCTCAACAACAAAGGAGGACTCAAAGGCCTTTGTTTAACAAAATGATTCAAAAACAGGATACAAAAGGAATTAAGGGCTATCTCTACTGGCATAATACAGCAAGCAAATTGTGTCCCCAAGTAGAAAGAGTTATGAATGTATTCTGTCGAACATATTGTTAACTGAATTACTACAGTACTGTTTCTTTTATCCCTTCTCCAGTACTATTACCATGTTTCCCGTGTCAGTAATTCTCAAGGTCTTAGGGGCTTTCGGCCTAGACGTGGAAAGACAGGGAGCTGCTTGGACCATGGGAGATTGGTCCTTCAACATGCAAAGAGCAATTACTTCACCATGCAACCCCCATTCTCCCAAAGTTTCGATTAGCCATGGTCCCTTGGCTTACCTCACTTCCTTATAAGTATTAAAAATAGCCACAGTTACATTTCCCTTTAGTAAATAGTCAATTTGGCTTAAAAAAAACCCCACAACCCTGTTATTGGTGTCATAGAATCATAGAATCACTAGGTTGGAAAAAAACTCTTGGATCATTGAGTACAACCATTCCCATCAATCACTAAACCATGCCCCTCAGCACCTCATCCACCCATCCTTAAAATACCTCCAGGGAAGGTGACTCAACCAGCTCCCTGGGCAGCCTGTTCCAGTGACCAATGACCCCGTTCTGTGAAATATTTTTTCCTGATGTCAAGCCTGAACCTCCCCTGGCACAGCTTGAGGCCACTCCCTCTCATCCTGTCCCCTGTCACTTGGGAGAAGAAGCCAGCACCCTCCTCTCCACAACTTCCTTTCAGGTAGTTGTAGAGACCAATTAGGTCTCCCCTCAGCCTCTTCTTCTCCAGGCTGAACAACCCCAGCTCTCTTAGCCACTCCTTTTAAGACTTGTTGTCCAGTCCCTTCTCATCTTCGTCACCCTTCTCTGGACACTCTCCAGAGCCACAGCATCCTTCTTGTGGTGAGAGATCCAGAACTGAACATAGCATTCCAGGTGAGGTCTCACTGGTGTCAAATATAGAGGGAGAATAACCTCCCTAGACCTGCTGGTCACGCCGTTTCTGATACAAGCCAAGATGCCATTGGCCTTCTTGGCCACCTGGGCACACTGCTGCCTCTTGTTCAGACATCTGTCAATTGACAGCCCCAGGTCCTTCTCCTCTGGGCAGCTTTCTAGACAGACTTCTCCTAGTCTGTAGCACTGCATAGTGTTGTTGGGCTTCAAGTGCAGGATCCAGCATTTGAACTTGTTAAATCTCATGCCACTGGTCTCTGCCCAGTGGTCCAGCCTGTCCAGATCCCTTTGCAGAGCCTCCCGACCCTCCAGCAGATCCACACTTCCACCCAGCTTAGTGTCATCTGCAAACTTGCTAAGGGTGCACTCGATGCCTTCATCCAGGTCATTGATAAAGACACTGAACAGGGCTGGACCCAGCACTGAGCCCTGGGGAACATCACTCGTAACTGGCCTCCAGCTGGAGTTACCTCCATTTACCACCACTCTCTGGGCCCGGCCATCCAACCCGTTTTCCATCCAGGAGAGTGTGCGCCTGTCCAGGCCAGAGACTTACAGCTTCTGAAGCAGAATGCTGTGAGAAACTGTGTCAAAGGCTTTACTGAAGTCCAAGAAGACCACATCCACAGCCTTTCCCTCATCCAGTAAGCGGGTCACTTTGTCATTGAAGGCGATCGGGTTAGTTTGGCAAGACCTGCCTTTCATGGGAGACTTCAGTCTTCTGGATATCTGCTGTAAATAAAATAGAGCAGAAAGGAAGCAGTCTAGGAGGTTCCTGGAGTGCGTGGAACATCCTCACACAACTGGTCAGTGAGCAAACTATCAATGCCGTCACCAGATATACTTGCCCCCACTAGCTCTGTGGTGACATACTGGTGGTCCTTGCCAGCACACCATCTCTCAGGCATTGCAGACACAGTGTCTCCACTATAGGAGAAAGAACTTGATGATGCAAGGCACCGGATAAGCATGAGAAAAAAAAGACAGACATGACCCAAAATGGCTGCCTTTCCCCTCTAGGAGAAAACAAGCCTTTGAGTTTTGGAGCATTTACTGTGGGCATTATGTATTAATTTGGTGAAAGATGAGTAAACGTGATGAAGATTCGTGCTGCACTGACTCATGCTATCCAAACAAATATAAATTGAATTAAAAGACTCAGTTGTGTGCACAATAAACCAAGAAGTATGCTGGATTAAGGATTGGAAAGCTAGCTCACTCATAAAGGTTGTCAAGTATGAGAAATTAGAGAGCAGACATGAGCAATGATGATGCTGAACCCAAAGGCAGGCACTATAAATCAGAAGAATGGCAAGGGCAGCTCCTGAGCTAAAAGAGGAGGGACCAACACCCATAGAGGAATAGATCTGGTTCCACTCTCTCCTCCTCTTTACGACCCTCACCTGAAGTGCTGGAAAAAGTTTAGCACCCTGCAGGCACCACTGACCACAGTACAAGCTATGCCAAAAACCTGGCCATGACACACATTTGTAGGAATAAGAGTAAGGGACGTCTGTGCAGGACAATTACACCAGTTATCTTTCTTTGCATTTAGGCATTCTTTATATTAAACCACTCATTTCCTGCTGCAGCAGACGAAGTCAATACTGCCTGTGGTGCCTTTTTGCCAATTACTCTAACACTCTAGCTGCAAGCAGTGCAATAAAAACTGCTTGTGCTACCCAGACTGCTTCAAGTCAATGCGAATTTGGCAATCCTTTACCAGGACTTCACCTTGGGACGCAACTTGGACCTGGAAGAAAAGGTTGCCCTGCCGTTAATTTCTACAGGTACCTCATAAGCCCATCCTGTCTTTCTGAGGAAACACTGATTAGGCTACAATAAAAATGCAGCTGGAACATGTGGCCAAAGAGTGTATTCAGTTTCTGGCCTCCTTCAGACCTCTGGACAGGAGGAAACTCAGGAAACAAGACAGATTCATCAGCATATCTTTACAAAGACTTCAATGCATCTTTGCTGACATTAAGTACTAGGTTTTCTTGCTGAAAGTTATTTTTTATGAATTGTGAAATTAGCATTAAATATTCCAATTCCAGGAGCTGTGGCAGCATAAGAAAAAAAACAAACCAAACCAAACCAAAAACCAAAAAACTAAAACCAAACAACATAAAACCATGTCGTTCATGGCAAAAAAGAATATGCTTTCCAAGTAGTGGTATCTCTTGAAATACAGTTTAACATCTGTTATTAATTTTGCTGCCTTGCACACTTAAACCATTACTTATTCTGTCTCGGCTACAAACTGAAACGATCGTTCCCAAGCCTGACATTAAACTAGGGAAACATCACAGTCAAGAGTTCACCTGTCCTGCACTTTAAAGGAAGGCCTTCTGCTAGCTATCTCTTAAGCCCTAATTCCAGCCCCAGAACTATCATCCCTCCCTGTCAGTCCCATTTTAGCCTTTTGCCTTCAGCAATGCTAATTTATGGATACAGATATATGGCATGGAAGTGACTGTATGCTAGCTGCTGATTTCCATTGTTATTCCCAAAAAGACACATGGGTTCTCTAGTGGAGATACAAATGTTTATTATTTGCTTTCTAATATCATCAGAATTGTAAGTAATAACACTAGAAATGCTGGATCCTGGCAGCAAGTAAAACAGTAAACCACAGGAGCAGATGCCCCTAAACAGGGCTCCTCCTCCCCTGCCCCATGAGCAACTGTGAATCACTGCACCCCTACAAATTCTGCATTTATTAGCAATTTCTGCATTGACATAGTTTGGCACTGGCCATCACTTGGATCACACAACCATTTTGAGGCTCTGGAGCATGTCCAGAGAAGAGCAATGAAGCTGGTGAAGGGGCTGGAGAACAAGTCTTACGAGAACCAGCTGAAGGAGCTGGGGTTTGTCTAGCCTTGAGTAGAGGAGGCTGAGGGGAGACCTTACTGCTCTCTACAACTACCTGAAAGGAGGTTGTGGAGAGGAGGGAGCTGGCCTCTTCTCCAAAGTGACAGGGGACAGTTCAGACTAGATATCAGAAAGAAATTTTTCCTGGAAAGGGTCATTGGGCACTGGAACAAGCTGCCCAGGGTGGTGGTTGAGTCACCGTCCCTGGAGGTGTTTAAAAGATGGGTAGATGAGCTGTTCAGGGACATAGTTTAGTGGCAGACAGGAATGGTTGTACTCAATGATCCAAGAGTTTTTTTCCAACCTGGTGATTCTATGATTTTATGATTTTAAGCTATAATGGCATACCTACCCCAAAATTTGGCAGAGGACTTCAACATGCTGAAGTAAAAACACCTCTCCACCTGGTTCTGCCATGTCTAAAATGAAGACCCTAATAGCTCATCCAGCAATGGTGCCACAAACCACAAACCATAACTTCTTTCAAAGCCCTTTGACATCCTCCAGAGGAATGATGTGTATGAAGAAACCATTGGAGTTAACCTATTATTGGAAAGTGCATCTTATCATCTCTGCACCTTCAGGATCCCATCTGCGCAGTGGCACCAACAGGAAGATAAAGTCCTTGCCCCAAAGTGCATCAAAGAGTATCACACCTATCAGAGGAACCTAATAGAGCCAATGGCAGGTTAAGGAAAAATGAAACAGATTTGGGCACCACTGGCTGCCATGTACCGTTCAGCAGGAATGCTCTTGTGCCTTTCCCAGAACTGCCATGCCCTCATCCTGTTAGCATACGAGAACTGGGTTTGGCCCCCAAATTATTAAGCTGCCTCTGATCTCAGTGATCATTAATATGTGGACAATAGGCTTAGCCCCTGCATAGCAGCTGCTGTGCCCTGCAAATGACCTTAAATTGGCAAGGGACACAATGGGGAGACAAGGGCTGATTCAGAGCTGCTCCCAGCCATGGCACTTCTTATTTACACTTGCCAAAGCACAATCGCGACTTCTTCTGGATGAAAAAAAAGGGTTATGAATTTACTTTGTCAGGGCTCCAAGGCTAGATGCAGACTTTTTTTTCAGGCAAAATGAAGCTCCACTTAATCTGTCTACTGAAGCACAGAAATACAGTTGTTCACAGGGCGGAGGAGGAAGCAGATGCTCGGCATGAAGGAATATCCTGGTAGTATGATTTTGCTTCTCCAAGACATCCAAGGATGGTTATTTTACCTTGTGTACTGGGAGTCTATTAATTTTTGTGTTCCAAGTTAGAACTCTCTTAGTAGTCTTGGGGAGCCCTTAAAAAAAGTAAAATCTCACTAGTTTCCCCCTTGATCTTTTCAAATTTAACAGATAAATAAAAAATAGACACAAAATCAGCCCTGCTCCCTGCTGAAAACAGTGGAATATGCTGCACTTCTCTGTATCAGGAGTCCTAGCCTCCAAGCCTCCTGGGCCCCCTGGCCCTTTCTAGGTCTAGTCACCTAGCATCTCTAAGCACTTTCCTTCCCTTCCATCCATATCTCAGGTTGAAGATAATCCACACAATTTAATAAAGATCGAGATTCAGCTCAAAAGTGGTGGCTGTGCATAGTCTAACCCCAGCACCCTGTGACTGCACCTCCTTTTGGCTGTTTTAAAATGGCAAAACCCCAAATGAATAAGAAGGAGCGATGCACCCCCTGGGAGCACGACCTAATCACCATTATATCATGCTGGCTGCAGAACACATTTTGAGGTTTGGTGCATGCTCTGAAAAACTGCAATGTTTGTTCACACATAAAACTCACAGAAGCAATATGATGCTAAATTAGCTATAATTTCTTCAAGTGGACTGTTTTTCTTTTCTGCTGATGATTTTTATGCTCGTGGTGCATATTAAAGGTAGCCTCACCAGACAGGTATAGTGCATTAAAATGGAAACTTCAATATGGTGAAACAAGATGTGTCACATTAAACATCATTATGTTTATTTATACTCCAGGAGGTAATGACCACAAGATGCAATCTAACAGCAACTTTATCTGCAGATTATTAAAAACTTCACCTTCTAGCAAGTATTATGCTGCATAGCACCTACTATTAGCAACAAGAATAGTTATTTATAAAAATGTTATATTTAGAATTACATCATATATTTACACAGCAGGTCAAGAAGATACATGCTTGTTTAAAGTTGCCCATCTTGTACAAATACATGCTTCATGCTTCCCAAATTTTCAAGATTCTCATCATAACGATGCCTCAGCTATGTACACCTGGGACTTTGAAACTTTAAAATAATCAAATAAAAATTCCTTTCCTGCATATCATCTCAAGCACCCGTCAAAAATGCCACTCTGGAGCCCACAGTGGAGTTGGCCCATGCACAGCTCCAAAGCATGAAGCATTTAGGTATCTTGTCCAGTACAGCACAATCATTATTTCACTGGTGTCTGACCTAAATGTACACGTTTCTAGACTACTTTCTTTCTGGACACAGATTATTGCTGGTTAAGACATTAAAAAGCATAGTTCTATATTTCAGCTTTATTCATCAGAGCTTAGAATTTGGGGAATTAAGATTTTGTTCAGCGCAAAAAACTACCTTCAAACTGGGCTTGAATAAGAGTAGATAAGAAACAACATAGACTTTCAGATCTGCAAAGCAGGAAAGGATTTACTTAACACTCCTCCACCAGTACTCACTAGCTCTGACAACTAAGAGGGGAAAAATACACAGTGTATTTCCCAGGTGGCCCTGAAAACAGAAGCCCTTGCTAAATGCCAAGGTTTTTGCTTGAAGCTAGTAAAGCAGCACTGACCTTAAGATCTTGTCTTTTTGATCTTCCTTATCAAGACTGCTTGCCCACACAGCATCATTAGCCAGCAATTAATGTGACCAGCCATGGGAACAAGCCCAATCTGTCCCTCACCTCTTCCCCGCCCTCCTGGTTCATGGTATAGTTTGGTGCATGTCCTCAATATCTGCAAAAGCTGTTTTCCCAGTAAAGTAAGGAGGTTACTAACAAGCATCACGGAGAGGTTTTGTTCAACAGTTCAGCACATTTCAGATAATTTCCCTCTCATGCCTCCATAATTTTCTCCTGAAGTCTGCTGAAATCTCAGTGACCTGTTCATCTTTTCCATGTGTAGGAACAAAAACATATAAAGAAAAACAAAATTATTTTATTGCAAAGGTGTGCAAAGAGATCCAAAAGGGACCATATGGAGACAAGACCAGCTTAAGCAGCTTTTCACTTACTTTAATGAACACAAAAAAAAAAAAAAAGCCCCATGCTACTAAGAAAGCTTTTTTGATATTAGTTAATGATTTTTTTTAAAGAAATTACTAAATCTAGCAGGTGTAAAACTTAACCAGGAAATAAAATTCTCAAAAGACTTCTTCATATGCAGAAAACTATGGTCAGACGTCTTAAGGAGGGGGGTTCAGGCATCTGAGTACCACTTGCTAACCTGCACACCAGCAAAGAGCTTCCTAGAAAGCCAAGGGGACTGAAAAACAGTGAGAAGGCAGCAGCATTTTGAAGTTTTATTAGCTCTCAAGGTGACGAAGAGATGCTTTTGCCTTGAAGGTTTTTCTCCTTGTACCCCAAACCTTGAGAGAGGGGTAATCCCTCAATTTCTGCTCACCGAGCTCAAGTAATTATGCTATAAGTTGTGCAGGGCTCCTGCCACCGCTTTAGAATCACCCTTTCCAACCAGCATATTACATTAATGTTACAACTATAGACATAATTTCTGTGGCTCAGGGGATGGGAAGGGAGCCAGAAGCTCTGATATACTCAGGGCACCTGCATGACTTTGTGTATCACCTTGCTACAGCTCTCCACCTGTAAAAAAACATAATGGGAACATTTCCATGTTAAAATTTGAGGTGATCAGTTGTGACAGCAAAGAGGTTCAAAATAAGCAACTAAGCAAGAAATGACTCCTCCTACAGCTAGGGATGGTCATATTTCTATTTCAGAATAATATTATTTCCACATTGGTTATATTTTCTGTTGACACTTCATGAGAGGTGTCAGGCCACTCAGAAACATGAATAAAGCACCAAACTAAAATTAAGAAGAAATCATAATAATAACAGCAACAACATTTTACAGCAATCATACAACTACTAATAAGAACAAACCCATCTCTAAAATATGCCTAAGACATGAAAAAGCAATGAGCAGATGACTCTGTTTCTATTTTGAGGAATGAACAAGTTTTGATAGCATTTGTCTGACAGAATCATTGCCATCTACTACCTGAAAGTGAAGCAGGTTCAAACCCGAGACAAAATTCAAGTGTCCACCTCTTTTCACAGCAAACCAGAGGACAGTAATAAATACAAGGCCAACTGATACTCAAATTACTTACAAAAAGAGGACTGTATTTAAAACAAAGAGCTATATTACTTCTTGGTAGGGAAGATTACAAGATTAATTGCATTATTTATCCAGCAAGATGATTATTGTCAATGCAAAATATATGAAAATCTTGCACTTTATTTGATGGTGGAGACAAATTAGAAATGCTCACTTGCACAGCAAGCATCCTTGTACCGACTGCTCTAGCACCATCCTGATGATGCACTGAACACTGGCCTAAGCAATGATTAGCAGTTGGGAAGCAGAGTGCCACACAAGTTAAACAGCAAAAATGAAAAGCCACCTTGGTGCAAGCAACCTCTGTCTCCCAATAGAGCAGAAAGCACAGCTGGTGATCTGCCAAGGCCATCAATTCCTCCATTCACCCAGACAAGCTAATGACAATCAGAAGAATCATTGGAAAGGTCAAAAGCAACCTCACTCAACAGAGCTCATGTCAGTACAGGCAAGGTACTTGTATATCAAAATTAACAGAATCGTTAAAAATTCTCCCTGCTGCAGAAACCCTGGAGGAATGGCCAGTGATACATTTTAGATAGAAGTCTGATTCAGCTAAAACTATACTCATCCCAATGCAGGAAAGATCTCAGGTCGGCACTCAGCTCCAGAGCTTTACTGTAGGGAAGGAAGAGTTGAAGCCAGCCCCCAGGGGACACATTGTCTTTGGCTCCCAAGGCAAGACGGCTGATGTGTGGTCATCACTCGCCTTAGCAACAATTTCAATAACCACCCTCAGGAATCTACACCAATATGGGATCAATTCACACCACAACAGGCATCTGCACTGCCTTCAAAAGCCTGCACATAAAGCCTTCACCAATACAACTTCATATTCATATTAAATCCAACAGCATTTTGCTACTTTAAAACACACACTATCAGTCAAGATTTCATTGCAATCACACCAATGCCACCAGACAGCCTGGGAAGATAAACGAGAAATGCTATAGAAATTGCTCACTGGACAGTTACTTGAGATTTAACTTAAAATTGTTAAGAGAGAAATCAGGACCCTCAGGACCACAGCAAAGAGCCTCTCCACTGAGATTCTGGCAGCATCCCACAGCAAAACATTAAGCCAGAGAATCCTTCCTAAACTAATCATTGTAGGTTCCACCTTCAGAGCCTCTTTTGGGGGGCCAGTGGGGGACTCCTTTACCAAACATCAGAGATGTTCTATTGGGCTTACACTGCCCAGTAGTCCAAAGATTCTCACACCTGACTGACTAACTTCTGCAAAATACTCCTGGTATTTGCTCCAGAAGCTGCTATCTTTTATGACTGTTTCAAAGAAAGTATTTCTTTAAGTCTCTGGAAGTTTTCCCCTTTGAAGAAACATCACAGAGGCACTAGTGAGGTCTGGAGGGTCTCTGTAAATAGTATTGGGGGGAAAGTGGGATAAGTGTGTGTGTATGTTTAGGAGGGTTATCTACCTCTTCTAGATTGCCCTGTATTTTAAGGCAGAAAAAACTGCTCAGAAATGAGGAATGAACTTTTGCTTTGAGAGAAGCAAAGCTAAAGGTGAATCCTTAAGCTTTCCTACAGCAACCTGAAGCATGCTAGCTGGCAGCAATATTCAGAAAACAAACCCTTAATTCCTAAATATAAGGTATAAAATTTGTTTGAATTCTCCTAAGGACAATGCAGGCTTTCCAGGTTGAATTACTATCACGTTTTTCTCAGCTTGTTCCAGCATTTATTATTATAAAGTTCTCTTAATTGCAAACCACTGGGAAAATTCACCACCCCCTCTGGATGCACAACATGAAGCCAATGGCAGTATCTCATAAGTACATATCTATTCCAGGAATGCAATGTTTAGAAATATTTTTACAGGCACTGAAAGCCTTCTAGTGATTTTAAAATCGTCACACTAAGGCTGTGATTCAAGGAGATGGTGCAGTCCAGGGTTGGCACATGCCTAGCTCTTAACTTGGCTTGTGGTATCCTGATGCACACCAATGGAAGATTAATGGAGGTGGAAAATGATAGTCATGTTCCATACCACCAGCTGGTAAAGTTTTTCAGCCGCATTTTTTAAAATGCCGATATTAGGGGCAGATTTTCAAAAGACCTGTCTCCCATCCAGCCTATCTTTAACGATTTCTCTGGCTAGATCCCATCAGCAGCCAGGGAAGCAGGTTGTATGCAGAAATCAGACAGGAGAGGATAAATGAGGATTGTTTTAGGAAGGAATAATTTTCATCCAGAATAATTCTAAAGCAGAAATTATTCCTAATATGAGGCACCATTTTTTCTTCCAAAAGTATATCCAGCATTGGAAACTCTTTCTCAAACACACTGCTACAAGCCTTACTGCCGCTCCTGCCCCAAATGTATGGGTTCATGCAAATTAAAATAAAAATAATAAAAGAAGTGATGGAAAAAATGCATACGAAGCCTTCAGCTCGACCCAAAACTGAAATAAAAGATTTTTCTACATGCGAGGCTTTGCAGACACGTAACTTGACCCAGGCATTCAGGTGTAGCCTCTGTACATTTAAGCAACTCAGCCAGGGGCAGGCTCAACCAGCCCTGCAGAAGAACCTTGGATCAATCTGAGCACAAATTTATTGGGAAAGTCAGATAAGTATCGATCTGCCCACTTGCCTAGGGAGTAAAAACACAGACTGTATTAACTGGAAAATGCTTTTTTTCTCCTCAGTCATTGTAATTAAAATTTCTGTATCACTTCAGGGTAAAGCAGCTTATGTCCTGCCCTACTCTCAGAAACAAGGACCTCTGTGGTTTCCACCATGAAAAGGCAATAAAAATGATCCTCCATCAAAGAAGGGAACTTTACATTGTTTTAAATATGAAACTTGCAATCATTTCAGGTTATCAGCAGCACCTAAGCTGGTAAAACAAATCCATATAGCTTCCAACGGTGGGTCTGCCTTTGAAGCTGTTAAATGTCATTTTCAAAAGTGCTCCAAGGACATAAACTCCACTGACTTGTAAAGTTTTCTAATTCTACAAGATAGATTTTTAAAAGATGTTTAGGCTCCTCTTTCCCACTGAAATCAACAAGAATTAGTCACAGACTTTCAAAAATATCTCCCAAAGGCAATGCAGAATTAAACTTTCGTTATTTAAAGGAGGTTTTGTCAAAGCTTATAAATTGCCAGCCCTTTCAGTTTCTATCATTTAATGGATGAGAAAAAAAGGAAATAAGAGATGGAAATAATAATACAAAACAAAGAAAACACATTTTCCCCTTTTCTACCCATGCTATTCTTTGCATTACTGATTTTCAGAATGGCATTTAAAATAATGTGGAAGCAGAAAGTAAAGGCAAATTAGTAGAAAGACAGAAAAAGCTCCACTGAGATACTTAGTAAAATTTCTAAATTCACAATTTCCGCTTACGTTTTCACTTGCATATTCCAGGGTTACCTCAGTTGATCTCATTAACATAGAGAACCACTACAAAAGACTCCTATTTAAACATCCTCTTTCATAGCCACTGAAGAAGGAATGGAAATATTTATTTTGAAAGTGTTTTTTTTTCCTTCATTTCTTTGAGATAAAAAGAAAGATACCTAGGCAAGATTTCAGCATGCCATAGCATGCACTGTTTAAATGGGCCATATTGTCTGTTGCTGAGTGGATTTAAATACCCAGCTGGGCAGTACAAACTATATGGTTAAGTCTGTGATATATACAGAAGACTGAAAATCACCATATGGCATCTATTGAGTATTTCCCAACCTCCAGGGCTGTCTCAATATCCTGCCTAACAACTGATTGCAGCAACTATTTTATACCTCAGTAACTATTAAGATAAAGACTTCTAACTCCTGGAAAACTTATTTGGTGGTTGCAAACCAACTTGGTGCTCTTGAAACTTGGGAGGAGGCTTTATCTGTTTCTAAAACTGGATGCATTCCTGGCTAAATGCTTTCCCTGTGGATATGCAAGGAGATGAATAAGGTCAAAAGTCCAGCAAACCTCAGCTGTCTCAGACCAGCACCAGTAACGTGCTTGAGTCATTTTGAGAATGCCATGCTGAGCTGGCACCCAGCCTTCTCAGGTTTAGTGCAATGAAGTACCCAACTGGAGAAAATGGACATCTACCTCCTCTGGAAAATCACTATGATGCTGGGTTTTTAAGAAAACCTACACTAAAGTTTTAAAATGCAGTGATTTCTGTAGTGAAAGCATTAAATAGTTTACTGAATCACTTAGAAAACCTTTATCCACAGAAATCACAAAATAGGAGGATTTTCCATAAATACTTCAGAAAAAAAAAAGTTATTTTGCAGAAAATTAAAGCTATGCTATACTGCCAACATTTCTGACTAAACAATTTACTCATAGACTATATTATGATAAAACAAAACTTAAAAAATCTCTGAGATTATTGCAAAACATGTTTTCTACAAAGATGCTGGTTGCTAGGTAGTAAACTTGTGCTCCACTTTGTTCCTGTTAAACAACCTTTTTCTTTTAAGACTAAACTGAGAGTCAAAATCCAAAATTACTGTTAGAGTAGAATAGTTTCAGATCAAAGTCCTTGCACCACTTCATTCAGACTGTCCTTTCTGACTCAAAACACACTATGTTTTCAAACCTATTGACACTGAATAATTTTACATAATTGTGTTCTATATTGGGTAAGCCCATGGCTCAATTAGGACTAATGTTGGGAGATAGAAAGGCAGCATGTTTTGCTATGTTAAAATGAAAAGGAGGTAAAGAATTTGCCTTGGTCTGGCTTTGATGCATAAGCTCTGCTCCCAGTTAGCTGACGATATCGCTTTATTTCCCCTTCTCCCTGATATTTAACTTTTCTTGCTTCTTGTGAGCACACATGCTCGGCTTTACTTTATTAAGAGGGGCTCTCTCCCTATTTCTTCTGAGCTTTAAGCCTTTTTTTTTAAGGAAACAGTAAACTTCAAACAGCTGGACTAACGCTCAAGTACACGCAATTGCTAATCAACACAAGGCAGTTTTGGACACAGTCACTCATTCATTTGCCAACAGTTATAAGCAAAACACCAAACAAACCACCTAACCGTGAGCTGAACAAAATTTGTGGGGTGAGAGAGCTCCACATCAACTTCTTTGCTGGCCCAAGCATGACTGGTATGCAAAATGCAATGAAACACCATGAAACACATTGCCATGTAAGCTAGTAAAGGTGGCTAGCCCAAAAGCTTTATGGCTAATGTGTTACATTCATCCTGGTAGTATTTAAATGCAAGGAAAGCAATGTGCTGCACTTGTCAGCTGACAACTGAAAGGATGAATAACAGGCTTTCTGGCAGAGCTAGTAGGAATCAGCCCCAAATCTGCTCAAGGATAGTTTTAAAGCATTGCAACTACTGCTGGCCAAAGAACAAGTTGTCTTACTAAACCCATATGCAATGCCAGCCTGAGTGGAGCACACCAAATCAGGTATTTCTCGCCACAGTGGTCTTCTGCTTCTGTGCAGCCTCGCAGCAAACTCTCTGAAAAGCTGGTTCCGGTTCATGGCCACACTGGCAAGGAGAAAGCAGACAACTCAGCAGCATTCATCTCTCACAAAGAAATGCGATCATCTCCAGTAAATTCCTTAGAGCAGATCGCAGCAGAAGCCTAGAACAAAATTAACTGGATGTTCTGTCAAAGCCATTAGGCCAGGACTGAATTCAAAGAAAATTATGTTCACTGATGTCTTCATATTTACTTCAAAATGCAGTCATTTTGACAGGCTCATGAGGTAGAAGATCTCATTTTATGAAGGTCTTAAGGGACAAGAGGAGCAGAAATATAACATTTTGCTGTCTCAGTCAGCAAAACGATCGCCTAACTACTTTACAACCGACTTTCAAAACTACAAATCCAGTTATCTGGAGTAATTTTAGCCTCTTAAGAAGATACATGGTGCTTCAGGTTGACCACAAAAGCAACAAACTTCATATGTATGATAAGGCAAATTTTCCTATTTGTAATATAATGTTTCTGCACATAATCATCTCCTTCAATTTAAGGGCAACTTAAGGAGCACAGCCTACCAACCAGATGACAGAGCACAGACATCATTTGCAGTCCTGACACCGTCTGTCTCAGGGTCTTCAGATGGAAGCAAAACCAGGAAACTGAGATGCAAGAAACAGCCTGCTTTTGATTCTGCAAGTGAGTGCCATGGCCTCAGCATCGCCAACACAGCACCCAGCAGAGTGCTCCTGGGACACTCCCTAGGACTTATGGTGCTTCCTATCATCAAAGCTGTGACAAGTAATGCTACCATAAAGCATAAACCAATTAGCTGGCAAAAATGAATTAACGAATCTTTTCTCTAACTTGATAAAAAACAGTTTTGAATTGTCAGTAAAAGGCAGGAGTAAAGGACAGCCACAGCATCAGCTGCATGACCTTATAATGCAGGGTGTCTAAAAGCTACTCTGCTTTACTCCAGAAAATGAGCTACAGCTGCCCAAAACGCTGGAACTTAAGATTCATCTCAAAATCTTAAGATTTGCTGGGTACCAGCCTAGGTCTCCTTCCCCTTGCATTTTATGGTCTCTATTCAGAATAAGCAAGACTTAATTTCCAAAAACTTTCAATCTTCCACTTGTAATTAATTGTCTGCCAAGCATGAAAGAGATGCAGCAGTCTTTTTGGGATGACGTGGTGAAAGGAGAAAACGCTGAGAGGCCAACACTGGTACCAGTGAAAGGCATAAGTGATTTTCAGAACTGCTCTGTGAAACCGCCTTGCTACTGAAGCCAGGACAGATCTCTGCAAAGGCTCATCTTTGCTGTGCAGCCAACACTCCTGGAAAAGGTGAGTTTCTCATACAGAAGATGGGAAATACACAGTTTACTGCCAAACACACAAACAGGTCTATACAGAAAGCTTCTAGGAGTAAGTGGCTTGGAAATGATCTCTAGTCTGCAAGTCCAGGACAGTACAATTAGAAAATAACTTCATGTAATACCAATTCCCTGCCTCTGATTACTGCATTCCCCAGCCCTGAAATTACTGTAGGGCTCGATGTCTTGTTAGTAAGCAGGTGCTATGCTTGACACGAGCACAGCTGGGTGTGCCCAACATCACTGATAAGAAGAGGCTCTCAGTTCTCTTTAAATAATTTTTACCTATTCCCACTTTGAATATTTATAATATGATATCCTTATAATTTTAAAAAGTCCAGTTTTTCCTTCATTTAAACTGATTTTTTCTAAGCTTCTGCCTCCATCACATTTTAATTTCATTTTCTACTCTTTGCATATTTCTGTTAGCATTTTCAAATAAGTCCTTTGCTCCACGTAGCCTCAAACAAAAAGGATTAATAACAATTAAAAAAAACCCAACACACACTCCCTCCAGGAATTTAAGGATTTCCACTCTGCTTGCTGTCATCAAACAAGAACAATGCAAGTAATGCAATAAGAGCAATACTGCCTGACTGCTGATTGCAGTTAACACATTAAATCCCCACAAAGGGCCACTTTTTGGTCTGTCTATAACATTTTCCCTTCTTCAAGCCGTTTCAGGGGAAATCCAACAGCATTACAAGCCGAGGATGCACTCCAGGAGAGCAGGGATGGGGCTGGAATGGGGCATGGCCTGTGGTCACCCATGGCTGGCAGGGAGACCCAGAGCCTCTGTCCCACCAAGGCTGGGAGAGCCGACAAAGGGCACGAGCCGAGCACACCCAGACCAGTCAGGGCATGGACAGCAGAAATGCTGCTGGTTTATATCTGAGGCAAGAAGGAGCTATTTCTGCAAGCCCCAGCAAGCCCAGGAATTTAAAACCCTTCCTGGGAATCCATGCCACTTGCACCCTGTTCTGTCCTGACATCAAGGACAGCCTGAATTAATTAGGGATGAAATAATTAGGCAAAACATATCTTGTAAAATTATCAGAGGACGTCTGAAGCACATACAATGTTACAATAACTGCAATATCTGCATAACCTGTCAGAAGCAATAGAAATAAATGAATGTTGCTGTTATTAATGATGAAGTTGTCTTTAAACCCATTAAAATTACCATAGCCTCAGACCCAGAGAGGAGAAAGGTGGTGGATAACATCTGTACTAATTACAAGGAAGAGGAATCTGGTCAACCTGGTGGATATAGCATGTCAGGCAGGCAGAGTGCTCTGAAACAGCTAACATTTCTAGACGAAAAGGAGGAAGAGGATTGGACTGCACCAAGAAACTAAAAACAAATAGAGAAAAAAATAAAAAAAAATGTTGAATCTGGATTTTCATTTTGAGCAAAATTAAATCCCTTCCTCATCTCCAAAAACATGTAATATATATTTATTAGAGTTCAGATTTTTAAAAAGTAGGTATGAACATGGTTCACTATAAAGACATAAACTGACAAAAAATTAAATAATTAAAATGAAATCAAATGTGAAGCTTCGCTTTGTTGTAATTAAGATTGACTTTAATGGATAAATGTTGATTTTGGTGTGATGTCTCTTGCCCAGGAGCAGCCAATTAAAGTTTCTGCTTAACATAAGCATTTCAAATTGCCCAGAAAGTGAAACCGTCTTAAGTTATCATCCTGCAATTTACAAAGCAAACAGGCAAATCTGAGGCTACTATTGGGAAGATAATATCCCAAGAAGGGAGAATGCTGTGCTGGTGTTGGTCACACAGATTTTGCAAATACGTATATGCAATACCCATCTCTCCTGCCTTGAAAACAGGTACCAGTTGCAATGCCCTACAACAGAATTTGAGCTGACTCCATGCTAGCAGGGCAGCAAAGCATTAGAAGTTGCTAAATCCTGAAATTTTCCCTCCATCAGAGGAGTCAAACCCACGTAACTCCTGTTGCAGATAAAAGTGCTGTAAAATATTGTAGGAAGGGTTGAAGGCTTATGAGACTGGCAGAGCTACACTTGTCCATAAAGCAGATATCCACACAGCTCTATACAAGATACACCTAAAGCTGAGCTCTCCATGGGTGTTTACAAAACTGCAAAAGGGAGGGAGAAAAAAAGAAAAAAAAGACCACCAAAAATTATTTACTGTGAATTTTCTGTCCTCCATAGACGGGATCTTATTTTAGACAGAATAAAGTGGGGAGGGGAGCAGGGGTCACAAGCAGCTCTGCAGTGCCCAAGATAACTCAAATAACCCAGCTTTGACACGAAAAAATCTGATTTTTTCAGAGTTCAACTCTTTGTCGCAATTCACTGTGCTGCTTCCTTCACAGCCAGTGGCTTGCTCACCAGCTCACTCAAGCAAATTGGTTTCCTCCTGGAGGCAAAAACAACTGTGGTTTCTCATCTTGAGAAATCATCAGGATTCAGCTTTTAAAGATGAATTTCTATGCAGCAACTGTTTATTTTCTAAATAAACTTTAGGTGGCTACACAGCTATCCTCCCTCCAATGACCTAAATATATATTTCCACCTGCAGCCAGGATGGTTTGGTGTGCACACATGGCAATGAGAGCTTGGCAAAGATGGGTCGTTACCCAACATTTTATAGTTAGTAATCCTGACTGTAGTTTGTATCATTGCCAAACTCTCATCATTTGATGCTGAGAAGATTCTCCAGCATGTAATTAAGTCCAGGGATGTCTTGCAGGCAGCAGGAGGCTCAAACTGATACAGTGCTATGTAAAGTCTAGCATGTAGGTCATACAGTTGGTGGGTAGATATAAATATATGTATATATATACACACGCATATAGCATCTTCATTCCTTTGCATACCCATGCCTTCTGAACATGCCTTCTGAACATATTATTAATAGCAGCAGAGCTTGCAGCTCTGCATAGGTAGGAACACTGCTGATCTAACATTTTGCATGTTTACTCTCAATGGATATTTGAGATTAACTCTGTGGGGCATTTCTTTTGTACCTCTGTTGAGAAAATATTATTAAATAGAAAGAACCCCCGTTCTTGCAAGTGGCCTGCAGATTTTTTGTTCTGTTAAAAGATTAGTTATAACTTAATGTGAAAACAGGGTAGGAAAGACGAGTTTTAGTAATTCGATTACAGCTCTGATGTAGCACAGTTCCCCTTTTGAAGTTCTCCTCTTTTCTAAGGAGCCTGCTGACACTGGAGGACAGAGATGGCCAGGGAATGCAAAATCACTTATAAAAATCCCACTTATTCCTGTGATGTGAGCAGCTGACATATAGACTGGGCAGCAAAATATTTGATTCCCGTCGATTGCAAACATGATCTAGACACAAGCAAATGCATTGAAACTGGTAAAAGCACTGGAGAACAATTCTTATGTGGAGCAGCTGAAGGAATTGGGGTTGTTTCGCCTTGAGAAAAGGAGGCTGAGGGGAGACCTTATTGCTCTCTACAACTACCTAAAAGGACATTGCAGAGAAGTGGATGTTGGTCTCTTCTCCCAAGTGACAGGTGATAGGACAAGAGGGAATGGCCTCAAGCTGCATCAGAGGAAGTTTAGATTGGACATTAGAAAAAATTTCTTCGTACAAAGGGTTATCAAGCACTGGAACAGGCTGCCTAGGGAGGTGGTTGAGTCACTATCCCTGTAGGTTTTTAAAAGGCGGGCAGATGAGGTGCTTGATGATATGATTTAGTAGTGGACATGTACAGTTGGATCTCAAAGGTCTTTTCCAACCTAATGATTCTATGATTCTATATAATTTTTTAAGAATGCTCCAAAAAAGAGTTTATGGTGTCAAAAGTTACTAGTGAAAATGTCACATATAGGCATAGTACTGAATTATGCTGCAATGAATAAAATCACAGTCCTTATTACCATTCACTGAGGCCAGTGATATTGACTCACCAGTGTTTCTTCGAAGTTGAGTACTAGCTTCTGATTAAAAATAATAGAATATGAAGTGAGCTGAAATGTCAGCCATCATCCCACACCTCATCTATAGCATCGCCAATTATAATTTAAAAATTTAAAAATGGGACATAAAGATGTATTTGCCTGTGCGCAGCGTGCATGTGGAAGGCATTTGGATATCAAATCAGCATTCCCAGCCTGTCCTCCAAAATTTTTTAGCTTTTTATTTAGTATATAAATAAATAAGTGAAAGAGTCACACTGTGCTCCAGCAATGACCCATGGCCATCCAGATGAATACATCTACACATGACTTTTCCTCTCTCCTGCAAATAGCTATACCCTCTTTTCACTGACTCAACAAGAATAAATTCAATCTCCTACCTCTTACTGAAGGCAAACCATTTCAGGGCCAGAAATGCCAGGTTTTGGCCGTGTGCTGGGATCTAGATTGCCCAACCCTGCCCACCAGGGCACCTCCACCTAGCACAGCAACCCCCCTTTTCTGCCCTGAAGCTTAACTGAGACAAGACACTGTCATATTCCTTTCAAGGTAAGAATGAGACCTCACCATCAAATGCAGAGAAAAATGGAAACTCTCCACCACCCTGCAGGGAAACTCTTGGCCACACACGGACTTAGACTATCTGCCACGTTGGTAAGCAAACCCAAAACCTGTCATCAAAAACTCACTGGGAACCATACCTCCAGGGATGTAGGAGCACATTTGGGACCTAGATACCCACTCATACAACTAGGTTTTCCTGAAACTGGTGCTCCTCAGGACCTTTTGCTAGGAGAAACCAAGCTACAAGCAGGAATGACACCCCAGTTGTGCTGTGGACACAAACAAAGCAGATACTTTAGGCCAAGCAGACACAACATAGTTCAGTTTACAACTTGATTAGGTTCACATCCACCTCCTGCTCGACAGGTACACATATTGATATATCTCCACATCCAGATTTGTAGACAGATGTACCTCTTCTGCCCTTACAGCATGACCTCAAATCCTTTGTGTGTTGGACCAGCCAGCCAATCCACTGGGAAATGAGAAAGTCCAAAAGTAGCACATATGTAAAGCATACCATCTCAGTGTTTTTAAAAAGGACTTGCAATGAAGGTTAAAAGTCTTCAGCTGAAACTCGTATCTTATGCATTTTTATTTATTATCAGTATTCATCATATACTGGAAGTTCAGTGAGCCCCGCACTGGGCTGAATTTGCTCCACTTCAAAAGCCAATAGCAGCACGTTTAAGAATTTATTATATTTGACCTAAGTGTGGCTCACAAACCACAGCTGTAAACTTACTCCCTGTTTCACCTAAGAGACAGAATCAAGATTGAAAGAAACTGTTCGTAACAAGGCAGACTTTTAAGTAGCTATCCCATCTCTGCATGTCACTGAATTTAGTCATCAAAAGAGGACAAAAATAACAACAAAGGAGATAAATAACTAAATAAGTTAGGCCCATAAATTTGCTGTGCATTTAAATGGATATAAAACCAATTGTAACTTCCCACCACTCTGGTGGTGTCTCAGGTGTTCAGTGCTTAAATGTTATAAATCAACCCCCAGAAGATCAGAAGAGTGATTCACACAAGAACAGACCACTTTGGGCGTCTTTCAGCTTGTATTTGGGTGTTACCATTTTTAAATTAAAATTTTCCAGGCACTTAGGAGGTGAAGCAGCCAGCATGTTGATATTCCCCTAGGACCACATGAATCTAAGCACTGGGGCCTAATGAAAAACAGCACATACTGGATAAAAATGATGATTAAGTGGTAACAAAGGGATTTTCATCAGACGCAGAGTATGAAATCTTTATTTAATAATTTGCATTTTCCTTCATTCAAACTCAGAACAGCATTTATTAAAAGTATAAAGTGAGGCGGTAAAGGAAGCTTCCTTGATATTTCAAGGAGCTTCTTTCTTACAATGGGTCTGTGAAGAATCAATATCAATGGGGTCCTGATTTGGGTTCAAATTGTGGGAATTAGCACATTACAAACAAATAATACAAATCAGTGCAAGAGAAAGAAGAATTTATGCCCTGGAAGGAAGCAAAACAGTAATAATTTTTAGAAGTATATACCGAATACGGCTTGCAATACTGTCTTTAAGGATAAAAACATTACTGTTGATAGAGCTGAGATCTGCTCTATCTCTAGACAAAGATGGGGGGGCGGTTTGCTCTTTGATTTGTATCATTGCTGCTCACACCAAGATAGTCGGAGCACTGGGTAGGGTTTTGGTACCATCATAATAAATCCTAAATAAACACAGAGTGCAATAAATCTCCATCCACAGGACTTTGGCATTATCAGAGCTGGGACTGGATGGCCAGATCTCAGCTACACTGCACCATGCATAGACAAACAGTAGCTGCTCAGAAAGGCAATACGCAATACTCACTAATTCCTAAGCCAGCTCAGCTCTTAGCACAGTAAACATGAGTCAGAGCTCAGTGTAGCCAAATTGGGATAACTCCTGTGAAACTGTTATATTATATTTAGCTTTCTAATTATACAGTCACCAAATATACCCCTCTTTAAGAGGAAGGAAAAAAAAAAAGAGTGGCAGAGTATGAACAAATAGATAGATTCAACACCACCACCATCACCCCCCCAAAAAAAAAAATAATGATTACCAGCATAGTAGACTGTAACATGCCAAAACTCACCAGTCTGTCAGGACAATGAGCTCTGCCAGAGCACCATTCACATAGGCTGAAGAAAACACTGAGTTGGATGCAAGACTCCTGAGGATGAGTCTCTGCTACTCTCCAGCCACAGGAGAGCACCGAAGACCCAAAACTTAAACCATAACCTCTCCATATATCCTGGGGCAGTGGCTGACATTTCCAAGCACCTGGTGAGCTGTCAGCAGCAAAAAAGAATTGTTGTAATAGACTGTCTATCAGCAGCTCAGTTGCATCATAAGCTAGTAATAACATCCTATGATGGAGCCTTTTAATTTTTTTTTTAGTGCTGTAACACCCAACAGCAGAGGCAGAATGGGTCTACTATCTCATCACATTTCTTCTCTAAAAAGTGTTATAGGCTACTGGCTTCAGGATAAGGATAAGGAACGAAAATTTAGAGTATGGTAATTGCTAGGATAACCTGAGCCTCTAATCACTCTCACAGTGGACCCACACTTGGTCATCACAACATGAAGTTTGATTGCTCTTTTCTCAAAGTTTAGCCACAAATTTTAAAAAGATAGATATAGCTCAGTGGAGATACCTTGTGTGAAGCCAAATCTAAGAGAAAGTTGCTGTCTGATTTTCAAATTTTCCCTATAATGGGTTTTTTCAACGTCTACATGGCAAGACATGACTCCTCGAAGCCTAACAAACAAACTGCTGGGATTAATCGTTGCAGTTGCAACATATTCCCTTCCCTGACTGCTGCAGGAGTCCAGAGATCATAGCAAGCTAGAGTTAACACTACATAAAGTTATCTTTATATCAACTAAAATCAGAGAAAAAGTTAATGGCTAAAGTGTCCATTTTCTTTTTCTTAAAGCTCTACCATATGAATGAATTAAAATTCATACACAATGTTGCTATCCTCTCTGTCTTAGAAGGCTCCTTCCAAAATGGTGCAATGTTTATTGAAAACAAAAAACAAGAGAAAAGGCAGACATGATTCTCAGAGTAGTCTGCCTCTGGTCTGAGCTCCTTCCTCTCCCCACCAAAGCCCTGTAGACTTTTACCTACCACCAGCTTTGTGGGAAAAGGAAGTTGAGCGTTTATATAATATTATTAATCACCATGCCCAGCATTTACAGGACATTTCACTCACCACTGTGCACTGATGCATTGCCAGCAGGTGAAAACTTTGTCTATTCATAGTCCTCTGGGAAGAGAACGAAGGACACTGCTCAAGTTTACCACATTTTATATGGAAAGGATGTGTGTTTTCAAGTCTTCTGCTCCCAAACCTGCAAAACTCTGGGTGTTCCTTTTCTGGCCCTGCCTACAGATACTTGAATACTACAGATTCTTCCCACTTGCTTCCCAGATGTACTTATGCAAGGAGCTGCCAGCACCTTAGAAGCACTAACACAGGGCCTTATTTCTCACCTAGCTATGATGTCCAAGCAACCTCTTTCTATTACCTTTTGCTCAGTTAGACTCACAAATAT
Source organism: Clamator glandarius (assembly GCA_033459285.1). Classification (NCBI taxonomy): domain Eukaryota; kingdom Metazoa; phylum Chordata; class Aves; order Cuculiformes; family Cuculidae; genus Clamator; species Clamator glandarius. Next base: position 2,002,280 of record JAUNZM010000072.1, on the reverse strand, counting down.
TTGTTCTCCACAGATTTGTCAACAGGAAGGATAACAAAAACAACCCACAGTTACAGAAGGGTTTCTCTATGGTGCATAAGGGTTAAAGGCACAGTGAATCACAGCACCCAGACAATACAGCAGCTCCTCCATCTGTGCTCTCATCTTGCTCACATGAAGTTCTGATTTCTTTTCTTTCTTATTTTTTTCCCCCTCCACTTGAAGGTTGCTATTTCTGCAGGCCATTGATCTCCAGTCAGAGAAAAAGACTTTACAACACTGAAAGAGTGAAACAGAGCTGGAAAAGGTCACACTATGACATGTTGAACAGCTTGCTTGGTCCACTTAGATCTTCTCTGACTGCAGGAAGTAATTTCACCTGTCCAGAGAGCGGTTTATCTTAAAATTAAATAAGGCAGGCACGACCCGAAATTGCAAACTCTTAGCGATGCAATTCACGCAGCCTCCTTAAGTAAAGGCTTTTTGACTATGTGAGAGCCTGAATTTCTCGAAGTAACTACATTACTACCGACATCTTTAAAATGCTAGCTTGCATCCCATGGCGATACTGACGTTCTGGGCAAGAAAAAGTTTTTCTGGAACTTACTGTTTTTATTGTATTTATTTGTGCAATTTACAGTGAATTCAATGAAATAAGAACAATCTCTAACATAAACATGCAGTCTGCTTCCTAATCTAACTAGATCTAGTAGTAGCTGGCTTGAAATGGGATGAAAAAGACATAGCTGCCATTCCTAAAAACCACAAAAACAGTTGGATGGGAGGGTGTGGGAATGCTGGTAGGATTTTATCCTTCTACTCGCTTCATTGGATCAGTTTTGTAGGAAATGAGTAGGCACCAAAAAACAAGTGTTTTGTGCCAGCTCTGCTCTAAAGCATTGCAAGATCATCACAGGTAATTCAGGTACTAGATCTCTGATGAGAATCAACCCCCAGACTGGACCTCCATCCACAGTCTCCATAGGTCCATGTTTTCTCCCAAAAAGTGCTTGGCTCCCCATCACCGCTAACTGGACAAGGGAGGCCAAAATACTATTAATGGGTTAGCAGAGATGAGCAGAATAGGAAAACTGCTCTGAATGGCAGGTGCTGTATGGGGAAATGCAGAAATATGGAATGCACTTTAATGGCAATAGGAAACATCTCAAGAGGACTGGTACAGGAAATCTGCCAAGCTTCTCTGTCGAGAGATTTCATCTTTTTCCTTGAGGGGTCTATTTTAAGACATTTTCAGTGACCTTACTTAACAGATATTATTCTGTGTTTCAATTAATTTTTACAGCATTATAATTAATATTTTGGTGTCTGCGGGAAGGCATGCTGTGCTGTGTAAAAATCCACATGCGCAGCAAGATGACAAGTGCTATTATCAAGGCGGAAGCAAGAAGATAAGAGCCCTCCAGCCTTGCCTGGCAGGGCAGAGCAGCACCCCTTCAGATGACTGCTCCTGCCTGGGGCCCACACACCATAACACAAGAAACGTCAGCATTCCTCCTCAAATAACTGATCTGATATCATTAAGGTGGGGATATTTTCTCAGGCTAATGAATTTGCACATGAACCCACATCGCAAGCAGAGCTTCTTCCCACCACCTGCTCAAATAACTGAACTTCAGGAGGTGAAAACAGCCAAAGCATCACAGCTTATACACATGAAGTTTATATTAATGCAGCTTTTTTCCTCCTTAGAGAGCTGAATCTCAACTCCTTTTGTCTAACACAGTAATTGCTCTGCACATTGATCCCCTCTCAAGAAAACCACTCTCATACCCCTACACAGGCTTCTTTTTGCAGGGCTCATTTCTGCCTCTGCTTCAACCCTGGGCTTGCAGTAGGCCTGAAGATATGCATGCTGTGTCTAAATGCCATGCTTCTGGTATCATAGTACCTGCAGGCTCTCTGCTCCCCACATATAGCATCTCCAAGCCAAGAGAGATCCAACAGCTTCAACACCCTCATGCACTCAAGCAAAAGATGGTTTCTGTACACTCACATTAATAAACAAGACCAAATTGATGGGACATTGAAATAACCCATTTAAGTCCCTGGGTGTGCTGTTATTTCTGCAGCAATGTCATCCCTCAGTGCAACCTCAAATGCTCTATTTTGATTACTATTGCTATCATTTCAATGAGCCTCATCTTCTGACTGCTTTTATACAGCAGGATCATGGCATGACCATGCAAAAAGGCACGTAAGAATGCTGCTAGACAGGCATTTGGGTGTCATAATGTGCAGTTGTCGGGGCTTAGTAGATGGGAGTGTAAAAGCTGCATTTTTTTAAATTTCAAACTCATAAAAAAACAGAAAAATCTTCTAAAATTCTGAATGATGTGACAGCAAGTGAATTGTGTGCCACAAAATTCAGCAACTTTGCAACATTTGAGCACAGCCATGAATGTGCATTTTAACCATCTACGACTTTGCAAGAGATTATGGTAGAATGTTGCACAGGTGAATACCCCCAGCAGCATCACTAGTGGCTGTTCAAAATGTTCTTCGCTTAGTTTGTAAGAGATCCTAAATCACAAGGAAATGAGGGGATGTCAAACAGTCCAGAAGAGCAAAGGAAACTCTTTTTTTAAAGAGGCAGGAAGAAGCAGCTGGCAAATGGCTGTTCAATGCAATATATTAAACTCCATTCTTGATATAACAAAATAATCATATCGACGGTATAGCACCGAATGTCAACTCTCCTATGAAATGAATGGTCATTCAGCTCAACATTGTAAAAGGGATCATTTTGAAGGGGAAATTCTAATTCTAACTGCTTAGAAGTGGTCATATGTGACCAAGGAATGATCTAGCATAGAGAGTAAGAATGTCCAACTGCAAGAAGGGGTTAAACTGGCTGGAAGCTGGAATGCCAGGGACAGAAGGACTGCTAGCAGGGGACTGAAGTTTCTCAGTGAAACTAGATAAGAAACAGATTTAGTATTGCCCTGTAGCTGTCCTGAAATGGAGTGCTCAGGGGCTACCTTTAGGCAGCAGAGCTGGGCTGGGAGATGGACCCAAGGCCAGGCTGTGGTGCCCTAGACAACCTCTCAGTATTGGTGCTGGTGCAAGCATATGTAAGGAATATGCTTGTGATGCATCTTTGCAGACTCCATGCAGAACTATGCACTGCAGTAGGGTTCTGCCCAGTACATTGTTTGTTACATTTTTCTTTTATATTTAACCAAAAACACATTTAATTCACCTCAAGCAGTACCATAAAAATTCCTCAATACGTTTTTGCACAGTGCCCTAGCGTAAAAAAAAATACACTCCTGATAGCATGTATGAAATCATAAGTTTTCTCCCAAAATCATCTTATTTAAAATGCCATTAACAGCAAACTCAAGGTTACACTCCTTAACAGTAAGTTACTCACATTTGTGGTCAGCTGAGTTAACAATATCGACTCTGGGCTTTAACACCTTCTGACATCAACTAAGAGCCATTTCCAGGACAACCCTTATCTTGTTGTTGGTGTTCTCCTTCCCCAAGCCATTTGGGAGCACAGCATTACGTGATCTATGCAGAGCAAACAAGGTAGGGTAGCAGCTCTATTTGGCACAGTTAGGGTACCATCAACCCAAGCAGCCTGGTGTTTACGCAATGAGAGATAAAAGAAAATGAGGTGTAGCCTGATGAACAAGGTCTTGTCACAAGGAGGTGCAGACACTGTTCATTTCTTAGTTCGTTTTTTTTTTCGGGGTACAGCCCTGTTTTAACTGGAACAGTATTGTAAATTGAAGTATTCAGAATATTTCATGAAGGAATAATGTTCACCCTGAGCTCCAGCTTTATTTTCTTCCTCGCTCTGAAATCAATTAGATGTGGTACTGAGAGAAAAACCTGATTTACATCTCTATGAATAAGCCAAACAGGGAAAAAAAAAGCTTCACAAGTGCAAGGACTCTAACTTAAATATACAATTTCTGTTGCAAGTTTATGGCTATCAATTGCTTCCTTGCTATAACATTTAGAAGCAACATGGAATGTGTCTCACATCTCAGGTTCAGAGTGACAAACTCGGACGGAGTAAGGATTTCAGGTCAGCTCAGCAGATTGCAGACAGCTGGCTTGCTCCGATCCAAAGAGGTTTTGTAAAACACTTGTCACAAAGCAGAAAGACCAACATGAGCCCAGAACAAGAATGGTTGTGTGAGCAATTACGCACAAAAGGAGAGCAGACAGGGTGGGGCAAAATAATCTTTTTGGTACAAGCTATATTGAAAATGGAAAGGGTCGGCACAACTCTTGAAAGAAGAGAGAAGAAGGGGAAAAAAACCCCACACCAGATTCTCTTTTCTCTGATGTATGAATTTTTGAGACTCTCATTCTCTTACGCAAAAAGCAGTGTTAGTATACAATCAGTTTATAACTATTCTGAGAGCTGAACCTAAGAAGAACTAACAAACTGTCAAACTTACTGCAAGTTCTAAATCCTCAAAGCATTAATCATAAAATCACCAGATTGGAAAAGACCCATCAGATCATCAAGTCCAACCATTACTATCAAATATTAAACCATACTCCCTCAGCACCTCATCCACCTGTCCTTTAAACACCTCCAGGGATGGTGACTCAACCACCTCCCTGGGCAGCCTGCTCCAGTGCCCAATGACACCTGCCATGAAAAATTTTTTCCTAACATTCAGCCTAAACCTCCCCTGGTGGAGCTTGAGGCCATTCCCTCTTGTCCTGTCCCCTGTCACTTGGGAGAAGAAGCCAGCTCCCTCCTCTCCACAACTTCCTTTTAGGTAGTTGTAGAGAGCAATGAGGTCTCCCTGTCAGCCTCTTCTTCTCCAGGCTAAACACCCCCAGCTCTCTCAGCCGTTCCTTATAAGGCCTGTTCTCCAGCCCCTTCACCAGCTTCGTTGCTCTTCTCTGGACTCGCTCCAGAGACTCAACATCCTTCTTCTGGTGAGGAGCCCAGAAATGAACACAGGATTCAACAGTACAGTCTCACCACTGCCGAGTACAGAGGGAGAAAAACCTCCCTGAACCTGCTGGTCACACTGTTTCTGATACAAGCCAAGATGCCACTGGCCTTCTTGGCCACCTAGGCACACCGCTGGCTCATGTTCAGTCGGCTGGCAACCAACACCCCCAGGTCTTTCTCCTCCAGGCATCTTCCCAGCCAGACTTCTCCTAGTCTGTAGAACTGTGCTGCTCTCTTAAAAGTGGATTTAAAAAGGAAGAAAAAAGAAGAGCAATGTTGGCCTTAGGAATACACTGTTGAGGAAGAAACAAATGCCACTTCTATATATTTTCACTTCCACTCACAGGAAATTACCTGTGGTGTCACATCCTTATGTTTTAACAGCCTCTTAGAATCGTAGGTTCATTGACTCAGTTAGGCTGGAATAGACCTTTAGTAGTGAGTTCAACTGTAAACCAAACACTACCGAGTCTACAATTAAGGCATGTCCCAAGGATAGTTACTCAACACTCCCCTGGGCAGCCCATTTCAATGCTTGTTAACCCTTTTGATGAACAAATTTTTCCTGATATCCAATCTAAATCTCCCTTGGCGCAACTTGAAGACATTTCTTGTCCTATAACTTGTTACCTGGGAAAAAAGACTGGCCCCTATCTCACTACAACCTTTCTTCAGGCAGTTGTAGAGCATGATAAGGTCTCTCCTGAGCATCCTTTTCTCTAGGCTAGACAATTTCAGTTCCCTCTGCAGATCTTCATAGGACAACTTTTCTAGACCCTTCATAACCTTTCTTGCTCTTCCAGAAGAATGAGCTGGGAACAAAGAGCCTTAAAAGCCAGTATATGAAAAAGGCTTTCCTGCAATATCACTTAAAAATGGGGAACATTGCTTTACAATTCATTAAACAACACATTTACTCACATGCTGACTACATATCATAGAAGTATAGAATGCTTTGGCTTGGAAGAAACCATAAAGATCATCTAGTTCCAAAACCCCTGCCATAGTCAGGAACACCTTCCACTAAATTAGGTTACTCAAAGCCTAGTCCAGCCTGGCCTTAACACTTCCAGGGATGGGGCTTCCATGACTTCTCTGGGCAACCTGTTCCAGTGCCTCACCACCCTCACAGGAAAAAATTTCTTCCTAATAACTGATCTACTTTTTTTCAGCATAAAACCATTACCTCTTGTCCTATCACTGCACACTCTGAGCCCCTCCCCAGCTCTTTTGTAGGTCCCCCTGAAGTATTGGAAGGCTGCTATTATGGTCTCCCTAAGCCTTCTGTTCTCTAGGCTGAACAAGGCCAACTCTCTCAACCTCTCAGCATATGGGAGGTGCTTCAGCCCTCAGATCATCTTTGGGGTCATCCTCTGGACTTTTAACACTTCCATGTCTTTCCTGTGCTGAAGGCTCCAGAACTGAACACAGTACTCCAAATGAGGTTTCCCAAAAATTGAGGGGAAGAATTACCTCCCTCGACCTACTGATCGTATTTCTTTTAATGCAGCCCAGGATATGGTTGGCTTTCTGGGCTGAAAGCACACATTGCCAGCTCATATTGAGCTTCTTGTCCACCAGTACATCCAAGTGCTTCTCTTCAGGAGTACTTTAAATCCACTCTCTGCCCAGCCTGTATTTGTGCTTGGGATTACCTCAGCCCAAATGCAGGACCTTGCACTTGGCCTTGTGGAAGTTAACGTAGTTCACACAGGCCCACTTCTGAAGCCTGCCAGGGTCCCTCTGGATGGCATCCCTTCCCCTCCAGTGTCTTGACTGCACCACACAGCTTAGTGTCATTGGCAAACTTGTTGAGGATCTACTCAATCCCACTGTCCAAGTCTCCAACAAAGATGTTAAACAATACAGATCCTAATACCGACCACTGTGGAATATTACTCACCACTGGTCTCCACTTGGACATTGAGCCACTGATCAAAACTCTTTGAGTGTGACAATCCAGCCAATTCCTTATCCACCAAGCAGTCTATCCATCAAAACCCTCTCTCTCCAATTTAGAGACAAGAATGTCATGTCATAGCAGATTACTTCCCAATTACACCAGTAAAAATTCAGAAGAGGTGGGAGCCTGACATTTACATGACAAATAATCACACAGATGATTAGCAGTGGCTACTTTAAAAAAAAAGAAAAAAAAACACTCCTCACCTTTACTTATGTCTCATTAAGTAATCCATTGGGGTTTTTTTAAACATGCCAAAAACTGGAGATGCACCAGAAATGTGTACACTGAAAAAAAATGAAGTGCTCTCACTTCTAAGGAGTCAGTTTGCTCAGACCAATGGAGCAAAAATCAAATTATTTCCTAACATTTTATCTGATTGCTCAGGCTGATAAAAACTTATTTTCTATTACTGAATGAAGGAAATCACATTATCAGAGCTGATATTCATCAGAAATATTTTGAACTGAATATGTGGACTTCTTTTAACTGAGTTTAAATCGATAATCCCAGTACTGTGGTTAGTGTTATTGAGTTGTATATTGGAATAATATAATTTCAATTATGTCATGTTGACAGTATAACCCTTTGCTATGAGCTGTATTTATTTAGCTAGGAGGTGATATGTACTACTTCTTCATTTGACAAATCAGACACAACATTGCTTTTAATGCTACTTCATTGAATAAAACTCATGGTTTACACTGCTACACACATACTGTGCTCTTCCCTCAAAAGGTCAACACCTTGAAAAGCTTTCATCTTTGATAGGGAAAAAAAAAACCCAAAACCCAATGTTCAGAAGTAAGGCACTGGAAGGAAGTTCAAAGGCAATCATATAAACACACACTAATAAAGAGGGCATCTCTTCATTTACCTTGGCAGCATAAAAAAGGACTACTTTTCCTTTACATGGATAAAATGCTACTGAATAGATTTCCCCACAACAACTGATAATCAGGTTTTTAGTCCCACATTAGTTGATGATGTTCTCTTTCTACTGATGTGGGATGATGCTGATTTTTCATCATTAGCAGAAGAAAAGTTTCCTTCCTTGTAGACATCCAGATTACATTACTTTCTATACCTGGATCTCTCAGTGTATCTTTGACCTGAGATAAATGCACTGCCTCTTGCTTCCTCCTACATTCACATATGACCTCATTCACATATGCTTCTATTTGCAGAAGTGAGGGCTTAAAGCCAATGTACATTTATTCTTTAAATTAATCTGAAGTGAGACTCCATGAGCCCTGAATGTCACCTGCTTCACTTAGGTGTCTTCTACTCACAAAATACCATTCCTAGAGCCATCTGTGTCTGCGTACACTGCTGCCACAGTTCAGCTAAGAAACTATTACCACTTTGCAGCCTTCAATTTAAGGGCATCAGTATGTGACAATTAAATACATTAAATTCTGTTAGGTCAACAAAACTTATGATTTAACTAGCAGAACACATACCAATAATTTGCATGCAATTTTTCTATCAGCAATTAATCTGCTAGACCTCATGGCTTGATCATACTTGAAGGTTGCACTTTTCAAAAAAAAAATAAAATAAAATTACAGATATGCAGGAAAGCACCAAGTTATTACACCACTACCTATAATTTCATTCTTCTTCCTGCCAAGCTGAGTCCAGGTCTTTTGCTGTGCGTACAAATGCTAATTACAGCTCAACACTAATGCTAATCCTGACATCTGCTAATTAGAAGATCACATCTTCTGCAGAGTCAACACTGCTATTCAAATGAAAACATTAATCAGTTTAATTTTTTTTTAAAAAAAGAAAAAATATCAATCAACAAAGCAGGAATTTTAGTCCTTGCTTCAATTAATATCAAAGTGAAAGCTGAGACAACTCAAGAGCCAGTGTCAGTGTGTTCTCTGTGAATATCTGATACACAGTAAAAAGAGAATTTTCTCTGTTCTCAGTAATTGTTTTCTTTCTGTCTTGTTCCTTTTTAATCTTGCTTCTCTATAATCACATCACCTTTGAAACTCAAGACCAGCCATAACCAATATCTCCAGGTATAACCAAGGCAAGCACATTAAACTATGCATGTACATTTGAATAGCTAAGACATCACAATTAAGCTTAATGGGACCTCTCTTTTTTACAACTAACACATGCACCAACAGGATCAGGGCCCTCATAGGCAATTACAACTCATTTACAACCTTTACTATCAACTATCTCTTGAAGAAGACAGTCCACACGCAGACAGCAGGGAAAAAGGATTGAAGGATCAAAAGAAGGATGCAAAGCTCGATGCAAAAAAATAAAAAAGCATCCATTTCATAAATAGATATTGAGCTTATTAAACCCTATCAAACAGACTGCACATGACTGGGCCTAAACACACAGAGATCCTCAGTTTACCCGTTTCTACCTAAAACTCTGTCCTTGGGGTCCTTTTGAAGGATTCCCCACTGCCTAGTACCTCCATTCATTCATCCTGGAAGAGCCCTCCCGCAGAGCAGCTTTGCACTCCCCACGAAAGGAGCTGCCACTTCCCAGATTCTGCTTGTCAGTTACTTCTTTCATTAGCTTCTTCAGCACTTGGAAACCATGGTACAGGCGTTCAACAAATAAAGTAGCTCTGAATAGACGAGGACCCTCTTGAATCTGAAAGACTTCTGAGCTTCCTCCTAGAAAGACCTATACTGCATCTACAAGAAGGGTCTTTCCCATCTACAAAACGGGTCTGAGGAAGAACCCAGGAAACTACAGGCCTGTCAGTCTGACCTCAGTGCCAGGAAAAGTCACAGAACAGGTGATTGTGAGTGCTATAGAGAAGCACATGCAAGAGACCTGGGTGATCAGGACCAGTCAACATGGGATCACGAAAGGGAGGTCTTGCCAAACTAACCTGACCGCCTTATGTCACAAAGTGACACGCCTACTGGACAAGGGAAAGGCTGTGGATGAAGTCTTCCTGGACTTCAGTAAAGCCTTTGACACAGTTTCTCATAGCATTCTGTTTAGGAAACTGTCAGCCTCTGGTCTGGACAGGCGCACACTCTCCTGGATGGAAAACTGTTTGGATGGCCGGGCCCAGAGAGTGGTGCTTAATGGAGTTAAATCCAGCTGGAGGCCAGTTACAAGTGGTGGTCCCCCACGACTCAGTGCTGGGTCCAACCCTGTTCAATGTCTTTATCAATGACCTGGATGAAGGCATCGAGTGCACCCTCAGCAAGTTTGCAGATGACACTAAGCTGGGTGGAAGTGTGGATGTGCTGGAGGGTCGGGAGGCTCTGCAAAGGGACCTGAACAGGCTGGACGGCTGGGCTGAGACCAGTGGCATGAGATTTAACACAGCCAAATGCCGGGTCCTGCACTTGGGGCACAACAACCCTATGCAGTGCTACAGACTAGGGGAGGTCTAGCTAGAAAGCTGCCCAGAGGAGAAGGACCTGGGGGTGTTGCTTGACAGCCGACTGAACATGAGCCAGCAGTGTGCCCAGGTGGCCAAGAAGGCCAATGGCATCCTGGCTTGTACCAGAAACGGTGTGACCAGCAGGTCCAGGAAGGTTGTTCTCCCTCTGTACTAAGCACTGGTGAGACCACTCCTAGAATCCTGTGTTCATTTCTGGGCCTCTCACCAGAAGAAGGATGTTGAGTCTCTGGAGCGAGTCCAGAGAAGAGCAAGAAGCTGGTGAAGGGGCTGGAGAACAAGTCTTATGAGGAGCGGCTGAGAGAGCTGGGTTTGTTTAGCCTGGAGAAGAGGAGGCTGAGGGGAGACCTTATTACTCTCTGCAACTACCTGAAGGGATGTTGTGGAGAGGAGGGTGCTGGCCGCTTCTCCCAAGTGTCAGGGGACAGGCTGAGAGGGAATGGCCTCAAGCTCCGCCAGGGGAGATTTAGGCTTGAGATTAGAAAAAAATTCTTCACAGAAAGGGTGGTTAGGCATTGGAACAGGCTGCCCAGGGCGGTGGTTAAGTCACCGTCCCTGAAGGTGTTTAAGGTGAGGGTGGATGAGGTACTTAGGGGCATGATTTAGGGATTGGTGGGAGTGGTTGGACTTGACGATCTGGTGAGTCTCTTCCAACCTGGTTATTCTGTGATTCTGTGAATTGTTGGACTTGATGATCCTGTGGGTCTTTTCCAACGTAGTGTTTCTGTGATTCTACATAAGTAGGCGTTTCTGTTTCTTCTACAGCTTTGTCTTTCCCCCTGGTTATTTTTGGCCAGCAGACACTAACATCTTGGGTTAGGTTTTTGGTGGCGCTTGTCAAATTTTGGGTAGGGATCCTGCACGCTGCTGCATTCTAGAGAAATACATTTGCATTTCTGGGTGAAGGAGGGCATGGAGGTGTTGACTGTCTTCACACAGTCTTTGCTCCAGAGATGTCATGAAGATAGGGCAGGAGCTCCTGGAAGTCCAAACAAGTACTGAAAGCACCAAACGCAGCCTCTGTTGCATCTTCCTCATCTTAACCAGAAAGGATTATTGGATTATCAGAGAATAAGACAAACTATTCCAATTTCCAAGGAAATGAGAAGAAATTGGTAGTAATGAGATTTTGAGAGATGGAGAGAAGATGCAACCCAATGGCATCCAAACAGCAACAGCCTTCTACGGAAACACTTTTCAAAAAAAATCATGTTTACTCTGTGCCAAAAAGACTGCCTATTGTTAAACAAGAGGCACAGAAAGACACCTCAAAAAACTTAACACTTTTTGTCTCAGTGGGGAAATATTCATACAACTTTCCAAAAGAAAGAAAAAATCCTGACAAAAAGAAAAAGGCCATGAGCAAAAGCAGCTTCCAAGCCATCACTGGGCCAACAGCAAAATAAGGCTTTTCACTCATTTACCATGCTAATGTTTAAAATATGTTTAAAATATGTTTAAAATAGTCCACATTTATTGTTTTGCTCAGCATAACAGAAAAAAGAAACAGCTTTTTGAATTTGTTATACCAATTAATATTTTTATTTGTAAGGAAACTACGAGTCAAGTTTACTGCCTTTTTAACAACGCTAATATGAAAATGTTCTGTTGATGTAAGGTGACATGGTTTCTTTCCTTCACCTTCTCAGCTACATCCCCTGCAACTGACATCTTACTTGAACTTTAAAATTTCCACTCTCGAGAAGTCTTATGCTTTAATATATCTGGCTAATAATACACTGTGGCCGATCATAAATTAGTTATGTTGATAAAAGATCTAACGAAGTTACCAGTATCGTTCTGTAACACACAAGCAGTATTACCAAGTCTGATTTAAAAAGAACAGGCAGTTCAATCAAGCAAAAAATGTGGCAGAGCCTTCCAAAGAATCTTAAATCATTAATGAAACTAAGAATTTAATGTATGCAAATTAAATTATATATTCATATTTCAGTGGGCAAAAATTTTATGTGCATACTTTACTCAGGAATCTGTCTTGTGGCCTGATTAGAAAGAAATGGTGACAACTGACATTTTTTATTACTTTGGACTGTAAAGCATTCATATAATTTATGTTCACTTAAGATGTAAAAAAATCCATCAATTAAAGACCAACTTCAGATAGTATAAATACACTGTAACCCCGCTGAAGCTCCATCTCAATAGTTCATTTAAGGATCAGGTCTCAATACTCTCCACTTGTAATAAACCACAAAAGCTAAGTTTATAACAACCTGGGCACGAGCTTTTACAGAGTTTGAAGAAAATAGTTTGAGACTTCTCTTTCTCGGGTAATCAAATTCAGCAACAGGTTCAAAAGTTAGTAGGGCAAGACACAGGGCACATCAACCTGTACAACTATTAAATAAGGTTTCTTTCCTGGGAAAACACTTCTTAAAGGTAGGAAAGGAATATGTGATAAAATATTATTCTTATGGTGTTCTAAAAAAAAAAAAAAAAAAAAGAACAAAACAAAGTTGCAACCCAATTGCAGAGGATATGACATTTTGTGGCTACTAAATATCTCTTAAACATCAGGACATTGAAGCTTTTCTTCCTTTTAGTAAAGCAAGCCAAGGAAACATCCCTCGAATCAAATGTCAGGATTTGTTTGATTTCCGAAATCTAACCCACTACTTCCTGCTATAAGCCATTCACTTGGAAGACATGGGAATCCAGGCAGTCAATAGGCCCTTTAGGAAACTAATTGTTTTCCGCCCCCCCGCACAGCGAATTGCTACCTTATATTGATAAAAATGCACACTTTCATTGCCACAGTGAAAGCATACATTGAAACTCAAAGCTCAGGGCAGTAAATGAGAAACAAGATGTCATTTTCTAGTCTGATGCAGAATTTACTACTGCATTCTGTTTGGGTTTTTTTTTCTCCTCTTTTACCTTGTCTTTTTTTCCTTTTTCTTTCTTTTCTCTTCTCACCATCCCCAAGAGATTAACAACACTCCTAATGAAGAAAACGCAGCAAAGGATAAGTACCAAGGCAGACATTCCCAAAGTGTGGCACCACTTCCAACTAATGCAAAAATGGTGTCCGCTGAGCCAAAACTGACCAACTGCACCAGCTGTGCTGCACCAAAGACTTCTGACAAGTTGCTGAGCTCTCCCCATTTAAGGTGGAAATCTGTTTTAGACTCAAACTCAGCAAAGCCTATGCTCAACTACAAGGGAAGATTTAAGTCAAATCAGTGCACCTGCACAAATGCTTTGTTGAGTTAAGACTCTTCTCATTTACACCTCTTCCTGTTATCATTTCTCTGGGCAATCACTAAAACATATAGGATCTAATGACCTAATTAAAATATTTCTTAATGCCCACAGTATTTTTGATGGTAGCTTGCAATACAACTAACAGTAAATGGAAGTTAATTACTGGTAATTATCATACTTCTCTTAAAATTTTGTTTTTAAACAAAAGAATGAAAATACAAAAAAATAAAGCAAGTAAAGATCAAGCACATATGCCATTCCTGAACAACGTCAAACACTATTCACAAGAACACCTAAGCCATAAAGGCCAAATATTAAAAACATTCCAAGTATTCTAGCAGTATGGATATTAGAAACTACATATATTCGTAACTGCAGCTTTAAAAAAAGAGCCATCTGCAAAACCAGCTATCAAAATGCTACCTTACCAATCTATACTAATCAGACTGATGTCTTGCAAAGATACAGTTATCAAAGTGCATCCTCTAACTTTTCATTGCTCTGTAAACAAGTTTGTTCTTTGCTATGACTGTATGTTCATGTATGTGCACCAATCGGTCCCCATGCCACATTTTTACTAATGAAGCTTCAAATTTAAATACTTTCTAAAACAATGAGAAAAAAACCTTTAGAGAAATAATAATAATTAAAAAAAAACCTCAACAGAAGTCAGAGGAGCTCCATGAACAGTTTGTATTAACAGCTGCTGTAAAACCAGAGGGAACACAAGACTACACTGAAATAATATTTAAGATCCTCGTAACAAGGGACTAGCACATTTGCAGAAATACAGAATGTTATTCAGAAAGAAGTAGGTTCTTGGATTTGTCTATTCAAGTGTGTCCTTCAGTAGGAAATGCTGGTCATTACACAACGTTGTGATACTGTTCAGGCTCAATCAGCTCTGTCTTTCAGAGGCACACACTAAACCTATATTGACCAGAGCCCCTGGTGTATCACAAGCTCTAACTAGAAACCTACTTTTCTCCCATAAAAGGAAGACTTGTGCAGATTTCAAATCTGCACATATTAGGAAAATTACTGAAAAGAAGATTAAACTAAAATATCATGTTTAAATCCACTGGACTCTGCCTCTTTCTGCAAATGATGCCCAGGACAGAAACCAGGAAAAATTTTAAACTTACACTTAGGAGCTTTGCGAAGTTATAGCTTTTAAGCTGCTCAAAGTTGTTTTTTTTAAGGCAAAATATAATTTTATTCAAAATGAATGCGTAAGTCTTCATGATTTCAAGAAATTTTCAGGAATAGGTCTGCACAAAAGCACTTTGCTTGATCACTGTAGTTAGGGGATAATGCTGACCTGAAAGTTATCAAATGTTTGATGCTCTGAGAATCTGAGGTCATTGTAATGAAACACATGCGTAGTTTTACAAGACCATGGAAGGCATGAATATGCTTCATAATCAATGACTTGAAGCAAAATTATCAAGTCCAGGGCCTACCAAGTAACCCTAAAGAGGACATTTTCAATGTCCTGCTTCAAAATTGGTCATATCCAGCAAAGCTGGCTAGAATTTTCAACTAATATTATCCTTTTTTCCTATTTTGAGAAAATCAGTCATGTAGAGTCGTTTATTGGATCTAGCCCCACATGGTTTCTTAATTTGATCTGACAATTATGACTGTAAAGCACAAAGGGCATTTTTAAGCCCTTTGCAAACACTCAGCAACATCTGCTTTGTTTTCATTGCTCATTTAAAACTTATTCAGAACAACAGAAGTTTTAAACGCTGCTTCATCATTAGTTGACATTCTGTATTTAAATACTTCCATCAGGTGTCCTTTTATTTAGGAAGTAACATATGCCATTATACATCGAGACTAAAGAACAAAAAAATGTTCTCTTGGTCCTCTAACAAGGGCAAAATAATCCGAACACAGGCACCACAGAAATGACACCAACTATTAGAAAACCAACAACCAACCCTGCCACCAGTCTGTTACTACTACAGTGCAGTCCTAAAAATCTCCATCTCCATGCAATTCAAAATGAAGGGCTGTCCAAGGAATCAGTCACCTGTTTAAAAAAATTAAAACCAACAGTGCGGAGAAGAAACGAGCATCAAATAATTAGGAATGGGGTGAGTGAATTTAGTGTTACATATCTCCCATATTGATAGATTCAGGCATGTGCTATGCATACATAGCTCTGCTTTTAAGATGCAAGTTGCAGTTTGCTCTCATGTTTTTCTCCAAAGTTCTGTGCAAGTTGTAAAATGAGCTTGCATGATGCTGAGGTTCAATTCTGCCCGTTTTTATTGGTGTATATTAGAACCAGTGGGAAGAATGAAAACAGAATGCATCTTGCTCAGCAAGTTACCATACATGTGGTACCATACACACCTGTACATGCATACATATAGATCCACACACATATACATTCTTACACACACATAAAAGTGTATTATACAAATATATGCTATGTTCAGTGTTCTATAGAGCAAAAGACTTAGCCAGCACATTTGCAACTAACCTTCAGAGCACCTAGAGCTGGAAACAGGAAGGTTGGGAGAGCTACCAACACCCTAGAAAAACCCTTATATGCATTTTGAGCAGCTCTCTACTCCCAGCACTGCCCCACAGCTTGTGCTACTACCACACAGCTACACAAAAATCAGATGTAAAGTGACCAGGAAACCAATCCCAGGCAAAAACAGCCTAGCAAGAGCCACAAACCCAATACAGATTTTTAAAATTAGAGCTCCATTTCCCAGCCTGATTCCCCACACAGCCAGAGAAACAGATGGCAAAATCAAGAGGTTTGATTTGGGGGTGGAGGGGAAGCAATCAAACTTGCACTGAAATATCTGTCCCAACTGCTGCTCTCATGGTCTCAAGAGAGGAGAGCTGGGCTTTTTTTTGAATCTTCAGAGACTAGTAAGATCTACACCTATCATATCCATAGGATGTAGCTTAATTAGATAAATCCTTAATTTGTCAGAATCCTGGAGCTTAGAGCTGTGATCTAGGAAGCTTCTCTTCTACCAATGGGCTCAGCATCCCAGGTCACCTACCTGAGGGATGCCTTCCCACTGGAGTCAAGGCAGACATGTTTCCCAGTGCCTTTTCAGCGTCTTCACAGACTTTTACATTTCAGTCCTTGGAAGAAAAAGGGAGACTACAGATGTAATTGCTCAGGTTTGTAGGTTTCTACATGTTTTGAGGAAAATAAGCCATGGAGGTACAAAACCACACAATTGGAGTCCCACTCTGAACATACAGGACTGCACAAAAGCTAACAGGAGGGATCACTCATATTCCGCCATGTTTGCATCTATTTTTGTGGTATTTAAGGTACACGTCTTACGCCAATTCAACCCTTGCCACTCCTCCTTTAAGTAAGTGAGAACTCCTCCTGGGCACAAGCTCTGTGAAGACTGGGGTCATTTCAGTTCCTCTCCATGCACTTCTCCCTGGATCAGCTTTGCTTCACCAGGTACTGACTTATCACACAGTTTCACATTTAAATTGAAATGCACTGCAAGTCAAAGAGAGTAATTTCCTGGGGTGGGATTCACCTCCTCCATCTTAAGGTATGTGAAATGTAAATGTCTTTATCTGAATTTGTCACCTTAGGCTTCCTTTACAGTCAGTGGAGAGAAATAAGCTTTTTCAGGGTGAAATTCATCTGACCTATTTTAAATGTCTACATGAGAAGAAAAGGAATCATGCCTCAGAAGTGCCTGCCTCTTTCCATTAGCTAGAAGGCCGGTTTAAATTATTAGTTTGCATACAGACGTCTCTGTTCAGCCAGATAAACTAAACCTACCTCATCCTTCTCCTAGAAAAAAAAATTAAAAAACCCCAACAACACCCATTCCCCCAAAAAACCACAAACAAAACAAAAAAACCACAAAAGCCACACACATTAATCCCACAGCAAAAGCAGAGTGCAGAGTAAAAGAATAAAATTATAAAAACAAGCCAGAGCAATGGCTGTTTCCTGTGCACCATGCCTCAGCACTGCAATAAAAGCTTGCTAATGAGCCTGTTAACCATCCCAGGCTTATACGCTAGCAGCCTACAGCAGCAACCAGTTGGCTGACCACCAAACGTGTCTCAGCCAATGGTCCCTAGTTGCAGCAGCATCTTGCCCTGCCTGGCTCCACCCAGCTCAGTGATCAGGCAGGTACTAGGAGAGCAGGCAGGCTTCTCACTGCGATGCTGTTCTAGATACCTGACTGTCTCAAATAATGTTTTTCAGTTATTTCAGGAATAAGAGGAAAAAGTAAACTCAAGAATGCCATACTCATCAAAAGCAGGCAGCAGAAGCTCAAGCAATTTAGAGTCAAGATCAGTTGTAAGGAAAAACTAAGTATTTGTTAGTATAAAGGTATACACAAGTAGGATCCAAGCATCATTCATTATTTCTGATAAAGTAATAAATAAAAAAGTTTTGTATCTTTGTTTCTTTCATACCCAGGATATAACAGGTATTATTTCTGGTACAGAAACAACTGCCAAGGCATCTCCAAAATTATGAGTCACCACTAAATTACTTTTAAAATGTGCCTCCAAATTGAACAAAGCAGATCTATGTAGGCTTTTTCAAGCAGAGTCACTCTTTAATTTTCCAGGAAAACTCTTATCTGAGCTAACATGCAGGAAAATTCAAGTTCATTACGCTCAGCTCTCTATTAGCCACTATTTTTAATTAGCTACGAAGACTATATCTGAAGACTGTATTAGCAGAAACTAGCCTGAATCAACACACAGTTTTTAAGGAAAACAAACAAAGCAAGCCCACACAAGAAAACCTCTGCTGGAATCCATCCAAGCTTGGAAACCAAGGGATACTTCCCTATCACTTTGAAAATTTCAGTGTTGGCCAAAGCCAAATTAATATGGAAAGAAGACTTCTTCTCAGATTAAAAGTGAAAACTGACTCTTTGCTATACACTTACCTGAGAAAAGCACCATAGAGACAAGTACAAGAAAATCATATCAATATGAAAAACCAGGAAATATGTTTTTCATTGGCCTGTTATCCTAAAATGTAAATAAGATGAGAACACATATATATGCAAGGCAGTAAGAAAAGGCAAAATGTAAGGGGAAAAAAAAAGTACCCTCCCTTTCTAAGCTCACTGCAGCTAGAAAATGGAGGCAACTGCATGGCTATATGCTCATCCCCCTCCACTGCCACATGCCAATATCTTTTTTTGCCATGCAGTAACATCAGCACCTAGAGCTAAACAGTGCAGCGCAAAAACTGCAAGGCAATGTCAAGATATCACAATGTGATTAATTTGTGGCTCCCAGAAGTTCTTCCCGGATGATGAAGTGTCTTGCCAGCTGCTGAAATCTTGGTACAAAGACCACAGACTTGCATTAAACAGAGCAGAGCTCATGCTATTATTTTATCTCATCTCACCCTTTTCATGAAAAATGTCCTCTTGCTTAATTTAAATAATTGCTTCATGTTACAATAGCATCAGTAGATACACATAGATCATCTTTACATACCGTGGATGTCTGATGTAATGAGTTCAGAAACAGAAGTGGAGAAACTTTAAGAAAACAGAATAGCTATCCGGCTGGGAAAAGGCTGGGATAGCCAGGCACAAGCCTCTGCCTTGCTGAAAGCAAAGACACTTGTCAGGGTGCAAAGGGATCCTCATTTCTCCCTCAAGTTAGCAAAAAATTAGCAAGGATTCTGGAAACTAAAAATAATTACAAAGTCATCTCTGAACCTTATTACTGCATACACACACAACTTCAACTGTATGGGTGCAATTAGTCCCTTATTCCCTAACACACCAAAATTAGGCAAAAATTCAGTGGAGGTAGAAAGTAAGCAACATTGCCAAATAGAATAATTAGGCTATCTGCAGCAAGACACCTTGTACTGCCTTCAGCATAGGTACTATCCCCTTCTCATAGGTTTTGTGTTAACACCTCACCTCTAGGTTCCCTCAGGTCCTAGGGTGATGTTGTAATGGCAAACTTTGTGTTCCTTGTTGCATTTCTTATCATTAGATTTTGCCATGAAGAGCACTGGCACATGTGGGACCTTAAGCATGAACTGCAGCCCCAAAACCCACACAACTGCACAAAGTCCTGAAGTTTTGTATGGGTGACTTCCACACAGGGCAATGGCACTTTTGCCAAGGGCCACCATGTCTCTCAGGAAGGTAAGCATCAGTGGTGCCTTCACAGCATGCATCAACCCAACCAGCACATCCAATATGTGCAGAAAGTATTTTTTTTTATTATTAAAAACATTGGCTTAGATTTAGGAGTAACAGAATGTCAGTTAAAAAGTGCTACCTCCCTTTTCAAACAGCCACTCTAGAAATTTATCTGTGATTGATTTTTCTTATCATTTTGGAGCCCCATTAAGAGTTCAAAATCAGGTGAAATACTTTAGCATTGCAGCACTTACATACCAAAAAAAACTTGCATACCTAGATTCAGCTCAGGAACCACTATGTATGCAGTTAGTTAGACCAAGTTACTTCTGTAGAAGAGCAGACATCAAGTAGACTTCAGTTCAGTGAATTTTCCACCTTCATTTTCATGACCGACTTTCAGTTTAAGCGGATCATGATGGGGCCATCACTTTTTCTAGCAGGTTGTGCTTTCATATGCAAAGTTGCTTCTGCAGAAAGGACCATTTTAAAATGTTCTGGTTTAGGGTTTTTTTAAGGCTAGATTATAACCTAGCTTCCATACAGGTACACAGATGAAATATGGCCTGTCTGAGCACCTCACTGAGCTCATTCTAGAACCACAAAAACTTGTTATCCCTGTGCAACCAACAAAGAAGTTGTAAAAGTGGCTCTCCTCACCCCTTCTTTTCCCTGCTGCCCACCACCACTTCAGAGGGATAATTTCATGACAGGCAGATTCATCTCCCTCGGCACCAAACCAGCCCTGGGAACATTATTTAGGATGCTCAAGAGGATCATATACGCTGGTCTTTGCTACAAAACAAACTCCCATAAAGATGCAGATTATGGAAGAGCCCCTTAAAACATGCCTGTAAGCTACATCTTTACACGTTGTATTCCTCAGAATAACACACAGGTAAATCACCACACAAGCAGAAATTATCCCTCAAGCTCAGACAAGTAACATGTCAAAATATCATAGAACCACAGAATGGTTGGATTGGAAGGAACCGTGAAGGTCATCTAGTCCAGCCCCCCTGTAGTGAGCAGGGACATTTTCAACTAGATAAATTTGCTCAGAGCCCCATCCAACATGACACTGAATGTTACCAGGAATGGGTAACATTACCCCCTCCCTGCACAATGTGTTCCAGTGCTTCAACACCATCAGTGAAAAAAATTCTTCCTAATATCTAGTCTAAACCTCTCCTCTTTTAGTGTAAAACTATTACCCCTGGCCCTATTGCAACAGGCCTTGATAAAAAGTTTTTTCACATCTTCCTTATAAGCATTGAAAGGCCAGAATAAGGTCTCCTCAGGCTTCTCTTCTCCAGGCTGAACAACCCTAGCGCTTTCTCAGCCTCTCTTCTTAGAGGAGGTGTTCCAAGCCTTTCATCATTTTGGTGGTCCTCCTGTGGACCTGCTCCAACAGGTCATTGTCTTTCCTGTGCCGAGAGTGATTCTTTTGATACAGCCCAGGATATTGTTCACCTTCTGGACTGCAAGTGCACACTGTCACCTCACATCTAGATTCTCATCCACCAGGATCCCCTGGTCCTGCTCTGCAGGGCTGCTTTCAATCTCTTCACCCCCCAGCCTGTATCAATACTCAGGGTTGCCCCAATCCAGATGCACTTCACCTTGTACTTCACCTTGTTGAACCTCACAAGGTTTTCATGAGTCCACTTCTCCAGCTTGTCAAGATCACTCTGGATGGCATCCCAGCCCTCAGGGGTGTCAGCATCAGCACTCAGCTTGGTGTCATCCACAAACTTCCTGAGTTTTGATCCCATTGTCTATGTCACTGATGAAGATATTAAACAACAGTGGTTCCAGAACAGACCCCTGAGGGACACCACTTGTCACGGATCTCCATCTGGACACAGAGCTGCTGACCACTACCGCCTGGGTGTGACTATCAACCAATTTATAAACTACTGAATGATCCATCTATCAAATCCATATCTCTCCAACTTAGAGAGAAGGACGTTGTGGGCAACCATGTCAAAGAGAAGTCCAGACAGATGACATCCATGGGTCTTCTCTTGTTCACTGATGCAATTACTTCCTCATAGAAGGCCACTAGGTTGGTGAAGTAAGACTCACTCGTCATGAAGTCATGCTGGCTGTCTCGAACCACCTCCCCATCCTCCACATGCCTTAGCATAGCTTCCAAGAGGATCTGTTCCATGATCTTCCGAGGCACAGAGGTACAGCTGACAGACTGGGAGTTCCCACGGTTCCCAGACACACAAGTTCCTGTACTTTACACCTAGCTGCACAAATCTACGTTTGGCATCTGGTGAGATTAGCTGTGCATCAGGGAAGAAAAATTTCTCCATAACTAAAAGTTGTAACAAAATCCTGAAAGTCTTAGAGCTTTTAAGAAAAACCACCATATTAACCAAAGAGCAGGGAAGATGGGCAGCTGAAGCATCAAATGCTGGAGGACTATTAAACTGGCACTTCAGAATATCATTAAGGCATGGAGCTCACATCTTCTCCTGACTCCTGTAAAGGAAGGTTTTGGGGTTACCTCTAGAGGGAGAAATCACTTGATCACCACCTAACCTGATGTAAAGACTGCTGTCATACAATGCAGGGGAGCAGTGGGTAAGATGGGGATTGAGCAAAACACAGTTTTACAGCACAGACACTCTGGGACTCCTTTCATTCAAAAGAAAACTTTCTATTTTAAAAAGGCCCTTTTACAGGGGAAGACTAAGCCGCTCAGAAAATTCCCACCTCTTACCCTCAGAGATCACCACAGTATATTTTATGTTCACTACTGAAAAAAAAAACTTGAAAAAAAATATTTTCAGGTATCCATTTTCCTTCTTAGCTTCACCTTGTGAAAATCAAGGCATGTAATCATGTGATAACAGCTGAAAAATCCTGTGCAGTCCACATGTTCAATGATATCTTACCCCTGTGAGCTCTGTGCAAAACTATAATGAAGCTGACTGTTTTGATGGAAAAATGGATGTGTAATATTGCATCTCTGATAATGCTTAAAAACTGGAAGCCCTGTTTAGGCTATTTTATGTCCCTAGTGGAAAGTCCCAGTGGTAGCTGTGCTTCCAATGTAAAAAAAAAAAAAAAAAGACAGGAATATTTACTTACATTTCACATATTCTCAATACAAGATGTGAACACCTTCTGATGAAGCCTGGCTTCCTTATGCATGGATTAGCCTCCTTCTCTTAATCTTACTGATTTGATAGGACTATTAAAAACCACAGAACTGCTTATGGACATCACCACTGACCTCAATAGTCAACTACCATACTTCTCTGGCTTGTTTGCAGATTTTTGTTTGTGTATTTGGATTTTGGGTTTGTTTTTGTTCCCCCCAAAATTTAAGCATCTTAAAAGCTGCAGCTAAAGGATAAGATTATTGATATAGATCTAGATATCTATGTGCATCATTCAATATGCCAAACAATATGCCAATAAGGAGGTCCTAAGGTACGTGAAGCCTGGCAGAATCAGGGCCTGATTCTGCAACATGATTATTTCCTGACATATGTGCTACCTTCTCCCACTCCAGTCATATTGCAACTCTTGATACAGGACAAAAAAAAAAAAGCCCAAAATCCAAACCACATTGCATAGCTATCGCACTGCCACATCTATTATTCAAGAGAGGTCTCATTGAATAAATAGCTGTTCAGAGGCTCTAAACAAATTTCATTTCTGAACACCACTGTCTGCAGCCCAGTGGGCCATTTCACCAAGATAAGATCACACATTTAATCAAATGCTTAAAAAAAGAATACACACCAAGTTTGCTTAATAACGTCAAATAATAAAAGTGCAGTGCTGGCAGCATACTAATTTTTAGTGTTCTTTCTTCTTTGAGGGTTGTCTCAACAGTCAAGGTCAACCGTACGTGGGATTTCTTCTAATTAGGGTTTCTGGTAAAGACTAGACCTGCTTACTCTCACCACTTAGCCATGGTTTTCACTAAAATGAAGACATCTCTCTTTCATTTTAAATTACCACTGCAGTATCCCACCCAAGTGTGATAGACAAAACTACATAACTCTGCTAACTGAAAAAAAAACATAAATGATAGACAACAAAACCCACATCTTTGTGGTCAATGAGGAACCACCCACATAAATGGTGTAAAAGGAAAAGTGATCTACAGGAAGAAAAAAAAAAAAAAAGTGATTATCTGCTTGGTGTGTGACCACAGCTCCTACTGCAGCCCAGCACAGACCTATTTGAGTTAGAAATTAGAAGTGGACTTGGCATCTCTTGATCAACACATACTTTGTCATTTATTTCACTGTAGCAATAAGAGGAGGAACCAGCTCAAAGAAACAGCATTACGTTACTACTACTGTGAAATACATCTATATTACTACAGACTAGACTTCCATTACATTCTTCACTAACTTGCCTCTCACTTTGGCTACTAGTATTTATTCATTTATATTTATTTTAATCGTCAGCTTTACCACAACGGCTACTAGTGGAATAGGCTTTGCCCTCAAATTACATGAACTTGGGAGGAACCCTGGACCCTTGCTGTGCTCAAGCCTGCAGCCTAAAAAAGGTCAAACAGAAGCTGGCATCATCACCCTCACAGATTGGCCCATGGGTTATGCTCCTCTGCCCTTCACTTGCACTGAATGAGGGAGCAACCAAGCATAAAGACATTGAAGAAGACAACCCCCCATCTGCTGCTCCCAAAGCTGGAGAAGACAAACAGTGAAGCAGCTCTTTGACATATTCCCCAGTACATCCCATTCTCCCTGCCACAAACATCCCTGAAGACACTACAAAAGTCAAGTTTCTCCCCTTAAATGGGAAAATTACAACTTCTTACTTTAGGCTGGCATAGAGAACTGGTTGAATCTACTAGCCAACATCTTTCAATTAGGTGCTTGAGTTTTACCCAGCATCTCAGGCCCACTGCAAAAGCAGAGCTGCTGGTGAGAATACCCGCATGTGCTCAGTGATGTGCACCTGTTTTTCTCATCAAAACAAGGGTACTGGCACAGGTATAATTCCCTTGTTGCATTTCAGCCTTCCTTTGGAAAACTGGCAATGTTATACGGAGAAACGCACCCCACTCTTGGAATCAAAATTCATCACATGGACTTTAGAAAGGCTCATTGCAAATTGGTGACCTACTTAAGGAGAGCCATAAAGTGCATTACGATTGTAATTGTGGATTGCTTGTCAAAAGGTCATAAGTTATCACTCTACACAGCATGATCACTATATTTCAAATACCTGCCAGGATGCATTTTACACAAGGAAACATGCATAATTTTGAAGTCATACCAAATAAGCCAGTGATTGTAATATTACTGCCCTTCTTAAAAAAAAAAAAAAAAAAAAAAAAAAAAAAAAAAAAGGGTGGGGGGAAGATACAGCCACTCCACACATCTACATACATCCATTAAAGATATTCCAAAACAACATTTTCTTGAAGTCTGTGCTGTGGGAGTTTTAAGTGCAGTAGTCACATCACAATTTCCCTCAGAAGGAAGCAGGATATATACACCACATTTTCAAATCATTAAAGGCCTTGATTGCAATATCCTAAATCAAAAGGAGTAGCATTTTAGATCACACACACAGTTCCAACAACCTTGTGCATAGGTACAGTGTCCAATATAACAACCTGTAGTGTCCTAGGAACAAGAACTGCTCTTCCATGGATGCTCTGGATAAGCCATCTACTACTACAGGATCATAGACTAGTTTTGTGCAACTCCAGATAGACTTAACATTAAAATTTACTCAGGAAGGAATCGAAAAGCCTTTTGTTACTGAAATAAAACAAAGAGGGGGGGAAAAAACCAAGCCTAAAGATATAAAAGAACACATAGACAAAAGTGGCGAATAAAGATTTGCATTACATGGTGGATATTTTTGGATACAAAATCTGCAGCATACATCTTGCTGGGAAAAAAAAGAAGTATATATATACATATAAATATATATATATATAAAAATCTGTCCCATTTGAAATAAATGACTCGAGCTTGCATGACGATGTGTCATTTAGTAGCATACACACATGCAAAGGCTGTGTGAGAGAAAAGGAGTTAACATGATCCCTGAAGTTCTCCTTGACTCTCTCCAGCAGTGAAACCTATTCAAAAGAGATGGCTATGACGGCTGCCTTTTTTTCCCTTTCCTACATCAGTCTTTGCAACAGGAAGGAAAAAAAAAAAAAAGAAATAGGAAAATAGAAAAAAAAAAAAACAGAAAGCTATTGAAAATCTCCTTACAGGGTCAGCTGTCATTGGAATGTATTTCAGTATTCAGGGTACCCACCCATGCAGAACATCAAAAACTGGGCTCAGGTCCTTCCTTTATTCTCACGGGCTTAAGCCAAGGCTTGGTTTGCAACATGGTGTTGAATAGCAAGACAGTGCAGTTCCTCTGCAAGGCTTGTAAACAGCAAGATCCACTGATCAAAAACACAGGGGTATTGCTTCTGCTTGATGCTTCCTCTTTCTCCCAGTGTTCTCCAACACAAGACACTGGGTACCTTAAAAAAAAAAAAGTCAACAGCTCGGCAGCTCCTCGTGCTGGGCTCTTTTGAGCTATATTCCCTGGCTAACCTATATCAGTCCAAATTTAGTGAGGGTACCTACTCCTCACTTGAAGGAAAATGTTGACAACCTCAAGACAGCTGCAAACAGCACTTCTGCAACACAGTTATGCTTCTCTTGTGCACTCTAAGGGCAAGGAAAAACATTCTCATTAAGGCATGCTTGGGATCCGCAACTTCAGAATGGTAACAGCCTGCTACAATAAATAAGCAAGGACTAGCATCAACTCTGATGAAACACGTGGTCCCTCAGCATATCTGAAAATGTGTTTGGTTTATTTAAGCGTCAGACGGCTAAGCGAGCAAGTCAGTTAAAATTTTCAAACTGCAGGCTTGTACACAATTTTGTTGTTATTGTCCTTCATTGCACCTACATCTTAAGAACTCAAACAAGAATAAGAAAATCAAGAGGGAGAGAATTTTTTTCAGCAACACCATTAAAAAACTCCATGCGTCAGTACAATTATTTCATAAACAAAACCTATGTATACATATGGACATACAGATACAGGTACACCTGTTTGGGGAATAGCTGCAATTCCTAGATAGCTCTTTTTCTCTTCCTCAAGTCTGATTAAAAAAAAAAAATCAGAACTGTCTGTTCCCCAAATCATAGTATTTGTAAGACTATACATGTGTTTGCGTATAATGAATGGATGTGCTAGAAGTGTAATGGTCAGAATGCTTCTATCCCTCTAATTTTAAACAGTGTCCATTCATTCAGCGTCCTCATCTCTGTAACTAGATTCTTACTTCCCTCAGAGTGGGAAAAGGACTAACTGTAAAAACTCATATGCACTGATGACTGTTAACAAGTGAACTACTTCTTGTGGGTATGAAAGCACTTAAGGGTCTCATCTGAGGGTGACAAGTTTAGACCAGACATCTTTTCGGAACAGCAATGTTCAGCACTGGCCCCTTTGAGCAGGTCTTCATAGGAGGACAGTTCATGATTGCATTTTAAGCACCACTTCTACAAAATCACAGAGAAGACTATTACACTTCATTTTAATTTTGCATTGCTGCAAGAAAACATTCATGTTGATCCTTTGTATCTCTGACATTTCATCTAAGTTTTAGAAATGCACAGCCCCATTGCGAAGTTCAAAATCAATGACCTTACCTAGTATAAATCAATGAAACAGCAATCAAGTCAGTAAAGCTATTACAATTAATAGCAGCAAATCTATGATACAACCTACTGAAAACATGGCACAAAATATTTCAATGCTGTTCCCTGTCAGGTATCCACTGCAATGAATCACTTATGCTACAGACTGCTGAAGCATTAGGCTTGTAACAACCAAAGTAATTCCTATGTAATTACTCACAAAATAAAATCCTGATAGTGTTAGCCATAGATCAATGTATGCTCTGTAAAAGTTTGTTACTATTAGGCATTTAAATGAAATATAACTTCATATTGCCTAATCAGGACAGCTTTCGAACACTTCAATGCTTCCTTCAGAATGGCATCTATTTCACAATCCTTGAAATCAAAAGCTGTCAAATGGAAGTGTCTTGATTTTAGTTTTCAATTGTTTTCATAAGCAGCTTTTACATGTGTGCACAGAAGCTTCACTTGCATACACAACTTTGTTCATCCTGAAATGCCACCTCTGGCAAAGGCATTGCAAGACAATTGGAATGGTTTTGATAAAGATACCACCTCTGATATTCTGGAGCCATTGACTACAGCGGGAACCCCACTGCAGATGAAGCAATACTTCCCTTGGATGGGACTAGATTTGAATAAGTAAAGATGAAAAGTTTAAAAAGGGAAGGGAAAAAAAAGAAAAAAAAACAGAAAGAAAAATGCCATTTAAAATGGTTTAGTCCTCGTGACTCTGACAGAGGAGAACAGGTTTCAGACAGGTTAGGAAAAATACCATGTTGAGCACTGTTCAGTAAGTAAAATAGTGGTCCAGACTATAATTAAAATGAAGATTTATTGCCTAAAAAAAACAAGCATACCTACAGATGCCTGGTGCAATGACTGATACACCCATCTGCCTTAAGGCAAAATCAGAAGGCTCTCTGAAAAGACTGATGAAGTAGAAGTTAGAGTGTCAAGGTGTCCTTAGAGAAGTCCCCTTAAAAATGAACATCACGCTGGCACGTGTTTCAGACTGTGCACTGCAGAGATTATCTAGAAAGGAACAAAAAGAAACCATTACACTGCAAACTCGGAGGCTAAAAGCAGGCAAAGGGATAACTTCTAAGATATAATCACATCACAGATTTGAGTAGGAGGTGGTTTCCTTTCCATTAAAGTAGACAAGAATTAAAAGTAGATGGTTAAAAGCAACCTCCTCCATTTCTACTTCAGCAGCCTGCTCTGGGAGCATCCATTGCCTGCAAGCAGTAAGTTCCAGCGCCTTGGCACCTACAAAAGTGGCCATATTCACAGAGGTCCCAAGCAGAGATTGAAGAGTCTGATATTAAGGGCTCGTGAGGACTGTGACAAAGGTTTGCCAAGGCAGAAATGACCCTAGGAGATGATACAGTCAAGAGGCCAGCATGACAGACTATCTTGCCTGGGACAGTTACACTCCTACAAATACAGCAGGGCAGACTGAACTGTCACAAATGACTGAACTCTCCATCCTATAGACGCCAGAAAAGCATTGCTGAGACTAAAGTGTATATGTTCACTCAAAATTGGGCATCACGGTGCATTTCTATACTCACAACGCAGCAGGAGGGTATCTAGTGAACAAGAAAGGGACCAGTAGGGAAGAACTGGGAGTGCACATGAACTACAATAAGCATCTCTTCAATCAACGCTCACCAAGTGCACCCTATCCCAATAAGCAGTTCATCATCAAAAGTGGCAGGAAAACATTTATTTTGCAAGGCTGTCTCGGTGCCTGCGTACCCTCCCAAGCAATACATCAACATTGTGATGCCTAGCTCTCGTATCATTACCACTCCAAAACAACAATTCTTGAGTTGTCCTCCCAAACACTTCCCGTGATGTGCAAGAATGCTTTAAAGAGTAAGAAGTTTTAACAAAATCACTCCAATCAAAGTGTTGGGCTGTTTCCACAACTATCAAGAGGTGTAGTTTAAAAAAAAAAAGCTTAAAGTATAAAAGTATAAAAAAACTTGTGCCCACACTACATGTTTTAGCATTTCCCTGATCCATTCTTGCTCCCTGAATTCCATCCCTTTCATCAATCTTCAGTCCATACTTTACACAGTATTATGCATGAAACAGCTTCCTAGTCAATCTACATCAGTCCCAACACTATTAGTATTAAAATCGGTAATAATAAATCACCCATTCCCAGGACTACTCCATTTACAAAGACTTCACTCTCCTGCGTGCATCTTATTTACTCGGGTTGACAATGTATACGATCATGCTCTGAATGTAAAAACCCTGATGGCAGCATCAGGCCTTTCAACTGATGTGTTGACCAAAGCTAAAGGTCATGCATATTCCCCTCCTGTCATGGCCAACAATTCAGTCCTTCTGCCTCCAAATATTTATTTATTTGTTTGTAACAGCCCTGAAAAGCTGGGCTGCATGTAGACACCCAGCTCATCGGCCAGCCAGCTTGGTGTGCTTGCCTGCATCTTCACCTACAAACCTGCTTGTGTTTCCCTCCTGTCCAGCAAAGGGCACTGGCTTTGTTTTCACACAGGCAGACAGGGTGATTTGTTTTATGCTCTAGGAGGAAAAAAAGACTTTTCTGCAATTACCACCAGTACAGGCAATCCGAGCACCTCTGCCACATCGGTCCCCATGGCACTGCAAGCTGTGGGACACACGACTGAACATGGCACCAGTAAACAAAGGAGGAGAATCAACCCAGCAGGCGCTCAGGGACAGATTTCCTCGGCTGAAATACAAGCTGTTCCACCATCTCCTGAGGGCACTAAGAAACTGAAAACCCAGCTCCTACTTTTGTCAAACAAAATATCCAAGCCAGGATTCGCTAGCCTTAAACTTAATAATACCATTAAAATCTCATTGACCTACAAAGCAGGACTCAGTGTTTTCACTGTCATCAATCTGCACTGCCATTTAGCTTCGTATGGAACTAAATGCACAAGTAAACATATCCTCTCCTAACAGCCCCCCAGAAAAAAAGTGAAAATTCATATTTTACTGAATAATAAAAATCATATGGAACTCACAGGCCAATGCTACCTTTATAAAAAGGTCAGTCCTTTCAGAAGCAGACACAAAGATCACAATAATAAACCAAGCTTTAGTAAGGAAGAAGTATTCTTAAGGACCTGTAACAGGAGTAGCTTCAACCATAACAAAGGGGACTAACTCCAGTCATCTCAAAGCAGCTGTTTCAAAAAAAAAAAACAAAACAACAAAAAAAACCCCAGTTATACACAGAAGCTCTAACCTGAACTTTGTCACCCAACATTGGCAGAAATGTGCAGATTTTCTCCCTTCCCAGTCTGGTATTCTTAAGGGACAACTGCAAAGTTTTTGACAGTAGCCTGATCTAACCTGCAACACCTGGTTCATCCTCACAAAAAACTCCATGGAAGGATTTATCCTAATGAATACACAGTAGAAGCCTGTTCATATTGCAGCCCCCTGGAAATTATGATAAATGAGCTATACAAAGGAGATGCTACTACTCTATACCAAGTGGTTTTCTTTTTTTGGTCAGCTTTGAAAATCTTGATCCAATGCTCTAGAATAATCAGTGCTATAATACAGAAAGAAACTGCAACTAACAGGCTACCTATCTGCCTTATTTCATGGCACAGATGGCATTTTCATCTCTTTTTTTTTTTTTTTTTGCATTTCAGTCTTCTTCTAAACAGCTACCTGCCTTGAACATTGGAAATGCTAAATACCTCCTAATGAGTGATCTAAACAGAAAAGTAAATAGAACAGACATGGGGTTGTTTTGGCTAAAGCCATGAATGCTACAGACGACAAGCAGACAGCAATTCATTGCTTTTAGACATATCTAAGTCGATTTAACTACCGCAGAAAAGAATCACAAGCCTATCAGGAAAGCGTGAGGAGACAGAGAAGCTCTTTTCCTACCTTACCCCTCCTGCAAACCTAAACATCTGCCTGTCTGTAGGGGAAAGGATGGAAATAAACCCCAACTAATATCACAGGGACTACCTTATTTCTATGGACAACTATAGACACAAGGCTACTGATCAACTCAGCCCTTGAAGGCAATCCCCCAAGTATCCAGGGCACATTTCTGGGGCACTATACTTCTACACATCACTATACTAACATCTTCATTAGCAATAAAGGGCACCAGCTCGAGGTAGGCTCTGTAGACAGGTAAACAGGAAAGGGCTGCTCTCTGGCTCATGGCAGAGTGCAATCATCTGCCTTACAACCATATTTTCACATTAAACAGTAAGAAGACAACTGCAAGGCAAACACAAATTAATAATTAAGGAAGCAAATAAAGTAAGATTTGAAAAAAAACCCAACCAATAACATTTAAAAAATGCAATTTTCTTCCTCCAGCCATATATATTGGTCCTCTTGCTCAAAAATTCCTCTGGCGAATGCCAGCCCTATAGTGCTAGAGCCTACAAACACAATTTTGCAGGCAGAAGGTGGGAAGCTCTGAACACCTCTAGCAATGCATCTACCTAGACCACACATTTCCGTCTCTGGGTGCAAGAGAAAGAGAAGCTCGCATGTACCTGTAACCTGGGGACGCTGGGCTGGATGGAGACTTTCTACCCTAGCATCTCACTTCCATATACAGAAGACCCCCAACGCACCCACCTCCCCACCCCCATTCAGCAACATCCCTACCCATGCTCCCTGCCCACCCTCTGCCTCCTGCTATCCAGGAAAGCCATTGCTTCTCAAGGCATCCTTCAGCAATTAGATAGAAATGTAGATCCACGAAGGGGTACGCATGAGGATGGCAGGGAGCACACGAAACTCGGGAATTTCTCAACATAACGCCTGCAAAACCCCTGGTCCAACGTAGTGCCTTTCACAGAAAAACAGAAGGGAGAGCAAGAACAAAACCGAGCTGGTCTCCTTCATTTACCCACCGCCTTCACCAGCCTCGCTGTCCACGCCAAACCCAGCTGGAGCCTACAAGGCATTTCCCAACTAGCAGCAAACCCCTTGTCCGCACTGTCCCCCCCGCAGCATGCAGATCCAGAGAGACGCTCCCCGTTACCTGGAGGATCCAGCCCCCTTGAAGGTAAACTATCCTTATCATGAAATAATTCAATCCAAGCGAGTGCCCAGGGCGGCCAACATCCTTCAGCCGAACGCAAGCGGGCGAAGGTGCGACTGCCAGCCAGGCAAAGGCTGGTGAGCATCCATCCGCTGGGTGGGTAGTTACCTTTAGTCACCTCCGGCTCCCGAGATGCGAGTCAGTTCCTCAACAACCTGCAGCGGGGAGCTGCTGCCACAATCCAGCCATTAAAACCCGTGGTGGAGGTAGGAATCAGACCTGGCCACAGTCCCAAAGCCCCCAGCCAGGAGAAGAAGGAGGGGATGAGAAGCAGGGAACGTCCCTCAAGGAACGAAAATTCAAAAAAAAAAAAAAAAAAAAAGGAAGAAGAAAGAGTCTCTTCTCTCCAGCGTTCGTCTGCTACACAGGCTCCCTCCCGGAGCACAGAGGGTGCGTGGGGATGGGGGAGGCGATCGCTCCCGCTTCTCCTCCGTGGTCGCCGAACCCTGTGGACCAAATCCCACTCCGATTCACCTCCTCCAGGTGGGCAACTTCAGAGCAAAGGGATGTCTCCGGAGCCGGCACGACCGGCTGGGCGATTCGTATGCGGCAGAGTCATCGCCTCTGCCGCTGCCACCGCTGCTGGGGAAGAACAGCCGCTGCCGAACGGAAAGACCACCAAAAAAAAAAAAAAAAAAAGAGGGGGGGAAGGAGGGAAATCTTCCACCATCCCCCTTTTTCTCTTTCCCCTCCAGCACCAGCCGCTCTTTGCATCCGCTCCCCTGCCCGCGGCCCCTCGCTCCGCCGGGGACACAAAGGCGCCCGCGCAGAGGGAGACGGGTGGTCCTTGGCACCCCAGATCCTTCCTCCGCGTCCTCTTCCTCCTCCCGCTGCGGAGACCACCGGCCCCGGCGCGGCTCCGCGGGCGAGGGTGGGGGGAGCTCCGCGGACTGGGGGCGGCTCCGCGAGGGGAGGGGGCGGCTCGGGGGGCGCGCCCCGCGCGCTGCCTAGCGGGCGCAGGGGGGCCCCATGGCCGCGGGCAGGGGGCCCCGCCGGCTCGGCGCACGGACACACACGCAGCGCACACGAACAGGGGGAGGGGGGCGGAGGGATCCGCAGCGCGCGCGGGGCCCAGCTGCCAGGAGGCGGCGGCCGCGCGGAGCCGGGCGGGCGGCGATGCGAGGGGCGGGGGAGCGGCGAGGGCCCGGATCTGGGTTGCGCGGACGCGGGCTCCACCTAGCAGCCGGCCGGCACCGCGCCGCCCCGCGGCCGCTGCCCGAGCGGGGCCCCGATGGGCCGCTATGCCGACCGCTGCCCTCCCGGGCAGCCAACCGCAGCCTCCCTGCCAGGCTTGGAACCATTCCACACTGGATTCCCTACCTCCCTATTGGCTGCTTGGGCTTTTGTCCCCAGCCAAGCAGGCGATCTCTGTCTCCCTTTCCAGCGTACAACCATCACCGGCTTCTTTCCCAACCTCTCATTGGCTGCTCTGCTATTGCTTCCCACTCCAGAAGGCATTTGCAGCCTGTCTTTCTAGCATGGAACAGTTCCCCACCGGATCCACACCTCCCAACTGGCCACTCAGCCAGTGGTCCCCAGCCAAGCAGCCAATCGCAGCCAACCTGTCAGGAATAGACCCATTCCCCACTGGATTCCGCACCTCCCCGACGGCTGCTCAGCCTGTTGTCCCCAGCCTAGCAGACAGTCACAGTCTGGCTGCTGGTCACACAGCCTCTCCCTGCTGCCCAGCCCAGGGATGGGAGTAGGGCAGCCCAGCAGCAGCTGGAGGCCAGGGGCACCACACTCTGTCCCTGCTGTCGGGGGGGTGGGGGGGGGGTGTGGGGAACTGTGGAGACCCAAGGACTTCTGGGACAGGGGACAAGTCTATCTTTGTTTTAACATTTGCTATATTAAATGCTTGTAAGGGACCTCGGAAAATAATGGTGCTTGGCTAGAAGATGATAAACACTTTTCACCCAGACCTCATTGTCTGTTTACTTTTAGTTTGGGAGAGAAGGACCCAAATAAATCAAACTGGTTTAACAACAAAAAGAAAAAAAATGCAAACAGTTTTCCAGTTGCCTGAGTGCTGACACATGTAACGTGCCATGGTTTTCCCCAGTGACCAGACCTGTTTGGGGAGATACTGCTGCATTCCTGGCTTTGAAAATAAAAAAACTATAGTCAAGAGAGCTGGTAGGGCCCACATGAGCCCTGCTGGTCCACTGAATGGAAAACCCACTCCACATTCCACCCAACTGTTTCTTTAACAAGCAACTAAGTATCTCCGATTAGGGAGACTTTGTAAGATCATCCTTTCCAGTGAGATAAAGGAGTGAATTATTCTTGTTTGCTAACTCAGACGGTGAGTCAGAAAGATGCTCACAGGTGTTCCTAGCTGCATCACTAGTTGAACAGACACAAAAATGTGTATTTCAAGTTGAGAATTGCTATTCTGGATGCACTGATGTGCTGCGGAAAATTAAGACCAATAAATGTAAACACTGTTTTCCCAACAATAAAATCAGGACCCATCTCACTTGACACTGCAAAAATAAAAAATGTTGACTGGTAAAATAAGAAGAGGAGGAGAAGGGTGGAGTGTAAAACTTATAATATATCTGTCTCAAGCATTTCTCTTTCAGTAGAACTCTGCAAAATCATGTAAGAGAACACCTGGTCTTTCCCACAAAACTGCAAAATACCCCCAAAAGTCTGAGTGAATGATGCGCAACCTTCAATATATATTTACTTTAAGAGAAAATAGGATTTAAAGCAATTAAAAAGCCATTGTCTGTGAGGCTTTGCATTTGGCTCACGAAAATCATTCTGCCCAGTGGGAAAAGACCTTGAAGAATCTACTGTTCCATCCTTGGGATAGTCGTCTTCTGCAACAGCCCTTCTTGCAGGAGCAACATGGAGAAGAGGAAAACAACAAAGAAACCACAAACACCCATGAATCTTTAATACGGTTTCTGCTGGGATGCTCCAATATATGAGATTCTCCAAGATATGATTACCTCTCTGAAGATATTCACCACACAAGCTCTGGGAACAAAACAAAGTCCTACAAGTTTAAATTAGATTTGCTATATATCGTTAAGCCTTGTTTTAATGCAGAGGTGAGAATGAAATCCATGTTTAGTCAGTGAGTTAAAAAAAAAGGCAGATTACCAGTATGCTTCAAGTGCGATTTTTTTTTCTCTCTCATAGCATTGTATATAATGAACATGGAAAAAAGCCAGTTTATTGTGGGGGGAGGCAAGGAAGAACTTTGGCTACCACCAGCCTGCCGTACTATCACTGCTCATTGAAATCATTCTTGGGTTTATTGCTGCAAGCAGCCCAGAAAAACTTAGAGACAGAAAAGTTGCATAAAGTCGTGCATTTGTGGTCTCCAAAGGCAACAGCAAGATTATTCCCCAATGGATATTTTCCCAATACTTTGTCCAGTGAAACTTGAAAGGTGTCCAAGGATGAAGTTGCTACTAATTCCCTTGAGTGATTACTCCCCAGTCTCATATATCTCACTGTTTGGAAGATTTCCCTGCTGTTCAGCCTACATTTTTACTTTTCTTAATTTCATATCATTACTTGTGGTTATGGCCCCAGTTAATCAAAGTACTTCAATGCGTGCTTAAATTTAGGTATATGCTTAAGCTCCATTGAAATCACATGCATTGGTGTTTTGCAACGCTGATAGATAAGTACATGTGTTTAAGCACTATGCTGAATTGGGACCATGCATCATCCAAAATAATTATCCTTCTCCTACATATTTTTAAACCATTTTCCTCCCCTTGCTTAATTATTGATTAGATAAGCTATATATTTAAGCTACTTAATCTTTTCTTATGTATCAGTCTTTCCAAGAGTCTGATAATTTTTCTTCTTTGGATCTGAATTCTTTCAAATTCTTTCATGTTTTGTAGGGACAATTAATGAGGTATTGCAATATAATGCCATATCCCAGGTGTGATTACATAAAGAGCAGTTATTCTCTGCAGTCAAAGGATATAACATATCTGCAAACAGTAGCCCTGGAGCCCATTGATTTGTTGTGCTGCTCTATCATTTTGTAAGACTCTATAATCTACTCCTATTCTTTTCCATATCTATCACTCTGGCATTCAGGTATTTTTGCTTGCAAAGCCAGACAGCCCTTATGCCTCCAAATTCAGTGTGGTGTTTTACATGTTACAGAACCAAATGGGAGCCTTATTGGTTTCCAGAACATTTTCTGCCTTGGAAAAGAATAAAAAATATTTCAAGTTGTATTATTTGAACCTGTTCATGCAGTATTTGGGGTTGCCAATCCATTTTCATCTTCAGAAGGATTTGTCACACATACCACCCTGGCACTGCAGTGTCTGTGTCATTTGCTGCTCATTATTCCATTATCCTCTAGGTAGATGTGGAGCTTTAATGATCATTCCATTATTTTACGATAGATTAAAATTAAGTTTAGTGAATTGTAATTGCCTGTGATTCTGATTCTTTTCTTTTTTCTTTCCCCCAGTCCTCCTGTTCCCCCTTTTCTGAAGATCTGTGTCCTATTTGCTTTCTGTCATTCATCCGGACTACTTCATTTGTACTCATTTACGCTTTTCAGGCTTTTTTTTTTTTTCCCTAAAGAGTTTTCCTGCATGAAGTATATTTCACAATGGTTTCTCTACTTCATGAGCAAGTATTTTGTGCCTTGTTTGGTCTTCACCTTTTTTTTTTTTTTCCAGTGTCATAACAAAAATACATCATCTGTAAAAAAGCAAATGCTATGGAGTGATGATACAACTAAACATCACAGCTTCCTGCTATAAATCCAGCAAAACTCAGCTCATCTCTCATAAGCCCACATTTCTGTCATAAAATCTCCACAATCAGAGCTCATAAATTTCTTTAACAACTAATAACAGATAGTAATGCTGGATTAGTCCCTAACAGACCCCACATTCTGTGTTTTCTTCTTCCTCGTTTTCATCTCCTCTGTAACCCTCGTATAAGAAAGCAGTTTGAGATCCCTCCCTACTGGGGGAGTACTTCATGTTTTTCCTCTGTTAGTTTTTAGTCACTACCTTGAGTGAGATCATTTGCACTGGGCTCCAGCAGAAGTACAAAACAAGGAGTAGTTCACAAGCAGAAACCAATGCCAAGGTGCATACTTAGCCTAATTTTTCGATAGCTATCTCTACATGTGTCTGAAAGCTATTAATTTACCTTGGTAAATCCCATGTGTGAATAAATTCTCCATCAAAAGAGAGAGTACATTGCACATGGACAGATGTGCTTCTGTTCCACTGCTTTCTCGGGCTACAAACCTGCTAGGGAATTAAGTAACCCAGGGATTTTACCATGAGAAACCTCAGCACTTCTAGGTAGATACTGAAAAGTCAGACTGGGCAGAGGCAATGGTTACTTGACATCAAAGATGAGCAGAAGACACTTCTTCAAACCTGAAATATCTCCTGATGGCTCCAGACAGGACTTCCTAAAACTAGGATTGATGGTGTGATGCTTTTCTCAACCCGGCATCATCACAAGCTATATAGTTTGGGCTAGCAGCCATGCTGGGTGGGTTGAACATGCAAAAGCCCTTTGCTTCCCACCAAGAATTATGTGCAGAAGATTCCCATTCCATTCTGCTTCTCCCTGAATGTGTCTCATAGCCCAGCACTCAGCTTCAATTTGGCAGTTTGACATCTGAGGCTAGCTTGCATAGCCAGTCCAGCCATTATGCTGCCATTTTGTATGAAACAAAGAAGACCCTTTGGCAAGTAAAAGAAAATATTAGTGAAAATGGCTCTTAATGTCCAAAAGAATTGTAGTGATAATGCTTTTCAGCTGCTGTGGATGTCTTGCCATACTTGCATAATTCGATTGAAGTGTTTAGTCTTTGCAGATTCAGCTGGAGTTCAACTGTTTTTAAAAGACATATGGCATGAATTTTTGCTTTCATAAGAATAAAATGCAAGTCAGAGGTAAGACTCAGTACTTTTATGGTGCATTTCTTACATCGATGTTCTGTTTCCTTTCTATAACAAGTGAAATTATGGAATTTTATAATGATAGGGTTTGGGGCAATTTTTTTCTTCTTCGTAGTCTCTTCCCTGTGATATGCATTTTCGCCTTCATTTGAAAAACTTTTTTCTAGATATGAGAACAGCCTCAAAAACTACCAAGACTCCCTCCAGTATTACATAGGAAATGCAGTAAATAATTCTTTTTATTATTATTTTGAAAACATAGAACATCAAAAAATACATTTCCACTTAAGGAGTAGGTTAAGCCATGGCACACTGGCCACTTAAAGTGAATATGCAGTACCTTAGCACCATCAAAGCAGCACGAAGGAGAGAAAGTGCCTTGGGGATTCTGGTCCCTAGCTTCCAGTTGATATATTTCCTTCCAGTCTGTATAATGCAGCGCAATGCCTTGCACAGCAGAAGAAGGGTTCCCAGTCTCTCAACAACAGAAATACTGCTACTGCACTCCTCTTCTGTTAGGCAGTGGTGCTGTTTCAATGCTTCCTGAAGTGCAGGCAGTAGGGACATAGGAAGACTTCGTGGCAGAGATGCTCAAGATAGCGTGTTGCCCAGAAAAGCACAGTGTCCAGTCCAAGCAAACGCTTACTCTTGACTTGCATGCCCAAATCGACCCTGCTCACAATGCCATTGCAACTGGGAAGGCCATGCAAACCTGCTGCAGAAGATGGATGGTGACTGGTGGCTTAGATATGGATTTCAAAATGTCCCTGCATAAGAATTATCTGAACTGCTGACCTGAATCAGTCTGTAGTCAAGGTAATAAGGCAATTAGACACAAAAATCATTAATAATTTAGCTTAATTGAAACCTAACAATACAGTCTTCATGTACAATTTCAAGTGATTTCAACTGTTTGGAAAGCATGATAGGTCTCTGTTGTTTCCGTACTTAAATAATGTGGGAGAAAATAAAAATTGTCACTAGAACATCATTTTAAAGAACTTGGGTTGGTTTTTTTCACATTAATCTGAAGCTGTGAATTCCCAGAGCTGGCTTTGCTTATATTTTCAAACAGAGACTAAAGTCTTTCTTTGTGTGTGGGTAATTTAGGCTGGAAGATGTAAATGGCTATTGTAAAAGGTGGGACTTGGATGTAGAAACCAAGTTAAAGTAGATGGGTGTGCTAAATTGAAAGAACAAGGCTAAATGGAAAGAAAAATTAAATGCCTCTCCTCATACTTCTTGCTGAAACAACAGGAAGCAGAAATAGCAGAGTAACACCATATTAAACACCAGAGGTGTTTCCCTGAAAATGGCAGTAAATTTGGAGGCAAAGGGTTTATTGGTTATGGCTGCTAGTAAAAGTCAGAAAAGTTCAGGGAAACCAGAAGAAATCCAATAAACAGCAAAAGCAGTGGCTGGGAGAAGAAACAGAATGACTTTCAGGACTACAGAGGTGGACGGTAGTTTCTAGGTTGCTTATTTACTCTTGAGGCATTTGGGAAAATAAGATGTTCTTCATAAACAAACAACACAACACAACACTGCATAGACACTTAATGCCCATACTCCTCAGGAAACCAGTGTATTTGCCTTAATCTATAAGGCACTTCAAGCCATGTACTGCATGCTGCAACTTAACAAGACTCATCAGCCAGGACCACGGAGCCTTTACATGCAACAAGAAAAAAAATCTCCCATGAAAAAGGGGAGGAAAACCACCCCTGGCATCCATCACAGGGTTGGTGTGCTGGATGAATTAATGCTGACATCCAGAAGAGTAAGGTTCCAGTTCACATTGCTTGCTGGGCTTGAGAGAAATTTAAGCTACTGGCAGAAATGTTGTATTGTCCCTCGAGGAGTGCTGGGCATGGTGCTTTTGCAATACTCATCGTCATCTATCCTATAATGCTTCTATCATCTGTAACCACTTATTCACCTATCTCCTGTCAGGCAGGATTGAGAGAAGAAACCAAGGGAAAATACCGCTCTTCTTGCAACACTGTGAGGGGACTTAAAGCCATTTGTGAAATGAAAGTAGGAAATGATCATAACTAGGAAGGTGGTGTGCCAAAGGCACTCTCCGAGGACTTCAACCACAGTGGTGTGAAGTTTTGTGTTCATAGTATTAATGGTGAAATTCTAAACTGAATAGGAAATTAACTTTCTCACTTGAGGCTATGGTGCAGTGGTAAAGTGATCCTAATTATTTTGAAGAATAAATGCTATAGTTAGGAAAAAAATCAGGTTCCAAAAAGAAAGAAATCAGTAATGCAAAGACAAATTTCAACAATTTCAAATAATAAAACCAGGAAGAGTGGTTTGTACCAAATACAAGAGAAACATGGTGAAACATGGTGAAACATGCATAAGGTGAAATCTTAAGTGGATATTTCTTGCATACAATTTAATGAGAAAAAACTACAAATCAAATAAGACTTGGTCAAAATATAGCCAAAGGGGTTATGCCAAAAATCAGGGCTTTAAGAAGTGGGTTGTTGTGCAGAGACATGCAGTTGATCATTTGGCCTCCTCCAGGATCTTTCTGCCTGCTGGGCTTTGTTTCAGAAATCAGTAGAATGATTTTTTATTAAGTTAAGTTTTCCTTTAACTCATATCAGCAGTCACTGCAATGATGTTTTTACCCCCTTCTGCAGAGTTGATTGGCACATCCTTGTTTCACACATTCATTTTATAAATCTTTTAATGCTTCCTCTGATAGGGTCACAGGAAAATGATCTAAGGCAAATGGGAGATTTAATCATCAGATAGGTAACATAGTGTCTGACAGCTAAAGAGAAGGAAAACAAAACACTGACACGAACCAACAAAGGCACAGAACAAATCAGAACAGATGATTGAAATGCAGAATGGGCCAGTAGACCCACACTTGAGGGCTGTGTGAAATGCTGAGAGCCCCATTACCAAGGTAGTGATACAATAACAGTGCAAAAAGGACAGCTGAAGACCTGAGTGGTCTTGGATGTTCATAAGTATATTTATACATGAACCCAATTAGTCTTATGCTCATTAGGGCTGGAGAAGGAAAAGGCTGAGAAAGATTTGCTGAAAGAAATTCTGAAAGGGAAAGAAGAGCAAACAAGATGTACCTAATACCTTGCATAAAGGATAACAGGCTGGTCTATAAAATGTTATCAACCAGTACACAAGAAAAGGGTATCAAGGACCTTTTGTAAACACTATTCAGCCAAATGGAAATATGACAGCAATCAATATCTGGAGCAGATTTTGAAAGAGGTTTTCAGGAGCATAATCTCACCACAGGCCAGTGGGGATTGTGCTCCTAAATCCCTTACACACTAATCTCTTCTTCTGCACAGCTATTAAGAAAAATAATAAATATGTAGCAAGGACTGTAGGTAGCCTGATATTAGCATGTACAAAAAGTATGGTGGTAGCATCTCTTT
The DNA here is from genome assembly GCA_033459285.1 of Clamator glandarius. Classification (NCBI taxonomy): domain Eukaryota; kingdom Metazoa; phylum Chordata; class Aves; order Cuculiformes; family Cuculidae; genus Clamator; species Clamator glandarius. The sequence goes on along the minus strand of JAUNZM010000072.1, from coordinate 1,960,487 downwards.
GAGCTTGACCCAATCACTTGATAACTTTGGCTAGGCAGGAGTTTATTATTCATAACTCTAAAATCCACTCCATCTCATTTCATCTTCTGAGCTGTACAATCAATAATCCAAGTGTGCATTTTAAGAAGATTTCCAAATTAAGCCAGATACCCTAATGTATAGGACATACCATGCAGATTAGTATACAGTTTCTCAATAAGCCAAGATGAGAGCAGCATAATGATTTTGCAAATATGAATATCATTATACTGAAGAGATGCTTAGAGCAGTAGGCAAGGAATAAGGTCCAAACATTGGGATCGCTTTTCAGATGTGACAATCAATATATTTTGGATATTTGTATCCAGTGTCAGGCTCTTGTAAATTGACAGGCAAAATGATGTGTCCTGTATCACTCATTTCACCAGTTAGAGTCAAACCCCCAAATGCGATGAACAATTATAGAAGTTAAATCTGGTTTTCCAAACAAACTGCTATGTGGATTTCACCCTTCATTCATCTTTTGTGCTCTTCAGCACTACACATCATGGAGAACTGCAGTCAATGAAGACATTCAGGTGGAGGAACAAACAGAAGCAGCAAATATCTGTTTCAACACTCAACCGCTGAGCTACAAATGAGTCAGAGATGGTGTCAGTTCTGTCCTCAAAGCAAACCCTAGGCAGTTGTCAGCAGGTTCTCACCTCTTAAGCGCACAGTTGCTTCTGAAAACTGAGGGCAACTAAAAAGACGAGCTTTCTTTCAATCCTCAGCTAACTTCAGCTGATGTATCTGCATTGCTTTGAGCTCAGAACATGAATGTGTGCAGAGTATCCAGGTACTTGTGTTATCCAATACATTCTTTTCCTGTCATATGTTTTACTCAGCTTCAACTTGCTCAAATGATCTATGCAGCATGGGAACTGCAGTACAGTTTTTTTTTTCAGTGTCACTTACCTGGTACCACATGCTTTCTATGAGAATTGGACTCCTTGGATATGGTAGGAGAGAACATCAAATATGAGACCTCACCTGGAGTACTACCTTCAGTTCCGGAGTCCTGAGCACAAGAAGGACATGGATCTGTTAAAGCAAATTCAGAGGAGGGCCACAAAGGTGGTCAGAGGGCTGGAGCAACTCCCATATGACAACAGGCTGAGAGAGTTGGGCTTGTTTAGCCTAGAGAAGAGAAGGCTCCAGGGAGACCTTACAAGCAGCCTTCTCGTACTTAAAAGGGGCCTACAGGAAGTATAGGGAGCGGCTCTTTATCAGGGAGTGTAGTGATAGGACAAGGGGTAATGGTTTTAAGCTGACAGTGGAGAGGTTTAAATTAGATATTAGGCAGAATTATTTTTCCTGTGAGGTTGGTGAGAAACAGGTTGCTCACAGAAGTTGTGGATGTCCTGTTCCTAGAGGTGTTCAAGATCAGGTTGGACTAGGCTTTGAGCAGTGTGATCTAGTTGAAGGTGACCCTGACCATGGCGGGGGGGTGGAACTAGATGATCCTTAAGGTTCCTTCCAACCCAAACTATTCTATGATTCTATGATGCAAACAGTGAAACATCTATTTTTTGATGAAACATCCAGGATACCTATCATACATTTAAATCTGGGTTATAAGTTACTCACCTTTTGATTTTGAAAACTCTGCCATAGAATAGCCCGTAAAACTCCTTGTATTTGTGTTTACTTGCACATTGCCTTGTTACCTATTAAATGCTAGCTGTTCACACTTATACTGTTCTGAGTTAAATGTCTTGAACTAAGGATTCCTGCTAGGACTGCTGACCTTATTGATGGGCTAGTTGAGCTGTTGTTTTTCCCTTTTAATCGGGAAAGTGACTATTCTCTGGCTCAAAGGATCCAAAGCTGTAGTGTTACCTGCTCCTTGATGTTCTACCAAGGACTGATATACACATGGATCTGTCATAGGGTGGCTACATGACCAAAGACCTGCAGACTGCTGGTGTTTCTGTTTCTGGCCTTGAGCATCCCCCTCTTACATACTCCCAGGTCTCATTTACATATTTGAAGAAAAGCATATTTACTTTAACATCTGTGTTGAAAGGGAAAGCTCTTCCTTAAAGAAAGCATTTCAGCTCTTCAGGCCATACCTGTATGTAGTTGCCCTTCATGCATGTTTCCCATATAAAGAATACTGGGCAAGGAGAGGCCACCTGCTTCATCAAGTTCAATCTCTTTCTGTTGCAGACAGCTACAGCTCAATGTTCATCAGAATGAGACAGGTTTTTATCCATAGTATATGAGTATACATTTGTTAGTACTAACCACAAGGCACTGTTACTGCTGTTGTTATTGTTTTTCAGCACTACCACCCAAGTTTTCAGGGAGTCCTATTCAGATTCAGCTATCAATTAATTTTCAGTGCTATTATCATGCTTTGTACTTGGGAAGGTTCATGGTTTATGTTTCTAATGTACACAGTACTGTACTGATTTTCCAAAGTAATTTTTAAATATTTCCAATATTGTTGTCTATGCTGATAACGTATGTTTGTCTTCTATTTTCAGTGTGGCATTCTCATGAAGTGGAAAAGTGGCATCCACAGTGATACAGTCCCTTCCTTTCTGAATCTGCTGTGCTGGAACTGCTAGTATATACATTATGACTATCAACAGAAAAAAAAACCCAAACAAAAACCAACAACAACAAAAAACCAACAAACAAACCAAATCACAAAAAACCTTAAAGGGATTTTTACACACTAGTGTTTCATTTGGACTAAGATTGCAACCCACACCTATTATTATCCTGTTGTCTCAAAGCTACTTTTATTCTGTGGCTCTTGCAGAATGCACAGTGCACAATTTGGCGGCCTTTTAGGCTGCACCTTTTAAAAATCTCTAACTGTATCTGTATGATCATAAACAGATCCAGACTTCCGACTGCAGATCCTATACTCTGTACTCCCTTCCAGCTATCTTCATTTTATCATCACTCATACAAAAAGCCCACTCCTTTGCAGCCATAATTATATCTTAGTTTCTCTTTCCAGTGCTTCTCTGACAGTGATTATCATGTCTATTTTTCGTAGTTGCTGAAGTTTTCAATCCACAATTCTTCCCAAGAGCTGTGTTTAGGTTAGCCGAAACAGAAAGCAAATACAGAAGCCCCCAGAAGTTGGTCATTTTAAAGATAAAGTCTGATAAGGGAGACAAGGCTACTCAGTTTCAGATGATTTAAAAGCAGCATATGGTTCATGTTCTGGATGCAAATAGCTTATATGCACACAAGCACACTCCCCACCATACGTGCTCCAGCTGTGCCCCTAAGCATGCATCTAAAGGAGGAGCAAGAACAGCATGAGCACTCATGGTACTTTCTCTCAAGTACCTTATAATCCATTTTCATTTCAGGAACTTTCTCAGTTGCATGTAGAGGTTTTTTTATAGTAATCCTCTCTGTATTTCTGCCACACAATCTAGTGCTCTTTCTCCCTTAAGGCCATGCAGATGTTGAACATCCATAAAGGCAATGCGGCACCCAGATACTGCACTGTCTGCTCTCAGTCATTATCTGATCCATAGCAAGGATCACAGCCTGCTTGTTCATTTATCATGGAGAAACCGCCCTAGACCTTTCATCATCTTTGTCATTCTTTGAATTTTTCATCGTATTTTATTTGCAGATGAAGATGCCAGAGCAGCACTCAGTGTTCAAACTGGAAACAATCTATGGTTTTATAGCAGGGCTTAATAGTAAGTGTTCTCTACCTGTTCCCTAAAGCCTGCTACAATTTTAGTCAGTGTTTTTAAGCACTAAGCTGGAGTTTTCATGGTCTTGCTCCTGACAGTTAGAGCCAGGTCAGATCTCATTTTGTTCTTCATCCTTGGATAGTTTTTTCAAAGGTGTATCACTTCTATAGAACCACAGAATCACAGAATGGCAGGGCTCAGAAGGGATCTCTGGAGATCATCCAGTCCAATACCCCTGCTAATGCAGGTTCACCTAGAGCAGGTTGCTCAGGAACGTGTCCAGGTGGAGATATTCCAAACCCACCTGCAATAACATCTGCCAGCTCTCTCAGGACTCATGGAGGCATCCCATCAGGGCCCATGGATTTGTAGGCCCAAGGATTTGACTAAATAATCTCTAACCAGATACTCCTTGATCAAAGGAAAATCTTCATTTCTCCACACTTTCTCTCTTTCCTCCAGGGCCTGGGATTCCTGAGGGCCAGCTTTAGCAGTAAAGACTGAAGCAAAGAAGGCATTCTGCAGCTCCGCCTTCTCTGCATCTTCCATCCCAGGGCACCCACCTTTATTCAGCAGTTGGCGTCCATTTTCTCTAGTCTTCTTTTTGCCGCTGATGTACTTAAAGAAGCCCTTCTTCTTGTCCTTTACGTCCCTTGCTGGGTTTAGTGGGCCTTAGCCTTCCTCATTGCATCCCTATATACTCTGACAGCTTTCCTATATTCCTCCCTAGTGACCATTCCCTTTTTCCACACTCTGTAAGCTTCATTCTTCCTTTTGAGATTTTCCAGGAGCTCCTTGCTTATCCATGCAGGTCTCGTGCCTTCTTTGCTTGATTTCTTACTGCTAAGTGTGCATTGATCTTGAGTTTGGAGGAAGTGGTGCTCTCTTGGACCCACCTCTAGAGCCCTAACCCATGGGTTTTGTCCAAGCAGGACTTTGAAGAAGCATAAGTTAATTCTCCTGAAGTCCAGGGTTGTAATCTTGCTTGTTGCCCTGCTTCTTCCACACAGGATGCTGAACTCCACCATGTCATGGTCACTGCAGCCAAGACTGCCCCCAACTTTCACATCCTCAACCAGATCTCCTTTGTTTGTTAGTACAAGGCCCAGTCACACTTTTCATTGGTTCCTCCACCACCTACGTAAAAAAAGTTATCACCAATGTCCTGCAGGATTCTCTTGGACTGTATGTGACTAGCTGTGTTGCCTTTCCAATAATGTCCAGAGATATATCCCATAAGAATCACAGCTTGTGATTATGTTTGCCTCTATTTGATTCCACCTGCCATTTTATTACCCAGCCTCTCCATCTTCAAAAATAATATGGTAAATCTTCAGCCAACCCTTGTTTTCACTAGACCGATCCATGTTTTTGTAATTATCAAACCTTTAAATTTGAACAACTGGTCCTTTTTCAGGCTCTTTATAAACGTGTTGAACAGCAGAGTTCTTAGCACACAGCTTTCATGAACCTCATCAGCAAGCTCCATCTGCATTGAGAACAGCCATTAACGCCTACTACTTGCTTTCTATTTTTGACTAATAACAGAATGAGGAACCTCCACTTAGTTGAGCAAGGTTTTCCAGCTAAAGCGATCCATCATTCCCATTAGTACATGTTAGGGTCTGTTCCTGACACCAGTAGTGTTAGGGCCCACCCCTACCTGCACAGTCAAAGAGGGAGAGTCTTTTGACATCTGCGTGGCAAATTGGAGACCAGGAAATCTCCCAGGTAAATTCAAATGCAGAATTTATTTTGGACACAAAATCACAAACCAGATACTCAAATGCACTCTGAATCACAGCTTCTCAAAGTTGCAAAGACACATCACAATGTGATGCCCTGAACAGAGCCAAGGTCACTAAACAAACTAAAACACAACTCAGATTTTATCCAATACGTCATAGTGCCAAGGAAAAAGAAGGTACAGTAAGATAAATAAGAGAAAGGGAGAGAGAGAAAGATGTAGCAGGGGGAAAAGAAAAATTATCACCACTCCAATGGGGCACAGCGATTCCTCGGGAAAACATGGTCCGTCTGACAGCAACTCCTCCAGCAGCAATTCTTCAGCAACATGTGGTCTGGTAGTTGTTCTTTGGGGCAACTCTTCCTCAGGCCAGTTCCATGGTGGGATGGGCATGTATACACTCTGCCTTCTTGGCCCTCTATTTGTAGGGCAAGTGTATGCCCTGTTAACATGTGACAGGCAGTCTGGCTATGAAAGTTCTCAAATTGTGGCATGTGCAGGAGTTCCTTTGGGAATGTTGCCAAATTGAGTCTTGGGGTTCCAGGGTCACTGGCAGTTTAACAGATCCTTTCCAGGATAACCTCTGCCTGAACCCTTTGGGTGCACACACATAGTCAGATGTGTGCTGGTGGCAGTACCTCCTGATGTACCTCCTTCCTCAGCTCTGCAGCAGCCTGCCCAGGAAAGTGAGCCCACATGCAGGTGAAGAGGGTGGAAAAAGCAGTGCCTACTCCTACACGTCCACCTCTCATTGTTAACTAGGAGCCACAGAAAAGCCCCTCAGGTGCACAGTCCTACACTTGACAGTGTTTAAGACACAACAAATGCAAGTAAAGAAGTCATTCTTTACAGTCCCAAATCTACCTTTAAAGAGTCAAAGCAGGTGTCTCCCCTTTTATGCTTTCCCCACTAGGAAAACCTGTAGGGTACCAAACAGCAAAAATACTGAAACCAACTGTGTGAGATGAATTTCGTATTCAAAATAAATGCAGCATCATTACATTGTCGCATAAATGATTACACTGCTACCAAGAAATATTTCCCTGTTCTCCAAGAACAATTAACTATACAATGTTTGCAATACTGGAAGGCAGTCACTTACTGACAATGCAGAACAATTTGTAGACAAGGTTGATTAAACTAGCAAAGTTTAGCTGAAAAATAAAACAGAGATACACATTGATTGAAGCTATCTAAATAAAACATGAATGGCTTCTAATGAAAGGAGCAGGAAAAACAGCACTTTGAGGCCTCAGCAACAACACTTTTTTAGAATGGGGTGTGGGACAGCCAGGGCAAGTGACGTTCTATGAGTCATATACTAATTTACCATCTTTAAGTGCATCATTTCAAGTACAGATTTATGAAAATACCTCTGGCATTATTCAAGCCCCCTCACCTCTAAAATTTACAAATTATAGGTTTACAGATTTTTAAAAGTAGTGATAGTGTAATCAGTGGTGTGGCTTACAGAGAGTGATGACTTGTTGTAGGTTGCATCAGAGAAGCTGCCACCTCTGTGCAACACGAACAATGCACCATTCAGCACCAAAGATCTCTTTTTGCTCTCTCTGCCACTGTCCTTAATAAGAGGCTGCTCATCAGCTGATGAAAAGAGGTCCATGCTTTCTTCAGACTTCACTGGTGGATCCACTGACTTCTCTGGAGATACCTGGCTGTCAGTGCCTGGCAACTGATGGAAAATTAATGAGACATGGCTGTGGTTCTCCTCTTTAGTATGCATAGAGTATTTGTCTTAATTTGGTTTTTAGCAAGCAGTGTTATTTTATTTGACATTCCTGCATCTCCTTTCTTTTATATTATTCCACTTTCTTTGATGCTGGCATGCACAGTTCCTTCCAGCTATCCACAGATTTCATTATGTTTCTGTTTACTCCTGCTTTAGAATCATTAATGAGGATGTTGACTAAGTCAAAGCCTGCCAATAATGTCTATGTTATTCTACCTGATAGTACTTCTGCTTTATGTGCTGTGGTTTAGCATTAGTATTTTGCCATGGACTTTTTGTCCGCTCTCAATACATCTCATTGCAGAGCTGGCAAATAATTTATTAATGAATTTGCATCTTCTTTTCCTTCATGAAGTACCTACAAACAGTCTGATTGTTACTGATTTGTTACTTACTTGGAGATTTTCAAGAAACACTTTACACAAACGTTTTAGTATCTGGTTTGCTGGTAAATTTCATTAATATGGTCTAGACTAATAGTTTCTGTGATGTGATCAGTAACTTAAATAGTACAGTACTGTTTCACCTCCCTTATGTGCTAAATGAATATTTGGAGAATGCCAATAAAGAAACCATAAAATGGCAAAAGCATAGCATTTATGAAACTGTTATTAATATTAACCAGAAAAAGTATCTTGCAGAAAATTTTTTTGAGAACAAAATACAAGGGTTTGTCAATGCTTGAGAGCTGATTTCTTTCTAATGTGTGATCATAAACACCTGGTTTCTGTATTATGGATAACTCTATTTTAGAGTTTGTGAATCCGTTTATATATTTAAAATAGGGGTCCATGAAAAAAAATTATGATATCACACTTACCAAATACCTTTTACTCTCTGAATTCATAATTCTGTTTCTATATCTATATCTAATCTACATCTCCATGGTAATTTATTCTTTATGAGATGTGCCAGAGATGCTACATTTCTTTTACATTTGTGTGTTCAGTGATAACTCCATTGATATTGACTCTTTCACTTTCTGTAAGGATTTATTTTGCTATGAAGCACTTCCACCTCATACTTCTGTTTTCCTTCTGAAAATCAATACTGTATTCACCTTTCACTAATATATTGATGTTCCCTGGTTGGTTTTGAGTTTTCAGTAGTAATTGCTGTGCTCTAGTAGAAAATCAGGGTCATTTTTTTTCTTGAAATACTTCTCATTGAGAAATTGATTTTTTATTACTCTTTATTTAAAGACAATATCTATTCTGTCATTAATGGGTTTATCCTTGTCAGAAAGCTGATTTTAGTTGATCAAACAAAATTTATTTTTCAAGGATTCTTGTGAAAAACTACATTAGCTGGTTTTTCCCCTCTTATATAACTTGGGTGGGGAAGTGGGAGGAAAATCAGTTTAATACCTTGAGATCAATGCACACAGAGAATAATAAGTCTCAGGTTGAACTGTATTGTATTCAGCCCATCTAGTCTCACCCTGCACTTCCAGCTTGGTATAATAGTTTTATTTAATTGCCCCAGTGGCCCTATCATGCCCCTGAAAGAGCTGCCTCTCAAAGGTTAGGTGGAATGATTCCTGTATGCCCGTTGGTAGCCAAAATCTAGCCTTCTGCTAAGAAAAGAATGTTCCCTTTCAAGTGCCTAAGAAGTAACAATATCAGTGCAAAAGGTTGCTATACAGTGACAGATGCCTCATCACCAGATTATTTAAAGATGATGAAAATAGCTCAAAAAAAAGCACAAAAATTCCCCTCCCAAACAAACCCAGAGTTGAAGCACAATGTTACAGTACTTCAGTGTATGTTCTACTTTCACAAGACGTTAAAAGAGCTGAAACACAATGGGCAATGATTTTTACATTGTTCACAATGAAAGTATTTTTACAGTTATGCAAATACATGGCAGCAGCCTGCAGTGCTGTTGTTAAAGGGAAATGTTTACAGGGATCCTAGCTGTGTTTCACTGAGGCTCTGCAGCAGACCATGCTGGGATGCAGCTGGGTAACTGGATCACAAGCAAAGTGCAAATAACCTTCTCTCACCCTGCTGACAGGCTGGTGCTTCACTGGACTTATGGAGGACCACAGCCACTATTGTCCTTCCCTGTGCAGCTGCATCAGGACTTTTCTTCACATTGTCCTCTTCCCTTACTCTGGAAGACAAGTGGTTTCATTGAGGCCACCTAAATAGTTAAAATACTGCCCAGTGTGAAGGACAGTGAGATGCTGACTTAACACCTCTGCATTTGAGTCTCCAGAGCCCACCACAGTTATTCCTAGACACAGCAAATGCAAAATTCTTAGCATTTGATCATGCCCTTGACAAAAATGGAAAGCAACTGTGCCTTGAGAAACATGGGATATGGAAACAGAAAAGCCAGGAGAACCCCATTTTTCATGACTATGCAAAACTCCAAGACAATTTTCCATTGCTTAAATGTAGAGTTCTTAATAGGAGAGTCATTGTAATATATATAGAAAGGTGGTTACATTAAGAATAGTGACTGGGCTAACCAGAGTGAATCAGACTGCAGGCAGCCTTTAAATAACACTCCTATAATTTTTTTTTAAAACTAGTAGGAGTTCCTGATGCTTATTAAAAAACAGCTAAAGCAGCTGTACTGCTGGAGAGAAGATAAAAAAAATGCCTACTTCTTTAGGGAGTTCTGGTCAATCAGGAAACACCAAGTCACTCACCACATGAAGCCTTGGACACCAGGGGAAGGGGGCGTATGCCTATGGTGCCTGAACTTGTTCTTAGCCTCACTGGCAAACCCAATTGATAGAAAGAAGTTGGAGCACTAATCTTGCTACCACATAGATATTTTAAAATGTACATTATATTTTAAACTATAAATATGGTTTAGCTGTATACTTCTTAATTTCTCTCTCTCTATATATATATAATTTTAACTAATTTTTTTTAAAAACAAACAAACAAATGAATGAACAAACAAAAACCGAAGTGATTTTGTTTCTTCAGTAGTCTTTTAACTGCCAAATTCCTCCTGTTCACCCCACAGCAGTGTGGGATAGTCACTCTTGCCCCATCTCCCAGTCTTACTGACAGAGGTGATTTTTTCCTTGAGATTTTTACAAGCTAAAGCAAACCTATTTTCCCTGGCATGGAGCAGAGGTCTGGAAACAGGAACACTTCCTCACATTTGCTTTAAGTCTCTTGCAGGAATTATAAATACTCTATGACTGCTCTTAGAAAAATACAAATTTTGAAACTACCTTGTTTGGGGCTGGATCCTTGACTTGTGCAAACTGTCAAAGCTGAGTTGAAATCAATGGTGCAGTATGGCATTTTGCTTCAGCTCCCTTCTAGAAGCCATTAAGTACCAACTGAGAATGCTCATGTCAAAACCATTAAATTGCCTGTTCAGCTAGAAAACCAGCAGTGTCTAAGGATTTAGACAGTTTAGATGCACATATGAAGAATACTGGGAAATTAAAATCCTACAGGTGAGACTTGGGTGAACTTTTGTGTTTTGATTCTGGGAGTAATTTACATTAAAAAGTGGGCATATAAACGATTTAAGTGTACAAGTGTGCAAGACCCATTGTCTTTCAGTTCAGCTGAGCTCGCCGAGTATCATCATTGTCTTTTTGTTTTTCTGATTTGGCTTAGGACCATAATACCAGCAGAACGCATGGAGAACAGGAACTCTTTTCCAGTCTGAAAACTAGAAGGCATCAAATGAAATTAGGCAAGGCTAGGTTCAGAAAAAAGAAAGAAAGTGCTCCTTCATGACACGTCATTAGACTGGGGGACTCATGGCCACAGAGTGGTGTAGCTGCTGGTGACTTATGTGCAAGAGAAAAAATGAGGAGACACATTCAAAGAAAATAAATGCTTTAGGAGTTATTAAATGCCAAGTCACTCACATCAGGTCTAGAAATGCACCTTGCACCATATGTGAGAGTGCTCTGGGGAAACACCACATTGCACTGGCCCTACATAGATTTCATTTGGAAGGTTACTGGCAGGATGGGCAGATCCACTAAAGTATTTCCTTATACTCTACTTCTTCTATACTATAGATCTTCTGCGATACCATTCTTGCATTCTTACATACTAGTAAATTTTTTGCATGGTGGATGGAACTAACCACTGGATTATATAAGAACTGGGTTACAAAGGCTTCCCCATCCGCTTCTAGTTCTCTAGCTTACACTTAAATTTTGCCTCTTTGCATTCAGTTGTCTCTGTTCATTGAATTTATGCAGACTCATGAGTTGCCTTGGGTTGATGGAAGCTGCAATTTTCCTTGAATAAATTATTTATAGGAGGGAAGAAAATCCCCTTCAGACTCTTCTAATTTCAGAACTTTCTAAAAATAAATAGAAAGAAAAATATGTGAAGAGTTAGCTTAACAGCAAAAGATTAATTAATCAAAATAAAAACACCTAAAGGAATTAGATGTTATAAGTGCATCTATAAGCATACCTGTATCAGCAAACACTATATATATATTTGGGAGGCTAATGTAAAGTGGTATATTTCCCTTGTGAAATATACCTGCTTGCTATACCATTGTGCAATTCAACGCTTTTAAAAATGTGTCATTCCTTATCAGTAAGGTTTAATATGTAGTCCTTACTCATACTCCATTTCCATGGCAGTCAAAATATTGGAGTACTGTCTTATTATGCCCTAAGCTGGGAATTCAGATTTCAGCTTGTTTTGTTGTAAAACATATTACTTTTTTTTAATATGTTCCCCTTTGAAGAGACCTGCTAGTTGTCACAGGCTTGTGGCAGAAGTGATGCCTTTTGTATGGGAGAAATCATCTCTTTTGTGAAGGGAAGGGGAAGAGCTGGCTTGGGTTAGCATAGGAATTATATCTTGCAGCGATTACATTTGTATGATAACTTTATTTTTCTATTCTCTTCCCTTCTCTTCTCTTCTTGTTACTGCAGATAAAATACACAGTACATATAACATTTCCTAGTCCTGATCCCAGAAAGTTATTTCTTTGCATTGTGATGAACTAGCCTGGGAAACGAGGCAGGAGAGTAGCAAAACAGGTGTGGGAACAAAAAACTGTGGCCAGGTTGGGGTCAAGTGGTGATTAGATTTTTCTCATCAAAATAAAGCAAACACTTGCCTGGCAAGGCAACAAGTAGACTATAAAAATATTAAATAGAAAAATTAATGGGAGATGATCACTATGGCCTCAGATTTGTAAGAATTTTAAAGAGGGGATCTACGTTACAACAACTTGTCTTAACTCTTTCCTTTTCTGAAGATAGGCTGGGCTGGCTTATATGGGGATTGAGAAAACCCAAGACTAAGTACTTTGCAAAAATCTGAGAAACAATACACACAGGCAGAATTTAACTCTGCCAGCTCTATAGCTAAAACTATACAGTTCGTCATGCCAAGCTCCACTATTCAGACAGCCGTGGGAAAGTGGTTGTGTCCAGCACATTAAAATCCTGAAGAGAAACAGGACCAGAGTGATTTTTGTTCTGTAGCATATCTGGAGCTTGTGTTGCTCCTTGCTCTTTGGTCTCGTGCTTCCTATGAACATTGAAGGATTTGGGAAGTCCTTTTACTTGATTTCAGAGCTCCATTTGTCCCAAGCCCTGCCTTAGACCTTTCTTTCAAAAGTTATGATAATCTCCAAACACTGCTGTTTACCATCTACTTTGAAGATGATATTTTTTTTACCTCATTTGCTGGGTTTTAGAATACCCTCCTGTTCAACTTGGCCAGCAAGCTACTTATATTTTCGTTAGAGTAAAAGTTTGCCTGTTCCTGCTCTTGCCTTTAAGTAATACTTAGACTAACACCACGGCTTAGCAGTAACCACAGTGAGCCTGTATTACGGTCCATGTATTTTTCAAGAGGCTGACAAGGAACATCTGTCCAGGCAGGAAAAATGCTGTGGGAAAAGAGATGAGGATTAAGTTTTCTTCATTTTACATTATAATGACATTTCCAATCACTAGAGAACCGCATGATTGCCTTTCATAGCTCCTGGGAATCTTGACTCAGTGAGTGAGAAATATACTCTCAAATAATGGCACTTGTTCTAGATTTTCTCCTTAAAAATGCACAGGACCCTGATGAATCAGTTTCTTTGCGCAATCCAAATCATTGTGTAAGTCTGCCCTCTGACACTGCCTGCATGCAAATACTTCATGCACTATTCTTAGCAATCAAAGCCTTTAGGAGAAAAGACAGCAGGTAGTTACCATTTTCAGTAGCTCTCCTGGCCTGTGACATCACTGACGTCTTGCTTGCTTTTTATTTAGTTTATTTTTTCTCTTGATCCAGTTGTGGTTTGGTTTCTTTTTAATTTCTGATGCCACCTTCTTACTCAAACAACAGTAACTTCATTTCTCTCAACCTTGGGAAAACTAGCTCCTGAAACTAGGGAGAGGAAACATGTCAATAGGCATTCAAACAAAGTCTCTTCTCTATGCTTTAAAAACATTAACTAACATCGACACACTTGGTTCCTCAAGCAGATCTGTGTCTTATGAACCTTATGAACCTTATGATGGACCATGAATCTTACTGGATTTTGGACAGTGTGGCTGAAGCACTATGGTGACCCTGGCTTTGTAAGAATACCTGGAACACAAGGGCTTCTCCTTTCTCTCTTTGCTGTCAGGGGAACTGCCAGGGATAAGGCACTTTAGAACTTGATTGTCAAGAGGCTGAAATAGGGAGATCAGGTTTTTGGAAAATCTAACCCCAGTTATTGCATCATGCTGGTACAAGAGGGAGCTAAAAGCTAGTACTAAATTAGTATAAAATCACAGAAAAGCAAGATATAGTTTTTGATGTTTAATGATGAGTAATGTCTGATTTCTACTTTTATTTCCTGTTTTTTAGACAGAAAGCTTAAATTATATATAAGATTGTTATCCCATTATGCATTGCTGCTACTGCACATCCCAAGCAGTGCTGGTACATCCACACTGCTAAAGCCACCAGATTGCTGAGACCATGTGCCTGAAACTCAGAATAATCTATATTAATTATTTTTACAAATGATTATAATTAAGAAGGACATATATTTATTATGAATTGTTATGTTTTCCTTTATCCATATATAATGAATTTATCACAGTTAGGCAATTTAGTACATCCTTGCTTTCAATTTTAATTGGTTTCTTTTTAATGCTCATACTTAGCTCTCAAGCTGACAGGTTTGATATTCCCTTGAGAGTTGTGTTTTTCTTCTTCCGTTTTACACTTTTAAACTTCTGTCTTTGGTATGAACAGATCTAGTTATTCCAGGTGGTTATGAAGTTAAAAAGCGACTAATCTTTGCATGTAATAAGATAACTTACTATAAACGCTTGTCAAAAGCATTGAATAAAAGTCAATGCATTTTTGAACTTTGAAAGCTACTTTGATGTGAAAAAGATTTTTTTTCATCTTACCTAAATGCAAAGTAATTTTAAAAAGCTAAGCCAGTTTTAAAGATGTGAAATTCTACTTTTTTTTTTTTCTAAGAAGAAAAAATTATTGATACTAAGTTTCTAAAGATAAGACTTGAGGAGTTTGAGGCAGTTGTAAACACTTAGGTCAAAATTTTAAGGGGAAGTAGAATTACTATTAATGTGCTGAATCAATTCTTTTTCAATTACAATTAGCAAATTGTGCTTAGATATTATTAAAATGACTGATTTTTTCTTTCAACTGAGAATTTTTTAATCTCTTGGAGGTTATGGAATTTATAAATGCCAGATTCAATATGCACTGATTAGAACAACAAATTATTCTATTGTTTCAATGCCTCCATACAGGTCCGACTATATGACCATACTGATGGTGATTGAAAATTATTTCCACATGCTCAACCAAACTTGTATGTTCCTGCTGAAGTCAGCAGGAGCTAGTTACCAAAATACCTCTGAGAATGTTATCCTTAATCACAAACCTGGTGTTCATGTCAAGCAGTACCAGGAAAATAACTGTTGTGCCTTGCTAGAGACTAGGCTTTCTTAGTTTTCTTCTGCAAGCACTTGAGAGAGAAACCTGTCTCCAAAGAGCAATCTTGACTATGCTGTTATGGGTCTAACTTCTAGTTAGCAGTGATATCTAGATTGCTCCTGCAGGTGTCCCTCTTCCCACCCCAGGAGACCCGTTCCTACAATGTTGGTGTGAGCACTCCCCTGTGCTTACCTGAGAGAGTAAACACCAAGAAGTCACAAGCCCTAAGCGCTGTGGTGTGATCTTCCTCACTAGTGAACCCTCTTGGATGCAGCCAAACCTCAAGCAACAAACATTTATGCTTTGTAGGAGCTCTGATGTTAGCAACGTGCTTGCTGGTGGAATAAGGCTCAGCAGCAGGAAGGACATTAGGTTTTGTCCCTCAAAGTCAGAGGTAACTTCAACTGTACTCCATTGTCAGAGTAAGTCTCTTTTGAATTTATAAGATCTTGTTGATGCTTTGATTCTTAACTGCCTATTATCAAACCTAAAGCATTTCACAAAGCTGAAACCTTTAAGAGTTTAGGAGGTGGCAGGCCTATTCAGCTTAGCTGTGTTGTTACTTGCAAATTAGTGTAGCATTAAGGTTCAGCATTCAAATACACAGTTCATGAAAACTAAAGGTTAAGGTTCCTGCATTGATGTTAAATCAATCCTACTGCTCAGATTATGCACATTAAAGTGTGTATTTAATTGCAAACCAAACTGTTGAAATAACACCTGCACAGCATGGCCAACTTTTCAGCGCAGAGCTTCCCCTTTCTCTTTGACAAGTGAGCCTGTACCGAGGGGAGGAGACATGAGGAAGAAGGATGCAGAGATACATGGGGCTAGGATACATTTCTCTACATCTTTGTTGAAAGGTTATGTCCTCCCTCTTGTTTAGACACGAAGCAGTTCAGAAAAACAAACAAACAAGTCTCTTGTAACAAAATACCTGAGAGATGCATTTTGAGACATGAGTTTTATGTCCTTGGTCTTGAGGTTGCAATTTAAGTCTGTCTAAGCATTTCAATACATGACCTCTGCTAGGGCCTGAGGTCACCAGCCATGCTGCTTGAATCTAAACAACTGACTCACTTCTGCTACTAATCTAAATCACATCAGAAAGCAGGTAAAAAGTTAAGGCTCTGACATCATCTAGGGGTGATGCTATTATGAGTACCCCAACTTTATCCCACCCTTTCATGTCTATTTATTACTACTGCTTTCTTTGTCCTTGAGCATTACAACTCAGTCTGGACAGTGCAGGGGTTGCTGGGGTAGACCCTAGGCCTCCTCATAAAATTTATGAGTGCTGTTCCCCCTGGGATAATGAAGACAAAATGATGCCAAGCAATTGATTTAAAAAGGAATTTATTTTTACAGGCAATCTGAGGAATAAGATAGGCATTGGCTTGCTAAATCTGTGGTAAGGGGAAAAGAAAGAAAGGGAAGAAAGAAGGGAGAGAGAAAAGTATAGGAAGATCACCACCCTGGGTTCCAGTATTGTTTCTAGAGTCCCAGGGTGGTGGGTGCACTAGTCCTACCTTCAGAGTGTGATATATAGTTTAGAGTCCCTGGTGCCCTAGCACAGTGCCACATCTGGAAAGTTCTGGAACTGAGTTTAGAGCTTTTAGAAACGCTCTGAGGTATTGTTCTGCTCTTGTTCTCGCTACCTGCTGGATTGCAGTATGACTGCTCTCCACGTGCCTGTGCAGCTGAGCTGTTTGCAAGTGCACTAAGCTGACACAGGGGGAGACACTGCCCAGCAAGTGATTTATCTCTTCCCTGCTACTAGAAAACAAGTGCTTTAAGGTATACCATTTGAGTTGCAGAACCAGTCTCTTGCATTCAGTCCTGGAGCTTCCTCCAAACTTTAAGCATGGTAAATCCTGAATATAAACAAGAAATACAATGTTTTATTTTGTTTACCAAAAGCTGACACTTATGGTGGGAGGGGATTAACAAAGCTTCAGGTAACTTCCACTGTCCCCCAGAAGACTCTGTGTTTTGCTTAAATGTTTTGCAAAAATCTAATAGGCTTTTGACTCGTACCAAGGATTTATTAGTGGGCTCTTCTTTATATCTGTATAATCCTATTGTTGTAAGGAAGGCAAGGTTTGTCTTTCAAAACTAGTATTTCTACTGATAAAGCCTGTGCAGGAAGAAACTCTTCACTGACTTGGCAAACCATGAAACACAATGTGGCAATGAGTGACATTCAGTGAATACCCCACTTTTACTGTTACCATTTACTGTTACCAAGGTTGCCTTGGCCTTTGTGTCTTTCTCTATTCTGGGCATCCCACAAGGGTAAAGTACACACATGTATACACATTGACAGCCTCCAATTTTGTGAAGGCTTGAGTGCTACATCAACAAGAGTAATCACAAAGCATTTATAAAGCACTTGCAGTACTTGAGCTGTATAGGACGAAAACAAGGAGCACAAATAGCCTCAAACCAGATAAACCCATAGTGCACCATTACTCAAGAGGTCATGATGTCAGCCTATTTAGCTTCTTGCCCAATTTCATAAGTGGACATTTTAAGCCCTTGAAAACTGGGTGAATAGTTTTCTACATTGCATATCCTCCGCTGTTTTTATAAAGATGGTATTTAATTGTCAGGGCTGATTTCTGACTTATTCACTTTAAGCTACATCAATACAAGAATTGATACTGTTTGACAAATTTCTGTTCTGTTTCAACATCACTGGAATAGAGCTTTCCTTGAAAATTTTTTTAGATTATGAAACATTCAAAAAGTGTGAGACTAAGAACTGATATACACATACTACATGTTACCAAAACAAAGTCTCAAATTATTATACACTCAAGTAGCTCTAAATTTAGTTTCGCAAAGTGTTTATTTTTAGGTGTGTTCCCTCCCCTCAATGCCAAAATGCCATAAATTCCTGTAGAAAGGATATATATTTTCCTGCTGGTTTTCAGCTGACTGATTTACAACAGGTAAAACCAGTGAAAAACCTGTGATTAAGTCTGCTAGTTGATAATTTAAACTTAAATTTAACATGTTTGACTTTCAATTTCTACTTATGCTTAGAAATTTTCTGTTTGGTGAACCGAGTAACTTCAACTATATTACACTTTTGCTATCAAAGATGTGGCCAAAGTTCATATTTCTAGTGTCAAATGAGGCTCATTTTAGGCTGAAGTTTTCTCCTCTTGAATGTTGTCTTAAATTTGAAAGAAAATTTGTTTTGCTCTTGGCCTATTAAGAAACTGCTTTTCACTACGTCAGTACTGTCTGGGAAAACACATACATTCACATGGATGTAAATATAATCTCGCATTTCCATGCATGTTTGTCAAAACTAGTATTTGCAGGTTTGCGCAATAACTGTGACTATGTTCTCTGTGATTTGGCTGTTCAGCTATGACGGCCTCTCTGGACAGCACTTCCAGTTTTGTGTGTCTAAGGCAGAAGTGGAAGAGTTGTGACACCTTCAGTGTTTCTGAAGGCTGCTGAGGGTCTCTGCAACCCCATCACAAAGTACGGAAGTGTTCACTAACATTGTACAACCTGAATAAGGAGAGGAGAAAATAGGAATAACAATCCCCTGGGCAACTTGGATTGAATTATGCAGGATACCTTGTTACTGTCCTCACCCTTCTCTGTGTCAAGCCATAAAAGAGGATGCACTGGGAACTCAAAATTATTAATTTTATAGAGGGGTCCACTCCTTCCTACATCCAGCTCAAGCTAAAAAGAGATTCAAAGAGTCGGAAAATCAGGTAGCTCAAACTGCATATTTGTTTGGTGGTCACCCTACACAACTTATTGATGCATGATATTCCAGCAAGACGGTGAGATGGTTCACAAAATGTCAAACTGGAAAATGCAAACTAAACCAAACCCAAACCCAGGATTTTAAAAATAATTGAGAACTTTCTTCTTGAGACCACAAATCCATACCTGATGAATGAGGGAAATTTTCCTAGGTACAAATTATTCTCTAACACTTTTGCTGTACCTTTTCTTCTACTATCCTCATATGTATCCGATTCTGACCTCTGTTGGAGATTGGAATATGGGACAGATAAACATCAGACTGATACAGTTTAGGAATTTACAACACTATTTCAGCTAAAATCCTTTTCTTTGTTAGTTATCTGGAAGATCTGTATGTCCATCTGTGGCTTGTTATATCCTAGAAGGTGATCTTCATGCAGTTTTTCTTTTTTGTCTGACGGAGACCATACAGCAACAGTGTTCTCAGGTTATATAAAAATAGCAGTCTTCTACAAAGAGGTGGAATATGCATTTCAGGAGGTCACTTTTTGAAGACAGAAGGTGGATGTTGAATGGGGTATAAACAAATACTTGAGCAAAGCAGCACATTGAGGGCTTCAAAACAACCCAGACTGTAAAACCCCTCAAGCCCCTGGAGAAGGTATTTGCAGACAACTTAGACAAGAATACTTTTCTATTTTGCATTCAAGTTCAACAGCAGCATTCCATAAATAGTCTGTACAAACAAAGGGAATCACTCTCCTTCCTCAGCTGAACAGGAGGAGAAAATACAACAAAAACCTACTCTAAGATAATAACAGGGAGACCACTCAGCAATTAATGTTATGGGCAAAACAGACTCCATCTGAGGAAATTAATTTCCCCAGGTCCACTGATGAGCTCAGCTAAAAAACAAAGCTGGCCAAAGTTGAATCACAAATCATTTGGATTTCTTTTGGTACTTGATTTTTAAAATAGCTAACAACATATTTACTGGGGAGCGTAGAAGCACCCCAGGGATCAACTTGGGCATTTTTCAAGAGATGTCCTGAAAAATCGCTGTGTAAGAGTCAAGTAGGACCTTGATGACAGCAGACTGAAGTGTCTGATGGGTCTGTTGCTGGAGGTAGTTTGCTGGTGTATGAAAGACTTTAGGTTTAAGTTCTTAATCTTCCACCAGCACACCTGTGTGACCTTAGGCAAGTCATTGTATCTTAGCTGTGCATCTGGAATATGGGATGCGTAGCACTTCTCTGCCTGATACTGGTGTGCTGAGAATCAGTATATTAAAGGTTAGGCAAGCTGACACTATGGTAAAAGGGGACATAAATATAGAAAACTACAAATACTGAAGGTAAGAAAGATTTTCCCTCTACCATGTTTCCTCTCTAATGCATGAGTTAAAGCAAGATTTTAGGTAACATTTATTCTAGAAGGCTGAGCACAGGAAGGAGGATAATTTGTGTTGCAGAGATGATACAGAAGATGGTGGCATCAGACAAAAAGGTCTTATTCTCTCAGTGATTTTTCTCCAGACCCGAACTCTTTACAAAAATCTTTATATATGCATGTATGAGAACGTTAGATAAGAAATACAAAAGAATGGAGTATCCTACATAACAGATGAATTAACTGAAAGGCAACAAATACAAATTAAAGCATAGTATAAGCAAATGTGTGGTTTATTAAAGCAGATAGATAGCTGAACAGTGAGATGAAAACTAGGCTTTGTTAATAAGTTACGGGGAAAAGGTCTATAAAAAGTCTTCCACATGGGATTCCTGAGAGTGTACATTGAAACCAGTGTAACTTCATAATTATATTACTGCTGAAAAACATATATTAGTCTTCAGATGGAATAACACAGACAGGGGATGAGGGCAAGGCTGAGGTACTTAATGCCTTCTTTGCCTCAGTCTTTAATAGTAAAAAAAGTTGTTCACTCTGTGTACACACCCAGGAGTTAGAGGAGAAGAATGAGGCTCCCACAATTCAAGAGGAGGTGGTTAGAGCCTTGCTTGCCCAGCTAGACATCCAGAAGTCTATGGGGCTGAGTGGGATCCACCCAAAAGTATTGAGGGAGCTGGTGGATGTGCTTGCCAAATGCCTTTCCATCATCTTCCAACAGTCCTGGAAGACTGGGGAAGTTCCACTGGACTGGAAGCTGGCTGATGTTGTGCCCATATACAAGAAGGGTCTCAGGGAGGATCCAGGAAACTTGTAGTGTGCCTGTCAGTCTGACCGTAGTGCTGGGGAAAGTCATGGAACAGATTATCTTGAGTGCTATCATGAAGCACATGCAAGAGAACTGAGTGATCAGGCCCAGTCAACATGGGTTCATGAAAGGCATCTTTTGCCAAACTAACCTGATTGCCTTCTATGACAAAGTGGCTCGGCTACTGGAGTACAGGGTCAGAATAACCTCCCTGGACCTGCTGGTCACGCCGTTTCTGATACAAGCCAAGATGCCATTGGCCTTCTTGGCCACCTGGGCACACTGCTGGCTCATGTTCAGTCAGCTGTCAACCAACACCCCCAGGTCCTTCTCCTCCTGGCAGCTTTCCAGCCAGACTTCTCATAGGCTGTAGCACTGCATAGGGTTGTTGTGCCCCAAGTGCAGGACCCAGCATTTGGCCTTATTAAACCTCATCCTATTGGTCTCTGCCCAGCTGTCTAGTCTGTTCAGATCCCTTTGCAGAGCCTCCCTACCCTCCAGCACATCCACATTTCCACCCAGCTTAGTGTCATCTGCAAACTTGCTAAGGGTGCACTCGATGCCTTCATCCAGGTCATTGATAAAGACATCGAACAGGGCTGGACCCAGCACTGAGCCCTGAGGAACCCCACTTGTATCTGGCCTCCAGCTAGAGTTACCTCCATTTACCACCACTCTCTGGGCCTGGCCATCCAACCAGTTTTCCACCCAGGAGAGTGTGCGCCTGTCCAGGCCAGAGACTGACAGTTTCTGTAGCAGAATGCTGTGAGGAACTGTGTCAAAGGCTTTATTGAAGTCCAGGAAGACCACATCCACAGCCTTTCCCTCATCCAGCAGCTGAGTCACTTTGTCATAGAAGGCAATCAGGTTGGTTTAGCAAGACCTGCCTTTTGTGAACCTATGTTGACTGGGCCTGAACACCCTGTTCTCTTGCATGTGCTTCATGATGGCACCCAAGATCACCTGTTCCATGACTTTCCCTGGCACTGAGGCCAGACTGACAGGCCTGTAGTTCCCTGGATCCTCCCTGCAACCCTGCTTGTAGATGGGCACAGCATCAGCCAGCCTCCAGTCCAGTGGAACTTCCCCAGTCTGTTGGAAGATGATGGAAAGGGGTTTGGCCAGCACATCTGCCAGCTCCTTCAATACCCTTGGGTTAATCCCATCTGGCCCCATAGACTTGTGGGTGTCTAGTCAGGCTAGCAAGGCTCTGACCACCTCCTCTTGGACCATGGGAGCCTCATTTTGCTCCTCTGTCTCTGGGGTTTGTGCACAGAGGGAACAACTTTTTTTACTATTAAAGACTGAGGCAAAGAAGGCATTAAGTACCTCAGCCTTTTCCTCATCTCCTGTCACTGTTGTTCCTTCTGCATCCAGTAAGGACTGTATGGTCTCCCTAGTCCTCCTTTTATTATTTATATATTTATAGAAAGATTTTTGTTATCTTTCACAGACTTTGCCAATCTGATTTCTAGTTGAGCCTTAGCCCTTCTGATTTTTTCTCTACCCGATCTCACTTCCCTCCTGTAGTCCACCCAAGAGGCCTGTCCCCTCTTCCAGAGCCCATAAACATTCCTCTTCTTGATACCACTCAAGATCTCTCTGTTCAACCAAGCTGGTTTTTAACGCTGCTGGCTTTTTTTTTCCAAACATGGGGATGGCTTTCTCCTTAGCTGCTAGGTTCTCCTTTTTGAAGAGCTCCCAGCCCTCATGGGCTCCCTTGCCCTTAAGGACTGTCTCCCATGAGACTTTGCTAACCAGCCTTCTGAAGCGTTCAAAGTCTGCCCTCTGGAAATTTAATGCTATGTATGTTGGTATCTAATTCCTCCATAAAGGTGAAATAGATGAGGGGGTGGGGAGTGGGAGGAATAAACTTTGTTCTTGATGTATTAGTTACCTGACCTGTTTTCTTAAGGGGTCACTGCCAATCTTGAAATCATTGCTTTGAACCTTTTTGTGCTTAACAACGAGGAGTTGTATCAGCTCAGAGAGAGACGAACCGTGAACTTCAACCCCAGCAGTGCCACAGGGGCAGTTTCCTGTCAAGGGGATTGAGGCACGGTCTTCAATCAGTTTCTCTCATGAGCACTATGTCCAAGAGAATTTCCTGGGAGAGGTGAGAGTACAGATGGCAGTGGTCACCACCCTGACTCTTCTCTACGTTTGCCACTAGAAAGGATATGTATGCATGCACATGTTTATGAGACAGCTTGATCCTCCCAGTCCAAATGAGTAAAGATCAGAATGACAACTGAGTTTTACATCCTTTTCCCTTGACTGTATTTCTTTCCTCCTGCTGCTTCTAAGTTCCTTATTTTTTCTGCCTCGATGCAAAGAATTTGTGTGCAAACACCTCATTACCAGCCAAAGCCTAAATTACATGATTTGCTGTTTTCCTCTCCCAGTGGTTTCTTCTATGCTACTTTTTTTTAGGCTTTGAAGATTCAAGATTCACAAAGCTATTTTCATGATCCTAAGGTTTTTCTAACTGAACATATAACAAGTATCTGCTATTATGCTCCTAGGAACAGTGCCTATTTCTGCTAAAGGCCCAACATCTGAAGAAAGCAGACAACTCAGTGATGCTTAATTAACTTTCTAGTTTGTGTTTTGCAAGTAGCAAAACTCCCTGTTGCAGAACTCCCCAGCTGCATCCATCTCTGCATACTCCCATCTGCTGCATCTGTGGCACCATATACCAGAGACTGCTTGAATGCCAGGGCAGCAAACCACATGCAGCATGAAGAAAACAGCAAATTCCTGCGACTGTAAAGGGCAGGGCTCAATTATACATGTAACACCACATGCCCTGAAAAATCCCTTGTGTGTATGTCACAAAGAAAGAAAAGTTTTTGAAGGATCATCACTCCTCTTCAGACTCTGGTTAAGGTAATGACTGGTACTCTGATTGCTATAGTGATTATACTATTTTTTCTTTTCTTTACTTCTCAGACTATTATTAATAACTGTACATTTTCTGGGTGGTAGCTCTACAGGCCTTTTAAATGTGTAAAACACCATAGCAGAATAACTCAAGGGTGCTCACATAACTGTCTTGCCCAAGATCACACTTGCAACAACTCAGACTTGAAGTGTCTCCAAATAAAAGCACCAGCAGAGAAGCAAAACCACTCCCATTCATGGGAACAAAGGCATTTTCTGTCACATACTTTTGAAAAAGCTGAGACGATCCTTTATGGATTGAAAAGAATACATCTTTGAAGAACTGTAAATGCACATGTATATTTGCTTTCAGTCTTTATGTAACAGTGGCAGACGAACCATCATGATGAGCTATCTGTTGTTAAACCCCACTTCTGTAAAACATCAAAACCATCCTATGTGGCTATGTGCAGCCTTTTAATTCATACTGTTGCAATGTCCTGTTGCTTAAAGGAAAGCCACTAAAGGAGATATGACTGCTGAAAGTTTTGATCCAATTACCACATTGCACAAAAAAAATCATTGCATTAAAGAAAGCAAGAAGAAAAAAACCTAATAACATGAAGCAAAACTGGAAGATTTTCAACAAAACCTTTCTTTGTCAAAAGATAAGTCTTAGCTAAAATCTGAATACACCTTGGAATCATGGCAATCCTGGTAATATTTTTTTCAGAGGCTTGTTAACTCTTCAGTAATTCTTGGAATTTATTTGTGTCGATTTTTTCCATACTCTGTTCCAATTGATTTCAAAAGTTGACTCAGCCTGTGTAACTCATTTATAAGTATGCCTCTTTTATGAATGCTCCTGAATTGTTGTTATTGAATACAAATAGAAACATAGCGTATCTTCTCTATATGCTGTTCCATTAGATATTCTGGTCCAGTGTGTTGAAACTTGTCTATGTATTTAGACTGAAATAAAACAAATTAGTAACAAAAGCCAACAATTAGTTTGCTGAATAATTAGCTTGTTTACTAAAGTATGTGGAAGATGAAGGAGCTTCTTTTCAAATCACTCTGGAATTAAAGAGTAGCAAGTCAGAGCAGAGCCTGTCCCCTGAGGGCTAATCCAAAGATACCTGGACTTAATGGGAGGCTTTAAACTTTTATTCCATATTTGTTGTGGATGGGATTTTTAATTGTACTTTTTCTGTCACTCAGAGAAAAAGAAACTCTTTGAAAGACATTAAAAAATGTTCGCTCCTTGCTGCTTCGAATAAATTAAAGTCTGAAATTTTGGGATTAATTTTCATTTCATTGAAAACTGTTTCTTTAAATTAAAGCCATGAAGATGATGCAAAGGAGCAAAAATTATTTGACTTGTTCAATGTCTTTGCATAAAATACGGAATAGTTTTTCAGTTCACTGTGACGTATATTTTTTAGGGAGAAGTATGGTCTTTGTTTAGAAAATCATGTCGAAGTCAGAGATTTACCTAAATACAATAGCATTAATGATTTTTCCATTACTTTTACAGGAATTGATATGTGTTAGTGTGGCTAGATTGCTTTACAGGAAACCCTGACGTTATCTTTACTCTTCCTATCTAACAAATACATGAAGTAATATTCTGAATATATATCTAATGCCTTGTACAAACTTGCACAAACTATTTGGGTAAAACCCCCTAGATAGGCTTACACAGTCATAACTAAGCAGGTGAAAGGCAAGTGTGCACTAACTGAAATCAGAAAATGTTGTGTTATCTTCAAGACTGATATTTTTGCTTTTTCTGCTCCACTTTATACTTAGGTTGTCTATTTTAGCGTGAGCAGTGTAGTCTGCTACTGCTAAAATACCACCTGGAATGGGCCAGCTCAGCCTCCATACAGAAGAAGTTTTCAGCTGCCAGCCCCAGGGTTTCACCATAGCAAGACTCTTGGCCAATAGGCAGATCTAAATACAACAGGGTGGAAACTGTCCATAGGATCAGAATTAAGTGTGCTCTAGCTGCTCATGAAACCATACACACTGTTTGCTTTCTAGGGGAAATGGGATGGCATCCATGTGAATTAGACCCAAATCTGTCAAATGGTAATTATTATGATATGTAACTTAAATTAATTACTATGTTAATTACTCTATTTTAGTTATTACTATATAATCATTACTGCATAATTAAGTCAAACAATACATTAACTCTATTATGTATTCAAATTTTTATATTTTGCTTAAATAAATTACTATCTATTGTTTATATAAGCAGATACTAAGAAAAGATTTTTAAGCACTGGAATCACCAGCTGATGCTCTGTCTGGCTGTATCCACACTGTCTGTGCAGGGCTTGGTAGGCTGAAGGATGTTTCTTTCCTCAGGGTTGTATCTGTGTGGCTTAATGGCACACTAACCTGCACTGACCCATATGCAGGGTTGAGGAGAAACAGTTAAGGATTGCTTGGATTTGGGAAAAGGCTTTCTGAGCTGTTCTTGCAAATGCACAGCGTCCGCTGGCACCAGATAGACCATGCTTCCTCTACTCCCTCTACTGGGCAACGCATTTGAGCATCTGAAAAAATGGGTTTAAACTTGGCCTCAATGCAAAGGAGTCATTAGAAGCACACGTTAAAACCATCTCGCTTTAAATTCAAAGGAAATTTTTACAGAACATTTCTGGTGATAAGAAACCTGCCCACTGCCTGTACAAATGAGCGCAGTAAACTGCTCTTGAGTTTTCAGCATGCAGGAAAAGGAAATCACTGAGCCACCACCTTCAAGCACAGCTACTACTAAGATTTTATTTCCACAGATCTAGGGTTAATTTTTTTCCTGCTATCCCCATTACCAGGAGGATGCAATAGGAAGCCCATTCAGTATGTGCAGGGGTGTAGTAGAGTTTAGGCAGTAAAACTGCCTGGGAAACTGAGGGAAAAGAGGCTGAATGAGGGAAGCAGAGGAGTCCATCTCTTCTCCACCAAATTTCTTCCCTCTGCTATGGTCAGCAACAGGACTCAGAGAGTTGCTTTTGAAAACCTCAGTTGTAATCTGCCTGGTAACATTAGAGACAAGGGGGAGATGATAAAAACAATCTACCTTAAAAATGAATGCAAATGTAAAATGGTAGAAAGCCAATTAAATTCTTCCCATTATTGTTTAAAAAGTGCTACTTAGAATAAAAATAATACTTTTAATTATCTCATAATCTGGCAAGTATGTAATTAATCTTTGCAGCGTCTCTGATAGGCAGGAAGCTCTTTCCAGTCAGGGATTACAGGAGAGATAACTGAGGCAGGGAATTTATGAAGTGGATGCTATGATTTCAGCCATCTCCATCCGCTGCAAACTGTCCAAAAACCAGGTGATGGTTTATTGTACCTTTATTTATAAAGGCCACAATATTTTCCTTACATGCAAAGAACACATAGCAGTGGGTGCCTTATGTCCAGCAGTTTAAGGTGTGGTGTTATTACAAACACTCACAGCTCTTTAAAACCAGATATCTAAGGGGTAATGTTAAAGCAAGGCCAACAGTATTAAGTCATAGTCAAAGCCTTGCAACCTCCCTGTAACCTATCTCCCTGCTCAAGCACTTCAGAACATCTGCTCCTTCACAGATTAATTGGAGGCGTACAGTTGCCCGGGAAAAACATAACACATCCAGGGTAAGGTGACATCTCCAATTCAGAAGTTCCTTTCTGAGCTTCAATATGGGTCTTTGATACTCTGCTAGCCTTGAAGTTAGACAGGGACTACCACAAGTTACTCTCCTCACTTTGCTCTCCATGCAAGTCACAAGTAAGTTAGTGATCCTTGTGGGGCCTGGAAGCTATGATATGTACAAAGATTAAACTGACTGATTTTTAAGTTGCATGCTGGTCCTCACTAAGGATTTCTGCAGGTTTCTGCAGGGCAGCCAACCAGGATACACACAGTAATCTGTGTATTCAAGCCTCAGTTTTGGAGGAAGGAATGCAGCAGAAACATGGACTCACCGGAGGCCACTGGGACTTCTATAAAAGCCAGGTCTGGCCTTGCAGCTGTTATCCTTGACCACTACCCTGCCCTTTTTATAGAGCCAGAGTCAGCCTCAAATCCTATTTTAATAATTGTATGTCGGATATACAACAAAGGGTATTATTGTTGCTACTACTGTAAGAATTCTTGTTCTGACCAAGTGATACCATCAAAATGACTGCTGAAACCCAAATGGAGACACTGAAGAGGAGAATCAGTGCAGGGGAAGGAGGATGGGTAGAAGTTGGAAGAGCAAAGAAAATGCTGTGAATCTCAGCGGCAAAGTTACAACATCACTTAGGCAAGAGGAGATGAGGTGCTAGATGGGTGCAAGGGGACGGAGAGAGGTGCATTATCCCAGGGACTCCCACCAGGGCATTATTCCTCATCACATGGTGGAATGCAGCCACTGCTCCTCCCAGTGCCACTGCCCCTCCACCATCAAATAAGTTCCTCATCATCTTCTGGCTGTGTCATGTCTGTCCAGTGACCTTTGCAGTCTTGCTGTAGGGGTTGTTATTTTCAAGAGGAGTTCTACTTCAAAACAGGACCCAGTGCTAGACTCTCCCAGAAAAATGGTGGGAGGTGAGTGACCATACTCCCTTTTCACTTCAGGAATACTGCTCCTTGAGACCTCAGGGGTTCAGGGAGGGCTCCTATAAAGACCTCCTCCTGAGACTTATCCTGGTATATAACTGTGCTCCTTCACTGCCCTTCTCTCATTCAACTGAAACCCTCTAATCCCACCAGACAAGAAAAAAAAAAGTACCTGATGTACAAGAAACTGGAGACAGCCCATATTAATGATGTACAAGATTTTTGAAATGTTGATAAAGCTACAGTATTCTGAGCAAGTTTACTCTCAAAGAAATGATTGCAAGCAGGTTTTAATGAGCTGTTTAAGCTTATCAGTATTATCATTTTTTAATTCACATGATGCAATATGAAACAAGAGATAAATGTGAAATAATCTTAGAAAGAAAATAACAATATGGAAGGGAATATAAATTAAAGAAAAATGAACTACATAGCAAAAATAATAGCTACAAGAAAGTGATTCCCACACGACAGATACAGTATCTGTATTTTGTCTCTTTGTACTTGTAGACTATCTGTCAGTAGATCATGACTTCTTCAGAATTAATAACACTTAGAGCTCCTTCAGTGAACTATGATCACTTTCTAAGCTTCATAAGTTGGCCTGTTTTTAGTCTGTGCATGGAAGTTATTTAATCTTTCAACTGTAGCCTAAGAGAGCCCAAAACCCCAGTACGATGCATTTTATTTGAATTGCATGCTGTAAGCATTTGCTGTACTGTTCATGGGCTCTGCAGTTGCCCAGGCCTGGTCTGATTCTTCTGCTTCTGAGAGCAGACTAGCTTTGGTACCCAAGAAAATATAAGCTTCAACTGGAGCTTTTTGTATAGCCATATTAGTTTGGATTGGCTCCCTTCTGTGCTGTAGCCCTGATGACTGAAAAAGTGTTGGCTCATCCCCAAATTACCTTCACTTAGTAATTCCTAGTGAGACTGGTTGCCTACTTCCACAGGCTCTGAAGGAAATTAAAAGCTTGGAAAACTCTGCCCTGTAACAGTTTTGCTTTAGACGAGTCGAAAAGATATAAATATTTCTGCGATTAAGAGAATGCAGATGAATGGCATGTTTGCCTGGCCTTTCTTTCAACAGTGTAATATATTAATAAAAAAAACCATATAATCATTATCATTAACCACTTGTAAATAAATGCTTAAAAGGAAGTGGCTGAAACAATTACGGACATCATACAAAAATGTTCTCCTATGTCTGGCATGATAATCAAATAAAACTTCCCATAACTTCAGTGGAACCTAGTTGGCAGGGCAGGCTGAATGCATCCCTTGATACAGCATAAGATACAATTACAGCACACAGTAAAACTGGTAGGAATGAAAAACAAATATTTTTCTCCCCCCAATATCAACTTGAATACAAGAAGCTGTGGTGTATTACTGTTCTCTAGATTTAATAATTTAAGAATCCACTGAGAAATGTTGTCCAAAAAACATTTTTTTTTCCACCAGATACAGTAAAATGTATTATAACTAGTATGTGGTGCCTTTCCACAAAACTGTGTGGATTTTTTTCAGTGATTCATGTCTGTTATCTAAGAAGACAGTGCTTTAGTTCCCAGTATCATAACAGTCTTGAGTTGTCTTCTTGCCTAATTGATCACTGATCTTATAATCATTCTTGTTGTCAAACATTCTTTGCTCCTTTGATTTCAACACAATTTTGCTAGGGTACAAAAATCTGAGTTAATAGCCTAAGCTGCAGGATTAGTTTATAGGACTCTCAAATGTAGGTCGTTGAAAAACATCAATTATTTTGCATAGGAATCTCTTGCATCTCAAAAAATGACAGTGAAAACAGCCTGCTTTATTACCAAAGAAAAGTCTGGCCAAAGCAATAAAAAAAGTGCATTTTCCCCATTTTGTTTCTCTGTAAGACATTTTACCTATCAAAATAAGGAAATAAGAATGATGTCCTTCCCATGAAAGCTCATTTCACACAGTGAGTGTTGTTTTAAGTGAAAGGATACCGACTAACTCCTTCAAATAGGCCATTAGACTGCTTAAGGGCACAAATGGTCTGGACCCTGGTTACGTGCAGCAATGGAACAGGTAATCCCTTTGGGTCTGCAGTTACTCAACCACAGTGCTATGACTATGGAAAGCCCTTAAGGAAAGCAGTATTTCTTAAAATGCCTCTCTCATGTCATGCAAGTCTTTTTGTTCGAGGCCTCCCATTAAAATCTGCTCAGGCCATTTCTTGCTTGGGTTGCAGGTTTAGGAGAGATTATAGCCAATGCTTGCTGCAATTTGCTCAGCAGACTATCAAGCTCAAAGTAATTCTTCCAGTGACACTCTCAAACCTTTGAGATCAAAGGTGCTGACTGAAGTTGATTTTCACATCAAGATTACAACATTATTTGATTTCATAGTAGTGTAGTCCCCAGAGAAGACATGAATTGGTTATGTAGTAATTTCAGGAGTGCCTCAAATCTCCTGGGGAGAGATGAATTCCATGAAATCAGTTTTAAAGAAAGGACAAATGACCCTACTGGTGGTTTTTTGTTGTTGTTGTTGTTTTAAGAAAACTGCAAGTCCTATTAAGATGCTTTGCATGTAATTGAGTCTGACAGTCTGTGGCTTAAACAAGCTCACTGCTGGGGGGCAGGGGAATTCTAGAAGCTGGCTGAGGACTAGATATTGGATCACAGCCCTTGCACTTTTGTTTGAAAGGTACACTACAAAAAACAGAGGCCACGAGCAGTTTATGAGATTCCAGGGAGTTCCATACAAGATTTAGCTGCCAGTCTACAGATGATTTCATGCCACTGTATGTAGTATGAGAAATAGGTGAAAGGTTACAAATTAAGAAGACCAAATGTGGGGCTCTGACTTGTTTGAGAACTAGATCACAACCTAGAAATCCAAGTATTTTCCCAGATAGTGTTAGGTCAGCTTGAAGACCTGCAAAGGACAAAGGCTAGCAATGAAAACGTCCATGCCAAAAACTACTGCGTTGTGTGGCAAAAATTACTGATAAATGCTTTGCACAGTAAGACTTTTCTCCCCAGAGGAATGGAAATAAGATTTCCCCAGTCTGTTTTTGTGCAAGAATGTAAGCCCAACTTTCTCCACAGAAAAAGGTGAGTAAGACAAAAAAGAACATCAGGCCTAAAACCAGACTTTGTTTATGGATCTACAGATCTCCTCTTGGGCAGGCAGTCATGGAGCAATACCTTCCATTAGCAGAGGCATTTGCTGTTTACAAATATGTATATGATATCTTGTTTGTAAATGATATTTAGAAATAATGGTTTAAAAAAGTACTTAGTCAATTTCTACATTATTTCTGAAGTTCCTCTGAGAAGTCATGGCAGTATGGTGAAGTTCCCACTGACTGGAAAAGGAGAAACATAATTCTCATTTTTAAAAAGGGGTAAAAGGAAGACCCAGGGAATTATAGGCTAGTTAGTCTCACCTTTGTGCCCAGCAAGATCATGGAGCAGGTCCTCCTGGAAACTCTACTGAGGCACCTGGTGAACAAGGAGGTCATTGGTGACAGCCAGCGTGACAAATCATGCCTGATGAATTTGATGGCCTTCTACAATGGGGCTACAGCATTGATGAAAAAGGGAAGAGTAACTGACGTCATTTACCTCAACTTGTCCAACATGATGGTTTTTTTCTCTACATTGGAGACATGGGATTGATGGGTGGACCACTTGGTGGCTAAGAAATTGGCTGGATGGTCAAAGTCAAAGAGTTGTGATCAATGGCTCTGTGTCCAAGTGGAGACCAGTGGCAGTCAGTATCTCTTTTTGGAGACATGAACAGTGGGATTAGGGCACCTTCAGCAAGTTTACCAATGACACCAAGGTGTGTGGTGCAGCTGACACCCTGGAGGGAAGGGATACCATCCAGAGGGACGGTGACAGGCTTGAGAAGTGGGCCTATGTGGACCGCATGAAGTCCAACAAGGCCAAATGCAAGGTCCTGCATTTGGGTTGGGGCAATTCCAAGCACAAATACAGGCTGGGCAGAGAATGTATTGAGAGCAGTCCCAACAAGAAGGACTTTAGTGTGCTGGTGGATGAGAAGCTCAACTTCTGAATGCTCCATCCCTGGAAGTATTCAAGGTCAGGTTGAATGAGGCTTTGAGCAACCTGATCCAGCGGAAGGTGTCCCTACCCATGGCAGGGGGAATGGAACTGGATGATCTTTAGGGTCCCTTCCAGACCAAAGCATCCTATGATACACACCTAACCTGGGAGAAAAAAATTATACAAGCAACTTATTGAAGTAAAAAAAAAGCCCAGTAAAATACCTAAAGAAGAAGAAAAATGTGCCAACTGCATTGGTCACTGTCATTCAAGGGTCAAGTGTATGTAACTATTTACAGTTACCGATGTTAAAAATAGAAAGAAAAAATACTAAATCTTTCTGAGGTACTGGGTCTAAAATTAAGCCACAAGCAGAGACTCTGTATGGCAGTTACTGGGCTGTAACTGTGTGCCAAAAAGGACCATCTTTTCTATTCCAGCTCATGAACCGGAAAAAGATCTGTTTTCTCAAAGGATGATCTGAGGCCACTGAAATACCTCTTTCCCCAAGCAGCATATGATGTGAGAGACCTAGCATAGAAGAAGGAGTATAAAAAGCATCAGATGCTTTTGCATTTTAATGTGCTGCTTCCAGAATCAAAAGCTATCAACTCTATTTTCCAAAAAAGCAAGATAATTTTGAGATTAATGAACTACTAATATTGAAGGCAGTTTGAGAAGCTCAGTAACTGAGATGATAGGACTTTTAGGTACATGTAGCAAATCAAAACAACAAGGACAATCTCTGATGATACTTATCTGGACTCTGACACCTTCAACTTCACCATACCATTCAGTACTGCAGAGCTAGCTATGGACATAAAGTCAGGACAAAAGGTCTCTAATTTTATTTTTTTATTTCACAGACAAAATAGCAGAAGAACAGATTTTAACTTTATATTTGGTAGCAGTTGGTAAAATGTGTTGCCAGCAGGACAATCCTGTATGTGAGACTCAGGCAGGAGAAGAGAGCCGACAGAGACTTTCTCTAGGAAACAAGACAGTAATCAAACAGCAGAAGAAATAGAAACTAATTTCTTACACTATATTGCTTAGACATTTGTCTTCTGTGCAGAGCTTTGGAAATGAGGGAGGGAATTGGTTTTGAGCCATAAATCTCTAATATTAAAGAAGGAACTGCTGGGAAAGACAGATGACAACCTAGAGAAATGACTCGAAATAGCAAAGGTTGGTGGAATAGAGTATTAGGGAAAAACAAGATAGCACA
This sequence comes from Clamator glandarius, assembly GCA_033459285.1. Taxonomy (NCBI): domain Eukaryota; kingdom Metazoa; phylum Chordata; class Aves; order Cuculiformes; family Cuculidae; genus Clamator; species Clamator glandarius. The sequence continues at coordinate 1,926,649 of JAUNZM010000072.1, read as the reverse complement.
ATCACTAGAACAAAATGGGGCACTATGCCAAGGGTGAAAAGCAGCATGCACAACCACCCAAGGTAAAGTTATTGGGAAAAAGTTGCCAGACAGTAAATGCAGCAGCAGCACTGGGCTGCTGATGGAATGATCAATAGCCCAAGATTTTATTTAACAGGTAAGGTGTTGAGGTTGACACTGAGGAGACCACAATTGTTACTTGTAAGATGTTGTGCTGCTTAGTAGGATGGAGGCATCCCTTTAAAACCTTTAGGAAGAGAATAAGCTCACATTATCCTCCAAAGGCACATGGTATCCAATGGATTTGAAAACACTACTGATTTTGATCATGTACTTAAACTTGGTAAGATTATGAACATGAGAAATTGCCACTAAAGACACTGTCCCCATTGTGTCATTAAAGAAAAGATGTGGTAGCCAACAAACAACTTGGCCAAAGGAGCACTGGCCACCAAACAAAAGTTTGGGGAAAGCAGTATGTAATGTGTCAGGGAACACAGTACTGCATTTATAGTGGTTTTACAGGCAGCTCTTTTCATAAAGAATAGGGATTTTTTTTGTTTACTTGCTTTCGTTTTGAAAATGATGGAGTCCTCTCCTATTACTACCAACATATGGCATGTGAAACAAGCATTAAATAGAGTATCTAAAACCAAACATTTTGAACAGTACCTGTACTTTGTTATGCCACAACTGGCACTCTGTCAATGTGTTGATGATAACCTAGCGATCAGTGAATACCACTCAGGTTTGTCTTTGGAAGCAACTTGAGCAAAAAAAATTTTCAAGTGCTCGCTTTATCTCTGCCCCAAACAGCCAACCACTACTCATATTTACTGTGCCCAGTCTTCAGATGAACTCCCTGCTTCCTTTCTGGACATGAAGATTTGCAATTGCCATTAAAATAATTCAGGACTATGGACAAATGCTTTCCTTGGTCACTTGTTTGCAGCCCTACTGAAACCTATTGGGGTTCTCTTTCAGGAAAAAAAGGTAAAATTTGCATTTGTCTATCTTACTAAATTGTGCTTTAATATCTCAGCCTTTTTCTGTAACCCTTTTCCTAATCTCATTTCCCCTGGCTGCCCACCTTCATGTATTTTTTTTCCTGGGATATGATACTGTAGAACCAAAGCACTGGATAATTCACTTTTCCTCAGAAATTTCCACAGCCAAGTTTTGAGAAAGGTTTGTTTGGAGACATGTACACTGGAATAAAGATCACATACTGCTGATGGGGAATTTTTTTTACCTGGTGGCACCAGGAGATGTTTGCAGAGACTGACAGTGTCTGAATACTTATCTTTTACTGCAGGTATTGCCTTGAAAAGTCTTGATTTTGTGTCAGCTTTGATTAAGCATGGCCTGTCTCTCCTCTATGAGACTTTATGGCAGGTTTTCTATCTTTCCACCCTAGTTTTGCAGGTGTTCTATAAACTGGTGGCTCTGACCCTATCTTCCTTTATACTCCTTTATATACCTAGTTAATCTAGATGAAAACATCCCTTTCCTGCTTTGCAAGGCAACAAGGAAACCACTCATATTCTGCTTAATGACTACTCATGTAAATATAATATATAACATTATATAATATTAATATGTAATAGAATATAATATTCTACAGGGAAGAAATCTCAGTCCCTTGCTTCCAAAATGCTTTCTTTCTATGTTCCCACTCAACTCTTTTCTTCTGTCCAGGAAAGAGAAATGCTCAGGAAAAGATCTCATCAGCTTGCCTTTAACAGCACCCTCTAAGTTAACTCATCGAAACAGTTTCCCAGAGAAATGCTAACAAAACAGAATGATGACCTGCATGTGGGACCATGATAGCAATTTTCATAATTGAATAATTTACTGTACATTAAATTTTTCTAATTTGCTTTAGATAAAATAAAAACTTTAGGAAAGAATGTGAGTAGAGGAAGTAATAACAGTTTAGCTGGGCTAACATCAAGGAAGTCATTTAATTCCAAAAAGCCTCCATGACCATTTCAGTAGGAAGCTTGAACACTAAGGGGCATTTTGCCTGCAAGCTTGGGAGAAGGTAAAAGTTCCGTTGTCTCCAGTAATGCCTTACTGACTAGCAGCATTTCTCACGTCCATGACACCAGGATATGGTGATTCTCACCTTCACAACACCAGGACACAGCGATGATCTTCCAGGTTGAGCAAACATGTGCCTCTTGATGTATTGGACCCCATGCCTTTGCTCTGGTTTGCTCAGGCTTTCCTGATGAATGCTGACATGGGTGACCTCATGGCTGCCTAAAAGGTTGTGATATGACTGGGGAATACGTGGACTTTAGGAGATAACCCATGCTTAAATACCCTAACCCTAACTCTAAACCCTAACCTATAACCCTAACCCCTAACCTCTAACCCTAACCCCTAGCCCTAACCCTAACCTGGGGTTGCACACATCACAAGAAAGAACATTGCTCCAACAGTTGTCATCTTCAGATGGCACTCCTCTTTCACCCCATGTTTGGCAGACACATTCCCTGCTTTGCAGACAAACTGGGAAGATGATAAGCAGCCCACTTTCCAAGTGTACAAATAACTGACAGGACTGGTCCCAAGTCTTGTCCCAAGTTATGGCTAGATGAGCAAGGGTACTAGGCAGAGAAACCTTGCCCTTCCTTCTCACAGCAAGAGGTGGGAGTGCTGAACACTGCATTCTGACTCTGGGCTTTGCACACCCTACCTGTCAGCAATCTGCATTGCTTCACTAACTGCTTTGGAGCTCAGTAATGGAGTAGTAGCCTGGGTTTTCTGTTACTGTATCAGCCAATTCAGATTATTGTCTTTAGTAGCTGAAGAACTGATTGCTACATGTCTGTCTGCCCACTGCAGATCAAAAATGTATTTTTGCACCCTGCAAAAACCAGCCTACTCTGGCTGAAGACAACATATAGAAAAGTCTACATAAAATATATTGGGGGACTAGGGACTAGGAAAGGTGGAGTGATGACTTGCTGGATGTAATTAGACATCTCCTGTTTATCTTTCTGGCTACTTTTTTCTGGTCACAAAGGTAGCAGCAAAATTGCTAGTTTAAATGTTGCGTCAATACAAGTCCAGAGATAATAAATATCTAGTTTTGGTTCAGAACTATGATTGCACAACACAAAAATATTGTAAAAATCATGTGATGTGATGCAGGTCCAGTTATTCAATCCAGACTTTCAGATTTACCTACAGATGACTCTTTTTTTGTCTATTAAAGTCACTATTCCAGAAATTACATGGGTGAGAGGTCTGATAATTGATATTATTTCTCTGCCTCTGTAAGCTGCTGAGAGTGGCCTGGTGGCCAAATTGCTTGCAACCTCATGAAGTTGTGAGAGCTGTCTCAGTGGGTTGCAAGCCTTTAAATTAGCTCAGATCTGACCAGATAACTAATAGAAAGTGATCAGTCAGTTAAGGATGCTTAAGCAGATAGGATACCATGAAGTTATTTACAGCTGTGCAGAACTGAGCTTCCAGCCCTGGCATTTAAGTCTCCAGGTATGTTCCTTATCCATATCACCTGTCTGCAGCAGATGGGTAAAACTGCTTCAGAGAGGCTGTGTTCATCAATGACTCAGGAAAGCAACATAGTCAAAAGAACTGTCCACCTTTGGTTATTTTGGCTAGGGATAGGTTACTTTAATCCACTTGGTATATTGTCCAGTTTCAGCATTGAAGGAGGCAGAACATATATGTGGTAGCACTTACAACATAACACAAAATACTCTGTTATAGCCCCCCCAACAGCGTCAGGGGTGTAAGCAATAGTGTATAGGTGGCAATAAAGACACATACACATAAGTTATATGGAACAGCTCAGCAAGCGATCCATGGCAGCCTGCCTTTCCCCACTGCTCTCTGCTTTTGTAGATGTTCAGCTGATGACCATTACCTTGAGAAAATATGTTCATCTGTCAAAAGTCTAAGTGAGCAAAGGGCTGTACATTCCTTGAATCCTCTGTATGCTCTGAATTCAAAAGGCTACACTGAGGCTTCTGGGTAGCTTTTCAGCTGACTTTGCTTCTGAAGTGGAAACACCCTCCTTCAAATATTGCTCTTCTTGTCACCATTGTACATGAAACCATGCAGATACATCGGGTCCTTAAAATATTACTTACCCTCTCTCCAAAAGGTGGATAGAAGATTTCTCTTGTTCAAAGAGACAATGCTGATAGCTGTTTGTATCACATAGCTCTGGCCCTATACTGAATGTCCTGCACTGCCTCTACATGATGTCAGACACCAGTTTAACTCACCTTTCTGTTTTCTAACATACTGTTAGCTAGACACTCAGCGGCACATAGATTTCCACCAGGCTCAGAAATCTCCCGATTGGGAGATCAGATGTGGTGACTTGACAGCTTCTTCTTTCTCCTCTGAATGAATTCTTCTGAAGCCACACTGATGATTCAATGCAACCATGAAAACCACATCCTGAGACTGTTTGACCTAAAGGTCATCAGCAAGCACCTATATGTGTAATGATTGAAATACTTTTTCCAAGAACAAGGGATAAACCTCCATACTAGTAAGTGAACAAAAAGAAGTTGGCAGATAAAATGCTATTTGAAAAAGGTGAAGCTGAGCTCTTCCTTTGGAGACCTGAAGCTAGGAGAAAGCTCAAGAAAAAAAAAAGCAATGTAGGAAAAGAGAAAGTAATCTAAAGAGAAGTTTTACTTTAGTCTGAGTATTTTAAATTCCTTCTATACATGAAGAAAGGTGGGGATGTCTTTAGAATGGGGAAAAGGCTAAACCCAGGAACAAGCAACGAGGGACACACATACCTAAGAAATTACTGTTGTAAATGCAAAAAAGTCCAAGATAAAGGAAAAAAATTACTTTTCCAGATGAGAACCATATGGAGATTATAATATATGATTGGAGAACATACTCAATTGTCAGGGCACCTTTTTTCTGTCTTCAAATGCCCTCCTTCCCATTCCCAAATCTCACAAAGGAGGTGCCTGAATTTTTAGGTAAACACTTCTAAAAATGTGCAGCAGAGCCTCTTCCAAGTCCCATAGACAACTTCCAAAAGTGTCATATTGCAGCTGAATGCAGTATTTGTGTTTCCATTATACTCTGCACTATAGGCTCCCCAACCCTCATGGGGATATTTCTTAAATATATTGTTTCAATTTCAAAACAGCATCACTTTGGGGACCTATTCTGCCTGTATTTATGAAGCCTGAGAGAGGATACATCTACCTACTGATAGCAGCTTTTGACAAAAAAAAGAATATTTTCAATACAAACCCAAACAATTAATTGGGCATTTTTGAGAACATGAACATTACACCCTCGTCATAGGTCTTGGAATCTGCTAGACTTTAAAACTGATAAATAGGATGTTCTTATACCCTTTAACTGTCCGCCAGGAAAAGCAGTTTTTAAATAGTAAAATTGCTCAGGCACAAATATTTATCACAGATCCAATAAGATTTTGTGTGCCTTGTAACAACAATATTATATGTTTTATGCCCCTTCAATCTTTGGTTTAAAGTACATCCAGTTTCTTCAGTATAGATAATTTCACAACCATTGGAGATCTGTAAACAATATTTTGTTACTGCTCCTTGAATACTAGCTGCCATTATTTCCCCTGTAGTTTCAATGAAGCTTTTTTCTTCCTGAACACACATTGTTCATGTTCTAAGAATGCCTAGTACAGAACACATAATTATCTTTATATTATTGGATTTTTTAGGTTTACACAGTTTTCAGTCCATTAGAGAGTAGCCACCATTAGGCAAGCATACACACTTAATTTTCTATACCTGAATAGTTGGTCTCATTCAGTAGATGCTGCTTTGTAGAACAGAACTGCTTGTCCTTCTTTAAAAATATAGCACAGCATCAAAAAAACAAGGCATGCATAAAGGTGCAGTCCATCCTGCCCCTTTGATATAAAGACAGTTAATGGAGGTATTAAATATTAGCTTTGTGTGTACAGCTGCCTAGGAGCCAAGTTGTTCCATACAAAATCAGTACAAATCACTTATTGTTGGCTGAGAAGCTAACCTGAATACTAGCAAAGTTTTTGGAGTGAGAATCTACAGATCTCAGACCCTGTCTTGGCCCAGGTCCAGGTGTTGTACGAGCACTGTGTCAAAGCTGCATCCCTGCTGAAAGCAACCTCAGCTCTGTAAAGCTACCGTGGATTCACATAGCACTTCAGCCCTTAATGCAGGCTTTGGGTATCTGAAAAGAGCAGTGTGGCAATAAGCAGACACCACTGGACCACTGTTTCTCTCTGCTCTGTTGGCACGAATAGGGAGCTGGGAACTACTTTGCAAAATGCAACCAGTGCACTCAGGGCAGCGAGGCAGGGGAACAAAGCAGCTGCCGAAGAAGCTTTGCTGCAGACCATGCGTCATGGGTTAACATGAGTACATTCACCACCCCAACAAGGCAGTCCTTTCATCCCTTCTATGATCTCGCTGACTGGAGAAGACATTGTCTGTGTTGCTGCATTAGAACAGGTTGATGCTTGACATTGTCAAATTGCCATCTTCTTCTTCTTCCCTCCTTTTTTCCTTAGAGTTTCATATCTTCGTCAAGGCTGTATTTCTCCTTTGGAATCTTTGTATGTGCTGACTATCCCTTTTCCTCATCTTGTATGTCTTTATCCCATCTTAATGGCAAACAGTGAAATTAGGCAAGGTCACACAGCTGCACTGCACGAAATGGAGCCTTGGATCATCCAGCTGTAAGCTGGGCTGAGGGCTGGAGAACTACACTGCTTGATTTATCCACGCAAACTCAGTCATCATCATCTATGCTTTGGCAATAGCTGTAGTAGCTTCCACCTTCTGCTCCCTTCTACCCTATGACCCCTATGCTGCTTTAGCAGACAGTTACACAAGAATCCTCCACTTTGGCTAGAAACAGAGGTATTTTCAATCCAAATGACCTTTGTTTTATAACAGGAGAATAGCAAGTTACTTTTCCTTGGGTGACTGTATCTTAACCGCCTCTGACAGGCTGTGCTGAGCAGATCATAAATAGGCTGCCACAGCCTGTAGGCAAAGAAACTATCTATATCTGACAAAGAGGCAGGACATAAACCAGGCCAAGGCTGCAGCATGCAACGTAGTGCCCTGTTGTTGATGGAAGCAAAGCACTAGCAGGGCCTCAACCAATGCACACTGCTTGCTACAGAGCAGAAGAGCACCTTTGCTCTTGTAGTACACACAGCAGCTTTGGAATCCTGCTCTGAGCCCCTTGGCAAGAGATGTTTTTCCTTAACACATGTTTGACTTTCTGAGAGGCAAGTATGCTTTTTGAACCACAGCTGACGTACCTGGATAGGAGGGTGGCCTGACACAGCAATCTGAAACTTATTTAAATACCCTACAAAGACATTCTGTGTTATCATTTAAAAATATGACATATTCAAGATATTTCTAAAATAATTCAGAGTAAGTAATTCCCTTGTATAGCATCCATTAACTGCAAGTTATTATAATAAATAAATAGGGCTAATTGCCCAAAAAGCTAAACCAGTCATTCTGATGAATATAGGAGCACCACAGTTCCTTGGCAGAGAAAACCACACAGTATATTTTCCCAGACCAATCATCTCTGGATATCTACCTCATCTTGACCTTTCACCATGTATGCTATACTTCAAAGTTCATACTTCAACAGTGCTTGTCCAGCATAAATAACTCAGCACTAGCAGCAGAAAGTACATTTGTTGCTGCGGCTATCTGCCTCTGACGTGCTTCAGTATGAGCTCCATGTTTTTTATCTTCCTCAGCAGAGGGAAGAGATAGCCATTTCAAGGCAAGCAAAACTCATGGTGTGGCTGTCCTGTTATATGAAATATGTAGAAAGAACTTTCTGACCTTGCTTTTATGACCATAATCACCAGGCAGTGCAGTTGCTATCTTGGTATATGCAACTGGAAGAACGGGTATTGAATGACTAAGGAGATGATGATCTTTTATTGTAGACCACTTCAGCGTTGAGGCAAACAAATTCCTATCTTCTGTGATGCTTGGTTATCATTTTCCAGATGTGCCAAACAGTCTTGCTCTGCATTAAGCCAAAGGGAAAAAAAAGTCTTTCAAACTCATGAAAATCTATACAACTCAGTGGCAAGGGAGAGAAGGAGAGGACAGAAAGTGTGGGAGAGAACAGAGGGAGTGGCCAGTTGAAAGGCTTGGCAGTTTACCATAGCTACACATAAGCAGAGGACATGAGGAAGAGGAACAGGCTTTAAATTGGCTGCAGAATTTTTCATCAGATGTTCTCACATGGTAAAGAAGATTGATGCTCCTAAAGTTCTTGTGCAATTATGGTTAAAGGAGAGACTGAGCAAGCTATTAGACAGGATAACCTTGAGAGGTCCCTTCCACTCAGTATCACTGTGGTTTAAAGAGCTGGATCACAACGGACTAAAGACATTTAGTCATATGCAGCTATGTGAGTGTAGGATTGGGATAGAAATGGTACAGATTGGGTGGAGAACAGATAAGAAATTGGTGGGTAGTTTTCCAAGCAAACAACTAAAGAAGCAAGACCAGAGCAGCAAAGAAAACTTTTTTCCAAGTTTTCTCGTCTTTCCAGAAGCATGTCTAGAAGTGACCTTTGAAGTGATCTATTTAAAGATAGCAAGATACTCTTGAATTGTCAACAGATGAGCAATCGTGAAGGCACTCAGCTCCCCATCTGATGTCAGCTGGCAAAGATTGCTCACCTTCCCCCTCCCTACTAAAATTAGTAACTAAGCTCCCTGTGACTTCAGTGAAAGTAGTCTCAGCCTTCAAACACTTGAAAGCCTCCATCTTTCATTATGCTGATAAACTTTAAAAGGTATAAAGAGATCAAAAAATGACAGAGAGGAACATTTCAAGTTTAAAGAGCATGAGATTTGTTTTAAAGAAAGTATGACCAAGATGAAGATTCTTTCTTTCTTTCCCATGGAGGAGAGAAGAATCTTAATGTCTTCACTGACCATTCACCACTTTTTCTTCTTGTCTTAAAAGCTGTATCCTCTACCATCTACACACACAGAGAATAAACACTTTTTGTGAATATTGCCTCTGGATCCTTAAGATAAATTCATGTGAAAATAGTAGTCTTCTTTTGGACAGGTTCTGTGGGAAGTTATGATGTTCCTCAAACCCTTTATTCAGACAGGAACAAAACACCAGAAGCCTGCCCCAACAGCTTCCATTCATGCCATCCATTCCATCTATGCCATGTACAGAGGTAACCCCACAATGGACAGGTCAGGCATACATTAGGTCAAAGATGCCGTTTGCAGAAGAAATGGGACTGCAAAAGCATGTGAGTTTACTGATCCAACAAATTCAATTCACTGCACACTGGAGGAGCTGAATCTTGATAGCTCCTGTGTATAGGCTTTCTTCAGACCAGCCAGCTGAAGTAGACTAGACATGGTCTATACATACTGACTGGCATGATAACAAGTGGGGATCATGCTATAGCAGTGTTTTTGAAGGGAAGGCCCACCTCCTCCAAATGTGGTGCTGATTTCCATCTCTCTTTCTCTCTGATGTTTCAAGAACATACACATTCACATAGCCAAGCCCTCTAGTGTATTATTGGGCAGAAAAATGAGACTGAGAGGGTTTGCAAAGCCTGTTTTCATCATCAAGTTCCTTCCTCAGCACAGATACAAAGAGAGTGAAACTGAAGACTTCAGAGGAACTCCCAGGTCAAAAGAGTCAAATCTACATAAAACAAAACTCCATCATAAGTATTAACAACAAATGTGTTATTCAAATAAGTAGATTTTATAAAAATCTAGGTAGCTTACAGTCAATTAAAATTTGCTTGTTTTTTTGACTCAGAAATGAAAATAGTCAGGTTTTACTCTACAGTTTCAGGTTATTTTCTCTTTTTAAGTTTCAGAGTACTGGTAACACCAGCCATATTAAAAAAACAAAACAAAACAAAAAAAAACCCAAAAAACCCACAACAAACCCACAACTAGGAACTCGCCAAGAAAAAATCTCAAGAACATATAAATCCAAAACTTTAACATGATGCTTAAAATCATTTATTTCCCTTACATGTTAAAACAGTTCATATTAATCCATTTTCTACTGCAAAAATATTATATTAACATATAATGTAAGGTTTTAGGTAACACGTTGACTATTGTCACTGTTAGTGTTTATATGTAGGCATAGAAAGTCCCACTCTAAATATCTGTGCTATCTCAACTAAGGTTTCTTAGCATTTCTCAGTACAATACTTGGGTTTCTCTTAGAGTTTGCCTCATTTAGAGGATTGTATTCTGTTTATATATTTTTTTTAAAATATATAGTTCATGAGAGAAACTGTTTCACTAGTGTATCATCATCACCAGGGCCACTAAACTGATGGACAAGATCAGTGCCTACCCTGCTTGTATTTTTATCAGGTTAGATTTGGGTTGAAAACATATAACATTTTTAGCTGATAACTTGACCCAGTTTCTAACCCTAATAACATTCCTTAAGCTGAGCAATAGGAACAATATGCTTTGTGCCATTTACTCACACTCTGTGATCCATTTTGTCAGGTATATTTTATGGGGCCGGATGGAGTCCACCCAAGAGTTTTGAGGGAACTGGCGGATGTGCTGGCCAAACCCCTTTCCATCATCTTCCAACAGTCCTGGATGACTGGGGAGGTTCCGCTGGACTGGAGGCTGGCTGATGTCATGCCCATTGACAAGAAGGGGCGCAGGGAGGATCCGGGGAACTACAGGCCTGTCAGTCTGACCTCGGTACCGGGGAAAGTCATGGAGTGGGTGATCTTGAGTGCGATCATGAAGCACTTGCAAGAGAACCGGGTGATCAGGCCCAGTCAACACGGGTTCATGAAAGGCAGGTCTTGCCAGAGTAATCTGATCACGTTCTATGACCAAGTGACTAAACTCTTGGACGAGGGAAAGGCTGTGGATGTGGTCTTCCTGGACTTCAGTAAAGCCTTTGATACAGTTTCTCACAGCATTCTGCTTCGGAAACTGTCGGCCTCTAGCCTGGACGGGTGCACAACTGCACAACTGGACGGGTGAAAAACTGGTTGAATGACCGGGCCCAGAGGGTGGTGGTAAATGGAGTTAAATCCAGCTGGAGGCCAGTGACAAGTGGGGTTCCCCAGGGCTCAGTCCTGGGTCCAGTCCTGTTTAATGTCTTTATCAACGACCTGGATGAAGGCATCGAGTGCTCCCTTAGCATGTTTGCAGATGACACCAAGCTGGGAGGAAGTGTCGATCTGCTGGAGGGCAGGGAGGCTCTGCAGAGGGACCTGAACAGGCTGGACCGCTGGGCTGAGACCAATGGCATGAGGTTTAACAAGGCCAAACGCCAGGTCCTGCACTTGGGGCACAACAACCCTAAGCAGAGGTTCAAACTAGGAGAAACCTGGCTGGAAAGCTGCCAGGAGGAGAAGGACCTGGGGGTGCTGGTTGACAACCGACTGAACATGAGCCAGCAGTGTGCCCAGGTGGCCAAAAAGGCCAATGGCATCTTGGCTTGTATCAGGAACGGCGTGACCAGCAGGCCCAGGGAGGTTGTTCTCCCCCTGTACTTGGCAGTGGTGAGACCGCACCTCGAGTACTGTGTTCAGTTCTGGGCCCCTCACCACAAGAGGGATGTTGAGGCTCTGGAGTGAGTCCAGAGAAGGGCAACAAAGCTGGTGAAGGGGCTGGAGAACAAATCTTATGAGGAGCAGCTGAGAAAGCTGGGGTTGTTCAGCCTGGAGAAGTGGAGGCTGAGGGGAGACCTTATTACTCTCTACAACTACCTGAAGGGAGGTTGTGGAGAGGAGGGAACTGGCCTCTTCTCCCAAGTGACAGGGGACAGGACGAGAGGGAATGGCCTCAAGCTCCGCCAGGGGAGATTTAGACTTGAGATTAGGAAAAAGTTCTTCACGGAGAGGGTGGTTAGGCATTGGAATGGTCTGCCAAGGGAAGTGGTTGAGTCACCGTCCGTGGAGGTGTTTAAGGTTAGGGTAGATGAGGTGCTTAGGAGCATGATTTAGGGATTGGTGGGAATGGTTGGACTAGACGATCCAGTGGGTCTCTTCCAACCTGGTTATTCTGTGATTCTGTATATACACTGCTGTCAGATGTCCAAATAAATATTTGGTGCAGATATTTAACCAGAAACTGCTTGTATTTGTATCTATATTGTCCAGTCTCAAGACTACTTACTTGGAGACATTATGAACACTACAATCATAATTTTCTTGCCATTTGGGAATAACTATTACCAATCACTTTTGCTGTAGGGTCATGATACTGGTGGATTGCATCAGTGATACATCAAGTAGTATTTGGCTGTGTTTGCCAACTATTTTGCTTTGAATTTTCCATCATCTCTGTTGTTCAGAGGCAGAGATTTAGATCAATGTGCTTCCTGGGCTGCATGTGTGAGTACTTTGAATGCGTACAGCCTGTACATAAGCTCCTAAACACTTAATTTCTCTGCATGACATGGGCATTGTACAGGGAACTCCAACAGTTCCTCCACACTTTCAGGTTGTTTTAGGCTGGGGTTTTTTTTGTTTGTTTGGTTTTGGATTTTTTTCTCCCCTATTTTACTGGAAGTCAGGATACTGTGGGAAAGCCTGGAGTTGAGGCTAAAACCAGGACAAGCCAAGACAACAAATAGTAGTGAGTCAGGGTAGATAAGAGGACTAAATGGCAGGGCAGGGAGTTACCATAGCTTTCATATGTAAGAATAATGGAAACAGCATCAAAACTGTTAAGGTGCACATTACTCATTTTTATGTGCTGCTAGTAGTTACACTGAGCCCTTCTCATCAGCCTCTAAATTTTTAATACCTTCTGGCAATGTGATAACTCCTGGTAGCTCCCTTAACCTTTGCAGACAGAAAAAACAATATTCACAATATGAAACCATTATGCAGCTTTCAACAGACGTTGATAAAAATAAGGATCTTACAAAACAAAGACATTAAGATGTTCCTGACATTTTCTCCAAGGAAGACAGAATTCTTTTAACAGGAGAGGAATTTCCATTTCACAAAGTCCCTGAGCCTGCAAGAACTTCACTATAACACTGGATATCGTAAGCTCAGATCTCTCAGCCTAAATGAATAAATGGTGATATTGAATAGATGTGTCAAAGAATCTCAGCTCTCAGAGGAAAATCCAGTATGTCAGATAATAAATCACAGGGAAAAATGAGATTAAAACCAAATAAGAACAATATCACACGTTTACTCTTTCACTTTCTTGCTATTCCAAGAAAACCAAGAAGAATTTATTCCTCATGCAGTTCTGAAAACTAATTTAAGGCATCTCATAATTTAATTGGCAATATAGACCATGAAACATTGAAGAGGTGGATGCTACAGGCCCCGAGTATTTTTCTGGGATAATTCACTGCTGCATTAATCCGTTTTTATCCTATGTACTCCCATTGATTACAGTAGAAAACTGGAATACTGCAAGGATGACTCAGAGCCATTGCTTTTGTTTCAAAGAAGATAGCATGGAGACATCTAGGAGCAGCAGAGCATTCATTTATTTAAATTCATCCTGCCCTTAGAGCAAAACATTGATTAAAAAATAAGACTCCTCTCGAAGTTCTCTGATGAGAAAGCATAGCTTAATGGATGAAAAAAACATACCTTTTGCAAGTACATTAAATGCAGTCTTTAGAAGGAAATGTACCATCTCCTCTCAGACATGATGACATGGCACAATCACAGCAAGATGATGGCAAGAACCTGATATTTTAAGTGTCAAAATAAGGGCAGTTTTGAAGCTGAAGTTGGCATTAAGATGCTCCAGAACTTTAGCAATTTGGGACCTCCAAGAAGTTGCTGAAAAGGTATTTGAGGACATGTGTTTCACTGCTCTGTTGCCACTTATGATATTACATTAATCCAAGACTTTCACTGGTCATTTTCAGAAGTATAGGGTTTATATGGCAAGATTTTGGTAGCAGGGGGATTAGAGGGGTGGCTTCTGTGAGAAGCTGCTAGAAGCTGCTAGAAGCTTCTCCTGTGTCCAATGGAGTTAATGCCGGTCAGCTCCAAGAAGGGCCTGACACAGGTCAAGGCCAAGCCAATCCAGCATAATATTAGCACTTCTTTGTGCCTGAAGGAGATTGTGACCTTATAGGTAGCCTGTGCTGGAGAACGCTCCTGGCAGGACCTGTGACCTCATGGACAGAGAAGCCTATGCTGGAAGAGGTTTGCTGGCAGGAATTGTGTCCCCATGGAGGACCGATGCTGGAGCAGTTAATGGAGAACGGTAGCCCATGGGAAGGACATCCATAGAAGAAGTTCATGGAGAACCATGTCCCATGGGAGGGATATCATGCTGGAGCAGAAGAGGAGTATAAGACAGAAGGAGCAACAGAGACAACATGATGAACTGACTGCAACCCCCAGGGGGAGGAGGTAGAGAATTCAGGAGTAAAGCTAAGCCCAGAAAGAAGGGAGAGGTGGAAGGACAGTCTTTAGAAGATTTGGTTTTATTTGTCATTATCTTTGATTTTAACATTAATAAATTAAGCTAATTTCCCCAAACAGAATCTGGTTTTGCCTATTACCGTAACTGGTCAATGATCTCCCTTCCCTTATCTTGACCCACAAGAATTTAATTTGTTTTCTCTCCTTGTCCATTTGAGGAGGGGAGTGATAGATTGGTTTTGGTTGACACCTGGTGTTCAGCCAGCATCAACCCACAAGTACTTTTTCTGTCTTTTTCAAGGGAGAAATATTTTTTATTTTGTGCTTAGAAGATAATTCTTCCCTAAGAACAGATCAGAAAAGACCATTTCTTGCCCTTACCCCTCTCTAGTGCTGAGTGTTGACTACTTCATAGGACAGCAGGGCAACTGCCTTTCACTCTTGGTTGAAAAGCCAGCCTAGATGACCCAGCAAAAGGGGTGACCTACCTGTTTCTCTGCATCTACTTCTTCACTGTGTTTGGCAAAATGTATCACCTTATGAACAGGAGAGAAAAAGAAGAGCACTTCTTAACATATAAGCCGGCCTCCTTTAGGACCCCCAGTGCAGATAGAATGGCAAGAATACAATGGTGGGAATAAATGAAAGGTGGTTTAATGAGGAACCTACCGAACTCTTGCCTTCTATTATCTTCCTTTGTCACCCTTTGCCTCCTTCTCATTTCATATGAGTCTAAAAATAGCCCATAAAGCCAAATTTGAATGGATGTACTTCTCTCTGAACCCCTCTTTTTTATTTTTTTTTTTGCTTGCTCTGTTCTGCCCCACTCTAGAAAGCAAAAAATAAATCAACAAGACATTTAATAAACACTGACAAGTTTTAACACCTGGTCACTCTACAAGCTCACATTAAACATCTGTCCACCATTTCCCATAAAATAAATACACATTTTATTTGGTTTGTGTGGGAGGTTACAGAGTAATGCATTAGACAGAGAAATTTTGCATGTCCCAGAACAACCTTTCTTAAAAAGGCTGTTGGCAAAATATGCTGAAGAAGTAGTCTGGGAGGATTTCATCTAAAGTTCAATTTACTATCCCTTAACAGGACACAATGTGCAGACAGAGTTGGAAAGAAAACCACGTGTGCATATTTTTAGCCATTGGTTGATCCAATAAAATTATTTCATTTAGCCTACAAGGAATAAGAATTGTTAAGTTGCATTGCATTGCTTTCAGTAGAGTCTATGGGTGTTGCAAAGCCAGCTACTGGACCTCAGTTGGCTCACAGTATCTTGATAAGCTGTATTGCCTGGGTAGTGTGGCTGAGCCCTGAGACAGCAAAAGTGCTGGGAAGCTACATACCTCTCTAAGAGCATGATGAGATTAAATAGGACTGTTATTCCCATGTAGCCACATGAGACTTGTTGCAAAACCAGTTTACTGTCCAGTGACTTTAACATGAGGAAAAGAACTTGAAGGAACCCATTTTCTGCATCAAAGGCATTACAAAACGCATCCTGCATCCAGGGACAGGATGGTGAGTTCTGTGGTGGGGTGGCCATTAAAGGCGGTGGGGCACTTCCCTGAGTGGGGAACAGCCTAAAAAACTCGATCGAGGGTCAGCGCTCGGCTCCTGGCTCAACGGCCGTTCCTGCGAGGTGCCTGACGGGAGAGGACAGTCCCGGAAGCTTCCATGGGGAATTTAAACGGTCCTTGGGGAGCACAGGGGAAGAGGAGCAGGGCAAAGAGTTGTGGGGCACATTGAACAGGCCACGTTAAAACAGGGCAGTTTGAGCTGCAGTTCAGGCAGGGAGGGCACAGAGAGGGGCTGGAACACGGCCAGAAGGGACTGAGAACCATGGTGGCTACCCGTCAAAAGATTAAGGCTGCACCAAGCATGATGGAAGTTGCCACACAGACAGAGCCGCAGTGGGCACATGCAGCTACCCAGACACTGGGCTGCAGACAGTGCCCCGCTCCCACAGAGGCTCACGCCTTTGGCACTGCCTCCACTTGTGAAAGCTGCACCCGAGTTGGGGAACTCCATCATATGGTGGAGGAGTTAAGGGAGGAGGTGAAGAGGCTGAGGACCATCAGGGAATGTGAGAGGGAGATAGACCAGTGGAGTAGTGCCCTCTCACTCACTCAGCAGCCTGCTGGAGCTGGTATGTCCAAACACCACTCACCTGCTAACTGCAAGTTTGGGGGAACAAGAGATGGGGAATGGCAGCAAGTTCCTGCCAGACGAAGGAAACCTGTTCCCCTCAACCAGACAGAAAAACCTGAGATCCCCCTGGTAAACAAGTACCATGTGCTGCAGGTGGAATCCAATCCTGAGGATGATGGCTCCTACAGCCTAGAATCTTTCCCTAGGCCGCACCATCCTCAGAAAAGATAAAAACATCCTCCATTAAGAAGAAAAGGAGGGTGATGGTTGTAGGGGACTCCCTCCTAAAAGGAACAGAGGCACCCATTTGCAGACCAAACCCGCTCCACAGAGAGGTCTGCTGCTTACCGGGGGCATCAGTGAAGGAGGTAGCTAGAAAACTTCCTTCCCTGGTCCATGAGACAGACTACTATCCTCTGATAGTAGTCCAAACTGGTAATGATGATTTAGTAAGCAGAAAGACCAAAGCCATCAAGAAAGACTTCAGGGCCATTGCAAAAATGATGGAGGACTCTGGGGCTCAGATAGTATTCTGCCCCATCCCAAGGCTAAATACAGAGGATCTGGAAATGAGGAGGAAGAACTCCATTAATGCCTGGCTCCTAGCCTGGTGTGAGGAAAGGAGCTTCAGCTTCTTTGATCATGGAGTGGCTCATGCACCCCCAAACTTTGTTGCTAAGGATGGGACATGTGTGTCTTCTAGTGGAGCTAGAGCATTTGCTAAAAACCTAGCTAAGCTCATAAACTGAGCTTTAAACTAGATGTGAAGGGGGAGGGGATTGAGACCAGGCTAGACAGGAACAAGCCTGGACGTGGGGCACTGGTGATTCAGAGAGGGTGTGCTGGAGAGGACCACCAGTACAGCACCACACAGAAAGTGGGGGAGAACACACCTGGGGGTGGTAAGGGAGATATGAGTGCTCTGGTGTTAGCTACTCCAGTTATCAGGCAATTGTGAATGAACTCTGTTCCCTCTAAGAGGGCTGAAGGCTCAGCAGCTCAGCTGAAGTGCATTTACACCAATGAACACAGCATGGTGAATAAGAAGGAAGAGCTGGAAGCTGTCATAGGGCAAGGAGCCTATGATGATGTTGCCATCACGGAAATGTGATGGGATGACTCATATAACTGGAGTACAGATATGGTGGGGTACAAACACTTCAGGCAGGATAGGAAGGGATAGAGAGGAGGTGGGGTAGCCCTCTGTGTAAGGGAGGACTTGGACACTGTTGAAATGGATTGTGGTGATGAGGAGATTGATTGCCTGTGGGTTAAAATCAGAGGAGCCCATAAGAAGGTAGATTTTGTGATGGGATTTTCTTTTACAGGCCAATCAGCCAAGAAGAAGCAGCTGATGAGCTCTTCTATAAACAGCTGGGGTTAATCTCTAGATCAATGCCTCTTGTTCTTGTGGGAGACTTCAATCTTCCTGATATCTGCTGGAAGAACAATAGAGCAGAAAGGAAGCAGTCTAGGAAGCTCCTGGAGTGTGTAGAAGACACTTCCTTGCACAGCTGGTGAACGAACCGACAAGGGAAGGTGCCCTCCTGGACCTGCTGTTTGTGAACAGAGAAGGCCTTGTGGGGGATGTGGCAGTAGGAGGACGCCTAGGACTAAGCGATCATGAGATGATAGGGTTTTCTGCTCTAGGCGAAGTGAAGAGGGTGGTTAGCCAGACAGTAGCATTAAATTTCCAGAGGGCAGACTTTGAACTCTTCAGAAGGCTGGTTAGCAAAGTCTCATAGGAGACAGTCCTTAAGGGCAAGGGAGCCCAAGAGGGCTGGGAGCTCTTCAAAAAGGAGATCCTAGCAGCCCAGGAGAAAGCCATCCCCATGTTTGGAAAAAAAAGCTGGCAGGGGGAAAAACCATCTTGGTTGAAAAGTGAAATCTTGAGTGATATCAAGAAGAGGAATGTTTATGAGCTCTGGAAGAGGGGACAGGCCTCTTAGGTGGACTGCAGGAGGGAAGTGAGATTGTTTAGAGAAAAAATCAGAAGGGCTAAGGCTCAACTAGAAATCAGATTGGCAAAGTCTGTGAAAGATAACAAAAAATCTTTCTATAAATATATAAATAATAGAAGGAGGACTAGGGAGACCTTACAGTCCCTATTGGATGCGGAAGGAACAACAGTGACAGGAGATGAGGAAAAGGCTGAGGTACTTACTGCCTTCTTTGCCTCCGTCTTTAATAGTAAAAAAAGTTGTTCCCTCTGTGTACAAACACCAGAGACAGAGGAGCAAAATGAGGCTCCCATGGTCCAAGAGGAGGTGGTCAGAGCCTTGCTAGCCCAACTAGAGACCCACAAGTCTATGGGGCCAGATGGGATTAACCCAAGGGTATTGAAGGAGCTGGCAGATGTGCTTGCCAAACCCCTTTCCATCATCTTCCAACAGTCCTGGAAGATTGGAGAAGTTCCACTGGACTGGAGGCTGGCTGATGCTGTGCCCATCTACAAGCAGGGTCGCAGGGAGGATCCAGGGAACTACAGGCCTGTCAGTCTGGCCTCAGTACCAGGAAAAGTCATGGAACAGGTGATCTTGAGTGCTATCATGAAGCACATGTAAGAGAACTGGGTGATCAGGCCCAGTCAACATGGGTTCACAAAAGGCAGGTCTTGCCAAACTAACCTGATCGCCTTCTATGACAAAGTGACTCAGCTGCTGGGAGTGAAAGGCTGTGGATGTGGTCTTCCTGGACTTCAGTAAAGCCTTTGACACAGTTTCTCACAGCTTTCTGCTACGGAAACTCTCAGCCTCTGGCCTGGACAGGCACACACTCTCCTGGGTGGAAAACTGGTTAGATGGCCGGGCCCAGAGAGTGGTGATAAATAGCATTAACTCCAGCTGGAGGCGAGTTGCAAGTGGTGTTCCCCAAGGCTCAGTGCTGGGTCCAGCCCTGTTCAATGTCTTTATCAATGACCTGGATGAAGGCATCGAGTGCACCCTTAGCAAGTTTGCAGATTACCCTAAGCTGGGTGGAAGCATGTATCTACTGGAGTGTAGGGAGGCTTTGCAAAGGGATCTGAACAGGCTGGACTGCTGGGCTGAGACCAACAGCATGAGGTTTAACAAGGCCAAATGCACTTGAAGCACAACAACCCTGTGCAGTGCTACAGACTAGGGGAAGTCTGGCTAGAAAGCTGCCCAGAGGAGAAGGACCTGGGGGTGCTGGTTGACAGCCAACTGAACATGAGCCAGCAGTGTGCCCAGGTGGCCAAGAAGGCCAATGGCATCCTGGCTTGTATCAGAAATGGCATGACCAGCAGGTCCAGGGAGGTTCTTCTCCCTCTGTACTCGGCACTGGTGAGACCGCTCCTTGAATACTGTATTCATTTCTGGGCGCCTCACCACAAGAAGGATGTTGAGGCTCTGGAGCGAGTCCAGAGAAGAGCAACAAAGCTGGTGAAGGGGCTGGAGAACAAGTCTTATGAGGAGCGACAGAGAGAGCTGGGTTTGTTTAGCCTGGAGAAGAGGAGGCTGAGAGGAGACCTCATTGCTTTCTGTAACTACCTGAAAGGAGGTTGTAGGAAGGAGGGAGCTGGCCTCTTCTCCCAAGTGACAGGGGACAGGACGAGAGGGAATGGCCTCAAGCTCTGCCAGGGGAGATTAAGGCTGGACATCGGGAAAAAAATTTTCACAGAAAGGGTCATTGGGCACTGGAACAGGCTGCCCAGGGAGGTGGTAGATTCACCTTCCCTGGAGGTGTTTAAGGCATGGGTGGACGAGATGCTAAGGGGCATGATTTAGTGTTTGATAGGAATGGTTGGGCTCGATGATCCGGTGAGTCTCTTCCAACCTGATTATTCTATGATTCTATGAAAATTTCAAAGGATGCAGAAAAGACTCCATATAATATGTAGATAGTTGTCAAAAACTTGAACTAAGGAGCCAGCTTCTGTTTCCTGAAGGACAAAGTAGGCATTTAAGCCCACAGCAGCACAAGCTAAAGTAACACAATCCCAAAGTAACAGAAGCAAAACCCTACAACTGAAATCAAATACTAATTTGTCAGTGACTTAGTTGATCAGTTATTATAAACAGCTGAAATCCTGTTGATAACTGGTTTTCTAACAGCAAGAAACAAGTGATGAGAAACTGGTAATAAATACTCACATTTTCATTTCTGCTTGAAAAATAGATCAGCAGAGAAAGACCAACACCAACTGCCTATGTGCAACCTGTGCTCTGACCATGGTGGGAAACCATGGGAATAGGGGGAGGCTGGAAATTGAATGAGCCACAGAGCAAGTCCTATGCAGCACTGTTTGTCCATATTAGACCTGCTGGCATAACTCAGGGGTTTGTCTGACTTGCTGTAGAGGCTTCACAGCAGACCGCTCTGAACTGATAGTGTAGTATATGCATAGACTGTGCTGGAGTAAATTAATTACCAGGCTAATGATTAGGGCAAAAATGAATATGAGGCAACGTCCTATTTATGTGAGCTGCTGGTTCATCACTAGCTCATATGCCAAATGTTTTAGGGCCAGGGAAAGAGCTGATAGAAACAACTTGATAAAACTGAGTGGGATTTTGCTGTATGCAGTGCCCTCTGTGCTGGACATGGTCATTTCATAACGACAATCCACAAGCAGGGTTTAAAATACAATGTGTACTCAACTCTAGGATAGTCTGATCAGTCACAGCAAACACAGGACACTGCACATCTGCTCTTCAAAGTTGATGCCTTTAACTCAGTATGTGTGGCTCTGCCCGCTGGTGATTGCCTAGCCTTCCTTTGCAGACCTAAAGCCTGGGGGCTTGGTAAAGGTCTTACAGTCCTAAGCTGTGATCCAAAACAAGATTAAGTATGTTTCAGCCAGCTCTCAAAATAATAAACATAAAACAGACATTGTTTTAAGGCACGAAATATCAAATCTTAATCTTTATCTGCCAGCACCATTCCTTGCCCTCTTTTCCTATAACTCTGAAAAAAATGCTGGCCAACTTCATTAGTACTGGGGTGATGTACATTTGCTCCATGTATGACTACCTCCTTGCAAACCAAGGAGGAAAGAAGTTTAAAAGCAATCTGCCAGATGAGCTGTGGGGTCTATTGTCCTTATAGCAATTAATAAATTTTAAAATGGGAAGTTCTCATCTCTGAGAGTCCCATAGTTAAAATAATAAAAAAAAAATTAAGAAAACCCCCACCACTCTGAAGATGGAATTAAGAATGCAGCAACACAATTATATGTAGTTGACAGTTCCAAAGTGTATACTGCTTGGATTTTGACCTTTTAAAACTCCATTAAGCTACGTAAATACAGTACAAAAGAAAGTGTACTGTTCAAAAGCAGCTTGCTAGCATTGGTCAGAAGAGGACAATCCTCCCTTATGCAGTACTACCACAATGATCAGACACTGATGAAGCCTCTTTATTGATCTGCGCAGAACAGACTGACCAAAGAAGTTGTGTTATGCCCCTCTTTCTCTTTATTGCAATAATTCTTTTACTAATCTTGATTTGGGGATAGCCAACCAACAGTGCAAAACCTCCAAATTGCTAATGTAGAAATGAGATTACTACATTTGCTGTTAAGGCTTCTCTTGTTTCCACAATGGGGACAGGGACAAAGGAAGAAAGGAATGCTTCTGCACATCTTCCATGACATTGCAGCTTTGACATGTTTAAATTATATGCCTTACATCCTACTGTAGCAGCACTTTATTTTGTTTCTTCAAATAAACATTTCTCTGTTGCATTAAAAAAAAAAAAAAAAAAAAAGAATAGTTTAGTAATCAAAGGGCCAGATGCAGATGTGGTTTTAAAAAGTAGCTGAATTATTTCCTGCAGATAAGTCACCTAGAACATGACCTTTCCCACCCACATTTACCCTTGTAGCTTCTGTTGAAAATGTTCATTTTTACCAAATATTTACCAGATAATTGATAGTGAGGAAGTAAGCCAATTTTGCTCTCAGATAACAGTGCTACTCCTGATGTAACACAACACTCTCAGAGCAATAATTTTATGCATGTGGAGTTTTAAAAATCAACAAATATTCTTTTCAAGCCTAGTTATACAAAAGCACTATCAGTAAGCACAGGGTCCCTGGATACATGGGTTTCTCTACTAACTTTTGCTGTCACTCATCATATGCTATAACCAATTTCTTCCTAGGTGTTTTTAGTAGTGTTTAATGTTTTCAGCATCCTTCCTGGGAAAATAAACAAGTGAATAATCTAAATATCAAATACAAAAAGATGGATTTCCAGACCAGTAGTTCCGTGAAAAAAATGGACCAAATCCTTGCTGAAAGCCTCCTCATATATAGTGACCCACTATATTTGTTTGACAAAACCATTTAAGCATCTTTTTCTTTTTGCTTTAGGCAGCCTGCTTTCATGAAACCTGGGGGACTATTGATCATATTTGTGCAGACCCCTATAGAAATATACTTAGCATGGAATGGAAGCCAAATTGGACAAAAAAAAATCTCCCAACAGCAATCTGCTTGTGCAGCCAAGAATGAACTCAATCTTTATTCAACTGATACCTGAAGACAAGACCAAGAAATGTGAGAAATTACCTACTTTCCCTGGATTTACATTCACCTCAGAGCTGGCAGCACAGGTGAAGCATAAATGATGATGCTTAGATGTGCAGGTCTTACCAGACCCTCCATGGACAGGAGGGAATTGGTAAGGAAATAATACACACTCATCCAAGAGTATATATTAAGTGTGATTTTGGCTGATCTTAAGGATAGTAAACACTGTATGCAGCCTCTGTAATTGTAGCAGACCTAGGTGTCCACCTGCACAGGGTGTACACACCCACACCCTCTCTCCCTCTGACAGTTAGGAAAACATTGGCAGAATCACCCTAGAAGGAATCTTGATTGCAGCAGTATGTGTGTTTAAGGGAGCAGAAGAAGTAAAAGCCAAATATACATAGAAAACAATGGCCAAAACAAGGAGGCATCAAAAGCTTGTGCATCTCAGGAATAACACAACCTATCTGTGGCTGATACAGATGGGAGGACATGTAAGTGGATGGGTGGGAAGCTGTTCCAATTTGGACGTGCTTCTTGGATTCTGAGTCATGATAATGAAGCTACAAAAAGTGCTCAGGAGCTCATGGCTCCAGGAAAGGCTAAAGGAAGGGAAGGTGAATAAGTTTAGATATCTTCTTGTGTTATTTAGACTTATATCTGAATTCAGTTAAGTTCTTGTGCCTGAAGGATAGAAGATACACTACAAAAATATTGCTGCTGTAGCCATAAACAGCACAGAACCCACCCAAGACCAGCTCAGTCATATGGAGAGACTAAAACAAAGATTTGCTTTCCAACACTGCCAAAACACGATCTCTGTACAAGAGAGGCAAGTGCTAGGAAATGATCTATACAACCCTGTCTTACACCTACTAGAGCATTTACTCTAGTATTACGTCCCCTGCTACGGGTTTTACAGAGCTCTTTGCTGACCATGATAGCTGCTGTAGTCTCAGGCACATCTTCAACACATTTCACAGCCACTCTAAACCAACTGAAGCCCATCATCTACTCTATTCAGCCCACAGCAGAGAGCAATAAGCTCTTCCTCACCATTCCCACTCAAACAGGCGCAACACACCCCTTTGCTACTGCAGAATAGATAGGACCTAACTTTTCTAGGCATCCTTCTTCCAGCTGCACTGTCCTGTAGACTCCACACCACAAGCTGTTCATGATTTAGAGACTATATTTCCCTATCCTGCTAAAATTAGTGTCTTATGTATGGTAGTTTGCTGTCACATCTCCCAAGTAAGCCAGAAAGGGCTAGTTTCTTTGCAGTTGCAAAGCAATGTAACCACGTTGATTTCAACAGGGCTCTGCTGGTTTTGTCAGCTGTAAACATATTTCCTCCTGCTACACATTGTTCAGTGTCTTCCCTTTTTTATACTGGCAGTTACAAAATGCTATATGCAATTATATATTTCTATCACAATGTGCAGATAGGAAATTAGTCTTCTGAGGCTTTCTCTTCGTTGTCAGCTCCCCCTCACCCTGGCCGCTCCCTGCTCAGCCCTTGAAAAGGCCATTTGAGCATGCAATATTAATCATCTGCTGTGTAATAATCTTGGAAAAGTGTAACATATTCTGGCAAGTTGCAGGGACTCCAGAGGAATCTCCTGCCTCTGAATGAACGTCTCTCATCCATTATCAGGTGCTGACAAACACAGCTCCCCACTTACTTGCCCAATCAGCATGCAAACAGTGACTCAATTAATTTGTGAGAATTGGGAGGAAATGATCTGTATTAATAAATGGCAAGAGCGTGAGATCACCCGATTTCAGAAAATAAGATCAAAACCACCGAACTCCCTTCATTGTCTCATTTGATACCTTCCCTTTGCTGTAAAAGCAGCACTGGGAGTAATTAAGCTTCTGAAAGAAGTTTCATAGCAAAGGCACATCACCCAAAACAATTAAGACAAACATTTTGTGCACATTGTCATCTGCCTTCATTAGTATTTAAAGGTCAAAGAAATAATTCATTAGAAAAAAAAAACAATGAAGGAAAAAATAGGTAGTCTACAGTATGCTTTGTGGGTATGTCTGAGAGAAATGCATGCAAAGAATCAGTGTTTAAGCAATGAACATGCAGAATAATATCCATCTGGATAGCTAACGCTGTGTGAATTACTTGTACTTTAGTGTCTGGAAACCTCTGTCAGAAGTTATAGTCTTCGTATGCTAAATGCTATAGGACAACAAGGAGGGCTGCCCTGGTCTCAACCTGCTAATGATCAGATCACACTAGTGGACACAAAACAAGGGGTCAAAGAAGGCTTCAATGGTAGTAAATAGATGAAGGTTAGTAAGCAATGAACCCATCTAGCCCCTACTGAGAGTGTTGTACAAACATAAACCATAGTTACTACAGTGAAAATTCTCTTTAACTGAGGGGATTAAGGCATGGCCTTCAATCTGATGGATCAAAGACACTTCATTGAGTTAGCCATATCTTTACATACCCTTTTGGGTTACATAACAGGCTGTCCATGAGCATATCTACAATGTATTATTGGCTAATGGTAGCTGTCCATAAGGCTATTACTAACATATTATTGGCTAAACAACTGTGCATGCTATAAAACCAAGTTACACTAAAATTAACTATGTTGATATTTTTCTTCTTTTTTTTTCTCTGAGTTGGTACTTGTTCCCACCGAACTAGCTCTTGTTTTTGTCTCGTTTCTCTATTTCAAGGTCTTGTCAGAGTTGCTTGGTATCAACAAGGCCTACAGCATGGAGTCCTCCTTCCCTGTAAAATGCCTCCACATTTAACATAACAAAAAAAAAAAAATGCCCATTAAACCAACAAAAAACCAGAAACTATACAAAAAAAAAGGAAAACTTCAACTATACAAAAATAAATCTAAACTTCCACCTTCTTCTCCTTTGCTCCTCCCTCCCATTGCATTTGCTGCTGGTGAGAAAGGTAAAAATGCTATCATGTGGCATCTACTTTTGCCAGATTTTGTTTAGTTGATTTTAGCATAGATAGAAGAGCCAATGGTGGAATCATGGTTCTTTACATGCTCGTATCTGCATGCTCTAAAAAGTGTAATTAGACTTCAACAATAATACCCTCTTAATTATAGCTACAAACCCCCTCAGAAGGATGGGGAAGCACATTGTTAAACAGACTAATTTATGGAGCTCATACAATAAGCTGTCAGATGAACTCCTACTTTTTTTTTATTCAATTGACTTTGTTCCTCTGGATGAACAATTTCAGAAAGTTCAAAATTCATTTTTACCAGTATTTTTTTACACTGTGATCTTTCTTTAGCCAACAACCTGTAGAACCACTGGTTTTACCAATGGAAGATGAACCATCTTGCTCAAGCCTATTTGAACCACCTCTTTCCCATCGTTTGAACTCAATAGCACATACCATTGTCTGTATTTTTTCCCAAGATCTTTCCCATAATGTGTTAATTCCTGGAACCTGAAACAAAGAAACTTACACTTAATAGTTTAATTTAGCCATTAAGGCAGGTACACTTTATTCAGTGCTGGAGAAGACTCAGGATTTGTCCTCAGAGTGCTTCTGCCAAGCAGTGATTTCACAGAAAATTTATACACAGAATTGTTTTCAAATTCATACCTTTCCCCAAAATGACAACTGTACTTATTCCCTGAACCTCACTGCATATCCAGGGGGAATGCAATCAAATCATCTCAGAGTCATTAAGGTGTGGCCATACCTGAGTGATCAATCTCAATGACTCTGGGCACAAGAAGATAAGGGTCGTTATAGTTATCTTGGTGGTTATCTTGTTTCTAACACATTATAGTTGGTGTTCCATCCCACCATTTACAAATCATCATTTCAAACCCTCTCATCAGAGGACATGCCTTCTCCTCAGTGGACCTGTGAAATGCCATTTTAAATTCTGGGTACGTGAGCACAGATACAGAAATGGGTTCTACAGTAATTGGTCCTATGTGATGCTGTTCCTGTTGTATCCCTGCTCATCAGGGCTGCCTTTGTTGAGGCCCCTGTTAGATAGATACAAAACCTGGGAAATCTTTCAGATTTAGGGCATTAATGACACCCGGAATCAAGACTCTATAACTTATGAAGTTATAAAGTAGATATGTTTATTATTATTAATTATTAAGAATTAATATAACCAAGCCAAACACATTTACTACATGACTGTTCAGTACAAGACGTGATGAAGTAAAATTTAGCACCTCTCTACTAAAATGAAACCAGAAACTTTTAAGATAGTAGCATGAAATTCCACAGTTATAGCAACATAAATATACACAAAAGGGGAAAGAGGTGTAAAGGTTTTTGTGTTCTGAATAAATTCTCTTAATTTTGCTGACATAAAACTAAGGGAAAGTATTAACTAGTAATTGGGAAAAAATACCTAATTTCTACTTGTTTTAATCATCTTCACTAACTACTGTAATGATAAAAGACCATTTCTCAGTGATATCCTGACCTTTTTCTTTATGACTGCACTTTGATTATGCATAGTATTATCCTATAAAATTACATTTCTTAATCAATAAGAACCAACAAAATCATTTGTAAGCAGCATTTCAATCCAACTCTAATTTGATTTTCCCCAGCATCTACTTAAGCATGCCACTTAGCATGTGATTTTGTTAAAAAAACTGGCTCTGTCAAAATATTGTTCTGGAGCGCTGTTTATTGTATTTTACTAATCCTGCATCAAAAGAGCTCCCTTCACAAGTAAAAGATTTCCTTTTCCTTCACTGTTTGTCTTCCTAGCAGTCTGTTCCCAGTGAATCATTTGGTTTGTTCCTTTTCACACATCATCGTCAGTAATGAATTTCCAGCAGGTCTCACAGACCGCTTCTAATTGCCTTGTGAACACTGTCAGTGGCTCATTCTCTCCACCTAAGGTCAGGGATAACCCCTGCTTTCCTCAACAATCACACTTTCTAGCTTCCTTGCTCTGACATCCACATCTCTCTAGGGATGGGAGCTGCTGGTCCTGTGGTGTAGGTATGACCTTTGGGTCCTGAGGCAAATTAATGTCGTCAGCAAATTTTCACTGAGGTATAAGCCAGGTGTTTAGCAATTCTGCTAGTGACACACGACAGCTGGTGTCTCAGTCGATGCTAAGGGCAGGACCAGGAGACTACATATTCAAAAGCAGTAGTTAATTTCTTCTGCAGTGTACTCAATAGGTAACACATACACAAAAAGCCAGCTCGTCCACTGAGGGGATTGAGGCATGGACTGCCTGATGAGCAGAAGACCTTTATTTAGGCTTAATGGCTCCTTTATATAAGTTAACTAGCAAGAGGCTGTTTTCTTTACAATGATTGGGTTTTGCTATTTGTTCACCACCTAAGCCAGGCGTAGGATTGGCTAAGATTAACTGTTCATGCCCTGTCTTTCTGTTTCTTCTTGTTACTTTGTTTCTCCTTCTCTCAGCTAAGGTCCTTCAAGGACAGCCTCCACTTCCCTGCATCCTTAGGCCTGCAAAAACCTCAACAATCCACTGCACTCTCCTACTGCTTTGTTGAAACTCTGGAATTAATGAGGGCTGTAAAACTAATTTCAGGGTCTGATACAAGCCTCTGATTTTAACCAATTATGTACCAAAGACAGATACACTGAGCAAGAAGAAGCTGGCTCAGATTTTCAAGGGAGATTAATGAGTCCGAGCACATCAGCTTCTGGACATCAAACTTGATGTCATCCTTGAAGGGTGTGGAAATGAGAAAGAGCAGAGCATGCATGTTCAAACATTTAAACTATTTGTAGAATCATAGAATCATAGACCTTAGAGATCATCAACCCCAACCGTACTACTACTAAATCATGTCCCCAAGCATTTCATCCACCCACTCTTTAAGCACCTCCAGGAATGGTGACTCAACAACCTCCCTGGGCAGCCTATTCCTGTGCTTTATAACACTTTCTGTGAAGAACTTTTCCCTAATGTCGAATCTAAATTTCCCCTGATGCAGCGTGACGCCATTCCCTCTTGGCCTATCACCTATCACTTGGGAGAAGAGTCCAACACCCATGTCTCTGCAACCTCCTTTTAGGTAGCTGTAGAGAGCAATAAGATCAGCCTCCTCTTCTCCAGGCTAAACAACCCCAGCTCTCTCAGCTGTTCCTCATAACACTTGTTTTCCAGCCCCTTTACCAGTTTTGTTGCTCTTTGGACATTCTCCAGGACCTCAATGTCTTTCTTATAATGAGGGGCCCAGAACTGAACACAGTATTTGAGGTGAGGCCTCACCAGTGCAGAGTACAGGGAAAAAAAATCACTTCTCTGGTCCTACTGGCCACGGTGTTTCTGATACACGCCAAGATACTGTTGCCCTTCTTGGCCACCCCAGCACCGCTGCTGACTCACGTTCAGTTGGCTGTCTACCAACACCGCAGGTCTTTCTCTGCCAGGCAGCTTTCAAGCCATTCTTCCCGAAGCCTGTGGTGCTGCACAGGGTTGTTGTGATCCAAGTGCAGGCTTTTTTTGTTAAACCTCATCCCATTGGCCTCATCCCATTGATCCAGACTGTTCAGATCCTTCTGTAGAGTCTCCCTACCCTTCAACAGACTGACGCTTCCTCCCAGTTTAGTGTCACCCACAAAATTGATAAGGGTGCATTCAATCCCCTCATCCAGGTGATTGATAAAGACATTGAACAGGGCTGGACCCAGTATTGAGCCCTGGGAACACCACTTGTTACCATCCTCCACATGGATTTAACTTTGTTTGCCACCATTCTTTGGACCCAGCCATCAAGCCAGTTTTTAACCCAGAAGAGGGTACACATGCCAGTGGTAACCAGTTTCTGAAGCAAAATACTGTGAGATACTATGTCAAAGGCTTTGCTGAAGTCCAGGTACTCTATATCCACAGCCTTTCCCTCATCCATCATTTGGGTTACCTTGTCATTGAAGGCAATCAGATTAGTTTGTCAGGACCTGCCTTTCATAAACACCTGCTGAGTGGGCCTGATCACCTAGTTGTCCTGTATGTGATGTGAGATGACACCCAAGATGACCTGCTCCATGACCTTGCCCAGCACTGAGATCAGACTGACAGACCTGTAGTTTCCTGGATCCTCTCTCCAGCCCTTCTTGCAAATGGGTGTAACATCTGCCAGCCTCCAGTCCAATGGAACTTTCTCAGTCAGCCAAGACTGCTGGTAGATGGAAAGAAGTCCTCCAGCTCCCTTAAAACCCTTGCATGAATCCAATCTGGCCCCACAGACTTAGGAATATCTAATTTGCCTAGCAGGTCTCTAGCTATTTCCACTCATATCAAGGGAGTTTTGTTCTGCTGTTCCTCTCTGTCTACCGGCTCATGAGGTTGAGTATCCAGGGAACATCTCACCTTTCTGCTTCTTATCAGAGGCTGTTTTAATGAAAGGTTTACTGTTTCTTAACCTAGGGAACATTTCTAGGCTGTGGGACCCACCATCCTTGGTGAGGTTTGGTTCCACTTCCAGAGCTTCATATCTATTGCTCAAGGGAACCTGGGTAGCTGTGGTTGGCATAGGGGAAACACACCTGCTGCATCAGCCAGGAATCTGCTGCCACCCCCTCCATCTTCTAAACTTCTCTCCTTGGCTGAATGGAGAGAGGATGGGTAGTCATACAGCCCACCTGTTGGATCGGAGGCAGGGTGCATAGTGTATTATTCCAATGGTCAATCTACGTCTTACACTCTCTGATGGTTCTCAGCCTGCTCACCTCTTACCTGAGCTCTGTCAACAGTCAAAGGAGTTCCTCCACTTGAGCACAACTCCCACAAGTGAATTCCCCACTAGTGTCTGATACTGAAGCAGGAAGGGGACACGCCCTTCAGTCTACAATCTCAGCCAGTGGGAGTCTCAGTCTGTGAGGCTGCATCCATGGAGCTTGGAGCAGCTCTATTTATCTGCAGAATGGCCAACATGGTTCTCTTCTCCTTCTGGCCAACCTAACTGCCCTCCTCGCTCACCCCACCTGCATGAATAACTGCACATACTGTCACACCATGTTTTTTTGCCGCATCACGCACCTGTTTGCGGAATCCTGTTCACAGCGCTCCCTGGGGGATGTTTAATCTCCCGTGGTTGCTTCTGGGATAGTACCCCTGGCATCAGCCACCATGTAGGAGCTGCCACTTCTGGGAGTCCAGAGCCTCCTGCCCTGCTCCCTTTGTAGTTTCCAGGCTTCTCCTGCTCTGCCAATTGCCCATTTTGCCTTGATCTAGTGCCTGGCTCCAGCCCTTCCTGTGTCTGCTTCTGATCCATGCTGACTGAGTGTTGCTGCTGGCTTTGTGTTGCATCTTCACAACAACTTCTCACTTTTAAAAACTTCAGCTACATTTTGACAAAGGTATTTTTCATAGTACTACATTAAAAGGGCAGAAGAAAAATATTAACATTCAAGATGTTCAGAAATTTTTTATCATGTCTCATAATAAACCAAGGATTACTTGTCTTGTTGTTCAAGTAAATATTTTGAATTGCAAAATATTCATTGGCTCATTCTAGATGAATTTCTTTTTATGTAGCTGACACTTCTTTAGGATGCACAGGTGAACAACTGACATTTTCTAACCTGACTGCAATTATTTGGGAACATATTTCATTCTGCAGTTAATTATAGAATCGGTCAAAACCAGACAAACTCTGGAGAACCCTTCATTCCTCTAAATTCCCCTATGTGCAAATGTAATTTATTTTTCCTTTTTTCTTTTTCTTTTTTTTTTTTGTTTTTTAAATTCTCAATGTGGTTATTTTTTTACTTCATTAAACAACTTGGAAGAATGGTTGAATAAAACAAAGCTTTTAAGGGAGAAAGCCATCCTCATCTTCTGGAAAAGTAGCTGGTGGGGTAAAAAACCAGCGTGGTTGAGTAGGGAGGTCCTGAGAGACATCAGTAAGAAGAGGAAGTTCTATGAGCTTTGGAGGAAGGGGCAGGCATCCTGGGTGGACTATAGGGAGGAAGCGAGAATGTGCAGGGAAAAAGTCAGGAGGGCTAAAGCCCAACTAGAAATCAGATTGGCTAAGTCTGTGAAAGACAATAAAAAATCTTTCTATAAATATATCAACAGTAAAAGGAGGATTAGGGAGAATCTCCAGTCCCTACTAGATGCAGAGGGAACAACAGTAACAGGGGATGAAGACAAGGATGAAGTACTCAATGCCTACTTTTCTTCAATCTTTAATAGTAAGGAAGTTCCCTCTGTGAACAACCCCAGGGGTTGGAGGAGCAGAATGAGGCTCCCACGATACAAGAGGAGGTGGTTAGAGACTTGCTTGCCCAGTGTGACACCCACAAGTCTATGGAGCTGGATGGAGTCCACCCAAGAGTTTTGAAGGAACTGGCGGATGTGCTGGCCAAACCCCTTTCCATCATCTTCCAACAGTCCTGGATGACTGGGGAGGTTCCGCTGGACTGGAGGCTGGCTGATGCTGTGCCCATCTACAAGCAGGGTCGCAGGGAGGATCCAGGGAACTACAGGCCTGTCAGTCTGACCTCAGTACCAGAAAAAGTCATGGAACAGGTGATCTTGAGAGCTATCATGAAGCACATGCAAGAGAACTGAGTGATCAGGCCCAGTCAACATGGGTTCACAAAAGGCAGGTCTTGCCAAACTAACCTGATCTCCGTCTATGACCAAGTGACTAGACTCTTGGATGAGGGAACGGCTGTAGATGTGGTCTTCTTGACCTTTAGTAAAGCCTTTGACACAGTTTCTCACAGCATTCTGCTACGGAAACTGTCAGCCTCTGGCCTGGACTGGCACACACTCTCCTGGGTGGAAAACTGGTTAGATGGCCGGGCCCAGAGAGTGGTGGTAAATGGTGTTAATTCCAGCTGGAGGCCAGTGTCAAGTGGTGTTCCCCAGGGCTCAGTGCTGGGTCCAGCCCTGTTCAATGTCTTTATCAATGACCTGGATGAAGGCATTGAGTGCACCCTTAGCAAGTTTGCAGACGACACTAAGCTAGGTAGAAGTGTGGATCTGCTGGAGGGTCGGGAGGCTCTGTAAAGGGATCTGAACAGGCTGGACTGCTGGGCAGAGACCAACGGCATGAGGTTTAACAAGGCCAAACGCCAGGTCCTGCACTTGAAGCACAACAACCCTATGCAGTGCTACAGACTAGGAGAAGCCTGGCTGGAATGCTGCCAGGAAGAGAAGGACCTGGGAGTTTTGGTTGACAGCTGACTGGACATGAGCCAGCAGTGTGCCCAAGTGGCCAAGAAGGCCAATGGCATACTGGCTTGTATCAGAAACGGCGTGACCAGCAGGTCAAGGGAGGTTATTCTCCCTCTGTACTCAGCACTGGTGAGACCACACTTCGAATACTGTATTCATTTCTGGGTCCCTCACCACAAAAAGGATGTTGTGGCTCTGGAGCAAGTCCAGAGAAGAGCAACAAAGCTGGTGAAGGGGCTGGAGAACAAGTTTTATGAGGAGCGACAGAGAGAGCTGGGGTTGTTTTGCCTGGAGAAGAAGAGGCTGAGAGGTGACCTTATTGCTCTCTACAACTACCTGAAGGGAGGTTGTGGAGCGGAGGGTAATGGCTTCTTCTCCCAAGTGACAGGAGACAGGACAAGAGGGAATGGCCTCAAGCCCCACCAGGGGAAGTTCAGGCTGGACATCAGGAAAAAATTCTTCACAGAAAGGGTCATTAGGCAATCTAACAGGCTACCCAGGGAGGTGGTTGACTTGCCTTCCCTGGAGGTATTTAAGGTGCGGGTGGATGAGGTACTCAGGGTCATGGTTTAGAGATTGGTGGGAATGGTTGGACTCGATGATCTGGTGGGTCTCTTCCAACCTGGTGATTCTATGGTTCTATGATTCTATATACTCTTCCTAGATCTACAGAAAACCCTATGCAGGTGAGGTGCATAGTTGGGTATGTAATGGTGATGTTGTTTAAGAGGATTAGGAGTTAAAGACCTCTCACGTACTCTCCTGTGTAGTGCAGCAAGTACCAGTGGGGGTGATCCTCATTTGTGTGTGTGCAAAGTAAAACCAGTTAGCTTTTTTAAGTTCAGCTGCTGTGAATGCCTCTTCTTGAGGTGTTCCATTCACACAATGGGATCATAGATGACTTGACATTCAGTGCTGTGATTCTGGAACCTGCTTGCCACCACCTGCTGCCTCAGCTGTCTCTGGGGATTCAACAGCACTCACATACACCAGTTACCTCCATAATTTTCTGGATGGGTTCTTGCTGCTGACCTTTGTCAGAGGTTGAGGGGGAACCCATTAAACCCAGGAATTCTGCACCATCCTGAGGCTGTATTCCCTGACTCATTGTGGACTAGCCTTGGAGACAACCTGTTGTACAGCACAGCCATTAGCGAAACCATTCCTACTGGAAGTCCTTGCTGTGGTCTACCATATTCTCAACCCCTTGAGACAAATCACTGCCCACTAGCCTTGCAACAAGGCCATTCCCCTTCTGCATAAGACCATCTCTACAAGGTATTTTCTTCTTTAAAAGCCTACAGAAGCTGAATACAATTTTGTCCATTTCTTGGTCAGTTTGGGTTTTATTTTGTTTTGGTTAGATTTTTTTTTTGGTTTGTTTTTTTTTTTTTTTTTATTCATTTGGTCACCAAGAATGCATCATAAGTGCGTGTTTCATGATCTTCATAATCTTTAAGTGTCATACTGAGCATATGGTGAATTCCTTATCCCTTAATGCTTTTATGACCTGACCAGATTTGTGCAGCCAGAAGATGTGAATTTTGGACAGGATTATGTAGCCTGACTTATGCAGGATAAAGGTGGGCCTAGAAGAACCTGAGTAGGCCACAAAATTTCCACTATTATATTATTTCTTTTTCATCCATCTTCTTGAGTACACGCAAACCTTTTCAGTATTTTCTTTCATGAAGAATTTTCAAGTAGTGAGCTTTAGGTCTTAACTCAAAAAAAGCTGAATGTCAAAAATCTCAAAATCCTGTCCTCCTTGCAGCTCTAATGCAGGCCATCACATTAGATGATTACTTGGTCTCTCTTGGCTTTAAAAGGTATTAGTCTATTAATTATAGATTGACGTCAGCATTTCTCCCTTACATTTTAGCTTCAGCTTAATTTACCTTCCTTCTTGTCTTTTTATTTAGGTCATCCTTCTAAAACAGACTAAAGCTCTATCTACGTACTTTCCTCTTTCTTCTGTGGCAAATATCTTTCCTCTTAATTATTTGTGTGACATCACTCCATCCACTTTGGTTGCTAGCTGCTTGTCAGGAGGCATCAGTGTCCATCCCACATTTTTCTTGTAAGACTTTTATTTCAGATTGATTTCAGACTAGCTATTCTTTGCATTGCTGCCTGTGCCTCGCAACATTATCTTCTTGGATGATACTTGTTTGTTGCCTTTACTGCATACCTAGAAGTCTGAGGAAGGCAGGATGGAGAATTCTCACAAGGTGGCCATTGTACATATCTCTCCTATAACAGTCCCCTGAATTTTGCGGAGCAACACGGAAGCTATTCTGTGTTCAGTGAAACCCAAAGCCTTGGTTCCTGCAGTGATTAATCATAGGGCTGAATTCTTGTCATGGCCCTCATTACAGGGCCCTCAGGGGGTTGCTCTCATATCTGCATGAAAAAAAAGGCATTTTCACATCTCTTTTGCACTTCTGCCATGCTTGATTGAAAACAGCCCAGATGTTCAAACGCTACTGCTGCAAGGTTGGAGATAGCAGACATAAAAAGGACGTCAAGATAAAAATGAGCAGAATGCTTGTCAAAATTAAGCAGGTCAAAGTGAAAAAACTTCTTTTGTTTTAGAGGCATTGAAGCTTCAGGGCTTTGGGCTGCATTCCCATTGGGCGAACAATTTAGAAGATGCCTGCATTCCCCTTTGTAGCCTCATGAAGAGGCCCTTGAGCTGGCCACTGTCAGTCTGGTAGCACTGCCTGATGCAACCAGTTTGGGTGCTGTATCAACTGTGGTCATCCTGCTTCTGGCACCCATGCTAATTATGTTTGGCCAATGCCCAGCTTTGCTGTGTAGATTTATTGGGCATTGGCATGAATATCCCTAACGTGATTCTGGTAGAGACATTCTTATTCTCTCTATCCTCTTCTCTATCTGTCAAAAGAGTATTCATATTTTCTTTGTCTCATTTGCACAGTGTTTTATGAACAATTCACCTGCAAGAGTGCTATCTTGTAACCATAAATATAGTGTTACTTTTGATAGATCCTTAATATTTTATAGTGCTTTCAATAAGATGTTGGCAAAAATAATGTCCATTCAAAACCAGAAAGGATTTTGTTGCATTGGTTGGTTTGGTGCAGATTTATGGCTCCCATCTGTCAGATGCTGCTAGCTTCTCGTACTATACCAAAGTATGTTCACAAGCGCGTAAAATCAGTTGTGCAAAACAGCTGTCTTACATATGGGAAGTTATTTAGCAACAGTGCAATATTATAGTGCGTGAGAGGACAGCAGTGTGCTTTAATAATTTTGGTTGCACTGGTAGAATAATTTATCTATTGGTATAAACTTTACATATCTTTAAGTAATGTGTTAGAACAAAATTATACCTTGTCTTCCTGCTCAGATTATTTTACTTCCTCAAGTAATATATCATTCACAATTCATTTTGATTCTCTAGTGTCTGCAGCTGAAATCTCTAATTAGGTGTGCCTATAGCTCTGGAAAATAGATCTTCCATCTTATTTTCATGTCTGGATTCAATTTACTCTATTGAAACAATTGCTTTGCTCTGGGATCTATCAATGTTTTCTCTTCTAGGGTAAGAAATGAATTTGGATCAGTTACAAAAACGCAATGACTGAGCATCTTGTGTGAATGCTATGATTTGCTTTTTGATTCTTATGTTGGTCATATGCATGTGAACTCAGAGAGAGCAATGCCATCGTTTATGGGCCTATTTTTAGAAATGACTTTGTTCAGGATGTGAAGTATTTTATACAGGAATTTAAAAACTCCCACCAGCACATACTCTATAATTTCAAGGCCACCTGTGATTGTTCTTTTTTCTCTCTGTTTGGCATAATACACACATAAATTGAGATATCGTTCTACCTGCACTCATATATATATGTATTTGTAATATGAGTTTTACTACTAACTTTAAGAAAAACAATGCAATGCTGTTTACAGACACTGTAGGTAACTTTCCTTTTGATTTTCCTTGCCCTGCCCTGATCATGGCTGGACAGGTGAAAGCAGAAGTGAGACTGAGGCAGCTTAATGTTTAGATGTGGAAAGACTGGCATCCCCAGTGACAATGAGCAGGGCAGGCTGATGCTATGCCTCTGCTTCCCTGCACCCCAAAACATCTTTCAGTCCATCAGCCAGGTTTGTTTTTTGCTGTATCTTCTGTGGTCAGTCTCAGGGAGAGCTATTTGTTACAGATGTGTCCAAATGAATGATGACTCCTGAAAGGCCTTTGACAGAGGAGAAAAAAAGCCTCTTTTCCTGGCTAACCAGAAAGGACAGAAGGATTTTCTGAATACATTGCTGTTAAAACATGCTGTTACTTGGGTTATGAGCTCATTTGTGCATGAACTGTCCTTTAGTTTTGTAACTATGCAGTGACTAAGGAACTGACCCAGGAATGGTCTCCATTGTTGATGGTACAATATGAAAACAAATATTAATGATAGCTGCTAATGCTTTGGATTGCCCACTCAGTCTCCCAGTGCCCCAGGGTCTCATTCTCAGTCAAATGGAAATAATGCTTACCAGTCTATGGAAGGTTCTTGGAAACCAATGAAAGTAAAGCACAGTAAGTATGCTGTCTTTTAGTATTTCATTTCCATTGCAGTTTGCTAAGTCAGGATGTGTGTGAAAGCCTGGGGAAGTTAGGGAAATGACCTCCAAATATACTGTTTCTCCAACCTTTTTCTGTGTCCTGGCACTGCTAGATGTTGCCACGTGTTAAAAAGTAGATGGAATCAATTTATATGTCTTTCTAGCCTTCCCTGCTACAAGAAAAGGATGCAGCAATCAGAATTGCAAGTTTATCAAATTGGGATTGTGAGTGCCCTGAGAGTCATTAGGAACAATAAAATCCCAGCACCTCAAGTGATCACACACAGAGTAGTCACGCATACAAGAACCTCCTTCCCACAGCACCTCCCCATGAGAAGCATCCGTCCCATCTTATTCTCCCACAGGGATTCCATCTGCAGCCTGGTTATTGAAAGCCAGTCAGATACGAAGTGACCAGTATGGACACTTCAAACTGAGCACAAAAACAGGAAGTATCACTTTTTGTCACCTTCAGCTAATACAAAATCAGTATATGTGTTGGGCATTTGTCTTCTGAAAGTTGTGATGTGAGAAGATGAACTGAATCTTGACAAATTACGTAATCAAGACCACAGTGATACTAACTTAATCTCACACAGATTAAGTCATATTCTAGCACATTCAGCACAAAACTGGGGGGGGGGGAAGTGTCTTTTTAGCACAAAAGCTATTAAAGTCCTCTAGATTTGGCAATCTCCATAATCCATAAGGAAAATACACAGAATGACTGCATTCATGCTTGAAATCTGCAATGTGAGATCTTGAGGCCAGATTTGGAGCATTCCTGGTACTTTCTGCTTTTAAAGAGAAGGAGGATTCTCACCTCCTGCTGCTTTAATATGGAGTGACTGTAAGCTTGTATTTAGCAGATCTGGAGAGAAAACACCAATGTCTTCTGAGATTTCTGGGTTTGTAGCAACCTCTAAATCATCACAGTGCTCCCCACGTGCTTTCTTAGCCTCATTTTTCAGTCATTGCAGGAGTCCAACTGGATAAATATGTGCTTTTTATTAAGCAGTGAATAAAAGAGAGTATTGCTTATTCTGTATGTACCTCAGAAGACATGAACCTTCAGTCTGCCTGCCAGTTAGCTGTTCATGCATGCAAGGAAAAGCTTATTCACTCTGAATGCTTTTGTTACACATATAAAAGAATACCACATGTATGCAAAATGCTTTTCTCCAATACTCATCACTTGGCCAAAT
Organism: Clamator glandarius; assembly: GCA_033459285.1. Lineage (NCBI taxonomy): Eukaryota > Metazoa > Chordata > Aves > Cuculiformes > Cuculidae > Clamator > Clamator glandarius. The sequence goes on along the minus strand of JAUNZM010000072.1, from coordinate 1,887,608 downwards.
CTTTGCTTATATTCATCAGGCCACTTACAAGGGTTTCTCAGGAAGACCTGCACATTGGCCAAAGGGGATCTGCCAGTATTCAGCTCTTGCAAAATGTCTATAAAACCCCTTAAAAATTCAAGATTATTCTAAGGACGAGGTGAAATGCATTCTTTCTCCCTCAAACACAACATGCATTCATGTTTGCTGTATGAATTGTATTTGATCTGTATTTGCTCTAGCTTTCCAGAAAAGTTCAATTCAGGAAAAAATAAGATAAGTGTTAATGCAGGAAATATATAATTCAAATGATCTAGTGATCTTAAGTCTGGATGCTGGTAACATTTTAGTTGTGATAAATATAGTTGCATCTTTCCCTATCCATTGTATAAAATTGTTGAGGCAAACCACTCAGCTGATTTCCCTCAACATCTTTCAAGCATGCTGGCCTCTCCTGAATCACATGATTTAATGAAAATGTACAGAAGTAATGAAAAATAGAAGTAATGTACAGAAGTAATGAGCGAGTCCAGAGAAGAGCAACAAAGCTGGTGAAGGGGCTGGAGAACAGGCCTTATGAGGAGTGGCTGAGAGAGCTGGGGTTGTTTAGCCTGGAGAAGAAGAAGCTGAGGGGAGACCTCATTGCTTTCTACAACTACCTGAAAGGAGGTTGTAGAGAGGAGGGTAATGGCCTCTTCTCCCAAGTGAATGGATGAGAGGGAATGGCCACAAGCTCTGCCAGGGGAGATTTAGGCTGGACATCAGGAAAAAATTTTTCACGGAAAGGGTCATTGGGCACTGGAACAGGCTACCCAGGGAGGTGGTTGATTCACCTTCCCTGGAGGTGTTTAAGGCACGGGTGGATGAGGTACTAAGGGGCATAGTTTAGTGTTTGATAGGAATGGTTGGACTCGATGATCCGGTGGGTCTCTTCCAACCTGGTTATTCTATGTTTCTATGATTTTATTATGAACCCATACTACTAATTTTAATAGTAGCACACGTATGGCCTGAAAAGTAGGTTAGACATTTTTGTCTGCTTTTTAAAAAAATAATTTTAATAGTTGTCTTAAAAGAAAAACCATTTTAAGAAAAAAATGCAAGTTTATAGGAAAAAGGCACTTTGGCAGAAATATTTCAGGAGTGTTTTACCATGTTTACTCAAACGCTAACAATTTCTTCTTTTAAAAAAATGAAACAGAAAGATGTTAGCTTTTTCATTTTCCTTTTTCTTTCTTGTTTCCTCCAAAAGGAACAAAAGCAATCTTTGGAAGTTGTTATAAGAAAGGGGAAAGAATTTCCATTGGAAAATGACAACAAACAAGGTATTTTCAACCACATCCCTATACTAGTGATGCAACATGTCACAGGACAATAGTGTCAGGCATTTTGCTATGTGTCTAGCCGAGACAGGACTAGTAATAGAACATATATCACAGAAGAAAAGATGAGACAGAAAAGTGTATTGCCTCTCCCTTATTTCTTCAGTAGTTTCCTTAGGCCTGTATGTAATTTCTGATAGTGGTGAATTAACAATAATACAGTCCTACATTTCTACTTTAGTCAGGGGAATCTCTTGAAGGAGACTAGTGATCTGGGTCTAATGATGCCTTTGGGAAGAAGAGAGGTATTGTTTTCACTTTAGACATGATGAAAATGATAGCTGAACCATGTAAATGATGAAAGGGAATAAACAGCTTGCCCCTTCACTGATGAGGTGTAGCATCAGGTGTGTCAAATAAGGTAGTCTTTTATTACATGAATGCATTTGCTGAAAAAATATTATGCCTCCTTGTAGGACATCCCCCATAACTGACCCTGAGCCAGTTAACAAAAGTTAACAAACTGTGCAAATTCATGATTTTGGGGACACATACATGAATCAGAGCTGAAAACAAACTCCAGGCTACAGCCACAACTGTCCACAACTGCAGCTCCTTGACATAAAGGCAGGAGATGGCATGCAGGTTTTGTCGTTAAACAAAGGGATTTGGGAATAAGCGTGCTTCAATTCAAACAAATATACTTGTTCCAGAGGAACAAAGGTGGTGTAATAATACAGTATGGCAAAAAAGTACATTGCAATTAAGTTGTGATGCTCCCAACACAGTCATTAGGTACTTCGATTATCTTCACTGTCTCATCAATTACAGCTGTACATTCAATTTTGAGGGGTAATTTTCTCAGTCTGGCATGATGAATTGATGGTTTTACCTTCATTATACTACACAGGTCTTTGCATCTTTCTTGGGCTATTTTGAAGCTGCTCTGAGGGATGTCATGCTAATTTGCTTACTTGCATTGGTACTGCCTCCTTTAATTAGTTATAGTCATCATCAGTACTAGTGTCCAGATTTGTGCATGTTACAGCCACATTCATTTGCCTCCTTCTACTGAACAATGAGCAAGCCCTTGATGTTTGATGCAGCTGAAACATCATGCATGATTCAGCTGTGAGTTCTCTTTCATGTGTACTTCATAGCCCCATCTCCTCTTCTGCTTTGTGGACATTTCTTCAGCCACGTCTGAGCATCTCCAGAATAAAAGTGGAAATGTTTTGCTGAAAGCAGTATTTGAATACGTGCTGTGAATTTATCAACTGTTCTGCACCTAACTGCTTCTGGTAAAACTGATCCTGCACGTGCAGGATAAACATTCTCTGTAGACAAGGTAAATTAGCAAGACTGATGAGTTATCCTGGATTACAGACTAAACAGTATTACCTTTGTGAGGGCCATCAAGATAGGATGTAGGGGGGAATTGACTCAGTCTCAAAGAAAAGGGGGGGAATGTGAGGGCCATCATGACAGGATGTAGGGGGGACTAGAAACTGTTCGTGCCAGACACCTCCTGGGATGGGAAATGACATCCTGGAGTGAAAACAATGTCTGCATATGCAAACGGTCAGGTAGAAACAGCATGGAACCTATCAGAATGTAACACGAACTGTATAGACTGAATATACCCCTAGAGTAACCAATGAGCTTGCAACTGATAATTTTGTATGTACCTGCTTTTACTATAAATGTAACCCCACAGATGCAACCGGGGTCGCCCTCCTGTGTGGAGAGGCCCTGGCCAGCTAGTCTGTTTTTTAACCTCTTGCACAAGAAAATAAATTTTGTACTTTGTTTTTGTACCCACTTGCTGTGCCCGTGTCATTCTTAGATTCTGGACCCTTACAATCTTATCTACCACCGAAGGTGGAGATGTGGGGTAGACATTTGGCACTGTATCATTATGCTTCACAGATTTGTCATCACTCTGTGAAATATTCCATTTTTACAACACAAAAAGCAAATAGAAATATCCCCCCTAAATTCTACCTGGACACTTCTCTGTTTGGAGAACAAAGGCCATGAAGCATTTCATTCTTCTGTAGCATCCAGACAAAGAGATTTCCTCATTCATAAATCAAAATGGTAGTATTTAGAGCACCTGTTAAACTATTTTAGCCACATTTGAATAAATGACCATCTAATCAATAGTAAAGAGTAAGAATAGTCAGCTCTATCCCGTAGATTAAAGCAGTTTGCTTTTCAATGGCCCCATTGTACTAAGGATTTGAGCTTTGCTAGGGAAGCTTTTTGTGGTATGGGGACGCTGCAGGACAGATGCCAGTATGCTGAGCCCTAGATCTGCTTTTGGTTACACTGGAATGGATTTCAGAGGTTACACAGATCTTCCTGTCTTGAATTGCTGTGACTCGGCAGCAGCTGGCAGCTGAGTACAGGACTCTTCCTGCTGCTGAAATGGAGTCACTCAGCTGAAGAAACAGGGAATCTCGTTATGGGAGCTTGAGTCCAGTGCAGGTATCAAAATGCAGCATAAACACACCCTGTGCTTAAATGCAGTCTTCCATTGGATCCAAAAAGAAATGGGACATGTGGTCCTGTGACACACAGCCTTTTAATGAAGCTATTTGCAGAGATCTGTCTGCCCTTACTAAATTACCTGTTTGTGCGCTGATGATCCTCTACCTTTTCAAGCATTCTGAAGACAGAAAAATACGTGGGGAACAGCCTTTGTTATATATAACACTGATTTCCCTGTGGGAAACTGTCTACAGATCATTATTTTAAGTTCATGTTATGTACCTGAACACTAAATTGTGCTTCCAGACTTTACTAAAAATGTACTGCCTTCTCTTTGAAATATGTTTCTATTTTATTGATTCATTAATATTCGCAGCAACTTGTAAAGTTAGAACATGAAAAAAAACCCACGAAGATTCTTCATCTCTAGACTTTTTGTTTTTCTCATTGTGATATTCAGATTTAGTCAATGTTAAAAGAGTAAAGGTGTGAATGTGTGAAAGAACAACTTTGTGAAGCTCTCTGCCAGGATTTGAAAAGAAAGACACTTTTTTTGCCTTTCTGTACTTTCTAATTTAGTCTCAACATTGATGTGACACAATTGCCCAAGTCACCTCATTTTTTGTAAAGGAGGTTGTAGAGAGGAGGGTGCTGGCCTCTTCTCCCAAGTGACAGGGGACAGGATGAGAGGGAATGACCTCAAGCTCCACCAGGGGAGGTTCAGGCTTGACATCAGAAAAAAATTTTTCACACAAAGGGTCATTGGGCACTGGAACAGGCTGCCCATGGAGGTGGTTGAGTCACCTTCCCTGGAGGTGTTTAAAAGACAGGTGGATGAGGTGCTGAGGGGCATGGTTTAGTGATTGATGGGAATGGTTGGACTCGATGATCCTGTGGGTCTTTTCCAACCTAGGGATTCTGTGTTTCCGTGATTCTGCAATTTTGTGATTGAGATCCTCTTTCTGTTGGTTTAGTTTATACTCAACTGTAAACTATTTTGGGTAGCACTGAGCTGAATATAAATAGCTGATGTTCAAGTCTATCTCCTTTGACTAAGCAGAGTAGGTTAGGGTAAGAGCGTGATTAGTAGTCATCTTCCAATAGAAAATAACAAGCAAGCACGGGAATGTGGAGTGACAAATAATAAAGTACATATAAAGAATGTTTTGGGGAGCTGCTTTTTGTTTGTTTTAACTTTTGTATTTGGAAGGAAAATGGAATCTTTTCAATCCACTTTTCAAAGATTATTCCCAGATTAAAAAGCCCCTCTTAGAGAGATGTGATTTCTGCTTGTCACTGAAGGTCTGATATTGTTTGGAAATAAATTGTATTCTATACAGCTACAATTACTAGCCCATTCAGATCTGACAACCCTTAATTATTCGGGACCTGATATACTGAAATCTACATCTGGAAGTGCTGTTACTTTTTGCTCTTGGAATTGGGAAATCAGACTTCATATTAAACGCTCGTATATTGCAAAGCTTTGAGAGAAATTAGTACAGCTCAACTAATCAAATTTTAAAATGAATGGCTCGTGCATTTTAATTAATAATTACAATGTATCATCATATTTCAGTATGCTGTACTCTCTCCATATATCTACTGGTTGATTTTACTTCTCCCACAGATCTGACACTAGCTCTTATGTGATCCTCTCAGCATAGCTGTAGTGGAGTGGTACTTCCCAGGATTCAGAGCCTGGCTGTTTTGTTACCGGTGGATGGGCAGGTAGGAGTTTCTGATAGATGTGTATGATTTGTTTTGCATCTCTTCCAAAGCTTGTCAATATATTATTGGGGAAAGGCAAACAAGGGTTTCATGTTCTTGTTTTTTTACATATAGTGGGATGTTTTAGAATTAGTATCATTTTGTTTAGTGAATAAATATTTGACATAGGCAAAGCTAAGCTACTAGCTGAGCCAATAATTAGTAAACTTGAGCACTAATAATAACTTGTCTAAAAAGAAAAAAAAAATTAAATTAAGTCTAAGGAAAACCAGATACTAGCCTCAGCTCAGTTGTATTCATGGCATATGGAATAAAGTTGCCCAGTCCATTTGCATTCTGGACATTTTTTAAATTAAAACCATAGACAGCTGAAGCACATTCCTGGCATATTCACCAATGGCATGGCTGGCAAGACTGGCAACAGCAGAAGATACTTTCAGACTGAGTTTAAATTTTCCCCCATACTTAAAAAATCTAATATATTTAGAAAATATCTCTCAGCCTTAGCTTAATTGAACTGGCATTTTATAACAGCTTATTAGAGTAAATCATCCATTGCTTTGATTAGAATTCATACATAGGCAATAAGGTAAAGTTGAAGTCTCATCAAAAACTACTTTGTTGTGGACACACAAGGGTGTGCTTGGAGACCTGCCCTCCTGATTAGACCATCTACCAATATGGAAATGTTCGAACCTAACTGGCCTATAGCATCTGTCAGTGCAGCAGTATCGGTTCTGCTGGCATGGAAGTGGAGAAAAGCTATCATATAAATGCAAACAACCCAAGCCTGCCATTAGGTGCTTTGTCTATCCTGTTGAAATGCAGTGGGCTTTACTGTTGAAGTTCTTGCAACCCTGAATGGAAAAATATTGCAGAAGAGAGAAAGAACAAAGTTCTTTGTGTGATGTAGTTACAATAGATGATAGCTTTTGTCTTGCTCAGCAAATTCTCACTGAAATTCCTAAAAGGCTTTAAATATTTAAACAGGAGCAGCAGTATTTAGAACCCAGAAGCTGTTTTCACAGGGGTCTACCTATGACAATATGATGTTTCTGAAGAAACCTATACAGTCTCTTCCATAATTATGAAGGGAGTGAAGGAGTTCTTGGGAATGTAGAAACATTAGTCTTCAAAAATAGAACATTCATGAAGTCTTTCCAGTTCCACAATAAATCTGTTATTCAGCTCCAACATACCTTAAAGTTTTGTAGGGAGTGCTTCTTAACCTTCCCTGAAGTCCAGGGTAGCAATGTTGATGTGGTGGGATATAGCTCTACACCACACTGTGGGGCTCATCAGAACAGACATTCCAGAAGACAGTGATTGTGGGTTGTGCTTACAAGGCAACCAGATGAAGCCACTATAATTTAGAAGGGGACCTAGGGCTATGCAGCTTGTGCTGGCTTGTCTCTGCTTCTTTGGCAGTCCCCAAAAGCTGGATGGTGTAAACAGCTTTAAAAATGACATCTCCATCTGCATGAGAGCTCTCTGTTGTATTTTTTCAAGTTGTTCTGCAGCAGGCAGAGAAGCTCATGTACATGCTTTTTAAACTGCTAAGGTCCCAAGTAAAGCACTGCTTATTGCTCAATGGACTGCCAAGTTGCTCTTTTTATTCTTTTGCTTATATATCCTTTTTTATATATCATGTAAACCCACCAAAGTTAGAACTGTCATAACAGAAGGACAGAACCAAGCATCAAAGTTTTGTGCAGCAATTAGAGCAAAAATATTAGAAAGTAACAGCTTCTATCCTTGTTGACTGAAAATAAGCAGAGCAGGTATCTTATTTGTAATACTGGAGTTCTATTTTGCGTGAGTTCATTATTAGCAGTTTTGCTAATAGCAAACAAAGATAGGTCAGAATCCAGACCTAGAGAAAATGAGATTGTGTTAAACCACAAAGAGTTATCTTGAAAAATATGCAAAGTTTCAGTCTCTCTTTATTTTCCTTCAGGGAATGTTTGCTTTATATTTTCAAATTTGTCCTCATAGATGTATTTTAAGCAAAAGCTATGATATCAATATAAAGCCATGTGTTGCCATGGAACTGAATGTTAAAGTAAAATCTCACATAATATAACAGAAGTGCAAAAACCTGGCACAAATCTGTCAGAGGCAATATCTGATCTTTTATCTGTTGCCCAAACCACATTATCCTTGTAGCATTCAAGCACAAGTTCTGTGGTATTCATATTCCTCAGCAAAGAGACAAACCAGGGCTCTGTCACATTTCATAGGCACTTACTACATATTAGGGAGGCATCAAGATTATAAATATCTTAGTCTTTCTAACTGATAGTGATGGTGTTGTCTTTCAACTATTACAAAGACGTACTTTCAAGTAAGATTTGGCACTCCCAAAATCCTTCTTACCCTCTTCTGAATCTTGATGAAATGCTGACATCAAATCTTTGACACAGCCATTGTTTCCAGAGCAACAACTTCATGTCATCATCATGGTTTTATGACTTCATTACAGCTGAAAGCGGGGTTGGAACATGAAGACATCTATTAAAGGCCAGGTTTCTGAAATAACATCAGACAGGCAGTAGAGGAAAAAAAAAAGAACTTCATTTGGACCTAAAACTTCTATTATTTTGAGGTTTGTTGTGGTGAGATTTATTTGAAAAATAAAATAGGAGGTGTCAAATTACTTTCTCTCTAGTCCTTAACTAGCATGAATGAAAATATTGCAGTTGCCTGTGAAAGTTTTGTTTTTAATTCTTTTGGAGATCCTTTTCTTCCAAGTCCTGGAGCTATCTGAAGTTTTTTTGACTGATCTAATTCCTTTCCGATTCTTCCAGTATCTTCCTCACTTGTTAGTTATTTTTCTCCTCTATCTCCATGCAGCAAAATTATTTCTGCTTCCTCCAATATCACTGATGAGGACAGATGCAAGAAAGTCATTGAGATTCCTGGTACTGTATGCTTGCCTTGTCTTTCAAAGCCTACAGTGTTCCCTATGCATGATTACTACTTTATATGACTGCAAATGCTTTTATTTTTCTTCACAGCAGTCCCATTTTCATTTTCACTAGTAGTTTTCTAAGGCAGTACCTCCTGTTCTCTGATCAACACAAAGTTAGTGTTTAATCTACAAGCTTAGTGTCTTAATACAAACTTCTTTTATTTTCTTATCAATGCCTGTATTGCCCTGATAACACATTTGGTTTTTTACTACTCCTAGTAACAGTTTATTACTTAATATGTTCTTGTTGCACTGGGCTCCTGGAAAGTTGCTTTTCAGGGCTCAGTTCTCCTTTCCTCAGCCTTACTCCTCTTTCCTTGAGCAGCTAATTTTTAGCAGTACAATTTTTTCTGCTTTTCTGACAGATTTTAGTGTTTGAATTGTACACTGAGTTTTTGTTTTGGAGATTCTCCCACTTGTTGCTGCTGAGAAGTATAGACTAAGAAGTAAAATTCTTATGACATTAAGTAAAGTAAATGAATAAAAAGTGGTTGTGGTTAATTAGAGACAGCAAAGTGCATTTTCACATCCTCCTGCCAGGTCTTTCCCACCCAACAGCGCTTCACACTCAAAAGTTCCAGAGGCATCCAAAGTCCAGGGATCATTCTGAGGCTAATCTCCACCATGGGTTGACAGGACTTAACCTGTGTGGGTTTAGTTTGAATCACATGAGAAGATCTACAGGGTAGCCTCTTGTTGTTGTATTTGTACACTAAGTCCCAGTCATTGCTTGGCTGGGACTGTGTGAGCACTAGGATTTCTTGTAAGTGGGTAGTTGGGAATTATGGGCTGGATACTCAGCTGGCCCAGGCAGATATCATCTGATGTCTTTGCATCCTCTGGAAGGTGCTTTTTTCATTCTCACTCACAAGAACAGGAACAACAGAAGGCTTTGCACAGGCTATTGTAGCATGAAGATACACTGACTCCTTTCTGAGAATTTAGGGAGGTGTGTACCTTAGGAAGGAAAGAATAAAAAACGTAGTTTCAATTTTATGTTGCTCATTTGTATATCACCTTAGAGCTTAATTGCCAGGCTGCAAGAGCAAACATCCACAATGTTGAGACGGGAACCAGAGATGAGGTTTCTGCATGTCTCAGTACAGTATTTTTGACAGAGATTGTAGATGAGGAATGATTATACCATCTAATACCAAATATTGGTGAGAAGGGACTAACAGGAAAACAGCTCTTTAATTAGATACATCTAAAAAGCAATAAAGAAGACTGGAAACCTATTGGGTGCTTAATATAAGATGCTGGGCTCAGTCTTTTCCTTCAAAAGTTGGACATACTTCATAATTTCTGTACTAGTGTAGAATCATACAAATATAGAATCATAGAATAGTTAAGATTGGAAGAGACCTTAAAGATCATCTAGTTTCAATCCTCCTGCCAAGGGCAGGGACATTCCACTACATCAAGTTACCCAAGGTCCCATCCAACCTGGCCTTGAACACCCCCAAGGAGGGGCCATCCACAACTTCCCTGGGCAACCTGAGCCAGTGTCTCACCACTCTCTTGGTGAAGAAATTCTTCCTAATGTCTAGTCTAAATCTGCCATTCTCCAGTTTATATCCATTCCCCCTCATCCTATCACCACAAGCCTTTATGAATAGTACCTCTCCAGCTTTCTTGTAAGCTCCTTTCAGGTACTTGAAGGTAGCTATAAGATCTCCTCAGAGATCTCTCTTCTCCAGGCTGAACAAGCCCAAGTGTCTTAGCCTGTCCTCATAGCAGAGGTGCTCCAGCCCTCAGATCATCCTTGTAGTTCTTCTCTGGACCTGTTCCAACAGCTCCAAAACCTTCTTACATTGAGGATTCCAGAACTGGACACAGTACTCCATATGAGGTCTCACAAGAGAGGAATAGAGGGGTAGAATCACTTCCCTCGACCTGCTGGCCATGCTTCTTTTGATGCATCCCAGGATATGGTTGGCCCTCTGGGCTGTGAGACCACACTGCTGACTCATGTTGAGCTTCTCATCAACTAGCACCCCCAAGTCCCTGTCCGCAGGGCTGCTCTCAATTGTGTCATCCCCCATCTTGTACTGAAAAGGGGGATTTCCCTGGCCCAGGTGTAGGATCTTGATCTTGGCCTTGTTGAACCTCATGAGGTTCACACAGGCCCACTTCTCCAGACTGTCCAGCTCCCTCTGAATGACATCCCATCCTTCTGATGAGGCAACTACACCACTCAGCTTGGTGTCATCCGCAAACGTGCTGGAGGTGCACTCAATCTCACTGTCAATATAATTGATGAAGATATTAAACAGTACTTGTTCCAGGATGGACCCCTGAGGGACACCACTTGTCACAGATCTCCATCTGGACTTTGAGCCATTGACCACTACTTTGTGAATACGTCCCTCCAACCAATTTCTTATCCACCGTGCTGTCCACCCATCAAATTCACATCTCTCCAATTTAGAGAGAAAGATGTTGTGGGGGCACCATGTCAAAGGCTTTACAGAAGTCTAGATAGATCACATCAGTTGGTTTTCCCATGTCCACTGTTGCAGTCACGCCATCATAGAAAGCCACTAAGTCAGTCATGCAGGATTTGGCCCTGGTGAAGCCATGCTGGCTGCCATTAATCACCTGCATGTCCTCCAAGTGCTTTAGCATATCTTCCAGGAGGATCTGTTCCATGATCTTCCCAAGCACAAAGGTGAGGCTGACAGGTTGGTAGTTCCCAGGGTCATATTTTCTGCCCTTTTTAAAAATGGGCACAATGTTACCCTTCTTCTTTCTAGTCACCAGGGACTTCTTCTGATTGCCATGACTTTTCAAATATTATGGAGAATGGCTTGGCAACCACATAAGCCAATTCCCTCTGGACTCTGGGATATAACTCATCAGGTCCCATAGACTTTCATATGTTCAGGTTCCTCAGGTGGTCACGAACCTGATCCTCCTCTATAGTGGGAGAGGGTTTATCCCCTTGGTCACCATCTTGCCATCCCATGACTCAGGAGAGGTGAGGAGAGTGGTTATTCATGAAGACTGAGGCAATAAGGTTGGTTAGTACCTCAGCCTTCTCCAAGTCTGTTGACACGAGGTCGCCATTCCCAACCATCAGTGGGGGTACATTCTCTTTGACCTTTCTCTTCTGATTACGTACCCATAGAATCCCTTCCTGTTAGTTTTACTTCCCTTGCCAAGTTTAACTCCAGTTGGGCCTTGGCCTTCCTGACTTCCTCCCTACACATCCGGGCAACGTCCCTATACACTTCCCAGGTTACCCAACCCTGCTTGCACTGCCTGTGCTGTTCCCTCTTCTTTTTCAGTTCAACCAGCATGTTTTGACTCAGCCATGCCAATCTCCTCCCTTCCGTGCCTTATTTTCTAGATACGGGGACTGAGTGCTCTTGTACTTTAAGGAAAGCCTCCTTGAATGTTTTCCAGATCTGTTCCGCTCCCTTGAAGTTACCACTGTTGATAAAGGTAAGCAGCAGAGGGTGGAGGAGGAGGGCTGGCCATGTATTAAGTTCCCTCACCACTTGGCAAGATGCTATGCGACCTGGAGTACCTGAGCTGCTGAAAATTTCCATCTGGCAGAAAGGAATTCAAGCCTCAGGGACTGGCAATAGCAGGAGATGGAGCAGACAGGATGGCACAGCAGGCAGAGTGCTCAGGTGGCAAAGGTGCAAGTCCTGTCTGTCATTATGGATTAATTTCTATGTTTTATATGAAAGAGTCACTGGAACTAACCCGGGACACTATTTCCCAATAGCTAATTCTTAACAGTGAAGTTGTAGAGAGTTCTTTTCTGCTTTCAATTTTACACTATTCTGAATCCTGCATGGCTTAGGCAGCTTAGGTATAACTGCCTGAGATCCCAAACTCTTCCTGTATTGAAGTGGAAAAGTCATCAGATCACCACCTGTTTAAATATTGGATTTCACACTTCATGTGTGAAAAAAGAAAGGAAGCTACTGCATAAGAATGGTGAAAGATGATTAACTACTCATGATTCAATTAGAGGTTAAAGAACACATAAATATGGATTGCTTTTTTTCTTTATTTTCTTTTCCTTTAAGGCAATGTTCCAAATTTCTTCTTTTTGGCTGGAAAACCACCACCAAAAAAATCAGTCATAGTAAATTGTAATCCAAGAGACTCTCTGATCTTAAAGCCTCTCATTAGTGGTTTGTTAATTATAAGTTACGTATCATTAGTGGCTCACTGCTAAATCTAAGCCCCTTGGCTCTGGAGCAATAGGGGAATCTCTGCTGTGGGGGTCAGAATTGGCATCAGAAGGCCATTTTATTTCAACTTTTATACAAGCCCACTGGTTTCTTACTTGTCCCCACCACTGCAATGTAGAGATCTTGTTCTTTTCCCAGCTCTGCAGCAAAACACATTTCAAAGAAATCTCTGAAGGATCAAACCATAGCAGGTCCACAGAGACTATGGTTAGGCATACAGGAAATGTCTGCATCAAACTGCCAAACACTCACTTTCACTAGAAAGCATGTTTAAAAATGGTGACTCCAAGCTGTAGCTGTAGGCATAAGCAAGCCATGCACTTACTGAGTAAGTATAATCTGACCTAGCAACTGAAATGTTTCTTCAATTATATGGACTCAAAGTTTAGCTTCTGAGCAGTTCAGTTTTGATTTACTCTGAATCCACAGACAAATTGATCTGTGTATCGCCATTACTTTCACAGAGGGTTTTGATTTGAGGACTTATGGGCTAGATTCATCATACTGATGACAGATAAATTTTCATACTTTGGATTTTATTAGTGGCATGTTCTTTGCTTGTTAACATTTAAAGGAGATCAGTCACAAGGTGTTCTCCTGCTATTGAGTTTCTTTGGAAAAAGGACACCATATGTAGAGAGAGAAGTACAAGTCAATGTGTACTGGCCTCAGGGAAATACAATACCTTTACTAGCAGGGTTGGAAATATATCTGAATTTCAACCATTACAATAACATCACTGATCTGTTGGAAAACTCTATTGAAATGGACTGCAATGCATTATTCTCAATGCATTTTTTGTTCAGAATGCCTTGGTTAACCCCCATCTCCAACTGAAGGAAGAAATGTTAAACTTGTGCAAAGCTGTGAAGGGAATGTACATTTTTTAAGTGCTCCTGATGATCAGTTCTGTGCTCAGGTTACTCACCCCTGGTGATTTTGTCTAATTATAGACTTACTCAAGTGAATCTTCAGTTTTAAAAGCCTAGTACCCTACCTGTTGTCTGGAAAAATCAGCTGTCACTCTTCAAGCATGCATCTTTTAACTCCTTGAACCTGTGCCACAGTACTATGTGGGGAAAATATATTACCTTTAAGTAAACCTCTTATACAGCCCATGATGTGCATTTTCTTTTCAAGATTGTTGGCATTAGATACTGTGGTTTGAAAAGTTTCATACTCTATTAAACCAGCTGATTAAATGTATTATATGGAGTTCTGTCCAGCTACAGATGAGTGATGAACACTTAAGTTCTGCAGGATTGTGTTTTGCAAGATCGCTGAAACAACTATCTAGTATTTTTCTATTCTGTTCACTTTGGATGAAACTCCCTATTATGAGAAGCCAAAGCTTTACTTCACTGACCCAGCCAGCCCTGTTCTTGGGAGCTTGCAAAAAGGTGAAATGGTTAGTTTCCTGTCTGCAGCCACTTTAGAGCATGAAACCAGCTTATTACCTTCAACTTCCAACTGATTCACAAGAGCACGGCAGGCACAGAATACTAGGAGGATGCCTTAATAAATGCAGGAGCTTGATGGATGCATTGTCCTGGCTTTAGTGTTAACAAGTTTCATAGCAACAGAAGTGCTTCAGATAATCACATCCCTCATTTGGGAAGGCAGAAGTGTTTAGCTGTCCAAAGGACAGTTAGACTACAATTTATTTATTTTTTTTTAATAAAATGTGTCAGATATTGGGTTAGTTCCTCTGCACAGTGTCCTCTTAACTATGTCATTTGTTTCTGCCTGAGGCTGATGTTTTCTCCTTGCCCATTCATTTCCATTGAGCCAACAGTTTTCTCTCACATTATGTGTGAATTGCATGCATAATTTTGAGGGCAAAACTGGAACTAAAGAATAGCCAGGCACACACAGAAAGTGGAAATTCATAATACGCATTTTGTGCTTGACCAGAAGCAAGAGAACAGCTTTTATTCCTTAGGAGTTTTTCTGTATCTCAAGTTTTCCACTAAAATAAATACTATTACGTATTATGTACTTTGCAGGGAGGCTAGAATTACCAGAGCAAGTGCTATGAAAAAAGTAGTATGATCTTTTTCTCCAAATACACTAGAAAGTCAATTTGAAAACAGTACTTAAGGAAAATAAAAGTGACTCTCTTCATCTGAGAGTCATTTGCTGGAAGCATGAAAAAAGTCTCAAGCTTCTTGGGTAAGGACCTGGAAAAGCTTTCTTGATGGGATTTAGATGTGGAGACAGATGTACAAATAAGTTTGACTTTGTAAGCCTGACCAGCTATCTGTTGACTGTCCAGGCAAAGAGAAATTGCAAATATCCTTGAGTTTAAACATACTACATTTTGATAGGTTTCTTTCCTGTGCTGGAGAACATAAATCGGCCTTTTCCACTAGTAAACTCCTGATCATTTACAAAGGCTGTGAAACAATATGTAGAACATAAAATAAAGGTAATTATTTTATAAAGGGCTGATTAAAACCAGCAGGGAAGTGTTTCCTAAACCCTCCAATGCAAATGCAACTCTGCTCTTTTCCTAAAATCAGAGGTAAGGCTCCTATTTGCCTCAGCAGGACCACATATAGATCCATGCTGGTTGTTTTCAAAATCTCAGCCTGGGAGTCTCTATTTCCTTTTCTCTACAGGAAAGAAAATGTAAAGATGCAACAAAAAGCCAAGTCACGCTTACCACAGAAAACACAAATTTTCCTTAGATATATAGTATCTGTAAAGAATGCAGTGTCATATTTTAAAATTAGAATGCTGTTGAAATTTCAAGTTCAATGAACTCCCCCAAATGAACATTTATCAACTGACAGACATTATTTTTCAGATTGCTTTTTCCTGCCTTTTTTATGATAGGCAATATGTTTACTATCCATTTTTCTCTTTAGAGAAGTACGTATTTATAATTGTATGCAGCTGGTTAAACATCTGGCTTCAATATAAGGTAATACTTATTCTAATCTACCTCTATTGGCAAACAAACAAACAAACAAAAACCCCTAACAATGAAACAAACCAAAAGAACCCATAGAAAATACTACCTTTGACTAGAGTTGTGTTCCTACATCCTCAGGAGTTCATAAAGCAGCAGTGAAAATATTGATCATAACTGTTCAGTCAGAGGTTTTCTCCTAAGTTCATGTCAGCCTTGCAACACAAAATTTTGTGGATGTATTGCAGGACATCAAATGTGGTGAGCATGACACCTACCTTGCTTCAGAAGTTCATGTCTGGCTTTTGGCCGAATGATACCTTAGTTTAACTATAAGTGGAAAACACTTAATTAGCTGAACATACATCTTAATGAATTGCCATTTGGGAACCTAGGAAAATTGCATGCTAAATACTTGTTAAAATTCCAGTTTCACACATGAGAACTTTGTTCTGTAGGGAGGAAAAGCTAGGTTATTGCAGGAAGTTGCTTGCTTGAGGATTAGCTACAATTGCAAAGGACGCATGTAAACAAGCTGAGGATGAGATGATTTCTCTGCAGTTTTCCAGATTAGCCTTTGCCCTCTCTATTACTGTTAATCAGGAAAAGGGCACACAAGGCCGTGGCAGACATATTCTTTGCCCCTGGACCCAAGAAGCACAGATGAGGGGGAAGTCTTGTGTTGCTCCCAATCCCTTCAATATTCCTTAGCCTTTGCTAAAATCTAGAGGGTTGGATTGCATCACCTGCATTATAAATAACAAGGTCAGCTCTCTCCTCTCTCTCCAAATTGCAACACACTTAAAGACCATGAGGATTTTTTTTTCTTCAATAGATGCTGCATTCTTATTTCTCTGCTCTGTTTCAAGGAATTAATTCTTCCAGTGCTATCTTGAACCATCTACTCAAAGCTTCTCAATACAGTTCAGGAGCCACCTTATCTGTTCCTGATCTTGATGGTCGATACCTGCAGGGAAAGGAAGGGGTATATACCCTCCAAGCAAGAGGAAGAAGAAGAGTAAGAGGAACAACACTGAAATTTCCCAAGTCCCAGAAGTTGTTTCACTGTTTTTGGCATTGCTCGCCCCTAGTGGTAGTTGCGTCGCAGCTGGGCTTGTAAAAGAGCACAACAGCTGCAACCAGGTAGAGGTCTCTGAAGTCCATCAGCAGAGGCATTGTCAGATCAGAAGGCATCAATTTTGCTTCTTGCTGCCTAATGCCAAAACTAGAGCAACATTTTTATGCCATACACATGGCAAGGAGTATTGGTAAGGCAGCAGAGCACTGCTAGCCAATGATGCAATGGTAGGACCTGGCTGGAGGGCCCTGGGGGAGGAAGCTGCTTGCATATCATCTGAGATGCCTGCACACTACTTCAGGCTTTCTGACCCTGACAGCCACAAAGTTATGTATTAATACAAGCATAAAACTTAGCCCAGAATGACAGGGGAATACCAGTTATCTATAATATCAGACTTCAAATGACAGATATGCTAAATTACAATAATTAGAGCACCTAATCACAGACTTTTGTGGACTATGAAATGACTGGTTTAAGTGATAAACTAGTTAATCAGTGGGAGAAGGCTTTGGTGAAGTTGTATAATGACTCTAGATTGGAAAGCTTTTATAGTTTGAAGCTTGTGGCTTTGCCATTGAGGCTTTCTGAGGGTATTGATGAGACTTACTTTATATAGTGCCAAAGGAAATTTAAAGCAAGAAGGCAGAAAGATGTTCCTTCCCTATGCATTCATGTGTCCAAACTCACATTGACTACAGTGATATTCTGAGTTTCTGAGGGCTGATTTTGCTGAATTCCTTCACAAGCAACTTTTTGCTTATAAAGCTGTTTTACAAAACAAGATACTTGCAAGAACTGACATGTTATGATCATGCAGCTATTTAGACTCAAGAGACCCAAGAGTGGTAAAGTAAAGAAGCTGTAGCAAATTTAGAGGTTAGCAGTTTTCAGAATCACTTACGATTTTGGTTGGATCTCTGAGGATCTTCTGCAGAGTGCCTTGTTGAAATCCCTTTCTTACGACTGAGCTCCAACAGATAACTTGTGGAAATCTGAATCATGTTTGGCAATGAAAGAGTAGAAATACCATCACATGCCAGTAAATAAGTAGCACAACATAAAGATTCACTCATTACATAAAAATAAGTCTGTTAACACTCTGAGAAAGAGGTGCATTTGCATCAGGCACATGACCATTCTCCCTGGCATTGCTTCCCATACAGGATCTTGGTGATGCTCAACTCATTTTTTTGAACAATTAATTAGGACAGACAGCTAAAGGACCAGGGAAGATATACCAGTATTTTCAGAAGTATGGAGCACAAGGTCTGTATATCATCTAGCATATATTTCCTTTATCCAGACGTAGTTTATTTAGTAAGATTTAATAAGCTCAGTATATTGAAGCTCTCAGATGAAAACAATAGAAATAAATATATCTGAGAATGTAACAGAGACTGTAAGGTATTCCATGCTCACGAAGTTAATTGTGACTCTTGATATTTATAATGTGGATAATAAATTGACTAATTATGTTACAATATGGATTGCCAACATCTGCAAAGTTACCAGTTTAAATTAGCATATCTACTTGGTGTGTGTCCACTGCTTTTTATCCTTTTTTTTTCTTTTTTCTTTACAGTGTTAAAATGTATCTATTTAAAGATTATTTTAGTGTATTTCTTTAACTGTCAGGCCATGTGGTGATTTGTTAACCGAAAACAATAACGATATTATTGCTTTAGTGGGCAAGAAACCGTGGGATTAATGGGCAAAAGCAAGGTCACAGAGGGGAGGAAAACACAGGCTGAAGATTGTTGCTAAGAGCTGTAGATATCTGTGCTAAAAACAGACTACACAAGGTTGGGAAACAAGAAAACAGAACTGAACTGTTTGGGCAAAACACTGCCCCAACGTGGCAAGGGTATAAAAGGGATTGCTTTTGCTTAATAAAGGTTTTAGATCCTCACTCAGAGACTGTGCCCAATACACCACAATGTCACCCTAAAGAAGGGACAAGAAGCGGTTTAATTGGCCTGTTGGTGACGTAGTCCCACTGAACTTCAAACTGCTAAAATGAAACAGAAGCTGCACAGTGACAGTTGCCTTATCCAGAGCGAGGGAAGGTGAGCAGCAGGGAACAATGGGAAGTGGTATTTCCCAGGAACAAAGAACTATACTGAATTTGATGAACAAAATCCTGGCAAAAAATAATGCCAAGATCAAAACAGATGATTTAAAGCGTCTTTTGATTTGAGCATCTAAAGCATGTCCTACAATGACATCTATCACGGTCTATGACCCTGAAATGTGGGATGACATGGGCGTTAAATTGTGGGATGCTGCCACGCGTTATGATGAACTTGGCTGGTCTTTTAAGACTGTGGCGAATGCTGTTTGAGACTGTGAAAACCCATGTTGGTAGTAAAACAGTGACTGCTGACAACTCCGTTGATGCGGGCCCAATAGACCCTGAGAAAGAGCCTCATTTATTTCTACCCTGTCCCTCAGACATACGGGCACAGGTCAGGAGGGAGGCACAGCGGCAGGGGTACATCAAACTGTTACAAGCTTTTCCAGTGATTTGTTTATGGGACACTGGTCCTCGCTGTGAATCAAGTAGTTATGAAGCAATAAAGGAGATTGAAAAAGCTGTAAAAGAGAAGGGACTAATTGCTCTGCTGCCCACTCCTGCCCTGCAGCTCCCACAGCAGCCACCGGCTACATCAGCCTCAGAGCACTGGCAGCGCCCACAGGACAGTCCTTTCTGAGGGAAGGGCTGCAACGACTAAAGACTATCGTGTTGAAGGCATTTAGAAGTGTCCCTGATGGTGGGACTCATGTACAATCTTTTGTTAATATTCGACAAGGAGCTGTGGAGCTCTAAATAAGCAGGCAGATGATATTGCTGGTAGAGAAATTTTGCTTAAACGTTAGGCTTAGAGAATGCAAATGCAGACTGTCAGAAAGTTTTACTGCCTTTAAAGAATAGAAACCTGTCACACTGTCCTTGGGAAATGGACTTAATGCGCTATTAATTGGATGATCATCTATCACAAAGCAAGGATTGTTTGTTGTAGTAGGACTGATTGCTGCAGAACAGAGGGAAACACGAGGAGAAGCATGAGGGAGGCTCGTGTGATGACACAAGTACACCCCCAGTACTGCCAGAGATGCCACAAAACTTTACAGCCAACCAAGTGGCAGCACTGGAGTGGACCTGGCCACCTCCAAATCAGTAACTCTGGATTCAACTGCTGTAAAGGCAGTGGCCACTGGTATTTTTGGGCCACTGGGGCATGGGATGAGCATTTTACTCTTGGGGTGCTCATCGACTACTTTACAAGAAGTTTTCATACTCCCTGGAGTGATAGATGTGGACTATAAGGGGTAGATCAAAATCATGGTATGGACTCCTATGCCTCCCTGCTATGTCCCATCTGTCTCCTTTAAAGACATTTGACAGAGGTATTATGTGGAACACTGAGTTGGTGGAGACCCTTGAACTGCAAAACCTGATGCTTTGTGCTCTACAATGTGTACGGCCGTTTATGTCATCATTGGAGAGATCTAGATAGCTGTGGATAATGCTCTCTGAATTCCATCACAACAAAAAACAGTGTCGGGATCACGCTGGCAAACATGACGGGCCTGGACTCCTTTAGTCTCGCAAATACATCACTGGAGAACCCATTTTCAACCTGATTGGTTGGCCTCCCTTCGGAAGATTATGCATCTGTTTATAATATTTTCAAAAAAATATGAATGTCCGGCCACTGCAAAATGAATGGCTCGCAGACAATGGCCCTTTGCATCAACACCTTACCAGAGGCAGAGCTGGAACCTCAAGAGTTGAATTTATTGGCATCAGTATCTATAGACACTTGTATATATTTTGTAAACACAATCCCCAAATATGGTTGGATTAGAGTAGACACTAAATGCAAGGTTAGATGTATATAGAAATGGCACAACATGGTGTAATAAATCTAGAAAAGTGCCAATAGTAGTTCTAAATAATATAGGTGTTAGTCCACAAAAATTATCTTATGGTATCTTTTTAATATATGGAGATAGGACTTGGCCAGGGAAACCTTCTAATGTGATAGTCCATCCCTGCAGCTTTGGTTGATTAACCCTACTGACTCCGAACATGTCTGTGATTTTAGACCTGCAACATTCAAGTCAAAGGACAGGAAGCATACACCCATATACACCACAGTGTGATGATAAGGTAGGGTTTTAGAATAGAGGTCAGATATTCACTGCCTCTTTCTTTTTACCTGGTGCATCTGCAGCTAAAGCCCTGCCAATGCTGAATAAAATAGGATATTGGTTAGCAAAACAAAGAAATGGTACTTTGCTGGCTATAAGCGGATTATTATTAGATGTTAATTCTATTAGACACACAACGCTTCAGAATAGAGCAGCAATAGATTTTTTGTTATTAGCCCAAGGCCACAGGTGTGAGGAATATGAAGGAATGGGTTGTATGAATTTGTCAGATCACTTAGGATCTATTCACAAGAGTATTCAAGATTTGAAGGCTGGGGTTTAGTTGTTGATGGGAATGGTGGGACCCGATGATCCTGGAGGTCTTTTCCAACCTAGTGATACTGTCATTCTGTTCTCACTGCATTCTGCTACGGAAATTGTCAGCCTCTGGACTAGACAGGTGAACCCTCTCCTGGGTTGAAAACTGATTGGATGGCTGGGCCCAAAGAGTGGTGGTAAGTGGAGTTAACTCCAGCTGGAGGCCAGTCACAAGTGGTGTTCCCCATGGCTCAGTGCTGGGTCCAGCCCTGTTCAATGTCTTTAACATTGACCTGGATGAGGGGATCAAATGCACCCTTAGTAAGTTTGTGGATGACACTAAGTGTCAGTCTGCTGGAGGGTAGGGAGGCAGATAGGAATGGTTGGACTCCATGATCCTGGAGGTCTTTTCCAATCTAATGATTCTGTGATTCTGTGGGTTAAAAAAATTATAAGTGGATGATGAATGGGACTGGTTTGAAGAGTTGTTGAATAGTTCGGGGTTTACCAGATGGATCAGATAATTACTTGAGACAAAATCAATTGATAGATCTCTTAAAGAAATCATTGTTGTAAACCAAGAATGGGGAGTTGTGGGGGCAGGTGGCAATCCATTATCCAAAACCAATAAAGATATTACTGCCTTAGTGGGCAAGAAACCATGGGATTAATGGGCAAATGTAAGGACACAGAGGGGAGGAAAACAGGGGCTGAAGATTGTTGCTAAAGGCTGTAGATATTTCTGCTAGAAACAGAATATACACATTTGGGAAACAAGAAAGCATAATTGAGCTATTTGGGCAAGTGGAAAAGCACTGCCTCAGTTAGGCAGAGGTATAAACAAGGTTGCTTTTGCTTAATAAAGGTCTTCATTCCTCACTTGGAGTCTGTTCCCCAATATGCCACATTTATGCTATCACAATATAAACCCCATCTGACCTTTTCCTTTTTGGAAGGAAGAAGAAAGGGTATGTTCTACATCAGAGCTGCAGTGATGGGTCAAACTGCATTCTCCTACACAGCAAAATAAATAGTATATGGAACTACTCTTACATGGGATAAATAATCTAGAGCTTAAGGTCAACAACATGCCCATAGAAGAGAAAAATGTACATGAGAAGTACCGTTCAAATCATTTCCATGCACATATGTTAAGGAAGATCTGGTCATGGATGTTATTCCTGAGTGAATTTCCAGAACAGGGAACAGTGATGAGTTGTGCCTCCCCAGATGACTAATAACTCCATTATGTCTGCAGAAGCAACTCTGATAAGTAGGCAGAGAGTGATAAATGTGGACTTATGAGAATGCCGTCACTGCAGCCAGCCAAGAGCTGTGATATGAACTGGGAGGAAGCTGGAGGAGGAAAAGGATGAAGAGGAAATCATTGCAATGAATCTCTCTAGCTTCCAGAATATTGCTGAGTAAAAAAAACAATTCCCCAACAAAAAGCTGGTGGTGAATAAGCTTGGCTGCAGGACTTGATCAGCCTTTTTTTTTTCTCACCAAAGGAACTGCTGCATTTTAGTTCTGCCTGCAAACGTCTTAAAATGATTAACATTAGCACTAGCATATTTGACTTAACATTTGTGACTTGATAGGTGTTAAAAAACTATTATATCCTGGCTGCAACATGAAGACAGTAAAAATGAATGAAAAGAAAAGAACAGGGAGTGAAAAAGGTGGTTGTAGTGGTGAAATGAAAAGGAAAGTATTGATTTGGGTAGACAGAAACCAAACTTTTATTTAACCAAAAATTCATCAGGAAAGAGTGGAGTATATTTGCAACATGCCAGCACGCATCAAAGTAAATAAGTTCTCCAAAGACTTCAGATTGTTGATTTTTTCCCATTTTGAATCATGAACAGCACTCTTAAATAAAAAGTGGAAAGCTCTACTTCAGGAAACACTGAAATGCTTTGATGTTTCAGCCCATTTTTTTTTTCCTCTAAACAATTTACCAGCTTCAGCCCAAAAATTCATGAAACCACATTTTTGAGCTTACTATCTTCAGAAAAGAATTTGTGCAGCTGTATTTTTAGGCTTCAGTGATAAAGAATATATTCTTCAAGTCTCAATGTATGTTTGCTAAATTGATGTCTTGAACATTATTATAGCATTGCAATGGCACCAATAAAGACATCCTCCAGAATGTGTTGTAATCCAGAAAGCAATTCTGATTATAACAGTTTTTAAGGATAGCAATTATGGAAGAGGACCATATTGAATTAGACATGTGGTTTTCATCTGTCTCTGAGTTTCAATACCTCTAGATTTTCCAATGGAGATGTGGATCACTATTAAATTAATTTGGGTTACTTGTTTTTAATTGCCTTTGGCAAGGCTTACAAATAGTCCATAGATTCCCCAATGGCTGCAATACAGAGGACCGTTCAGTTAGGCAGAGCAGGAAGTCCATATTCCACTTTGACTAGCTGGACTATGTCACGTTCAGATTTAAGTAAATCATGCGGGAACTATTGGAATGGAACTGTAATCTGCCTCTTCCAGTGTATATTATACTGTCTCTGGCATAGAGAGCGAAAACCAGTATTTGCTTTCCCAGACTGATTATGCATAGAGAGTGTTATTATGTTGTTGCAAGTTATACAGATGGTTGAGGTAGCAGTAAACATGTACCTAGTGAACCTTGATGGACAAGACTGTTAACGGCTGATGCGTCTTCTGAAACTGGCTGGAGTAGACTTACACAGATCAAGGCAAAGCATTACAGAGAATTCCAACTATTGTGTTCCATCACTGAAATAAGAGCAGAGTATCTCCTGTATGCAAAACTCCCATCCTAGAAATTTGAAAAATATAGTGAGTGCTGACACATTTTACTTCTGAACAGTTGTTATGCAGTGCTTTTTAAAAAAATATCCAAAATGCTTTAAGTGCTTTAAGATAACATCAGAACTCGCTAATTGTTTCAGAACCTGTTCCTACTCTTTCATTACCCCAGAAAAATGTCTTTATTTTTATTTTTTAGAATGGATGAAATTATAGACACTTGATTTCTGCTAATAGTCTGTACCTGTATTTTATCTGCTAATTACAGCAAATAGAAAATCCAGACAAGCATGAATACAATACAATAATGCCTTTTAACTGTAATTAGTTAAACCATAAGACATGCTATTTAAGGGATAATGTTCATGGCACTTTAACACATCAAGCAATAAGCTGTGTTTGTAGTTGATTAAATGTCAATCTTATATAAATGTGAAGCATGTGATGATTGCAAAAATAATTTCCTGCTGGCATACTAATAAAATTAAAAGGTGGAGCTTCACAATGCATGATATGTGGATGGAAGCATTCTAGACTTAACAGAAGGAAAGGTTTGAGCCACAGCCTGTTGCTGAGCTGTGTGGTCTAGGACAAGCATTAGCCGAGCAAGAGGTGTTTTGCACACCCATGACAGTATTCTGGTGTGGAACACAAATTCTTTCACATGGCAAGAGCCACACTGATTTTAGCATGGATGACTTTGGTTTTCAGAAATGAGACTGTATGTTAAACACTCCTGATATTTTCTAAGGCAAGGACATGAAGAGTATTGTAATACAGAATGGACAGATTAAGGTAATAGTTCCCCGAGTCTTGAATTTCTTCTCATAGCTACAATCTGATGAGTTAAGCTTTGAGCCTTTCCCTATCTTAGTCTCCAGTGCTGCTGAGAAAGTTCACTCCAAAACTCTGAATTTAATCCCAAGGTAGAAAAGAAAAGTTCTTATTGTATGTAGCATTAGTTTACAAAGGCCTGAGAACATGAATTCCTAAGTATAATTATTAATTGTCAAAGATCACGCATGGAAAGAAGTCATTTCATTTACTTTTATTTTGCAGAACTATAAACAGAACTTCCCACCGATTAATAATAAACTTACTGTCCTTCCTTCAGTCACAGATCTCGAGTTTCATTATATAAATATTAATGTCAGCACTGTTTGGTGAAATGTGTAAGCTGTTTAATCACACAGATCTGTATTTTCTGGACCCAACCTTATTTGCTCACACTTGAGATTCTGCACTCTGCTGCATTGCTGCTAAGTGTCAGACTCATTTTAGATGGTATATTATGCACTCTCTGACCCATGATTGGCTGTAAACCCTTGCCTGTCACCACCCAACTCTATAAAGTGTCTTTAGATGGGAGAGATCTAACTATCACCTCAATGCCATCAGGTGGTAACTACTCACATATAGATTACCAGTCAAATTAAACAGGGAGTTTAAAGATGGATTTGTGTATGTATGTGTGGGTGGAGCTGCTGGCTCATCTCAGCCCAGGCTCTTCATCAGCAGGAAGTGCAGCTCTTATAGTTCCTCTAGCAAGAATGCTAACTGAGAATTCCTAGCTAGAGCACTGAAAAAGGAAATGGGCCTCAGGCCAAACTGTTTTAAGAGGAAGGAGAAAAAGAAATTTTTTTTCCTAACGTGGCTTTGGTTCTTGTTTAACATCAAGGGGAGCTGTTGCTGTGGGAGGCTCTGTACTGAAAGTTATTGCTTTCATGCAAGTTGCTTTGTCTCCCTTCTGTTGCCTCTCGGACAACTGACGGTTCATTTCTGGGCTTGTAGCAGATCGATATACATTACTGGAGAGAAAATCACAGATTCCAGCCTGGAGATTTGCTCACATAGAGGACAGATGCTCTGACTACAGATTGGAGGAGAGAGATGGAAAAACCAACAGTTAACTCACCATTTAGCCCTTTAAGGATCTCCAGCTGCTCAGTGCATTACAGCATAGAGGGAAAATAGAAGAGCCTTGACTATCCTTCTAGCTAAATTCCTCAGAAGTACGAATGACTGTATATTTAATTCATCCTTCTGATACAGAGCACAGATTTTTAACTGAGACTTCTATTGATGTTTTACCAGGCTGCTGCATCTGTAAAGATAAATCAGAATATTACCCACAATGGCATTAATCTTACATCTGGGATTTCAAATCAGACAAACCTTTATTCAAGCTAGATTCTTTCAATCAAAACATTTTCAATAAGAGGATTTGCGGACAGATGGAGAATATGATAGTTACCACTGTGCATCAGTCCATTTACAAGGGGATTATTTCATAGCTTCTGAAATTATTAGGAGCATCCAAGCTTTTCTGAGAAGCAAACTAGCTTCACTCCACAGTGTATCTGCAGAAGACATATCTATTTCTAGACTTCAGAGAGAAGAGAATAAAAGTTTGTAGCACCCATATAAAGAAGAAGTTGGGGAATGATAATCCCCACCCGAAAGTACTGCACATCACTCTGAGCACTTTCCACAAGGAGTCTCTAAATTCTGTTTTCAGGACTGATGATGACATTATAGACTGCATCTGGTGAACCTGGATGAATAGTAAAGTGATCTAGCTGATACAGGGCAGTGAAATATCATGTTGGCAAAACTGAAATAAGACCATTTTATTACTACTACAGGTGGGTGTCTGCTTGTTAAAGTGGTTAAAGTGACCACATCTCATTCCAAGGTGTATAACAGTCCTGATAAAAGTTAGGTCATCTCTGCTAATTATGAAAAGTTATATAATCTTCCCTTACACAGTACTCAAAACCTTGGACTATTGCTTCAAGTTATGAAAGTGGGATTTTTAATTTTTTTAAGAACTTATGCTGACATAATTTTATTTACAGTCCTATTATTTTGGGTTGCTACAGTGTAACAGAAAATAGCAGTAGCAGTCAGACAGATTTCTGAAGTGTAGATGCATAAATTTTGACGGCATTGCACTTGATGAAATTAAAGTAAAGTGCCATTTTCCACTTTTTGAACTTCTTTTGACATACACGCTGATCTTAAAAAAATGTTGCACTTGGAGAATGGAGAAGATGACCTGTTCAGATTCTCCATGGCCAATAATCCATCAAATCTAACTCCCATTTTTAATTCACAAACAGTTCTCCTAATGTCCTTCAGTACTTAAAGCTAACGGACTATATTTGGGATATTCTGTTACCTAGGATGTGACAAACTTAAGCATGAAAGATATCTGCTAAAAGGGCAACATGATTTATTATTAATCAAAAAAACAAATCAGGTTTTCCTCCTCTATGGCAATCCTGGTCTATTTAAAAGGTTTGCTGATATTCCAGTTCTCATATCTCATTGTTAGTGGAGCTACAGGTGTTTCAGACTAGGAGAAGCCTGGCTGGAAAGCTGACAGGAGGAGAAGGACCTGGGTGTGTCGGTTGACATCCGACTGAACATGAGCCAGCAGTGTGCCCAGGTGGCCAAAAAGGCCAACGGCATCTTGGCTTGTATCAGAAATGGTGTGACCAGCAGGTACAGGAAGGTTATTCTCCCTCTGTACTCGGCACTAGTGAGACTGCACCTTGAGTACTGTGTTCCGTTCTGGGCCCCTCACCACAAGAAGGATGTTGTGGCTCTGGAGCTACATCTGCTAATTTTCTCTTCTTAACATGATGAGAGAATGCAGATTCCCATGTGCCCATCATAAATAGAGGCAGCCCTAATTCCATGAATGCAGATCCCCTGATGGGCAGAACGTGAGGCTAGTTACTTAGAACATGGATCTTTCTTGCAGTGCAGTGAAAGGAGGTAAAATCACATCAAAAAAAGCTTTCAGGCGTAAGAATGATGTGGTCCTTTGAAAGTAACCTCTGGGAAATACTATCTGAGGTAAAGGAAAATTTCTAGCTGGAAAAGCCTGGTACTTCGTGTTGCTAGAAAGTAAGTTGAAAATATGACTGTTGTTCAACACCTTGTGCTCCTCCCTAAGCATCCAGTTTGAGGGTAGAAGACCCTATGAACCTTTTATAGAGGTCAACATGGCAGCAATTATGTGTAGAAACACTGCTTTGGGTTAATGATACTTATGCAAATAAGACAACACTGTCAGATGGGGAAGACGGCTATGGACATCAGACTCCTAGTCTGTTACATTTTTTTGTGAATTATAACTGTGCTTGAGGTTCCCAGTTGGCTCTTCTTCTTAGTTCTAGTTAAAAAAGAAATGCAATTTCTGCTATCTGGGGGAGCTGGAGGTAGAGAATAAGGCAAGAAAAAAAAATCATATTTGAAAAACTTGTTTTCCAATTCTCAGTGTGTTTCTTCTGATCTCTAGTGTCCAGCTTCTCATGAGGAACCGCAACTTGATTAATGACACCATGACTGCTCTAAGCCAGCCAAAAAAGTAGATGGAAGAATGCTCGTAAAGTATTGCTGAAAATCCCTGTTCAGTTTGCAGCACAGCTACCATGCCAAAAGGGCTAATGGCGCTTCTGTCCAAGTGCAAGGACGAGTCACTTCCCTGCAAACCATCAACCTTCACCCTCCCCAGGGGACGTGAGGTCTCCTCAGTGAAACCTCCTTAGGGAAAAGAGGACTTTCTCTGTCCTGTCTTTTCTCCCTCTCACACACTCTCCCACTACACACATCCTCCCACCCTCCCCTAGAGGTTAGGTTAAAATTCACAAAGAAGAGGAAAATCGATTTATTTCCTATCTTTCCTGCAGTCTTTAACTGTGGTCTGTCCACAGATCACTGTTCAAAGAGATATTGCCACAACATTCACCTTCACCATCCAACTCAAAAGTCCTGAATTAAACTCAGCAGATGCCTACATCTTTGACCAAATGAAATTCTCACATTACTAGCTTTAGATATTCTGATCTAGTAGAAGCCACTGATGCCATACAGGAATCTTAATCCTCATGTCTGTCCATGGTTTGAAATGTATTTCCATCTGTGTCATGAAATTAAAATAGCATGATGAAGGGGAGAACATGAGAGGAAGAAAATATGAAGAGAACCTTCTTAAATTTGTCCTCAAGACTGATACAAAGACCTCACTGCAGAGACAAAACACTTCTGATATTTTACTGTATATTTTAAGAGATAATAATGCTTTAATTCTGGGCTTGTATTCATTTGCCTTTGAGATGTTTAGAAGCCTTGATGCCTGTCACAACATAATTATTTAGCACAAAATAATTATTTTACAGTCAATTAAGTACACTAAATGAGCATTTTTAGGAAACCTGATTTAGACGTCATCTCTACCATGCTGCATAGAACACTGCAATTCTTCCACATGAACCAGTTACCAATGAAGCTCACTGGTTCAGCCTGCTCCTGAAGTAGCGCCTAAAACTTTGTTTTGTCATGGAAATTATACATGCCAGCCACCATAACAAGGTTAAGCTAAAAAGGAAATTCTTCTACAAAAATCTCTCTTGCTAGCACTACAGCTCAAACTGGGTGCCTCCAAAGAGGGACTCTGAACAAAGAAATCCCATGGAAAGTATACCCTTACAATCTAAGTTCCTACTCCTCACGTGACAGTTCAAACCAATAGCAATATCAGGTTTTGGGGTCTTCCTGTCCTCTGCTAAGTCCTTTCTTTCTCTCTAGGCAGGCCATTTCTTTTCTTATCTTTCTAAGGTTTCGGCTTCTGCTCGTGATTGTAGCTTCCTTGTCGTCTGGCTTGAACCAACACCAGGCCCTTCTTTTTCTTAACTAGGTAAAAAAGTTCATAGCTTGCAGCCTAAGGCAAATTTAGCTACTAATGCAAAGCAGGTTATATTAAACAAGATCTATAGTAGTAGGGTACCAAATTGCACAACGTTTTTCAAGCATTTGTCTCAGAGCTAGTTCTACTAAGTATATTGCCAAAATCAAAGTTATGGAGAATCATCATAAAACTTACTGCTTCAGTTCACAGAATAAGTTTTCTTGTGGCAGAGAAATACATTTTTCAATCATGTGCCCTATCAGTCAATAAAAAATTACATATTTGTAGTGGGCTAAATTCGTGGCACACCCAAGTACTCATTTTTTGTTGATGGCTGAACAATAGTTTGTGAAAGCTGTTATTAGGATGAATAATATAGTGATTTAGAAGTGATCCAGTGTTATGAGATTTCCTCCAAGAGTTCTTATAATATTAGAAGGATGATTGATATTGTGGCACACACAGAATTCTTTCATCTTTTCTGGGACACAAATTCTTTTCAGTCTATTGATATGCATGTGAGGAGGAGAAAGATATCAATACAAGGAGGAAAGTGGGCTTTAACTCCTTTCTCCACAAGTATTTTCCTGTACTACTTATATAAAGGATATCTGAGTTGGTGTTAGACTAAGAAAGGAATGCAACTGACTTCAAACTGAAGTGGAACAAGAACAAACCAAAACAGTGAAATACTACTACCATTACTAGAAATAAAAAATTAGATCAAATCATTTCAACTAAATTTGAGACATTAACTGAACCAAGTCCCAGACTTCTAGTCACACAGAGGATCTTGTTCATCAGCACTCCCTCCAAGCATACATAAAAATAAAAAAAAAAATGAACAAGCCCAAAACCAACCAAGCATGATTTTTTCAGTCTAACTTCACCTTAATTTCTTAATATTTTCTAGATTTTTACCCTTATCACATACTCACAGTAAACAAACACAGAACTGAAGAACACATTACACAAGGCCATCACCCACATGGTGCTTTTATATTTAGCTAGGCAGATGTTTTGTTAGTAGCACCTGGCTCCTCTTAACATTGGGAATATGGTTGTGTTATGGGGGAGAGGTAAGAAATATTGTAATACTGCAAGGTTCCTACCTTGTTCCATGATGAGTGTCATGATGAGTCTCCCTGAAATTCTCTTACATATTAGATATTTGTGAAACTCTGTCAGGTATATAAATAATAAATTTCAAAGGTGACCTTAAATTCACTGAGATGTTCCCAACTGATGTAATCAAAACCTGGTAAATTCTTTTAGGATGTCTGGAATGTTCCTTCACTTTTTAACTCCTCAAACAAAACATCCTTTTTTTTCATTGTAAGAAATGGATTTAAGATATATTCCTGAAGCAACATGGGCTGTCCTTGTTTTTTATGAGGAACTAGCAACTCAGTATTCAGTGTGATGAATTGGGTATGGAGTGAAGATAAAACATGAGTGGGCATGAACTTTGACAAGACTTTTCTGCTTGAAAACATTAGTGTGCTTGGAGTTTTCCTGGTAACTCTGTCAGATGGCCCATTACTGAGAAAAATCTTCCCATCTGACAATGTGCTGATGTGGTTTTGGAGTTGGAATTGGGAAGTAGTGGCACTTACAAATACAAAGTGGTAATTTTGCTCTCTGGGTTCAGATAAAGTATTGAAACAAAAGTTTTTCTGCTTTGACTGTCAGGAATAAGGTCGCTGTACTTAAGCACAAACAAGGTGGATGGGGTTTATGCAGTGATTCAGCCTGAATTACAGGAGTGCAAATTTAATGGGTTGTGTTTCTGGCTGTACAAGTACAGATTTCTTAAACTACTGTAAAGGGGAATTAGGATGAGCACTCAACTCATTGGATTTACTGTAAACATTTCATCAATTACTTACAAATTTTTTAATATAGTTTAAATATTAAGAGAGGTTTTGAATCCAGCTGCTCAGATCAGACATCTCCAAAAATTGAACAAAAAAGTGGGAAAGGAATAATCCCATTTCCTTATACAGGTGTCAAATTATTTCTACGTTCTTTTAAAGTTGAGCAAAAGATTAGCAAAATCTGTCACAAGTTACTGAAGGCTCTCAATTAACTCCAGAGGGCAAAGCATTTTTGCTTTGAATGGATATGCTATTTCTGCTCTGTAACATTAATTCTCTACTCAAATGCAATAAAACTCCTTTAGCTAACCCTGAAATAAAACCAGATGGATTAATTCTGACGTACAGTATTGAAATCAACACCCTGCTGTGGGAGGTGTGTTTAAGAAGGACCTCTATCTTAAATGAAATATTTTTTCACTTGTGCAGGGAAGAGATTAAAATCTTGAAAATGCAAATTCTGGTAAATTGATCAAGATAAAGAGATAGCTGGGTCTGCATCTTTCAACCAACCACATCTTTTCTAACACTTATATTTGTTGAATGCTGCCAGTTACTGAAGACAAGCCATTGCTTTTACCTTGATGCCTTCCTATCATTTAGCTTTGGTAGTGTAAGTACTGCCTGGAAAGGAAGGAGCTGAACTAAAGATGGATAATTGCTATAATCCCCACTCCATGCTAAAGGAGTCCTATTCATGATGTGGAGGAACTTTTATGCCTTTGCATGAGTGCAGGACAGCTCCAGTTCTCAGGTGGACCTACTTCTCAGACAGGAGTCTAGAGGCATAGACATTATGGTATGAATACACACCATGCACATTCAGATAAAGGAACACAACATTATAATTCCAGCTCAACAGCAAGCAATAGCAGAAAAAAAATTAGATGCTTGCCTGTGAGCATAGGAGTAGCTCTGGAGGGCTTAGTAACTCCAGAGTATGCTTTAGTTCTTTCTCTCAAAGTTGATCTGGGAGCTTACGAGTATCTTTGCAACAATTACTGTTTAATACTCCATATAAAAGACTGAGTCCTGGGAAAGCAGACAGAACAGTCTACATGTGAACTGCTCAAAGGTAATTTTTAGAGCATAAGACCTTGATGTCAGTGCACGTTTTGTAGAGTCATTGCATCTTTCCCAACTGCTAGAGCATGATCCAACAAAATGATCACCCTCCTTGTTTTTTTCCACAGGACTGTGAAAGAAAATCTATCAAAGAAAGACTTTGGATATAAACATCCAAAATTCCAAATCAAAATAGTTGATATTCACCTAGAAACTCACTGGATAAAAATTTAAAATGCAAATACGCTAAAGAAAACCAAAACTGAAATAAAATTAAGGGTGAGTTTGGCAATCACAGTTAAACACACACAACTCTCTCTCCCCCCACAAAATGTGTGGAAGACTAAGACATTTTGAGGATAAAGAACTGGGAACTGAGAAATGCTAGAAATACAACTGTCTGTGGAATTCATTCTGCTCCCCAGTATGTGTAATTTTTAACAAAACAATTGTACTCTGTGCTTTTTTTTTTCTCCCTGGAGGACACCAGCCTCCTTTGGAGCACAAGAGGGATGGTGTCTGGGCATGGATCAGGCTTGTGGAGTGAAGGAGACTGTTGTTTATGGGTTTGCTTTCTTCAATTTGATTAAAACCTTGTCAAGCAAATTCTGGCATATCTGTACTTTTAAAAAATTACTCCACCAGATGGCTATTATTCAGCTTATGGGGAAGGCACTGAGGGAGTTGTTTAGGAATCAAGAACTTTTCAATGTGCATGTCATCAAATTAATAAGGACTGTTTCTCTCAAAGAGGAGCTTGATATGAGATCTGGTACACTGTAGGGGTCTTGAGACAAGGCTGGAAATAGCAGTCTGATGCCATTATCTGCTGCTTTCCTATTGCTGTAGTTACCTTGCAGTGGTTACCATGCCCTGATGTGGGTTATGTCACCGTGGCATCTGGTAAGATATGAGGATGTAGGACATAAAAACTGCAATAAGGGGTCACACCAGTGATCCAGCTAGTCCTCTCTGAGGGTCTTGACTGTGAACTCATGTGGGGTAAGAAACATATTCACAATGAATACTAGTAGACAGTGTCTATCTCCCTCTGCATTTGGTGGAGAGAGGTGGAAACACCTGGCAAGGGCAGTTCAGTTGAAGCTCACACCTCAGTAGCCCTGAACTGTCCCTCAGGGAACCTACTTTACTTCCATTGCCAGCAGAAGGGTGACAGGAATGGGAGGCTGGCTAGAGGTTCCAAGAGCTCTTCATAAAGACTGGTACAAAATCCAGCCAATGCTCTTTTCCCCTGCTACCAATCATCCTGCTACTGAATGAAAATGGAAGTGGAGCTATTAATAAGTTTCCATTGACAAAAAGAAAGCTGAAGCATGTTTCTGGAGTTGGACCAGAAGTTAAGATTTTTCACCTGAGCCCGATGAGGAACATGAACATGCAAGTGTGTTTTCAGTCAGATGGCAAAATAGCCAGGAACTGGTTTCTCTGTGTTTAGACTTCCACAGCAAAACACTGTGGTAAGAAATTCCCTGCTGCCAGATTTGCTTGTCTTTCATTTTATTTTTTTCTCTTGTACAGAATCACTAGGCTGGAAAAGATCCACTGGATCATCGAGCCCAACCATTCCTATCAACCACTAAACCATGCCCCTCAGCACCTCATCCACACATCTTTTAAACACCTCCAGGGAGGGTGAATCAACCACCTCCCTAGGTAGCCTGTTCCAGTGCCCAATGACCCTTTCCATGAAAATGATTTTCCTGATGTCCAGCCTAAACCTTCCCTGGCACAGCTTGAGGCCATTCCCTCCTGTCCTGCCCCCTGTCACTTGGGAGAACAGGTCAGCTCCCTCTTCTCCACAATGTCCTTCCACATCCTTGTAGAGAGCAATAAGGTCTCCCCTCAGCCTCCTCCAGGTTAAACAACCCCAATTTGCTCAGCTGTTCCTCATAAGGCTTGTTCTCCAGCCCCTTCACCAGCTTCATTACTCTTCTTTGGACACAGTCAAGAACCTCAACATCCTTCTTGTGATGAGGGGCCCAGAAATGAACACAGTATTCAAGGTGCGGTCTCACCAGTGCTGAGTACAGAGCGAGAATAACCTCCCTGGATCGGCTGGCCACGCTGCTTCTGATACAAGCCAAGATGCCATTGGCCTTCTTGGCCACCTGGGCACACTGCTGGCTCATGTTCAGTTGGCTGTCAACCAACACCCCCAGGTCCTTCTCCTCCTGGCAGCTTTCCAGCCAGGCTTCTCCTAGTCTGTAGCACTGCATAGGGTTGTTGTGCCCCAAGTGCAGGACCCGACATTTGGCCTTGTTAAACCTCATGCCGTTGGTCTCAGCCCAGTGGTCCAGCCTGTTCAGATCCCTTTGCAGAGCCTCCCAACCCTCCAGCAGATCCACGCTTCCTCCCAGCATAGTATCATCCGCAAACTTGCTAAGGGTGCACTCAATGCCTTCATCCAGGTCATTGACAAAGACATTGAACAGGGCTGGACCCAGCACTGAGCCCTGGGGAACCCCACTTGTATTTGGCCTCCAGCTGGAGTTAACACCATTTACCACCACTCTCTGGGCCTGGCCGTGCAACCACTTTTCCACCCAGAATAGAGTTCACCTGTCCATGCCAGCAGCTGACAGCTTCCGTAGCAGAATGCTGTGAGAAACTGTGTCAAAGGCTTTACTGAAGTCCACGAAGACCACATCCACAGCCTTTCCCTCATCCAGCAGCCGAGTCACTTTGTCATAGAAGGTGATCAGGTTAGTTTGGCAAGACCTGCCTTTTGTGAACCCGTGTTGACTGGGCCTGATCACCCAGTTCTCTTGCATGTGCTACATGATAGCTCTCAAGATCACCTGTTCCATGACTTTCCCTAGCACTGAGGTCAAACTGACAGGCCTGTAGTTTCCTGGATCCTCCCTGGGACCCTTCTTGTATATGGGCACAACATCAACAAGCCTCCAGTCAACTGGAACTTCCCGGTCAGCCAGGACTGCTGGAAGATGATGGAAAGGTGTTTTGCAAGCACACCCACCAGCTCCTTCAATACTCTTGGGTGGTTCTCTTCCATGCACTCCAGGAACCTCCTGGACTGCTTCCTTTCTGCTATATTGTACTTTCAGCAGGTATCCAGAAGATTGAAGTCTCCCACAAGGACAAGAAGTAGCAATATTGACACTACTCCCAGTTGTTTATAAAAGAGCTCATCAGCTGCTTCTTCTTGGCTGGATGGTCTATAACAGACTCCCATCACAATATCTACCTTCTTGTGCACTCATCTGATTTTAACCCACAGGTACTCGATCTCATCATCACCATAATCGAGCTTGAGGGTATCAAAGCACTCTCTAATATAAAGGGATACCTCGTCTCCTCTCCTACCCTTCCCGTCCCACCTGAAGAGTTTGTACCCCACCATAGCTGCACTCATGATGGCAACTACATCGTAGTCTCCTTGCCCTACAACTCCTCCTGCTTATTGCCCATGCTGTGTGCATTGGTGTAAATGCACTTCAGCTGGGTTGGTGAATCTTCAGCCGGGCTGGCAAGCCTTCAGCTTTCATAAAGGGAATAGTGTTCATTCCCAATTGATTGGTCCTTGGAATATCTAACCCCCCAGTGCCAGTTTCATCCTTACCATCACCAGATGTACTCGCCACCACTCACTCTGTGGTAACCTACTGTTGTTCCTCACCAGCACACCATCTCTCAGGCACTGGAGTTCCACTTCCAGGCTCATTCTAAGTAGCCTGGCTTCCTCCCCCTTCCCCTTCACATCTCATTTAAAGTTCTATTTATGAGCCTAGGTAGATTTTTAGTAAGGACTTCAGTACCCCTAGGAGACAAGCGTGCCCCATCCCTAGGAAGGAAGCCTGGGGGCGCATGGGCCACTCTATGATCAAAGAACCCAAAGCCTCTCTCCTCACACCAGGTTCTGAGCCAGATATTAATCAAGTGATTCTTTGTGACCTCTTGCTCCTCATTCCTTAGCGCTGGGATAGAGATAAATACTACTTGCACCCCAAAGCCCTCCATCATTCTCCCCAGAGCCCTGAATGGCTCTCAATGGCTTTCAGCTTTCTGGGCTTTGTGTTATCATTGCTGATTTGAAATACTACCAGAGGGTAACAATCTGTCTCTTTCAATAAGGAAGGAAGTTTTCTAGTTACATCCTTCACTGATGCCCCAGGTAAGCACCAGACCTCCCTATGGAGTGGGTGCAGTCTGCAGATAGGTCCCTCTGTTCCTTTTAGAAGGGAATCCTCTCCTCTTTTTTTTTTTTTTCACAGAGGATGTTTCTATGGTTGTTTGAGGATGGCACAGCCTAGGGAATGTTTCTAGGCTTTTGGAGCCATTCTTTTCATCTTTGGGGATGGATTCCACTTACAGCGCTGCATATTTATTCTTCAGGGGAATCTGGGGGTTTGTTGACTGAGTGGGGACAGCAGGTTTCCTGTGCCAGGCGGGAACTTGCTGCTATTCCCCATCTCTTGCTCCCCCAGACTTGCAGTTGGCAGGTGAGTGCTCAGCTGCGCTAGCTCTGGCAGCCTGCTGAGTTTGTGAGAGGGCGCTGCTCCACTGATCTATCTCCCTCTCACAATCCCTGATAGTCCAGCTCCTGCCTCCCTCAACTCTGCCACCAAACAAAAGAGTTCCCCCACACGAGCACAGCTTCCACAAGTGAGGCCAGTACTGATGGCGTGAGTCAGTGTGGGAGGGGGGCACTGCCTGCAGCCCAGGGTCTGGGTAGCTGCATGCACCCACTGGGGCTCTATCTGGGTGGCAACATCTATCTGACAATATCCACTGACTTTTAGTGCACAGTCAGGCTGTTATTCTAATATCTTTCTTTACTCAGGAATAATTTATTTTTAAAAAAAAAATTAAGGAGGAAAGGGAGAAGTGAAGGATTAGGGATAGTTTTGTCATCCAGGCTTGAAAATGCTGAACACATCTGTGTATAGGGGAGAGTCTGCAGTTGTTTCCTTGCTCTGAGACTGTTGTTAAAATAGGCTTTCATCAACCACACTGCTTTCATTTAGAAGTTCAAATGCGGCATGTTCTGTATGTGCCCAAGATTCAAATAAGGAAGAAAAGAAGTATTATAATAAAAAATGTTCAATGATGTATTGGGAATATCCAACACATTATTTTTAATGGCTTATGATGGGTGCAGAGTTCTATCCTCGTATCCCCACTACAAAGTCATGGACTCTCAGAAAGTCTGGACCTCTCAGAAAATTTCTGGACCTTATACAATAAATTTAAATAAATATGTATGTATATGGCTCTGAACATGAGCCAGCAGTGTGCCCAGGTGGCCAAGAAGGCCAATGGAATCTTGGCTTGTATCAGAAACGGCATGAACAGCAAGTCCAGGGAGGTTATTCTCCCTCTGTACTCTGCACTGGTGAGACCGCTCCTTGAATACTGTGTTCATTTCTGGGCCCCTCACCACAAGAAAGATGTTGAGGCTCTGGAGCGAGTCCAGAGAAGAGCGACGAAGCTGATGATGGGGCTGGAGAACAAGTCTTACAAGGAGCAGCTGAGGGAACTGGGGTTGTTTAGCTTGGAGAAGAGGAGGCTGAATGGAGACTTTCTTGCTCTCTACAACTACGTGGAAGTAGGTTGTAGAGAGGAGGATGCTGGCCTGTTCTCCCAAGTGATAGGGGGCAGGACAAGAGGGAATGGCCTCAAGCTGTGCCAGGGGAGGTTCAGGCTGAACATCAGCAAAAATTTTTCATGGAAAGGGTCATTGGGTACTGGAACAGGCTGCCAGGGAGGTGGTTGAGTCACCATCCCTGGAGGTGTTTAAAGGACAGGTGGATGAGGGGCTGAAAGGCATTATTTAGTGATTGATAGGAATGGTTGGACTAGATGATCCAGTGGGTCTTTTCGAACCTAGTGATTCTGTGATTCTATATGGGATGTTTCATAGCACTTGTCATTGTTCAGACTCTGCTGGCACTGATGTTGATACAAGATTTCCCCTGGAGTTCAGATAGCTGATACAGGCCAACGCTAAGTGCTTCTGAAAATCCCAGACTTATAATCCACTTATTTGAGTGAATCCATTTCCTTTGAAAATGGGAAATTGAACAGGGATTTTAAAGGTGTAATGCTACTGTCAGCACCAATGCTGCACATTTACTGAACATCTTCCAGCTCAGAGAGTATAAATATACTTAGGCTATACATTGAGCACCTAGATGATCAGGAGATAAACAAATGAATGCATGAGTGACTTTCACTTGGAAGAAAATGGGTGGGCAACTCTCACATATGGCTGTTGCTGAGCTGCTGAACAGTTGCTGCAATTGAGCCTTTGTGCAAGAATATCAAGATAAATCCCCATTCTTAGCTAACAAGATTAGCACCCATGCAAATAGTATAAGATGTCCCCTTTTTATCTCTTATCTGGCAGATACCAAATCACCATTTATCTACTTTTGCAGAATAAAGGCATAAATTGACCCTGCAAGTACAGGTAGTCATGGATTTTAAAGATTGGTAAGCATTCGTCAGCAGATCTGGTAGGGAACAAATTCTCCTCTCTGAATGGTGGAAGAAAATTCATTTTATTATATGCTTGGAATTATAGAGAATTTGTATCATTATGCTATCATAAGCTTTTACTCTATAGCAGAACAGCAATAAATATGATATAGATGAATGAAGTAAATATGAATGAAATTGCATATTAGGGGAGCAACAACAACAGTAGTATTGATTACATGAAAAATGTGATACCTCCAGATTACATGCCTCGGGTGGTGCCCTACCTCTGTTTTACAGTGCAGTGCATAGACTCCTGAACTCAAGCAATACCTGGGAAAACAAAACTGCCAAAGCAAGAGTTATCTGCCAGATGAAAGGGAGAGAAGATTACTGGTGGACGGCTGCAGGTTTTGCACTGGAACTGGAGGATATGCAGCAAGCAAAGTTCAGGAAAGCAGAGAGATTTCACATGTTATGACCTACAACAGCAGAGGGGCAAGTGAAAATTGACCTAAAATGTGGAAAAGAGAAATATATTTGGTGAGGGGAAAATAGCTGCCAAGTGGAGACTTTCAGTGGGAGTTTTAAATATTGCTGAGACTACATTGCTCAGAAGTCAACTAAATCTTGTGGTCATAAAATTTCATTTAGCACATTGCATTGAAGAGCTACCTGCAAGAGTGGCAGAGTTTCTTACACAGGCTTGTATGTTACATCCATTGTTGCCACCCATATGGCAAGTTTCTGCTTAAGGCAATCTAATATGCATCTCTCGGGTTATTCCTCTTTCCAGTGGGGCAGTTGCATGTGTATTATTAATGGCTGAAGTTTATATTCTCTTGTTTTTTATTTCTTTTGTACATAATTAAATCAGGAACAAATTTAAAAATATGTAGGAACTAATGTCTTTCCTCTACAAAAGACTTAGCCAAAAGCAGTTTATTTTGTTTTCATAGCCAATTGCAATCAAAATGTAGGGCTTTTACCATAAACTTGATGTATAATTACTGCAGGTTTCCATTTAACCAGAAAACTGTTTTCAAAAGGAAAAAAAATCCTCACACAATTCCCTAACCAAATGGAAAAAAAAGTAGTTTCTTACTATAATACATATCTGCAACAGCACTTGTCACCCTGAAGTACCTCAGTCTTAGAAATCAGGCATTACTGGGAAGTAGCTTGGAAAATCTTTAGTGGCACACTGAAGGTAGTAGATGGGCTCAGGTTATAAATATAATTATTCAAGTGACATAAAAGAGAATATTTAAATATAGGAATATTACTTAAGATAGAACCTTAACCTTGACACCGGCTGCTATCTTGACTGAAGGTGAATTCTGATTGTTTAGTATACCAAAATACTTTTTCTGTATCTGAATTGTTGGCAAGTAGATGTGAAGATGAACATTACTAAGGCCATTCCTCTCTCGTTTAAAAATGTCCCAAGTCTTCTCAATGTGTGCATTTAAATGTGTGTCAGAAGGGTCAAATAGCAATGAAATGCCTTTGAGAAATTCAGAATGACTGAAGAAACAAAAGCTGTTTGGATCCATATTGTAAGTGCATGATAAAGCACTAACGGATATTTCACTAGGGTTTTGTGGTTCCTTTTGCCTTTTTTTGCAACAGAGAATATCTGTCAAGAATTTTAGTTGGGAAGTTGTCAGAGGCCTGCTAATTCAGTGCTCTGTTTATCTGTGGCTTCTGCATGCAGCTGCAGAGCACTTTCGTATCAAATGTATTAAAATGAGGTGCTGATTTAATTAGAAGGACTCTGCAGAAAGAAATCTCTTGAAAAAGAGGGAAATATGCTTCCCCAGAGCTCTTAAAAGGAAGACTTTGACAATGCACCGAGCAATTTAGAAATCCAAATGAAAACTCACCAAGTCCATACCAGCTAGTTAACTCTCTATAAAACCATAACTCAGAACTCTCTTCTCATTCAGAACAGATTAGCATGTGCTTAACCTGTCTGAGTTTAGGTCTTGCTGATTTCACTGGGAGTGAAATCCACAGCTAAGTTCACAGCAAATGCAAGTAATACAAAAGCCATTGTAAGACGCAACAGATATGGAAGATCAACATTTTTTACATGCAATAAGCATGTCTCCTGGGCTTGAACATATTATCCTTATACTATAGCAAACTATAACCTTCATAGCTACATAAGTAGCTTGGTCCTAGTGATGTCACTGGGAATTAGACTTTAAATACTTCTCAAGAGCCAGAACAACACAGTGCAACGGTATTTAGTCAGCTAATGGTGTATACCACACTGCCTAGTAGGATTTCTAAACCTGGTATTGTACTTAGTTTCAGCTGTTTTTTTAAAAAAAATACCTTGCATTTCAATAGGTAGCATTAGAGTATCAATAATGTTGTTGTATTATGTATGCTTGCTTATTGGAAGTGTCCATTAAAATAAATTTCACATGACTTGTATAATAACATGTTGCACATCTGTTCACTGTTGCCTGGGTTAGTGGAATGTGAAACCGTGGGGTGATATTTGGTTTTATTTTTCTCTTACCTGCTGATTTGAAAAGCTAAGCAATATAACCCAAAATAAAACCAAATTAAATTAAGCTTTGTATGAGATGTGATGTCAATAATGTGATATTATTATTATGACTGGAGTACTGTGTCCATTTCTGGAATCCTCAACATAAGAAGGATTTGCAGCTGTTGGAACAGGTCCAGAGGAGGGCTACAAGGATGATCAGAAGGCTGGAGCATCTCCCATAGGAGGACAGGCTAAGAAAGTTGGGGTTGTTCAGCTTGGAGATGAGGAGGTCTGAGGAGATCTTACAGTGACCTTCCAGTACCTGAATGGGGCCTACAAGAAAGCTGGAGAGGGATTATTCATAAAGGCTTGTGGTGATAGGACAAGGGGGAATGGGTATAAACTGGAGAGGGGCAGATTTAGACTAGACATTAGGAAGAATTTCTTCACCATGAGAGTGGTGAGACACTGACTCAGGTTGCCCAGGGATGTTGTGGATGGCCCCTCCCTGAAAGTGTTCAAGGCCAGGTTGGATGGGGTCTTGGGCAGCCCAACCTAGTGGGATGTCCCTGCCCATGGCAGGGGCATTGGAACTAGATGATCTTTAAGGTCCCTTCCAACCCAAACTATTCTATGATTCTGAAGATACTGTTGTTTTTCCATGAAGCAAAGCCACTCAAGCAACTGAGCTTGTATTGATTCACAGAGTTTATCACCTCAGGAGTCTGGTCATCATTCACCTTGCAACTGTGTTTGAAAATCTGTACAGATTTATTACTTTTAACTTTTGGAAATGGGATTGACTAGGAGGAATATAAAATGAAATAGATTTTATAAAAATAAACCCAGTGACAAAAGTCAAAAAGCAGCTGGCCAAGAAATTAATCTATGCAGGCCTTC
Source organism: Clamator glandarius (assembly GCA_033459285.1). NCBI lineage: Eukaryota > Metazoa > Chordata > Aves > Cuculiformes > Cuculidae > Clamator > Clamator glandarius. Next base: position 1,845,135 of record JAUNZM010000072.1, on the reverse strand, counting down.
TAACTTGCAGCTAAAATCTTGTAGTCCCAGCTGAAAGATGTTGATTTACTATGACAGTGTCTCATACACATCCTAAGTGACATAGAGAGGCATAGGAAAGATCAACACCCAGGTGTTTCTTGCCAGATAAGTTAATTTTCCTCTTACAGCACTATCTGCTTTGAAATGCCCCACAGACATTTTCCATCCTAGTGAACAATGCGCTGCCTTCTCTGCTGGGAGAAGGCACTTAGCCTAAATTCTCTGTCATGTTCTTTGCCACAACTGCAAGTGGTTGACATAAGGCTCAGTTTTCAACCTGGAAGAACAGAGGACTGCTTTCTGCTGGGTCCCTTCAGCCTGCCTGACACAAGTCTGGGAGTGGGACTGCAACTGACTTTCCCTGAAGTGAAGGTGCCCTGTGAAGACTAGTAATGTGTCACACAACAAAGAGTTCTTTGGATATCGTGTGATAAAACCAGAAGTGGACTAAGGAGCAAGCCTTTATTCTGATATTACATGTTGACAATCAATCAGCATAATTAAGCCTGAAGAGAATGCAAGCAATCTAAGCATAAATGAAAGGGGAAAGGGGAAATTTCCCGTGCTGTGTAGGCAAGGTACAACACTGTTAACAACTAATCTTACCCACTGATGAGCAACAGTATGGGAAATTGTTGACGTCACTTCTCCATAATGACATAAAGATGTCTCCTACATTGGGCCACAGCCCTAGACCATCCAACAGCAACTTGGCCAAGCAAGCTTTGAGGTGCCTTATTTATGTGCTTGCACCCTCTCTGTACAATTGTATGACTGACAGGTTGACATAGACACATCCTCTACATACAAAGCTTGTCATGTCTCAAAAATGTAAGTGATACATAAACGTTTACATGTGGTTGATCACAAGTTGGGTTTTTTTGTGTGTGAGTTGGTCTGTGCAGCTATGCAAGCAGTGCAAGTGAACTACAATATTTAAGTGCTTTCCATTGTCCTATGCCACGCCTGAGGTCAGAAGCATCTCATCACAGAAAGGCATAGGAAAAGAGTCATTTCATATTTAAAAACGTTGCAGCTATCACAATACAATTGCCTCCATTGCCTTGACATTTTGACAAAATGAAATCTAGGCTCTCCCATGCTTTTCACAAAGTCTTGAAAGTACTATCCAAACTATCCACCAGCCATGTGATCATAAGGGACAGATCCATCATTTAATTTGAGTTGCATGAAAAGTGCACTCTAGCCACCAGACTGCCTAAGCATGCTTGCCAATTGGTCCTTTTCCACTTGATGTAGAGACTGACTGAGCCACCAGGGAAGCAAAAATATCTCATGGGCTTTTACAAGGCCAGCTCCCTGAGGTAACTGAGACACCTCAGGAAGGCAGCATTTTGAACTTCCTACAGCCTACTCAAATGGGCCAGCCAATAGGATAGGCCAGCTGTTTCCACTGACAAGGACATCTGTAGAGAGTGAGTTGCTTTTTCTTGTATATTTTTCTCAAAGTCAGTAATTTTGTGTAGAAAGTTTAAAATTATAATGGAATCCTTTCCTTAGGAAATCCTTTGTCTGGTGATATCCTACTTCCACCTGCTGCAAAGGAGAGGGTGACTCTACAGCTCTTACTATGTATAATTTTGGTAATTGTTAGGGCCTATTAGAACTAGCTTGTTCTTTTAGCTGAACTGAAAGGGCTGGAACAGGGATGAGTATCTCTTCTACTTAACAAAAGTTTTGTTACATTTTCAGATTTTTGTTTAGTGACCTGCACTTCCTGATGTATTCTTTTTTCTCTTCTTAAAACTCTAGCTCTGGTTTTCTATTTCTCTTTCACTTGACGTTTTTGTATCAGACAATGCAATAATGTTTGTTTAAGCTATATCAGCACTTATATCTGCTTTTTTTTTTTAAAAAAAATATGAGTAAGCTATGCAGTAGAACAGTAAGCAGTAGTGAAAGACATGATGGATTGAAATTCCAAACTAGACATTCGCAGGCATTTGTGCTCCAAAGTTGAACCAGTTTCTACATCAATCTGTCTGAAAGCCTGTTTGAGTAGGATGAGTTGTTTCTACTCATGAGCCAGACGCTGTGGCCCAATGAAACATTAAACCAGATGGACAGTGTGATAGCCTGGTTGAATGTATCAAGGTTTGGGCATCAAGACCAATGTTCCAACAGAGTTTCCTACCTATTTTAAAGGATATCTGTGAGGTCCTTATGAAGGCACAGATGAAATGTGCTGTGCTAAGACAGTCTTAGCAAAAATCTGCTTTTTTTTGGGGGGGGGGGGTTCAGCATGCTGCTTTTGTTGTTCAGGAAATCTTCCCATAATACAGAAAACACATGGTTTTAATTTCAAAATATTGACAATTTCACTCGGTCCTCTTGAATTTATCAGCATTGCTGTGTGACCTAGCAATGCTTATTTTTGCATGCATGTGTCTACCCAGCACTCACAGATCATTTAAAAAAATAATTTAGGTATCTAATCTTCAGGGTTTTTTTCTGTGTGGCATTGGTATAGCTGAGCTATAGGAAGCAGCAGGAAGAGATCACATTGCCAGTTATCAGGTATCAATCACAGGCAAGCATAGAGCATCCAATGAGTTTTGGTGCATGTCTGTTGAATCTCTAGAGTTTGGATGTCTTTAGGAAGAATTCATCTGGATCTTACATGTTATCCCGATTACAATAAAAATTTGACTAAAGTGCCAGAGTGTCCTCTCTGGCTTTCTTCCTCAGAAGCTCCTGAAAGTTATAAATGTGAAGACTACCCTAACAGGCAGTGTGGTATCTGCCTTCTCTGAAGTTCAAAGGACACTTTCCCCTTGGCTTCCTGCATCCAGATTCGTTTTTGCAAGACCCTGCCTACAGCTTCCTTCCCTATGAAAGGTTGAAGTCCATTTAATTTTGGACCTAACTTCACATAGACACAGAAGTTTTACTTGTCAGTATAAATAACTACGCCCCCATAAAGTCCTGCGAAACCTTTTTAACCCAGTGATTTCCTGTGGCATTGAATTTCTTGGGCTGATAATGTGCTACTTAAGACACTTACCCTTCTATTCATTTCACATTTTCTGCCTGCCAATTTCATCAACTTTTCTTTTGTAATTGTGTTATTGGTCTAGGATTTGCTGTGGAGAAGTACTAGATCTGGTTCCCTTAAAACATTCATTACTTTAGGTGGTCCTTCTTATACTCCTACTTTCTACACTAAACAACCTTGGTTATTTTAATAATTCTCAATATTTTATTTCTCTTCCATTCTCTTAACCCCTGTCTATGTAAAACTTTACTGTCTATAGTACATTGGCAATTAGAATTGACACAGACTGCCTGGAGTAGAGTGGTAGGAGGGGAAAAAAGTATCATCAAATTATAAAACTCTAGTCCTGTTCCAGTATTTCCTTTAGCAACCCTTGAAAATTTTATTCTTTTGCCTAATCATTTCTAAACTCACACCAGCACATCAGCCTGCTAATGTGAAATACTCCAGGTAATTTAGCCCCAGCAGCATTTGAAAAATACTTAATCTCTTTTTCCTATCCCATATCCTTTCACTTGTATCTAATTTAAGTTGTAGCTGCCACCTAACTGCATTGCTGATAGTTTCATTCAGTCCTATTTGAGCTCAGATACTGGCTAACCTGGTTGCTCCTGTTTTCTTAACACTGTATTAACAGAGCCTTTATTTACTGCCTAGATATAGAGTGAAGTTAAAGAGATAGAAGAGTTAGTTTCAGTGCCTAGAAGGTAGCGTGCTAGAGGATTATTTGACCTGTAATTTACTTCATACAGAACATCTAAGATATTTCTAACTCTTACTTTGCCACACAACACAACTGTAACTCTCAACATACCTACGGAAGAACATGTGATGTTTTCTTGCTTTTTTTTTTTTTTAACTTTTAAAATTTATATATCTAGTTAGTTTTTACTTGTAGACCAGTAACAGGAGAGTTCTTACTTCTCCAAGACCTACTTGGCTTCATCCTGGAATAATGTCTTCTTTCACACTTGGTTATTAAGTCTTTTTTTGAGGATTCTTTGAAGCTGTAGAAAAGTTGTGTTTGGGTTAGAGGACAAGGGGATGATAGATTATGAGATCTAATGCATGGACTAGTAGCATACATTTCATTTCTGTATTAACTGAGTGAAACATGGATGTTTAAGATTTTTTTCAGATTTTGACTTCATTGGAGCTTGAATCTAAATCATCAGCTGGTAGATGCATATGAATCAAAAGTGGATGTAATAGTCAAATGAAAAAAACTATCAGATTTGTTGGTTTTCACAGTGTTGTTATCATAGTATCTAAACAATTTATGGCACGGCAACGTCTGCAGGTGGTGTTGGCTTTGAGAATACTAAATTCTTTAAGAAAAAACATCTGGATTTTAGATTAACCAGCTTTCAAGCTGTTGTAATTATTATCCACCTACATTTTTTTCTTGCATTTAGCAGATTTTTACACAGACCTGACAGGAGTTTGTAGCCAACGAGCACCAGTTTTCATTTTGGGGTCATTGCTACTACTGCATGGACTGCATGAAAGATATGGTCACCAGCTCTTCAAAGTGCTGATTCTAAGTAACCTAATAAAATACAGCATTTGTTTTAATTGCTTGAGGTACTTATTAGTATCATATTCACTGCTAATGAACTAAAGTGCGGTATTATATTAGCAGCTTGATCACTAGTAGTGAGATAAACTGGCAAAATTTGTTTGCGGTTGACAGTCTGATTATTTTTCATTTTTCATCACAACGTGGACCTTTCTCTAATTGACCAGAATATCAGAACTGTGGGTGTGTGTAAGAAATACACTGTATTTCTGTAAAATATTAGAAGTAGAACAGTGTAGCATACTTTTTCTGCTTTGGAAATTATTGGTATTCAGTAAGTCCTTGAGGCAGATTATGTTGATTGAGTTTACTTTGACATTGTTACTTTCAGAGCACCTCGGGTGTTTAAAAAAATAATGATTCTGGTTATAAACTCATGAAAAAAGATTTATGATCTGCAGAGATGGATTAAGGTAGATTGTATGGCATTCAGAAGTCTTCTGATTCCCCAGGTTACTTGGCTATCTTAATCTCAACTTCCACTGAAAGGGAATAATCAGGGTTTTTTGCCTTTTTTGGAAGGAAAGACTAAAAAAATTTAGTTTAGGTATACCAGATACTGTCTGAATCTACAGAGGGCCTGGAACAATGGCTAAGAAGGACTGATGAACAATGCTTCAGTCAGTCAAACTGTACAGACAGAACAACAGAGCAAAGCTAGACAGCATATGCCGCAGTATTTCATAGGAATCAGGCAGCTGTAATCTGTCATGGATAACAGCATGGTGATTGAGCTGCTTGTGCTTACATGCCTGTTCCTTTTCTCCCTCACTCCAGGTGAATTTCACACAGCCCTCAGAAGAGGAAGCTCTTGGCTGGGAAGATGCTGAAAAAGGAATAGCTGAGCCAAGGCTGCAAGACCAGGATTGATAACCTGGATGTAAGAATAAGCAGGAAGCTTATATTGCCCTAGTTGCAAATTAAAAGAAATTCAATGGTCATGTTCCAGTGACTGAAATAAGACTCTCTGGATAGATACTAGCTGTCAAACACCAGTGCCAGTTCACATCTTTTTAGTAAAATATTTGTGGATGGATTGCACAACTTATCAAAGAGTTCTACTGAAAACATTCAATATCCTGGAGCCACAGGAACATCTGAGCCTAAAGAATTTACTGCTGGATTTTGTAAGTTGGTTTATCTTCAATCCTCTTTCTGATGGAAGACTGGTATGAGCTTAAATTTGTCAGAAATTATGGAGTGGCTGCCTTTCCTTGTGAAATGAGTCTTGAGTGCTATCAAGAAGCACTTGAAAGAGAACCGGGTGATCAGGCCCAGTCAACAAGGGTTCATGAAAGGCAGGTCTTGCCAGAGTAAACTGATCACCTTCTATGACCGAGTAACTAAACTCTTGGATGAGGGAAAGGCTGTGGATGTGGTCTTCCTGGACTTTAGTAAAGCTTTTGATACAGTTTCTCATAGCTTTCTGCTTTGGAAACTGTCGGCCTCTGGCCTGGACGGGTGCATGCTCTCCTGGGTGAAAAACTGGTTGAATGACCAGGCCCAGAGGGTGGTGGTAAACGGAGTTAAATCCAGCTGGAGGCCAGTGACAAGTGGGGTTCCCCAGAGCTCAGTTCTGGGTCCAGTCCTGTTCAATGTCTTTATCAATGACCTGGATGACGGCATTGAGTGCTCCCTTAGCAAGTTTGCAGATGACACCAAGCTGGGTGGAAGTGTCGATTTGCTGGAGGGTCGGGAGGCTCTGCAAAGGGACCTGAACAGGCTGGACTGCTGGGCTGAGACCAACGGCATGAGGTTTAACAAGGCCAAATGCCGGGTCCTGCACTTGGGGCACAACAACCCTAAGCAGAGGTACAGACTAGGAGAAGCCTGGCTGGAAAGCTGCCAGGAGGAGAAGGACCCGGGGGTGCTGGTTGACAACTGACTGAACATGAGCCAGCAGTGTGCCCAGGTGGCCAAAAAGGCCAATGGCATCTTGGCTTGTATCAGGAATGGTGTGACCAGCAGGTCCAGGGAGGTTATTCTCCCCCTGTACTTGGCACTGGTGAGACCGCACCTCAAGTACTGTGTACAGTTCTGGGCCCCTCACCACAAGAAGGATGTTGTGGCTCTGGAGCGAGTCCAGAGAAGAGCAACAAAGCTGGTGAAGGGGCTGGAGAACAAATCTTATGAGGAGCGACTGGGAGAGCTGGGGCTGTTTAGCCTGGAGAAGAGGAGGCTGAGGGGAGACCTTATTACTCTCTACAACTACCTGAAGGGAGGTTGTGGAGAGGAGGGTGCTGGCCTCTTCTCCCAAGTGACAGGGGACAGGACGAGAGGGAATGGCCTCAAACTCCAGCAGGGGAGATTTAGGCTTGAGATTAGTAAAAAGTTCTTCACGGAGAGGGTGGTTAGGCATTGGAACGGTCTGCCAAGGGAGGTGGTTGAGTCACCGTCCCTGGAGGTGTTTAAGGTTAGGGTGGATGAGGTACTTAGGAGCATGATTTAGGGATTGGTGGGAATGGTTGGACTCAATGATCCAGTGGGTCTCTTCCAACCTGGTTATTCTGTGAAATACCATATACTCTGAGCTTGGAGGAATACCACCATTAAACATTTTAATGTCAATGGGCTGGAAAAGAAAACTTGTAAATCTCAATCTGGGAAGGAATAACAGTTCATTAATTTTTTTTTGTGAAGAAGCTCACTCTCTGTGTAATGCAGCTGTGCCTTCACAATCAGGTGCAAAAGGTGATGTTACGTATGAGAACAAAACTATGTTGGCTGATTTGAATTTCTGAGGTTAGTCTCTGTTATACATATTCAAGATACTCTTAGAGGCTTCCCTGATGTGGAGTGTCAGTATGTGAACAAGCAACATCTGTCACAACTAGGTTGATCCTGGTGAAATCAGTATTATGTTGTGTAGTTTATGAAGGAAGTCTTCTCCATCTTGCAGCAAGCATGACTCTTGGTGACCATAGTCTTGGGGAGAGCAGTAAGGATGTAATAAGTCAGAACGCAAGGTTTCCCTTGATGGACTACCAGGGACAGTTTCAAAATAAGTATCTGGGAACTTATTTGTTTGGCTTTGATCAAACTTACTCTTTCTTTTCTGTGGTTTGTTTATTGACTGGTCAAAATTCCAATATGGTTGACCTTATGCTGTTGTAATGGGTTGGGTAAACTGTATTTTAATTCTCAGTGAATTTAGTGGCTGGCAGATGTGTGCACATAATTTGTATGAAGCAGCTGTGGATACAAAGGTAGATCTGTCTGCTAGTTACTGTTTAAATGGGAGATAATGGTGTTGGCCCTGGTTGTAACATAAGTCCTGGACTTCAGGATTTGAGGCTTGATGGGGAAGTCTTATCTTGCCTCTGGGGAACAGGGAAAGTATGAGTATCAAGGGTCCATAATAGGAACACCCTATCTTGTGCCTTTCTAAACAGGCTTTTCCTACCTACACTTCCCTTTATAGAGCTATTTATTTGAATGATTTGTTGGTACATATAGAATGGACCAGTGTATAGTGCTGTCTAATGTTATGTATTTTCTACTTTTCAAAACACATTTGGGTAATTTTTTTGGGAGTAAACATAACACTAAACTCCAGCAGTTGCAGCTTAAATCACTTATACATAACAAGGTCTATTTTTTCTTACTGTAGCTACACTTCTTGTGAAGAAATTAGGTTGAATTTGCAACAGAGAGGATATGCTGCATTAAATTCACAAGTCTCACGACCTTGGGCATAGGAGAACTAGAATTTAAGTACTTTTAACAAAGCAACCTGAAGATAAAAGCTTACCCATTCTCTCTTTCCTGTCTCCTGTACTGACTGCTCTTCTGAGAGAAAAGTACATCATGAATTCAGACAGTAATGAGTGTTGTTAGTCGGTGCATCCAAGTCCAGAAAACCTCATGCCTTTGAATATGGTAAAACGTAAAACATTCCTGAGCTCTGCACTGCACCAGCTGATGGCTGGGATGAATCAGAGCAACCATATGTCAGAGGGAGAGTTAAATGATGAACCGGGAGGCTTCATTTTCTAAGCTTAACAAGGGATGTCAAACAGCTACTAAAATAAGTAAATAATTAGATAAATAAATGATAAAAGTCACTTGAGTTCAACTGAGGAAGAGTGTTTTGAGTTGGCTGCATGCACAGACATATCATACACAATGTCTTTCTAATGCTGTATTCATTTGCTCTTTTGAGCAGCTGGTCAAACATATATAAATACCCTGCTCTGTGAAGCACTGTGTTTTGTGATTATGATTACAGCAACAATAGCATATGCCAGTTTTTTGTGGTAGAGTTGCCTTGGGTGCAGTGATAAATGTAGTGGATTTTGTGGTCCGTTTGGGATTTTTCTGCATAGGGAGTTATCACTCATTGTATTGCATTGAGACACTAGAGTAGAATACTACTATGATTCTTAATTTACATACAGCCTTTGCTATTTTAAGATGACAGTGTCCCTTTGAGAGTACTTTACTGAGGCAGCAATATCTGGGCTGCTTTTTTGGCAGAGAGACATATCCAGCTTGTAAGAGTAAGCAGGAAAAAGAGACTAGTCTAAACTGTTTTGATGGTCTAAACTTGCCTAATTTGAACTTCAAAGAGTCCTGTCCATTCAATATCAGTTTAAAGAAATAGCATTTGAGTTATCTATCATCTCCTGAGGAGCTCTAGTCCTTCCTATTAAGTATATCACTTAACAGAAAAAGCCTAGAGGTACCTCTTCTTTGCAATTTCACCAAGTACTTTTGATACACCTTCAACAAAACTGAATCACATTGCTGTTCCTGAAAGGGACTGAGATGGCACAAGTTATACCTATTTCCACAACCAGGGAACATGCTTCCAAAGCCTGAAGAGCATCTCTAAAACCACTCCTCTTTCTGCTAGTCACACCTAAGTCACGACAATGAACAGCACACTTCCCTCCTTCTCCCTGAAGCTAGGAAGAATATCTTCTTGTGTAATCACTCAAAAATGTTTCCAGACATACATAACCTTGTCACCTCAGATCATGACTTTTTTCTCAAACTGAAATCAAATCCCTAGTTTTTTTTCCAAGGCTATTGTATGGGTCAAGACTTCTGTATTAGAAAAAGTATGCACAAAGGAAACTCAAGGGTTCTGAAATATTTAAATTGCCAAAACGTCTCCTGTTGATGTAAGGTCAGGTCTACTATGGGCCTCTTGAGCTGCATGGAGCAAAATGTTGGATTGGACTAGGGGTCCTCATGGCATTTTGAGGATCTCTTGTGATTCAAAGTCTCATTTATTCATTCCTGCACAGCATGCACAAGATATTTGCTACCATAAAGAGATCAAATTAAGTCAGTAGCTGTATGGATGAGACTAGATAACAGCAGCAGACAACAATCCAGCTTCCTCTGCTTTTGGTCCCTTCCCCTCTTTTTGGTCCCTTCCCTTCACTGATTAAACCCATACAAAGAAGAGGCAGAATGGTTTGTGTTTCTATCAGAGAACTATTGAACATGAAATGAACTCTTAGTGCCACACAAAAGTCATAGCCAGCACAACTGTTACCAAGGGATAACGGCATTTTTGTAGTCAGCAAAGGCTCAGATCTGTGTTTGCTGACTGTGAACCCCACAGAATAAGGCAAGGCCAGTTTATAGCCCTATCCGTGGCCACCAAATAGAGGAATGAACCTATGACCCTCCTTCTCTTCATTGCTAGAGAAAAGCCATCTTTCTCATGCAAATGTGCCCTTTTTTATTTCCTGGTGTTAGCAGCAATGACGTCATATATTCAGCCATCTCATCTTTGCCGAAGTGTGTAAAGCACCCATGGATAAAGGACCTGCAGTGTTTTGAAAAGAAAGTCACAACAGTGGTCAGAATTAGAGTCTAGCATTATTAAATATGTATCTTGTTCACAGTGCCCTCTTGACAGAAATGGCCTATGCATCCATTTGGGTTATTGTTAGAATGTGCAAAGGCAGAAAAATGGTGACCCCCAAAGTCTTAGGAGCTCTAAAAAATCCTCTGTAATTTATTTGTCATTATTGTTCCATCCAATATCAACTACATTTTCTCACCTAAGGTATAGTGTAGTGCTTGTCAATATCAGCTAAAATCATGTGCCTATGCAGGAGAGCTGCATTGTAAGTGTTTTATTTTGACACCCAGCTATATTTTTTGATTTATTGTAGCAGGATTGCTTGCCAGTTACCACAGTAAGAGCACATCCAAAAAAAATTAAAAGATCTTGGAAAGCTAAATCTGTAGTGTTTAATTAAATGACTCTTAATTTTTAAAGGGAAAATTAATCCAGGAAAAAAAAATAGGGAAGCAATATAATTTTAAATTGAAGTAGAATAGTTAATTATTCATTGATTAAAAATCTGTTGTGGTAGGCTGACTTTGTAGTGTTGCACATCAAGATGGAATGAGAATATGAAAGTCAAGAGAGAAGAAAGAATTGTAACATTTTTATAATTTGATAGCATTCTCTTGTTCTGTATGCCAGCATCCAGCCAGAATTAGCAAGTTCTAAAAATAATAAGAAAATTTCTTAATTATTTATATCTGCTCTCTTAATTATTCATTAGAATGTGTTTGTTGTCACTGCAAAGACAAAACTCAAAAATTTACTACTACAAAATCTATTCCAGAATATCGGTTTGCTATAGCAAAAATGGACAAAGTATGCAAAATCTGTAGGGGAACACCTTTTCTGTGCACAAAGGATAGTATGGAAAGCAATCAGTGGGCAGATAAAGATGTAATAAACAGAATTTATGAACGAATATGTGTCCATCAGTTATACTGTCTAAGGCTCTGAGCCTTCAAGGATTTATGCCAAGGGACTACTCCTCATCTTTCCCATAGACTCACTTGAAAGCTGCTATAGATTCTCCCTGTAGCTTTCTCTTGTCTAGGCTGAACAACTCAAACTCTCAGCCTGTCCTTATATGGGAGGTACTCCAGCCCTCTTGGTGGCCCTCTTCTGTATTTGCTCTAGCAGGTCCATGTCCTTCCTGTGCTCAGGACTCCAGAAATGAACACAGTACTACAGGTGACATCTCAGGAGAGCAGAGAGTAGACAGGGAGAATCACTTCCCTTGACCTGCTGATCACACTTCTTTTGATGCAGCCCAGGGTACAGTTGGCCTTCTGGGCTGTAAGTGCACATTGACAGCACATATCTAGACCGCCCCCAACTCCCCCGTCGTCTCTTCAGGGCTACTCTCAACCCATTCGCTGCCCCATCTGTAATTGTGCTTGGATTGCCCCAACACAGGTACAGAACCTTGCGCCTGGCCTTGTTGAACTTCGTGAGGTTAGGGCAGGCCCACCTCTCAAGCCTGTCATGGTTTCTCTGATGGCATCCCTTTGCTCCAGTGTGTTGATCACACCACACAGCTTGGTGTCTTTGGCAAATTTGCTGAGGATGTCCTTAATCCCACTGTCCATGTCTCTGACAAAGCTGTTAAACACCAGTCCCCATACTGACCCCTGTGGAATGCCACTCGTCACTGCTTCAACATTGAGCTGTAGGCCACAGTGCTCTGAGCATGACCACCCAGTGAATTCCTTATCCACTGAGTGGTCCATTCATCAATCCATGTGTCTTCAGTTTAGAGGCAAGGATGTCACATGGGACAGTGTTGAATGCTTTAGACAAATCCAGGTAAATATTGGGCACAATTTATCCTTACTGGCTGTCACCAATGACCTCATTATTTTCCATGCACCTCAGCAGAGTTTTGAGGAGGATCTAGTCCATGATCTTACTGGACACAGAGGTGAATGGCCTGTAGGTCCCTGGGTCTTCTTTTTTAACTTTTTTTAAAATATGAGTTATATTACCCTTTTCCCAGTCAGTGGGAACTCCACTAGACTGCCATGACTTCTCAAATATAATGAATTGTGGCTTAGCAACTACATCTGCCAGTTCACTCAGGACCCCTGGATGAATCATCAGGTCCCATGGACTTGTGCACCTTCAAGTACCTTAGATGGTCTCACACCTGGTCTTCTCCTACAGTAAGCAGTTCTTTGTTCTCCAAGTTTTGGAGTTTCCTTTGCTTTCTACAACTTGGGTGGTGTGACTTGCATCCTTGCTGGTGGAGACTGGGGCAAAAAACTCATTGAGTATCTCAGCTTTCTCCATATCCTGACCTACAAGGTGCCTTATTTCTTTCTGGAGAGGACCCATGTTCTCTCTAGTCTTCCTTTTATCACCTACATACCTATTGAAGCTTTTTTTTGTTGTCCCTGACATCCCTGGCCAGATTTAATTCTATCTGGGCTTTAGCTTTCCTAACTTGACCCCTGGCTGCACAGTTTCTCTGTATTGATCCCAAGATACCTGCCTTTGTTTCCACCCTCTGTAAGCTTCTTTTCTGAGTTTGTTTGTTCTTCCATGCAGGCCTCCTGGAATTTTTGCCTGTCTTGCTCTTTGTTGGGATGCGTTGCTCCTGGACTTGAAGGAGGTGATCTTTGAATATTGGCCAGCTTTCTTGGCTCCCACCCTGCCCTCCAGGGATTTATTCCATGGTACTCTACCAAGCAGATCCCTGAAGGGGCCAAAGTTTGCTCTCCTGAAGTCCAGGTTAGTGATCTTGCTGCACCCCCTCCTCACTGCTCGAAGGATCTTGAACTCTACAATTTAATAGTCACTGCAGCCAGCAGCTTCCCTTCATGTTCCCCACTAGGCCTTCCTTGCCAATGAGAATAAGATCCAGCATAGCACCTCTCCTCACTGGTTTTTCTATCATTTGGAGAAGGAAGTTGTCATAATGAATTCCAGGAACCTCCTGGATTCCCTGTGCTTTGCTGTATTGTCCCTCTAGCAGATACTGGAGTGGCTGAAGTTCCCCATGAGGACCAGGGCTTGTGAACATGGGGATGTGATGATCTGTCTACAGAGGACCTCATCGTCTTGCTCTACCTGGTTGAGTGGCCTGTAGCAGACCCTCACGTGATCCTATCTTCCCCTTAATCCTGACAAATTAGCTCTCAGTGGGCTTCTCCATCAGGGCAACACCCCACCCACGTCTCTCCTGCCCCTCCTTCCTGAACAGCCTGTAGCCCTCCATTCCAGCACTCAAATAATAGAATCCATCCCAGCACATCTCCGTAATTCCAATGAGATCATTGCCCTGCAGACTTGTGCATGTCTCTAACTCCTCTTGTTTATTCCCCGCACTACATGCGTTTGCATAGAAGCACTTAAGTTGTGCCCCTGTTGAAGGTGACATACTAGCTGGAAAGCTTTTTGTGTTGCTCTTCAAGTGCTCTCCTGCTGACCTATGGTCCTTCCTCAGGTCTGGGCATCTGTGGTTGGCACTGACCTCAAACTGGTAGGAGTGTGATGGGTTGTGGTCATGTGTGTGCCTTGCCTGTCCTGCCTCCCTTCCCTCCCCACTCCCACCTTCCCATGCTCCCTCCTTCCCTGGTAACTTAAATTTAAAGTTGTTTTTACCAGATTGGAAAGCGCATGACCAAAGATGCTCTTACCCTCCTCTGAAAGATGGACCCCATCAGTCCCCAGTAGACCAGGTTTCTCAAAGCAAGTCCCATAGTCTAAGTAGCCAAACTCCCAGCTGCAGCACCAGTCCTGTATACATTTCAGTGTACAGCCCAGTAAAAAAAAAATTTACTATTTTTTTCTGAAAAGTTTGCTTGCTGTCATCTTCTACTTCCTAAAGGCAGGTCAGACCCTGAGCTGATAAAAAGCAGCACAGTTCTACTGAGATAAATCAGTCCCAATGTGTATGGGGTGAACTTTTAACCCTGAAGGCAGATTCAAGACGGTGGAGAATACAGCAATAGATATTCCTGTACTGGAAAATATCAGTCGTCATGGAAAGACAGGAAGAAATCCAGGACTCTGGAAAGGTGATTTAGGACTAGATCAAAAGAGGACAATGGTACATGGAAAATGAAAATGGATTTATTTTAATAGGGTATCTATCTTTGCATAACTAAACCTGATCCAGAAATCATGTACTCTTCTGTGTACATTCCACAAGGATTCATGTGGGGACGTCTACCAGGAAACACCCTACAACATAAGGCGATCAGATGTCTGTGAAGTGTGTATATTTCCACAAAGTGGAGAAGATGCAGATGAATATTAAACTAATATTCTATCTCTTGTGGTTCAATACCATGTCTTTTATCGCCTAACAGAGCTGCATAGCCATCTGCTTTTCAGAAAGGGGGTGGTCTGAGTGCAGGGACATTTTCCACTGATTTTTGGTTTCTTTCTTGGGTTTTTTTTTTTTTCTTTATGCAGACAAGTTATTAAATTCCTTTGACCAGAAAAAGAGAGATGTGACCTTCTCTCCTAGTAGTTTGGGCAGTCAGCCTGCATAGTTAATGCTAAGTAATGTACAGTACCGGAGGAGTGGATGCAGGTTTTCTGGGTATGGATGTTCTCTTTTCAGAATTAAATAATCACTGGATAAAACTGTGGAAGTTAAAGTTTAGAGGCGTAGGAAGTACGCTACCATGCATGATTTCATCTCATGACTTGTTTAGTCACTGGAGAAGTTTGTAAAATGTAATGTTTAATCTGCTGATTGCTAGAAAATACTCAGTTACATTCCAGGCAATATTAATGAATTAATGCTCTTTTAAAATCTTACTAATATTTACTCTTTGGATAGTGGCACTTTGCTTTGAGTGGATGTCTTATGTGGGGCTGAACTCCAGACTTGCCTTCAGATTGTGTTATTCATTTAATTGCATTTATTCCTTTGGTCCTTTGAGCTCTAGACCCTACTTTAGTTCACCTAATGGTTGAAAATAAACTTTTTCTGAAAAAAGTCCACCTCATGTAACAAGAATTTAATCTTAGTTTTCCCTTCAATCTGACTATCCATTTTTCACTATTTATGATTATCAGTCTCCCATAAATTAACAATGGAAAACAATCAGAAGACATCTTTGCAAATGCTGGATACTGAACTGAAATATTCTGTCACATTTACCCAGACTTAATCATTAATAAGAAAAAGCTGTCATCTTATAACCTAAGTTTCTTTTTAAAATATTACATTTTGGGGCTGACAATACATCATGACCACACGTTATGACATTATGGTAACACATTACCTTAGTATTTGCCATTGGAAGGAATGAATTCAAACACTTCAGGTGTTTTCGGACCAACTCAATTATGGCTGTGATTTATTGTGATTGTGGTTTATTGCTGCTAGAAATCCCTTATTAGAATATTCATTGTAAAGTGAAAGGCTGAGTGACGATACCATACCCCAAACTGAAAAACACTGGAGAAAAGGGTGCCAGCTAGACATCCAAATCTTAAATTTTAGGCCTAAATGCTGTGAAGACTCTTGTCTATATGGCCAAACCAACACTTTCACTTCATATTTTAAGAAAAGTATTGTAGAAAGAGGCAACAGTTGATGCAAACTGTTGCTCATAGTTTCTGTCTCCCTCCTGCACTCGGAAAGAGATGTATACACAGCATATACACACTATGCAAACAGCTACAAGAACACAGCCATGGGTATTCACTGCAGAGCTTTTGTGGGGAGCTAAGTAGGATCTCAGTAGAGTCCAGTACCAAAATAAGATAATAGCATCTGCCCTTTGCCATATAGTTCACTAGAGTCTGGTTTTCCTCATTTTTGTGTTGTATTTTTTCATCTATTGCATTTACTTATTTCAAAACTATTTATATGTTTATATATCCTCTGTTATCTAAGGCTATAGTGTAAAGGAAACAAAGTGATAGAGCATTAAAACAATAAATGACACCTAATAGCTTCCGGAGAAAACAGACTGTTTTTAAAAGAAGGAAAGGGGAGACAGAGACATAAAACGGAAAAAAAAAGGAAAGATTGTTAAGACAAGTTTTAAAAGAAGCATCATAAAGTGATGATGGGAGCAAAGAAGTCAAAAATGTGGAAACTGAATCAATATTTAGGAATAGCAACACAGAAGAAAATATGCCAAGGTGAATATATGAAAAGGATGAACCGAGAAAGAAAAGAATACAGGAGGAGTTTATTTGAGCACAGCAATTTCTGTTATATTTGGGGCAGATGTGCAAAGAAAAAGAAAGAAACATAAAAACAAACCAAACAAATACAGTAACTAGAAAAGCACAGACGCACATTCAGACACAAATATGGGTACAATATCTTCTCCACTGAAGCTATAAAGCAAAGAGAGTTTTTGAAGAACAGCTTTTTTTAAAAAAAACAAAATACCATACCTGCCTGCCAAGTTCTCTGACTTGCAGAAAGTTTAGAAAGAGTGATAGAAACTGTGAATGAGTTTCTGATGAATCTTGATTCCTGGCAAGAATATATGGCTACTGCCTTTGTTTGAAAATATTATCTGGTTGAATATTTATACAGTACAAATATTCTGTACATCAACATAGAATCCTGAACATCCCCATATACAATTGGAAGCTTGCTGTTGTTTCAGTTGCTCCAGCAAACCAGAATATGCAAATATTTCACGAAGCACTGTATGTTATACTTAGTATAATCAAAGTTGATTCATAAATCTCTATGTAGTTCCATAGTGCAGGAAGTAGAGTAGATACACTGCCATAGATTTCGAATTAATGATCACAGTATAAGGACATCATTTCCAGTCTACTCCTTATAATATGACTCAAAGAACTCTTCTTTGAAAATAGTTTATGCCAATTGCCTTTGAGTACTCTCTACCATAGTGCCTATCATGATGTTGATTTTGCATCTGTTGGAATAATAACACAAAGAACTCAGAATAGGCTTTCTAAGTAAAATGATAGCTTCAGCCATCTGGAAATAGTTACAAGGTTTATATTTGATTTTCTTATTTTCCTATGGTATCCCTATCAAGCCCTTAGTGCAAAACTTGAGAGTACAAGAACAATGTGGAGAGGAGGGAGCTGGCCTCTTCTCCCAAGTGACAGGGGACAGGACAAAGAGCGAATGGCCTCAAGCTCCATCAGGGGAGGTTTAGGCTGGACATGAGGAAAAAAATTTTCATGGAAAGGGTCACTGGGCACTGGAACAGGCTGCCCAGGGAAGTGGTTGAGTCACCTTCCCTGGAGGTGTTTAAGGGATGAGGTGCTGAGGGGCATGGTTTAGTGATTGATAGGAATGGTTGGACTCGATGATCCGGTGGGTCTTTTCCAACCTGGTGATTCTATGATAATTTCTGGAGCTTATTGTAGCAAAGACTATCTTCATATATTGAGTTACCATTTAAACAATGCATGATGATTGCTTCTGCTTTGGCAAGATCATTACACTTTGGACTAAAACCTGGTCATTTATATGGGCCTTTAATTATTATTTACCTTCTATATGAACAGTACTGTTCTTCCCTCCTCAGAGCTATTGGTGAGGTGATTGTCTACTCCTGAACAGACTAAGGTCCAGCATAATTAGTACTCTATGAAGAGGAACACATGTCTGAGAGGGACTGACTTGGGTCCCAGCTTTAGACTTCAGTTTCCCCCACGCTAAGTGAAGGTAAGAAACACCAGTCATTGGCTTGCTGGGTAGAGGAGTGATACTTGGGTTTATCCTAACATTGAGTAAAGCAATCTGTGGTTGACTTTTTTTCAAAGAAGGAAAATTTCACAGTTTTGGTTACAGCATTTGGACTCGTTGCTGTTCAATTTAGTGGCAAAGTTTATGCTTATGTTTTTCATATTGTCCAGTTGTCCCTTGAAAATGCTTCTGGAGTGCTGAACCTGTGACTGTATCTGCTTCAGTCTTCAGCTGAACTTCTGGTTAATTAAT
Source organism: Clamator glandarius (assembly GCA_033459285.1). NCBI lineage: Eukaryota > Metazoa > Chordata > Aves > Cuculiformes > Cuculidae > Clamator > Clamator glandarius. The sequence continues at coordinate 1,826,807 of JAUNZM010000072.1, read as the reverse complement.
CCATACCAATTTTAAGCCAGAATTAGATTGTAAGGGATGGGTAAACAATGGCAACCTAGCCTCTCAGGCATGAAATCCATGTGCTCCTGTCCTAAGAACAGTCATTTATTCCCCTCTGAATGCAGTTCCCTGAAAGTTAAAAGTGGAACCGCATTTGCTAGGACTGTACAGTGTTGAATCAAATTTCCTGTATCTATTTCCACCTGAATCAGCGATCCTTATAATGAGGATATCCAGAGCACTCCAGGGGACAGGCCAGGGTGAGATACAAAGCCTCATTGAGAAAGAGCTATCAATTAGCACACTCACATTTACTACTCAAGCTGCATTAGAAAGTAATTAAATTTAAGTGGTCCTTCATACAAAGCTACAGGGGCAAGTAAATAAACTTAACAGAAGTCACAGCTATTAAATGACACAGACAACAGCAGTTGAAGACTTACAGAAAAGAAATGCTTTCAGATTAGTCCTGGGGAGGGGGCATAGCAGTAGAATCTGTAGAAACCATGAGGCACATACTCATGACATTGTAAAGTTGAGTTTTACTCTTAACAAAGGGCTGGAGTTATAAAACCAGAGTGTAACCTCTGCAAGCTAGCAACACATTTTCTCTTGACACACAATGATCGAAGTAAACCATTAGTTTATATGCCCCAATGTATTGAACTGAGCTTTTTAAAACACAGGTGAAGTTTCATGGTGTGGGCATGCATGATTAGGGCAGCCATGCAAGATAATTTTCTCTTGCTGAAACCAGTGGCAGGCAGGGAAATAAATCATGATGTCTTAAAATAAATGGTTTTATTTCATCTGGGTCAAAGGTATTCAAGTGCTTTTTTTTGAAATCACATTGATATTGGATAGTACTCTAATGGGACAAGTTAAAATTTCATTAGCACCAAAAGCATGCACTTAATGTCTAAATGTGCTTGAACTTATTCATGTTTAACACTGAATTTGCTGGATTTGAAAATGTGTGTCCGCTTTCATGATAACTAAGCATCATTATCTGTTGCTTAATTTATTCTAGAGCCTCAAAAATGAGCTGGAGCTCTAACAGCTACTGGCTTGAATCAAGATCTTTCATGGATTTAACAAGGCATTATTTTACACATAGACTTTGCAGTGAAAACTAGTACAGGCAATATAGGTCATGCATTAAGAACTCTTCGGTATATCTCCATAGGCCTCTTTCATCAAGTAGATACCTGAGGCACTTTGTGGGGTTAATTCTCATACTAGTTTGGTCAGCAAGCTCTGCCAATATTGTTTCTCTGACTTTTTTCATAAGATTTTGTCCTGATCCAATATTGTCAGGGGTCACTATCCCCTCCAGAGTAGCCATCATTATTTCTGCATTGAGGGTGTTTTGAATCTTCCCTTGCAACTGAATGCCAATGGGTTTCAGGGAATCAGGAAGTCCTCGTATGAGGGGAGTCATCCTTTCTCGGTCCACAGGCATCATCATCAGGGAGCCCTGGTTGGGCTTGAGCTCCCAGTCATACAGCATCTGGAGACAGGCTGCCTTCTGCACACTTTCCACTAATTGATCCACGGTACCTGTTATGGCAAGGGGATCCCTCCTCTCCAAGGGGTTCAGCCCTCCCGCCCAGTAAGCAGCTCTCTGAGTCAGTGACCATGGGGCTAGGCGGTCATCGGTGGTTCACACCTGGACCCCAATAACCTTTTCTGACAACAAAATTCCATCCCCTCCTGACAGAGACACTCTCCATATATGTTTTGTTTCTGATTCTTTTGCAGTCCTTGCAAAATCCTTTTCCAGCTTTGCCAATTCAGTTGCTGTAAATGGGTCTTCTTTAGTGATAACTTGAGGACAGTTATCACTATTGTCCTCGTACACATACTCTGTTTTAACTAGTGGGTACATGTGAGGGAGGCTTTCTACAGTTTCTTTTGCTTTCTGCAAATCCCCTTGGGGATAAATTTGATGTATCCCCTTCTCCAAAGGCTTTACTTCTGCCTCCACCAGTGTATCCATCTCCCTCAAAAGTTTCACCCTCAGCTCGTCCTTCAGTATCACATTTGGGTTCCTTTCCTCCTCTAGCAATTCTTTGGGTTTTTTTCCAATTGTTCCCGCAGGGTGCATACGGCCATCTGCAGGGAATCTATTACCATACCAGCTTGACAAGACTTCTGCTTTCTCTCTTCCACCGCAGCTGCCAGACTAGCTCCTAACACTGCACAAATTACAGTTTTCCTCTTCCCCCTCCTAACCTTAGCTTCCTTCTGCAGTACCCTTATTCTATCCACCACACTCTGTGGTTGGAACCAGTGGGGTTTTGCCCAATCTTGTCCCTGGAGTGATGGGCGAGATCCGTTCGCCTCCCACAGATCATATAATTTGTCTATTCCTTCAGCCCGTGAGGGCACAGCATCACAAACATTATCATCACAAACATCGGCTGCCTTCTGGGCGGCCATTCTAATGCAAAAAAAGGGTTTCCCCCCCCCCCCCCGCCACCTTCCCGCCTTCCAGCACTGAGAGGGTCACACCGTAAAGTCAAATTTCGCCTTATCTCTCTCAGGAGATTAGATCTGAAATCCAACACAAAAGCAATGCAAAGGGAGGTTTAGTCCTGAAGGGGGCCACACCTTGGTATGCAAATTTCCTTTATTCACCCTTCAGGAGGCAGCAGGCTTTACTCAACAAAAAAGGGGTTTTCTTCTTGAGAGAGTCACACATTACACAAATGCAATATCACTGTCCACTCCTGCCCCGTTCACTTCCAGGAGGTCACACATTAATGTAACACAAGGGGGGTTAATTCATCCTGAGAGGGTTGCAGCCAAGGTGGCAAGATAGTACAGCACTCTCGTTTTGAGAGATCCTGCCGACTACGCCAATTTAAAATGTCCTGATCCAATATCGGGGAGGGTTCTTAAAAGATCCCAAGAGTGAGATTGAGACGCAAATGAGGTCAGATGCCGTACAATCTTGTGAGCTTTATTTTCTAGAACAACTAATAACAGTGATAGGACAGAGAGAAAAGGAAAGAAAAAGTCAGAAATCCCTAAGCAAGAAAACAGTAGAGGCGCAGCTAATTACCACCAATGCGAATCCAGCAACGTGCAGTTGGCTTGGTCGCAGTGCAGGTGATGGTGCTCCAAGCTCCAGGAGGACACGAAGAAAAAGAGAGAAGGGCCAGAAGGAAAGAGTTCACCACATCGATGCAGCAGCAGTTCTCAGGAAAACGTGGTGACAGCTTCCAGGCCTCGTCGAAGTGTGTGGGAGAGACTGCTCACCACCGGGTTCCTTGAAAGTCCCTTTTATCCTGTAAGACCCTCATCTGCAAGTGTTTGAGTTTTGTCTGGAGAAGTGAGGAGGGGCGGGGAGCAGCCGCCACTGCATCCCCATCGCCCCCATCAAAGTCAGCTCTGGGCCCCCAATCAGCAAAGTGGAGGAGAGTGGTGCCCGCTACTGCCTGGCCCTTATGCTGACCCACAGACAACCTGGTGCCACAGAATGGGTGGTCCCCAGACAAAATGTTTAAGGCAGAGAAACACATATAGTCCGACTCTACAGATTTGAATCTTCAAAAGTCTTCATGGGATCCACTCCAGCTAATTTTACATGTCTTCATATATTAGACATACAATATGGATTGTTCTTCCTTTATTGTCAAGGAAATTTGGTAGATGCCTATCTTCAGAAATTAATCTGCACAACTGCCTCGGACTGACTGTAAATGAATCTTTTTGGTTTAACATGTTGAGACTATTCTGTCTCTATCCTACAGGCTAACAACATTTTACTTTTATTTTTTTTCTAAGCTTCAGTCAAGGACATTTAATAGGCTTTCCTACAAAACTCCACAGAATTTCTCAAGAAACTAACACTGAACTATGAGTGCTGTAAACTCTCCCTCCCTGTAAAAACATTGCTTGTGTGACTCAAAAGTCCCTGGACTTTTATAGAGGCTTGAAGTGTTGCTTCCTCTTAGTTTCATGTACTAAACTTATCTCTTAAAGCTGATATTCTTTCTGGTCATTCAGGAAGACTTGGGGCCTACATCTGATAAAAATAATTGCTCTTTCTTACCTGAAATGGGCCATTAAATAAATCTAGTGACATTGCCTTGATAATGCTAAATTTAACAAGTCTTCTTTGTTTATTTTTTCTCTCAAACAGAATCACGAAGAATCACAGAATTGTTTAGGCTGGAAAAGACATTTGAGTCCAACCGTAAACCTAACGCTACCAAATCCACCAGTAAACCATGTTTCTTCTCACTACCTTCTCCCCAGTGTTTCTCTTTCTTATGATTAGGCTACAGTCCTTTGTGGTGAACCTTATGTTTCAACACACAATAAAAATGAGCATTCATTAGAATAACAGATTAAATAATAAAAAAATCAGGAAAATATGTGGCTCTGTCTCCTTGTTGGTCTAATTATGGTTGATACTGTTGTTAGTGCGTTCTGGGAATAAATTTCCTGACAAAAACAAAGAGGAAGTTATTGTGGGAAGTTTCTGGCCTATCCTCGTAAATTAATAGCACATCACATGGGCTTTGACCTTCATCTCTCTACATGAATTTGGGTTAAAACATCTCAGTGGTTCACTGTAGCTTTCAGAGCCCCTCTGTAGAACAGCCCTCAGCACTGAGTGTGTCCAGCTGCCACACAGCATCGGAAATTGCAAAATCAGGGAAGCCATGAAGGTAAAGCAACAAGAAAATCAAATAAAATCCTACTTCTCTGTCAGTTGGCAGATAGTCAATTACCAGTGGATACTGATATCCTTTGGCTCAACCCTGCTGCTATTGTCAATGTCCATAGGAAAAAAAAAGAGTGAAAAAGCACACAACGTTATGTCCGACCTTTCAAAACAACACTCTTCTGAAGCTGATGGCAATTACAGCTGTGATTGTACACATGCTTCCACATTAAGCAGAATTCAGAGGTACCATTAAAGCTCAGGTACAAATATAAAATTCCCCGTAGATTTTTATTAGTTTTTTTTAGGATTCAAACCGTTGTTTTTTTTTTTATCTGAAATGCTCCAGGTCTGTTATGCTTTAAATTGCTTAATATATTTGATGTTATGCATTATTCTCTGTCACTGTTACACAGGCTGCTTCTTCAACTTGTATAACACAGTGTTGCACAGGGATAGACATCAAGGGAAAATCTGAGAGAGGAAATATGCATTTGAATTTCACCAGAGTAGCCAAGATGTGAAGCAAGGACAGGTGCATTGTTTGTGGTAGTCTGCAAAGTAAGGTCCATGTGCAAGACAGGAAAATGGAAGATTTGGGGGTGGTTGTTCCACAGTCTAATACATCTGGTTTTTAACTCTACATGAGCAGAGTGTCTACAATGATCATTTTCCACAGTAAGGCCTCAGTTTTCTAGGGGAGCTTAATGCAGACTATTGGAAGTTCTTAGGAGCTAAGTTCTTCCTAAAAATGCAGATACGTTATTTAGATGCTTTTTTTAATGAAAAGCATGCACACATACAAGAGCAAGGCAAGTGGACCAGGCAAAGGGGAGTGGCTTATAATCAGATGTCCAGTGCATCTGGATGGGTTGTGATATCCCTTTCATGAAAACATTAGCAACAATATGAGAGATAAGGAACACGAAACAGGAAATAATAAGCAGGTTTTGTTCTGTGATTTGCTCCAGTGATATCGAGACAATGGTTGAACTCGATGATCCTGTGGGTCTTTTCCAACCTAGTGATTCTGTGAAAAGGAACACTCTTCTAAAAGCCTGAATGGAGTTTACTTTGTCTTTGTGGTCTCTGGGGAAATGATTCTGGTTTTTTTGCCCCTTTCTTCACCTCATTATCTCTCTTTGTTTTTTTCCTCATTTTGCTGTGTATGAGTAAATCTCTTAAATGTTTTGTTTCCCATGTATAGTATCATAGAACCATAGAATCACAGAATCACCAGGTTGGAAAAGACCCACCGGATCATCGAGTCCAACCTTTCCTATCAAATACTAAACCATGCCCCTCAGCATCTCATCCACCCATACCTTAAATTCCTCCAGGGAAGGCGACTCAACAGGGCAGCCTGTTCCAGTACCCAATGACCCTTTCCATGAAAATTTTTTCCTAATGTCCAGCCTAAACCTCCCCTGGTGGAGCTTGAGGCCACTCCCTCTCGTCCTGTCCCCTGTCACTTGGGAAAAGAGGCCAGCTCCCTCCTCTCTACAACCTCCTTTCAGGTAGTTGTAGAGAGCAATGGGGTCTCCCCTCAGCCTCCTCTTCTACAGGCTAAACAACCCCAGCTCTCCCAGCTGCTCCTCATAAGACTTGTTCTGCAGGACCCTCATGAACTTTGTCATTCTTCTCCGGACATGCTCCAGAGCCTCAACATCCTTCTTGTAGTGAGGGGCCCAGAAATGAACACAGTAGTCAAGGAGCAGTATCACTAGTGCCAAGTACAGAGGGAAAATAACTTCTTTGGACCTGCTGGCCACACCATTTCTGATACAAGCCAAGATGCCATCGGCTTTCTTAGCCACCTGGGCACACTGCTGGCTCATGTACAGTCAGCTGTCAACCAACACTCCCAGATCTTTCTCCTCCAGGCATCCTTCCAGCCAGACTTATCCTAGTCTGTAGCACTGCATAGGGTTGTTGTGCTCCAAGTGCAGGACCTGGCATTTGGCCTTGTTAAACCTCATCCCATTGGACTCTGCCTAGTGGTCCAGCCTGTTCAGATCCCTTTGCAGAGCCTCCCAAACCTCCAGTAGATCGACACTTCTACCCAGCATAGTATCATCCACAAACTTGCTAAGGGTGCACTCGATGCCTTCATTCAGGTCATTGATAAAGACGTTGAACAGGGCTGGACCCAGCACTGAGCCCTGGGGAACCCCACTTGTAACTGGCCTCCAGCTGGAGGTAACTCCATTTATCACCACTCTCTGAGCCCAGCCATCCAACCAGTTTTCTACCTATGAGAGTGTGTGACTATTTATTCCAGAGGTAGCCAGTTTCCTAAGCAGAATGCTGTGAGAAACTGTGCCAAAGGCTTTATTGATGTCCAGGAAGACTATATCCACAGCCTTTCTCTCATCCAGTAGTCGAGTCACTTTACCATAGAAGGCGATCAGGTTAGTTTGGCAAGACCTGCCTTTCATAAACTCATATTGACTGGGCCTGATCACCTGGTTCTCTTGCATGTGCTTCATGATAGCTCTCAAGATCACCTGTTCCATGACTTTCCCTGGCACTGAGGTCAGACTGACAGGCCTGTAGTTTCCTGGATCCTCCCTGCGACCTTTCTTGTGGATGGGCACAACTTCAGCTAGCCTCTAGTCCAGTAGAACTTCCCCAGTCGGCCAGGACTGCTGGAAGATGATGGAAAGGGGTTTGGCAAACACATCAACTAGCTCCTTCAGTACCCTTGGGTGGATCCCATCCGGCCCCATAGACTTATGGGTGTCACACTGGGCAAGCAAGTCTCTAACCGCCTCCTCTTGGACCATAGAAGCCTCATTCTTCTCCTCTAACTCCTGAGTTTGTTCACAGAGGGAACAGCTTTTCTTACTATTAAAGACTGAAACAAAGAAGCCATTAAGTACCTCAGCCTTGTCCTTATCTCCTGTCACTGTTGTTCTATCTGCATCCAATAGGGACTGAATGTTCTCCCTAGTCCTCCTTTTATTGTTAATGTATTTATAGAAAGATTTTTTATTATCTTTCACAGACTTGGCCAATATGATTTCTAGTTGAGCCTTAGCCCTCCTGATTTTTTCCCTACACGATCTCATGTCCCTCCTGTGGTCCACCATGTCCCTCCTGTGTCCCTTCTTCCGAAGTTCATAGATATTTCTCTTCTTTTTGATATCTCTCAAGATCTCCCTACTCAACCAAACTGTTTTTTTCCCCTGCCAGCTCTTTATCTGGGACATGGAGATGGCTTTCTCCTGAGCTGCTAGGATTTCCTTTTTGAAGAGCTCCCAGCCCTCGTGGGCTCCCTCGCCCTTAAGGACTGTCTCCCATGAGACTTTGCCAACTAGCCTTTTGAACAGTCCAAAGTCTGCCCTCTGGACATTTAATTTGACTGTCCTACTCACCCCCCTCATCATCTCACCTAGAACTGAAACCCTATCATCTTGTGATCGCTTTGTCCCAGGTGTCCTCCTACCACTACATCCCCCACAAGGTCTACTCTGTTTACAAACAGCAGGTCCAGGGGGGCACCTTCCCTTGTCGGTTCACTCACCAGTTGTGTGAGGAAGTTGTCTTCCACACTCCAGGAAACTCCTGGACTGCTTCCTTTCTGCTGTATTGCACTGAGAGCAGACATCCGGAAGATTGAAGTCTCTCATGAGGACAAGAGGCACCCATCTAGACACTAACCCCAGCTGTTTATAGAAGAGCTCATCAGCTGCTTCTTCTTGGCTGGATGGCCTGTAACAGACTCCCGTCAAAAAATCTGCCTTCTTTTGGGCTCCTCTGATTTTAACCCTAGGGCACTCGATCTCCTCATCACCACAATTGAGCTCGAGGGTATCAAAGCACTCTCTAACATAGAGGGCTACCCCACCTCCTCTCCTACCCTTCCTATTCCACCTGAAGTATTTATACCCCACCATAGCTGCACTCCAGTGATATGAGTCATCCTACCATGTTTATGTGATGGCAATGACATTGTGTTCTCCTTGCCCTACGACAGCTTCCAGCTCCTCCTTCTTATTGCCTATGCTGCTTGCAGTGGTGTAAATGCACTTTAGCTGGGCTGGTGAACCTTCAGCCCTCATAAAAGGAATATAGTTTATTCCCAATTGACTGGTCCTTGCAATATCTAACCCATCAGTGCCAGTTTCTTCCTTACCGTCACCAGGTGTAATCGCCCTTACTTGCTCTGTGGTGGTGTACTGGTGGTCCTCACCAGCACACAATCTCTCAGGCACTGGTGTCCCACTTCCAGCCTCACTCCCATGTAGCCTGGTCTCATCCCCCTCCCCCTTCACATCTAGTTTAAAGCTTGGTTAATGAACCTAGCTAGATTTTTAGCAAGGATTTTAGTCCCCCTAGGAGACACGCATGTCCCATCCCTAGTATGAAAGCCTGGGGGTCTGTGGGCCACCCCATGATCAAAGAATCCAAAGCCCCTCTCCTCACACCAGGCTCAGAGCCAGGTATTAATAAATTGCTTCTTTTTGATTTCTTGCTCCTCATTACTCAGTATTGAAACTGAGCTAAATACTACTTGAGCCTCAGAGCCCTCCATTGTTCTCCCCAGAGCCCTGAAGTCTCTCTTACTGGCTTGAGACTTTCTGGTCTGTATGTCATCAGTGCCAATTTGAAATACTATTAGAGGATAATAATCTGTCTCTTGGACGAGGGAAGGAAGTTTTCTAGTTACATCCTTCACTGATGCCCCAGGTAAGCACCAGACCTCTCTGTGGAGCGGGTCTAGTCTGCAGATGGGTCCCTCCATTCCTTTTAGAAGAGAGTCCCCTATGACAATCACTCTCCTCTTATTACTAATGGACAATGTTTTTATGTTTTTCTGAGGATGGCGCAGCCTAGGGAAAGATTCTAGGCTGTGGGAGCCATCTTCTTCATCCTTGGGGGTGGATTCCACCTGCAGCGCTTCATATTTGTTCTTCAGGGGGATCTGGGGTTTTGTTGTCTGGGTGGGGGGAGCAGGTTTCCTGTGCTGGGCAGGAACTTGCTGCCATTCCCCATCTCTTGTTCCCCAACCTTGCACTTAACAGGTGGGTGGTGCTCAGACACACCAGCTCCAGCAGCCTGCAGAGTTAGTGAGAGGGCACTGCTCCACTGGTCTCTCTCCCTCTCACATTCCCTGATGGTCTTCAGCCTCTTTACCTCCTCCCTTAGCTCCTCCACCATACGAAGGAGTTCCTCCACTCCAGTGCAGCTTTCACAAGTGGAGCCGGTAACAGAGGCACGAGCTGGTGTGGGAGGGGGGCACTGCCTGCAGCTCAGTGTCTGGGTAGCCGCCTGCGCCCACTGTGGCTCTGTCTGGGTGGCAGCTTCCATCCTGCCTGCTGCAGCACACGGAGCAGCTTTAATCTTCTGCCGGGTGGCCACCACGGTCCTCGGTGTCTTCTGGCTAGTCTCTAGCCCCTCTCTGCACGCTCTCTGCTCGAACTGGCGAGTAAGACTAAAACAGCCCTCGCCTCCCAAGGGACCGTTTAACTCTCCCTCGGGACCGCCGGGACCGCCCCCTCCGTCAGGCCCCGCGCGGGACCGGCCGCTTCCAAGTGTCAGGAGCTCAGAGCCGCCTGCCCCGCTCCCACCTGGGGTTTCCTGGGGTTTTCAAGGCTCAGGGAAGCTCCCCAACAGCCTCAAATAGTCATCCCACCACCCCACCAGTATAAGGAGTAGTCTGGAAATGATATCGTGTACTGTGATCTAATTAGTTTCTAATCTATGGCAGTGAATCTATGCAGTTTTGTACTCTACTTCCTGCACTACGGAATACATAGAGATTTATTAATCAACCTTTATGACTTGACTCAAAGCCTTTGAGAATGATTGTACCTAGAAAAAGTGTTGCTAAATAATACAAAGCCATACAAAGCCATGGAACATTAAGATTTCTCTAAACGATATATTATTTTTTTTCCAGCTGAATTGTTTTGTCCAGTTGCGAGAAGGAATGTAGGCACATGCCTGGGATTGCTGGCGTCCCATCAACCTGTCTGATCAGCAGAGCTACGGCCTGACGGGACATGCAGAACTGCCAGTCAAATGTTAAATGCAATATGCTAAAAAATCTCATGTCTCAGAGTTTAATACACCAAATACATACATCAAATCAGACCCTTCACAAAGCATTGGACTTGGAAGTAAAAAGCACAACTACACATTTCCAGCCAGGAAACACAGGTAAAAAGTGTGTGGCTGCTCTACCACTGCATGACAATGTAGGACCACCATCTGTTTGTAGTGTAAATAGAGTGTTTCTGTTATCTTTGACAATGTACAGGAATTGAAAGTTACTGAAAGAGAGGAGTTGTGAGTTGGTTGTGCCTTTCATCAGGCCTGAGTGCAGGAATGTGTTTGCAGTTGGCAGGAGCACTGTTCAGAATGGGCTGTTACCAACCACAGATCTAATACCAGCCCTAAATCTCTCAACAGGCCTTAGATTATTCACTCATTTTGCCCTAACATTTTTCCTTTTTTCTGTGTAAATAACACATACTCGAAACATGCAGTTTTGTTACCTTTTCTTACTGGTATGGCAAACTAGTATCAAGGTTGATAAATACAGGTTTATGAAATATAATGAGTGCTAGTTCAGCTTTAAAGTAGAACTGTACAATGATAATGATATTCTATCAATTTGATTCTTAATTTTGATTTTAAGTTAGTCATGCAAAATTCTCAGGTAAAATACAAACCAACTAAAAGACAAAAGAAATGGGCCACTTTTGAATGTTAAGCTCAAGTCAAAATAAACATGTCAGTTTCAGGCATCACTGTGAAAAACAGAAGATATAATTTGGCAAGGGAGTGGCTCAAAATATTGTTTTATTAGAGTTTTCAGTCAGATTTCTATTTTTAACATTCAGACAATTACTTCTGAGAAAGCACAGTAGTGTCATACAGATCACTTTGTAAGTCTATTATCACCAAAACATACAGCCAAAAGAGCTACTTCACACTGCAGGTGCAAACACTTTTTGCAAAACTGTCTCTATCTGTTAAATGAAAGCTACAGTTGAATGGATTAGAATGTAACTTGTTTTAAACACCCAGGTAAATATTTTTTTTTTCCCATACTCTTGTAACTATGCTGATTATCCAGAAGAAACCTCCTTGTCTTGTGAAGTGTTTTGCTTTTAACAAGTTAATATCTCTCATGGTTCCCAGGTGGGACATTTTGGGATGGATTTTCAATTAGTATATTTAGCTATAGAATGGAGAGATATGCAGACAACACAGCTTAGATTGCATCTTCCTAAGAAGACTAGGTTGTGCTTTAAACCAGCTTAGATTGTTACATGAAAACAGTGTACTCTGTGTCTTGACAAACTTAAAATCAATGTAGGCATCATACATACAGTTTGATATTTTGCCCCTGAAATTGTTGGCCAACTGCCTCAAAAGATCCAAACTGATACAATTCAATTCCTCAGTTAGTTCAGAGAAAAGCTTTGCATTCCAAATATAGCCACCTCATCCCAAGGTAATAGTACTGAAAACCCGAAGGAACTGAAGAACAGCAGATTAAAATCCAGGCATATTTTTTTTTATAATATTCCAGAATGATCCTAAATCCTATCTTTCCTCAAACTTTGTAAACTCAGCCTGATCAGTGCAATTTTCAACCTAAAACTGTTTCCAATAGAAAGGAAAGAAAATAATTGGAAAAAGTTAAAATAGGATTCAAAGACGATGAAAGCAATTTGTAACTATACTGTGGAAAATGAATTTATTTTTTCTTAAACATACACATCATTCTGTCTATCTGACAACTCCCTTAACATAAAGTTTATATATAAATCTATGTATGAAAAGAAGTACCTAAGGATTTTCTTCTGACAGGTGCTGAATGCCTGAGAGAAGAATCTCAGAGGCTGTCAGGATCCAACTCAAAATACATGATTTTCACAGACAGTGGAATAACTGTGAAAGAACATGTCTCAAATAAAGACTGGTTTACAAACTTCACTTTCTGATCTGAATTGAAACAAACCAACATTTTATATACATAAGAACTTTACTTTTTTGTTGTTGTTGTTTTTATTCAAGTTTTGATTTTATGGGCAGAAATTTGATAAAGGTTAAGTAACAGATTTGTTTGTTTGGTTTTGTTTCCAGTTTCCTATCACTGAAAGTAGGGGAACTGTAAAATTCTCATGAAGTTCTTATTAATTTGCATCTTGGCCTAGAGTCACAATTTCATTGAGATGTGATTGGAATGTTTCTTTTGACACCAAATTAGATCAGAGGAAGTCTCTGGTTATTCAGGTACAGATGTGTCTTCAAACTTCTGCTGGCCTTTTGCAGTCTGAACCATAATCAAATGCTAAACCAGAGAACTTCAACTTTTGCCATAGTATTGGTTGATGCCAAAATGCTAGTGAATACAGCTGAAAAACTTCTTCAGAGTAGAGAACCAAATTATTACAATTTACACTTACAAAAATGAATGAATTAATGTTGTTTCCAAGGTTCAGCTTTTGTATTTCTGGCTCATTTGGACTAGAAACTTACTATGGCTGAAATACAAAATCATGTAATCACAGAATTATACATGCATAGAATCATAGAATAGTTTGGGTCAGAAGAGGCCTTTCAAAAGCCTTCTCGTCCAACCTCCCATAAATGAGTAGGGACATCTTCAACTACATCAGGCTACTCAGAGCCCAGTCCAACCTGACCTTGCAGGTGTCTAGGGTTGGGGCCTCTACCACATCTCTAAGCAACCTGTTCCAGTGTTTCACCATCCTCATCGTAAAACATTTCTTTCTTATATCTAGTCTGAAACTACTCTGTTCTAGTTTAAAACATTATGCCTTGTCTCATCACTGCAGAACGTATTAAAAATTCCATCCCCATCTTTATCCCTTTAAGTGTTAAAATGCCACAACAGGGAGCCTTCTCTTCTCCAAGCTGAACAACCCCAACTCTCTCTGCCTTTCTGTATAGGAGAGGTGTTTCATGTGTCTGATCATTTTTGTGGTCCTCCTCCGGATCTTCTGCAACAGGTGCATGTTTTTCTTTTACTAAGGGCTCCAGAGCTGAGTACAATCAGCATGTGGAGTCTCATGAGAGCAGAGTAGAGGGAGAGGATCACATCGCTTGATCTGCTGGTCATGCTTCTTTTGATGCAGCCCAGGATATGACAGACTTCTCATTACTGATCTCCACTTGGACATTGAGCCATTGAGCTTTACTTTCTGGATATGAACATCTAGCCAATTCTTTATCCACCAAACAGTCCACTCATCAAACCCACATATTTCCAAATTAAGAGAAATGATGTCATGGGGGATTATGTCAAAGATCTTACAGAAGTCCAGAATGATGGTAACTATAGCTCTTCCCTTGCTCACTGATGTAGTCATTCCATCATAGTAGAAGCCTAGGTATGTCAGACAAAACTTGCCCTTAGTGAAGACACGCTGGCAGTCTCAAATCACCTCCCTGTCCTCTATGTGCCTTAGCATTGCTTCTGGGATGAATTTCTAGGCCTATGTGCTCCATATATTTTTGTTAAATTTGGTTTTGTAGTCATTTGGCATGTTTACCAAATCAATTCCCAAATCCAAAATAGTTTTGTGTGTGCTTGTATCATGTTCTTTTGTTTGACTATTTTTGTAAACTAAAAAATAAACTTCAAATTTCACTGAGAGATTTTATCATACTATATATGTATTTTAACAGACTTTTTCTTCAGATTAGATTTGTAGTACAAATTAAGTACAAAATCCTGATCCGTCTATGTGTGAGACAAGGTAAATAAAAGAAAATTCACGCAGCTTAATCCATTTAAATCTTAGTGTTTAATTTCACGCAGATTAGCATGTAAACACAGATAGCTATAATAATACAAAGCATTGCTGAAGACTACTAACATTTTTGTGTACATGAGAAAATTAACAGGCACTACAAGGACTTTATTGGGGAGCTATGCCTAAGTAACTGTCTGTATATATGATTCTGCAATAAAAATTACTTTAGTCTGGAATGACTATACCCCTTTGGAAGTAGAATAATTGCTCTGGAATAATATCACTTTTATTCTGGAAGTGAATGTCTGCACTGGGAAGTTTTTCCAGAATACTTAAATTATACCAAAACAGCAGTAATGGAAAGTACTGAGGAATAACTCTTCTGGTTAATTTCCCCTGTGTATCACAGGCCAAAGGTTGAGTTACACCAGAATATATTACACATAATTATGTGACTGATTGCTGTAGAATAAGAGGGGTTTTAAAACAGAATGACTCTCATTTAAGACAATTACTCATACTCCTTCTCCCCTCTGCAAAAATAATATCCTAGCAATTAAGCCCTGTAACTAAGAGAGCTTTGATAAAAAACAGAGTAAGTTCCAGAGCAGGACATTAAATTATTGTTGCAAATCCCATGCAAATTACAAGGGACATCTATGGCTGGAATTACATTGTTTACTGTTAAATGCACTTGTCCTCTATATCATGTTATCCTTCTTCCATAGTGACAGCTGTCATTGTACTTGGGGGGAAAAAAACAAACAAACAAACTTTTGTATCTGTTCTTACTAAGCGATGGCTATTTAAATAGGTTTATAGGTTTCACTTTGTGTGCTGCAAAGCATGAAAAAACAGGGAACACCATGCAAATTTGCTTTCCTGAAACAAGCCTTGCACTTAGTGTTTCATATAGCTGATGAGAAACACAGAAAGAAGAAAAGAAATAACTTTCAGCACTTAAGAACAGGTACTTGGAGGTAATTAAATAGTATAAACTGAAAGTCAGTAGATGTGACAGATCTCAGTCTTATAGGGAGGCAAAATAAAAAAGATAAGCTAGTGGAGTTTTGTCAAACCATTCATAAGGTTTTTCTTTTCCTCTCAGTTGAAGGAGCTGTATAGTTGGGTGAAATCCAGGATTTGGACTTCATAAAAACTAAGGCTTATGCATACAATTAGGGCTGTGGATAGAGTTTAAAAATAAGAAACATCCGCTTGCACTCCGAGGGCTTACTCTAGTTTGCTGTTATGTACACTAGCCATAGCTTAGCCCTCTGACCCTACACAAGTGTTAAATGAGCAGCACTGTCAGGGGTGCTGTCCCACTCTGCAGAGCTCTAACATGACTCTGGAAGCCTCACAGAGATTTATGTCAGCTACAGAGAAGAACAAGTCAGAGAAAAGGTGCATGAGGGGAGAGATTAGGGTAAGTTTGGTGGCATCTGTGTGTACCAGGTGGCCAAGAAGGCCAATGGCATCTTGGCCTGCATCAGAAACAGCGTGACCAGCAGGTCCAGGGAGGTTATTCTCCCTCTGTACTCGGCACTGGTGAGACCGCAACTCGAGTACTGTGTTCAGTTCTGGGCCCCTCACCACAAGAAGGATGTTGTGACTCTGGAGCGAGTCCAGAGAAGGGCAACGAAGCTGGTGAAGGGGCTGGAGAACAAGCCTTATGAGGAGCAGCTGAGAGAGCTGGGGTTGTTTAGCCTTGAGAAGAGGAGGCTGAGGGGAGACCTTATTGCTCTCTACAACTACCTGAAGGGAGGTTGTGGGGAGGAGGGCGCTGGCCTCTTTTCCCAAGTGACAGGGGACAGGACGAGAGGGAATGGCCTCAAGCTCTGCCAGGGGAGATTTAGGCTTGAGATTAGGAAAAAGTTCTTCACGGAGAGGGTGGTTAGGCATTGGAACGGTCTGCCAAGGGAGGTGATTGAGTCACCGTCCCTGGAGGTGTTTAAGGTTAGGGTGGATGAGGTCCTTAGGGGCATGATTTAGGAATTGGTGGGAATGGTTGGACTCGACGATCCAGTGGGTCTCTTCCAACCTGGTTATTCTGTGATTCTGTGATACCACAGAGGAAAAAAAGGTCCTGTTGAAACAAACTGCTCCTGGCTCTGAGATCTAGGCATTTTGACTAGCATGTTTAGGTGTTTTTCTTGCTCATATTCTGACATGGAATCTCCCCTTCCTGTAACAGATAATATAATCCTTGCAGACTATGTGTCCTGAAGCCTTTGTTTTATTTGCTAGCAACCCACTTCCAGTACACTAGTGATTTGGTGACACCAAGTTTTTGCTGGCTGTGATTATTGTTAGTGGGAATTAGCACTATGAAGGAATAAAATCTTACTTGCAAGAGATAGACTGTGTATATCCACAAACACGATATATGTTTACTTTGGAAGTCACGCTCTTATCTGCTTCCAGGTGATTTTCAAGCAGTGGGATTAATCCTGCAGGACCCAAGAACCTGGGACTTTCATGATGGCTGTGTGTATAACAAATGAACCCTAGAAAGGTGGTTTATGGTTTGGAGGCCTCTCATTTTTAATGATGAATTAAGTGTCCCTGTGTGTTGCATTGTAAAATTTCAGAATAGCTAAGAAAAAAAGTAGAAGATAATCATATTTGTCACCTACAGTTCTCAAGCCATCCTTTTATCCAGTTAGCAGGATATATAATTAACGTGTTTTCAAATGTCTGACATCAACTCTGTAGCCTGTCAGCCTATGAAAACAAGACTCTCTCAGCCTGTGCCTATTTGTCTTTTGTCCTTTTTGTACACTTCTGCTCATGTCAAAGAAATGTGACTGAGGAAGCTGAAGTCTCCAGTAGAGTGGTGTTCCTGTGACTTCTCTGGAAGTAGGTGCTCACTCTAGGAGACAGACCCTATGTGATCACAGTGTTAGCTGAACACCTCGAGAACATAAGCAGAGGAGGGAGAAGTACTACAAGGGTGAGAAAGGCTTCAATAAGAGGTTGTGCTTATATCACCCAAGTAAATAAGTTATGATGCAGACATACAGAAAATCATATTTCAGCTGAACTACTTATTTTCTGGTTTGTTTCTATGCATCTTATAGAATCATAGAATGATTTGAGTTGGAAGGGACCTTAAAGATCAGATAATTCCAACATCCCCTGCCACAGATAGTGACAATTCCATTAGATCAGGTTGTTCAAGGCCCATCCTGCCTTGAACACCTCCAGGGATATGACTTCTTTGAGCAGCCTGATCCAGTGTCTCACCACCCTCACTTAAAAAATTCCATCCTAATATCTATTCTAAGTCCAACCTCTTTCAGGTTAAAACTATTACCCCTCACTCTATCCCTGCACACCCTGAGAAAAAGCCCCTCCTCATCTCTCCTGTAAACCCCCTTGAAGTATTGGAAGGCTGCTTTTATGTCTCCTTGGAGCCTGCTCTTCCAAAGACTAAAAAAGCCTGCCCTCATATGGGAAGTTCTCCAGCCTTCTGATCACCTTCGTAGCTCTCCTCTGGACTCACTTGAACAGATCCATGTCCTTCCTGTGTTCAGGACTCCAGAAATGAATGCAGTGCTCCAGAAGAGTTCTCCTGAGAGTGGGGTAGATGGGGAGAATGACAAGGATGTCATGTGGGATGGTGTTGAAAGCTTAACTCAAGTGCACGTAAATGCTGTCAATTGCTCTTCTCTTATCCACCAGTTCTGTAGCTCTGTTGTAGGCAGCCTCCAAATTCATCAGGCACAATTTACACTTAGTGAAGATGGCTGTCACCAATCACCACCTTATTTTCCATGTGACTCCGCAAAATTTCCAGGAGGACTTACTCCATGATCTTGCCAGTTACAGGGGTGAAACTGACCAGCCTCTGGGTCATCCTTTTTTCCTTTTTTAAAAATGGAACACATATGAAATGCAGTTCTGCTCAGGATGGGCTGGTAGTTCAGTCTTTGGTATCATTAAAAAAAGCTTGCTATGTGTTACTTGTGGTCTTTGGGAAATTTTTGAAGAGTTATGATCAAGTTAATCAAGGAGACTTTAACCTACCAGATATCTGCTGGAAGTACAATACAGTAGAGAGGAAGCAGTCTAGGAGGTTCCTGGAGTGTGTGGAAGTCAACTTCCTCACACAACTGGTGAGTGAGCCAAGAAGGGAAGGCACTCTCTTGGACCTGCTGATTGTGAACAGAGAAAGCCTTGTAGGAGATGTGATGGTTGGAGGACGTGTGGGCAAGGCAATCATGAGGTGGTAGAATTCTAAGTTCTAGGTGAGGTGAGGAGGGGGGTTAGCAGAACGGACACCTTAGACTTCCAGAGGGCAGACTTTGAACTGTTCAGAAGGCCGGTTGATAAAGTCCCATGGGAGACAGTCCTTAAGGGCAAGGGAGCCCAAGAGGACTGAGTGCTCTTGAAGAAGGAAGTCTGTTACAGTGCAAAAGCAAGCTGTCCCCATGTGCTGGAAAATGAGTCTGTGGGGAAAAAAAAAACAGCGTAGTTGAGCAGAGAGATCTGAGTGGATATAAATAAAGAGAGGAAAGTCTATGAGCTTTTAAAGAAGGGGCAGGCACCTTAGGATGAAGTGAGATCATGCAGAGAGAAAATCAAAAACTAAAGCCCAACTAGAGCTTAGACTGGTCAATTCTGTGAAAGATAATGAAAATTCTTTCTACAAATACATCAACAGTATCAACAAAGGAGGAGCAGGGAGAAAATCCAGTCTTTATTGGACACACAGGGAACAACTGTGATGAAGGATGAGGACAAGGCTGAGGTACTTAAAGACTTCTTTGCTTCAGTCTTTAACAGTAAGGAAAGTTGTTCCCTGTGTATAAATCCTCACAAGCTAGAGAAGCGGAACAAAACTCGCATGATCCAAGAGGAAATGTTGCCGACTTGCTTGCCCAGCTTGACACTCATAAGTCTACGGGGCCGGATGGGATCCACCCAAGGGTATTGAAGGAGCTAGTTGATGTGCTTGCCAAACCCCTTTCCATCATCTTCCAGCAGTCCTGGCTGACTGGGGAAGTTCCACTTGACTGGAGGCTGGCTGACGTTATACCCACTTACAAGAAGTGTTGGAGGGAGAATCCAGGGAACTACAGGCCTGTCAGTCTGACTTTAGTGCCAGGGAAAGTCGTGGAACAGGTGATCTTGAGTGCTAACATACAGCACATGCAAGATAATCGAGTGATCAGGCCCAGTCAATATGAGTTTATGAAAGGCAGGTCTTACCAAACTAACCTGATTGTCTTCTGTGACAAGGTGACCCACTTACTGGATGAGGGAAGGGCTGTGGACATGGTCTTCTTGGACTTCAGTACAGCTTTTGACACAGTTTCTAATAGTGTTCAGGTCAGGAAACTGGCTGCCTCTGGAATGGACAGGTGCACCATCTCCTGGGTGGAAAACTGGCCAGGCCCAGAGAGTGGTGGTAAATGGCATTAACTCCAGCTGGAGACCAGTTACAAGTGGTGTCCCCCGGGGCTCAGTCCTGGGTCCAGCCCTGTTCAATGTCTTTATCAATGACCTGGATGAAAGCATTGAGTGCATCCTTAGCAAGTTTGCGGATGATACTATGCTGAGTAGAAGCGTGGATCTGCTTGAGGGCCTCTGCAAAGGGATCTGAAAAGGCTGGACCACTGGGCAGAGTCCAATGGGATGAGGTTTAACAAGGCCAAATGCCAGGTCCTGCACTTGAGGCACAACAACCCTATGCAGTGCTACAGCCTAGGAGAAGTCTGGCTAGAAAGCTGCTCAGAGCAGAAGGACCTGGGAGTGTTGGTTGACAGCTGACTGAACATGAGCCAGCAGTGTGCCCAGGTGGCCAAGGAGGCCAATGGCATCCTGGCTTGTATCAGAAACGGCATGGCTAGCCGATCCAGGGAGGTTATTCTTGCTCTGTACTTGGCACTGGTGAGATCACTCCTTGAATACTGTGTTCATTTCTGGGACCCTCACCACAAGACGGATGTTGAGGCTCTGGAGCGAGTCCAGAGAAGAGCAACGAAGCTGGTGAATGGGCTGGAGAGAAAGTCTTATGAGGAGCGGCAGAGGGAACTGGGGTTGTTTAGCCTTGAGAAGAGGAGGCTGAGGGAAGACCTTATTGCTCTCTATAACTACATGGAAGGAGATTGTGGAGAGGAGGGTGCTGGCCTCTTCTCCCAAGTGGCAGGCAATAGGACAAAGGAGAATGGCCTCAAGATGTGGTAAGGGGTGTTCAGGCTGGACATCAGGAAAATTTTTTTCACGGCAAGGGTCATTGGGCACTGGAACAGGCTGTCTAGGAGGTGGTTGAGTCACCATCCCTTGAGGTATTTAAAAGACAGATAGACAAAGTACTCAAGGACATAGTTTACTGGCAGATAGGTATGGTTGCACTCAATGATCTAAGACACCTTTTCCAACCTAGTTATTCTATGATTCTGTGATTCTTAGTGAGATCTTCAAGAACATAATCACAGGATCTGGCACCAAATTTAAGTTGTCGAGTTATTCTAAATGGGAGCTACCGGGTGATGAGCCTTTTACAAGTCTTGCCCATTAAGAAGTCTGAAAAATGGACAAGTCTTCTCCATAGCATATGTTAAATTTAGTTGCAGCTTTTGCCTTCTTTACATTTGTCTTGCCAACTCTGTGTATGTATTATATTGGATGTGAACATTCCTTTCTCCATTGCTCCTCCCAGGAAGTTAGGCAAATTGCACATGTCTTCTCAACAATGCTCTGTCAATAGCATTTATAGATTATCTGTGTTACAGTTTTGGTCATTATTTCTTATATAGTTCATCGGGATGATAGCAACAGGGAGCACTCCTGGTGATAACACCCACAGTGCTTTTCCTGTAATCTTAGCTGAGGAGATTTCATAGTGTCTGCACAGGGAATGAAGACTGTATTTCACCATCAGAACATTGCTTCTTCCTTTTAACAGTTTGATGCATTAGTATGATGGAATTTACAATATATATGTATATCTACTACTTTTCAGTGTTGAGGCAACAATAATAGATAGGAACACACTGCAGCAGTTGTACATTAACTGATCACTAGATTAAAAAAAGACAAAGCAACGGGTAATACAAGTCAGATGAAGTAAGTAATTTCCAAGCCATGACCTTGCTAGCTATCCTCCCCATCACAAGAGAAATGAGATTCCTGTAACTTATGCAGTGATTCTCCAGTCTCTCCTCTCCATCTCCTTTGTGCTCTTAAGTCCTTTTTCTACTGCATTTTTTGTTTTTAAATTACAGTATTGTTAAAACTAAATAAATACTGTTTTATGAAATAATCAACTATTGAGCTTACTTTAAATCAGTTAAATAGTAGATATACTGCCTATACTCAAATGTCTTTGCCATGGGAACATTCAAGTGAGTCTTTTCTCTTTCATTTTTAATGTCTCTCCTACTCTGGGATGCCTTTTCTCTTCTTTGCCACAGTGTTTTTCATGCCTTTGTTTTACATGTCTTGCATCCCTTGTTTTACTATATCACATCCACAGTAACTGAGAGTCTGAACTGTCACCTCTCTGTACTGACACAGGAGTAACAGAGAAAATGCTGCATGTGGTCTGCTGATATAAGTGATGTAGGATCTACGTACATAGTATGATGTAACTAATGCTACAGTCAGACTCAAAAAAAATCTATGTTTCCCTTCCCTGATTGACTACTTGGTCCCTGGTATAGGATTCCCTTCAGCTCTGCCGTAACATTAAAGTTACTTCACCACTTTATATCTACCTAACACATTGACACCAAATCTGTCTTGATAACTAAGGCTACTGTCTTACTCCAAAACCTGCCATTAATAAATGACCCAGCAATTTTTGTAAATTCAAAGACTTCTGACTTACAGAGCCTGCTACGATCTTCTAATATGACAGCATACAGAGGTATCGTACCATACCAATGATACTATTTCTCCTTTTAGTATGCCTTTGAAAGGACCAAGCAACAGCTAGGAAAACAAAACAAGATGCTATATGCTAGGTATTCTTTTCCAACTGACTTGATTACCTCTCTACCCATAAGATGCAAGTCTGAGGACATTTGCTTTCTGCCCTTTAAAAGCTTCTCAGTTAGCAAAAACAGATTTAAGAAGGACAGTGCTGTTCTCAGGGCAGATTTTGATGGATACCAGCACATTAAATGTCAAACAGAAGAGAAATTTTCTTGTTGGGGTCATTTACTATTGTATTGTATTGTGCAGTGT
This sequence comes from Clamator glandarius, assembly GCA_033459285.1. Classification (NCBI taxonomy): domain Eukaryota; kingdom Metazoa; phylum Chordata; class Aves; order Cuculiformes; family Cuculidae; genus Clamator; species Clamator glandarius. Next base: position 1,804,190 of record JAUNZM010000072.1, on the reverse strand, counting down.
GACTGCTTATCTAGGGTTGCAGAGGTTATTTGCCACAGGGAAGGCTGAGAATGTCATTAGTGCACTGTACCCTGAGATAACCTGCAGTATATCATTAAACCGTCTAATGACTGCATGGCCCATTGACCTCCATCGCTCAGATGGTAACAATGTTTGTTTTTCACAGGCACTAGAGAAATCACTGCTGAGTTATAACTCACCCTTCTCTTGCTGCTGCCGTCACAGTACTTTGTGATATTCAACAGGAAAATTTAGAATGCCGGTAAATGATATGACCTGGTATGTGTATGAATTAATTCTCTGTGTGTGTGTACTGAATCCCTGCTGTCATTGTCTCTCTGCCCCCCGAAATACTCTGGTATATTACTCTTGTCACTGAAATAACATTTTCACCTAGCCATGTCTTGCCATCCACCTTTTGGTTCCACTAGCTGCACTTTTCTCTTAAAAGCATGTTATGTAGCAATGTGGAAGGGAGATGCATCTTGTGATGGAAGAAGCTGAATACATAAATAATTGGCTTCTGTACTGAAAATATCACTTTAGGCCATGACTGTTAAAACACAGCAACTGAAATTCTTAAATTGCTATCTTTTTCTGCTGATGCGAACTATTTACTATCCCTCTTATTAAAGTACTGCTTCCATTAAACCAGGTAATTTCAAAGGCACATAAGACCATTAACTGAAAGGTATTTGCTTTGATTTTTGTGCAGTTTTGTAGTGGGGGTAGATGTCAAGAAAGTGAAGATAAGGTAGTTGTTTATCTAAACTGTTTTGCAGTTAAAATGCAATAAATAAAATTGGTGGTGTTTTCAGTAGATATTAAGCTTTCCTTGTGGTTTAAGATCTATGCAGCAAACTAAATTAACCTGCTGTTTATCCCAATTATGAGCAATTGAACTTTCTGTGCTGGTAAATCAAGGCTAAAGAAGAATGCAAAATACAAATGGAGTAATATTCCAATCATGGGCTTGCTTGAAAACTTTCAGAGAGGGGTATAGCTTTCACTGCCTTCAGTGAATTATGACTACACAGAAAAAGCATTGTGTACTGCTAGAATTAATTAGCATTTCTGGCTCCACTTGGGAGTGACCAGATGTCCACAGCCAAAGCAGGACATCTATCTCTAGCTTTCCAGGATTGGAAAAATGATAGGACAACGCTGTGCGAATAAAGCTATATTATGTTGCTACTGCAAAAATTGCTTCAGCTTTTGGGACTGCCAATAGGAGCAGTAACATAAGCAAGGTTGCTTGCATGGATTTAATGGTGTTTGCACTTCCAAAATCTTGATTCTGTTAATAGACTTACTGAAGTTTTCCTTTTTCAAACAGGAGTAAGTATACTATGTTCCTCAAAGTCCTACTCACTGCCACGTCATCCTTTCAATACACCACCTGTAAAATGAGGTTAATAAAGAATGATATTGTAAAAGTAACTGTGAAATACACAGAAATGTATGTCTGGGACATAGGCTCAGCAAGAATAAATAATCAGGCTGGCTAATGGTATTACGGGTATCAACTCAAATTGGTCTATAGATGACCACAGTTTAAGGATGGTATTAACAATACATGTTATGAGGAGACTAGATAACATTTTACAAAGCTGAATAAACTTGCAACCAAACAGAAGGTCAGTTGTTGCAGTCTAATATAAAATTGGTCATAATCTTGGATACACAAATAGTTGGGAAAAACTTAGCATGAAGATGTGCAAAGGAATTACCACAGCTTAATTTATTTTACTTTTTATATTATATTTTTTATTTTATATTTTACTGTTTGATTTTTAGTTTTTCTTGAGATTATAACATCATGCACTAGTATCAAGTATCTCTGAAATAATTTTGAAGCCAAACTGCCGCCATCCCCCTTCATAAAGTAAAGCTATTGTATCTTAAGCCATAAAATAGTCTGATAATTACCCAGCATGCTTCTGAGTACAAGCCTGCATAGAGGACCCAAAACAGATCCTTTAGGACTTGCAAATTTATCATGAAGATTTCAAATGACACAGATATACCTCCTGCTAAGTCATTTAAATGGTTAATTCTCCTCCCAGTATAAAGGACTTTGTTTAATCTGGGATGGTCTTGCTTCAGCTCTCAACAATGGCGGTTCATTTAGACTCCTCCTGATTCTATTCAGAGCTCTTTATTCTTGTAAGTGTGAAACTGTAAACTCATTTTAAATGGAATAGTAGCTGGTTTCTTTTATCTTTTACTCCTGTGGTCAGTGAAATTTTGCTGGCAAGTAACTAATAGGAAGAATTAAGACTCTCATTCAAGAAGACCAGTGAAGCAGTGAGATGGTAAGAGCAAGATCCAGGAGCTGAGAAAGTTCTGCTTAAATTACTCGACAGTCAGGGGGCAAGAGTGCTAGGTTTATGGGACAGCCTTGCAATATAGTCTTGTGTCTACCAGGAAATAATGGGGTGGAGGGCCCGTAAAGGGTGTGGAAAGCAAAGATGACTTTGTTGTGTTCTCAAATCAAAGGAAGACATGGAACTGACTTCCTGTAATTTGGACACATCAGGCTGGTAAGTTGAGATAGGAAAAGCTCATACAAAGCTATGTGACAGAAATCTTATTTTGTAATTATTTGCAGACTGTGACAAAGCTAATTCTTGCCTGTCTCTCTGCTTAACCAAAGAGACTAACAAGTGAGGCTGACTAATCAGGAGCCCAGTGAGGGATCCAAATCTAAGCTGAAAAAAATGTGTGAACAAATGAATATCTTTTAGCTGGGATTTTAACTCTTTTGGATGCTAGCCCTTCTGGGTTCCATCATTAAAGCCACAAGAGTCTGCTTTTCAATGATGCTTGCATGTAATAATTGGTGTGGTGCTGGTACGAACTATATTGGATACCACATTTCTCATTTGGTATCCTTCAGTACTTAACTGCTTCCTTGTCAGTGTACAGAGGTATTAATTGTGTGTAGGGTGGGTTTGATGAGGGTTTTGATTTTAAAAACTCAGTAGCTATTGTTTATTTCTGTCACAGCTTTTATTATGTCTCAGTGATGGTTTGACAATTTTTGTTTTTAAATTGACAATTCTGATAATGATGATTCAGGAGATCTATGAATCTTCTGGTGGAGAAATCCTCTGTATATTTTTGTTTAATGTATTTGGCAGCATTATAATGGATTTAAAATTACATTTATTGTGTGCATTACTGTGTGACAGAGGATAGATTTCAACCACTAATTTCCCAGGAAACAGCATTATTACTTGATGCAGAAATACTGCTTTTACATATAGGCTACTTATCACAATTTAAACTTGCCCTGTGACAGTGATTCACAAAAACCTAGTGTGCTCTGTGGCCAAACTGGAAAGCTCAGCAAGAGCTGAGTGTTACCAGATTCTCATGCCCAAGATAAAATGTAAGGATTGTGATTACATTAAAGCTACTGTCCCTGTTTCCTGATGTAGCACCTTAATACTGCCTAGTCTAAGACCATCTCCAGCACTGACCTACATGGAGCCTCTCTATCTGACCTTGTCTACTCTTCATATGCAACTGACTAAAGCAGTGGAGCAGGGAACTGGGAAGAGAAGGGCATGACACCCAGCATCTCTCTGCTCTTGGACATGTCAAGGGAAGATTTTTTGATGAGTCCTAATCACTCTGCTTTGTTATTCAAATCTTGTTTTAGACTTGAAAGCATACCATATCCTAAACTGCTTTAGCAGATTTAGCAGACAAGCCAATCTAACAGGTATATGTCATGGGAAAGGCAATCACAGCACAGAACTGCACTGGAGCCCTTTCCATCAATTTCTCATTCAGGCACCTTGAAACTCATTCTCCATCTACATGTAACATCCTTTTTCATACTGAGAGACTCCTGTGAGATATCTTCTGTGAGAGGCTTCGAAAACACGAAGGGTCCTGGGATAGCCCACAGGACTTTTAATTAGCTTTCATAAGTTAATTATGAATCATCTTTGCTTCAACCCATACTTACCTATTCATGGCAGAGCTCCTCTTAAAAGCAGCTACTCTTAACAGCAGCATGGTGTTTTCCTAGCATCCCACCAAACTGCACTGTCATCAGGGAGACTTACAGTCCTTTAACAGACCTTCTTATTAAATGAATTTCCCTAAGTTTGTTACCACAACAAATGCATTCACTTCACATGGCTTCTTCATAAGTTCATGTTCTGTCAGACTGCTGGCCTGTCAGTTAATTAGCCATCATGGGTTAGTCAACAGTAGTTAGATCACCTTCCATGCTTTTCAACCTTCTCACTCTCCTCAACCACTGCACATCCAAAAGGCACTGCCTGCCTGTAATGAGGGGTGCTATTATCAACATGTCTCCTAGCGCATTTTAAACTCTGGGCAAAAATTCCTCTCAACTCTCTTCCTGTGGTTCTGCAATGGCTCCCATTGGCCCGGGGCCATCTTGAAGAATGTTCTTCCCACATTCCTGTGTTCCCCCCCCCCAACAAAACAAACAAACAAAAAACAATCAACCAAAAACCAGAACAAGTGAATGAGGCATTTTCATTCCAAAATGTTCCAGAAAGGGCATGAAATCCAGAAAATTAATCCAGAAAGCGAAACGGCAAATATACAGTTCAATCAGAAGATTTTATTTTAGCTTTGATGTTTTTCCCCTGTGATTTGTACTCGTCTTCCCTCAGTATTCTTCTATTTAGTGTGTGGATGTGAGGGTAAGAATACAGAGAAAACTGATTTTCTTTCTTTTTTTATTTCCCTTCTGAAACTTGCAGAACAGGTTTTGGTTTGTTTCTTTTTTTGAAAAAAAAAAAAAAAAAGTGGTAAGAAAATTCCTTCACTCTCTAATTGGAGAAAGTCATTTGTCAGCCTAATTTACTCCAGTGAGGAAATGTGTTATTACTGCCAAATGGAGTGAGTTTTTCTCTAGATTATTACTCTAATATGAACATTATACTAACCTAAATAAAACAGAATTGGTTTTGTTTTTCCCTCCCTGACAGTAGCTCTAGCTGCCAACTTTTCTGTGCAAACAAGTCATCCTAATGTTATACCTGGATTGCGGTTTTGCAGAAACCTCTGAGACAGCTGTCCTTGACCATTAGTTTCAAAGCATTTCTGTGGCTGCCTAGCTAAACGTGCAGTGAGGTGATTAATGTAGTCAAATCTGGCTGTAGTGTCCCATAGCCACTAAAGACAGAAAGTTAAGCAGTATGAAAAATGTTTTCATTGTAAATGCTGAACTAGAGACCCTACTGAATGTGAACTCATGGTTAATTGCAGTGTACAAGTGAAATCTCCATTTCTAATGTCAAAAAAACTGCTGCTTGCCTGGGTTGGAAAGTAGTATTGACAGGATTGTCCCAGTTTTATCTACTCTTCCTTTTTCAGAATTTTCTTTACTATCTTTCTAGGCCTCATGTTAGTAACTTACTAGAGAGATGTTAATGTGAGGAAAGGCAAAATATACATCCTCGACTTGCTTTTTCCAGGGACTGGGGCTTATTATAAACTATCTAGTTTCAATATTCTTTTTGACACTTTTTTTGGTCTAAAACTAATTTTCTGTCTTTCAAAAAAATTGTTTATATATAACTTCAGAATTCAAAATACCAATGATGATTTCCTGGATGGAAGTTAGCAGCAGATATGTTATAACCTAAATAAAAAATCAAATAGAAGTATTGTGCATGGTAAAGTTCATTATAATACAATCATTAAATCATCCATGAAACTATGACAACATTTTGAAAAATGTTAACTTTGATGTTATTCATTGGAGATATAAAGAGAGCAATTAGTGTTTTTTCTCCTTTGACATCATGACTGATACTCTCTTGCCTTGCCTAACAACCTTTTCTCAGAAACGCAACAAAATGTTATGAAGAAATATTAGAAATTAATTGTGGATGAGTAATATCAACTATACCAAGTACTGTGATCTAATTCTTCTCTCCCATCAACAACTGCTTGCAAAAGTCACATTTAGGAAAGTCACGATTCTGTGATCTGTTCCATTGAATACAAGTCTTTGACTTTCTGCTGCATTCCTTCACCTTGCATTTAGTCTAGATTTGTGTGCACTTGTTCTCTTCTTCAGCAGCCTGAAAGGGTTGAAGAGGTTCATATTTCTTGCTACCAGCCACCTATTCCATTGCTGGGCGTTACCATCCTATCTGGTTTCCTAAGAAAAGAGCAGAGCTAAAGGGCTGGGAGATTTAAACCTTTCCTCTGGTATGGATGGAAAGAGAAGTTTTTTCTTAGCAAGACTCTCCAGGTGTTCAAATCCAATTTGCTTTCCAAGAAAAGTTTTTGCCTTTCTGTTCACTAATTAGAGTAGTCTCAAAACTGAGGAAAACCGTTATGTAATGAGATTAGAAGAACTTTTTCACCTGTGCTTGGAACCTTCAATTCACTCTCCTACTAGTTGATTTTAAGGTGTGTATGCTCATGACCCAAGACAATCTAATTGTAAATTGTACGTTACTTGAAATGGCTAGGGATAACAGACTTTCCTCTAATATGAGCAGACTGAAAAAATATTTTAAGAACTTTTATAAGTTCCTGTATTATTGTTTATTTCATTTCCTCTATAATTGTGCCACTGTAAGACAGCACTGCAATTATAATTGTTTGACACCTTAAAACAGGCTTTTCTCATCTGTATTGAGAACTGGCTTCTCTTTGCTTGACAAGATTTGTCTAAAATGTTAGGCATCTTATCCAAACTATTCCCTTCTGCTGTTCCCTTTGCCATATGTGAAAACAACAATCTATTATACCTCAGTAGACTGAATTGCCTCTATGATTTAAAAAAATCCTTCTACAAATGTTGAAAGAGCGTGCAGCTGAGATGAACCACCAGTTTTCAGATAATGCGACTTAAATTACATGATTCCTAACTTAAAGGAACAAAAATTGCATTAAGAATCTTCTGTATTATTTTTAAACTGTTATTTTTTTATAGTATTACTTACTTTTTGAAGTAAACAGAGCAATTACTTGACAGTGTTTTATAAAATCTTGGATTTATATGAAGAGATCCTTCATTCATGTTATGCATCATTGCAGAACTAGTGAGATCTTTGAAAAAGCTCTTAGTTGTATTCCTAATTATCCTCTTTGCTGCTGTTTAAAATAGTGGTGAAAAATGTACTTACTCTAACTTAGACAAATATAGTCCAACCTAATTCTATACTTCTTTCCAAGCAGCCTGATCCAAAAGTCAACTGAGGTCACTGATTTTAAAATATTTTTCAGTCTTCACTGAAGACATACAGCAGCTTATTTTCTAGCTTCAGGTCATTTGCTGGTACCAAACACAAGTTTTATTTACGCACTCCATTGGTAGAAATCCAGCTAAAAGAGGCAGCCAAGTATTATGGTACAATTTTTCATGATCTTCATGGAAATGAAAGTAGGGATCAAAATCCACTGATTAAAACTCATCCATCTCCGTTGATTTCAAATAGGTCACAGTTAATTTCATGCATTCCTAAAAAGATACACTTCTACTAGCCATGATTCTCAAACTTATTTAAATGAGCAGATGTAAGATTTATCATTATCCAGTGACTTGTGGATGGACACCAGATTATAATGTACTTCTAGAATATTTTTTTTAAAAATATCCATAAATATATTAAAATTGAATTCCTACTGCTTTGTCCTCTTCCTGGACTACAACAGGATATTGAATGTGACTTATCCATTCCTACCTCAGTTCTGTATTACTAAGTGAAATACATCCAACTGGAACATTCAGTGATACAACATAAAATAAGTTAAAAGACAAAAAGTCTCTGCACTTCCTCCTCTAAAATTAACCATATGAGAAATAGTTTAAGAAATTCATCTCAGTTAGTGTCACAGTAAAGTAATTCAAAACGCAATCCCTAAAAGCATCTAAGCTGAATGTTCAGGCCTTGGTACAGTAGACATACTACTCTGGGATGGGTTTCAAAATGTGACTACAAATGTCAGCCAGGAACTCTGCATGTTTTAATATCTAAACTTTCACTGTGCCTCTCCCTCCCTGTTGCTTTTCTTATTTTTTAAAATTTCTTTTAACCTCCAAAGATATTATTAAGAAAGAGGTTTCCATTTTTCAAAACATCACTCTGATTGTGATGTTGAAATCCTAATGATCTCTGCTCATCATCCAAGCGGACCCCGTGCAGCTGTTAATAACTATATGCAGAAGAAGAAACTGCTGGTTCCTTACACTGCCTGTTCTATGGATCTCACATAGCTGAATCACTTGCCTAGTTTCATCCTTTCCCTAAACACTCCATTTCCCCATTACAGCGATAACTGTGGGTCTGTTCCTTCCATAGACAAAATAAATATTCAGAAGTCTAATCAAAAATGTTAAAGATTGTGTTTGAAAACTGTGGCCTTGTAAGTGTCTTTAGCCAGACATATTTAAATGTATGTATGCTGTCAGTACTTTTGAAAGAAACTCTTTTTTCTGACTTAGACCTGAATTGAAGCTGAATTTATTTTACAATTAGAACTGGTCAGAGAATGAAAACAACTCTTTGTGGGAGTTTTGGAAGATTCCAAATTTATCATTGTTCTTCATTAAAAGAAACACATGAAGAGGGAGTCTGAAGGTGTTTGGTAATGAGGAACTTCAGGAAAACTTCTGTCCACACTCAAAGGGAAAGCAAATGCCCATAAGTTAAGTATAGAATGAAAATCTTTGTATCAAGAAGAGAAAATAATGAATAATGATATGCCTGAAGTTGTCACAAAAGTTTGTGTAAAACTTTCCACCAAGTATTATGTTCTTAGCATTTTACTGTTTTCTCCCAAATCATTAAGATTTATATGTGGGAACTGTATTTGTGACTTCTGTAAATCTTTGAAAAATAGTTCAAATATTCTTCTATGAACATTTTTGTTTATTTTTAATTTCACTGCGTGAATAGGACAGACTGTTGTCTAGCCTTGTCCAAGGTCATATGGGCAGCAAATTATTTCAGTGCTGTGTTAGAAACTGAGATACATCAGGGGATGTTCAGACCTTGCTAATGATGACTATTATTGCCAGGATGAAGTTTGTGGCTATGTCCTTGATGTAGGATGGTTCCAAAGAGGGGCAATGAATCCCTGCAGACTTAGGAATACATTGACAAGTGTTACTATGATGTACAACCATTATTGCTGACTATCTTCATCAATGTCTTTTAGCTCCCAGTCAGTGCTGTCTTTATAATTAATTTCCCTCCTTTAAATCTCCAAAATAAGCTCTTGTGAAATTTCACAACTGCACATTCACCCAGATTTTTCAGAGATTAATTCTGGTTAGATTTAACTCAATATGGTTAGACCTGTAACACCATCCTCAGGCTAGATGTCATACCTAAACTGCACTTTTATTACTCTTGAACACTGCTGCAGCCACCTTCATGAAGTTTTGCAGCTAAGCTGAGTTGTGCATTTGCCTTTCAGCCCCCTACTCACCCCTCAGTGGAGGGTTAGAAAACTGATGAACAGGATTTCTGTATTCCTGCTGTTTATTTCATCTATGTTCTTATTCCACAATAGAATTGAAATGTCACCTCTCAAACTTTTCATCAAAGGCCCCAGTAAGAGAGACATGTTCACTTCTTCTCTCCTCAGAGACTAGAAGGGGATTAGTTTAGCCTTCTACTGTTTCTTCTGATGGGAAGTATCTGGTGTTACCTCTCAGTTCACAGAATCACAGAATCACAGAATAAGCAGGTTGGAAAAGACCCACTGGATCGTCGAGTACAACCATTCCCACCAATCCCTAAATCATGCCCCCAAGTACCTCATCCACCCTAACCTTAAACACCTCCAGGGACGGTGACTCAACCACCTCCCTGGGCAGACCGTTCCAATGCCTAACCACCCTCTCCGTGAAGAATTTTTTCCTAATCTCAAGCCTAAATCTCCCCTGGCAGAGCTTGAGGCCATTCCCTCTCGTCCTGTCCCCTGTCACTTGAGAGAAGAGGCCAGCACCCTCTTCTCCACAACCTCCCTTCAGGTAGTTGTAGAGAGTAATAAGGTCTCCCCTCAGCCTCCTCTTCTCCAGGCTAAATAACCTGAGCTCTCCCAGTCGCTTCTCATAAGTTTTGTTCTCCAGCCCCTTCACCAGCTTTGTTGCTCTTCTCTGGACTCGCTCCAGAGCCACAACATCCCTCTTGTGGTGAGGGGCCCAGAACTGTACACAGTATTCGAGGTGCGGTCTCACCAGTGCTGAGTACAGGGGGAGAATAACCTCCCTGGACCTGCTGGTCACGCCATTCCTGATGCAGGCCAAGATGCCATTGGCCTTTTTGGCCACCTGGGCACACTGCTGGCTCATGTTCAGTTGGCTGTCAACCAACACCCCCAGGTCCTTCTCCTCCTGGCAGCTTTCCAGCCAGGCTTCTCCTAGTCTGTAGCACTGCATAGGGTTGTTGTGCCCCAAGTGCAGGACCCGGCATTTGGCCTTGTTAAACCTCATGCCGTTGGTCTCAGCCCAGCGGTCCAGCCTGTTCAGGTCCCTTTGCAGAGCCTCCTGACCCTCCAGCAGATCCACATTTCCACCCAGCTTGGTGTCATCTGCACACTTGCTAAGGGAGGACTCAATGCCTTCATCCAGGTCGTTGATAAAGACATTAAACAGGACTGGACCCAGGACTGAGTCCTGGGGAACCCCACTTGTAACTGGCCTCCAGCTGGATTTAACTCTGTTTGCCACCACCCTCTGGGCCCGGTCATTCAACCAGTTTTTCACCCAGGAGAGTGTGCACCTGTCCAGGCCAGAGGCCGACAATTTCCGAAGCAGAATGCTATGAGAAACTGTATCAAAGGCTTTACTAAGGTCCAAGAAGACCACATCCACAGCCTTTCCCTCGTCCAAGAGTTTAGTTACTCGGTCATAGAAGGTGATCAGGTTACTCTGGCAAGACCTGCCTTTCATGAACCCGTGTTGACTGGGCCTGATCACCCGGTTCTCTTGCAAGTGCTTCTCGATAGCACTCAAAATCACCCGCTCCATGACTTTCCCCAGTACCGAGGTCAGACTGACAGGCTTGTAGTTCCCCGGATCCTCCCTGCGCCCCTTCTTATAGATGGGCACGACATCAGCCAGCCTCCAGTCCAGCGGAACTTCCCCAGTCATCCAGGACTGTTGGAAGATGATGGAAAGGGGTTTGGCCAGCACATCCCCCAGTTCCCTCAAAACTCTTGGGTGGACTCCATCTGGCCCCATAGACTTGTGGGCGTCTAGCCGGGCAAGCAAGTCTCTAACCACCTCCTCTTGGACCTTGGGAATCTCATACTTCTCTTCCAACCCCTGGGGTTGTGCACAGAGGGAACAATTTTCCTTACTGTTAAAGACTGAGGCAAAGTAGGCATTGAGTACTTCAGCCTTGTCTTCGTCTCCTGTTACTCTTGCTCCCTCTGCATGTACTAGGGACTGGAGATTCTCCCTAGCCCTCCTTTTGCTGTTGATGTATTTGTAGAAAGACTTTTTGTTGTCTTTCACAGTCTTGGCCAATTGCATTTCTAGTTGGGCCTTAGCCCTCCTGACTTTTTCCCTGCACATTCTCACTTCCTCCCTATAGTCCACCCAGGATGCCTGCCCTTTCCACCAAAGGTCGTAGACCTTCCTCTTCCTATTGATGTCTCTTAGGACCTCCCTACTCAACCATGCTGGTTTCTTACCCCGCCGGCTACTTTTCCAGAACTTGGGGATGGCTTTCTCCTGAGCTGCTAGGAGTTCCTTCTTGAAGAGCGCCCAGCCCTCATGGACACCTTTGCCTTCAAGGAGCGCCTCCCACGGGACTTTTCCAACCAGTCTTCTGAACAGCCCAACGTCTGCTCTCTGAAAGTTGAGGGCGACTGTTCTGCTAACCTCCTTCTTCATTTTACCCCGCACTGAGAACTCAATCATCTCATAATCACTTTGCCCCAAGCGTCCTCCAACCTTCACATCCCCCACCAGTCCTTCTCTGTTCACAAACAGCAGGTCCAGGAGGGCACCGTCCCTTGTCGGTTCGCTCACCAGCTGTGTGAGGAAGTTGTCTTCCACACACTCCAGGAACCTCCGGGACTGCTTCCTTTCTGCTGTATTATACTCCCAGCCTATATCTGGGAAATTGAAGTCTCCCACAAGGACTAGAGGTAGCGATTTTGAGACTACACTCAGTTGTTTGTAGAAGAGCTCATCAGCTGCTTCTTCTTGGCTGGGTGGTCTATAGCAGACTCCCATCACAATGCCTGCCTGCCCATGGGCTCCTCTGATTTTCACCCACAGGCACTCAGTCCCATCCTGACCGTAGTCCCGTTCGAGGGTATCAAAGCCCTCTCTAACATAGAGGGCTACCCCGCCTCCTCTTCTGCCCTTCCTGTCCTTCCTGAAGAGTTTATACCCCACCATGGGTACGCTCCAGTTGTACGAGTCATCCCACCACGTCTCCGCAATGGCGACGACATCGTAGTCTCCTTGCCCACAGCTTCCAGCTCCTCCTTCTTATTTCCCATGCTGGGTGCATTAGTGTAAATGCACTTCAGCTGGGCAGTTGTAGCTACAGCCTTCGTAATAGGGCTTCTCCCCAGATGAGCGGTCCTTGACTTAACTAAGGCTACAGTGGCAGTTTGCTGCCTACCATCCCCAGGTGCACTCACCCCCTCTTCCTTAGTGGTGATATACTGGCAGGCATCGCCAGCACACCACCTCTTTGCCATTAAAGTCTCACCTCCAGTCTCACTCCCATCCTGCCTGGCCTCCATCCCCTCCCCCCTCACATCTAGTTTAAAGCTTGATTTATGAGCTTAACTAGGTTTTTTGTGAGGGCTTTTGTCCCCCTAGGAGACAGGCGTGTCCCATCCCTGGTACGAAAGCCTGGGGGTGCGTGGGCCTCCCCATGATTAAAGAACCCAAAGCCCCTCTTCTCACACCAGTCCCTAAGCCATTCATTAACCAGTTTCTTATTCCTCATTTCATGCTCCTGATTCCTTAGTATTGGGATGGAGTTGAATATTACCTGTGCCCCAGAGCCCTCGATCATTCTCCCAAGTGCCTTGAAGTCCCTTTTAATGGCTTTAGGCCTTCTACGCTCTATTTCTTCATTACCAATTTGAAAAACTAAGAGCAGGTAGTAGTCCGTATCTTTGACCAAGGAAGGGAGCTTTTTAGTAACGTCCCTCACTGATGCTCCTGGCAAGCAGCAGACCTCCTATGGAGCGGGTCCGGCCTACAGATGGGACCCTCCATACCTTTGAGAAGGGAATCCCCCAAGACAATCACCCTCCTCTTCTTTTTAACCGAGGATGTTTTTAGGGCTGTGGCAGGATGATGGAGTTTTGGAAAAATTTCTAGGCTGTGGGTGCAGCCGTCTTCATCTTTAGGGCTTGGATGCACCCTCAGCACCTCATATTTGTTCCCCAGAGAGATCTGGGGGTTAACTGCCTGGGTGGAGGGAGCAGGTTTCCTTCTCCGGAAAGGAACCTGCTGCCATTCCCCCTCTCTGTCTCTCCCAGCCTTACAGCTTACCGGTGGGTGGTGCTCAGCTTCACTAGCTCCGGCAGCCTGTGAGAGGGTCCTGCTCCACTCATCTATCTCCCTCTCACATTCCCTGATGGTCCTCAGCCTAGCCACTTCCTTCCTCAGCGCTTCCATACGAAGCAGTTCCCCTACCCGAGCACAGCTTCCATAGGAGGAGCCAGTGCCAGAGGTGTGAGCCACTATGAGAGGGGGGCATTGCCTGCAGCCCAGGGTCTGGGTAGCTGCATGTGCCCACCGGGGCTCCGTCTGGGTGGCAGCCTCCACCACGCTTGGTGTGGCCTTAGTCTTAGTTCTGTCCTCCATGTAAAATATGTATATTTATATTTTGTAACAGAAACAGTTTTTGCTAAGGTTTTATTTTTTGGGTTGTTTTTACATATGTGTGATTGTCACACCCTGAGGTAGACCCAGAACTGTATTTAAACGTTTAGTTTATTACCTGTAATGTTACAATTCTAAGTGAAGAATATAAGCTTAAGCTTTGGCCAATATTAGCATCCTCTAAGCGTTTGAAAAGGACTATACGATCTGTACGGGGTTCAGTGATAGAGTCTTTAGATGTTTCCTCAATGCTGCTGCAGGTGAAGTTTCTGCTAATGCTCAGGTGCTTGTGGATTGTGGACGACATCAGGGTGTGTGTGTGTGGGTGTGTGTGGGTGTGTGTGAGTGAGTGTGGGTGAGTGTGGGTGAGTGTGGGTGTGTGAGGATGTGTGTCTCAGACCAGCTGAGAGGGAGTTCTGATTAGTGCTTCCTCCTCTCATTCTCCTGTAGTCCATTCTGGAGTGATAACATCTGGGGTGCCAGTCAGCCTAATCTCCTTTACCATTTGTCAGTGGCTCTGATGGTTGGGGGACAATGGATTGCAGTGCAACCTCCACCCACGTGTAGGAATCCAGAGAACTCCAGGGTCATAGATCAGGATGTTTCCATCACAAAAATTCGTAGTATTTCTATTCACAAATCTTATTAATACTTTTGTTTTGAGGACCACCTTTGAGTCTGTTTTTGTTTTGCACCTCCACATACCTGCTTGGTATGTGGGAGGAGGGGGGTGTGACCATGGGCCAGTTTGGTCATCCTGGTAGGCAAACGAGTGGCAGAGACATAATAGCCCTTTCTCCCCTACTTATCCTGGCTGCACAGGTGGGCTTTGTTATGGACAGTGACATGGAGTGACCACCAGACCTCAGCCTGGCCCCTCTCCACCCCAGGGCTCAGCAAAGCAGCAGACGCTTCAGCAGCTTGGCGGGAGGGAGGATATGTCAGTGATTAATCCTAGTTTTTACATTCCATGGAGGTAGGCAATCTTCTCTTAGCCAGGATGATAATCCTTTTCTCTTCACACACAAATATCAACAAAGCTAAGCCATTGTAAACAAGAGTGTAGTAGCAAGTGCCTTTAATAAGGAGAGATTTAGTGCTGAACAGATGTGCTGTCTGCCAGCAGTGTGTCTCATTTTTCAACTTTTCTTTGGGCTATTAAATTATCAACAGGTGTTCACTAATGGTAAGAGTCATATTTTGTTGATGCTGTGGTGCTGATTCATTCTAACTCTGGGTGAACCAGCACATGTTCAGAGGGTGGTACTGTATCAACACAACCGTGGCAAGCAACCTATGATGTCTCTCTTCCCTCCAGACACTGCAGCACTGTCTCCCTGTCTTGTCTGCTCCCAGGAGTCCAACTCAAATGGCAGCTTAGCAGTTTTGTGCAGGTATTGGCATTCAGCTAAGAGACTGGTAGAGACCCATCACTGGCTGGGTATTTGCCTTGGAGTTAGTCAAAAAATATAAGAGGATCAACGATTAGAGAAAGTTGTCTCAAGGATTAGATGAACATAATAGCATAACTCTGAGCTCAGACTAAGAAACCTTATTTCATTTAAAACAAGGAACTAAATGCAATTTTTCCATTTTACAGGCAAGAGTCTATTCTCATGGACATTTAAGTTACTTTTTCATATAGCATTGAAAACTCTATTAAATTCCTCATCACAAGCAATTTACCAATGTGGGTATATTTTGTTAAGCAAGGTTATAACTTTCAGAATAGCATTTTGTCTACAGATACCAAAGAAAAAGGAACTGACCAAACATTGTTGTTACTAGTACAAGCCAATATCCAGAGATGCTCATCTCTTGTACAAACTTGTGAAACAGTGGTCTTAACCAGTGAAGAACAAATAGATAACTGGACTGAAAAACAGACTCCTTCTAATGTTATATCTCCATGTAATACATTAAGTAATATTATATCATCTAACGGTCTCTTCTTGCTTTAAGAAATAAACAGATTTTGATTAGGATGCACTCTAAGAAAAAAGATAGCATTATCCCATTACATCCATGCTTTAGATGGAAGTTGATTTCAGAAGGTTTGTTGCATTTGTGTCTAAATTCCAAGGAATCAATATGAGAAATAAGTCTCTTATGTAAGGTATATTTGGATACGTACATAGTAGTGATACAGGGCTAGGTGAATTAACAATTGATGAACAGGATAACAATTGTTTAACTTTTTAACAATTAGTCAGGTTGTGATAAGTACAAAGAAAGGACTAACACTTAAGGGTAAACAGAATAGTAATAATTTAGCCGAAGCAACTGACACTTACAGAATAGCAGAATAGAAACTGCTCACACTTAAAGAATACACAGGATGACAGTTGTTTAGCTAAAGCAACATATTTCTATAAGCCTTTGTGGAGGAAAAGGGTCTGTTGCTAGATGATTTCTGATAACCAGGACAAGTCATCTGGACCTATGATAAGAATGGAAAACAACATTGACAAGAATGGCAAGGATCCAGAGAACACGGACGCAGACTGAAGTTAAAGGAAGTTAAGAAAATGGACTTTATCCCTGAGAAGACACTGCACAGGCACAAACAGGAAGAAGACTCTTCTTAAACTCATTATAATAAGAAGTGGGGAAAGATTATGAATATGTATAGGCATTTTTTGGAATATGTAACAGTTTACTGTATAAAGTCAAGACAAGTTGCCATGATGGGCGCACAGTTTTTTTTGAGAAATAATTCTCCCATGCATCTCAGCACTGAAAAAACATACCTACTTTATAACTTCATAAGTTATAGAGTCTTGATTCCACATGTCAGTAGGAGGTTACTATGCTTCAAAGAATTTTTTTTTTTTAAAAAGCCCCTGGTGGCTATGGCACAGAAAGAAACGCAGTTGAGAAGCAGTGGCAGATTGAGGATCAATTTATCATGCTGAATCTGATGGCTGGTCCATTTAGGCCTGTGTTTCTCCTCTCCAAGACCAGCTTTTAGTTGACTGTTCCAGAGGGAGATAAGAATAATGACCAGATATTCAGGCCTATATCCCTTCTAAAACACTTTTGTGTTCCTACAGTATAAAGCCCTGAGCAGTTTCCCTATCCACATCCCACCCTGAATGCTTCGAGTTCCTGATTGTACCAGCACTTTGTAGCACATGAGTTTCACATAGGAAATTTTTCCTCATATTCAGCTTTCAATTTTCCACCTTTAGATTTTGATTCCTGCTTGTGAAGTAGAGTCACTTCTCTTTAGAACACACTTAGAAACTGTGGGTACCTTTATCATGTCAGGCTTTGTATTTTTGGTTTGTAAAATTAACAACTCAGCCTCCTTAAAGAGAAGTTTCTTCACAAGTAGTTAATTCCCAGGGGAAGTTTCTGTCTTTGACATATAGTGCTTTCTGGTCCCTTTGACTCAGGGGCCCTTTGACAAAGGAAAAACCACTGCTTTAGCGTTTTCAGAATAGGTTTCCTTAGTATTTTAAAACTTTTGTAGCTGTGCTTCTCTTGAAGAATAGTGTAGGGTTTCTTTTTTTGTAGGTTTAAGTAGCAAATTTAAAACTAGATAGGAATATTATTTATTCTTGCTGCATAGAGTACTGTCAACATTAAATTTCAGTTGCCATTGCGTCTTCCGTTCTCCTAGTTTGCTTATGTCCCTTTGAAAGTGCTGATAAGGTCTGCTTTCAACAGGGAAATGTGAACTTCCTTATAATCATAGAATCATCATAGAATCATAGAATAACCAGGTTGGAAGAGACCCACCGGATCATCCAGTCCAACCATTCCTATCAAACACTAAACCATGCCCCTTAGCACCTCGTCCACCCGTGCCTTGAACACCTCCAGGGAAGGTGAATCAACCACTTCCCTGGGCAGCCTGTTCCAGTGACCAATGATGCTTGCCATGAAAAAATTTTTTCCTAATGTCCAGAGTAAATCTCCCCTGGCAGAGCTTGTGGCTCATCCTTTCCCCTGTCACTTGGGAGAAGAGGCCAGCACCCTCCTCTCTACAAGCTCCTTTCAGGTAGTTATAGAGAGCAATGAGGTCTCCTCTCAGCCTCCTCTTCTCCAGGCTAAACAACCCCAGCTCTCTCAGCCATTCCTCATAAGGCCTGTTCTCCAGCCCCTTCACCAGCTTTGTTGCTCTTCTCTGGACTCGCTCCAGAGCCTCAACATCCTTCTTGTGATGAGGGGCCCAGAAATGAACACAGTATTCAAGGAGCAGTCTCACCAGTGACGAGTACAGAGGGAAAATAACCTCCCTGGACCTGCTGGTCACACCATTTCTGATACAAGCCAGGATGCCATTGGCCTTCTTGGCCACCTGGGCACACTGCTGGCTCATGTTCAGTTGGCTGTCAACCAACACCCCCAGGTCCTTCTCCTCAAGGCAGCTTTCTACGCAAACTTCTCCTAGTCTGTAGCACTACATGGGGTTGTTGTGCCCCAAGTGCAGGACCCGGCATTTGGCCTTGTTAATCCTCATCCCATTGGACTCTGCCCAGCAGTTCAGCCTGTTCAGATCCCTCTGCAGAGCCTCCCTACCCTCCAGCAGATCCACACTTCCTCCCAGCTTAGTGTCGTCTGCAAACTTGCTAAGGGTGCACTCGATGCCTTCATCCAGGTCATTGATAAAGATATTGAACAGGGCTGGACCCAGGACTGAGTCCCGGGGGACACCACTTGTAACTGGCCTCCAGCTGGATTTAACTCTGTTTACCACCACCCTCTGGGCCCGGCCATCCAACCAGTTTTCCACTCAGGAGAGTGTGCACCTGTCCAGTCCAGAGGCTGACAGTTTCCGTAGCAGAATACAGTAAGAAACTGTGTCAAAGGCTTTACTGAGGTCCAGAAAGACCACATCCACATCCTTTCCCTTCTCCAGCAGCCGAGTCACTTTGTCATAGATGGAGATCAGGTTAGTTTGGCAAGACCTGCCTTTTGTAAACCCATGTTGACTGGGCCTGATCACCCGGTTCTTTTACATGTGCTTCATAATAGCACTCAAGATCACCTGTTCCATGACTTTTCCTGGCACTGAGATCAGACTGACAGGCCTGTAGTTCCCTGGATCCTCCCTGCGACCCTTCTTGTAGATGGGCAAACATCATCCAGCCTCCAGTCCAGTGGAACTTCCCCAGTCATCCAGGACTGCTGGAAGATGATGGAAAGGGCCAGCACATCTGCCAACTCCTTCAATATCCTCGGGTGAATCCCATCTGGCCCCATAGATTTGTGGGTGTCTAGTCTGGCTAGCACGGCTCTGACCACCTCCTCTTAGACCATGGGAACATCATTTTGCTCCTCTAGCTCTGGGGTTTGTACACAGAGGGAGCAACTTTCTCTAGAATTAAAGACCATGCATTCCTTTTTCAAATTTTACAAAAGTCCAGGTTCTTCATTAAGGTGAGATGAGTTTGCATGTTAAGCAGTGATTTGTTTTTTTCAGTACAGAGGAAGACTATATTTTGTTTCTTCAGAATTATAGTACTTACTGGGCAAAGGATGAATTTTATGTGAAATTATAAGCAAATACATTAACATATTTATGAGTTGAAGCTAATTTAAAATTGGATTCTCTTATAGCTATAGTAGCCAGGAATAAAATACTCTTATGTAGCTTCTTTAAATGTTTTATGTATTCAACTATACTGAAAGCTCTCAAATCAAAATGGAAGAAAATTATACATATATTTTTAATGTATCAGGTAAAGTAGTTGTATTCTGTTATGTATTAATTATCACTGCATTATTATAGTGCAGTTTCATTAAAAACAGTCAGTTTCTATGTTGTTGGTAAAGGGCATTTTCATACCTCAGTTTACTTAGTTTAAATTAAACTTTACTTCTGGATTTCCTGGATTTATGGCATCTATGTTGGAGATAATTACAATGACTTTTTGATGTTTGTTTGGTCTCTTCCTTAAATTGCTTTAGTGTATTTTTAACCTTCCTGCACATCAGCATAGTTTTTGTAAGAAAATTAACAAACACACTAACTTAGGCTGACCCAGGCACAGCACCTCAGGATTCCTCTCCATTAGCTCTCTGCCCTGAGGAAATTGTTCCTGCCTTTCAATTTGTGTCTCATTATCAGCTGCCTGTGCAAGTGTCATCAGCTGCACATGGACCAAGACAGTGTGATTGTGAGCGTGGCAGGAACCTGGTATGACTGGCCTACCATCCGACTCTGCTTTGACAGGCAAAAGTACCAGAGGCCTGCTTTGCTGAAAAGCCTCCTCCTGTTGACTTCAATGCAGTCTGTTTTGAGCTGCAGCTGACCTGCACCCTGGTCTGGTCTGACTAAAGGAGCACCTTGATGGCACCTGGGATGACTGTGGGCAGGGATGGCAGTGGGGCAGGAATGGCACATCAGAATTTTAGCTGTTTAGTTGGGGACGTTTAGCATTTTTAGCTGCTAAAAAAGCATTTTGAGGGGTCAAATCTCTACTTCAGTAGGAATACCCATGCTTTCAGATTGTCACTCTCTGGAAATTTTTAACCAGCCTTTCACATTTAAAAATATATTTGCTCCATGGGAACTGTTGTTAAGAGATTTCAGGACTGGAAAGGGTGCAGGTGCCCACAGAGCATTGAACAGCTTTTATGAAAACAAAGCCTCCCTGTGAGGCCCCCAGAAACTGAGACTGCTGTGGGTGACAGCACTACATAAACAGTTGCTTAAGATGCTTCCAATTCATGGCACATTGTAAGGCAGTAGTGCTGTAAACAGACATAGCAAGTACAACAGTCCTTCAGTTTCCCCATACAGCAGTCTATTTTCAGCTACATCCAGTTTTGCCATATTTTAATGCTTCCAGCCTAAACTTCCTACAGGAGTTTGTCTTAGCCTAGTGTTTTTATTATCATAGAATCATAGAATGGTTTGGACTGGAAGGGACCATGAAGGTCATGTAGTCCAACCCCCCTGTGGTGAGCAGGGACATCTTCAGCTAGATCAGGTTGCTCATAAATTTCAGGAAAGCAGACTTGCAGCTTTTCAAGGAGTTACTCGGTAGGACCCCCTGGGATATGGTCCTTGGGGACAAGGGAGCAGAGCAGAGCTGGTAAATATTTAAGATGCGTTCAATAAAGCGCAAGTGTTCAGTTCCCACATGTAGCAAATCATGCAAGAAAGGGAAGAGACCAGTGAGGCTTAGCCAAGGCCTGCTGGTCAAACTCAAAAACAAGAGAGAACTGCATAGGCACTGCAAGCAGGGACAAGTAACCTGGGAAGTGTATAGGGATGCTGCTTGGTTTTGTAGGCATGAGGTCAGGAAGGCTAAGGAGCAGCTGGAGCTGAACTCGGCAAGGGAAGTGAAGACTAACAAGAGGGGCTTATACAAGTATGTCATTAAGAAGAGGAAGGTTAAAGAGAAGCTACCCACACTGATGTTTGAAAACGGTGACCTCGTATTAACAGATGCTATTAACATACTCCAGAACACTGAGGTACTTAACAAATTTTTTGAGTCTGTCTTCAATGACAACTCCTCTCCTCACCTCTCCTGGTTCATGGGGCAACAAGATGATGACCAGGGGGCTAAACCCCCTCCCACAGTAGAGGAGGATCAGATTCATGGCCACCTGAGGAGTCTAGGGGACCTGATGAGATGCATACC
The DNA here is from genome assembly GCA_033459285.1 of Clamator glandarius. Taxonomy (NCBI): domain Eukaryota; kingdom Metazoa; phylum Chordata; class Aves; order Cuculiformes; family Cuculidae; genus Clamator; species Clamator glandarius. Next base: position 1,782,764 of record JAUNZM010000072.1, on the reverse strand, counting down.
AGAGTCCTGAGGGAATTGACTGATGTAGTTGCCAAGCCACTCTCCATAAAATTAGAAAAGTCATAGCAGTCAGGAGAATTCCCTTGTGACTGGACAAGGGTAACATTGTGCCCATTTTTAGAAAGGGTAGAAAAGATGACCCTGAGAACTACTGACCTGTCAGCCTCACCTCTGTGTCTGGGAAGATCATGGAAAAGATCCTCCTAGAAGACATGCTAAAGCACATGGAGGACATGGAGTTGATTAGTGGCAGCCAGCATGGCTTCACCAAGGGCAAATCCTCCCTTACCAACACAGTGGCTTTCTATGATGGGGTAACCACAGCAGTGGACGTGGGAAAAACAATGGATGTGACCTATCTGGACTTCTGTAAACCTTTGACACAGTCCCCCACAACATCCTTCTCTCTAAATTGGAGAGATATGGATTTGATGGGTGGATGGTTGAGTGGATAAGAAACTGGTTGGATGGTTGTATTCAGAGAGTAATAGTCAATGACTCAATGTCCAGATGGAGATCCGTGACAACTGGTGTCTCTCAGGGGTCTGTACTGGGACCAGTGCTGCTTAATATCTTCATCAATGATATTGACAGTGAGATTGAGTGCACCCTTAGCAAGTCTGCAGATGACACGAAGCTGAGTGGTGCAGTTGCCACTCCAGAAGGACAGGATGTCATCCAGAGGACCTGGACAAGCTGGAGAAGTGGGGCTGTGTGAACCTCATGAGGTTCAACAAGAACAAGATCAAGGTCCTACACCTGGGTCGGGGAAATCCCCCTTTTCAGTACATGATGGGGGATGACATGATTGAGAGCAGCCCTGCGGAGAGGGACTTGGGGGTGCTAGTTGATGAGAAACTCACCACGAGCCAGCAGCATGCACTTGGAGCCCAGAAGGCCAACTGTATCCTGGGCTGCATCAAAAGAAGTGTGGCCAGCAGGTCAAGGGAGGTGATTCTGCCCATCTATTCCTCTCTTGTGTGACCCCATTTGGAATATTTTGTCCAGTTTTGGAATCCTCATGAAAAGAAGGCTACGGAACTGTTGGAATGGGTCTAAAAGAGGCTATGAAGATGATCAGAGGAATGAAGCACCTCTGCTACGAGGTGCTTCTAAGTTTAACTTTTTCATCCTGAAGAAAAGAAGGCTCCAGGGAGACCTCACAGGAGGCTTCCAATACCTTAAGGAGGCGTATAAGAACAGGATGAAACAGATTTACTCTGAGAGTATCAGAGATTAATGCCATAAGGAAAAATTGCCTGTTCTGCAATTTCTGTTTCCCCTCCTTTCCATGAAGGTTTCATTTCTTCTGCATTGTGTCTGAAACCTTTGCTTCTGCTTGTCCTGTCCTCTGAACTTATTTTCTCATTTAACTATAATTTGAGGAGGCAGACTCACAAATGCCAGAAATCCACTCCATACCTTCCTTTTTATTTCTGTGCTTCTTTGACAGGGACAGAGTAGTGTGAGATGATAAGAACAAGGTTCATGGTGCATTAGCCTATTTGTGTTGTGACTACATTGTATAGGGCCCTAAGCTAAGGATCTTTAATCTTGTTGGAACCTGTGAGTTCTACTATTGTATGCAAATACTTAAATAGTGAAATACTTTACATAGTTCTGAGCAAAGATTTTCATATTCAACATGTCCTAATTTCTCCAAAATAAGAAAAATGCATCTTATTCTTTCAACAAATATTAGTGGGTGGGCAGATGCTCAGTGAAGGGAGATGCATGACCAGTACTATTCGCATTATTCCTTTTAGGCTAAGGGTGAGTAGAACAGAGAATGTGTGGGATGTGATGGACAGTAAAAAGGATTGCTGATTCATAGCAAGGATAGCAAACCAACTAAAGCCAAATGGTGTTGGGAAAAACGTGTCTAATCAGGTCTCTACATTAATTTATGCGTTATTATAGAGGCATTTCTGAGTGGAAAATAGAACTCTGTTGTTAATACAGGAAGTGGAGAAAAGTAAAAAGAGAATATATTAATTTCATTTTATCCTGTAATATATATCTTGGTTGCATTAATTTCTTGTTTGTTTCTTCTTTGTTTTTAAAGATCAGAACATGATTTTCATTCTTCTCACATTTATTCCCCTCAGCTCAACACGGTTGATGGAGATTCTTAGTATTTCCAGTTTCCTTTCACTGCATAGACTTGATGGAACAAAGTATTATTCAAAATAATGGGGTTGGACAGAATCTGCTCTTGCATTTTTCCAAAGACTCTTTCTCAGGTTTAAAAAGAAAGAAACATTTTGGCTGACCATCTTCTTTAACTTCTGTCTACTTTGCAGTCTTTGGTATTTGGGAATTCTCCTAAGTACTATCCACTTCTCTAAGGGGCTGCCTGAATAGAAAATGCCTCCTACAGAAAGCAGTGTTACTTTAGGGGAAGAATTGTAGCCTGGCATGTTGATCTGCTTTCTGCTGATGTAGAGGGGTTCAGTACTTTATAACTGTCTCTTTGATATTTTTCTGTGGACTAATAGTAAAAATGGAGATTAGAGAATATTGCTGATGCCTCTCCAAAACAAATACAGAGAGAACTAATATGGAGTTTATTTGTGTCTGCTTGGAATATAAAGAAAGTGCACTGCAAAGAAAGTGGTAGTGGATTTACTATTAGATTCTTTTTTTTCCACTTCTGTTTTGCCTTATCCCTCCAGGTACTAGCACTATGCTAGATGTGCAGTTCTTTCAAACCTTGCACACACTAATACTGCTGACTAGACTGACCTCCCTGACATGCAATGAACAAGTTTTCCCTCATGTAAGTCAGAGTGATTTCTGTTTTTGCTTTTTAATTCTTATTTTTAATTCTGAAATTCCTTTCATCTACCAGAACAAACTATTAGTTCTACAGAACTAAAATAGTAGACATACGTGCATAGGAGTGGTACAGATTCTTTTGAGATATTACAAATTTCTTACAGTTCTGTACATTTTGTTAAAAATATTGATTAAAATTAGACTTAAAGTGCAGTAGCAATCATTGTTTCTGTAGCCAAGGATGAATTCCAAGATTAAGTATTAGCTTTAAATGTATCATTTAATCCTAGCAAACAATTAAGTATTAGAACTCACTTCCACACCTGTTGTGAAACAAACTCAGATCCCAGCCACAGCATCATGACATTCTTCAACTGTCCCAATTCTAACCCTTCTCTGATGAAGCTGGTGTTTGCTTTGGCTCATGCAATATCACACATCTGCCCAGTGACATCAACGTCACTTAAATCCTGAAAGGCAGCTGTCTTTCCCCCCTTGAGTCTAGATTGCCTGCCCATAGATCAGCCACTCTTGGTACCCCTCTATAATATAATTTTTAAAAATAAAGAAGCCCTGGTTTAGGTGACTAATTTTGAGATGGTGGACTTTAGATATGGAATAGTTAAGCTGCAAGCATAATTATTTATCCTAGTTAAAGAGGGTAAGTACTGTAGGTGTACACCAACTCAAAAAATTAGGACATGCCACTGGCTTTCAAAAATAGACTCAGTGCCAAGCATCTCTGATACAAGTATTTAGAAGTGGATTTTCAAAGAGTTTCAATGCTATTTCAGATAATTACAAGTCATCATTGGAGCTGCTTGGACTGCTAAGTGTTTTTCAGAAGCATTAAGTTAGTATTTTTATCTTCCACATATAGGATCATACTTGATTTGCTGTTGCTCCCAAGCCAGTGAATGTATGTTGTGGGTTGTTTGAAAACAATAATGTTGCTTTTAGATTCATAATATGATTTCCAGTATGGTTTACTGGATCTACTTTCCTCCAAAGAATAAATAATCCCCATTATTTCCTTGGGAGATTGTTTAAAAGAAATGTATCAGAAAATTTTGCATATAACAATAATGGCTGTTTACAGAATATTAAGTACTCATAAGAATTAATTAAACCTGCTACTGTCTCAATAGTAATAACTCAAAATATCTTTAACTTGAGGACATATCTTAGGTTACTCTTTATTTTTATGCTGGGAGTGTTTTTGTTTGGTTATGTTTTGTCTTGTTTGGTTCCTCTATATAGGTGAAACTGCATAAAATATTCATTCAAGCAATTGTTATAGCATCCAGGCTGTCTAGGAAATCACACTGTCATCTGAACTTTTCACCATGAAATGGGCAACAATTTTCTCAGGGCAAGAGATGATAAAGAGATGAATGAATAATAATTAAGTACAATTACAGAATCTTTGGATTCTTAACATCATGACTGATTGTTAAAAGGAGTTGCTTTGAAGGAAAGATTTGTGGCTGGAGTCCCTAAGCCCCTCAGGCATTGCTTCCAAGCAGGTAGATTTCAGCTTTTTCTGAGGCACAGAGTGTTTAACATTGTCAATAAAGAAATATTTGCAAGCCATTTAGATCCTCTGTGTGCAAAGCTGTCTCCTAGAGTTGGACAGCTCGCCTCATTCTTCCTTGGCTAAATGCACCAAGAAAAATCCTCCTTTCCCAGCAGAATGTTAGCTTGACAAATGTTTTGAAGGCCTGCATTAGACATGGAGAACCTTACAGTTGCAAGAGCTTCCAGATGGATTTTATGTATTTCAAACCAAAGCTAACAGCTTTGGAAGATCTTCCTCTGTTCTCCTTTGGCAGCCTCTACACTAGTCATACGGAATGTGGGGCGTTTTTTCAAAATGCTGTAGTTAGCTTGTAAAACCTTGATGACCATCTTCTGAATGAAAGTTGCAGCAATATTAGGTATGGCTGTTGTCTAGGAGTTTTTTAAGAATTCAGACTCACGAAGATTGTACCTTAGGGTATGAGTTAAATTTGGAAGAATGAGAGCTTAAAACAATTTAATGAAAGATTTTTTTTGCAGATCAATAACAGTCTTTTACTTGATCTGCAGCTCTGGTAAAAAAAGGCAATATAACTGGAGGATGCTGGAGGATAAAGAATAACACAGGAAAAATTATAAATGCCATTCTTTATAGTAGTAGCTCAAAGTTACTTCAAAAGATATGGTAAGTTCTGGGTAATTGATCTGAAAAAGAATAATGCAGAATTAATTGAAGTTCCACAAGAATGAATAGGGGTGTGGAAAAATGCTTGAGAAAAGGGAGGCTAAATTAATCGAGGCTTACAGATCAGGCATGTGACTGCTGCAGTTGAAAATAATGCTGAAAATGCCTTTGATCTTAGTTGCACTACATCAACAACCAAATCCATCAAAGTTGACACAATCACAACATGGAAAATTAAAACAAAGAATACCATGAAGGGAAGCCTGCAACTGCTCTGCCGAGGAAGATCTAGGGATTCTAGACAGTAGCAAGTAAGCTTAAATCCTCTGAATAAATTGATGTTTCTTTACAACATGTGCAATTAATTTATGCTTCTCATGACCATCAGAAGCTTGAAGATGAGCAGATTTACCGGGGGGGGCGGGGGGGTGGGGAGGTGGGAGGGGGGTGTGCAAGGAGGGGAAGAGGAGGAGGGCAGCAAAGAAGGGAAATAATCACTGCTTTATTGAGAAAGCAAAGATCTTGTGTTACAGTGGCACTTCTAAAGGAGAATCAAATTTTAAAGACTTTGGGACACTTCCAGACACTTGAGGCATTTAACATCTTCTGACAGACGAAGATAAACATTTATCATTTATTAAGGTTCAAATCATATCTGCCCTTTGTGGATTCTTACATGTAAGATGACAGTCCCTCTTCCAGGAACAGATAGTGTGGTGTTCTGAATTTGCCAGGCTACTCTTGAGCTTCTATAGCCTGGCAGAAGAAAACTCTACTAGACTCTGTTTCTTCTGAAACAACTGCCATTCATCAGAGGACACTGCACTCATGCATTTGTTGATTTTTAATAGAGTTTAAGAAATTCCTCAAGAGTCTTTGTCTGTTCAGTAAGAATGGAGAGGACATCCTGGCCACCTGAACTGTTGTTCAGCCAGGGAAATGAGGCAGTGTATATTCTCATGACTCTCCTTACTTTGATGATTTGCTTCAACTCCTCATTCCTTAAAAACTTTTTACAGTCATACTCCAAACTTACTTTTAAATTGTATTTTCTCCCTGTGCCATTCTGTAACTCTGTCTTCTCACGTTTGATATGTGTCATTCCTTTTTGACAGTCACATGGCACCTTTCTAAAAAGGGGCCCTTTTAGAGCCAAGCAACACAAGGCCCCATTTGTGTTTACTTTTACTTGTGTGTATTAAATCAACATCAGCAGTAGCAGAACTAACCCCTGTCTGTACCTTTCAGACACAGGTAAGGTGTTCTTTGATATCAGTTTACAGCCTTCTGCTACTCACATCACGCGGGGACTCTTACTGCCTATAGTCATGTTTGGAGAGAAATGCCTATTACCTATTCAGTCCTCCTGAGGTAATACATAGTGGCAGATATGTTTTAGTTAGCTTATTTTTCACAGCTTTTGTTCCTTTTTGACTGGCTTATTGCCATTGTTTTTGTCTGTGGCTATAATTTTGTCTTCTGCTTGCCACCAACTTCACACATGTGCTTTTTAATCATAACATTTTCAAGGGTTTTTTTGCGTCTTCATTGCATTTAATAAGTGGGATATGGAAAAAAGAAGTAGAAGCCTGGACAAAACTGGGGAGGAGGAAAAAACAGGAGAGAAGATGTTTTTAAAAATATCTGGATGAAAAGGATATGTAAGGAATCATGGAATCACCCAATAGTTTGGGTTGTAAGGGACCTCAAAGGTCACCTAATTCCGACCCCCCTGCAATAAGATGGAACACCTCCCACTAGATTGGACTGCCCAAGGTCCCATCCAACCTGACCTTGAATGCTTCTGGGGTGGGGGCATATACAACTTCCTTTGGCAACCTGTGCCTCACAACCCTCATCATGAAGAATTTCTAAAGCCTAATCTAAATCTTCCCCTCTCCAATTTAAAGGCATTCCCCTTTATCCTATCACTACATGCCTTTGTACACAAAGTCCCTCCCCAGTTCTCTTGTAGGCCCTGTTCAGGTATTGGAAGATTACTATAAGGTCTCCTAAAGGCCTTCTTTTCTCCAGGGTGAACAAGCCCAATTCTCTCAGCCTGTCCTTGTAGCAGAGGTGCTCCATTCCTCTGATCATTCTTGCAGCCCTCCTCTGGACCCGTTCCAACAGCTGCAAATCCTTCTTATGTAGAGGATTCCAGAACTGGACACAATACTCCAGATGAGTTCACATAGAAGAGGTATAGACGGGTAGAATCACCTCCCTCAGCCTGCTGGCCATGCTTCTTCTAATGCAGCCCAGGATACGGTTGGCCTTCTGGGCTGCAAGCACTCATTACTAGCTCATGTTGAGCTTTTCATCAACCAGCACCCCTAAGTCCTTCTCTGCAGGGCTGCTCTTGATCACATCATCTTCCATTCTGTACTGAAACCATGGATTGCCCTGACTCAGGTGTAGGACCTTGCATTTGGCCTTATTGACTCTCATGAGATTCAACACACAGGCACACTTCTCCAGCCTGTCCAGGTCCCTCTGGATGACATTTGTCCTTCCAGTGCGGCAACTGCACCACACAGATTGGTGTCATCTGCAAACTTGCTGAGGGTGCACTCAATCTCACTGTCAATATCATTGATGAAGATATTAAGCTGCACTGATCCCAGTATGGACAACTGAGGGACACCACTTGTCATGGATCTCCATCTGGACATTGAGTCATTGACCACTGTTCTCTGTATATGACTATGCAAGCAATTTCTTATCCACCAAACAGTCCATCCATCAAATCCGTATCTCTCCAATTTAGAGAGAAGGATGTTGTGGGGAACCGTGTCAAAGGCTTTACAGAAGTCTTGATAGGTCACATCCATTGGTTTTCCCATGTCCACTGCTGTGGTTACCCCTTCATAGAAAGCCACTAGGTTGGTTGTAGCGATTAAGGTACGGACCCCGTCAACGAGGCAACAAGCGAGATTAACCTTATTGAGCGGGTGCAAACCTTATACAGTGCCTCTGTATCCAGTTACAGCTCTCCCAGTGAATTTCCACCTGTGAGAATCCTGTAGTACAGCGACAGAGTGCAACCCCCTGTTTTCCACAGATGTGCCCCTTACCTTCAAGTTTTCCCCTACTGCATTCCTTTCCTATTAACCCATGGGTCTTAATAAAGATTACAAGGTCTCAATAAGCTAGCAAGCATGAGAACATCGGCTGTTTGTTCTGTGCTTGCCGCTAATATTGCAGGTACCTCAAGGCATCGGCCGCTCACCCCAGCATACAGACTATACTGCAATCTTTATGCCCTTATTTCCCTCTTCTTTTGTTTATAAACATCCTGAACTATTAATTGCTTGTTGTACCTTTCATGGAAAACATAATAGACACATGATTAAACATAGAAATATTTTACTACAGGTACACAGAGTATACTAATGCAAGAAAAGCCATTTTGATTAATGTCTTTAGCTGGCTTTCTGACTTAAGAATCCTTTATAACAAGTTTTTAAATAATCATTCATCTTCAAGCTTCTTTGCCCTGTCCATGAGTGCTGATATAGCCCCAGCATTGTTGCTGTCCGTATTAGTACCACCATCATCTTCATCATAATTGCTGTCTCTGCTTAGATGCGGATGGACACACCGCGCTGGCATCCACTTGTGTCCTTGACCTGTGGAAACACAAGCATATCCTCGATCCCATGTTATTAACTGACATGGTCCTTCCCATTGGCCTGACTCCACAGATTTCAACAATACCCTGGCTCTTTCCTCGCCGAGCCACCGACCCTCTGCTTGCGAAGACGAAAAGATACCTGACTATAGGTGATGGATCCGCTCCCTAATTCTCTCACACATTTAAGCAATTTAATACATACAATGCTTTCCCTAATCTGTTCTGCGGTGTTTCACCCTTCATTCCCCCTTTTTGTTTTAACAACATATTTTCTAGTGTCCGATGGGCTCGTTCTACTATCGCCTGTCTTTGTGTACAATGTGGTATGTCCCTGACATATGTTATTCCCTAGGGTTGAAAAAACTTCTCATGTTGGTCACTTACATATCCCGGCCCATTCCCTGTTTTTACCTGTGCGAGTTCACTATTTCCTTTAAAGATTCCCCTGTATGTGCTGTTGCCCATATCGCATTTGAATATCTGCCAATTGAAACAGGTACATATCTCAGTTTTCCAAATTCAGGTATGTGAGTAATATCTTTTTTGCAAAATTTGTAAAGAGCTTAATCCCCTCAGGTTGGCTCCTGTAGGCTGTAATGGTGTTATTTGTTAACAATCTGGGCATATTTTGTTATGTTCTGGGCTAATTCTAGTGAAATTTTAAATTGCCTACATAGTGCCTTGGCAGACTGATGATAAGATTATGTGGCATTAGTGCTTGTTGAATAATGTTTGGTAGTGGGCCTTGAACTGCCCTGCTGTCAATCTGTCTGCTATTCTGTTCCCTTCAACTATAAATCCTGGAAGTGATGTGTGACTCCAAATGTGCATCACATAAAATTCTGTTTTTCTAGTTGTGACTTGGAACCATAACTGCCTTAACATTAAAAACAAGCTCTCGTTGTTTACCTGTTTTAACCATATTTTTTCTATACATTGTGCTACTCCAGCTACATATAGTGAATCTGTGACTAAATTAAAAGGACTGTGATGCCGTTCAAAGGCCTTTACCACTGCATATAATTCCACTATTTATGTTGATCTTTCTATTGTATACACTACACTTTATTTGCCCACTGTCCTTTTTTCTTTCCACATTAGTACTGCTCTTCCTGTTTTTCCTGAGCCATCAGTAAATACTGTAGGGCCATCAACCAGTCACTTTCTGCGTAAGAGCTTCTGTTCTGTTCTGTCATTGGGATATAAATGATTGTCAGGTCTTTGTCTAATAACTGAATGCTTATTTTTTTTCCCTTGATGATTATCATTGTAATAATTTCAAGTCTAGTGACTATGTTTAAAATATCCACTCAATAATTCATAATGAATCTTTTTAAATTTTCCTCAATATCCCTAAAGGTTGTCTGTCATAGGGCCCAGCAGTTGCTGATCTGATAAGGGGCACTGGAATGCAGAGTGTTCTCAAAAATTGGCATTCCCCTAGAGAGATAACACAGTTAACTCCTCTGGACTTCAGCAAAGCTTAAAAGATTAAAAAAAACTTAGAAAGGAAGGAGAAGGGGGGGTGCCACTCACACATGTACAGCTGCAAGGCTGGGCTTTTTCCATTTTCTCTCTCTCTCTCTCAATCTCTCTCTGTCTCTTTCCTTTTTTAATGTTTTGGTAGGTATTTTAAAATTTTTCCTCCTGAAGAATTTAATTCTAAAGATTCCCAGGTAAATCTATCTGTTTGCTGGCTTAGTGGACATTTGAGATTGAAAGGTCCCAGAGATGTATTTCCAAGATTAATCAAACCCAATTTGTAAGTCTTACAATCATTTGAAGTGCTTCAAACACACACACACATATGACCACTCATTTCAAAGCTAGCTCAATGCATCCATATAACGTTGGTTATGACTAGTCGATAATAACAGAACAAGTATTTCAGTTCCGGTAAAATATTTCTCTTTGTTGCTCTTTGAGTGTTGTACTTTGCAGGTTCATGATTTTTGTAGTTTCTGTGTTCATAGAATCATGGACTGGTCAGTCAAACCAAAGCCTCTGTCTCCCAGTATGCGATTTCCTGCATGAGGTAGAATTGCTGGAAAATAAATCAGCTGAGTAATTCTAATGCCCTTTGGTATAGACCAAGGAGGCATAGGTGCCCAAGCCATTACTTGCATTGCTCTCGTAAAGTCAGCATCAGTCAATTCTGGTAAAACAAGCTATCTTTGTAACGTGTGATCATGCAATTAACTGTGCACTAAGTCCATTTTTTGCATTCTCTAAGGCTAATTGTTTAAGCAAAACTTCTCTAATGGTGATATTGTCTGCCTGCTTATTTAAGGCCTCTTGTAGTTTGTCTAGAAAAGTCATGTAATAAATGCTGTTTTCCAGATTTCTTTTTTATCACAAATACAGGTGCTCCATTCCTCTGATGATTCTTGCAGCCCTCTTCTGGATCCATTCCAACAATTCCATATCCTTCTTACGCAGAGGATTCCAGAACTGGACACAATACTCCAGGTAGGGTCTCACAAAAGCAGAGTACATGGGCAGAATCACCTCACTTAACCCTCTTGCCATGCGTCTTTTTGATGCAGCATAGGATATTACTGTTCTTCTGCACTGTGAGCATGCATTGCCGACTCATGTCAGGCTTCTCATCAATGAGCACCCCCAAGTCCTTCTCCACAGGGCTGCTCTCAATCACATCATCACCCATCCTGTATCGAAACTGTGTATTGCCCCCACCAAAGTGTAGGACCTTGCTTTTGGTCTTGTTGAACCTCGTAAGGTTCACACAGGTCCACTCCTCCAGCTTGTCCAGCTCCCTCGTGATGACATGTTGTCCTTCTGGCCTAAGAACTGCACCACTCAGCTTTGTGACATCTGCAGACTTATTAAGGGTGCACTCAATCTTGCTGTCTGTGTCATTGATGAAGATACTAAACAGCACTATTCCCATCACAGATCCCTAAGGGACACTATTTGTCATGGAAATATTGCTTTGAGTATTGTGGATAAGCTCCATCTTAGCATAGATTCTCCCTTACCCTATTTTCAGTGTTTCTGAAGAGTAATTGATATTAATATGTTCTTAAGAGCTCAAATTTAGTATCAAACTTGCTAAGTATAAACACTCAGTGTATTTTGATCATATGAGAACTTTCAGTTCTGCTTCTGTCACTGCTGCAGTAGACCACTTGATCTGTCAGATATATAAACTTACAAACCAGGAAGAATGAAAGTGTTACTAACATTAGTTAGTGATGACTGTATTTCACCGTAAGTGGATCTAAAAATGACAAATTCCTGAGTTGCTTATACTGAACTGTCTTCTTTTTTTCCCCTCAAAAAAAAAAAAACAACAAACCCCAAACCAAAAACAATAATTGCTTTTCTGGACCCATGAAATGCAAGGTGATGCATTTGAATTACTGTAGCAAGACCTAAAATTTGTGACTACTATTTGTAATCAGAAACAGTGCTTTGGTTTGGTTTTCTTTCTTTTAACAATATTCTGTGTTAGAATTGGATGATTGATTTGATTCCAGTTTAGTTTTTCTTGTCAGATTGTGTAAAGTAACTGTAGGATGAGCGTAGGAGATGCATGACTAGCTTTGACTGACTCAGGAGCTCACTGTGCCAAAGGAATTTTATAACTTGCTACTGGAAGAAAGTGAATTTTCAAAAATCTTGTCCAAATTTTCACTTGAGTCTTAAGAAAACACCTGTATTTACATAGCCAGTCTTTCACCTGTAAGTCAGTTATGTGAAAACATTAATTTCAACCCACATCTACTCTAGGTGTTCAAGTATCATCTGCAAAGATACCAGCTCTGTTTTGTTGTTAGATGTTACGACAAATACCAATTCTTCCCACAATGAATTCCTAAGGTTAGGGAAGAACTGTTTAATTAAAACAAAAGCCAAGCAATCAGGCTTCCCTTCATTTTATCTGTATAAATCGTATTGCCCAACAAATGTATGGCATTCTAGTCTGGGGGACAAGAGTAAAAAGGCCTCTTAATTTTACCGGTTACATATCTAGCTCAGTCTTTTTTTGTAACTGCGGAGTTCATCTCTACATTCAACAGTCGCAGTTTTTTCCCTTACAATCATATATTGAGCATCTTTCAATTTATCGCTGGCACTCTGGTTGTTTTTTTTGTGAAATCCTACTGCAGCATGTTCTCTGTTACTTTTCACCTAATGTAGTCTGCTCTAGTTGCAGTCAATGGAGTCATGTGTAGGGTTTTTCTGCCATCGTTAGGGTGGGAGGTGCACTGCAGCAGCTCAGAAGCAACACTGGAGGGACCCTTAAAAAGGCAAAACAATTGAAAGGGAAGAAACACTTTCTTCTACCTGGAGAGCTTTCAGTTATATGCAGCCAAAACAAAAGAGGCTCGAGCCCCTTGTTCCTGTCCTGCAGTCCTAAATCAGGGCAACAGGGCATAATTGCAGGTAAAAGAGCAATGGGTACAGGTACAGTGAATGAAAACTTTGGTGCCCTCCTACTGTACGTGAAAATGATAGTAAAAACATTTTGTTTCAACCTATTTGGAACCTGCAAGTTACAGATTATCAGATGGGATTCCAGATAAAGAAAGCACAGTTAGAAATTATTATACAGCTAATGATGCAATACCTTATCCAATCACTGAATAGAAGCTGAGTGTCCCATCTTTGTAAATCATCTACCACGAATGGCCTGCATCACTCTCAGTCCTCTGAGTGTAAGTTTTTTTCCTAATACAGTAAAGCTTGCTGCAAGTCCAGCTTCTGCCTGAACAGAGTCTGAGTCCGCAGGTGACTCCTTGGCTTGTCAACCAAAACTGTGAGCTAGTAAAACCATGAGATGGATTTCCAGGGTCCTGGTTTTACCAAACATCAAACTGATCAGTGTGCCTCTTGCATTTCAGAATAGACCAATATTGCCCCACTGTTAGTGGTGACATGCTTATTCAAGTTCATATCATAAAAGTGAGTCAAAAAAAGAAATAATTTTTTTTTCTGAAGTATCTTCAGCAAATGTGGAAGAGTATAAGGAATGGCCAACCTGAGAAAAGACTTCTGTTATATTTTGTATATTACCTTCGAGAAAATGGGTATATAGAAACATATTTGCTGGGAAGAAGCTGACATTTTATAAACTTATATGTTGAATGACTTATTTTAAACCTGTAGTTCATTGTCCATAGACTTCAGTGTTGAAAGTTGGATGCATTTCCTTGAAAGAAGACACTACTGGGCACCTGCCCACAACAAGACTTGAACTAGCTCTGGAGAACTATTTCAGGACTTCAAGGAAATGTGATCCCTTCAGAAGAACTCAGTGGTATTCACTAGCATGTGGTTTGCATGGAGAAGTCAGATGCTCAGATTAGTAGCATGAACATGCCACCTTCCCTCTAACCCAGTGTTCTACCTCTGTCAAACTGGATTTGAAAAAAGGTGACTGAAAGTATCACTGACAATAAGGAGGGCTTTGGTGAGCTTTGGATGAGGCAAGAGAGATTACCCAGTTGTTTGAGATCCTGGTAACAAGCACCAACTGCTACCTCAAAAATGGGAGTGCGGGCTGACAGTGCTGATATTGTGCCTAGACACTTTGCTCCCTTGTGTACTTCTGTTTTCACAATCAGCCTTTTTTATTATTATTTTGGACTGATAAAAAAAAAAGTTATTTGCCTTTTATTTTATACAGGATATAAATAGCCATGGGTAGAAACATCACATTATTGGAATTGATTTTTGTAGATTTGTATTTTATTTGCTTTGATTGCTTTGAGGAATTTGTTTTGTTTTTTTCCCTTGGGATGATTAATAGCATTTTCCCATAAATCACTGTAGATGATCTCAAGTTTCTGAGGTTTACAGTCATTAACATATGAAGTAACCAAACATTGTCTTCTCCTAACTTTAAAGAGTGTATGTCTAGGAGGAATCCTTCCTATTTTTCAAAGCATCAGACAAATGACTCTTGACCTTAGTATAGTCTAAGAGAAGCTGGATTAGAACAAGTATCTGTTCAGCCCTGTATCGTGTATTTTCTGGGAACATTGAGTTCAGGGAAAGAGTGGAGGATTACATGACAGGGTGAAGTCATCTGTCACACATATTCCTCCCACTGCTAGTCCTGAGAAGGACTTGGAACTCACCTTATATGCTTGCTCCATGGTAGTAGAAGGATCAGGCAGGGAAACTTCTAACCCAGCTGCTTTCAGTTCTTAGTAAGTCACCTCACATTGCTCTGCTTTCCTTTGCCCACATGCAAAATGGCCATGATAATGCTTTTGCCTTTGAAAAAAACATTATGGGGTCTGCAGTAAAGGGGAAAAAAAAACAAAACAAAACATGGATACTTCTGGCTGGAGCATTCTCTTTTATTTCACTGGCCATACCTAACAGTCATTTTGTCTGTATCTGGCTGCTTATCTCTCTCCATTGAATCTAATGTGAAAGTACATTCTTTTGCTCTATTTCACATATTTCTAATTCTCTTTCCAACTGTCTATTTATTCATTATTTAGCTTTGCAATTGTATTATTGAACAACTCTACAGATTTCTCAAAAAATGCTTAAACTTCTATTCTGTATCTAAAAAGCCTTTCTTCTGGCATATTGAACAAGCATTGCACCTTGTTCTGGTTTGAGCTGAAGTACAATCCATTTTCTAACTTTTTGTCTAAGTCTTGTATAAGTAACCTCATTTTGAGAAAGTTAACTAGAGTATCTGTCTGTAGAAGTGATAACACTTGAAGTTTATAGTCATCGCCAAGGCCATTGTTCGTACTTATTCCTATAGGAACCAAATTCATCCTTGAACTGGTGAAATTTCATAAGTCAAAGGGGTGAAAAGGGATTGCACCTGCAGGGAGAAGCAAACAGGACAGGTGACCCCAAACTGACCAACAGAGCATTCCGTTCCATATGTATCATACTCGGTATAAAACTGAGGGATCACGAGGCTCAGGATCTCTTCTTCGATGGTTGACATTTAGTAAGGACCCTGTTCCTGATCCTGAATCTGTGCATTCCTGAATTCAGGTCCTGAATCCACCTCCCATCTGCCACGAAGGACAGTCTGCGACTTTTTCCTCCGCCCACTTTGCAGCATCAGTGGTGACATTCAGTCATCGGTGGGGGGGAAGTGGTGTTCAATTTTGTATATTTGTATATAGTTTATTATTTTATTATTGAAAATATTTTCTTTTTTATTATCATTGTTTCATTAAAAGCAACTTTAATTTTAGTTTCCAACCCATAAGCCTTTCTCCCTGATTTCCCCTTTTTCCTGTTCATGGCAAGGACTGGGTTCACAACTGCCCATGTTTAGCTGCTGACCAGACCAGGAGGAGTGCTAAACCATGACATACCTTTATTGTCCCAAAGGGTCAGATTTATCCATGCTCCAGCAAACCACTAAAATTGGGCCTCTTTCTTTTGTTGAAATGTGTTACCTTCCTGGATAGCTTTGCTACTACAGGAAGAAAATGCATAACAATCCCTTAGCTCTTGAGTTATTCTAGGAAAATAAATTCAAGTTTTCATGAGAAACTGTTGAATTCCATCTGGCTATTGCTTACTATATGTGAATTGCCCATATAGCAAGACTAATGTTTTAACCCATGCTGGTCATCTCTTCAGTTTCCTTCTTGAGAAGGAACCATAAGTACTGACATAGCATGTAAGTGTTTTCCACCACTATAGGTGCAATTGCAACAGAGGCTTAATATTTCTTTTTTTCTCAGTGATGTATATTTCTATCTTCACCTAAATGTAATCAATGAAAAGATGTGGCTCAAGTTGTCAGGCCAATGGAAACAGTAGCTCTGAAGGGAGATATGGCTCCATGCATCTTTAAACAAGGTTAATTATGAGCCTTGCCTTAGGGAGATTTCCAAAGTATGTCTAGGAAAGAAAATGTAGGGTAACAACTACAGGAAGGACCACATTACAGGAAATAAGGCCCTGGGATTTTCATTCTTGTCTGCAAAGTGCAACTGGGTGGTTATCCTGCTCCTAACACACTGGGTGGTGTTGGGCTGGGCAAAGCTTTTCTGACTTTCTTGTTTCTTGTTTCTTGTTTCTTGCAAATCTCCATTAATGCCAATTCCATTGCTCATAACCTCTGGGGATTGTCTTCCCTCAACACCTTTACAGCACAATTTGCTTGAAAAATTAGATATTTTTTTTAACAATTGGTTTCCTATCTGCACAAGCCTATGTTATGAGGGAAACATACGTTCTTTCACTGTTGCACCCTACTGAACCTCAGAATTAAACATAGATATTTTTATATATATATGGTATATCTAAAATTGTTACATCACTCAGCTTTCCTTAAGCTGTCTCCCTTTCCACACTTTCCTCTTCTTTAGAGGTGTTAAGACTTCATAGCAGGAAAATATTTGGAAAAGCGACTGTTCTTTTGTAGGTTGTGTTTCGTTGCCTAGATTTAGCACTAATTGACCTTTACTTGTAACCAGTGGTTTTCTTGGATAATGTATAGTGAATCCCAGGCTTGCATGAAAACATACATAAAAGTCATGGAAAATGTCTTACAGGGCTTATCTTTCTTGGCTATTGTCAGGAAGGTGATATGAGTGAGAAACTTCTATAGCACTGCTTTGTTCACAAAAATGAGTCAAAACTCCAAGAATTAGGCCTCTTCCAGTGAAAAGCAGAATAGAAGACACAATCACTTCCCTGTGAGGTTGGTTTTGTTATTTTTGTTTCTTTTTTTCTTTGTTTCTGATTTGGTTTGCTTGTTTGTTTTAAATCTAGTACTGAAGTGTAAGAACAGTATGGGAATACAGACAAGCCCTTATTGTAGCAATAAGCTGTCCAGTCCCTTCCAAACCAAACCATTCCTTGATTACCCAGTTTGGCACCTGAAATGGTGCATGTTAAGAGGAATGGGATCTTTAGGAGGCCTAGCTGTTTGGGACATTTCCTAGACTGCATAAAGGAAGCTGGGTAAGTTGACATATAACGATTTGTCTTTGATTTGGGAGGAAATACTTCCTTTCTGTAAATTTAATGAAAAGGCAATGACCACTTCAGGCTGTAAAGACCTATTGGATTAGAAGTAACTTAAAGCTGCATCATGAAAACATTTTCTTGAAACACTTATGAATTTGGGTTGTTCTGATGCTGAGGGTCTCTGAGATTTTTACAAGGTCTTTGTGAAGTCACTAATAGTATCAGTGTAAAGTAAGATGAACAGGTATGAACAAATATTTCATTAGTACTATAATCACTCCTAATGTATAGTAGTATATGTATAAAAATTTAATACTTTAAATTAGTATGAATCTAAAAAGGTACCAGAGAGTGTATATGAGGCAATATAAGAATTTTCAAAGAAGATACCTTTAAAATCTGCACACACACTTCTGCTACAAAAACAGTCTCGTGAATAAAGAAGAGGTAACAAGCTGTTAGACTAGCTTTATGAAAGTGAGATTTTTATACTAGTAATAAAGAACACTAATTTTACTTCTTCATACTGTTTAGGCAAACCTATGATTTTAACAACCATTCTAATAAGATTCGTCAGAAACATTTAAGAATAGTAATCCTTCTGAATGGAACTCCTTTGAAGGCAATAGTCAACAGCTTGTGATATGAACTGCCTGTCTCCCACACTGGTCAAGAGAGTTCATTTCTTTTTGCACCTCTCCCTCATGCCTGTTGCCTCTGTGTCCACAACAGGTACAGCTTTGCCAACATGATATGTGTTAGATGATATGAGAATCCTACTGTCACCATCAACTATGTCTGTGTATGTCTAGGCTCCTTGTGGATCACATTTATGGACAGGGCTTTGTTGGTCATTGCCTTCCCCACAACGTGGCCAGTTTTGGATCTCTGTCCCCCATAACTGTCTTGGTTCCAATGTTCACACCCAGAAAAGACCTCACCCCCTTCCTGTACCCACAGGCCAGAGAGTGAGGGATCTGAAAATCACTTGATGAAGCATAAGACAGTACAATCATACAAAATCTATGGCTCTGAGAGAGCAGTGCCAAAAGGTAAGTAGAGGCAGAACCAAAGACGACGTTTCAGAATCAGTAGGATGGGAATTCTTGGAGATGCAGATTGTCCTCATGAGAACCTAGGAACAACTAGACCAATCGTTTTCTCTCCTTCCTTTTTTCCTTTGATGTTTTTCAGAATGTGGTCAACAGCACCAGTATTTTTGATATTGTGTAGCATTTTTGGATGGGAAGCAGAAGAGTTGATGAAATTAAGATTTTTAAGAAACCATTTTCCTCTGGAAAAATATTTTTATCAAACATCTTATTCTAGCTCTATCTATTAGGTAAGTAGCATAACAGAAAGAAGCTATTCTTGGCAGGAAATATTAAGAGCTAAATGTGAAAGCACTTACCTGTCTCAGCATAATTACTATTCCAGATAATTATAGTAGACTACAGTGTAGATTCTTCTTTCAGATTTCTTTCTTTGAGATACATATATTCTGCTGTAGAAGCTATGCAGTTTATAGGAATTGTTTTCAGAAGAGAGGGGAAATGTGCTTGGTGGGAAGAACTTTCCTTGCATGAAATTCATCTCAAACTGTCTGTGTTGCAGCTGCATAAAAAAATGTTGAGAGTATGCATGCAAGTAAGGACTAGAAAAATGTCACCAAAATATTTCTCCCCACCAGTAAATTAAAAATTTTAGAACTGATTTACTATTGAAGGAGAAACTCCTTCACTACTTGAATTCAAGTGAAAAATTTGAAGATATTTAAAAATAAAAAATTAGCATAGTTTCTGATTCTGATTAATTTGCTTTACCTTGAATGAACTAGATGGCTCTAGCTAGACTATTACCCATTTGAGCTAGCAATGTCAGCAGCATGTCTGAATCAACTCTAAGGTCAGAGCTTCAAGTTTTGCAAAAAAGAGTCCAGAGTGAAGAAACAAATAGAAAAAAAACTTTGGAGAACTTCTAAAGATGAGAAGCTGAGGCGTAGTCAGAGGCACCAAGAAAGAGGGAATACTTTTCCATTTTATGTCGTCAAGAGTTAGTACAATTTTAAGCAACTGTTCTGAAGTCATTGGGAAATCTCATTAGTATTGCCTCTCCTCTGAAGCAATTATCTATCTTCAAGTACACATGTACAGTTTAGGTTGAATATAGCGAATAACTTAACCTTATGTAATTTCTGGTACCGTAAGTAATCACTGCTTGTAGGGAGTAGGTTTTGATTCTTTTGGGCTTAATGACAGATAGTCTAGTAAACCCTATAGATCATACTCATTTGACAACATTAATGTCATTCAAAAATTGCAGTAATCTATCTAAAAGTTACCCCATAATTTGTGCTCATCCCCAAGATGCTGCTTGCTAAACTATGCACATTGAACAACAGCATAATGTCATTGCCTAACCATTCTGAACAATGCATTCCTAGGGGCCAAATTCAGTACTGCAGAAACTCTACGGAGGTAAGAGCGTTACACCTGTGTGAATTCTTCCCCACTGAACAAAATTCATCTGACTGAAAAAGATATGTTTGAAGGCAGATAGAGCTTTTGTTGACTAACAGGGAGAAAAGCATTAGACTTGCTTTGTCCTTCAAATGTCTGAGATGTCCAGAAAGAAAAAAATTACTTCCCAGGGAAAATTGCATTGCAAAATGCATCCCAAATTTGCATGAGAAAAGAACATACATTTTAACTGGAGAAAGTTTTTGAAAGAAAAAAAAATCAGTTTTCAATTTACAGTCTTTTCACTCTTCAACAGGAAATAAATATCCATGGGCAAATTCCAGGAAACTGAAGTCTGACTTTCATGCTCCTTCATGTGATTTTTACCATCTTCTACTGGAAACTAAAAGTGAGGAAGATTTAGAATGCATGTGTAGATTTCCCAGGAGTATGTCTACAGACAAGAAAACAGAAGCAATCAGGCTTGCAGATAGTAACCTGACAGTTCTCATTTTTCTTCTGAAAGACAACTTTGTTTAGAATAACTACAGTTTTCCCATAAAAACATTTCCGCTTGTTAGAAGGGAACTTTTAATTTTGAACTGCACATGCAACATCAGAGGAACTGTAATCCTCATCCTCAACAACCAGAGATATTTTTTTAAACAAACCACAAAACAGTCAGAAGAGTCTCACACCAAAATATCCTCAAACAAACCAAGTCCTCAAACTGCAATGACTAATAACAAATTTGCTTTCATAAGTTTTCGTCCAACATTCTTGCAGCCACACTGCACACATGGATGCCACCATATCTTATTGCAAGTTCAAAATTGTCCTAGCAGAGGTATCCAAATAGACACAAGTACAAAGGAAAGAAATTAAAATGCTTGTTTGTAGTTCACTTGTAAATCTATGCATTCTCACACTATTGCTTAACAACAACTAGCCAAACATGTGACCACCTAGTATTACCCTCTTTTACAGGCCATAGGAATTTTGGAACATGCAACTTTGGCTTTATGCTACTTTAGCTTTTGAAGAGGAAGCAAGGATTTTCCCTAAATACTTGCATGTCAAGATGTCTCTCAGAATTACAAATATGTAACAGCTTTTAAAGGAGGACTTTTTTTAAAAAAGTAATGCCTTGTTTGTGGAACAAGTTTCGGAGAAGACAATTCTATTTTCTACAAATCACTAAATACTAGTAATGGAGCAGAAGACCTGCCATCTGTAAAGAAATTAGAAAGGGTCCTAAAATGTGACATATCAAGGAAGCATAAGATATTATGCTTCTTTTTCTCACTGTGCTGTTTCAAATTTCCGTTGCAATAGGTGCACCTGAAGTGGAAAAATAAGTTAGAAGAGGAGACAACAGATGTCATCCATTTTGAGCACCGCCATCCTAAACTACAGGAGAAACATGGAAATAATAGAAGCTAGTAGTTGAGTATGTTCACAATACAAATATGATTCTTTTATATGGAGCATATGATAAAAATCAGCAATGCTTTAAACTATGAGAAAAGAATCATGTTCTGCTCAGTATAACTAGTTTACCTACTACAAATCTGGATAAAATTACACTTGAGTGAATAAATATGGAAAATACTGTGATGGGAACAATTCAGTGAAGAGAAAACTTGACAATAACTGGTAAAGTATTTTCTAATGTGGTCTAGGTAAAAAGTTCAGTTTTCTCAGACTCATTTTCTTTCTAATTACAGTGAGAACACAGGTGATTTGCTAGGGTTGTACTAGCCAACTTCCTAAAGGAAATGTTTCCAATGAACTATTTCAACCCTTAATTTAAAAGAGACAGGAAAAGGTGACAGACACCAGAAAGACAGTAAACATGGCTACTAATGTAGCACCTTTCATGATTCTCAAATTCACTATAAGCATGAACCAGTACTGAACTGATGTACTTCAGCAGTCAGTGATCCTAGGTCAGAAATTTTGAGGACTGGTACCACCTGACATGAAGTCATCACGACACCTTCAAAGGCTTTGTATATTTCAACTTATATTTGTCAGAGCAGAATTTGTAGAATAATAGATTAGAAAAGACAGTCTTTAGTTACTTATTTTTGTCATCTGATGTGGTAATAAACTCAGTACAGCAGTAGCCAGATAGCATTTATTTGGATTAAGAGTATTTTTCCATGATGGAAAAATGTTGGATGAACTATATCTGGAATACAGAATAAGTAGGATTCACTTAATCTAATTCTACCTGTGATTAAAAGAGTGGTATATATAAGCTAACAATGTAGGTCCTCTTTGTCATCAGCAGAGAGAGCACTAAAACTGGAGAGTGATTAATTCCCTCCCAATAATGTCGAGATGAGTCACCATTTGGAGTGTTGATATCTCATTCTGTTTGTAAAGAAAGTCCAAAGTTAAAGCACAGGGAGATAAATCCAAGCCTATTTGGACTATGTTACATTACATAATAATTCTTTTTTATTTCTCCCTCACATCATTCATTGGTGTGG
This sequence comes from Clamator glandarius, assembly GCA_033459285.1. Lineage (NCBI taxonomy): Eukaryota > Metazoa > Chordata > Aves > Cuculiformes > Cuculidae > Clamator > Clamator glandarius. Next base: position 1,760,258 of record JAUNZM010000072.1, on the reverse strand, counting down.
CCTTATGCTCTATGGTAAAAAAGATAACCGTAACTTTTGGTGAGCACTGTTTTGTAACTTTCACAGTCACAGAATCACAGAATCACAAAATAACCAGGTTGGAAGAGACCCACCGGATTATCGAGTCCAACCATTCCTATCAAACACTAAACCATGCCCCTTAGCACCTCGTCCACCCGTCTATTAAACACCTCCAGGGAAGGTGACCCAATCACATTCCTGGGCAGCCTATTCCAGTGCCCAATGACCCTTTCTGTGAAAAATTTTTTCCTAATGTCCAGTCTAAATCTCCCCTGGCAGAGCTTGAGGCCATTTCCTCTTGTCCTGTCCCCTGTCACTTGGGAGAAGAGGACATTACCCTCCTCTTTAAAACCTCCTTTCAGTTAGTTATAGAGAGCAATGAGGTCTCCTCTCAGCCTCCTCTTCTCCAGGCTAAACAACCCCAGCTCTCTCAGCTGCTCCTCATAAGTCCTGTTCTCCAGCCCCTTCATCAGCTTTGTTGCTCTTCTCTGGACTCGCTCCAGAGATTCAACATCCTTCTTGTGGTGAGGAGCCCGGAACTGAACACAGTATTCGAGATGTAGTCTCACCAGTGCCGAGTACAGATGGAGGATAACCTTCCTGGACCTACTGGTCACACTGTTTCTGATACAAGCCAAGATGCCATTGGCCTTCTTGGCCACCTGGGCACACTGCTGGCTCATGTTCAGACGTCTGCCAATTGACAGCCCCAGGTCTTTCTCCTCCAGGCAGCTTTCCAGCCAGACTTCTCCTAGTCTGTAGCACTGCATAGCGTTGTTGTGCCCCAAGTGCAGGACCTGGCATTTGGCCTTGTTAAACCTCATGCCGTTGGTCTCAGCCCAGTGGTCCAGCCTGTTCAGATCCCTTTGCAGAGCCTCCCGACCCTCCAGCAGATGCACACTTCCACCCAGCATAGTATCATCCGCAAACTTGCTAAGGGAGCACTCGATGCCTTCATCCAGGTCATTGATAAAGACATTGAACAGGGCTGGACTCAGCACTGAGCCCTGGGGAACCCCACTTGTAACTGGTCTCCAGCTGGAGTTGACTCCATTTACCACCACTCTCTGTTCCCAGCTTGTACTTGTTAAACCTCATCCCATTGGACTCTGCCCATTGGACTCTGCTTGTCCTTGCACAAGCTCTTTCCCAAAGCATGTACATTCACTGCTGTGATAATAGATGCATCTAGAGCCTTGGGATGGCTGTAGGAGCTGGTGGTCTCTGTCTGATGATTATTCAAAGTCTTTTTAGCAACAGTCACCCATACAGAGCTTCTTAGAACACGGTAGAGCATTGTTCTTGAATGACCTGCATGCAACATATGTGGTACTTGCTAGAATATGCATGCTTTGCAAGGTGGAAACTCTTATATACCTCTTAGCAGCTTTACTGATGTTGTAATGACCTAGTCCTGCACAACAAGACTGAACAGAAGGTCTTTTGTATGTTTATGTAGTAGTGATGAGGGTGATGACAATCACCCTAAAGGTTCAGTAGAGATGTAACTCTACTTTTGAGCTCAGTCCAAACTGCAGTAACAGCACCAAGAACTTGGCAAAAAGTTAGCTTTAGCAAATAGCAGTAGTTCATAACTATACAGGACAAGAGCTTATAAAAAATTTGATATTTGGCAATATCAGCCAAAAGTGCCTAGAAAGATGAGGTACATATTTGAGAAGATAAAGCCAGAGAGAGAAAGAAAAAATACAGAAATAAATACAGAAAATACAGAAAAAATACAGGAAAAGGGCATAAAATGGAAAGACAGTAACCACCAAATGGATCCACTGAAGGTCCTGGGCTGTGGTCTTCTGTCAGCAGTTGTGGTCCAAGGGGCAGAGAGTGCATGTAGGGTATTCTTGAGTGTGCAATTTATAGATGAGAGACTGCCCCATATTATGATACGAGGAGTACAAAGAAGGACTCTATGCTGTGCTTGTGCAGTGACTTTGCTGGAAAGTTTTACAAGTGTCATGTGTGTGGTAGTCTCTTCTGGAAGGTTCCTGATTTGAGTCTGGGTGTTCCCGGGGGCTGCGTGCAGATCAAAAGACCCCAGCCCAGGATAATTCTTTGGGTGGGCAGGTGTAGTTTGGGGTGTTTTTACCTCTCCATCCCAGCTAGAGTGATTCAGCAGTATTTGTTCATCAGCCACAGACCCCCCTCCCTTTTCTAACTGAGTTGTCCTGTTATTGGGGTATCAGGATGTTAAGCTGTCAAAGCCTCCAACACATACAGTTTCACAACAATATGAACATTTAAGACATACAAAACAATTTTAAAACAAAGAAACTACAGATGTTTCACACCAAACCTTGAATCAGTCATCAATTGTATGACTTTCTATATATTTATGTAGTGCCAATGACCAGACACATTCCTCAGGCTCTACAAATGTCTTGTTAACACCATTTATTCTTTGGACTAGACTCGTTTCATCAATAATATGGACAGATGGCTTGATATGGTTTCAGCAGGAATCAGATTCCATCAACTCTTTATCTAAAGTTGCCTAGTTTGAGGCTTTTTATAACAATCCATCTGATGCTGCCATACACTATGAATGGGGTTGCAGGATTTATTTGTTCTTTTCCAGTTCCAACTTTCTGCTTCAAGAAATAGTTAATATGCTTCCAAATAACTTCTTATCTGCTATCAGAATTACCTCATTTCTTTCTGTAAGTGTCTGAACAAAAAAAACCCCCATAACCAAAAGAGTCATTATATTTAGTCATGTGGACATAAAATTTCTGATAGAAAGTCTAACCATCAGAATCATCGCTGTAAACATTATATACTTGCTACCCTATTCTCTATGCTTTGAGGTATAACGAGTAACAACTAGTAGATCCAGCCATTCACCATTTCCAATAAATCTGCAATGTCTCCTCAGTCCTTGCAAACATTAAGTATCTGCATGACTTCAAGCTCCATGGCTGTATTTTATCTTCCATTGCAGACAAGTGCTTCAGTGCTCAAGTTACATAGCTACTGACAGCTCTTTGAGATGCTTCCAAAAGGGTCTGAAGACTCAAGGTGGAAGTTCTTTCTAAGCTGCTTTAAAAAAATCCTTCCTATATGACATTGTGAATGGGTTATAATGACAGAGTCCTTCAGAATTACAATTTGATTACAAATATGGGATGTACTCGGAGTCATATTGTATTTATTAATGTCCCAAACCAGCAGTAGGTAGGCCTTTGGTTATTTTGAAGTTGCATGAGTTATATTTTTCAGGTTTTGTTCTCTGAAAGAATGTTTGTTGGCTTTTCTCCTGCTACTTAATGCCAGGAATGGCATGCTTATACTTCAAACTTTTGACAGAATTGCAAGTATTGTGAACGTCACAGAATTTTGCCAGCATTGTGAATACAGGAGCACAAATTCCCCTGATAATTCCCCTGCAGAATGATAAAAATATTTAAGATGCAGGCAGAACCTCATAGGTCAGAAAAAAGAAATGTTCATACTGAAAAATCTGGGCAAATAGGATCTTCTTGAGTGTGTAGCAGCAACAGTTTGAATTTGTAGTACTGGAATACTCATGCTAGGAGCCAAATTTTGTGCTCTGGGCTATTTCTGTTATGGATCTATTTTTCTTGATTTTGAGCTGAGGAAGGGAGCCTGAGAATTGGGAAAAAATAAAGGAAAAATGAAAGGAAGATCTAACTGAAAGGAGAAGTAGTATTCTGTGTGATGGGCTTTGTTGTATTTCTGAAACAGCTCTGCTGAAAAGACTGGAAATTTCAAGGGACCTTCCCCCACAGGCAAACACAACCCAAATTCTCAAAAAAGGCTTCAGTTGGCATTCACATAAGGATTTCGTCCAATATAAAGGCTGAAATGTCCACGAATACAGAACAAGAGCAGCCAACTCTGTACTGCTCCTCAATGCCCCTTTTCTTAAGGAGAGTATGGAGTCAAGGCGACTGGCTCATGATGATGCTTTGATTTCTGTTGGAAACCGTATGTTCTTCTCAGGATACTGCTCATCCACCTTGTGAAGTTTAGTCTATGATCTCTGCTGAGATCTGAAAGCACACATCAGGCCTTTATTCTAAGGAGAATGTATTCGGTTTGTGTGGCAAGATTTTGGTAGAGGTGGGGATACAGGAGTTGTTTCTGTGAGAAGCTGCTAGAAACTTCCCCTGTGTCTGATGGAGCCAATGCCAGCTGGCTGCAAGACAGACACACTGCAGGTCAATGCCAAGATAAACACCACCTCTGTAATAATGTACTTAAGAAGGAGAAAATGTTGCTGCCCAAAAAAAATTGGCAGCTGGAGAAAGGAGTGAGCATATGTGAAAGAAACAACTAAACAGACTTAAAGACTGGTGAAGAAGGAGGGGGAGCATGTGCCCCAAGTGCTGGATCAGAGATTCCCCTCTAGCTTGTGGTGAAGACCATGGTGAGGCAGGCTGAGCCCTTGCAGCCCATGGAAATTAACACTGGAGCAGATATCCACCTGCAGCCTATGGAGGACCACACACTGGAGCTCATGAGTGTCTGAAGGAGGCTGTTGCCACAGGCGAAGCCAGTTCTGCAGCAGGCTCCTGATGGGACCTGTAATCCTGTGGAAAGAATAGCCCACACTGTAACAGGTTTGCTGGCAGGACTTGTGACTCTGTGGGGAACCTATGTTGGGACAGTTCATGAAGCACTGTAGGCCACAGGAAGAACTCACGTTGGAGAAGCCTGTGGAGGACCACCTCCCATGGGAAAGTCTCCACACTGGAGCAGGGTGTAAGAGACCATTATCAAACTGCTTTGGCTCAACATAGCTGTCAACCACAATGATCTTGTAAGAGCTGCCAACCACAGAGACTAACTGTCCCCAATGGAAGAACCACGACATCCACCCAAAGCAAGCCTATCAAGCTGAACACCTGGGCATGCACACATGGAGGACAATGTCTTCCTGGAAATGGGTGGACTGTTCGGAGAAATTGTGGGGACTGGGGTGATAAATGGGGGGGCCTTTCTCTTGGTTGCTTCATTGTTCGGTGGACTCAACCTTGTGTGTGTTGCTGCATGTGTCGTGTGTGTTGCCCCCCTGCCCCCGGTCTTCCTGGAGCTTGGAGCATCATCATCACTCCGTGGCCATGTCTTCATCATCACCTGCACCGAGATCAATCCGACAGGACATCACTGGATTCATGGCAGTGGTAATTAACTGCATCTCTACCGTCTTCTTGCTTAGGGATTCTAACCTTTCCTTTCTTTTCCTCTCTGTCCTGTCACTGTTATCAGTTGTTCCAGAAAATAAAATTCACAAGATTGTAATGCATCTGACCCCATTTGAGTCTTAATCTTGATCTCTTGGGATCGTTTAAGAACACTCCCCGATACTGGATCAGGTCACAGGGGAAGAGTATGAGGAGTCCTTCCCTGGAGGAGAAAGGAGTAGCAAAAACAATGTGTAATGAACTGACCACAACCCCCATTCTCATCCCTCTGTGCTTCTAAGGGGGAGGAGGTAGAGAATTCAGGAATAAAGTTAAACTCAGGAAGAAGGTGAGGTAGCAGGGTGGTATAAGGTGTAAGGTGTTTTTTAAGATTTTGTTTTTCTTTCTCATTATGATACTCTGATTTTATTGGTGATAAATTAAATTAATTTTCCCAAGTTGAATCTAGGTTTGCTTATGAAAGTAATTGATGAATGATATCTCTTTGCACTTATCTGGACCCATGAGCATTTTGTTATGTTTTCTCTCTCCTGTCCAGTGGGTTTAGTGAGCACCTTGCATCCAGACAAGGTCAACACACCCCAAAGAATTATGACCGTCTTCTTCCTCCCCTACAACAGATACAGGTTATAAGAGGACAGTTGACAACCTAGTTTCACCATAGTTAATAGTTTTATTTTTGATGGTGAAAGTCAGGCAAGTTTCTATAGCTATAATTCAGACTTGACACCAGCCATCTGACTCCTCAGTCCTTTCTCATTCAACAGCACATGCCTTCCACTAATTGTTCCAGGGCCATTTCTGTTTTTCATTAGCCCCTGTTCTTAAGCAGATGGTTTGAAATAAATCTGTTCAATAATATCTATATATTTTTTCAGGCAAGCAAGAGCTGTGAGAATGTCTGAAATTATCAAAAGGTACAGTCGACACCACTCTGATGCAGGCATAAATATTTATGTTCCTTCCTACCAGACAGTTTTTCTCAGTCTGTTTTGATCCCTTGTGGCTGTGCTGTATTTCCCTGCTAGAAGGCCTCTACTTGTGCTCTAGTCTGAATTCACACCTCTTTCTGAATATTAAAATTAATTCCTTACTAAGTAACTGAACTTGCTTAATTTTGACAGAAATCATAATCACTCTTCTTTAAGCTCTGATTTCCCCTTTCTAAATAATGATATACGTAAACAGATGATAGGAAGAATTTGCTTTTAGTATCATAGAATCATAGACTCACTGGGTTGGAAAGGATCAACTGGATCATCAGGTCCCATCATTCCATCAGTCACTAAAACATGCCCCTCAGCATACCATCCACCCATCTTTTAAACACCTCCAGGGAAGGTGACTCAACCACCTCCCTAGGCAGCCTGTTCCAGTGCCCAATGACCCTTTCTGTGAAATATTTTTTCCTGATGTCAAGCCTGAACCTCTCCTGGTGGAGCTTGAGGCCATTCCCTCTCATCCTGTTCCCTGTCACTTGGGAAAAGAGGCCAGCACCCTCCTCTCCACAAGCTCCTTTCATGTAGTTATAGAGAGCAATAAGGTCTCCCCTCAGCCTTCTCTTCTCAAGGCTAAACAACCCCAGCTCTCTCAGCCTCTCTTCCCTGGACCTGCTGGTTATGCCGTTTCTGATACAAGACAAGATGCCATTGGCCTTCTTGGCCACCTGGGCACACTGCTGGCTCATGTTCAGTTGGCTGTCAACCAACACTCCCAGGTCCTTCTCCAGGCAGCTTTTTAGCCAGACTTCTCCTAGTTTGTACCTCTGCATAGGGTTGTTGTGCCCCAAGTGCAGGACCCGGCATTTGGCCTTGTTAAACCTCATGCCGTTGGTCTCAGCCCAGCAGTCCAGCCTGTTCAGATACCTTTGCAGAGCCTCCCGACCCTCCAGCAGATCCACACTTCCTCCCAGCTTAGTGTCGTCTGCAAACTTGCTAAGGGTGCACTTGATGCCTTCATCCAGGTCATTGATAAAGACATTGAACAGGGCTGGACCCAGCACTGAGCCCTGGGGAACCCCACTTGTCACTGGCCTCCAGCTGGAGTTAACTCCATTTACCTCCACTCTCTGGGCCCAGTCATTCAACCAGTTTTCCACCTATGAGAGTGTGCGCCTGTTCAGGCCAGAGGCTGACAGTTTCTGAAGCAGAATGCTGTGAGAAACTGTGTCAAAGGCTTTACTGAAGTCCAGGAAGACCACATCCACAGCCTTTCCCTCGTCTAGTAGGTGAGTCACTTTGTCACATTAGACGATCAGGTTAGTCTGGCAAGACCCACCTTTTGTGTAGCTGTGTTGACTGGGCCTGATCACCTGGTTCTCTTGCCTGTGCTTCATGATAGCACTCATGATCACCTGTTCCATGACTATCCCTGGCACTGAGGTCAGTCTGACAGGCCTGTAGTTCCTAGGATCCTCCTCACGACCCCTCTTGTAGATGGGCACCATATCAGCCAGCCTCCAGTCAAGTTGAACTTCCCCGGTCAGCCAGGACTGTTGGAAGATGATGGAAAAGGGTTTGGCCAGCACATCTGCCAGCTCCTTCAATACTCTTGGGTGGATCCCATCTGGCCCATAGACTTGTGGGTATCTAGCTGGATAAACAAGTATCTAATCTCCTCCTCTTGGATCATTGGAACCTCATTCTGCTCCTCTAACTCCTGGGTGTGTTCACAGAAGGAACAACCTCCCTTACAATTAAAGACTGAGGCAATGAAGGCATTAAGTACCTCAGCCTTGTCCTCATCCCCTGTCACTGTTGTTCCTTCTGCATCCAATAGGGATTGTATATTCTCCATAGTACTCCTTTTATTGTTAACATATTTATAGAAAGATTTTTTTTAATATCTTTCACAGACGTGGCCAATCTGATTTCTAGTTGGGCCTTAGCCCACCTGATTTTTTCTCTGCACAATCTCACTTCCTACCTGTAGGTCACCCAAGATGCCTGTCCCTTCTTCCAAAGCTCACAGACCCTCCTCTTCTTTTTGATGTCTCTCAAGATCTCCCTACTCAACCAAGCTTTTAGAACAACTGGTTTTTAGACCTTTTTTTTTTCTTTTAGAACAGCTTTTCAACAACTTTTAGAAGTATCATTGGTATTTTAAGAGAGCAGACAACAGGCAATTATTTCCACTTGCCTTTTTCCTTTCCTGTGGTAATCATCTCTGGTTTTACCAGCTTTGAAAAGTACTGGCACTTTTACCATAATGTTCCTTTATAAACCAAGTACAGATCAACTGGAAGCATGACATGGTTAAATTGAAGGTAACAATTTCCTTGATGCAGTTGCAGATGGCTAATCAGGTGATATCACTGCAGGAGTTAATTGTGTGCCACTGGTACTAGCACCTCTAGCTTGTACCAAAGCTTTGACTAAGAAATGCCAAGCAATGTGCCTTTACATCGATCTTCTGACTGTAAGCACAAGATAGGCAATTGCAGGTACAGATTCTGCTTTGAACCTGTGACTTGATACTCAGTTAAAAAGAAAAAAGTGCAAATTTTGCCAGTATAGGTGTGAATTTTATATTTTTTAAAGCATACGTAGGACTGTATTACATGTACTTATATCAGGGAAAGGGAGCAGGAAGTTCATTGTGGATGTGTCTATTACAGTAGCTCACGATTCAAAGACAATTGTGCTTGTGCTCAATGTACTCCTCCTTTCTCTGAAAGTAGAACACTTATATAGCCACGACTCTGCACCCAAGTAGAAACACGGTCTTACTAACACATGAGAGCAACTCACAGTAGAAGATCCATCTTGCCCAGTAATCTTGTTTTTCTGCTGGATGTCACTGATCAGCAGTAGATATTTACCTAAGAATATGAGAAAGAAGAAGAAAGGTGAGATTCTTGACAGGATCTGGTGGAAACTTCTGTTGTTTAATCTACTCTCCATACATAGTACTGCACTATCCTGTGTTGCATGGCTATGGTTATTTTCCTTCTTACAACTTATGTGTCAGTTCCTTGTCTTTCAAGATTTCTTGTATTGTGTTTAGTACAACAGGGACATGTTTGCCATCCAGATGTAATTGAAAATATAATTGCCTTTTGGAAGAGTTCTCTATTCTATTTCACCAGCTGGGTGTGCTGTTGTTTCTTTCTCCTCGATTGCTAGTCCAGCTGGGATCCAGGAATACACATCATTTTCTTTTCAACAGAGAAGAGACAAACTAATTTCCTTCTAAAGGAATCCAAATAACTGGTCTAAGAAAGTAATTTAAATACTGTCCCCATCTTTATTGAGGAGAAGAGTGGTGCAAACACAAATGCGTCAATTTTGTTCTTCTCATTAAAAATCCCGTTCTCTATAATACATCAGAGTGAACCAGAAGAGAAGAGTTCTCCAGAAAGTGATAATTAAAAACTTGTGTACATAGAATTGTACAATGGGTTGGGTAGGAATATCTTCCTCTAGATCCAGTTGCTCAAATCCTCATCCAACCTGACCTTGAACACTTTCAGTGATGGGATATCCAGAACTTCTCTGGTCAATGTGCCTCAGGAAACCTATTGTAAAGAATTTCTTTGTGAAGTTCAATCTACATCTACCCTTTTCCAGTTTAAAACTCTAACTTCTTATCCTGTTGCTACAGACACTGGTAAAAAGTCTTCATCTTCATTATAAGCCCCTTTTGCATATTGAAAGGCTGCAATATGGTCTCCTCAGAGCCTTCTCTTTGATGAGTTGAACGCCAGCTCTCTCAGACTTTCCTCGCAGGAGAAGGGCTCCAGCACACTGATCATTTTTGTGTCCCTCCTTTCGACCTGCTTTAACTGATCCATGTCTTTATGGTGCTAGGAATGACAGAACTAGATACAGTTCTCCAGGCAGGTCTCACCTGAGCAAAGTAGAGAGGGAGAAAACAGAATCACCCTCCTCACCCTGCTGGCCACACTTCTTTTGATGCAGTCCAGGGTACAATTGTGGGCTGCAAGCAAATATTGCCAGCTCATAACCAATTTTTCATCCACCTGTATTCCTAACTCCTTCTCCATAGGGCTCCTCTCAATCAATTCGTCCTCCAGTATGGACTGATCCAAGTACAGAACCTTGCACTTGGCCTTGTTGAACTTAATGAGGTTCCAATGGATGCACTTTAGTCCTGTCAGTGTTCCTCTGAATGACCCTTCAGTCTAGTGAATCAACTATTCCACTCAACTTGGTGTCGTATGCAAACTTGCTGAGGATGCACTAAATCTCACTATCTACATTGCTGATGAAGAGACTAAACAGTACTGGTCCCAACACAGACCCTTAAGGAACATTACTTATTATTGATTTTCACTTGTTCACTAAGCCATCGACTGTAACTCTGGATGCAGCCATCCAGTCAAGTCCTTATTTAACTAACCAAAAAACCATACCTCTCCAACTGTATCCTGAGTTGCACCAAAAGAACCATAGCCAGTAGGTTGAGGGAGGTGACCTACCCCTCTAATCTGCTTTTGTGACCTGGAGTATTGTGTCCAGTTCTGGAATCCCCAACAGAAAATGTATATGGAACTGCTGAAATGGGTTCAGAGGAGGGCTTCCATGTAAGGACAGGCTGAGAAAGTTTGGCTTGTTCAGCCTGGAGAAGAGAAAGCTTTGAGGAGACCTTATATTGTCCTTCCAGTACCTGAAGGGGGCCTACTAGAGAGCTGGGGAGGGACTTTGTGTACAAAGGCATGTAGTGATAGGGTAAGGGAGAATGACTTTAAATTGGAGAGAGGAAGATTTAGATTAGACTTTAGGAAGAAATTCTTCATGATGAGGTTGGCGAGCCGCTGTAACAGGTTGCCCAGGGAAGTTGTGGATGCCTCCTCCCTGGAGGTGTTCAAGGCCAGGTTGAATGGGACTTTGAGCAACCTGGTTTGGTGGGAGGTGTCCCTGCCCATGGCAGGGGGGTTGGAAGTAGATGACCTCTAAGGTCCCTTCCAACTCAAACCAGTCTCTGATTCTATGCTTCTATGCTTCTATGCTTCTATGCTTCTATGCTTCTATGCTTCTATGCTTCTATGATTTTAGAGATAAGAATGTTATGGGGCACTATTTCAAAGGCCTTACAGAAGTCCAAGTAGATGACATCTGTAGCTTTTGCCTTATCCACTTTTACAGTCACTCCAGTGCAGAAGGTCACCAGAGTTATCAGGCACAATTTGCCGTTTCTGGAGCCCTCCTGGCTATTTCTAATAACCTCCTTGTCTTGCATATGTTTTGACACATCTTTTAGGAAGATCCGTTCCATGATCTTACCAAGCACAAAGGTGGGGGCGACTAGTTGGCCCAGGGCTTTACTTTTTACCCTTTTAAAAATGGGTGTGATGTTTCCCTTTCTTCCAGTCACTGCAGACTTTGCCTGACTGCCGTGACTTTTCAAATATGACGGAGAGTACCTTGACAACTTTATGGACCAATTACCTCAGGATCCTGGCACACAGGATCCCATGGACATATATTCGTTCAGTTCAGATTCCTCAGGTTGCCTCAAACCTGATCTTCTCCTATGATGGGAAGAACCTCTCATCCTCACAGTCAAGGTGAAAGGGAAAAACTATCTTACTTGGAGAAACAACATTTCATTCTGCTACTCACTGCAAGGTCCTTTTCTGCCCATGACATACATATGCGAAACATTCCTTCCATATGATATTCCTGAGAGACATGTTTTCTGTACTTATTACAAAACTATGTTGTTAAAGTTGCAGTGCATACTGATATGAAGACTCAGTCATGGTGGTATTGATAAGGACATGAAGAGGCAAGGTAATGGGTTGAGAAGAGAAAGGCAAAATTATATTCAATGGGACACAAAAGGGTTCTCCAAACAGCATTAAGGGAGAAGTGTTTGTTTAATATTTGAGGTTGAAGGAGGGATAAGGTCTATGATGCTACATGACCAATGATAAATCATTGCTGTTCTATGTTAGTGTATTAACTAACTGGACAAATGATAATAGTCACTATACAGAAATCTAACACCTTCCTAATTTTTTGTTGGGGATATTGCTGTTAACAATATTAGGGGTTTATTATGGGTAGGATAATGGGGGAGTGACTGCATTTTGGTGCTGATGCTGTGAGGATGAAGGGCTCTGTGTAGCAAAAGGCTCTGTGTGCAAGTGTTTGTGTGTAGGATGGATCCCATGAGCCAGGCTTCATATGTGTGTGTGAGAGGAGTACTGTGTCTCAGGATAAATTTGGCATCCAACTTCCAGTGCTAGTTATAGCACTCTTCAAATAGTACTTCAAAGGCTTGAACATCACAAGAGAGCCCCTTGTAATGGCAATGCCAAAGCATAGTATTTTAGGAGTCACTGAGGGAATTTCTTTATTTAAAAATTTTGAGAAAATGTTATAACACTCAGAGACTGGTACTTAGAGGTACCTGGGACTAAAGCAATAGATGCTATTTTGAGAAAAGTACTGACAGCACCTTGCAAAGTCTTTGATGTACAAAATCTGTGTAACCCACAATGGATTTTGGCCATTTGCCCCCATGATCTTGTACCTGTTTATCTAAGCTGCTATCTTCTCATTAAAATTGCTATTAGGGTACTGGAGATGACAAGTAATTACTCTGCTGGACACACCTTGAGGACAGAGAACCAATGAAATGTAAAGAAGTGGTTTACAGTTGATTCAATGTCCCTTTCGTGCCTACTGAGAGGACCAATATTGAGCTGATGTTGCTCCACCTCTCCAAAACAGGACTAGAAAACACCATCAAGTTAGACAGCTCTGAGCTTAAAAGAAAAAGAAAGAAAAATAATACCAAAAATCCTATAATTAAAAATAAATACATGGGCTCCTCTCTCTTTTTGGATCCATGGATATCAGAAGCTCCTGAGAGGCAATACTTATTACCTCTTCTGCTCAAATATAGTAGGCAGATAAGTTTGTAGGGTTCTTTTTTTTCAAGGAAGTGATCAAGTTGGACTAAATAACACTTTTTTGGTGTGTTACAAGCTGGCAGGCTCAGGCATAGCTCACTGTTTCTTCCTTATATCTGATCTTTTTTATCATTTGGCTCATATTCTAGTACCTGGTGGATGATGAAGTAAAAAAAAATATCATATAAAACTTCATCAGCATCAAAACTCCCTATGTTCTCCATGTATGTACGTACCCACCCACAGACAAGTTTGTTTTTATGGATCGAGTCTTATCTTCATGTGTTGTTGCAGAAGAGTGTGGAGCTTCATTGCCACTTGGCATCAAAATCTCTGAAAACATCTACCCAAACAAGTAAGCACCTGTGGGTGTAAAGATTCCAGTATTGTGTGTATGCTGGGGCAAATGGCTGATGCCTTGGTGTAGCTGCGATATTAAGAGCAAGGATGGAACAAACGGCCAATGTTCTCATGCTTGCTATTTTGTTGAGACCTTGGAATCTTTATTAAGACCCGTGGATTAATAGGAGAGGAATGCACTAGGTGGAAAACATGATGATAAGGGGCACATTTGCAGAAAACAAGGGGTTTGCACTCTGTACTGTGGGATTCTCACGGATGGAAATTCACTAGGGTGGTTGTTACTGGATACAGAGGCACTAAATAAGGTTTGCATTCTCTAAATAAAGTTGATCTCAATTGTCACCCACATCGACATCCGTGCCTCACTCACTACAAGCACCCACTCCTACTCTGATTTATTTTAACCACTGGCTTCTTTGTCTGTACTCACAATGATTTTTGGATTTATTTTGAACCTTATAGTCTCTACAAGAGAAAGAATGTGTAACATAGTTTGTGTTGCTGGGCATTCTGCTTCTGATCTGCGTAGCCTGCCTAGTGGTGACAAACCTGCTATATAAGGAATATATTCCTTCCTCAGGAAAGACGAAGATGTTTCTAATGGCTGACCTATATTTGTGTACTGACTGAGATGTGTCTTATTATAATGTTGTGAGAGATGACTCATCTTAAAAAATTATTCATGGTGCTTTAAAAGCAATTGCTATTCAACTTTCCATGCATTTTCAGAAAACTGATATCTTCCTCATCTTGTAGATGTGTGAAAGTATGGGTGCATGATAATATCATAGTTCCTTCATGAGCCAGAGCACTGGTGATTATTTAACCTGTTTAAAGCCTCTTTGTCTTTGTTCTCCTATTGGCAGGAGTCACCTGATACTTCCAGTAAGGACTGTCATATGGAAAACTTTCTCAGTAAATCTTTCTTTCTTCTTGGCAGCAGTAGGGTTCCCAGTTTAAATGCTGTTATACTCTTTGCTCTTCAAAAAAAAAAAAAAAAAAGCACAGAATATGATAGAAGATTTTTACTTAGTAAAAATGTTAGTTCAAGGAACACTCAAGATATAACCTAAAGGATGTAGGAATGAAGAGACACTGATGGCTTTCAAGTTGATAGTAGATGTCCATCTGCTGGGAGGGATGGCTCTAGAGATACCAGGGAGTTAATCATGATTCAGGCTTGTTTTTGTTGACTCCTTTGTCCAATTTTTCATGCAGTCAGTAAGATCCACTAACCTCTGAGGCCACTTCTCAAGGACCTGATATTTTTACATTCTTTGGTTTCCCAGAACCTCCATGTCAGCTGGTCTTCTGTAAACGTGTTCGATGTTATGCAGACAAGAAAGATGTGGGGCAAATACTATGCTGTTGTTCAGCACTTTTCAGTCAAAAATCTCAAAGCCATTCATCCTGTAGACAAGGAAATCAAAGAATGTGGAGATAGAGTGACTTACTAAACATGATCTGCAAAGCTATATATGGAAGCAGGAACAGATTTTACTCTGTTAATATGCAACCTTACCCATTAGATCTTCGTGTAGTGTAGTCTTGAGATAGAGCTGCAACACAAATGAGGGAGCAAAACAAATTAACTATGTAGATATGTCTATCAGGGCTTAATCCCTAGAAGAATATTACCAATGTGTATAAATACTTGATGGGGGGGGGAGGCAGGGTTTAAAGAAGGTGGAGCTAGGCTCTTCTCAGAGGTATTCAGCAACAGGACAGGAGGCAGTGAGCAGAAATTGAAATATAGATAATTCCGTGTAAACATGATACCCTCAGGTTGATTGAACATAGGAACAGGCTGCACAGAGAGATTGTGGGTTCTTCATTTTTGGACATATCAGAAACCTGACTGCATGCAGTTCTGGACAATCTGCTTTGTGCTGGGACAGTTGACTACATGATCTCCTGAGGTCCCTTCCCACCTCAGTCATCCTTTGGTTCTGCCTTACAAATGCAGACGTTAAAGACACATAAACTCTCTCTGTCTTTCCTATATATATTTCTGTATTTATGAGATTTTTGTGGTCATCCAAGTATAGTATATGGTTATATTTATACTGGCAAATTTTCCAAACCTTTGTATCCACAAGTTCACTTTGATGGTCTGTTGTTATAACCGTGATATAGTCTTTTGAGGTCCTAGAATATATGACATGAAAAGGGTGGTTTTAGTTGCCTGTTTCGCCCAAATCTATTGCTAAGAAGGAAAACATATCTTGTGTCTGGTAAATTAGAAACTGTAAAAAGGCTGTATATGATAGCTATGCCCTAAGCTCTCTCTTTCTTTGTCAGTAATAATACTGAAAGTGATGAATGGCATAAGCATCTGAGGATAAGGAGCAATATTTTTGTGAATAAAGACTTTTCTTTCTTCTGTGAATCAGTGTGCACTGTCCTGGTGTTCAGGGTGAGCAAATATCAGACTTTGCAATTTCAAATGCAATTCCAGTTTGGCAGTTGCTGATAATTTCCCTTCAGATGACGGCCTTTAAGACAGAGAGTAACACCAATACATGAAAGACCTGAGACTTTCGTCATCTTGAAATCCAAGGTACTTGAATCAGTTAGGGTCAATCCAGCCAGGAGACTGGAATGGCATGTCATAGCTTCAGGTCGACAGTGAATGAAATTAATTTGTTGGATCTGTTGACTTCAGATCAAAAGCCCATTATGATCAATTGAAATATTTCTCTTGATTTCAGAACACTTTAGATCACATTCTTTTAAAAAGTAGCACACTTATGTAAACACTAGGGAATCATTCAGGCATTTATCTCCTGGAATGAAAAGAAAAAAACCCCACACAATTTTACTGCAAATCACTCCTGTAAAGATTGACTTCTTTTCTTGTATTTGTCGTGTCTTAAACATTGTTTGAGTGCAGGGATGCATGTGCCTGAGGGGCTTTTCTCTGGCTCCTGGTTAACGATAAGAGGGTGTTTTGCGGAATCAAAACTCTGTAACTCCATTAAGGGTTGTAAAGCAGGTATGGGTTTATTCGCCAGTGGGTGCGAGGGGGTAATCCTCCTAACTCCCACACCTGTATGGTCTAACAAGCAGATAGTTATAGTGTAAATACATGCCTATTCATAAGCGCCTATTACATATTCATGATCGTTCCGCCTTTCTTATTATAATTAGATTCGAGAAGCTTCTTCTCTACTTGTGCAGGCCCGGTGTTGTGGTCTGGGGCTCAGGGCTGAAGTAGTCTTCATCTTCCTCATGAATTGTCCCTGAACCCAATCTTGTGCGCAGGCGCATTCTCATCCTGGTTGAGCTGCAGTCAGCTGCAGATGCAGTCAGCTCTCTACTGTTGTGCACATTCCAGCTTTCCCTTATCAGTGAATATCTGTAAATGAGCTCCATCCAGGCTCTTCAAGGCCTTTACTAGCAGACATTGCGTATTTCAGCAAGCTAAGCCTTCTAAGTTTTTCTAACTTTTCCCCTGTATCATATGCCCGCACATCAAGGGGGAAAGTATAGGAGTAGGCACCACTCTCCCCACCCAACTCACCTGCAGGTGGGCTCACTGTCCTGGGCAGGCTGTTGCAGAGGGAAGGGGAAGAGGTGCAGCATCAGGGGCCGTATCCCTCACCCTTCCCGCATCCCTACACCTCCACCCTCCCTGAACCAAAGGGTTCAGGCACACCTTATTCTGGCAAGGTCTGCTGAATTGCCAGTGACTTTGGAGCCCCCAGTCCCAATTCCAGAACCTTGCCTAAGGAGCTTCTGTGCATGCCCCAATTTAAAAGCTTTCACAGCAAGACCATCCCTCACATGTTAACAGAGCACAGACTTGTCCTATAAATATAGCCTGCCGAGAAGGCATGGGGTGTGCAGTCACTACTCCATGGAACTGGCTTGAAGAAGTGCTGCTGCTTGACTGCCCTATAGAAGAAATACTGGACACGTTCCTGAAGAATCACTGTCCTCCCCTACTGGAGTGGTGACTTTTTCTTTTTCCCCAGCTACTTCTTTCTTTCTCTTTTTTACTTATCTTACTGTACTGAAATTAGCAGTAGCTGGATTTTTACAGCTGAGCATTATATTTGGCATCCTGTAAAAACTCACTAATAGAAATACAGTTTTGGAAAGATTAAATCTATTCACAAAATAGACTAAAACCTGTGGGAAAAAATAGATAAAAATCTTGGGGAAGTATTTTATTGAATATCTAAAACTTTTCAGTTTTTACTAATGAATTTTTTATTTCCATATGTTTGAATTTGACACTCTCGAAATGACATTTTTCAGACGATTAGTTTTAAAACATTGTTCTTAATTAAAAACTACCTGTATATAAAAGAAAAAACCAAATAATTAAATGACCAATAAGTATGAAAAATTCTATCTACAGAGGCAGAGCGAACTAAGTATACTGCCCAAAACGTGCATATGTTTTAATTTTTGCCAAGAAATGCCATATATTTTTTGTTAGCTTTTTTCAGAAGGCGGTACACTAAAGTAAATGCAGTTTTGGGTTAACCATTGACTGACCTGAGATATTCAGGTACTCACAGAAGTTCTGTGAAGAAGACCTCCTAAGACTGACAATAATTTCCCTCACACCTGCTTTCCCTAGCATATCAGATATTGTCAAGTACAAAAGCCTTGCAAGGAAAATATTCTGGGCTTAAAACAAAGTCATTTGAAGTCAGTCTTTTCATTAACTTCAAAGGGCTGCAACTCAGACCCTATTACAACAGTTTTAAATAATGCAGTGTCAGCATAGTGAATTGGGACTTGGCACACAGATGTTATGAAATGTGAAGTACTGAGTGGTTCAATGTAAGATTGGTCATAATAACAATGGTCTGGAAGAACAAACCTTGGATACAATTAATTTAAATAACTAAATTTTTAAAGTTGTTGACCTTAAAGTTAATAATTTTGATTGGGCTGTTAACTTTGATAGTAGGATTTTAGTAGGCAGAGAAAAGATTTTATTTTTGAATACCGATAATTTCCATAGTGCTGCTAATGTTCTTTGAGAAGAAATAGATTCAGAAAAAAAATTAGGCAAGTTATGTCAGATTTGCGCATTTCCCATATTAATTCCACTTAAAATTCTTTTTAGCCCTGACTGTCAGATTAATCAGTGGTTTCATAGGACATTCATGGAAGGAGTTAATCTACATGAATATGAATAGAAGTGTCATACTGTAGAAATAAGTACTTCTGTCTTATGCTTTTAAGTTGATCTTTTTGATAAAAGTCCTTCAAAAGTCTGTGTTTAGTTTTCAACCATCATTGTATATTTCTTTTCTGTAGTTCTCATATTTTTTAGATTAAATTAGTTTATTTTTAGCTTTGTTTTCACTATTACATTTCAGAAAATGAAGTATTATTTTCCCTTTGTATCATGTCAACACAAATTCTATCAACTAATAAAGAATCTGTGATTAAATAAAAACTGAGAGTCTCATGAAGTGTTCATTAGTTCTCTGTATGTCAAAGCTACACTATGGTACTCCCATGGACATCTACACTGCACTCTGTTTCAACAAATATTTTGAACCTATGTTTAATCTTTATATATATACCTATATATATATACTGAATTGATATGTAGCGCATACATATACTCCAATGAACATGGAGCATACGTGTTAATAAATACGCAAGTATGTCTGTTAAGCTGAATAAGCCTTTCTCAACTTCTTTTTGGAAGATCTTTTTTTATGTTGTATTTTTTCTTTTTAAATCTTCTTACTTTTATTGTTAGGATAGAAAAGATAACAAAGATAATTTCTATCTAGCTGATTTGTACATGTTTCAAGAGTTTGGTAAAGAAAACCTGACATTTATTTTAAGTTATGGAGGAAGATTCTCTCAGCTTAGACAGCAAGAAAATTTTCAACTTCTCATGACTCTTTTTATTACCTTTCATGCTCTTTTGGGAGTCAACTCCATGTGTTCCACAAACTCTTCTGCAGTCTAGATGCCTTACTGGAAATCACACAATTTGACTCTCTGCTGAGAATGTTTTTGATCACTGCCTCTCAGTGTATCACATCTTGGTTGGATGGGCATTGATTTCCCATGAGTTTACCCATTTCCCTGGGGAAGCGTGTCTTCCCTTGTAGTGGGCTTCTATACATTTCTGTGGCTGCTGGCCTGAGTCGACTAGCGAGAAACACCAGCTACACTTGCCAATGGCAGTTCATGAGCAAGGTGACTTGCTAGAGAGATGACACAAATACGTAATTTATTTCCCAGTTAATGATCCTAATGTTGCATTGTCATATGAACAACTAAACCCACATTTATTAATGGCTAATTTAATTTCACTGTGCAAATTAACATCTGAAATGACACAGCTGTGTTGTGTTGTTTCTTAAAAGATTGAACCACCTGGGTAGATATATCCTTAATTTCAGGATCCACTGAACACACATGTGAATTTCTCTTGGGTTTGACTTGTATATTTCTAATTCAAGATCATTGGTGTATATTTACCTTTTTGCTCTGAGAAATACTGGGATTATTTAAGTAAAGTTGTACTGATCTAACTTATATACTCCTACTTTAGAAAATACTCCTATGCCTCCTTTACTTTTCCTGGGGCAAATAAAAAGTTCTCCATCTTTCCCTAAACAAAATCAGAAATCCATAGACTCAGAAAGAAAAAGCTTTTCATTTGGACCATGACTTTTTCTAGGTATTTTCCACTGCTACTTCCCTTTCTTCCCTTTTGTAGGAGCATTCAGTTTTTACATGATGTAATGACTTCCTCATACCCACTATCCCACTATAAATAACTGATAATTTCAGTCAATTATGAGTAATTGTATATGAAAGAATAATACTTTGCTTATGTAAATTACTCTCCTATTTTTTCTGATTATCTTTTCCTCATTCTCTTGGATGTGACTTTTTCTTTTCTTCTGCCCCCTTTGCCCACCCTAGTTTTTTGAATAAACAACTACCTGTCCTTCTTTGTCTTCTCTCCTCTCCTCTTACCCTCCCACCCTCCTCCTTCTTTGAACTTATCTGATTTAATTACTCTTCCCTTCCCCCTCATCTTCTCCACCTCCACAATTTTGTGTCTTGAAAGTGATACTATGCACTATCTGTTTTAGTTGTCAGATCCTAACACTGATGGCACATGCATCTTACTCAAAATTTCTGTCCAAAGAAAGTAGTATTCCTTGCAAATGCTGTGCATAAGTAGAAAAAATTCTCGGTAATATTTTTTGCAACAAAAACTTAAGTGCAACTTTGTCCATGTCAGAAAATAATAGATTAAATACTTAAAAGTGTGAGAATATGTAAATTTTGTGGACACTTTACAAAAGATGAGTGTCGTGGTTCCTGCCAGCTTTTTCGATAATACTGCCTGGGGACTCTTTTCTCTCTATGCAGATTTTCAGAGTGGGGTGGGGCTTTTTTGGGGCAGTGGGATGGTTGGTTTTTTAATCCAGTTATTAGAAGAGAAAACAAAATCTACTGATAAAACAAAAGATATTCAACTAATCACATGAATGCAGAAGGCACGATAAGAAGACAAGGATGAACATCTTGATAAAATGTGTAGTTATTATGGCTGTTATTTTCTCCCTAGAATCAGTTCTGAAATAGTAAAAGGTAAGTAGATCTATAATGAAGATATAGATATATAACAACAGTCTCTGTTCAGTCAACGCGATATGAACTGCTCTGTCTTCCTGTCTTGGGCAGTATTTAGACTAACAGAGCTCTCTCTATGGCTTGCTAAGGCTTATGTGCATCAGATGTGCTTAGGTCTTTATATAGGTGTGCTCTATGGATGTAGGTTCTGCATTTCCTGTAGATATTTCCTTTATTTTCTTACAGAATAATAGGCTCATAGAATCACTTGATTGGAAATGACCTTTGAGATCATCGAGACCAGCTGTAGCTGTCCACTACTAATCCACATTCCTGAGAACTTCATCTACTTGTATTCTAAATACCTCTAGGGATGGTCACTCAGCTACTCCCCTGGCAGCTTGTTCCATGGCCTGATAACCCTTTAAATGAAGAAAGTTTTCCTGCTGTCTAATCAGAACCTCCCCTGGTGCAGCTTATGGACATTTCCTCTCATCCTATTGCCTATCACTTGGGAGAAGAGACCAAAACCCACCTCACTACAATCTCCTTTCAGGAAGTTGTAGACAGTAATAAGGTCTCCCCTCAGCCTCTGTTTCCATAGGCTAAAGAACCTCAGTTCCCTTAGCTGCTGCTCATAAAAATTGTTCTTCAGCCCCTTCAACAGCTTCATTACCCTTCTCTGAATATGCTCCAGGACCTCAATGTCTTTCTTCTAGTGAAAGGCCCAAAACTGAACACAGTATTTGAGTTGTGGCTGAGTACAGGTCCTGTTGGCCATCCTACTTCTGAGATGACCCAAGATGCTATTGGCCGTCTTGGCCCCTTGGGCCCGCTGCTGGCTCATAGTATCATAGAATCATAGAATCACTGAGTTGGAAAGGACCCACTGGATAATTGAGTCCAACCATTCCTATCAATCACTAAATCATGCCCCTCAGCACCTCATCCACCCATCTTTTAAACACCTCCAGGGAAGATGAATCAACCATCTCCCTGTGCAACCTGTTCCAGTGCCCAATGACCCTTTCTGTGAAATATTTTTTCCTGATGTCCAGCCTGAACCTCTCCTGGTGGAGCTTGAGGCCATTCTCTCTTGTCCTGTTCCCTGTCACTTGTGAGAAGAGTCCAGCTCCCTCCTCCTTTCAGGCAGTTGTAGAGAGCAATAAGGTTTCCCCTCAGCCTCCTCTTCTCCAGGCTAAAAAACCTCAGCTCTCTTAGCTGCTGAATATTCACTCAGCTGTCAAGCAACACCACCAGATCCTTTGCCAGGCAGCTTTCCAGCCACTCTTCCTCCAGCCTGTAGCGTGGCATGGGGTTGTTGTGTCCCAAATGCAGGACTTGGCAATTGGCCTTGTTGAATCCATACCACTGATCTCAGGCTGTCAATACAGCCTGTTCAGACACCTCTGCTTATGTGCATCCTCCTAGCAAAGTTTCTGATCTACTCTAGTGTGATTTTTTTTTTCCCACTGGTGGTAATCTGGGGGACATTTTTGTCCATATTTATTTTACTATCATCTTCAGTTTTGACCTTATCCATTCAGTTTTGATCAAGGGACCCATATCTAACAGTACTGGCACAGCCACTATTTTAAATGTCTTTTTTATTCTACATAATCCATAGAGTTTAATTATCCTTTTAGGCAGTTTAAACCTATGTATTAAAAGGCATGTGAAGAAGTTTCTGACTGACTGAACAATCTGCCATGACAACATTTAGTCTTACACACCTAGCTGCCCTCCTGATAGTGTATTTAGAGCCCAGGTGTCATATTGCATATCACATTATGAATTGGAATCTGGGCATGTTCTGAAAGAATATTGACAACTAGGAACTAATGACATCTATCATCTACTCTAATTTCCTTCCATTTACACCAACAACATAGTATTTCCACAGTATTCTTGTGCTAAGTCAAGCTTCTTGATCTGAAAAAAACATACCATTGGAATAGCAGTATTTTGTTATCCTTGCAAAATGTGATAGAAGCGAGTCTCTGAAAAGTGCTCGAGATAAAATCTGAGCTCATTTGATTATACCTGATTATTATTATATTACTTTTCTTCACCTGTGCAAAAAGCCCTATGCCATCCTCAGATGAGAAAAAAAAAAATTATTTCCTTATATCTCCTCTAAACAAGGTCATTTCCTGTGTGTTCTTCATGGTTTTGTAAACACTAACACATCTACCTTCAATTGTCTCTAGCCCAGGATAGAGAAATTTAGTCTGCACAGTCAGTCAACCCTTATTTGGGAGCTGCTCCAGAGTTTCAACATCCCTTGGTACCTTTCTCAGACTTTAGTCATAGTTGCATGCAGTATTAAAAGGTTGAGAACATTGTATACATATGGTGACATAATTATATTCCATATTTTACTGATTTCCTAAAATATCCTAAAAATTGATTTGCATTTTTAGGTGCTGCTGAGCTTGTTTTCTGTTTTCATGGAAGAATGAAATATCAGACACATATTCTCATGGAATTATTTACCTGTTACAAGCCCAAGACCCTGTTTCTAGATGCTGTCAGCCTAGAGCAATCACTTTCTATGTGAGAATAAAGCTGCTTCAATTTACATCTATCTACAGCAAATTTAACTTCCTATTCAATTTCTCTCATTTCACTGAGGTGATTTGTAAATCAGCTGGTCTAATTAATTTAGGTGGAAGTTACATGAGGGTTTTATTTTTATTTGTTTTGAAGAAGTACATTTTAGAGTAATAAGACTAAAACTGAATAACAATTAAAAGAGAATTAATCAATCACTTGTATATCTCAAAGGGTTTTGGTCTCACTTTTAGTTCTTCTACAAATAGAAATGTGTTCAACAAATTAAAAGCATATTAAGCATATTAAAAATACAAAATCATAAAATGGTATGTGTTGGAAGGGACCCTAAAGATGATCTAATTCCAACCCCCCTGCCATGGGCAGGGACATCTCCCACCAAATCAGGCTGCTCAAAGTCCCATTCAACCTGACCTTGAACACCTCCAGGGAGGAGGCATCCACACCTTCCCTGAGCAACCTGTTACAGCGGCTCACCACTCTCATCATGAAGAATTTCTTCCTAAAGTTTAATCTAAATCTTCCCCTCTCCAATTTAAAGTCATTCCCCCTTACCCTATCACTACATGCCTTAGTACACAAAGTCCCTCCCCAGCTCTCTTGTAGGCCCCCTTCAGGTACTGGAAGGACAATATAAGGTCTCCTCAAAGCCTTCTCTTCTCCAGGCTGAACAAGCCCAACTCTCTCAGCCTGTCCTCATAGCCCTCTGATTGTCTTTGTAGTCCTCCTCTGGGTACGTTTCAACAGTTCCATATAATTTTCTGTTGGGGATTCCAAAACTGGACACAATACTCCAGGAGAGGTCTCATGAATGCCGATTAAAGAGGCTGAATCACCTCCCCTGCCCTGCTGGCCAAGCTTCTTTTGATGTAGCCCAGGACACAGTTGGCCTTCTAGGCTTTGAGAGCTCATTGTTGGGTCATGTCAGGTTTCTCATCAGTGAGCACCCCCAAATCTTTCTTTGCAGGGCTGCTCTCAATCACATCATCCCCCATTGAAACAGCAGATTGCCCTGACCCAGATGTAGGACCTTGCTCTTGGCCTTGTTGAACCTCATGAGGTTCTCACAGACCCACTTCTCCAGCTTGTCCAGGTCCCTCTGGATGACACCCCTTCCTTCTGGTGTGGCAAGTGCACCACTCGGCATGGTGTCATCTGCAAACCCACTGAGGGTGCACTCGATCTCACTGTCTGTATAATTGATAAGATATTAAACAGCACTGGCCACAGTACTGGTCCCTGAGAGACACCATTTGTCATGGATCTCCATCTGGACATGGAGCCATTGACCACTGCTCTTTGGAAGCAACCATTCAACTAATTCTTTATCCACCACTCTACCCATCATATCCATATCTCTTCAATTTAGAAAGAAGGATGTTGTGGAGGACCATGTAGAAGATTTTACAGAAGACCAGATATATCACATTCATTAGAATCATAGAATCATAGAATAACCAGGTTGGAAGAGACCCACCGGATCATCAAGTCCAACCATTCCTGTCAAACACTAAACCATGCCCCTTAGCACCTCGTCCACCTGTACCTTAAACACCTCCAGGGAAGGTGAATCAACCACCTCCCTGGGCAGCCTGTTCCAGTGCCCAATGACCCTTTCCATGAAAATCTTTTTCCCTGATGTCCAGCCTAAATGTCCCCTGGCAGAGCTTGTGGCCATTCCCTCTCGTCCTGTCTCCTGTCACTTGGAGAAGAGGCCATTACCCTCATCTCTACAGCCTCCTTTCAGGTAGTTATAGAGAGCAATAAGGTTTCACCTCAGCCTCCTCTTCTCCAGGCTAAACAATCCCAGCTCTCTCAGGTGCTCCTCATAAGGCCTGTTCTCCAGCCCCTTCACCATCTTTGTTGCTCTTCTCTTTGCTGTGTCCACTGCTGTGTTCACCCCATTATAGAAAGCCACTAGGTTGGTCAGACAGGACTTGCCCTTGGTGAAGCTATGCTTGCTGTCTTGAATCACTTCCTTGTCCTCCACATACTTTAAACATAGTTTCTAGAAGGATCTGTTCCATGATCTTCCCAGGCCCTGAGGAGAGGCTGACAGGTCAGTAGTGCCCAGGGTCATCTTTTCTACCCTTTTTAAAAATGGGCACAAATTTTCTCCTCTTCCAATCACCAGGGTCTTTTCCTGATTGCTGTGACTTTTTAAATATCATGGACATTGGCTTGGCAACCACATCAATCAATTTCCTCAGGACTCTGGTATCCATCTTATCAGGACCCATAGACTTATGCATGTTCAAGTTCCTCAGGTGGTCATGAACCTGATCTTCCCCTACAGTGGGAGGGACTTTATCCCTCTGGTCCCCATCCTGTTGTCCATTGACCCAGGAGGTATAAGGAGAGAAGTTACCAGTGAAGACTGAGGCAAAAAATCTGTTGAGTACCTCATCCTTCTCCTTGTCTATTGATATAAGCTCACCATTTTCAACCATAAGTGGGAGTACATTTTCTTTAACCTTCCATTTCTGATTGACATAGCTGTAGAAGCCCTTCTTGTTAGTCTTCATTTCCCTTGCCAAGTTCACCTCCAAGGTGTGCCTTGCTCTTCCTAACCTCATGTCTACACAACAGGGCAGTGTTCCTATATTCTTCCCAGGTTCCCTGTCCCTGCTTACACTGCCTGTGCAGTTCCCTCTTGCTCTTCAGTGTGACCATCAGGTCTTGACTCAGCCACACTGCTCTCTTCCCTTTACTGCCTGATTTCCTACATCTGGGGACTGAGTGCTCTTGTGCTTTATGGAAAGCATCCTTAAATATTTGCCAGCTCTCTTCTGCTCCCTTTTCCCTGAGGACCATATCCCAGGAGGTTCTACTGACTAACTCTATGAAGAGCTGGAAGTCTGCTTTCCTGAAATTTAGAGTCCTGACTATACTCCTTGCCTGTTCCATATCCCTGAGAACCTTGAACTCTACCAATGCATGATCAATCCAGCCCAGGCTGCCTTCAATCTTGATGTCACTGATGAGCTCAATTGTATTGGTGATCATCAGGTCCAGTATTGTATCCCCTCAGGTGGGGGTATCTATTAGCTGGGTTAAGAAATTATCTTCAGTGCATTCTAGGAGTCTCCTGCATGCCATGCTACTTTTCCAGGATTAAGGTGTTCTGTGTAAGTTTCCTTCCTGGCACCTACTACCTCAGGAGCCTCCTGCTCATCTCCGCAGGACTTCAACTGTGCTGTGGCAACCCCAGTGTGGCCCGAGTTAGGAGGTGGAGGGCCCATACCAGAACCCAGTCTCTTCAACCACTGTGTCCCCTGCTGCAGCTTGTCATAAGTAAGACTGATATTATCCCCCTTTCCCTTCACATGTTGTTTAAAGCCCTGTCAATGAATCATGCAAGCTCCTGAGCGAAGATACTCCTCCCTCTTTGAGAAAGGTGAGTCTCATCTGATATCTGTAAACCAGTGCGGTGTAGGCTACCCCATTGTCAAAAAAGAAAGAAGTTATTACAGTGACACCAGCCATGGAGCCGTGTATTAATAGATTGGATAGCTCTGATCCTTACAATGTCACCACTCATAAGTGGAAGTGGGGAGGAAACAAATCACCTGGGCCCCAGATTCCCTCACTAGCCATGCTGGGCCCTAAAATCTCTTTTGATCATCCTTGGACTATGTACTGCAGCTTCATTGCCTCCCGTATGGAAGAGCAGTAGTAGGTGGTAGTGTGAGGACCTTACAAGACAGGGGAATTGCCTAACAGTATCCCTAACCTGAGCTCTTGGGAGGCAGCAGACTTCACTGTGAATAGGGTCTGCTTGACATATTGAACCTTCTGTTCCCCTCAGCGGGGAGTCTCCTACAACTATGACTCACCTTTTCCTCCTCGTGGCAGTTACAATAGTACAGGGGGGTATCATACCGGTCTTGGCTCTTCCTCTGATGTGGACGAGTCAGCACTTACATTTTCCTCTGATCCATAATAGAGTATTACATGTATTTAGTACATGAATAGAGTATTACATGTATGTAATAGAGGTTCCAGATTTTTAATGAAAATTGTTTTTGACATCAAGACAATCTATGATTTTGGATAAGTAGCATGCATATAAAGTTCAGAAATATTTGGGTAGGGTCATGTAAAGGGCCTGTATAAGCATTGTCACTTTTCTTGCTGATAATTCAATCAGATTACTTAGGTGCTAACTTCCTTGAGGGTAAACCAGCTTTATACTTTGATTTGCCCTTGCATTGAAAGATGCAATCACAATTTGCTAAAACAAGGAAACTCATTATATGGTAGAAGATATTTAAAGAAATAAAGGCCCCAAACATCAAAGTGGATATGGAAGTGAAGTTTATATCTTCTTATTTTTAATAAGTAGAAATACTGCTTTTAAATTATAGAGTTAAATTTCTTCATAGTAGCTTGTGTGGGGTTATGTATGGGATAGGTAGTGAAAACAGTGTTGGTAATGGACAGATGTCTTAGTTATGGCTGACTGCTCCTTATACAGTGTCAAGACCTTTTCTGCTTCTCACACTGCCCCATCAGTGAGTGGGCAAGAGGTGCTCAAGAAGCTGGGAGAGGATACAGCTGGGAGAACTGACTGCACCTTGCCAAAGGGATACCCCGTACCATGTAACAGCATACTTGGCAATAAAAGCTGGGATGAAGAAGAAGGAAGGGAGGACATCTGACATTTGCCTTCCCAAGCATCTGTTACACATGATGGAACCTTTGCTCTCCTAGTGATAGTTAAGTGTTTGCCTGCTGACGGGCAGTACTCAAGGAATTCCTTATTATACTTTAATTGCACATGCAGCTTCTCATTTACCAATTAAGCTCTCTTTATCTCAGTCCTCATTTTTTCTCATTTTTGCCCTTCCTATCCTCTCCGCCATCCCGCATAGGGAGGAGTGAACAAGCAGCTGTGTAGTGATTAGTTACTGCATGACACTTTCTTATTCTTTAGAGGTTTTTGGGGGGATAAAAATATTAGTGCTTTCTTTAGGTTTAAATCCTTATTATGAATATTTATTAACCTATTTATTTTCAGCCATTGTTTGGTGAAGGTCAATGTGGTTTTTAGCCACTGGTACAAATTTTCTGCACTTTTTCTCCTCTTCAGCAGTGACACAAATGCAGAAGTTCTCCTTCCCTTAATGACTTTTGCTGTATGAGAACATCGGTTTATCAGTGATTTTGCAGATTGCACTAAGCACTAGCAAGATACGGCATATTTTGTAGGGTCTAGGAGGTCTAGATTGAACTGCGTGCCACACCAATGATCTCTGGAAAGTATTAAATTCCACTAATAAATATCACACACAGAATGAGAACAGTCATGAATCATGGTAGAAGTATTTGCTGTGTTTGAAATAACTTGTGCTCCTGTTCCTGCTTGGGAACTGGAAGATGCTCTTTGCAACCCCTTTGAATAGAAGAAACATTAAAGAACATGAAGTGACCATTTGTAGTCTGCCAGTCTCTGTCTCCTTCAATCTACAAATCAAGTTGGTATGTATGGGGCACTGCTAGAACTTCTATTTGAAATCAGATTTTGGAAGAGGATTATCAAGAGGTAAAGCAGAGAGAGGTAGAGATGAGTAATGTAAAGCAATTCACCTTATTAAGGTGGTTTGACTCCTAGTCACAGTAGGTTTACAGCTGAACAGGTCTGTTGGCAAAGGGAAGGGATCCATGCCATGAAACATTTTTCATCTAAGGGGAGATCACTACTTATTCTATTTTGATGGAACAATGGTGTTAAGACTGTCATGGAGCTGTGACTTGTGACTTGTGACTGAAGACTTTGGCTTGACCCTACCCTCAACCCTAAACTAGTTAGACCTCTGAAGCCCAGATTGTCCCTCTGTAAAAACAACTTCTTAGCTTTAAATGCATTTTAAGGCTTGGTGTCCTCAGAGGAACACTATCCAGGTCCTCTGTAACACTGACTGTGAATTCAAGTATCTCTCCTACCAATCTTTACCTTTTCAAAGTACAAAAAGGTTCTGATGTCCTGTGGTGTCTTGGTGGGCAGGAACTCTGTGATCTTGGGAAAGAATTCCCCTAATTCTGCAACAGCACAGGATATCTTTACAGTTCCCTCCTCAGAGACCTATCCTGAGATAAGTCCCCTCATATACTTGTGAGGAAAAATAATTCTCCCATTTTCTTACATTAGGCATCCTACAACAACATAGCTGCTGATTGGAGAGACCAGGCAGTAAAATTTAAATGACTGGAACACAATAACGTGGTTTTGCACTGAGGAGAGTCTGCTAAAGCTCCTCTCCTTCAACAAATTTGGCACAACTGTCCAAGGAAGGAGGCTGGGCTGACGCAAGAACTGATGACAGCCTGACTCAGGCCCTTGGATTTCACGTCCTATCATACTCTAGGACAAGATTTGCTAGGCAGTGTATAGATAGGTAGTCCAGTAGATACAGACTGGCCTTGACTCACTGGACCCGGTGAGGGTGCTAATGGGATGTTTATTCTCCCCTGAACTGTCATAAGTACGAGGAGAAATAGGGACTTCATGAAGAGATGCTCTGAGCTACTAAGGCAGAGGAGGTAAGTATGAGGGATGGAAATTTTCTTTGTCTAAGCCTCTTGGGCATATCCTTAGCAAAATGAATTACTTTTAGTGGCATTGTGTGGAATGGTAACACATGAGCACAAATCAAGGAAAACTAATCAGCTAGTTCTAGTCTCATATTTTATTATAACATTGCAGAAAAATAAGTAATGTACTTAGATGTGTTATTAGCTTTCTATCATGTTGGTACATTACAATTGAAATAGTTTCCCAAGTATAGAGTGTTGGCACTAGATACAACATTTAAGTTGCAACTTGTGAATGCAGTTGAGCTGGTAAGTGCTGACATACCTATGCACATTTACCTTATCATACAGTGACTTACCAGAAATTCATTACTAATGTAATTAAATTATCTTTGCCATTTCAAACAAGGTGAGCCTTATGACTCAGGGATATCCACTTGTAGAAAATGATTTTGCTGTTGTTTCTCTCATCTCAGATGTTTTCTTCCCAACATGAATGGTATTATCAAGATGGAATCTGTAATGCATTTTGTATCTGTCTGATTTTGAACTTTTTACAATCTTTTCCTCTGCACTTTATTTAATAGAAACTGCAGGTCCTTATTTTATTAAACAGGCTCTGATTCAAGAATAAGGTTAGCTTTGCAGTTACTCATGTTCCACATTATGTCTTTCCCACGATAGCAAGACAGCTGGACAGCATGACTGTTTAGCTTCAGTTCTGGAAATTAAAACAGCCTGGTCTAAAGGCGCCGTGTTCAGTATTAAATTAGATTCCCAAAGGTAAATGCCATAAAACTGGACTTTTAACTGGTATTGAGGAAGTGTGGTCCTTGGGGTTTTCATTTCTCCTAGATGAGCTTCAAGTGCCTGTAGGAATTCCAGTTTGTAAAATGCTGTTCTGTGTTATTACCTTGGTTAAATTCACAGGAGCTGTGGTAACCCGGCCTATAAAGGCTTACAATTTATTTCAAACTGCAGAGTTCTGCTGGAGATGCACACTTTTAAACCTTTGCAGGAAAGAAGTACGTGGTCAGAAAGGGCTACAGGACTTTGCTGAACAAGGTTGATTTCCTGAACCTGTGCCACAGTGGTTTGAAGACATGAGACTCTATCAAGTGCACCTTCAACAAGTTTGCAGATAACACCAGGTTAGGCAGGAGTGGTAATCTGCTCAAGGTTAGGAAGGCTCTACAGAGGGACCTGGACAGACTGGATCAATGAGTCGAAGTCAATTGTATGAGGATTAAGAAGGTCAAGTGCTGGGTCCTTCATCTGGGACACAGCAACCCCATGCAATGCTGTAGGCTTGGAGAAGAGCAGCTGGGAAGATCTGGGAGTGTTGGTCAAGAGTCAACTGAATATGAGCTAACAGTATACCCAGGTGGCCAAGAAGACCAATGGCATTCTGGTTTGTATCAGAAATAGTGTGACCAACAGGACTAGAGAAGTGATTGTCTCCCTGTAGTCGGCACTGGTGATGCCGCATCTTGAATACTGTGTTCAGTTTGGGGCCACTCATTAGAAGAAAGACATTGAGCCACTGGAGTGCATTAAAAAAAGAACAACAAAGCTGGTGAAGGTTGTAGAGGTTGTTAAACCTATTTACAAGAAGGGTTGGAGGGAGGATCCAGGAAACTATAGGCCTGTCAGTCTGACCTAAGTGCCGGGGAAGGTCACGGAACAGGTGATCTTGAGTGCTATCATGAAGCACATGCAAGAGAACTGGGTGATCAGGCCCAGTCAACATGGGTTCATGAAAGGCAAGTCCTGCTTAACTAACCTGATAGTCTTCTATGACAAGGTGACCCACTTACTGGATGAAGGAAAGGCTGTGGATGTGGTCTTCCTGGAGTTCAGTAAAGCCTTTGACACAGTTTCTCACAGCATTCTGCTTCGGAAACTGGCTGCAACTGGCCGGCCGGGACAGGTGCACACTCTCTTGAGTAGAAAACTGGTTGGACAACCAGGCCCAAGAGTAAATGGAATTTACCAACTGGAGTCCGGTTACAAGTGGTGTTCCTCAGGGCTCAGTGCTGAGTCCAGCCCTGTTCAATGTCTTTAGAACTAGCCTGGATGAAGGCATTGAGTGTATCCTTAGCAAGTTTGCAGATGACACTAAGCTGGGAGGAAGTGCTGATCTGCTGGAGGGTAGGGAGGTTCTGCAAAGGGATCTGCACAGGCTGGACCGCTGGGCTGAGACCAGTGGTATGGGGTTTAACAAGGCCAAATGCCATGTCTTGCACTAATTTAAATAATTTCTACTCTAATGGAAGTCCAGTTACCCTAATGTTTCCTCTGAAGTCATAAAGAACTAATGTGTTGTGCAAAAAAACTACTACAGAATTTTCTAGTTCCATTTTTATTCCTACTTCTTTTTCATTTCCAGTGAAGTCTCATTTTGTGTAAATTAGTTCCAAAACTATTTAAAACACACCTGGTCTTCACAGTTATCTTCACCCCTTGCTGAGCAGGGCACTCAGGTGCTTGAAGCCAGAGCACAGTCCACATGATCAGTAAAGACAAAGACAAATAGGAAAAAGGACAAACTGTATACTAGTGACTAATGCTTCTTTTCACACACTTCCCCCCCCCACTTTATCCATTACCAATAATGTCTGGTATCTCCTATTTGCTTTTCTATGTGAGATTCTGTCATCTGTGCATCTGAATGATTCAGTCTTGTCGAGGTATCAGTTCTCAAAATCTTACATTGCAGTTTAGTTTTTTCATGAACTCTCTCTGGCCCTTATTCTTCCTTTCTGAATGCCTTTGGAAGGCTTTTGCTACCAATACAAGGTATATTTTTTTTTCCTTTTTTGTTAGTGGAGCTATTTACTAAGTTAGGTAAACAACTATTCTTTTTTTTTTTTGTAATGACCACCTCTAACGTTTTGCTTTCCGAGAGTGGCAGTAAGCAGGATTTAATTCATAGCTAACTAGTAGTGAAACAAAAGACAAGATACTCTGGAAAACTAGAGGTTAAAGCTACTTGTCAAATCTGATGAACAGCAATGGATTATGTAGGTTGGCTGTGAAAGAATTAAAGGAAAGTTTCCAGTGAGAAACACATTGGCTGAATGGGCAGCCCAGAAGACTGCATTTAATAAGTTTTCAGCATTCTGGCTCTTTTAACAGACTCAAAATCACCACTGAATGGTACTCAATGAGAAGGGACTACAGAGAAATTATATTACCTGGATCCTCTGCCAGGCTGGAATCAAATTCTCAAGGAGACATGAATTAATGTGTTTGACATCTGTTTGTTTAACCTAAATAGATAAAAGACAGGAGCTCTGGCCACTTAGAGGAAGGAGGACAACAATTTCCTTTGTTTTACATTAAAAAAAAAACCAGAGGAACTTTTTTGTTTGTTTGTTTGTTTGTTTGATTCCTTTCAAGAGAGATATAACATTACAGGAAATTCAGTCATAAAAGACCAAACTGAAATCATGGGGAGCTATGCCTGGAATTTGTAAAGTACAAAGAAAAAATCAATTAGCTACCTAAATCCTATTGAAACTAAGTAGCTGCAAGCCACTTTAAAGCTCACTAAAAGCAAACTCTGCAGTAAATGCCAGTGATAGGAGAGCTAAGAAAAGGACAAAGAACAGTAAATATCTATTAGACAGAAATAGGTGTGGAAGTACGACATGCAGTAGATACAGCTAGGGTGGAAGTTGCACATGTATTCAGGCAGTTCTTCAATGCAAATTAATTTATCAACATTTCTTCTTTCTTCTCAGCTGCCTATAAACCAATTCCAGTCACTGGGAGGCTGTGCTCATGGGTAGTTCGCTACCTATTTGACTGTTAGTGGAGATACAAGGCATAAAGCTGCTTTTGTAAGAGACTAAGGGAACAAGCAGGAGTGTCTTTAACTTCACTGTCATGAAAGTTAGTGGCTAGGAGGTTGGACTTTATCAAAGCACATATATTTGTCTGGCTGCTGTTTCTTCACAGTGGTATTGATGTCCCAACACTGGAGCCATATTTTTTTTTTGAAAATGGGGTCCATTTTTTCTCTGCTGTGCTTTAAAAGGTAGCAGCACCTCTCACTCCCTTTTCTCCTCCACAGGTGATGCTATGAGAGTCCCCTACTGCCCTTTGCTGAAAATTGTGTATTCTGCTGTGGGAGATGGTGGCTGATGAGGTGTTTGAAGAATGCAGGTTTTGACAGGAAAGCCTCCATAATCCCTACTTGAGGCAAATATGACTTTCTGTGGAGCTGAGTGT
Organism: Clamator glandarius; assembly: GCA_033459285.1. Taxonomy (NCBI): domain Eukaryota; kingdom Metazoa; phylum Chordata; class Aves; order Cuculiformes; family Cuculidae; genus Clamator; species Clamator glandarius. The sequence goes on along the minus strand of JAUNZM010000072.1, from coordinate 1,725,884 downwards.
GCACAGACTTTATTGCTGAATGATGTGCAACCCTCTATTAATTAAAAAAAACAAATGTTGTGTTACAATCACTTGCCAATGCGTTGTATTACTGCAAGAGATGTTGAATATCACTTTCATGCAGATGATCTGGAGATGTGAGCCCACGTTTTAGCAGTTAACAAAATCTTTTCTCCTGAATTTTACTTTCACTAATAAGTGTTGTGAATAATCACAAATATAAATGGGTTTGCTGTGATTTTAATTCTGTTTCCTTAGTAGTAGGACACGATTATTTCCTAACAGGATGCCTTTCCAATAAATAAATAGAAGAGGAATTGTTTGGATTAAGATACAGGCATAAAACCAAATCTCTGTATAAAATGAGCGGTCATTTCAGATTTTCGCACAATGCATTCACCTGATATTTGGAGGGGAGGCATTTTTTATTATGGGGAACAGCAAGAAGGGTGAACCTAAATCCTTTTGCACTGACTAGGTGATTTACCTCATTAGTTTTTTCCTTACATGACTATTCAGTGAAGACACTTGGAATTTTAACTGATTTGCTTTTTATAATACTAGGAAGATATGATGTCTTAATTAAACAGTGTAATGACATCTAACTTATTATTTATAGTGATTAATTTAATATTCTATTTAATGAGTTTTAAAATGCTGCCAGAAATCAGAATGCACATCCTATGAATGGTAGAGATGGCTAGGAATCTCAATTTCTGTAGCTGGAAGAATAAAATTGTCTTGCATGTACAATTTATAATGATATTCTACCTCACACATTGCATCCAAGAACCATTTCACTAACCTTAACACTTATATTTTATTGATGCTTACTGTCTCTGCACCACAGCAATGGCTGTTTTCTTCCTGTATCTTAAAGGAAGGCCTGATCTAGGGTTGCTGAAGCCAATGAGGCATCTCATTGAGCTTCCTGGGCATTGTACCAGGCCCATTACTTACTGCAGGCAAGAGAACAAGTATTCCTAAATTACTGAACCATCATTTTGACAATTATAACACAATTTTTGCTATTTAAAAGAGTGTGATATTCACTAATTTTCACAGTGATTACAGTATTCAGCTCCTAGCTGGGAAACCGTTCTTGCATAGGAAAAATGCTAGAATGCATCTGATAAGCAACAAGTGAGCATCCTGATATACAGCCAGTTTAGTTTTCATGGGTCTGTTGGGAAGGTTTGTCACTTGTTGCCCAAGCAAATTTTAAGCAGGCTGAGTGATGATGGGGGCACGCAGGAAAATATATACAGGGCTGTCTACTTCTGCTTCCTTGACCAATGTGACAAGGTTTGCTGAGGTGGACTACTTCATTTTAATTGAACTTTCAGAACGAGCTTTTCAAATATTTCTTTAAACTTGCTCATCTTCCAAAATTAACTGGCAAAATCACTGGAGCAGGAACAGTGGTTTGTTGGAGGGAGTGCCTTGCAACGGGTTTACTTCTACAAACTCTGAGAACATGGAGATCTCTCGAGTGAGAAAGTCACATGGGCTTGTATTGGAGCCATGGGTTATGGAACATGTAGAGCTTGCTAGGGAGCAAGCTGTTTAGCTTCCTGCTTAGTTGCTCATTCACAAGGAATGCCACCAAACATTGCAAACTAAGAGCTCTGTCTCACAAATGACACCACCCTATATTCCAGAGATGTCCAGGATTGTGACAATAACTTCATTACATTGGCTGCTGCACCTCAACTGGTACTGCTGCTCTGCTGCATATATCTCCCATCTATGGAAAAAAAGTCTTACATAATAACACCCATCGAGTTCAGTTTGAATTAGTAAGAATAGGATCTACATGGGTAACTTGCATACAAGTTAATGCTGTGCAAATTTCCACCTGCCACTTATTCTCCAAATTTCCTCATGGAAAAAGCAGAAAGGCAAGATGATTTGATGCAGGTCAGGACAAAGCTGAAGCAGTGGCCATGCATGTGTTAATACATAACAATAACATGAGAAGTTGGGCATCTCAAAATTTGTTGCCTGGATTGATCCAATTCACTAGTTCCTTCTTTTGGCTAGCTCTACTGTAGCCAGGCTTACAAAATAGTCTTTATGTACAGGCACGTGAAATCACGCACATAACAGAGCAATAAACAGGGTAATGTTTGTTCAGAATTACAAGAACAACAGTTGTTCTTATATTTGTGATGGACCAAATTGTGATGGCAGTTGTCCCAGGAGATTTTACTATCAGCATTGCTGTCCAAAATGTAGATCTGTTACCCAGCGTGCAAAAAACCAATAATTACATCATCAAGAGAGACACTGTTTTACTTAGGTTTGCACAAACCATCAGTGCTTGTAAGTTTTTCTCAAATCAAAGCACACACCACAGGGCTTGTTGCTTTCATTTAAACACAAAGTTACACAAAGCCATACATTATTCATCAGGCATGTAATCACATATTTACATGTAATTATAGTAAATGCCAAATGATTCCTTACACCTTCTGCACCTATTCCAAAGGGGTCTTTAGGAATGACAGGTGGTTGTCACCCCAAAAGTCACCTGCCAAGTCATTCATTCATCAGCTCCTCCCAATCTCCTCCTGATTTCCTCCCATTCTTCTCCCATTCTCCTCCAAATTTTCTCACAATTATTGTCAGTATCTCTGAACCACTGGTTTGGAGCTTCTTAATTTAAGTACGTTCTCAGTTCCCCATTCACAAGTCATGCTGATAAATTGCATTATTTTTTGCAAAAGCCTAATTCCCTTGGAGTTTAACAAACTTCAACTGTAAGTACACGTTCCCATCACACAAAAATTTCCAAAAGATAATCATTAACTGAGGCCTATCTTGTGTAAGTCCTAAGATATTTTTAAGATACTTAAAAATCATTCAGAAAGCTGGTTCTGTTCCAGCCATGGGAGTTTTCAATAATTAGAGCTAGATCAGATCCAGGGATAATTTAGTACCAGCATATTTCTCATTGAAGGCTTTCTCTCACAAAGTGTCTGACAAGGGTAAGAGGTTCTTTACTTATGCTGTTCCCTCACAACTGATTTCTCTCCCTGCTTTGCATTTTTTCATAATTAATGTTTTATCTTTGCTAATTTAATGTCACTTTTTCTTCTGCTTATGCATAATTTCTTTCCTCTTAACAAAAATAAATAAATAAATACATACATACATTAAAAAGTCCTTACTGGTGCAAGTTACATACAAGAAATATGGCATTGAAAAGAAAGATAGCAGAAAGAGAGAATTATTTCTTATAATTCCTGATTCTACTTAAACTACTCACATTTCAATAATATATGTTTCCAGTATTACCTAACTTCTTAACTCTGTGACTGCAGTAAAATCCTCAGATGGCCAAGACTTCAAAGATATAAACAGAGCATCTCAGGCATCAGAGGATAAATGTTCATCACTATGACCAGTTAATATCACTGGTGTTTCCATTTCTCTGTCAGTGTGTGGAGCTGGAATATCAGAGCCTTTTTGACAGCTCAGACTGACTGATAGTGATATGCTTCTTAACAGGATCATCACCAGAACTCATCCTCCATAGCCATAGTTTGGCTCCTGCTAGTTGTTTGAATGAAAGCGATCCATTCAAATATTGATTTGTTGCTCCTAGTCTTACTGTTTGACAAGAAGATGACATCCTGCCCAGATTTAACAAACACATCTACTTAATAGAGTAAGGACACAAGCAAAGACTTTGATAAAGAGAAGAAGGAAACATTCCAATTATCAGCCTACCCTTGATAGTTACCTATTTTCATGCTGCTAGCTTAGGGCAACATTTAGCAAGGGACTTGTATATATGAGATGTGCAAATGTATACCTGTCCCTCACTCTGAATCCCTCTCCATTATCCTATGGTGCTAGTCCAAGAACCTACTGGATTGCAGTGGGGGCACCAGTCTTTCTTTGTTGTCATGTGGTTGCCAAGGTTTGATCATGCTGTGTTTTTCTAACTACTTTCCTGGCAGCACAGCCCGGTCTGTAGTGGGGCTCTGCAATGAGCGTAACTACCAAGAAGTCTGCTAACACAGAAACATTTTACTATTCTGTCAACCTCTACCAGTGGATGTATTTCTGCCATACAGAGATAATGGAGGTTAATGGTACATTGCAGATATGTATATATGCATATGCGTACTCGTATATGTATATGTATATGTATATGTATATGTATATGTATATGTATATGTATATGTATATGTATATGTATATGTATATGTATATGTATATGTATATACACATTATCTAGAAGTTTTTTAGCTGCTGCAGCTGCTTATTTTTTTTTTTTTTAATTCTTTTTTAATTGCTTTTGCCCCAGCTACTATGGAGACCAGAGGGCGAGGGCTGGGCATGTAACCTTGGGAACACCTGAAACAAAGGAGGTGAAGAGTGCAATGGAGAATACAGAGAGGGAAGTAAAATACTTAGGCAAGCAAATGATTGAATCAGTGACTGGAACAACCAGGTCTGTGCTGGAGATTAATAAAAATGAGATGCTATGCTTCATTGACTAAGTTTACCTAATTTCTTTAAGCATCAGTATTGTTTTTATGTTGCACTTGCATAACTTAGTTACAACTTGCTGTTTAATCTGTGAAGCCCTTATTAGCTGAATCGTAATTGGAAAGAAGCTTGAAGATACATTGATTATACCTTAGTTATTGTCCTGCATCTGATCTTCACAGAGTGAATGTATGGTCCTATCCACCCCTGTTGCTCTCAGCATCTCATATCTGAGACATAACTAAAATCGTTGCATTTGAGAGTAGAACTAAACATGTTTACACTGATTTCCAGAACAAAGTTTTCCCTATAAAGTTTAATTTGCTTTTTCCTCTTTCCTGGCCCTAGGCATCAAAAAGAGATATTTGGTTAATGATTATAGAATCATAGAATTGTAGAATGGTTTGAGTTGGAAGGGACCATGAAAATCATCTAGTCCAACCCACCAGCAGTGAGCAAGGACACCTTCAACTTGATCAGGTAGCTCAGAGACCCATCCAATCTGACCTTTAGTGTTTCCATGGATGGGGCATCTATCACCTCTCTGGGCAATCTGTTTCATTTAAGTTGGAAAAGACCTTTAAGATCATTAAATCCAACTGAACACTGCCAACTCTACCACTAAACCATGTATCACACCAGTATCTATTACTGTAAATACCTCCCGGGATGGTGACTCAACCACTTCCCTTGGCAGTCTGTTCTAATGAATGGTAACATTTTCAATCAAGAAATATTTCCTGTTATCGAGCCTAAACATTCTCTGGCACAACTTGAAGCCCTTTCCTCTCTTGTTCTATCACCTGGTACTTGGGAGAAGAGACTGACACCTACCTTGCTACAACCTATTTTCAGGTAGCTCTGAGCCTCCTTTTGTCCAGACTAAACAACCCCAATTCCCTCAGCTGCTCCTCATAATACATGCTGTAGACTCCTCATCAGCTTCATGCTCTTCTTTGGACACACTGCAATGTCTCTGTGTCTGCCTTGTATTGTATGTCTCCTAGGTATACACACATTGCCACAAAAGCCTGGGAACACACTTCTGAACCTGAATTTACATGGCACTGGTAGTGGCATTTAAAACCCTGACAGGGGAAGGCTGTGGCTGCATAGGAAAGGGCCTACTTCTGGCTCCTTTATTTCTTTCCTATACTCTCAGCAAGGAGCACAACAGATGAAGAATAAATGCCACTGGAGGGTCATGATACCCTTATAAAAATTCACTTGTAGAAAATATTTGTCCTGAAAATTAGAAGAGGGAGACAGTTGTCTTTTAAAAGACAAACTTTTCTACTTTGTTGAGAGTCGTCATCAACACTCTACGAAGCATATTGCTGGAACATGAATTGGAATTTTGACTCTTTCTACAGTGAACCATTACAGAGGCACTGATATGTAAAAAGTGGACATTTTTAGTGTTTAAAAACTGTAACAAATGGAACAAGCATTGCAGTTCTTCTTAAAGAAGAGAAGAAATGGCAAGCTACTTCTTTGTTTTATAGAGGAATTAGTTTCACTGCATTTTTACTGATCTGCACAGGAAAGAGACAAGATTTCACAGAATCACAGAATCACAGAATGACCAGGTTGGAAGAGACCCACTGGATCGTCGAGTCCAACCATTCCCACCAAAAAATTTACCTCTTAAGGCAGTCACTAAAGTTACCCTTTTTTCATCTTTGGGAGATACCACTAGGCCACTTGCAAACATATGTTTAAGAATTCTGTGGTGGATGAAAAAAACCACAGGGCTGTCCATGAAACATGCAGAAAGCATTTATATATATATATATAAAAAATAAAATCAGAAAGAAATAATTTCCTTTTGAAGATGGTTTATGTGTTCTTTTAGGGAACATTGTATAATTAAATATCACAGTTATAATTTTCCACATAAGCTTATCCATTTTCCTAGATGAACCTTTTTGAGGGCATTTGTTGAGAAATAGGATTCAAATTCAAAGATGTGTGAGAGACTGTCCAACTGAAATAAATATTGTCTGAAGTCAGTTCTGATTTTACCACTGGTTCTAGGAACAAGGATTTCAGAGGGCATTTGATGTTGTTAGTGTGCAGTAATTCACAGTGACATTAGGAGAACTTCTGCCCAGTAATTCTTTTCTATTTGTTTTGTGGTATATGAAATCAATGAAAAAGTCACCTAATTAAGTGGTCCATGTAGTAACTTCAGGCCTGCAACTCCATAAATACTTAGTACTATTTAATCTGGAGATAATGACATATTAAAAAATGTAGGACAGCGAGACTTTTTGAAAATATATCTCTAAGTCAGATAAATATTGAGAACAAGAACTTTCCCTGTGGTAGGTGCTGTGTAATAAAAAAATGCTTTGACATCAGGGTAAAGGATAGAGGCTTGCTCATTTTACAGTCAAATGACAGCAAAGTCACATTCAACAAATAAAATAATCAGGAAAGTGAAGTATTTCGTGAGGGGTGCTTCATTATTAAAACAGACACATACACATGAAGAAAAACAACAGCAAAACTAATTGGCCTATATTGTGGCAGGATAGGAATATTCATTCTTATGCAGGGAGCATAACAGTGTACGTATTTACCTACTCATTAGTGGATATGAAGCCTTCCTTGACAGAAAGATTCTAATTACAGTATACCCACCTTTGGTCTGGAAACAACTGTCTGCTAATGAATGTTAACTAAGGCACAAGAATGACTACTGAGCAAAACAGGCCATGTGAGTGACCAAGATGCCTGTGCCAAAATTGCACTCCCTGTCTTGGTCGGTAACAGAGGATAAGCAGGATTACAGGGGGTAAAAAGTAGAAAAGTCCCCTTTCAGTTTGACAGGAATATATGTTTAAAATATTTCCATAATGGTGGTCAATGCAAGTTTTTACTAATCAAGGGACAATTTGAGACAACTTGAACTCAATGGCGTAGTTGAATTGGCTTCAACAGCAAGAGGCAGACATGCAAAGCTGTAACAGAGATGGCAGAACAAGAGAGAGCCTTAAGAAACACCCACTCACTTGGAATCATTCCCTGCAGCACCCTTTCAGGTGAGATTTCCTTTCTAAAGAGCATTTCTTATTCAGAACTCATATCCAAAGAACCTACCTTGACATTCTGTTAGGAATGTAACTTGAAATATAAAAAAGAAGTATCAGAGAGATGTTTTACAAAGATATCTTAGTGTTTGCACACACTAAGCAGAAAAATAATTCTCCATTTTTTCCTTTTGCTACATGTCATTTTACAGTGCTATAGAAACACAATAATAAAGGTCCTGATCCCCTAGTCACAGTAATACAATATTAGCCACAGGAAAGAAGCTGCAGTCTCAGGGGCCCTAGCTTGGTTTGGTGATTTTACTTGTAAAAAGTGATTGTCCCAAAGAGTGTGGAAGAGAATGATTTTCTAGGAGGTTTTCACATGAAAGCAGATTTTTATTGCCATGCCTTTCTGCTACACAGTGCATCCTGCCTAATACCTTTCGAGCTGTGCGCACCACACTCTGGCCTTTTGATTCAATGTCAATTCCAAGAGGTGGTAAGTGCTTTTGTGAAGTGCTTTTCAACTCATGGGAACCTGAACAGCTAGTGTGAGTTTTTGACAAAGTCTGAAGGCATGGCCATGCATATTTACATCTGCCTAATTTGAGTAGCTCAATGCACCAAATTGTGGAGGTAAGATGATTTGTTTCTTGCCTAGAAAAAGGTGCATGTTTAAAATAAAACCACTGACATAAGATGACTCCTGTTTAGTAGTATGAGCAATGTGAGAACACCACTTGCTTGCGTGTTACTAATAGAGATTGAAACTCAATAGGAATAAAAATCTGAGGTCCAGTAAATCTAGATGTGATATCTTGAAACTTCAAGGAAGAACGTGAGTTTCTCAGTTTTTATTCTTAAAGCCTAATACAAATGAAAATGTTGCAAGCTTAATTTTTTCCCTGATAGATATTCACATCTTTCTGTTTCCATGCCATTTTATATTTATGGAACCGTGTCCTGTAGCAGTAATCTCCTCTGTGACATTATTAAACACAGGAGGACTCAACAATCACGTATATAGATACACATATATCTGAAGACACACAGGTAGAATAGAACCCAGAGATTTAGAATCCCATTCACAAATATTTAGCTTACTTAAGCAATATTAGTTACAATAGAATACCATATTCTCTTTGAAAATTATTTTAAAAGCACAAAATGGTGAAATGATCACTTGGTATGGCTACAATTTACAATAATTTATAGAAAAACTCTTTGTAGTACATCATTAGCAGATCAGACTATGGCAACAGGACTACCAGCACAGTACATAAATAAGGAAAGTTTCATTTAATGCATCTCTGCCATTTAATGCATTTAAGACAGGATTCCTTGAAAACTGTAATCAAATATTATGAGGAACTGACAATGATATTAACAGAAAGGTGGCCTCAGCAGAAGGTAGCAGGTATTTGGGCTGCCCTAAAGGAACCCAAAACTATGGGCTCCTTGAGAGCCCATAGCTCGCCATTTTCAGTTGTGTTGGTGAGTTTATTTTGTGGCAGCATGTCACACATGGCAAATCTGCCAGCTAAGACACTAGGGACAACTCCCTGTAGCCCTACCCACTTCTGAATCACAGAATCATAGAATCACTAGGTTGGAAAAGACCCACAGGATCATCGAGTCCAACCATTCCTTTCAACCACTAAACCATGTCCCTCAGCACCTCATCCACCTGTCTTCAAAATACCTCCAGGGATGGTCACTCAACCAACTACCTGGGCAGCCTGTTCCAATGGCCAATGACACTTTTGGTGAAAAATGTTTTCTGATGTCCAGCCTGAACCTCCCCTGGCACAGCTTGAGGCCATTCCCCCTTGTCCTGTCCCCTGTCACTTGGGAGAAGAGGCCAGCATCCTTCTCTCCACAACCTCCTTTCAGGTAGTTGTAGAGAGCTATAAGGTTTCTCCTCAGCCTTCTCTTCTCAAGGCCAAACAACCCCAGTTCCCTTAGCTACTCCTCTTAAGACTTGTTCTCCAGGACCCTCACCAGCTTTGTTGCTTTTCTCTGGACATGCTCCAGAGCCTCAACATCCTTCTTGTGGTGAGGGGCCTAGAAATGAACACAGTAATTCGAGGTGTGATCCCACCAGTACCAATTACAGGGGAAGAATAACCTTCCTGGACTTGTTTGACACCCCCAGGTCTTTCTCCTCCAGGCAGCTTTCCAGCCAGACTTCCTAGTCTGTAGCACTGCATAGGGTTGTTGTGCCCCAAGTGCAGGACTCGGCATTTGGCCTTGTTAAACCTCATGCAACTGGACTCTGCCCAGCGGTCCAGCCTGTTCAGATCCCTTTGGAGAGCCTCCCGACCCTCCAGCAGATCGACAGTTCCACCCAGCATAGTGTCATCCACAAACTTGCTAAGGATGCACTTGATGCCTTCATCCAGGTCATTGATAAAGACATTGAACAGGGCTGGACCCAGCACTGAGTCCTGGGGAACACCACTTGTAACTGGCCTCCAGCTGGAGTTAACTCCATTTACCACCACCTCTGGGCCCGGCCATCCAACCAGTTTTCTATCCAGGAGAGTGTGCGCCTGTCCAGTTCAGATGCTGACAGTTTCCTAAGCAGAATGCTGTGAGAAACTGTGTCAAAGGTTTTACTAAAGTCCAGGAAGGCTACATCCACAACCTTTTCATCATCCAGCATGTGGATCACTTTGTCATAGAAGGCGATCAGGTTAGTTTGGCAAGAGATATTTTCGTGAACCTGTGTTGACTGGGCCTGATCACCTGGTTCTCTTGCCTGTGCTTCATGATAGCACTCAAGATCACCTGTTCCATGACTGTCCCGGCACTGAGGTCACACCAACAGACCTGTAGTTTCCTGGGTCCTCCCTCCGACCCTTCTTATATCCAAGCCCCATTCACTAATTACTAGGTAACTGTGTGTTTGGGAAGTTAATGATAAAAGCCTTGCTTGCACCCTGCCTGATGTCAAGAATGTCAGAAATGGGAGGTTTAGGTGGAATGGGTCTAGGTCATACCTTAAACTCACTTTCACAATGTTGGAATGTGCTGTAATTAAGAGAGAGGAACAGAAAAATTAAGGCAAATTGGAGATAACATTTGAGGCAATGAATAACTGATTGCCAGTACATGTGCTATTTTGTAGTGAAACTTCCTAGAACAATGGTCCACTAGCAAATACCAGGAAATTAAGATGTGTCTTATATATATATTTGTAGATCTTCTGGAATGAAGAGGATGCTAATCTGCATGGAAGATTCTGGACCTGCTTAATTTAGTAGACTGTATTGGGTAATAGTAGATTTATTTTCTGGTTTATACTTAAATTTTAATTAAATGTATGTCCTTTGCTAGCTTGGGTCACTGGGTGCCATTTTATTGGTATCTATTGGTATCACTTTCTTATTTTTCATACTTCAGTGACTCTTGAACTCTTGGCCACACTTCTTTGGGTGAAGCCCAGGACAGAGTTATCTTTCTGGGCTGCAGGCACACACTGGTGGCATGTGTTAAGCTTCTCATCAATCAGCACCACTAAGTCCTTCTTTACAGGGCTGCTCTCTATCATGATATCCTCCAGCCTGTATTGAAACTGGGGATTGCCCTGACCAAGGTATAGGACCTTGTACTTGCCCTTGTTGAACCTCATGCAGTTCACACAGGCCCACTTCTCCAGCTAGTCCTGGTCCCTCTGGATGATATCCCACCCTCCCAATGTGACAACTGCACCACTCAGCTTTGTGTCATCTGCAAACTTGCTGAGGGTGCACTCAATCTCACTGTCTATATCACTGATGAAGATACTAAACAGCACTAGTTCCAGTACGAAGCCCCAGGGGACACCACTTATCATAGATCTCCATCTGGATATCAAGCCATTGACCACTACCCTCTGAATGTGACCATCCCACCAGTTCCTTATCCATGAAGCAATAAGGAAAGCTGCTCAACTGTCTTCCACATAGCTCCTGAAGGAAGGTCAATGGTAATGGCCTCTTCTCTCAAGTGACAGGGGACAGGACAAGAGGGAATGGCCACAAGCTCTGCCAGGGGAGATTTAGGCTGGACATTAGGAAAAAATTTTTCACAGAAAGGGTCATTGGGCACTGGAACAGGCTACCCAGGGAAGTGGTTGATTCACCTTCCCTGGAGGTGTTTAAAGCATGGGTGGACGAGGTGCTAAGGGGCATGGTTTAGTGTTTGATAGGAATGGTTGGACTTGATGATCCGGTGGGTCTCTTCCAACCTGGTTATTCTATGATTCTATGATTCAATTCAGAGATGAAACTGACCCTCTTTCTTCCCACAAGCTAATGCTGGATCTTGCCTCAAAATCAAGTTTCAGCTGGGGAGATTAAATATATTATATTAGAGAAAATCCTAGTTGTAGATGGTGACATGATGCTAGGATATGGAAATTTCTTCCTGGTGGAGCTTAGCACTTGGGGAAAACTTCCCCAGATGTATGATTTGCAGGAGATGCTGAAGACTGTGATAATTCTTGTTAAAATTTCATGCATGATTTTGTCTTCCAGCTAGGAATGACTGTGAGAATGGGGCCACCCTGGCCATACATGAATTTCATTAAACTAAATTAACTTTGTTTCATTGACCTCACCTAACAGTGTATAAAGTAAACAAGATATAACTTTAACAAGAATATCATCTTTCAGTGCCTCATATTCTAAGCTCCCAAAGGAGTAATTGCATACTTATATAATCTGTCCTATCCTGTTTTATCCACTGTACTGTTTGCTACAAGAATACCACATGAACTGAGCATGTATATCCCTTCTGCTACAGCTGACAACAGACAGAAAAGGGCCCTTTCTTATATTTGTACTTCCATAGGAAGAATTGTCTTTGAAACAGGATACTAAGGGACATCTGGTTCTTTATTCTGCAAACAGGAGGAGAAAGTATGTTCAACCAGAGAGGTAGAGCTTTGTCTCTGATAGATGATGGTGTCACCTTCAACTTCCTATGTAACTGCTGTGGCTGTCTAGCATGAACATTGCTAGACTCTTGATGTAGAAAGGTTGTGCATGGGAAACTATTTGCAGAACAACAGAAACAATTTTATCAGACTTACGAATTCTAAACCCAAAGTTATATGAGCTGTGTCAGCTCTTTACATGTGTTAACGGTTTATATAGTAAAAAAAATCTCACCATTCCTATAAGCAATCACTTATCTTGCTCTTATGTGAACCTCTGGGAATTTTACACATCAAATAATGATTAGTGGGAGATCCACAAAGCTTTGTGACTATGTTTATATGTTTATCTCTAACCCCCCTTATCTAAGCTGCCCATATCTAAGCTTGCCTTGTTATGCTCCTTTCCTCCTTTTTTTCAACCTTCTTTTGAATATTTTTTTACCCTTTCCCTCAATTAAGCTTGAATGGTGTTATATATTTCATCATCACTGCATTTAAGCTCAAAAAGTTAAGAAATATATGCATAAACAAAACAGAGAAAAAAATGGAGTTGCTATGGGAACGTATATTACAATTGAATCTATCGTGACATCTAAAGGACTTCTAGGAAATGCAAGAAGACTTCCTTTTGTGCCAGAATTGCTTGAGCTGCTCTCTGCTTCTGACTTTTGCAGTCAGATTCTGCCTCTGTAACTCCACTTGAAATCACCGAGAATACTTAGTGAATACACTGGTAAAATCTGACACTAAGAATGTGATTTGGGTGAGGTGCTGTTTTTCCTGATCCACATATGCCATGGATAAGATCTCATGTCTTACAGAACTGAAAGGTTAAGTGATGAATTTTTAAGTTTTGTATATGAACTCAATTCATTTCTGCGTTTATTCTGTGACAAAAAAAAAGCAGAAGTAACCAAAAAGAATTTCAGAAATTCACTGAAATATTGTGTTGATTAGAATCTGTGCCATTTAATACAAAATCCCTTTCTAGCACATTAATGCATGATTAATACTTTCCACATGGGAAGACACAGATCTGCAAAATACATTAAAATAATCAACACTGAGAACTCCCCAGGTCACCAGACGGGGAAAGGGAATCCTTACTTAGTATGTGTTTTTTTTTCTGAGCTGCTTAACTACTTCTGATCCACCTCTCACTCCCAGATACCACATAAAAGTTCACTGTCACCGAGACCTTTGAGATTAATTTTCTTTCTTCATCAGTACTGTTCTTATATCAGCTTTAGATTGTGAAGGAATAAAAGGAGGAGGAAGGTGTAGGAGAAAGGAATTGTTTTACACAGAGCTAGGCTGCAAACCCATGCTTACTAAGGTGTAATTTTAACAAAGGGTAGTTACATTCAAAAATTACCAAGATTTTTTCATATGAATAGTTGTTCAATGTTACATATAGTGCCAGGAGTGTAACTTTTATAAAGGGATTTTTTTTTAGCAATAAAATGTAAGAGGAATAAAACTCCACTCCTCACATATCTTGTACTGATGAAATGTTTCAGTCTATCAAAGAGAAAAATAAACTATTATGTGGTATTTTTTTAAATTCCTGAAGCAACATTTTTCAGAGTACTTGCTTCACAAGAAAAATGGATTTTTCATCCTAAGTTGATAAGAAATTTAGATATTAATTATGAGAAGACTTAATTGCAAAGGATTTACAAACTGACTCATCAGAATCTTTGAAGTTTGTAAATTCCATTACCCCATTTTAGGAATAAGAACGGTGCTGCTACATAGAAGAAGATTTGATTCTTCATGGGTTTTTTTAATCTCATTTTTGTACTCTGCAAAGACAAACTCATTTAAGAATAAGAAAAATAGTAAAATTAAAACCTTATTGTGTAATTACAATAATTGGTAGAAGTGTTTGATTATTAAAGGATCATCTTTTTTACAGTTTTGAAAATTACTGAATTACTAATTATACACATCTACTTTTTCTATAGTCTTGGGTTCCTTAGGAAAAGATAGACACAATTTTACTCTTCGAGGTACTGCTGTACCTAGTGTTAACTACAGTTCTGGAAACAGTTAATGGCCCTGAATATATTCCTTTTATTTTGTAGAGTCCTTTTACAATAAAATGTTCTGCATGTACATCACCTTTGTTTCTATACAGGCAATTCTTAAAATGCAAATTGTCAGCAAAAGTTAAACGTGTGCAAATGCCATGGCAGACTGGCAGAGAAGTATTCAAAAGCTCGCCACTAGGGTGATCTCTCACTCCCTTCAAAGTTTAGTTTAATTTAAATGCAATAATATTTTGTCTCTTAATCAGCCTACTCTGGGGCTGGATGTGTCTGGTCTGGCACTGCAAACTGCCTTCAGCCTGCTGCAACCTCACGTATTTTATTTAATTCTATCACCCCTAAATTTTGCTCTGAGCCAGGGTTTTCTTGTGCTTCCACTTCTTTAAGGCTTCAGAAGATGCTTGTTCTCAGAAAGCAAGGAAGTAGAAATTTAAGAAAAAAAAATCAGAAAGGAAACTACTGGTGTCAGCAACGACCTCTATGACAGCATGTTTCCTTTTCCTGGCAAACAAGTTCTCCAGCAAGCAGAAATGCCTCAAATGTGTTTAGACTCATATAAGAGGGAAAGCAACCAACCTCAGGATTTTTTTCCTCTGCCTCAGCATTATCTACTGCTCCCTACAGTTATCTTAACCCCATCCCTAAGCACTGACTCAGGCTCCTACTGGATGCAGACTTCTATTCCCTATTAAGATTAGGATCAGAAACAGATTTGCTTATAGACTCCAGACTTGATGGCTATTGATGTGTATGTTAGTGGCTACTTACATATGCAGGAAACTAGAAGTATTCCAAATCTGCCCAAACAGATAGACTGGCTTATTTTCTTCCCCTCTGATCACAGTATAAAGAACACAAGGAAAAAGCCCTGAAAACAACTTCTTAACTGTTTTCCTATGGATACCACTAGCAAGGGATGGAAATTTTTTGCCTAAATGTTGTCCCTGATTGCAGTAATATAAAAACAAGTATTTCAGATAAAATACTATGAAATTACAGCACAAGCACGAAATGTTCAAATTATTTTTTATTATTGCCTCCACCTATTTCAGTGATAATATTAGCTTGAAACAGCAGTTGGCCATTGGCCTGAAGGAACCATATGTGTGTCTTACCTCATAATTTGGATCAAATTACACTTATCTTCTCCTGTTCCTCCAGAACTGCATCATTAGAAGGACGGACAGCAAAGAGACTAAAAGTAGGTCTCTACTTCAATGATTTTGCTCAAACCTAACTTGACCATGCAGCAGTGAAGACAAGATAAAAACTTCAGAGAATGAGAAAAGTGAGCAGAAGACCAAACAGAAAATTAAACCTATGGCAAAAATAAGTCAGCTTTCTCTCTAACATATTTCAGGTTTGCTTGTAAGCTTAATTACAGTAAGCAGTAAAAAAGTGAGGAAATATGTTCATCACTAATGAGAGAATAATTCAATCACCACAGATCTCACCTGCAATAATTTTACATCTCTCATAAAACTACCCTCTTCTGCTTCTATCCTTCTGTGCAATACAGCTCTCCTGGGCCTTATCTTGAGAAATTAAGTGGAAAACTGAAACCCCGAGCTCTGCCTACTCCTCTCATCACTTAATTTAGTATGTGGACCCTGGTGGCGTTGTGCCTTCAGCAAATGTATCCTTGCTTTCTCTAACTGTTTGAGCTTAATAAAGATCGTGGAAGTCCTTCAGAGCAAAACCCTATTTCTTTACAAAAAAAGCTTGTTGCTCCAACAGTGGCCTGGGACCCAGAAGTTACCAACTGGACAACCCTGGACAAATCATCTCATTTTCACTTTGCTTTGGTTTCTCCATTCTGAAATGGGTTTGAAACAAGACAGCTGTGTCACGAAGTATTTTAAGTGTATGAAGTGACAAAGGTGGTAGTATGTGATCATAAACTGATATAAAGCAGGTTGAGCTGAGTGTTCCACTAAGTATTAATCTCTATCTGTAAAATTCCTGGCTTTATTCTGGAGGTAATTTTTTGCAATTATGGCATGGATTTTTTTTCCTATTCAAAAATGGACATCTTTCATGCACCTGTTCAAACAACAATAAAATCTTATTAATCAAAGCTAATTTGCCTTGTAAAAATGCAGAACAGAGCCATTTTTTCATAATTTATTTTTTTTACAAATAGAAGTTATGTCTTCCTTACTAGATAAGGAAATGTCATGACCTTTGAACACAATCGAAACAAAAAAAAATCTGACCTACATAAGTAGCACGTAAGGGTGAAAGAGAATATGGTGATTTCTCACAAGGCATGGTAGCAGTAGGTAATGAGGGCAATATGGAGTTTCACAAGTGCCATATCAAAAGAGCATTGTGCTGTACGTATTTCCTCATCAAGGTTAGTTATTTCAAGGGGTAGTGCAGGCTGTGGGAAATTTCTCCCCTCCAATCTTATGATCTAACATGAGGTCTTTATGAGGCATGGACTGTCCTGGAGAACCTTACCCATGGTAGTAGCTATAGCTCAATATGGTGCTGAGGGTCTCAGATTCCTTCCTGTCCAAGTATTAGACACCCCTTTCTCCAGCAGAGAAAGTTTTCTTCTGTTTTCTCCTGAATACTCAATGCAGCTGATGGCCAGCTCTGCGTGGCACTGCTGAAGAATGGAACTGCTCCAAAGGAAGAGTTCCACCTCCAGCTCTCCTCTTCCCTGTGCCAAAACAGGATTGGACTGCTCTAGTGTGGGTCCCTGTGGGTTCACAGGTCCTGCCAGAAATCCTGTTCGTGTGTGGACTTTCCACAAGGTCACAATTTCCTTCAGACCACCTGCTCTGGCATGGGGTCCTTCATATTTTTCAGACTGGATACCTGCTCCGCTGTGGTCCTCCATGGTCTGCAAGGAAGACAATGTGCATCACCACGGTCCTCACCATGGGCTGCTATGACTGCAGGAGAACCTCCTCCATCTTCATGGACCTTGATGTCTGCATAGTTTTCTTTCTCACTCCTTTCTCCCAGCTGCTGTTGCACAGCAGATTTGCCCTTTCTTAAATATATTAGCACAGAGGCACTAGCACTGTCACTGATGAGCTCAGCTTTGGCCAGTGGCCGGTCCATCTTGGAGTCAGCTGAAAGTGGCTCTGTCCAACATGGGAGCAGCTTGTGGTGTTTTATTAAAGAAGCCACCTCTATAACTCCACCTTTTCCTCCTATCTGTGTTCCTCTTTCAACCCCCTCCCCACTTCCCACTACCAAAACCTTGCCAGATAAACCCAGTGCACATTCTGGAGCAGTTGTAGGGTCCAGTGAGCTTTAGCTGATCCAAGCCACGTGTAGGGTGGGACAAAAGACAATGTCACAGATATAACAACTGTGTCAGTGTCTAAATTAATTGATTATTGGTGAATTGAAGGTCAGGACTGAGCAAGAATAAGTCACGTGGAGAAGGAAGAGAGTAAAAGCATCTGAGTTGTCTTGCTCTGAATGACCCTGGGTCTTGAAGCAATTGGTCTGGCTTCTCAAAGTGCAGCCCCAAAGGATAGTTCCCTCAGTGAGGCAGGGAAAACCTGCTGTTGGAAAGTCTGTACAACACCATCACAATTTCAGGTTAACATCAAATAGATGCCTATCTCTCTGCTAGCAGGACATATTGTTATGAAATAAGACAGATATTCTGCATGTGGCTACCTGGCTGGGTGGGCAGATAGATGCAATAGCTAGCTATGTAATCCCTGGAAGTGTGTGTGTTCTCACTACTGGTTCTGTGAGAATTGCAACTAAGTGTGCTCATTGGTTCAAAATCAGAGGCAATTTTAACTAAGGAAATATCAGACCCTGTGCATCAAATATTATTTTCTATACTGTGCTATTTTCTGTACATAACATTAATTCACTGTCTCATGAAAGTTCTGTGTAGAAATGTAATCAGTTGGATTGCCTCCTCTGCTAACGTGTTATCAAAGACTCTACAACCCCCAGATTTTATTCGAGCCTTAATAATTACCTTAGGAGTTATTTCAGTTTTCTAATGCTTTGTCATCATAAAGAGAATTTTCTTTCACTGTCTAGATTTTTTCCCTTCAGATTCTCTACCAAAATTATTCTATACTCATACATCATTAAGACATGTTGCATGTTTAAAAAAAAAAAAAAAAACAACAAAGACCCATTGCTCTCAGATCTACAGCCATTTCTAATGAATGTCTCAATAGTCTTACTGTTACATATTTATTGTTACCAAGAATATTAGAGTTGGTGTCTGTTTGCTTTGGAGAAGCATTTTTCTGGGCATATGCCAAACTATCTTCAATTTCTATAAAAGCAGTGAAAATTGCTACTATCTCAATTGCCTGATTGTGGTCTATTATAATGGAATTAGCATAAACCATCTAGAGATGTGTTTCAAAGCTGTATATTTTTATGCAATAATCTGATTTAGAGCTATAACCAGCTAAGGAAAAAATATGGGAAGATTATCTCTTTTAATACAGAGATAAACATTCCCATGCTAGGGGAACAGTCAGCTAAATGTATTCATTTCAATGTATTCCTACAGGTCTGAGGGAAGCCAAGAAAGCAACAAGGACTGAGTTAAGGGGAACATACTGTCCCATGACTGAAGTCAGTGATAGTTCATCTGTTATCACAGATCAGATCCATATCTAGCATAGATGATAATTTTGTCTGAAATGATATAGAATATTTTTTAAAGGTGAAGTCATGAGATGTTTCAAGAAAAGTTTTTGCAAGCTTTCAGTCTTTGTGGTTGCTTTCATGCTGGTTTTGGATCTCCCAGCCTGTTAAAATGTAAAATATCTTTTTCCCTGTCTTCTTTAGCTTGTTTGTGTTCTACATCTAGGATCTATAGGGTAAATTGATTAAGAGCCTACAAACCTCAGGCTCAGCATTACAACTAATCACATCAGAGCATTCAGGAAGCCAACCCACAATGTATCCTAACTGCCTGCCACAGAACACAGCAAACATTCTACAGCATAACATAGCACCCAAGAATCATATTCTGGGGGAAAAAAAACCAAACCCAAAACTTGGAAGATAGTAGCAATGCTAATATTTTAAAAAGCAGGAACAACATTTCTGTAATGATGGAACTGATTTGCTTGCTTCACATACTACTCTGCTCTCTGAAGTTCTTACATCCATTATATAGTGACCAGCAAAAGACTCCATACCTCTGTGCAACTTGTGACCTGAGCCATGTGTTACAAGATCCTCCCTAGTTCTCTCTGTATCCTGGAACGAAGTCTTCCACAGCTTGATGGTGCACTCGAGTCAATGATCTAGGCCAGCACCTGAGCCACACAGAAAGCCTGAAAACCCTGAAAATACAGGGAGGAAGATCCTGGGATCTTGTCTGGGAGTTGCATTTTTGTCTCCTCCCTGGATAATGCTACCTCTCTATCCTGGAGCTCACACTGATTTTTGTTGTCAAACAGCTCTCTTAGCAAGAGTTAACCTGGAGTTGGTAAATTCTATTAGGAGCTGTGCACCTGCTTTCCCATTTTCATCTCCAAAATTTGACAGTTTCTTTCAGGTTCCAGAGTATATCAAACCCCATACATAGGATACAGTGAGATATTGGTATAGGGCAGGACTTGCAATTGCATTGAAGATTTTGGCATCCCTTTACATTCCATTTGTAATTAATAATGTTCAAGCCTACCAGATGTGAAGTGGAGTATATTTTGGAAGGGTAGCATTGGCTTTTCTTTTGACATACTTACATTAAAATCAAGGACTTTTTCCTTTAAAATGAGAAGAGGATACTTTGGGCCACAAATAATGTAAAAAGTCTTTATTTTGAATTGTAATATCCCCAAAAGTGTAGTTCTACAGTGCAAGCAGTTACCACAGTAACACCGTTCAGATCCTGTCTCCTCAGTTGGATGATGAAATGATGATTAATTATTCTCACGCAGTGATGGTCACCAAGCCAAATGTATTTATTTAAAAACCTGCTTTCCAGGGACAACCGCATAGACTGTGACTGAGAAGTAGATCAAAAGACACGTGAACAAGGTAAAACCAAAATTTTATTCCCAGTTTTTCAAAATATCCACAATATTTTTCTGCATCAATCTACCGGCAGCAGCTGACCCCAAAATAGAAGCTTGAAGTGTGATTCTCAAAGCATTATTTTGCTATTACTCGGCCTGTTAAACCTACCTATAAGACCTTTTCTTGAATTCAGTGAGATTTAGGCCATTTCTAAAAGCATCTCAGAATGGTCTTGAGTGGCACTTCTATAGACTGAGGTAGAAGTTTGCTATGGAACATATATTGAAGACTGCTTTCAGTTGATCACAATTCATCTCAGAGAACTAAAGGCAACAAGCTGTCAATTTACTGCTACACTGTAACTTACGTTCTATCTGTACCTAACCCAAAAAACAACCTAGGCTCCAGCAGGTTTAGGCCTAGAAAATCTAAGATGCTCACACTGTCTGGTTGGATCTATATACTAACTATCATAATGCATGAGACAACAACTGAAATAATGTCTGAAACAAATTATACTCCAGTAAAAGCCCCACAGTTTTATCAAGTCAAAGGTAGGTAAGCTTGGGATCAGCCTGTGCCTTTGAAAACCCAAGTGGCAGATAGCTGTAATTCACATTCTGAAGGGACACCCCTTTATCCCACTTTGCTTACTGAATGCCTAACTCTGCATATAGACACTTTTACTGTCCCACTCAGTGTGTTTTGTGTTGGATTGGGAAACTTCATACTGACATCAAATTTGTGCAGGTTCTCTACGCTAGGAATGTTCCTAGGGACCTGTTAGGTGACAGTGGCAACAATCTGTCTTTTAGCTAGGAGAAAATTAAGAAACAGGAGGAGGGGTAATGTAGAAAATTTCCGCACTAGAAATGTGTGCACATGTAGACAAGGCAGCCTTTTTAAAATGTTAGCATAATGCACTAATTTGTTCTCTGAAGTTCTGTGATCAAGGTAGTGATTAATATAATCACTCACAACATACCATTACTGCATCTTTGGAAGATGTATACCCATCTGAGAATCTCATTTTATAGTGTTCATTATTGTTTATGACAATCTCAAATGTGAGTGCAGATGACTCTCCCTTTATATAATTTCTTTCTTTGTATCCGTTTTTTGGAAGATGTCAGAGGCATTTGGTTTGGAATCTATACATATTCCAATATTGATCAAAAACAGGTTTGATTTCCCTTTGTTTCCTCTTTCTCTCTGTCACTGCTTCAGATACATTTTACCAATCAGGAATGATGAAAAAGGCAGGCTAGGAACTAATACTAAAAAGGCAAATTGGAATAAATACGATTTGTATGTTGTCCTTTATTTTTGAAGTAGCTAAGATGATCACTAATATTTCATAAACTGAAGGGAAAAATTAAGATGCAACCATTACAGCTGGACTATATTATAAATACTGATTTCTAGGAAGGTTTCAAAAGAGCTTAATTTGGGAGCACAAGAGCCTTTGAGAGGAACTGAGATGTGTACTCCTAAATCAGTCAATAACACCTCTTGAAAATTATTCCATTAAGTCTTTATATCACTTTAAAACGTATGGTAGAGAGCACAGTAGCTTGTAAAGCCGTAAATCTGACCTGATTCCTAAATGCAGAGTTTGCAGACTGTGGCCTTTTTATTTCACCACACTGCAACATGCTACTAACCAGCCTACTTTTTATCTTATAGAGATATCTTTCCAGGGCTGGTCTTGCTTTGTTAACTTCCATCCCAGCTCCTGCCACTGCCTCCCAACTTGCCCTCCTCCCTCCATAGATTCCTCTATGCCCTCCTCACCTTCCTTTTTACTCTTGCCTCTTGTTCCACCTGTACCAGGGGGAACTCAACCTAAGAGTCCCTGCAAAATTAATTTATCTGGGATGTGTTCTGAGGTCTATTCCCCTCACTCAAATGGTGAGTCATTATTTCAGCTAAAATGCAGCACCACCAGAATATGGTGTTCTACAGATTTTAGCTTTTATGATGCAAGTGTTATTGATTTCTCTGTTGCTTCACATTGATTCATCTCAGCTGAAATGTGTATTTTTGATATAAAGAAATTCACTGTTGCCTCCATTTTTGATCCCTTATTTGAGGAAATGGCCTGAAGTAATGAGAGTCACTTTTGAAAGCTGAGGCAGCTTTCATTCAAAAAAGACCTGAAGATTATTTCCATGGTGGCAGTCCATGCCTACAGCAGCTTCATCAATGCTTGCTCTCAATGCCGTATCCAACAGAGACATTCACAGACCATTCACAAGCACAGTTAATACTGTGCTTTACTTTTCCTCCTTCCCTAAATCCCTAGCCTGTGCTAGTTCTCACCAAAAGCCTCTGAATACTGGGAGTAGGAAAAAGAGATATTTTACAGAGGAATATCTGAGTAAGTCAAACTTACAGTGATGCCTCTGTCATATGATCCCCAAACTCCAGCTTCCTGAGCTGCATGTTGGTTTTATGACTTAGAAACCCTTACCTCGTAATTCTCTTCATTAACTTCATTCAACCTGTCTCTGGTTGAATCCCCTAAACTCTTTGAAGCCTGTACAGCTTTGATCAGGAGTGCCAAACACATGAACTGCCTCTGACTGCTTTTCAACCTACTTCCTGCTAATTTCACCTGACATCTCTTGTTCCCTGTGTAAGAGTCATAGTGAGTAGTATTTCCCTCTCCATTCATGTCAGGGGCACTTCTTCAGGAACATCCAAGAGCATAAGGACAAATATTTTAAAGACTTATGAATTAAGAAATCTGAGAATCCCCTAGAACAAACAAACAAGGCTTTCTCACAGTTTCATGCATACTTGAATGAACAGTGGTAATGATTAAAGAACAGTCTCTTGAGCTGGAGAGGAGCTGTATTCCTGCACATATAGGAGCTGGCCGCACTTCTCTTTATACAAGTTTCTCTGGAAGGGTTTCTGGACGGAGAGCATTACCAAAGCCCCTGCATACTGTTAGTGAGTTTTCATTTACATTAAACGGAGAGAAGTTGGCCACCTACTGTTCATATTTTCATATTGGATGGTTTTGTATTACATCAAGAGAAACTAAATGGTTTTTGTTTAAAACAGATGGTAAACTGTTGGCAGGAGCTTTCAGAGGCATCAACAATTACACAGTAAAGTAGGACTCATAGGACAAATGAGAAATTAAATACTTAGTGCTAGAATGTGACCTGAAATTAAATCCAAGGTATAGGCCATCACACAGCAGGATGTTGAAAACTTTCCTACAGATCTGCATTCTGCAACTAACTCCTGTGTTTCTCAAGGACAGAACAAAAGTTCCAGTTTGAAAGGAGATTGCCTTTTGTACCAATGAAGATCTGGATCACGCTATTTGCATGTTTCTCACATATTGTTTCAAGCAGACTTCCTGTCTCTCCTCAGACAGGTGAGAAAAACTTCCTGCTAAGACAGAACAGCTGAAACAAAACACTGCAAAAGCAACTCATAGTAATAAAAGACAGTCTGTCAGCCCATCAAACATGAGCATACAAAAATTATTACTGAAAAATACACACATAAATATCCCACTTTCGCCTCACCTGCCTGAAATCCTGATTTAAACACCTGGCTGCAGATATACTGCTGTTGGGATTACAGTAAGCACAAACATGCTGAGGGACTACCATGACTGGCAAGTTTGGAAAGACTCATGGAGTCCTGAGCATGATAAACTGCTCTTTGTCTGGTGCAGAGGCTGCTGCTGGGAGAAGAGCCCTCCCCTGTAACACGGACCTTACCTACAGACTATACCTGCCGCAGAAGATGAGTACAAAAGCTACCACATAAATATCCTTGCTGCTTAGAAATGGAAGCACAGGCCAAGCGCTATTTAATTCAGACTTGAGGAGTCAGTCAGACATGTGGAGAGAAAGCTGTTATGTGGCACTTAGTTGAAGATGTCCCTGCAAGCTTTTGCCACAGTGTGGAAAACACTTTCTACATGCCAGCTAACCCACCCCCTACTGTTATCATCACTGCCAATCAACAATCATCCCTAACCATATTCCTAGTATTCCTGCTCATTCTTTCATGACACCCTGAAATTTTGTTCATTCTGAACTTTTCTTTTCATCCTGCTGGAAGTTCTGAATAGCTGTAAGAAGATTGTTCTTTTGAGGAAATCCAAAATAAGAACTGGAGATTTACTCTTTCTGTAGGCACTGACAGGTTAAAAATTGCTTTGAGTTCCATGGAATGTTGTTTAATACTGTCAAGAATGCATTAAATGCCCCTTCCCAGACCTTGAAGGCTTTTCTTATTCAGGGAAAACAGAAGTTTTCTTATGCATAGATGTATTTCAATTATCACCTAGATAGGAAAAGCAGAGAAGGAGAATGACACTCCTTCCTGAAAAGGGTAGGTGTGCATTCAGTTTCTTCCAGGATCACAAATTCCATTTTACTTACACTTTCTCATAATTCTGCAGTGGGTCAAAACCCTTCTGCAGATGATCTGAAGCTGAACCAAATGCTTTTTAAGCCTGGCATGTTTTTCTTAAGCCGTTTGCCTCTCCATTCCAATCTCTATTTGCAACTTAGCCCTTCCTGGCTCCTTTATACAACCTCCAGGTCTTCCCAAATCGCCCAAAGAAGAGTCCTGATTAAGTGGAATCAGCACTTCAGTATCCATTTTCATGTGAACAATTATTTGCCACAGACTTTCTCCTTGATTGCTTGACTTGGGAAGAAAGGCAAGTTTAGGATAAATTTCAGTGAGACAGAATTGTAGAATTACAGTATCATAGAATCATGGAATAGTTGGGGTGGGAAGGGACCTTAAAGAACATCTAGTTTCAACCCCCTCTGACAGGGGCAGGGTCATCTCACTAGATCAGGCTGCCCAAGGTCCCATCCAACCAGGCCTTGAACACCTTGAGGGATGGGGCATCCACAGCTTCCCCTGGGAACCTGTTCCAGTGTCTCATCACTCTCATGGTGAAGAAATTCTTCCCTATATCAAGCCTAAATCTGCCCCTCTCCAGTTTATATCCATACCCCCTCATCCTATCACTACAAGCCTTTATGAATTGTCCCTCTCCAGCTTTCTTGTAGGCCCATTTCAGGTACTGGAAGTTCACTATAAGATCTCCAAGCCTTCTCTTATCCAGGCTCAACAACCCCAACTCTCTCAGCCTGTCCTCATATGGAAGGTGCTCCAGTCCGCTGATCATTTTGTAGCCCTCCTCTGGACCCATTTCAACAGCTCCATATCCTTCTTACGTTGAGGATTCCAGAACTGGACACAATACTCCAGATGAGTTCTCACAAGAGAGCAATAGAGGGGCAGAATCAGCTCCCTCAATCTGCTGCCCACGCTTCTTTTGATGCAGCCCAGGATACAGTTGGCCTTCTGGGATGAGAGAACACATTGCTAGCTCATGTCAAGCTTCTCATCAACCAGCACCCCTATGTCCTTCTCTGCAGGGCAGCTCTCCATCATGTCATCCCCATCATGTACTGAAAATGGAGATTGCCCCAACTCAGGTGTAGGACCTTGCACCTGGCTCTGTTGAACCTCATGAGGTTCTCACAGGCCCGCTTCTCCAGTCTGTCAAGGTCCCTCTGGACGACATCCTGTCCTTCCGATGTTGCAACTAGACCACTCAGCTTGGTGTCATTTGCAAATTTGCTAAGGGTGCACTCAATCTTGCTGTGAACATCATTGACGAAGTTACAAAACAGCACCGGTCCCAGTATGGACCCCTGAGGGACACCACTAGTCACGGATCTCCAGCTAGACTTTAAGCCATTGACCAGTACTCTTTGAATACAACCATCCAATCAGTTTCTTATCCACTGTACCATCCACACATCAAATTAATATCTCTCCAATTTAGAAAGAAGGATGTTGTGGGGGCACCATGTCAAAGGGTTTAAGAAGTCCAAACAGGTCACATCCGCTGGTTTACCTGTGTCCACTGCTGCAGTTACCTCATCATAGAAAGCCACTAAGTTGGTCATTCAGAATTTGCCCTTGTGAAGCCGTGTTGGCTGCCATTAATCACCTCCATGTCCTCCATGTGCTTTAGAATAGCTTCCAGTAGGATCTGTTCCATGATCTTCCCAGGCACAGAGGTGAGGCTGACAGGTTGGTAGTTCTCAGGGTCATCTTTTCTACCCTTTTTAAAAATGGGCACAATGTTACCATTCTTCCAGTCACCAGGAACTTCTCCTGATTGCCATGACTTTTCAAATATTATCAAGAGTGGCTTGGCAACCACATCAGCCAATTCCCTCAGGACTCTGCGATGCATCATCAGGTCCCATAGACTTATACATGTTCAGGTTCCTCAGGTAGTCACGAACCTGATCCTCCTCTGCTGTGGGAGGGGGTTTATCCTCTATCACCATTTTGTTGTCCGATGACCCAGCAGGGGTGAGGAGAGTGGTTATTGGTGAAGACTGAGGCAAAGAAGTTGTTAAGTACCTCAGCCTCCTCCTCATCTGTTGATACGTGATCACCATTTCCAAACATCAGTGGGGGGGCATTCTCTTTGACCTTCCTCTTTTGACTGATGTACCTGTAGAAGCCCTTCTTGTTAGTCTTTACATCCCTTGCCAAATTTAGCTCCAGCTGTGCCTTGGCCTTCCTGACTTCATCCCTACACAACCGGGCTGTGTCCCTATACGCATCCCAGGTTACTTGTCCCTGCTTGCACTGCCTGTGCAGTCGCCTCTTCTTCTTTAGTTTAACCAGCAGGTCTCGACCCAACCACGCCTGTCTCTTCCCTTTTCTGTCTGCTTTTCTGTGTACAATGACTGAGCACTCTTGCACTTTATGGAAAGCCTCCTTAAATATCTTCCAGCTCTGTTCTGCTCCTTTGTCTCGAATGACCATGTCCCAGGGGGTCCTACTGAGTAATTCCTTGAGGAGCTGCAAGTCTGCTTTCCTGAAATTTAGTTTCCTGACAAAACTTGTTCTGTATTGCTCTGGACCTTGAATCTACCAGTGCATGATCACTGCAGCCCAGGCTGCCTCCGATCCTAATGTCACTGATCAGTTCTCTTGTAATAGTGACCATCAGGTCCAGTATTGCATCTCCTCGAGTGGGGCTCTCTATCAGCTGGTCTAAGAATTTATCCTCAATGCACTCCAGGAGTCTCCTGGATTGCCTACAGCTTACTGTGCTACTTTTCCAGTGTATGTCGAGGTGGTTGAAGTCCCCGAGTAGGATGAGAGCTGGCGAGCAGGAAGCCTCCTGTAACTGGAGGAAGAAGACTTCATCAGTTGGTCTCCTTGATTGCGTGGCCTTTAGTATACACCAACGACAAGGTTCCCATTGGTTCTTCCATCTTTAATTTTGACCCACAAGCTTTCAACCTGTTCATGGCTACTCTTCAATGACAGCACTTCACATTCTATCCCTTTCCTGAGATAGAGGACAACGTCTCCACCCCCTCTTCCCAGTCTGTCCCTCTTGAACAGCCTGTAGTGCTTGATAGCCACACTCCAGTCATGGGATTCATCCCACCATGTTTCCATGATGGCAAATAGATCATAGTTTTCTAGTAGCACAGTAGCTTCTAGCTCCTCCTGCTTGTTACCCAAGCTTCATGCATTAGTGTAAAGGCACTTCAGCTAGGCTGCCAGTTGCATCACCTTCCCAGTGGACCCTTTATTACCTGTAAGGTGTTTTAGAGAAATATCCTCCATAATAACTGACCCCTGACACCCATCCTCCCCCTGCTTGTTATAGGCTACCTTGATGTTATCCCCCCTCCCCCTTCATATCTAGTTTAAAGCCCCATCTACAAGCCCTGCAAGCTCCCGGGCAAAGACCCTCTTCCTCCACTGAGAAAGGTTACTCCCATCTGAAGCCTGTAGTCCCGATAGACACAGAGGGGTTGGGGACTGGGAATATCAGGATGATTAGTACAGGTACATTGTCCCTGCAATTAAAAGCAGCCATCCTCCTCCAGAATATATGGCAACTTTGTCCTGGCATCAGCACATTCTTCTGAACAGGCATCACTCCTCTCTTTGGAGGAGGTTTGCTGTTGTGAGCCCTGGTATGAGGATGTACCAGGTCCTTATGCTAGCCTCAGGAGAAGTCAGGAAAAAAGTGAATGTTGTTTCTAAAGATTAATGCATTCACATCACAACACCCTAAAGCACACTGGATGAACATGTTTTCTTTAACTGCCATCAATATTTTCCCTTTTCTTTTTATTCATTATCTGCAGATTTTTGGTATATGGATTTAACTGAATGTTTGGTATCCCCCATATACCTCAAATGCAACCTGGCATGGACAACCTATAGTATAAATTAACATGTATTATCTCTATCATTCTATTTGATTGAGCCAGCAGAACATCTAAGCAAAACATTTTGTTGGAGTTCTGAGTCTACCTAAATGCCTCAGATGTTTTCAATATTTTTTCCTCCATGAAAAATGCATCCCCAAACGATAAAGCATTGTGAAAAGTGAACAAACAGCAGATCCTCCTTTGTTTGTTAACAAAAATAGCTGACTGGGAATACAGGTCATGTCAGGCTGCATTCATCTAGCTGAGTCCCTTCTTTTTAAGAATGACCAACATCAGATGCTTCAGACAGAGTTGAGAAACAACAGTGCAAACAGAGGCAGGCAAATTTGCTTCTTCATTGGTCTAGCAATGATCCCACAGATCTGTAGTGCCTCACACTGTAGAGGCTGAAGACCTTTCCTTGTTCTACCATGTAGAAGCAATAAGGTGAGAAGCATGACACAATGGTAAGTGCTCCCAGACAGGAGGTTGTAAGGCATGACATGTATGACCAAGCATAATGATCTTGCACAGCCAATGTGCCACAGATGCCAGAGTATGGTCATTAAGTTTCAGTCACATAACCAGAACTACTAGAACTTCATCCACTTCTGCTGGCCGACTTGGAGAGCTCCTTGGTTGAAGCCACATGGTTCCACTTCTGAGTCAGGGTGAGCTGGGCATCATCCTGTAAATTACGGTATTTCTGCTTCAGCAAGAGAGGCTGAAAACCTGACTTGTATGGGTTCATTTGTGGTAGAGAAAGCAGGAATGATCTGTAAAGAAACACTTCAGGGCTCAATGGTTAGTCCTGAATCTTACAGATTTATCATATATTAAAGGAGTATTTCCACACAGGAATAATTTTGGCATGAAGAAAATGACTAGATGCAGGAGACGGTGATCAAAAGCCAAACTACTATAAATCCTGAGATTGCTGAGAAATCAGGTCACCTGGGATGAAAACAAAATAAAAAGGAAAAAAGAAGAAGAGAGGGAAAAAATAAAACCAACCAACCCCCCCCCCCCCCCCCCCCGCCCCAGGATCTTACTATATTTCATGGCTTTAGAAAATCAGGTTGTCAGTTTCTCCCATTCTTCCCATTCATAATTAAATATCTCTACTTCCAGAAAGTGGAATTTCTTCTCTATCCACAAGTTCAATCATAAGGCAAAGAAACTGTCAACAACATCACATTTCTGAAAAAATGAGTAAAATACATTGTCTTGTTCTTTTAGATGAGAGAAAATGTTCTGAAAAATTGTTGATCATAATATTGATTTTTCAGTCTGAAGAAGTTTCTCATTTCAATTCCTTTGTTAGACATGAATTTGTCATAAAGTCAAACTTGAAACAACACCACTAGCAAAACATTTAAGACAAGTCTAAAAGATTATTTTTTTTCCAGCAAAAACTGTATCTTCTGTGGAAAATTGTCAGGCCTTGTTCTCGGCTTTGGAGTGAAGCCAAATTTCACCATCAAGTGCAAAATGCAATTCCTTTCCTATGCCCAGAAATAACAGGCTACGTCCTGGCCAGTGCAAAGCAGAATAACTGGATTAATGTCAGGACACTGCTTACTTTTACACTTGCTGAGATCTGGGCTGAAAATAATTGCGTATCTCTGAGAATTAATCAATCTGTAGATCAAATCAACATACAGCTGGAAAAAACCCACAAAAAAGCACTACACCTAATACTTATAGGATTTTATAGCAAAAAGAACAACATTACACAAAATCCATTTAAGAAATGTAACTGATTTTGAAAATTTCTACAGATCATGTCCTTTACCTTAATATCTTTCAGATACCTGCTTTGCTGTATGTGTTTTACTACAATAAATCAGTAAAAAATTATGCAATAAAGAGCAAAATCAGGAGACATTCTTTCCTGTGTGTGGCTGGAAGACTGAAGTCATCTCATGTCAGGGAAGGGTATGCAATCATCCCTAACAACATTTAAGCAGGCAGGGCACAGTAATACCAAGGTCTAACAGCCTGTAGTCCCTGTCAGCATTTATTATCCATAAAGGAAATGTGATAAGAGGCTACAGTGTGCAAAGCACCTCTATTTTCCTGATTATAGTCTTTGTTAAAATACATGGTTAGAGCAAGGGACAATGAAGTTGAGTTAGGGCTCTGAAAAGACTGTTGAACCCTCTCATATTTTGTGGAAACAAAATTTAAAGGAAAGTGATAAGACACCGAAGGCTACAATTTATCTCGAGCTCATCAATTCCAACTGAACAGCAATTGCTTAAGAAGCACATTATATTTGCTGTCATAAGTGAAAGCATAATGCCAGAATGTGAAATTTAAACCACTGCAAATTTACTTATCTTTGTGATGTGCCAGAGAGACAGACACACTAACCAAGTGCTCAGGACTGCAGTTTTTACCTGACTACATAGTTAGAGAAAATACACACAAGACCTCTGTGGTGAAAAAGACTGTTAGTTGGTAACTGTCAGCAGCTGCACTTTATCTGGGAATTGGCCTTGAGCTTTCTGTTGTGTGCATGAGCTCACTTTTCCCATTTAGTTGCTCTCTCTGTAACTCATGTGGCAATATCCTCAAGATCTGATGATGTGGTAATGCCAAGGAAGTGAAACAACCAGCTAATAAGAAAAACCAACTCAGTTTCATAGCTGGGAAAAGTAACTTTTGAATGGTTTTACAGAAATCTGAATTAAGTAAATCTGTGCAGAAACATTCTCCAGCTGACCTCAAAAGGCTTTTTTATTATTATTAAAAATAGTCATAAAATAGTGATTTCTATGCATATTTTACATTCAAAATAATGTCTGCACCATGCAGCTGGCAGTGGATTTTGAATCACAGCCTTATTCCTTACACAAAGTCCCTGGCATCAGGACAGGATCTTGCTGGGTTATGCAGCACCACCATGTTGCTTGCCCTCAGTTAAGGGGATGTGATGCAGCATTACGCTTGCATTAACTACTACTATTTTATTGTGTCAAGCTATTTGAATGAATAGTCATGTTCACACTGTATTCTTGGAGTTTTTTTATTATTATACGGGTGCTGCATTTTTGTTCTGAGGACAAGCATTGCTTGTACTTTAGCCCTTAGCTAAATCTTGCACAAGCTTTCCTTCAGACATAAACAGCTCAAGAAAGTACCCTACTCACATGGCACAGTGGAGGCTGAAAGATTGTATTTGCCCACAGCCTTATGCTTTGATAAAATATGAACATAAGCGATAAGATCATCAGCTACTGGGGATAAACTGTTTAGGATCTCCTCCTGTCACCATGGAGAACTAGGAACGAGGCAGTCCCTTGTGGCTGTTTAAGCTGCTTAACACAGCACTGCTTTATCAATTAAATTCCCCGTTAGGCATGCTAAAACCATAGGAGCTGCTTTAAAGATCCAATCAGCATGACAGTAGTGGTATTAAAATTGTGATGATGATAGGGTGAGTGAGGAGGGTTTTTTCCAGCTAAATGGATCCTTTAGAGCCAGGGAATCATTTCTGCTCTCCAAGACCCTGAAAGTCCTGCATGGAACGGGGTTGTTTCTTTCCCTTTGCTGAGCAGCTTGAAAGCTACAAACAGAAGCTGCAAACGTTGTAGGATACAATATTCTCAAAGCACTTCTGATCTACAGTAGTTGTGCTAGTAGTTAATGGTACAATAGCTGAGTGCATTCCTGGAGATATATACTACTCCTCTAAGTGGCTTGAAAGCAGGAAAAATGTTTTGCAGGGCTGAGTATGCTGCATACAGAGCAATATAATAAAGCTGGAACTCACCCAGCAACCACAGACCTTATTCTAGGGGGAACACACAAAAAGGCTGTCATTCAATGCAGGAAACTGACAGTTTGAGGGGTTGGTTTGTTTGTTTACATTTTGGGAAAATATTTCCTAAGGGTAAACAACTGGCCTCTGTCATGGTTTGGGACTGAAAAAAAGTTCTCTTTACTATAAAAAGGGCTCAAATATTTTGAACTTCATATTGTTAATGCTTGGAAACATTTAAACAACCTATGAGTTGTTTTGAAGCAGCAAGTGGAGACCAGTGATGAGTTGCATTCCACAGTGCTCAGTGTTTTAAACTGGTGTTTAACATCTTTGTTGCAGACATGAGGTCTCATGGATGAGGTACTTAGGGGCAGGATGAGGTACTTAGGGGCATGGTTTAGGGATTGGTGGGAATGGTTGGACTCGACGATCCGGTGGGTCTCTTCCAACCTGGTTATTCTGTGATTCTGTGATTCTGTGACATGGACATTGGGATTCAGTGCACCTTTAGCAAGTTTGGAGACAACACTATGCTCTGTGGTACAGCTGACATGTTGGAGGAAAAGGATGCCATCCAGAGGGATCTGGACAAGGTTAAGAGGTGGAACTGTTCAAACCTCATTAAGTTCAATAAGGCCAAATACAAGGTCCTGCACTTGGGTTGGGGCAGTCCCAAGCACAAATACAGGCTGGGCAGAGAATAGACTAAGAGTAGCTCTGAAGAGAAGGGCTTGGGGATGCTGGTGGATGAGAAGCTCAGTGTGAGCTGGCAATGTGCGCTTTCAGCCCAGAGAGCCAATCGTGTCCTAGGCTGCATCAAAGTAGTGTGACCAGCTGGTCAAGGGAGGTAATTCTCAGAGGAGGGCCACAAAGATGATCAGAGGGCTGGAGCACCTCCCACAGATGGGGACAGGCTGAAAAAGTTGGGCTTGTTTATCCTAGAGCAGAGAAGGGTCTGGGGGCATCTTATAGCAGCTGTCCAGTACTTTCATTTGATGACAACACTGTTTTGTTATTATATCACCCCCTTGGATAAGCACTCCACTGCACCACACAACATGACTCCACTGTAAACACACTTTTGTACTCACAGTTAAATTGTTGGCAAAAAGATCAAGCTTTTCATTATAACTGAAAAAAAGTCTTAACATTGTGTTCATTTAAAAGTCACATCATCATATTTTTCTTTTATTTTCTTCAATTGTTTGGGGGGGGTGTTTTTGGTTTGTTTTTTTTTTTTTTTTTACTTTAAAATAGAAATCTTTGTGGCCTTCCTCTGGACTCAGTCTAACAGATCTATGTCCTTCCTGTGCTAAGAACTCCAGAACAGAATGCAGGGCTCCAGGTGAAGTCTCACAAGAGCGAAGTAGAGAGGGGGGTTCACCTCCCTCGACCTGCTGCTCACATTTTTTTTTGATGCAGCCCAGGATATGGTTGGCTTTCTGGGCTGCAAGTGCACATTGCCAGCTCACACTGAGCTTCTCATCCACCAACATCCCCAAGTCCTTCTCTTCAGAGCTACTCTCAATCCATTCTCTGCCCAGCCTGTATTTGTGCCTGGGACTGCCCCAGCCCAAATGCAGGACCTTGCACTTGGCCTTATTGAACTTCATGTGGTCCACACAGGCCCATTTCTCAAGCCTGTCCACATCCCTCTGGATGGCACCCCTTCCCTCCAGTGTGTCAATCATGTCACATAGCTTGGTGTCACTGACAGAACCGCTGAGAGCACCCTCAATCCCAATGCCCGTGTCTGTAACAAAGATGTTAAACAACACTGGTCCCAATGCGAACCCTAGAGGAATGCCACTTGTCACTGTTCTCCACTTGGACATTGAGAAGTTGACCACAAATCTTTGAGTACAACCATCCAGCCAATTGCTTATCCAGCAAGTGATCCATCCATCAAATGCATGTCTCTCCAATTTGGAGATGATGTTGTGCACAAGGATGTTGTGCAGGACAGTGTTGAACGCTTTGCACAAGTCCAGGAAGATGATGTCAGTTACTCTTCTTGTACCCTCCAGTGCTGCAGCCCCATTGTAGAATGTCACCAAATTAATCAGGCATGACTTAGTCTTAGTGAAACCATTTTATTTTCCGTGTCCCTCAACAGTGTTTCCAGGAGGAATTGCTCCATGATCTTACCAAACTGACTGCCCTGTAGTTCCCAGACCTTCCTTTTTGTCTTTTTTTCAAAAATGAGAGCAATGTTTCCCCTTTTCCAGTCAGTGGGAACTTCACCAGACTGCCACAACTTCTCAAATATGGTGGACAGTGACTTAGCAACTTCATTCACCAGTTTCCTCAGGACCCACAGGTGCATCTCATCAGGTCCCAGGAACTTGTGCACCTTCAGGTACCTTAGATGGTCTCCAAACCTCATCATCTCTTATTGTGGGTGGTTCTTTGATCTCCCAGTCCCTGCCTTTGCCTTCTGTGACTTCAGCGATGTGGGCTGAACACTTGCCAATTTATTTTTTCTTGTTTTTATGTCTTAAATATCCATCTTGGTGTGAAACTGCATGTGTGTGCTCAGGGTTCTAAGAAGTTTGGTAGCAGCAGTGGAGCGCTGCTGCACCCTGCCTCATGCCTCTGATTGGACTGCTAGCATTCACTGAGCTGTCACTGCCACTGTGATGGAGGGATTTAGGCAGTCTGAAGAAGCAGGAGCACATGAGTGCCCAAAGCATTCAAGCGATGGTTGCTCTGGCAAGGGTCCTTTGAACTGCTAGTGACAACTGGACTCTCCAGCCCCAATTCAAGAACTTCCCTGAAGAAACTTCTGCATATGCCCCAGTTTGCGAACATTCCATGCAGAGACATTCCAAAGGCATAGTGAGACCCTTTTCTCACATGCTAATATGGGATAGAGCTCCTCTATAAATAATCCCTGCCAAGAAGCATGTAGGCAAGTCCTCTGCATGACTACATTTTCCTGCCAAAACCTCGGGTGAATTCATTGGGGTGGTGATTATTTTTGTGTTATGTTCCTATTTCCTCTGCTACTTTACTTCTTTTACTCTCTTTGTACTTATTCTCTCCTCAAATCTACCACACTTGCTCTTGGCACTTGTGGATGAATTTGATTGTGTCCAAATTGTTGTGGTAAATTGTAGTAACTTTGACAAAGTTAAGAGATGTAACTTTAACTGCATTCAAAGTATAGAGAGGATTTTTGAGCCTGACTTCGACTGAGCGCAGAGTAAAGAACAGAATTTTGAGTAGACCTCTGAAGTGACTGTTGTCACTTCCATGCTGCCATGCAAACATTCAAAAGAAATCTATCCACCCCATACTGCAGAGCAAGTCCACTGGGGCCAGAACGTCACAAGCTCATTGAAATACTAGAGCAGATCTATCCTTTTGAGGTTAGTATCAACCAGCATGAAACCAAACACTTATTTCCAAAACATAGTTTTATTCTCCCAGAAGTATTTACACCACTGTTTTTAATAGTTCAACATTTCTGCCATCTCTGTCTGTGTTGGGATGGAAACAAGTACTTGTTCATAGAACAGAAATCCTGTTTTTCCAATCAGCCCCTATATCTGTCTTTTCTGAAGATTTCACTGTAAGTACATATATTTCCTGAATCATCATTTATTCATAAGAACCCTCACAAAATCTTTTGGTTTTCCTTGCCTATATTAATACTCAGGCAGCGATGCTATATTTCTCACCAGTTTAATTGTACTTTTTCCATCACATTGGTATAAGGCAGGAAGGTTTAAACTTTAAAAAATGCTTGTATTAATGTAGACACTGGGAGCAACATTTCCAGTAACATTTTTGGTTCATTTTTTTCTAGTTTTTGAGGATGAGGTAATTTTTATTGACCAATGTTCACATTCTTGTTTCTTTCTCACAAAAATACACCAAGCAAAGGATGCTTAAGAAAAAAAAAAGTATCTATTCAGTATTTTTATTTTTTTAAATACAAAACATACATTCTGCACAGGCATATACAAAATTAATAAACAATCCCATCACCTTGAATCAGCCTCATTGAATATGCAAATTTTAGCACTCCACTCCACAGTTATGCAGAGAAGTAAACACAGTAATTTTTGAAAACTGAAGAATACTTCCAAGATCACTTTAAAATCTTTCCTTATTTATTCAGCTCAGTAAAGTAGCTAGACTTTTCGTACAAACTCAGCACACCACAGCCAAGACCCCAAAAACTGAAGAGCACTTAAGCAAACAGAATACACGTCAGTCACGTTTTATGTATGCACTCCTCCACTGGAGTGTTATTTCTCCCTTCTGTGGTGTCTTGTTACAACTAACAAATATTTCTTTGTTCAGCCCTCCACTCAGCAGGGGAAATAACGTTGCATGATCAACTTGTTGATTCTTCCTGTGATCTATTCACAACTTCAAGCAGATAAAGTAATAATTGCAAGCACATCACGAGCAGAAAATTCCTTCTCATTTATTCAGACTAATAAACAGACCAGACAGGAACAAGTTCGTCCCAATCCAGTTAATTACTGAACCAAGAATAAAAAACTTATTGTGCTAATACCGGCTACTGTGAGAGATTTAAACGCGGCTAAGCCATTAACTCCGCTTTTTCGGCGGCATCCAGTAGCAGGACGGTGAGTACTGCGGCGGGGCGGCCATTGGAGGCGATGAGGAGTTTCCCTAAGCCGGGAAAAACCCAGGAAAATCCAGGCGGCAGCGGGGCAGGCGGCGCTGGGCCCCTGACGCTCGGCAGCTGCCGGTCCCGCGCGGGGCCTGACGGGAGGGGGCGGTCCCGGCGGTACCGCGGGGCAGTTAAACGGTCCCTTGGGAGAACGGCGACACGTAGAAGGGCGAGCAGAGCGCGGCAAGGGGGTGCAGGGCGTGTTAGTGTAACAGTTCGAGCGGCAGTTCGAGCAGGCGCGGCAAGCGGGGAGGGCGCAGAGAGGGACTAGAAGCCGGCCAAAAGGGACCACGGACCACGGTGGCCCCACGGCAGAAAATTAAAGCTGCTCCCGGTGCTGCAGCAGGCAGGATGGAGGCTGCTACCCAGACAGAGCCCCAGTGGGTGCATGTAGCTACCCAGACCCTGGGCTGCAGGCAGTGCCCCCATCACGCCATCAGTGCTGGCCTCACTTGTGGAAGCTGTGCTCGTGTGGGGGAATTCCTCCGCTTGGTGGCAGAGTTGAGGGGGGAGGTAGCTGGACTGTCAGAGGGAGATAGATCAGTGGAGCAGCGCCCTCTCACAAACTCAGCAGGCTGCCAGAGCTAGTGCGGCTGAGCACCCACCTGCCAACTGCAAGATCGGGAGAATAAAAGATTGGGAATGGCAGCAAGTTTCTGCCCGGTGCAGGAAACCTGCTGTCCCCACTCAGACAACAAACCCCCAGATTCTCCTGAAGAATAAATATGAAGCGCTGCAAGTGCAATCCATCTCAAGATAAAGAGAATGGCACCCAAAGCCTAGAAACATTCCCTAGGCTGTGCCATCCTCAACCAACCATAAAAAATCCTTGGTGAAAAAAAAAGAGGGGAGTGATTGTCTTAGGGGATTCCTTTTTAAAAAGAACAGAGAGACCTATCTGCAGACCGAACCCACTCCATAGGGAGGTCTGGTGCTTACCTGGGGCATCAGTGAAGGATGTAACTAGAAAACTTCCTTTCTTATTGAAAGAGACAGATTTTTACCCTCTGGTAGTATTTCAAATCGGCAATGATAACACACAGCCCAGAAAAATGAAAGCCATTAAGAGAGACTTCAGGGCTCTAGGAAGAACGATGGAGGGCTCTAGGGTGCAAGTAGTGTTTAGCTCTATTCCACCGCTAAGGAATGAGGAGTAAGAAGTCAAAAAGAATCACTTGATGAATACCTGGCTCTGAGCCTGGTGCGAGAAGAAAAACTTTGGGTTCTTTGACCATGGAGTGGACCACGCACCTCCAGGCTTCCTTACTAGGGATGGGGCATGTTTGTCTCCTAGGGGTACTAAAGTCCATACTAAATATCTAGCTGGTCTCATAAACAGAGCTTTAAACAAGATGCAAAGCAGGATGGGGATGAAGCCAGGCTACTTGTGACTGAGCCTGGAAGTAGAACTCCAGTGCCTGTGAGATGGTGTGCTGGCAAGGACCACCGGTATATCACCACAGAGTGAGAGGGGGCAAATACATCTGGTGATGGAAAGGCTATTACTGACACTAAGGGGTTAGATATTCCAAGGACCAGTTAACTGGGAATGAACACTATTCCCTTTATGAGAGCTGAAGGTTCACCAGCCCAGCTGAAGTGCATTTATACCAATGCACACAGCATGGGCAACAAGTAGGAGGAGCTGGAAGCTGTTGTAGGGCAAGGAGACTACGACGAAGTTGCCATCATGAAAACATGGTGGGATAACTCGTATAACTAGAATGCAGCTATGGTGGGGTATAAACTCTTCAGGCAGGACAGGAAGGGTAGGAAAGGAGGCAGGGTAGCCCTCTATGTTAGAGCGTGCTTTGATACCCTCAAGCTCAGTTATGGTGATGATGGGATTGAGTGCCTGTGGGTTAAAATCAGAGGAGCCCACAAGAAGGCTCTGGAGTCTGTTACAGACCACCCAGCCAAGAAGAAGCAGCTGATGAGCTCTTTTATAAACAGCTGGAAGTAGTCTCAAGATCACTAGCTCTTGTCCTCGTGGGAGACTTTAATCTATCAGATATCTGCTGGAAGTACAATACAGCAGAAAGGAAGCAGTCTAGGAGGTTCCTGGAGCACGTGGAAGACAACTTCCTCACAAAAATGGTGAGTGAACCAACAAGGGAAGGCACCCTCCTGGACCTGCTGTTCATGAACAGAGAAGGCCTTGTGGGGGTTGTGATGGTTAGAGGATGCCTGGGACAAAGCGATCACGAGATGATAGTTGTCTCAGTTCTAGGTGAGGTGAAGAGGAGGATTAGCAGCATAGTCATGTTAAACTTGCAGAGGGCGGACTTTGGACTGTTCAAAAGGCTGGTTGGCAAAGTCCCATGGGAGGCATTCCTTAAGGGCAAGGGAGCCCATGAGGGCTGAGAGCTCTTCAAAAAGGAAATCCTAGCAGCTCAGAAGCAAGCCGTCCCCATGTTCCAGAAAAGGAGCTGGCACGGCTGAAAAAAACAGCTTGGTTGAGTAGGGAGATCTTGAGAGACGTCAAATAGAAGAGGAATGTCTATGAGCTTTGGAAGAAGGGACAAGCTTCTTGGATGGACTACAGCGAGGAAGTGAGATTGGGCAGAGAAAAAATCAGGAGGGCTAAGGCCCAACTAGAAATCAGATTGGCCAAGTCTATGAAAGATAAATGAAAATTTTTCTATTAAGAATAAAAGGAGGACTAGGGAGGACTATTGGATGCAGATGTGACAGGGAATGAGTACAAGGCTGGGGTACTTAATGGCTTCTTTGCCTCAGTCTTTAATTGTAAAGGAGAGTTGTTCCCTCTGTGTACACACCCAGGAGTTAGAGAAGAATAAGGCTCCCACGATCCAGGAGGAGGTGGTTAGACTTGCTTGCCCAGCTAGACACCCAGAAGTCTGTGGGGCCAGATGGGATCCACCCAAGAGTACTGAAGGAGCTGGCAGATGTGCTTGCCAAACCCCCTTCCATCATCT
Organism: Clamator glandarius; assembly: GCA_033459285.1. Taxonomy (NCBI): domain Eukaryota; kingdom Metazoa; phylum Chordata; class Aves; order Cuculiformes; family Cuculidae; genus Clamator; species Clamator glandarius. Next base: position 1,685,775 of record JAUNZM010000072.1, on the reverse strand, counting down.
TCCAGCAGTCCTGGAAGACTGGGGAAGTTCCACTTGACTAGAGGCTGGCTGATGTTGTCCCCATCTACAAGAAGGGTCACAGGGAGGATCCAAGGAACTACAGGCCTGTCAGTCTGACCTCAGTGCCAGGAAAAGTTATGGAACAGGTGATCTTGAGTGCTATCATGAAGTACAGGCAGGAGAACTGGGTGATCAGGCCCAGTCAACACAGGTTTACAAAAGGCAGGTGTTGCCAAACAAACCCGATTGCCTTATGTGACAAAATGATTTGCCTACTGGATGAGGGAAAGGCTGTGGATTTGGTCGTCTTGGACTTCAGTAAAGCCTTTGACACAGTTTCTCACAGCATTCTGCTTCAGCAACTGTCAGCCTCTTGAATGGACAGGCCACATGCTCTCCTGGATGGAAAACTGGTTGGATGGCCGGGTACAGAGAGTGGTGGTAAATGGAGTCAACTGGAGACCAGTTACAAGTGGGGTTCCCTAGGGCTCAGTGCTGAGTCCAGCCCTGTTCAATGTCTTTATCAATGACCTGGATGAAGGCATCGAGTGCACCCTTAGCAAGTTTGCTGATGATACTATGCTGGGCGGAAGTGTGCATCTGCTGGAGGGTAGGGAGGCTCTGCAAATGTATCTGAACAGGATGGACCACTGGGCTGAGACCAATGGCATGAGGTTTAACAAGGCCAAATGCCGGGTCCTGCACTTGGGTCACAACAACCCTATGCAGTGTTACAGACTAGGAGAAGTCTGGCTAGAGCTGCCCAGAGGAGAAGGACCTGGGGCTGTCAATTGACAGACGTCTGAACTTGAGCCAGCAGTGTGCCCAGGTGGCCAAGAAGGCCAATGGCATCTTGGCTTGTATCAGAAACGGTGTGACCAGCAGGTCCAGGAAGGTTATCCTCCATCTGTACTCGGCACTGGTGAGACTACATCTCGAATACTGTGTTCAGTTCTGGGCTCCTCACCACAAGAAGGATGTTGAATCTCTGGAGCCAGTCCAGAGAAGAGCAACAAAGCTGATGAAGGGGCTGAAGAACAAGTCTTACAAGGAGCAGCTGAGAGAGCTGGGGTTGTTTAGCCTGGAGAAGAGGAGGCTGAGGGGAGATCTCATTGCTCTCTACAACTAACTTAAAGGAGGCTGTAGAGAGGAGGAAGCTGGCCTCTTCTCCCAAGTGACAGAGGACAGTATGAGAGGGAATGGCCTCAAGGTCTGCCAGGGGAGGTTCAGGCTTGACAGTAGGAAATATTTTTCATGGAAAGGGTCATTGGGCACTGGAACAGATGGCCAGGGATATGGTTGAGTCACCTTCCCTGAAGGTGTTTAAAGGACCGGTGGATGATGTGCTGTGGGGCATGGTTTAATGATTGATAGGAATGGTTGGACTTGATGATCCTGTAGGCCTTTTCCAACCTAGCGATTCTGTGATTCCATAAAATGAAGTGATCATGAGAATTGGTACAACTTTTAGAATGGAGAATTCCAAACTGCTAGAAAGTAAATCAGTTAGGGAAGATTAAACAAGATGTCTCCAATAAAGAATAGATAAATAAGAAGCAGTTGTTTTTAAGTGCTGTAAGGAAGTAATTAAGATATTTCTGCTGATATCCTTAATGCCTAGATGCCTGTAAATAGTATAAATCAGCAGTCTACTTCAAAAAAATTTGTAGTAGAAGGGACTTGCTTGTATCTTGTTATTTTAATCTTGCTTTCCTTATCTGTTATTGCCAATCTTATTATTTTTTTAAGAATTGGGGAGTGTAACTTTTTAGGGAAATCACAAACACCAATATAGAAGCAGTTATCAATTTTTTATTCTGTTGTCTCTCCACCTTCCTTCCCCTCCCTTATCCTGTGTAATTTAAATTCACTCAACCCTTTTTTCCTGGCTGCACAGCAAAGATTAAAAAAAAAAGAAAACCACAAGGAATGTAACAATACTAAGTTTCAAGAACAACTGCTAATCTCATCAAAATTCCATTAAGCTTACCTGAAATCATAGTTTGATAACAGCAAGCACAATATTATATCTGTAGTCATTTAGAATTTCACTCACCATAATATTGTTCAGTGTATTTACCAGCTGCTAAAAAGGCAAACACCTAAGAAGCCTTTTGGCCAAAGACAGCTACAAACTTTGAAAAATTGCTTCTATTTTGCACACAAAAAGTGCCTTCATTCAACATTTCTCTCCCCCTTTCTTAAGAAAGGGATCATTTTTTCCAGAAACATACACATAAACTTCCAGTTTTTTGTAATGACTGTCCTTGGGGATGATTCCTCAACATCTCAGTGGAAAGTTTTCATCCAGGCTTATTTCAAATGGATTGAAACCCTACTGGACACTGACACTGGCAAGCCTTAGCTTCAAGATGTCCCGGGGACATGAAGAGCACACACTACCATTGTGCTGTGGTTCTTAACTGTCTGATGTATTCAGAACTTCTTATGTACCAACAGAAGGACCAGGTGAGCTGACTGGGTGTAGATCTTGAGCACAGCCTCTAAGAAGAATTTAAAAGGAGCGCTTTAAAATTTGGCAGGTATTTTCCCACTGAAGGGTTTGTAACAATCTCTCAGAACAGATATAATCAGTACCTTGTTTGCCATACTCTGTTATTCTCTTGCTACTGCTTGTTAAGGCACAGGCTTTCCAGCAAATTTTCACTCAGTATCAATGGGAAAGATGAACGTACCAAACTGGCAAACTTCCCTTGCTCTTCTTCAGAACAACCTGTCTCTCAGGGTCCTAAACCCACCTTCAGTTACATATCCTTCTTCTTGATTTTCCTTTTTTCTTCTTCTTTCCTGTATTCTTCTCTGATTCTTGTCTCCTTCACCCATCATTTTCTTTCTTCCTCCAATCACTTCTTTCTGCTACTGCTTGTTATGTTCCACAGAAGATGACCCTGGAAATCAGATTTCTTTTTAAAACTCACAGGTTCATTAAATTTTATGAAACCAGAGCTATTGTATCCATACAGTTTACACTACAATCCGGATCAAACGAACTGTAAAACCAGTATCATCTTCCACTAAAGACTCAATAGATAGTTACATGAAAAGTCTGACAATCCTGCCCAGTTAAGAGAGATCTCTCCTCTCCACCAACTCAATAACAGAGGAATTAACTTTGCAGACTGCTCATCTCATCCATCCACCTTCACAAAACATTTCTTGCTCTCCCTGCTCATTCATTGAAAGGATACTCTGCACATTTTATCAGGCTATTGGTTTAACTAGAACAAAAGGTTAGGAGTCTTTGTGCCTATTCCAAATATAGTTGCTGTCCTTCGGTTACCTCTCTGCATTTCAATGTTTCTACTTACAAAACAAGGATGACAGCAACTCCCTGAACAACTGAAAGGTATTGACAACTATTTACTGGAGACTCTGTTAAAGTGGACCTATTCTTGACTTTAAAAATATAAAGAAAGTACAATTTCTTCTTCTCACATCTGCCAAACTTTATAGAATGTTTCTCTAGAGCAACAGGAATTTGAATGCTCATTTACCCTACAAGTTCTAGTTCCAGCTGTATGAATATTCACAGAATCATTTATGTTGGAAAAGACCTTCAAAATCATTGAGTTCCATTGTAAACCCAAGACTGTCAAGTCCACCACTAAAGCATATCTAAGCAGCACAACTAAGTGCTTTTTAAAACCTCCAGGTATGATGACTCAACCATTTCCCTGGGTCTGTTGCAATGCTTCACTGCTCTTTCGGTGAAGTAATAACTCCTAATATGTAGTTTAAACCTGCCTGCCACAACTCGAGTATAACATTTTAACAAATACAGTCGAAACTACAGTTCTTATCCTTGGTTTTCTGTCTCTTAGATTACTAGCAATGGTAAATAAACATTTCCAATCTTGATGCATATCCCACAAACAATAATAATTTTTGAGCACTCAAAGAGGTGCCATTTATTTTCTCCAAAAAATTTACAATTCAGTTTTGTAACCAGAATCCCAATGGTTCAAACAAATTTAGGTGGCTTAAAACCAGAGTATTAAGAAACTTGAGGCATGTATAAAGCCTCATAGTAACCTGGTTTCTCCAAAGGATAGAATTTGGGGCCCGAGGGACAGAACTTACAAAGCTGTGTGATGATGACATCCTCAGGAGTATGTCACCACTACTTTCTTGCTCCCAGCAAGGGAAAAATTTAGGAAAACCCAAAACTCTGTAACAGTGTATAATGAAGTAGTATAGTATAGTGAAAATAGCCACATTAACCATACTGAATAAACACAAAATCAACAGTTCTGGGGAAAAAAAAAAATCTCAATACAAGTATAGCAAAAGTAGCCATATAAATCATACTAAACACAAAGACAAAATCAACAGTTGTTGGAAAACATCTCAATGCAAGTAGAGTAATATTGACCATATTAAACACAAAGACAAAATCAACAGTTGTGGGAAAAGATCTCAGCCCATCTTCATTGTCAGAGGTTATAGCACAGTGTGTCAGGGCATGTCCTTAGTCCACATGGCTCCATGGTTGATCATCCAGATTTTTGTTGTTTGGTTGGGTTTTCCCTAATAAACACAAAGGAAAAGAAAACTCAATCCAGACAGAACCAATTTTTAAAAGAAGTAACAAACCACCATGTATTTATTTTATAGTCCTTTAGGGCATCAATGGCTACCCATGCATATAGATTAAGTGGAGTTTTTAAAAAAATGTGTACTTGTCTAAATTTGGGAGGCTCACCAGGACAGGCTGTGCTGCACCGTATCTTGATTCGCTGAGGAAGAAAGTAGCAAATAAATCCCCTTGTTTGTTTTTTGTAGCAGTATAAAATAGGCCCAGTGGCTGCTTTTTGGCTTGGCTAACGATAGCTCCACTAGCTTTCTCATCAGGGGGTGGGTGGGGGAGCTTGTAATCTTCCCAGTAGGAGCTATAGTAGCGGCTGTTCCCTTTGCTGCAGGCATTTTTTTTCTGGAGGGGGGACACAGCTTTTATCTGGGGGTTGCTGCTTTTTTGCCAACAAATGCAGGTCAGATAGGGGCAGGCTAGGCATTAAATGTCAGGGAAATCCCTTTCCTATTCCAGGAATACGGATTGCAATTGCATCATTCCACTCTCAAAATCCCTTTCCTCCACCCCAGCAAAGTACTGCTTGAATCACAAAGCATAGTGCTCCCCCAAGCTCCTGCGATCCAGCCAGCTCTGTTAGGACACATGCGTTTGCTTTCCCTACAGCAGCGATTTCAGATTTCTCCCCCTTATCAATAATAATTAGGGATTGGTGTTTGAAATCAGAATCTGCATCAAGAGCAAGATCAGGTTCTGCCACCCCGTCATTAATAATAATCAGAGGTTGAAGTTCGGGACCAGAATCGGTTATAGGATCTGATTTCACCACCTTCTCCTCCCCAGAACAGTGAGCCTCATGCTCCAAACTGGATAAATGAGTCTCACAACATTCCCCAACGCCACCCAGCAGCAGTGATCCAATGCCTTCTGTTTCACGCCCGGGACTCTGCTGTAGAGCCTTGCACTCGGCCTCTGGGCCTGCATCCAGCGGCAAAAGAATTCCTGGTCTGTAGAGCCCCTCAACTTCTTGCTCAGAAAATCTAATCCTATCCTTTTCCTCAGATGTACCCTCTGTTTTAAACAGGGATCAGAGCCTGGGGGCAGGATGAGGCAGCACCATCTCATCTCATCTCAACAGTAGGTGGCCGCTTCCCCTGCCAGATCAGCAACCTTGTCTGTAAAACTCGAAAAACCTGTTTCCTCACCAGCCCAACAACCACGGGGCAGCTGAAATATCAACCTCTCCTCACATGCATAAGCATTTAGTGCTTTCAAGGCTTCATTTTCTCTCTCAATTTTAAGTCTCTCCAACCTCCCTTTCTGAGCAACCACTGACATGGCAGCTACCAGGACTCCAAGCACCCCCAACAACACTAGAGACAAGTGGGAGCAATAGAAATAGGGCATATCCCAGGAAGCCATCAAAACCATGCCAGAAATCACAGTTTCTTTCACCCTGTGTCCAGTTACAAACAGACAGATCCTGCCTACTACACCAACATCTCTCTCTCACATAGGAGCTATGCTTGCTCTCACTCCCATGCTTGCTCTCACGCCCATGCGTTGATCAGACCAACCTGGACTACGTGGCCTGGAAGAAGCTGCCGCTGTCACCATGTATTCCCGAGAACTGCTGCTGCTCTCGATGTGGTGATTTCTTTCCTGCCCCTCCTCTGTCTTTCTGTCTCCCTCCTGTTACCTTATGGTGTGTGTGTCAGATCGGATCCGAGGGACCTGGGCTGTGTTTGTGGATTTGTTTCTGTAACTTTGGATAGTTGCAACCCCTTGCCTCGGCTGTGCACCCCAGTATCTTGGTATGTTTATGCTTGCTGGAGCCAGAAATAAATACTGCTTTTGATATTCACACTGGGAGTGACCTTATTGGCCTCCGGATTGCCACACAGAAAAACAAATCCACTCCCCCCGCCATGTCAGGGCTGGATGCGAGCGTGTAGCTCGTGGGTCTGGGTTGTGACAGATCTATACTACTATGCGGACAGAGTTCAGTGGCTTTAGGTAGGGCAGGCATCTCCAATCAGATTTAGAGCTTCTTACAGGGAAGCATACTTTCGGGCCAAAGAAGTTAGCTTCCTTGTCCACATCACATTGAATGGGTCTACCAGAGCCTATGTCTGTTGATGGTCACATTTCCAGCTCCTAAAATTCAGCCTTAACCTCCACAATAGAATATTCTCACATATACTGCAACACAGCATGCAGACACATATTAGCTAGAAAATCAGGAGAGTTCAAAGAACCTGTGCATGAAAACTGGATCTTCATAATAATATCTGAGAAGGATTTTATTTAACAACACAGTCACTACAGAGTAGTGCAGTAGGTGCAATGACATGGCTAGGTCATGGGGTCAGGTGCATATGATGATCATGCCTATTTAGAATAAAAATCAAAAACAGTCAATGAAGACTAAATATGACTTCAACAACAGTAGCAGAGGAAAGTGCTATTAGAACAGACATTCGACCTCACCTATTCAGGCTTCATGGCTAAGTTTCTGTAACAGTTAAGACTTGCAGATGGGAAATACCCTTGAGTGCGAGACCTCTTTTTCTGTTACCTTCACCAATAAAAGATCTAAAAAGGGTAATGGGATATGATCATTCCATTCTCAGGTGATTAATGTACAGTCTAGTTCTATGCAGTAGGACTGGGAAAGATGATCATTTCAGTGTCTGTATGGTGGCTGCAAGTGACTACAGTCACTCAAGAGATTTAGTCAAAACACAACTCTCTACTTTGAGCCAGTAAAGTTAAAAACAACCAACAAGACCTCGGCAAAAATTATTTTACAAATAGAAGTAGTCTAGATCTATACCTTTACAAGTGTTGTCACCCAAGTGTGGTAAGAGTTGAAGTAGATTTGAAGAGAAGATAGAGACAGAGAAAAAGAAGAAAATAACAGAATGAGAACTCAACACTCTATAGATCAAGCAATGGTCTTGGCTTATGGTCTTCTGCACACGATCCTGGTCCAAGGGGCAGTGGGTGCGTGTATGTGATTTTTTTCATGACAAAGGTACACTCCTCATTTGCATGCTAAGTAAGCAGAGGAAGAGTCTTGATACACTTGCATACTCTCTCTTTTGAAAGGCATCTGAAGTGGTGCATATCAGTCCCTTCTGGAACGTTCCCAAAATGGGTCTGGAGTTTTATAGAGATAGCTAGTAGTCCAAAAGACCCTTGCTTGGGTCTTTTGCGTGAACTCTCTAGGTATGCAGACGCTTTTCCTACTCCTGCCCATTGAGAATGATTCAGTGGTTTTACAGTTGATCCGCAGTCACAAGCTCCCTCAACTCTGTAACCACACCTTCCTGTCACTGGGCAGCAGGGTGTTAGTTGCCTAGAGTCTCAAACATGTAGCAGTTTCATTTCAAGATGAATGTTCAAGACATATTAAAACTAATCATCAGAGACAACTGAAGGAATTGACCTGCATTATTATATTTATTCGTTAGAAGGCACCCATGGTATTTCTTCCCACCTTTTGCCTCTGAAAATCCTTGACTCCAGTCTGCATCTTATCTCTGCTATTTTGTAATATTACTGCTTTAGCTGTGCTAAGAATTAGTTACATTGATTTTGGCAGACAGGCTGTAGTAGCCACTTATCTGATATTTGTTGTTAGTCTGTTCTATCCCTATGGCTACCATAAACTCTTAGTTCACATTAAATAATGTAACTAGGTTCACTGTCAAAGTAAAGATTAAATCATAGGTCTACGTAGACTAATTGCTAGCAGTTACAATCGTTTCGTCCTTGAAATTACTCATTTCAGTAGTAATTGCTTTGGGGGCAAAACACCAGGAAGAGCTATATGTGTGCTAACACTTTCCTTCACATGAAGAGACACTGTCAGTTCAATATTGCCTATAGGATAGCAAAATAAATTAAAGCACTTTCTACGCAAAAATCGTAAGCTGCATGTAGTCTGTCTCTTTCATTGGATGTTCAGATTTGAATGTACAATCCTTTTGAAGAAACTGAAAAAGTCCTACATCATGAACATTTTTGTTCTTATCTTTGTGTTAATATAAAGCTCCTCTGCAGTCAGCATCATGTTTACAGGTCTGATGACAGATGGCACTTCCTGAACAATCTGGGAAGCTAAAAATTTAGTGGCTTGCATCTTTATAATTCAAAGGATTTTCTACACATTGTGAGCAAAGCAGGAAATAAGTTGTTGCCTTAAATGTTTTATTCTTATGGCTTGAGGTTTTTGTTTTGAATAGCAGTAGGTAGTTGTTTACACTGTCTTTGTGCTCAGATCTGGACCTACAATTTTTAGGGAACTGTTATGACATAATTCCTCCATATTATAAGACAGTGACCAAAGTACATAAAAATAATAGGAATATCCATGTCCAGTATATGAAAAGACAAGACCGGCTCCAACAGTTCAGATTAAAGGTCAGTCCAACCTTCCCCACTTGTGCAGTCTCAGCTCCTGAAAATGAGCTTCTGTTATCATCCTGAGATAACGCCTTAGATCATCATGCCACTGGATGTATCCTACATTACTTCAAACCATTTATTCTTGAGCTAATTAAGGAGTTCCACAGATTAACTATATGTTGCGCGGAAAATTTTGTTCCCTTTCCATCACCTTAAAGTCACTCTGTGTAGCAACTTGGAAGTCTCTTAGCTCTTCCTTTATTAATAAGAACAAACAACTTCTTCCCGTCCTCTTTCATCATCCATCATCTCATACACCAGCATAAGGTCACTTCTTCCAACAGGAAAATTAACACCAAAGGTCCATATAGAAATACTGTTTCTTATCATAGTAATGTCATATCACACAAGCAGATGGGACTAGAATGTTCAAATTACTCCCCAGAAAAAAGTTGTAATGAATTTTAGAAGCAGTAGGCAAAACTAGGTGCTTCGATGAAGGTCTGTGTTGTGAATGGAGTGAGAGTGATGCACTTCACTCAGAAGAGAGAAGCAACAATGTGTTTATTGACATAAACATAAATTTAACTAAGTTTGATAGTAAATGTGACAGTGGTTTAACAAGATTCAATGGCAAGGTGTACTTTACTGTTTACTACATAGAGATCAGGATCAGATGAAACTGCCCTGGAGACCAGGCTGTTGAGTCATGAAGTTCAGAAAGGGCCCCTTGCTTTCTGAACTCCTCTTCAGAGAGGAGTCTAGGTATGGCTAGATCCAGTCCTGGTCCCAGACTTTGTCAATGGCTAAAATATCAATGTTTATGGCTAAAAGACTATATATTTGTAATCAATAATTTATATAACTTATCTAAGATTGCAAAGTTTCAGTGCATTTATTCCCAATATTTTTACCAAGTACCTGAAATGACAAGTATTCTGCTAGCCTTGAGGAGCAACTTTGAGAGGTGTCCTACTCAAGGGGAGATGACAGAGGTTCTCAACCTAGACACCTCAAAATTGAGACCTAGTTTCTAAATCATGGTCTTATCTCAATCAATGTTATGTTATAAAGAAATACTTCTGTAACATGATAGGGTTACAAAAAAAAATCTTAAATTCTTTATGTCTACTGAGGTAAATTCCACAGAATATACTAACTGTTCTTGGAAGAACTAATCCTGACAAAAAGTTATTACATCTGTATAAGTCTGATACTGACCATTTGTTCAAGCATTTAGCGATGTTTTTATGGTACTGATTCTTAATCATATTATTCAATAAATAACAGAGCAACTTTAATTTTTTCTGGAAAGAATAATAAAATTAATCTTTTATCCAACTTGAGTCATTGATAGGCATAGTTGGACTCGATGATCCATTGGGTCTTTTCCAACCTAGTGATTCTGTGATTCTGTGTGATTCTGAGTGCAGACTCTGAATTTATTCAGTCTTTCTTCTACCTTTTATCAGTGAGACTTTCTGAACTCATAAAGTTGTACTTCTGTGCAGGAATACAAACAGCTTGTGACCATAAAAACTGAATTCAGAATTTTTCTCTGCATCACATTGTGTTAGTGGTTGAAAGCAAGAAATTTACACAGAAGATGCAGTAGCTAACCTGGAAAATGGTCTATTTTAATTTCTAAATCCAAGTCCTTATAGCAATAATTACTAGGATTTCTTTCTAATTGCTATGTGAGAATTTCCTTCCAGTTGTGTGTTATGCCTCCTTTTATTACATTTATGCACCTCGCTGAACAGATCATTGTTTATATTAGTGTCACAATGAGACTGGCTTCTAGCAGACAAAACTGAAGTCTTTCATTTTTCAAATTTGATAAACTTTTCTCATTCAGGTAGCACTTCAGAGGACTTCTTAAATATCTTATTCTGAAGTTTCTGTTTGCAAGGACTTATACTGGTAAATCCTGTCTCAAAGGCCATACTGTCCCATATATTCAATAAGCACATGTACAGTAATGAAAAAGAAGTCATACATGTCACATAAGTTGAAAAACTAATATCTAGGATACAGATAATGAAGCGTATTGTGTTGGAAAATGATAGAAAAAAAAGGAAAATATGTAACTGCACACAATTATTCTAATGTTTTGCACTGCTGTTGGAAAATCTGTGGAAATTACCTCAGCATCATGATTTTGCAACTGAATTACCTTATATTTGGGAGAAGGTGGACACAGAACTATACTGTGTTTCCCTTGTGGCCCATCACTAGTTAGATTTTCTGAGCATTGGTATTTCCTTCTGGCAGTGAGAAAAAACACTTTCTTCAAAATATTATCTAGTGCTTATAAATAACTCACATATAATTTTTAGTTATTCAGTGTTTTTTTTCCAAGTATCACATATATCAGAAAATTAAAATTAAATCACTCTATTTTCTGCATGTGGATTTGTATTCAGTTATTGGAAATTGAAATGTGACATTTACTCTGGCTTTTGTGAGTGCTTTAATTAGTTCTGTTTCCATTGGACTCTAAGTATCATGAGACAGAGTTAATGGGAAAGGACAATATACATCAAAGAAGAGAGGTTACTTCTGTAAACTTTTGCACAGCTTTTCCAGTATAGGAACTTGTATTGTCAGATGGCTTATACTGAACACTTTGTCTAAAACCCATCCAAGAAATAAGGTATAGCCCTCCTTGATTCACCTCATCCAGATGGCAGTTCGTGGGGATGGGGAGAAAACTATAGAGAACTATACAAGTGTTTTCATCTTTGTTCTTCCACGTGCCAGAAATAAAAGCAGGTCTGTGGTCTTGCACCAAAATAAACACCTGCCTGACAAGCATAGTTCAGACAAGGGCAAAGGGTCCTGGATACTTGATGAGATACAAGGGCCGGAGGATTGCACATACAGCTACTTCCCAGTCACATTAAAAGAAGTTATAAAATATTAAGTGGCAGAGAGGAAAATAAAAGGCTTGTTGGATGCAGCTCCTTTCTTCTCACAATGGCATTCCCTATCAGTGGCAGGATAACTGCAGTGATTGTGGGCAGCCAAAAGGAAGAGGGATTGATGACTCTTTTCAAGCTCACTTTAGCACAATAGTCCTTGAGGGAAGCAGAGGGAGGGGTAGGCAGGCAATATACACCAAGGGATGCATGTGCAAAAACGTTTGATATGTCACATGAGGGAACAAAAAGCCAACATGAACTCGTCACTACATGATCTTGGATAAACTAAAGTGTCTTAATAGAGGCAGCTCAAAAATAGTAATGTTTCAGTTTATTTTTATTTATCAACACCATCTGATCCCTTTGATACTGCTACAGTAACTGGGAAAAAAGCCATGCTAATGGCATTTCATGTTAAACGGTTGCAGTTAATGCTTGTGTTACAGGATACATTTTCAGGAAAAAAAAAAAAAAGCAAAATGAAACTAAAAAAAGCCTTTGGAAAATGCCTGCTGACACTTTCCCTTGGAGATAAGTCTTGTGAAGCCAGACTGACAGAGTGCTAAGGACAACTTCTGAAAGGTGGGAGAAGTCCCATAATAAGAGCTAAAGGACTCTCTAAAAATTATGAGTCATAGTGAAAATTACTTGTAGGGCTTTCGTACCACTAAAAGAATTTGGAAAAAAATACTATAATTATTTCTTCTTCACGTACAGCACTAAAATTTCTATTTTTCCAGTGACAGTTTGAAAAGTCAAATAGTTTGAAAATTGAAACAGTCGTTTCAGAAAGCTGCTACATGGTATCTGATGAACCAAGATGTTTTTACTGTCTTTTGCCCTGATGACCTTTGGACGCAGAATTGCAGTCATGGCAATGGGACATTTGCATCCAAAACAGACACAGAAAACATGGAGAAGCCTGAATCGGGAAAAAATATGAGGAGTATAACAGAACTTAGCTCCTAAGAAAAATCATAGCGCAGGGATGCCACGTTTGGGTGAAATAATTATTTTCTTGTATAGCTAAAGTAAGTGTTCTGTAAAACTCACAAAACCTCCCCAAACTCATCCTCACCTCAGAAATGTTTTTTCTCAAGTAAAAATGAGTCGTCATCAGCTTTAAAAAAAAGCCCTGTATTTCAAGTGAAAACTGATTTGCAAAATATGGAAGGTTTTCAAGCCAAACATTTTCCAGTGCCTTGTCCATGTTAAAGGATGCAGACTTGCATCAGTTATTTGTCTCCTTTATGTGCCATACAAAGCATTTTCTACTGAGCTGTACATTGGATCATCCAAGTTTGCTGAGGCAAAAGGGCATCATAGGAATCTACACTGGACAGAAGTATAAATATATAGAGAAAAAAATTAAAAGTATCCAAATGTAGCCTGAGCTGTTGAGAGTAATTTAAATAATCCACAAATTGTTTTATCTTGAGCCATTTGCAGTGCATTCAGATTCTTTTTGCTGACACTTCCTGTAATCATTCAAGGACCTTTTCCGCACAAATCTGCAGTGAGCACGCTAACAGTGCAGTAATTCTTGGGGAAAGGGTATGAAGCAGGACACTGTGGGAAAATCAATCCCACAAATGGTCTCAACAGGAAGACACATGAGATGGGAAGGGGCCACAGAGCTAAATTTTCAAAATGAGGGTGCTGCAATCAGTGGTGGCTCTCAGGTGGGAAGCCTGAAGTAGAAATACAAAGTCAAGCATGAGTCAAACCCTGGCCAAGACCCTTTCTAAGCTTGACAAGTACCTACCGCAGGTGTAACCTTTAAGAGTTCACAGGCTTTTCAAAGTGAAGATACAAATTGCTGCAGAGCATAACATCTGACAGTAGTGGGCGTTCATATATACCTGCACAGCACTGCCTAGTCCTTCAGCGCTTTCTAAGATCCAAATTGACACAGTTTGCTATTACACTACAGTAAACTCTCTCCATTCACAATCACCAGTTATACCTTCTTTTATGAGTATATTCCATAGTTTGGAGCACTGACAGAAGCTCCTCTCTTCTCACAGCTCTCCTTCCTCATAGGCAAGTTGAAGATGCTACTTTGCCTCACTTTTTTTTTTTATAATCTCCTCAAATGAGTTTAAGTGTCATAGTTCCTTTTGCTGTCCATCTCTAGTGCAATCAGTGGACCAAGTAAAACATAAGCAGTGTGTACAGGACACCTGAAGTCATCATTCAGTACACTTCAAATGTGTTCATATGTGCCCCTGCAAGATGTCACCTCTTTGAAGAAAATACACACTACTCAGTACAGCTGAATACTACAACTGAGCTGTCATACATCCTAGGTCATTTTATGCATAGTACCATCACAACAGGTGATCAAGATCACCTTAACCTCCCCAGCATCCCTAGGAGAATGAACTGTACTTTCTCTCTCCCTGCTCTGGTTCTGTGGGTGGGAAATATACTAGTAAGCAATGAAGGTGCTTACCCAAAACCAAATTTTGACACAGTTTATCACAGCATTCTGCTTCAGAAACTGTCAGCCTCTGGCCTGGACAGGCACACACTGTCCTGAGTGGAAAATTGGTTGGATGGCCGGGCCCAGAGAATGGTGGAAAATAGCATTAAATCTGGGTTCAGCCCTGTTCAATGTCTTTATCAATGACCTGGATGAAGGCATTGAGTGCACCCTTAGCAAGTTTGCAGGTGACACTAAGCTGGGTCAAAGTGTTGATCTGCTGGAGGGTAGGGAGGCTCTGCAAAGGGATCTGAACAGGCTGGACCACTGGGCTGAGACCAATGGCATGAGGTTTAACAAGGCCAAATGCCGGGTCCTGCACTTGGGGCACAAAAACCCTATGCAGTCCTACAGACTAGGAGAAGTCTGTCTAGAAAGCTGCCTGGAGGGGAAGGACCTGGGGGTGTCAATTGATAGACGTCTGAACATGAGCCAGCAGTGTGCCCAGGTGGCCAAGAAGGCCAATGGCATCTTGGCCTGTATCAGAAATGGTGTGACCGGCAGGTCCAGGGAGGTTATTCTCCCCCTGTACTCGGCACTACTGAGATTGCTCCTCGAATATTGTGTTCAGCTCCGGGCCCCCCACCACAAAGGATGTTGAGTCTCTGGAGCGAGTCCAGAGAAGTGCAATAAAGCTGGTGAAGGGGCTGGAGAATAGGACTTATGAGGAGTGGCTGCGAGAGCTAGGGTTGTTTAGGCTGGAGAAGAGGAGGCTGAGGGGAGATCTTATTGCTCTCTATAACTACCTGAAAGGAGGTTGTAGGGAGGAGGGAGCTGGCCTCTTCTCCCAGGTGACAGGGGACAGGACAAGAGGGAATGGCCTCAAGCCCTGCCAGGGGAGGTTGAGGCTGGACATTACGAAAAAATTTTTCACGGAAAGGGTCATTGGGCACTTGCACAGGCTGCCCAGGAGTGTGATTGAGTCATCTTCCCTGGAGGTGTTTAAGGCACGGGTGGACTAGCTGCTAAGGGGCATGGTATAGTGATGGATAGGAATGGTTGGACTCGATGATCTGGTGGGTCTCTTTTGCAACCTGCTTATTCTATGATTCTATGATTCTATGAAACACAGGAAGAAAACCCAATCTTTCTAGTGTCCTAGGGTATTCTGTATATCTTCATGGGCTAGATGGTAAATTTCTTTAACTATCCCCTATGGTGCCATGTTTCCAGAAGCACTCAATATCCATTCAGGTCTCTAAAGTGGAAATTCATTTTTTGTATGTTTTGTACCCAGACACACAGTTATTTTATCACTGTGCACTTAGTCATCATACTCTAAGACACTGTTACTTAGCTTTAATCAAATGTTAGATTCATTGTTAACATTTTCAGACACATAAACTTCACTTTATTACTTACTCTGAACCAAGGACCTGTATAATTTTATTATTGGATTAGCAGTACTAAGACAACATCACTTTGTAGAAGTGTTTTCTTCAAATTGTGTGACAAACTTCTACTATTGAATGCTATATAAAAAAAAATTAGATTTAGGCTTTGACTCTTTTGTGCCAGGTTAAGGCCATTTGGGAAAGATGTGAGTCTTTGCAGATGGAACTCTTAATTCCTAATTTAAAAGCATAAGAATTTTCTTAGTTAACCAAAAAGAAAAGAGAGGAAAATCATCCCTGTAATATCTGTTTTCATTAGTAACGTTGAAGAAAATCTTTTTGCACTATCCAGCCAATATCAAAATTGTTGTTGTGCTTGCAAGAGACATCACTGAATGCATCTGCAGGCCCTTTATGTGGTTGGCTGGACATTTCAATAGAAAGCCCTGGATCTGGACCATAGGCAAAGCAATGACTGTATTAGCAGTCAGCTGTAAAATACACTCTGAAGAGACCCCGATTTCATTCTAAAAGGTTCAGCAGTAACAATATCCAGCAGACTAGTAGTCATTAGTTCCAGATGGTCTAGTCTTCTGGATGTAGCAGAGGTTCATTTTGAGCTATTTTAATTCAAGGGGTCTCTTGATGTTGAAAATTAAAAGTCTGAGGTGACAGCTATAGAGTTAATGACTTAATTCTTCGGTTTTTATGGTGTCACAGCCATTTCAGCATCACAACTGTGGTAATACTTTACATTTAATTGAAGACATACTGCGGAGGACCCTTCTGAGCTTCAAGTAAGTGTCACCTATAGATCCTTTGCTGCATCGTGTATTCACAGAAATGAAAATGTCACTTCAGCACCCTCAGAGGATAGCCAGAGCTCTGGTGCACAAGACTCTGGATTTGTCTAAACAGATAAAAGATAAAGAGCATATTTGAAAACACTGATGAAGGCCTAACACTGCCTGCATGGAAATGAGGGATCTACTTGCTAAAATTACTGCTATTCACACTTCAGAATACAATACTAGAAAAATAGCACAGCAGTTATTCTGCATGCCTGAAGGGCAACTGTTGATCTGCCACTGGCTTGAAATAATGTAAGCAGCCTTCAGTTCCTTCTAAATTCTTACAGATTATCCATTTCATTTTCTTCAATACAGAAGTGTTTCTCAGACTCCAAGGAACTAACTTCAGGTCCAGTAAATAGACTGTGTTTTGCCAGTTAATATAACAGCTTTGTGTTGTTACCATCTAATTAAAAAACAGTAAGCAGGTTAGAAAAGTGCCAAACTTATAGCAACATAGTAAGTATGCTAAGCGTATATAGAATAATTTTTATTAATCAAATATGAACACAAATACCTCAATTTTTTCCCTGTTTGATTTTACATAGAGTGAACATGTACCCTCACACTGTTCAAATCCTGCCATACTGGCACTGAAGGTCTGTAAACAAACAGGAGTATTAATGGATTATAATGCAATTAACAGCATGCGCAGGCAAACATTATAAACATGGAAGTGATAAAGCTGGGAAGTTTTAGGTTTGCCAGCTGATCAACTCTGAAAAAAAGAAGCTCATTTGTAAGTGGATCTTTTCAAAAACATCTTGCATTGCCCTTTTTTAACCAATATCCTGGGCCTCTCATTACAAGAAAGACATTGAAGTCCTGGAGCATGTCCAGAAAAGTGCAATGAAGCCAGTGAAGGGGCTGGAGAATGAGTCTTATCAGAAGCAGCTGAAGGAAGTGAAGTTATTTAGACTAGAGAAAAGGAGGCTGAGGGGACACTTGTATATAACTATCTGAAAGGAGGTTGTAGAGAAGTGGGTGTTCGTGTAGAGAAGTGGGTGTTTGTGTAGAGAAGTGGGTGTTCGTCTCTTTTCCCAAGTGACAGGTGATAGGACAAAAGGGAATAGCCTCAAGTTATGCCAGGGGAGGTTCAGATTGGGCATCAGGAATAATTTCTTCACTGAAAGGATTATCATGCACTAGAACAGGCTCCCAGGGAGGTGGTTAAGTCCCCATCCCTGGAGGTATTTAAAAGATGGGTAGATGAAGTGCTTAGGGATATGATTTAGTAGTGGACAGGTACAGTTCGGCTTGATGAACTCAAGGTTCTTTTCCAACTTAGTGATTGTATGATTCTATAAATACAAATCCCAAAGACATTTTTTGTTTAATTTAACTGAATACTTTTAAGCATAAGAAAATAGCCAATTCTCCTGAAATAACCAATTGCACTCAAAGACAGTGTAAATTTATACGTGAGATAATTCCATGACTGCCTAAACAGTTGGTATGTAGACAATCTATTTCCTTTAAAATAATTATACAACACCAAATTTATTTGCATCATTTGACAGCTTAGACAAAAAATGTACTGTGTTCTTATTTATTTTCTGGAAGTCACAATGTTATTAACCTTCTTGAAACTATGAACATTCAAGGTCTGTTTCAAATAAATGCAAGTATGACCTGTTTTCTCAGTGAAAACATTGTCTCAACTGAGCAAATTGGTTCAAAGAAATAATATTTTTAGTATAGAATCTCTGTTAGTGCTGCAAGGTTGAATGAGCTGGAATAGAAGCACCTGTTACACATCTGTAACTCCAGGTAGACAGAAAATTCTAGTGAGTTTTGCTGAATCATATAATTTCAAAAATGATTATCACCAACAGAAGACAGTAATTATATGTGTGTCATCACACTACCAGTCAATCAGTAACATGAACACTGCAAAATATCACTTCCAGAGATGGTGTGCTACAGTGGAACAAAACAATGACAAAGCTGCTAACAGCAGCAAAGCAGTGGTAGAAATGTAGCCACTCTCTCCTAAGCTTCAATCTGGATACACATTAAAATTTCACTGTGAGCAATTGAGCAATATTGTCTTGTTTGTGCCCTGGACATGCCAGGTTTTAGTCCAAAAGGAGTCATGACTATAGAGAACGTGAACCTGAAAAAGATGGTCTTTTGAAGGGTAGAACCCTTCTATTGTAGCTCCATCTCAAAGGAATTTCTTCTAAGGTCTAAAAGGCTCCCTGTTAGAACTATCTTGGGGTTTTGCCTGAAGCACTTGTACTGGGTGGCTACTCCTGGAACTTGCCACTGAGATAGAGGGAATCTCTTCTTAGTTTCTGCACTTCAAAAATTCATGGTAAACACCCTATTCTTGTAACAGCTTGGCCCTTTGGCTTCCATGGCTTTTCCATGCTCTGGTGCTGCTTCATTTGATATGTTTACAAAGTTAAATGGTGTTTCCCCAGTCTTTGTTTTGCCTCTTCTTTTTCTCCACACGGAGTCCTCCACTTCCCTATCATCCACACATCCTTCTTTCATCAGATCCTCTCCAAGCTCATCTTTGACTAAAACCTTCCATAGAATACTACATAGTGAATATTATTGTGATATTGCTGCACCTCCCACAAACGACAACAATACTTATTGAGCTGGCAGAAGTACTCTAATGGGCAGATCATACCACCTGAGCTGCCATTATCTGGTTGAACCATGTTAATGGCTGACCATCACCCTGAAAATGAACAAAGTCCTTTCCTTCTTCTCAGTAAAGTCCATGCAACAGTCTTTAAGTAAATGGTCTGTGAGGATATTATCTCTCTTTTAGGAAAATATCCTGATCGGTGTAAATGTCTTGGTGACAAAAAGCCCCCACACCACCACCACAACCAAGTACTACCAATGGCAAATTTCTCTTTGAATTTAAGACCATGTATTTATTTCTTACCCTAGACTATATTCTGACTGCCTATAATGACCTTCTTTAACAACTAACTCTGAAGGTCACGGAGGTCAAAGATAGTATCATAGTCTGACGGGATCAGAATATTTTGTTTCTATGTGCTGCAGGAGTGAAGGAGGGTTTTAGTGACTCAGAACTCTTCCTTTTATTAAAGATGCACTGGTGTCCTCCTCCTCTGAAAATGCCACTGTAAAGAATTATTTTAGTATGTGAATCACAAAGAACAAGCATCTCTTCAATTAATACAAGAAAAGGGAACGTGACTCCTTTTCCACAATTAGCCAACATAGAGACATCCACAATTGCATTTGGAGTCCAGGCAATGACAGGAACAGAACATTATTGTTTTTCATTTTTCATTCCCTCTGAAGACTCTTCCAACTTTAAAATGAGCCTCAAATGAGGCATGAAACCTGGTAGTTAAATGAATTCACGGGAACCCACTAAAATCTTGAAGGGTCTTTAGGAATTCAGCTCAAAATGTTCCAGAAAGCAATGTAACATCTTTATATAGTAGAAGGAGTAAGTTAGTACTGAATTATTTAGAAAATGTAGTTAGCTTCCCTTACTTCATCAACAAATGTTATTAAATTTTAATGAGTAAAAATGGTGCAATAAAATTAATGAAGCTGGTTTTACTTGGAAAATGCAATGAAGAATAAAGAAATAAAGAAGAGTATCTTTTATTTTAGAGGAAATATGTATTTAGTATAGGTTTTGGGTTTGTTTGTTTGTTTGTTTGTTTGTTTGTTTTATATATAAAAGGAAGGTCATTAGTTTTCATAGCTTTGCATAAACTTTCAGTCTGCAGTGAGATCTACAATTAGAATAATATCCTTAGGCAGCTATCAGGTAAACACTTGCTCATTCAAGCAATGTTTCTGAGCAGAATCTCAGTGGAGAGATAATCAGTCTGAAAAAAATAAAGCACCTTTTCACAAGTGTGTACAGGCCCAGTGTAATGTGTAGTGCAACCCCTTAGAAAAAAATAATATCCGACGACAAAATAACTGTGAGGACATTAAGCCATCTGTAGTGTAGAAATTGACTAGATCTTAATAGTTACCTCTAAATTATGGCACCCTTGGAATCAGAGTGTGTGATAGTCTGTAGCACAAACTCATTACTATGGGACTAGACTTCAAAAGGCACCATTGCTATACAGGCCCTGTAATTATCCTCTTGGTTACTATTGCATAGAGGAAAAATAAATATTATCTTAATTTTCTGGCAGTCCTCCTAGACTGGTTCATTTGTTCTTAGAAGGATCATGTAGAATAATGGCATTAAAAACTCCAGGAGCATTTGTTTTCTGAGTTTTTTATGCCTCCTTTGGATCATACCCCATTCTTCCAAAGCTGTTCACATTGGCTATGCTGGCCATCAGTGTAGTGCTGCCAACTACTATTCCCTATGCTGGTCTTCTCATACAGGCTCGCCTTGACCAGTCTCAGAGACTGGGTTCATATTCAGACTTGAGTTCCTCTTTGCATTGGATGCCAGGGAAAGTTTTGATACCTGTAAACAGAACAGCTGACAAGATTTTATTTGGTAGAGATATGATAACAAAAGGGCAATTACACAGAATTACAGAATCACACAGAATCACTAGGTTGGAAAGACCTCCAGGAGCATTGAGTCCAACCTTCCTATCAACCACTAAACCATGCCCCTCAGCACCTCATCCACTCATCTTTTAAATACTCCAGGGATGGTGAATCAACCACCTCCCTGGGCAGACTGTTCCAGTGCCCAATGACCCTTTTCATGAAAAATTTTTTCCTAATGTCCAGCCTGAACCTCCCCTCGTGGAGCTTGAGGCCATTCCCTCTTGTCCTGTACCCTGTCACTTGGGAGAAGAGGCCAGCTCACTCCTCTCTACAATCTCCTTTCAGGTAGCGGTAGAGAGCAATAAGGTCTCCCTTCAGCTCCCTCTTCTCCAGGCTAAACAACCCCAGTTCCCTCAGCCAGTCCTTGTAAGACTTGTTCTCCAGCCCATTCATCAGCTTCATTGCTCTTCTCTGGACTCGTTCTTGTGGTGAGGGGCCCAGAACTGAACACAGTACTCAAGGTGTGGTCTTGCAAGTAAAGAAATCTGTCTTAACACTACATATTTAGGAACAAGCATAATGTGTGTATCTAGGTAGATACCTTTTTTTTTTCTGTAATTCTCCTTTGTTTAAATCTTGATAGTTAACTGTTTTCCTGAAACATGGTTCTCACAAAACACATGAAAAAGTGATTTTTTTCAGTGTGAATAACCAAAATTGTATAGCCACCTTGAAGGTAGACAATGGATTTTCCTTGTTAGAAGTACCCACTCAAACATTTTAGATTTTAGATGCAATTGTCTAAAGCTGAAGACACTTATACTTTTTGAAGAGAGAATATACATCAGTTTAGAAGTACTACTATCTAGTAGTATATTTACTATTACAAATAAAGCTCCAGAATCAAATTTCCTTTGCACGTAAGTGTTGCGTCAAATCAGGTCATGCTATTCTAAGTGAATGCTGTAAAGATTCTGTCAAGACTAACACTGCATAGAACAAAACAAGCAATGACATATACACACCCCTTGAGAATACTGACTATTGTGCCTTTGTCAGAGATTTCACATAATTTTAATACTTAATGAAATACTATAGCCACACTGTACTTATTTCTGCCTTGCACAATACAAAGAAAATATAGATGGGAGGAGGGTCTTTCCCTGCTTGAAGTACAAATAAAAACTACAGAGATAATTTAGATGGTCTCTGAGTTAGCCTCCTGCTATGAACTGATAGCTCCAAAAGAATCCTTTGTGTCCTGACAAGACAGAAGATTTAGGAAGAGCAAATCTTCAGTTTCCATTAATAGCACAATCGTCTGTTACCTCACAGTGCATACCCTTAGTATTCTTAATTCATCCCCAGAAACCCACCATGCCAAGACGAGCCTTTTACAAGCACAGCATCTCTTCAGGGTGCTGTGATAACCATATATTTATCTCCTATTAACAAATGTTGAAGTCTGTTTTTCTCTTTCCTTAAGGAAATGCTGAGCTGTCCAAGCTCCTACTTAGGACCCACTACCGAGGAGGAGTGACTTTCCATGTAAGCCTCTAGAACTGAAAGTGTACTGTAGCATCAAGCCATAATTCCCAGAGAACAGCCTTAGTGGCAACCTAAACTATGCTTTGTTGCAAGTAATTCTCTAAAAGTCCAGGCTGGTGATGAATTTCAAACCACATTGTTCAAGATGATACTATGAGTGATAAAGTTGAATTTTCTATCCGACCTGGTGGAAAAGGGTGATGTCTTTACTGGATTTGGCTGGTAACCAAGAAGGTTAACATAACAGTGTCCTGAAGGGAAGGTGCCTCATTCCCCTTGACTGGCATGATCAGCTACCTAGAGTGCTTGTTGGTAATCCCAGCCAGAAGCCCCTTGTTGGAACTACCTTGCAACTT
Source organism: Clamator glandarius (assembly GCA_033459285.1). Classification (NCBI taxonomy): domain Eukaryota; kingdom Metazoa; phylum Chordata; class Aves; order Cuculiformes; family Cuculidae; genus Clamator; species Clamator glandarius. Next base: position 1,662,845 of record JAUNZM010000072.1, on the reverse strand, counting down.
GCCTAGATTGTAATTACTTTGGGTAAATTTATTGTGATGTTACACTGACCGCTGGGGGACACGTAGTGCAGTGGAGCAGGAGAATCATTCTTTGCCCATCAAGAGTTTCCAGTATTTAAGACAGCATTTCCCCCCTCTGACAGGGAATGAAACGACCTTCTTCATAGCAAACCACATGGAGCTGTGTCAAAACATTGAATAGAATGGTATTGATAACACACCAGTATTTTAACTATTGCTGAATAGTGCTAGCAGTGTTGAGGCTTTATCTTTTTCCCATTCTGCTCATTCAGTGAGTAGCCTGGGATTGAGCAAGAAATTGGTGGGGATGCAACCAGGACAGCTGACCCCAACTGATCAGAGGGCTATCCTATACCATAGGACATTGTGCTCAGCAATAAAAGTTTAGGGAAAGGAGGAATATGTGGGAGGATAGTCTTCCCAATTTACAGATCAGCATACCGAGGCCTCGCTTTCCAGGAGGTAGCTAAACACTTGCCAGGTGACTGGAAATACGGAACTATTTCCTTATTTTGCTTTGTCAGTGCACAAAGCTCATGCTTTCCCTATTAAACTTTATATCAAGCCATGAGTTTTCTCACCTTTCTTCTTCATCTTAAATATTAATGGTCTCTGTCTCGTCATTTCCTCTGCAAATTGTTTATATCAATTAGCTGCATGGAAACTCCCTTCAGCTTTCTACAAACTCCCTCTAGCATCCTACAGAATCCCTGACTTTGGGTGTATGTCCATTCAGGACAAGGGGCATAATACTGAATGTATAAAAAAAAGACAGGATTTTTATTTATTGCATACTGTAGAAATCATTTGTCAGTCAGTGAGTTATTCATAGCTTATGGGCTCTTGTATTTCACTTTGTCTTTCTGATTTAACTAGACATGGAATACAAGATCAAAACAGGTCTGTGAATGCCAGTGCCTTAAAAGACAATGACAGTATTCCATAGATGTGGATGCATTCAACATTTTCACCTTCCCACAAGAAGTTGTGATGGTATTAAAAAGGTCATATCTGTTACACAGCAATCAAAAAATATTGAATAAGTCAAAAGAAATGTATTTTAATTTGAATAACAAAACTCAAAGCTTACTATATTTTCAAAATCAATATAATATAAAATTAACTCAAGCCAGCCCTTCATAAACCATTTTATAAAACTGAATTTTTTTATGAAGTAATTTGAAATACTTCCTAACAACACTGAGGTGCTCTTACTTGGACAGACTTGTTGTGTACTCTAAATATACTTCTCTCTCCCCATCCCCATGAAACCTGGTGAAAATTTCTCTAGCCCTGTGGATTCCCTTGCAGTGTGATTTTCTGATGGTAGACATTGGGGTATACTGATGAAATCAGGGAAATAACTTTCTTTACTATATCCATAGGGATATAGTAAAGAAAGCTTGAAAGTATTACTAGTTTTCGTAAGGACAAAAAATTGGATAAATTATTTTCTTTTAGAGTAAGATCTAGAAGTTCATGAGTATTGAACACCAAGGCATTCTGCCTCTCTTTCATAAAGAGCTAGCCTTGAGATTACACTTGTGATAGGTTCACCCAGGAAGATACCCTGGTCAGATACAGACACTCCATTGCTTTCTCCAGAGCCTTCATTGACTCTGGCACATAAGGATCAGAGGCAAGGGCAACAGAAAACTGAGCTTGACTATAGCATGAGAGGCAAAAGGTTTATGCACACAGAGCCATGAAAGGAAGGTCAAAAGGTCTGCATGAAGCTATGTGGGATTCACTTCTTGTAACCTGTATAGTATTGGCTGAAAATCCACACATGCAGCAAGAATTGTCAGGAATACATGTCAGATGGGTTGTCTGGTCCCAGAGCATCTGACAGGCCAGATGATATGCCCTATGACAGGAGGAACATTTCGTCTTCCTAAGTTCCTCATGAAAGAGAAATGCCACCTTTTTCAGCCAAGCAAGCATTGTTATGGGGGCTGTGTCTGGAAGCAAAGCAGTAACAGCCTGACCAGTTTTACAGGAATGAGAGTCAAAGTTACCAGAAGTTGAGCTGCCCAAAGCAGGGCAATGAGCTAAACCACTGAAAGTCCCTGAAGAAATCTGAAGAGCCAACTGACCAGTACAGGTCCACCAGCATGTAAGATCTGGGGGGTCCTTTAAACTTTCATTCACCAACATCCTTGTAACTCTTCCTGTGAAAGAGGCAGAAAAAAGACAACAATATGTTGTTCCAAATAAATCTCATCTATTTCTACCATCCCACTACCAAGGCCAAAAATATTAGTGAAGGAACATTTCATCCTGTTCCTTTGGTTGGTATCTAGCAAGTAGTCTTGAAAACAAGATTACTATTTACAAACTACTGGATGAGGGAAAGGCTGTGGATGTGGTCTTCCTGGACTTCAGTAAAGCCTTTGACACAGTTTCTCACAGCATTCTACTTCATAAACTGTCAGCCTCTAGCCTGGACAGGTGCACATTCTCCTGGGTGGAAAACTGCTTGGATGGCCGGACCCAGAGAGTGGTGGGATACGGCATTATATCCAGCTGGAGGCCAGTGACAAGTGGTGTTCCCCAGGGCTCAGTGCTGGGTCCAGCCCTGTTCAATGTCTTTATCAATGATCTGGATGCAGGCATTGAGTGCACCCTGAGCAGGTTTGCAGATGACACTAAGCTAGGTCGAAGTGTTGATCTGCTGGAGGGTAGGGAGGCTCCAAAGGGATCTGAACAGGCTGGACCACAGAGCTGAGACCAATGGCATGAGGTTTAACAAGGCCAAATGCCGGGTCCTGCACTTGGGGCACAACAACCCTAAGCAGAGGTACAAACTAGGAGAAGTTTGGCTGGAAAGCTGCCTGGAGGAGAAGGACCTGGGGGTTTTGGTTGACAGCCAACTGAACATGAGCCAGCGGTGTGCCCAAAGGCATCTTAGCTTGTATCAGAAAGGGCATGACCAGCAGGTCCAGGGAGGTTATTCTCCCTCTGTACTCAGCACTGGTGAGACCGCACCTCGAATACTGTGTTCATTTCTGGGCCCCTCACCACAAGAAGGATGTTGAGGCTCTGGAGCGAGTACAGAGAAGAGCAACAACGATGGTGAAGGGGCTGGAGAACAGGCCTTACGAGGAATGGCTGAGAGAGCTGGGGTTGTTTAGCCTGGAGAAAAGGAGGCTGAGGGGAGATCTCATTGTTCTCTATAACTACCTGAAAGGAGCTTGTAGAGAGGAGGGTGCTGGCCTCTGTAGAGAGGAGGGTGCTGGCCTCTTCTTCCAAGTGACAGGGGACAGGATGAGAGGGAATGGCCTCAAGCTCCGCCAGGGGATGTTCAGGCTGGACATTAGGAAAAAAATTTCACAGAAATGGTCATTGGGCACTGGAACAGGCTGCCCAGGGAGGTGGTTGAGTCACCTTCCCTGGAAGTGTTTAAGGCATGGGTGGACGAGGCGCTAAGGGGCATGGTATAGTGTTTGATAGGAATAGTTGGACTCGATGATCCGATGGGTCTCTTCCAACCTGATTATTCTATGATTCTATGCTTCTAAAATTAACTTCAAACTTGTGTGTGCAAGATGCGTCCTCATCTTTTGTCCACTTCTGGAAACAGGATGAGACAAGCAACTATGTATGGTGGTGCACTATAGTAATTTACAAAAGCAGATCATCTGCTCAGAGTTAGTAGCACTGTTATCACATCTTTCTTCCAGTAGACTGAATCTCAGCTGGAAATGTCTGGTAAAGAGCTAGGTGAAGGCAGAACACCCAAAAATTACTCATGCTGTGTTCATATCATCTCAGTTTTCCCTCTCTATAAATGGCAGTATGAGATACTTAAATTTTTGTAGAGATAACAAATCACCTTAATTGAACATGGTTTTTATTTGAAAATAAGCTGTGGAGCTTAATGCAGAAACCCTCAAGAGAAAACACCCTTATATCAGTGTTGTAAGAACTAGAAACAATTTGCAAGGTTGCACATGAATAATGCAGGGTGAGAATATCACAGGATGAAACCATTGGAAGTAAGTAAATTAAGTCCCCTTAATAATGGTACATGTAGAGAAAAGTGTTTTAATTTGAATTATTTACCAGTACTGCTGATGCTGATAAACCACTTAAAATTAGAAAGTATTTGAAGTCCTGGGACAGCTCTGATATCACCAGTTCCATAAAATGGAATGTTATGTAAACTCTGTAACATGCAACATTAAGCTTACTGAGCTGAAGCTCAGATACACAGCCTAGTCCAGTTCAAGGGACACAAGCAGAAATTGCCTTACGTGAACCTACTTAAAAACTAATGGAGCTGCAACACAGACAGGGACAACTTCCAATAGTGCTACAGAACAACTCCTGATTCAAATGTCTTTCAGCATGACTGCTTTTCCACTCCAAGTAAATATACTTAAAAAATAAATTCAAATGTCAGGTATTTTATCAGAAGGTATGAGCACTAAAGCAAAATTAAATGAGTAGATGAAATCTGTGGTCATTGAATTGTAGTAGATTATGACACCTTTCATCTTTGTGTGTTTGGTTGAAATTCAGACTGGGTTATTAGTGAGGGGAAGTCATTATCATCCAGCTGCATTTTGAGAACTGTGCCAGGGGAAGAGAAATTCTGTTGACTCCATTGAAAGTCCCAGTGAGCAGTTGTCTATTCAAATCTTGTCCTACTTACATTACTGTCGAAGCATCACAGGAGACCGGAGATACACATCTTGTTCAAATATTAGCAGTTATTAGTTTATCTTGGCTTAAGAAGTCATCTAATTTAAAAGTGGGGGGAAAAAATTATATGCAATACTTGGGCTCCCCAATAAAGTGTAAAAGTGCCTCAGCTCCTGTATGTTCCTCAGGAATAGTCATTCTTTTTCTTCAAAAAGAAGAGAAAAAAGTAAACTAACTGCTAACGAGAAGAGAGATTTTTAAAAGTGAAGCAAGCCCTGCAGCACTGACTGAGTGTGGTCATACAGACAGATAATACAGTTGAAGGGTCTTTTCCTCAACTGCTTCAACTGCTCCCAGGCAGATTTGGTTGATTACACATAATGTTCACAAGAGTGGTGAGTGAATCAATTTCTGAAGCAGGTTCACACAAAGGCTATGCTGAAAAGGTAGCTCAGCCCTTAGACAGATCTGCCTGAGGAGTGCAGCACAGGTTCATGGCTGCTCAGACTTAGATCAACATCAGCAGCTGATAACAAGGACTACCTCCTGGTGGTGGTAGAAATATAAAGCAAAAGAGGACTTCCTAAGGTGTTCCAAATCTTAAACCCCCATGTCATGTTTTAACACCAGGAGGCAGCTAAGCCATGCGGCCACTTACTCACTCCATGTGCTACCTTAGGGATTTGATTCTAGACCATGCTTTCCCAAGGGACACACAAGAGCAGTGAATTTTCAGAATTTTCAAAAATTGGTCTAGCAGCCTCTGACTGCTCCCTGCAGTGCTGTAGAATTTATGGGCAGTTCACTTTTGGGGTTCTGATTACTGCTACAGAGGGATTAATCTTGGAAACTTCAAAACTAAAAATCACAAGATGACTTTAAAGACTATTTTTAGAGCACTCACACAGCTGAGTTGCATCATTTCAGTGCCATCTCATTCTACTCTAGTAGAGCTAACTTAGTACAAATTTGCATTTAGGTGTGACCATTTTTTCTCCAGATCAGTTATAGACAGTCTGATGCAACTTGTTTTGGTTGTTCCCAGCTAACCAGAAGTGCTTATTTCTTGAGCTCCTTTAAAAAAAAAAGCCCTAAACTCACTATAAAGCCTGACTTGTATTAGCTAGAATAATAGCTCTGATTCATCATTGTTTTATTCACGTTTTACATCTATGTAACTTTCATTAAAATTAGTGGTGCTCTGTCACTGCAGCCAAGGTAACAGAAATGGCAACTCATATCTGAAAAATCTAATAGAAATGTATTACTAGGCTCCCAGTGATCTACTGCATCATTTTACCTGTCTTGTCACATTGTAGCCTGATACCTAGCAACATAACCGTAGTACATTCACATGAGGTTAACAATCAAGTTGACTATCTACAATTCACCCCTCAAGTCCTTTAGGAAAAGTTATTAGGAATAATTATGTTATCTTTTTTAAATCCACAAAGTTAAGGGATATTTTTTAAACGTGATCACAATGCATTTATTTTAACCAAAATATATTGCATAATTATGCTTTACCCTTAGTACACAATCCACGGTTAACTTTCCTTTAAGGAAAGGACAGATTTGAATGAAGCTGCATTCATACTCTGAAACAGTGTTATCCTTTACTGAATAATTTCTAAATAAAGTCATATTTTGGCCAACCACTCCAAATGACAGCCTGGCTAGTCTTAACACTTAAACACAGTGGCCTTCTGTAGAGTGGCTAGGTAGCAACCTTTTTGCTTATCAAGAGGTACAAGGAATGAGCGCAAATGGCCTAGCCTGCCAGTTACTGTAGTTATGCTGGAAACTGTTCAGCAGGGTTGTTGACGTGGTAAGGTATTTCTTTCTGGGCTATGGGTTTTCTCATGGATCTGAGCAGATGAACACTGAAATCAAACATCCATTTTCAAGTTTTTGCTTTTATGGGAGCAAATAAGTGAGATCCCTATGGACTACATTTTGATATTGCAATACTCCAAGGCCAGAAAGAATCTGGTCTGATAGTGATAGAAAAGAAAAAATAGTTAGAGATACATCACTACATGGAAACTGCTTTTGCATAACGATGTGTGTTTGGGGGAAAGCGTAGAATCATAGAACCCCCAGGTTGGAAGAGACCTATCGGATCATCAAGTCCAACCTTCCAATCAAACACTAAACCATGCCCCTCAGGGCCCCGTCCACTCATCCCTTAAACACCTCCAGGGAAGGTGAATCAACCACCTCCCTAGGCAGAATGTTCCAGTGCCCAATGAACCTTTCCATGAAAAAATTTTTCCTAATGTCCAGCCTAAACCTCCCTTGGCAGAGCTTGAGGCCATTCCCTCTCGTCCTGTCCCCTGTCACCTGGGAGAAGAGGCCAGCACCTTTCCTCTCTACAAGCTCCTTTCAGGTAGTTATAGAGAGCAATGAGATCTCCCCTCAGCCTCCTCTTCTCCAGCCTAAACAACTCCAGCTCTCTCAGTCATTCCTCATAAGGCCTGTTCTCCAGCCCCTTCACCAGCTTTGTTGCTCTTCTCTGGACTCACTCCAGAGCCTCAACACCCTTCTTGTGGTGAGGGGCCCAGAAATGAACACAAGATTCAAGGAGCAGTCTCACCAGTGCCGAGTACAGAGGGAGAATGGACCTGCTGGTCACGCCGTTTCTGATAAAAGCCAAGATTCCACTGGCCTTCTTGGCCACCTGGGCACACTGCTGGCTCATGTTCAGTCACTGTCAACCGATACTCCCAGGTCCTTCTCCTCCAGGCAGCTTTCTAGACAGACTTCTAGTCTGTAGGACTGCATAGGGTTGTTCTGCCCCAAGTACAGGACCCGGCATTTGGCCTTGTTAAACCTCATGCCATTGGTCTCAGCCCAGTGGTCCAGCCTGTTCAGGTCCCTTTGCAGAGCCTCCCTACCCTCCAGCAGATCCACACTCCCACCCAGCTTAGTATTGTCATGTGACAAATAGTATGTGACATAGGATGTGACAAATGTTCTTCTTTGTGCCAGGTAAGAACATCACTGGCAAGTAAATTGTACGAAACAAGATTATTCTCACCATCATCAAAGATAAATATAGCCTTCTAAAGAGCTCACTGCTGCTTTTACCATAACTGGGAACTCCATGCTGTTATCCCAGTGAAAGAAGAGAGGCCATTCTGCTTTTCAGCATGGAATATATAAACAAAGCATCTGGGATGAAATACGGCTCATTTTCCCTTCCAGAATTCCAGGCATAACAAATTGGGGCATTTTTATTCCAATTTCCATTAGATGAAGATATATTGGAAAGATTCTGCCGGTTTTTAATTCTTAGAGTCAACACACAGAAAGGAATATCATGCACCTTCTGCACTGCCTTTTCATGCGGTTGCCTATTGAAATCTGCTTGGAGAAATGGGTCATAGTCTGCACAGCCACCTCAAGAGAGATGGGTTGAATATGGGGAAGAGAATAGCAGAGCAAGAGCAATTGCAGGAAACCCCAAAACACCTTTAAATTTTTTATTTTCCTGCAGATATATTTTTACTGTCTAATAGCAGCCCAGTGAAGCAGCCCACTCAGTTCCGTACCACACTGATCATTTGCAGATTACGTATTTTAATAGAAGGCAGTCATGGCATCTGGAACTAGTCAGGGAGTCTGAACATTTACTTGAATCTGTCATAGCTAAATTAACATGCATTTGTGTGTTGTTCTCTTTGGGGAGCTTACAGGAGTGCAGGCAGAGTAGATACTGGAGGGAACAGGAAAAATCAGAGACTCCAGCAGCATTAGTTAATGTCTGTTGGCAAGCAGAAGAGAATTGCAAATACCATACATCCTTCCAGTGAAAAGCTTCCAGTTTACACTGATTGACCGTGTGATAGCAAGCACTGCAAAACCCATGCCAGCGGAGTAAAGGAAAAGAAGAGCTGTTTTTGCCCTTGTTCAAGTTGAAGGCAGACTGCAGGAAGATCAATCTCAGACTCTCCCAAGACTGGAAGTCCTCAAATACTTAAGTACCTGGATCTCAAAGGCAAGCCACAGGGGAAATTTGAGTCAAACCTAGAAAGTTAGGCTGTGTTCCCAGATCCTTCCATGGGTGCTGAAGCCACCGGATACAGTTTGAGCAAGCTGCTTGAGATAGGCAACATGGAAACATGACTGGTTGTTACTACTGCAGAGCCACTAAGCATGGGAGGTACAGACACAAGTATCCATGTGTTTGACATCTCCTTGAGGTGGCATCAGTTGTACCTGCAGTTAACAGGCACACCAAGCTCCCACATCAGTCTTGTGGTGCTTGGTTCTCTTAATATCTAGCCTCTTCTGCATTAACTGTTGGAGAATATAACTTATTCCTCACATCTCAGATTGGCAGAGCTATTTGAGCAGATGGACCCTTGCTGCAAAGTGTGGCTTACAGGGTCACCTGATGTGATAGGGACACACTAACACGAAAAAGTCATATAATGACAAGGAGGAAGGGGAGGGAGTTTAGATCACATTTTATGCCCACACACTGCTTACTCTCCCTCCCCCACCCCCCCGTGTTGTATTATTCAGCTATTTTCATGGACTTGGTTACCTTTCAGCTCAACTCTTCTGCAAGCTGGCATCACACAAAGGCAGTACACTTTTACTGCAGTACAGCATTAATCATATGCTAGGTGCGGTTGGTTTACAACTGCAGCAGAGAGTCCTACAAATACTATTGCTTCATAGCACTAGTAGTTATGGACAGCTCTTCCATAAAGGAAAAAAAGTGTATCAAACTTAACTAATTCATTTAAACATTCGGTAGCTTTTTGGAAAAAAAATAATTCTAGAATTATAAAATATAAAATTCTAAAGTTCCTGATTTGATGACAGATTTATGGCCTTTTTTAGTGTGCCAGTTGGACATCAAAGACTCCAGAACATTTTCAGATAAACTGATCTTTTATGCAGCCTTAAAACAACTTGCTGTGAATTAGGCAGGTGATGCAAAGAGACAGCATCAAAGTCAGTGTATTATAGTGTTACAGCCAGGTAACAGTAACCCATTATGAATATGTAATTGCCTCACTTTCAGAGCATAAATGTCCAGAAATGTGATCTTCTAAATAGGCAGTATTTCATGTACGCTAACTGGCATTACTTTTGGCAAGATATACTTGAGTACAAGTCCACTTCTAAACCCATTATTCACCAGCACAGTTCAGTTAATAGGAGGGGAAGTGGAGAGGAGGGAAATAAAACTCTCTTTAGCTGGAACAACAGCCTCTCTAAGAGTTATACTTTCTGAGGATTTTTCTGGGTTTTCTCAAATTCCTATCTGAGTTTGCCTGTGGCTATGCTAATTAGTGAGGAAGACAAATACGGAAACACAATAGAAATTAATTTTACTTCATCCACAAAATTTTAAATGCTAATTGAGGTACAGCCTGTATCTGCCCAAGAATATCCAAATGCATGCAAGATTAAGGGCTGAGTTCAGGTGTAGATTAAAGTATAATCTGCACTTCTTTAATAGATCCCTTACAGTAACAATAAATGGAGTAAGAATGGGATTTAACCCCAAACACAAGAGTCTTCCCAGACTGACTATATGCTCATTCAACAGTGCAGGTAAGCATAGCTAAGAATCTGACCCTTAAAAATATGAAAAGTTCAGTGATAAAGTTATGAGCATCAAGCAGTATTTTCTAAAGAGAGAACAGAAACTAGTAAAACAGCTTTTAATGCCCATTAGAATGTTGCTTCATATAGAAAGGTATCTAACTTCTTTCCATAACTCCTAAATTGAACAATGTGAGGTGACATTATACAGCCTACTGAACAGAGTTTTCCCAGGTAGCCAGGGCTCATTTTGACTCAGAGAGGCTTCAGATGATTTTATTCAGGTTGTTCTTTTAGAAGCAGTCTGCCAGACACTGAGCTTCAGGACTCATTCAAGCACAGAATAGTGACAAAGAAATAAAAAGAGCAAATCCAATTATATTGCATATTTTTACTCTCACTCCAAGTTATTCAGCAAGACAGTGTTTGATTGCATAAAGCCATGGTATCAGACTAAGTTTCTTCTATAGTTCAGTCAGCAACATTTCTTAAACTACCCACAGACAAAAAAATCCTTCTGGGCTAAGAGTATTTACCAGCTTTCTTGCACCATCCTTCCATTTTTCTTTCTACCTTCCAATGCACTTTTGACAGTCATTGTGTAGCTACTTTCAATAAAACTTTTTTACTCTATATCCCTGGCAGAAGTTCCACAAGCTGGGGTTAAGTTTCTTACAGTGACTAGAAAAAAAATCTTTACTAGAGTCTGCAGCAAGCAAAAAATTCATTCTATATTGCTGTATGACCCCATTGACTCTGAAAGACCTGGTTCATCCAGACATTCCCAATTTAAGTTTGCTATACATGCTATACATGCCATTTGTCTCAGCCCAACCCAAACTAGCTTTGTGACATGTTAGAAGAATCCCACATTCTTTTTGGTAAACCCCAAAGACTGATGTAAGAGGAAAGAATAGTTATTATTGAGAATTCCTAGCCACAAAAATCCATTAACAACATCTTTTTATTTCTTTCAGAATCAAGGAAAACTACAGGAACCCTGATGGTTGATCTGTCACCTTCCTCCTGTCAGTTGCTTATACTTGGCTTTTGAAGGAAATGAACTTGTAGACAGCAATACCCAGCTACTCTGCACTGCAGGAGGTAATCATATAGCTATGCTCATATTAGAAGTCAAGCGCAAATGGCAAGACAAAGTTTGTCAGAGCTTTCTTATTCACCCCAGGTCTGCAATGCAATTGTAATATTAAGAAGTTAAGTCAATGGCTGCTTACCAAATAAAATTGCCTCAGAAGACATACCTCTCCATTGCTCAGTATGCACTAAAGAATAGGCTTGCAACAAGACTTGTGATGGAATGAGATTTCAGGAGCTCTAGGAACACTTTCAGTTGGTAAACACCTTTGGCTGATATTTCATGATGCTTAACTTGCTCATCTGGCATTTTAAATTAACCTAAAGCACATTACTGCTCCATTGGGTCTGCTGAAAGTAAATATTGCAGGTATAGCAGCAGCACATGCACCATCAGTGAGAGGACAATGCTTGTGAAGTTGTTGCAAATGAATTTATCCAGTCAGGAAAATGCTTGAACAACCACAAGAATGCAAGAACAACCACAGGCAAAGAAGAAAGCAGCAAGTCAGCAAGGGAACATGTTTGATGGGTGAATGAGGTGCTGAGGGGCATGGTGTAGTAATTGTTAGGAATGGTTGGACTCGATGATCCTGTGGGTCTTTTCCAACCTGGTGATTCTGTGAAGCAGGCTTTGGATGACCTTGTTGTCAAGCTTGTTTTAAAGCAATAAAACAACATAAAGTCATAATGAAAGGGGGAACTGTCATTCACACATCTTAAAATTTGGAGGAGAGATTACAATGTTAGTTATTTTTATTATAGGTGAATGGCCACTGCCTGGAGTGGTCTGCAGTAAAGCATACTTTGCAGGTGAACAAACTTCCGTGAAAATGCGAGTCTATTTCTAGAAGACTATCTGAAAGGCAACTCCATTTTTTTTTTCATGTGGTGGGTTTTTATTATTATATTCTTTTATTTTTTCTCTTAACAGTTAAAACCATAGCAATATTTGCTTTTAGCAGGCCCAAGGGAGCAGTATTGTTCTTTAAGTGAATTTAAAATTCCACTCCCAGGAAAAATTACACTTTAGTAATATAGATCCTACTAAATTGCCTTTGACATAGTTACTGAAATTATTTAGAAGAAACTTCAGTGCTAGTTTGTGGTGACAAAAAGAGCTACAAGGTAAAGAAGACCCCAAACCTATGCATGCAAGACCCATATCTCTCTTGATAAAGACACTTGAAGTCAATTCTAATTTCTTTCTGAAGCCTATACTTTAGGAAAGGAGCACAAAGCTATGTATTCAGTTTTCTTTGAATTACAGTATTGTATATACGGTACTTGATACATTTTTTTACTGTGTTTTGAAAAGAGAGCAGAAGATACAATGGGTTCTGATAGATTGAGAGATAAAATTTCCCAGGCATATGCACACACACAGTTCCTATGGAAGTCTACTGAACTGCTATTCACTTCATGGAGTCAACTAAGATACTGAGTGGCAGCATTGTTTGGCAAATAATCCACAAGGCTTGGTATGCAGACAAGAGCCCTGGGAACATACCTAGACATACATTCCCAATTCACTACCTTTCATCAAAAAAATCTGTGCAAAAAACTATATTCTGCATGTTGGTAAAGTACTGCTGAACTTGGAAACATAGGGTGTGCTGGTGAGGACCACCAGTACATCACCATGTAGAAAGTGGGGGTGATTACACCTGGGGGTGGTAAGGAAGATATGGGCGCTCTGGTGCTAACTACTCCAGTTACCAGGCAATTGGAAACGAACTCTGTTCCCTTTAAGAGGACTGAAGGTTCTGCAGCTCAGCTGAAGTGCATTTACAACAATGCACACAGCATGGGTAATAAGAAGGAGGAGTTGGAAGCTGTTGTAGGGCAAGGAGCCTATGATGTTGTTGCTATCACGGAAACATGGTGGGATGACTCATATAACTGGAGTACAGACATGGTGGGGTACAAACTCTTCAGGCAGGATAGGAAGGGAAGGAGAGGAGGCAGGGTAGCCCTCTTTTTAAGGGAGGACTTGGACACTGTTGAAATGGATTGTGGCAATGAGGAGATTGATTGCCTGTGGGTTAAAATCAGAGGAGCCCATAAGAAGTTATATTTTGTGATGGGAGTCTGTTACAGACCACCCAGCTAAGAACAAGCAGCTGATGAGCTCTTCTATAAACAGCTGGGGTTAATCTCTAGATCAATGCCTCTAGTTCTTGTGGGAGACTTCAATCTTCCTGATATCTGCTGGAAGTACAATAGAGCAGAAAGGAAGCAGTCTAGGAGGCTCCTGGAGTGCATGGAAGACAAATTCCTCACACAGCTGGTGAGTGAACCAACAAGGGAAGGTGCCCTCCTGAACCTGCTGTTTGTGAACAGAGAAGGCCTTGTGGGGGATGTGGCAGTAGAAGGACACCTAGGACTAAGTGATCATGAGATGATAGGGTCTTCTGTTCTAGGCAAAGTGAAGAGGGTGGTTAGCAGGACAGTAGCACTTAATTTCCAGAGGGCAGACTTTGAACTCTTCAGAAGGCTGGTTGGCAAAGTCTCATGGGAGACAGTGCTTATGGGCAAGGGAGCCCATGAGGGCTGGGAGCTCTTCAAAAAGGAGATCCTAGCAGCTCAGGAGAAAGCCATCCCCATGTACCAGAAAAAAAGCCAGCAGGGGAAAAAAACAGCTTGGTTGAACAGAGAGATCTTGAGGGATATCAAGAAGAAGAGAAATGTTTATGGGCTCTGGAAGAAGGAACAGACCTTTTGGATGGACTACAGGATGGAAGTGAGACTGTGTAGATGAAAAATCAGAAGGGCTAAGGCTCAACTAGAAATCAGATTGGCAAAGTCTGTGAAAGATAACAAAAAATCTTTCTATAAATATATAAATAATAGAAGGAGGACTAGGGAGACCATACAGTCCCTATTGGATGCAGAAGGAACAACTTAATGCCTTCTTTGCCTAAGTCTTTAATTGTAAAGAAAGTTGTTCCCTCTGTGTACACACCCAGGAGTTAGAGGAGCAGAACAAAGCTCCCATGGTCCAAGAGGATGTGGTCAGAGCCTTGCTAGCCCGAGTAGACAACCGCAAGTCTATGGGGCCAGATGGGATTCACCCAAGGGTATTGAAGGAGCTGGTGGATATGCTTGCCAAACCCCCTTCAATCATCTTCCAGCAGTCCTGGAAGACTGGGGAAGTTCCACTTGACTGGAGGCTGGATGATGTTGTGCCCACATACAAGAAGGGTCGCAGGGAGGATCCAGGGAACTACAGGCCTGTCAGTCTGACCTCAGTGCAAGGGAAAGTCATGGAACAGGTGATCATGAGTGCTATCATGAAGCACATGCAAGAGAACCAGGTGATCAGGACCAGTCAACACGGGTTCACAAAGGCGGGTCTTGCCTAATCGCCTTCTATGACCAAGTGACACGTCTACTGGACGTGGGAAAGGCTGTGGATGTGGTCTTCCTGGACTTCAGTAAAGCCTTTGACACAGTTCCTCACAGCATTCTGCTTAGGAAACTGTCAGCTTCTGAACTGGACAGGCGCACACTCTCCTGTGTGGAAAACTAGTTGGTTTGCCGATCCCAAAGAGTGGTGGTAAAGGGAGTCAACTCCAGCTGGAGGCCAGTTACAAATTGTGTTCCCCAGGGCTCAGTGCTGGGTCCAGCCCTGTTCAATGTCTTTATTAATGACCTGGATGAAGGCATCGAGTGCACCCTTAGCAAGTTTGCAGATGACACTAAGCTGGGTGGAAGTGTTGATCTGCTGGAGGGTAGGGAGGCTCTGCAAAGGGATCTGAACAGGCTGGACCACTGGGCTGAGACCAATGGCATGAGGTTTAACAAGGCCAAATGCCGGGTCCTGCACTTGGGGCACAACAACACTATGCAGTCCTACAGACTAAGAGAAGTCTGCCTAGAAAGCTGCCTGGAGGAGAAGGACTTGGGGGTGTTGATCAACAGCCAACTAAACATGAGCCAGTGGTGTGCCTAGGTGGCCAAGAAGGCCAATGGTATCTTGGCCTGTATCAGAAAGGGCGTGACCAGCAGGTCCAGGGAGGTTATTCTCTCTCTGTACTCGGCACTGGTGAGACCGCACCTCGAATACTGTGTTCATTTCTGGGCCCCTCACCACAAGAAGGATGTTGAGGCTCTGGAGTGAGTCCAGAAAAGAGCAACAAAGCTGGTGAAGGGGCTGGAGAACAGGCCTTACGAGGAACGGCTGAGAGAGCTGGAGTTGTTTAGGCTGGAGAAGAGGAGGTTGAGGGGTGACTTCATTGCTCTCTATAACTACCTGAAAGTAGGTTGTAGGAAGGAGGGTGCTGGCCTCTTCTCCCAAGTGACAGGGGACAGGACGAGAGGGAATGACCTCGTGCCCAGCCAGGAGATGTTCAGGCTGGACATTAGGAAAAAAATTTTCATGGAAAGGTTCATTGGGCACTGGAACAGTCTGCCCAGGGAGGTGGTTGAGTCACCTTCCCTGGAGATGTTTAAGGGATGGGTGGGCGAGGTGTTAAGGGGCATGGTTTAGTGTTTGATTGGAAGGTTGGACTCAATGATCTGATGGGTCTCTTCCAACCTGGTTATTCTAGGATTCTATGATTCTATAATCTCCAGTGATATGCCTACATAAAACTCCTACATCAGCCAAAAATTCCCCCACCCTGTATTTATATACATTTAAATTTTGACTATATTTTATTAGAACTTGGTCTTTCCCTTCTCCCCCCCCCCGAGAAGCAGGGGAAAAAAAAAAGACAAAAAGGACAAAACATATCCAGTTTCTCCTTCAGATGTGGGTTTGTTGGGGTCAGGGTACAAGAAGACAGGGTAAGATTTTGGTCCTTCAAAATTTAGAGGTTCCATGAATTCTGTTCTGTTGCAATTCTTTCATGTTATGGAATAAATGTAACCATAACAACTGCCACAAAAGGAAGGTTGTACTAGGGTTAGGTAAAGGGGGAGGTCTCACTGAGAGATAAAAATAGTTATACAGGCAAACACCATTGGGAATATCTGCTGTAGTTCTCTGGAATCCTTTTGACTCATTGGAGATAAACCAGCATTCAGGTGACTTATTTTAGCTGTCCATACTTGGATGAGATGCCTGTGCTTGCCCTCTCAGGGGGCTCTGCTGTGCTCCCTTTTGAACACCTACATTCTAGCAGCCCAAGTAATGAGCTCATTCAGTAGTCGTCACCTTCTCAAAAGGAGCCTAGCTATGGTATCCATGAGGTGGAAAGCTCTGTCTTCTGCACTCACCAAAATGGACACGGCTGGCAGCCCAGCTGAATTACCTCTACACCAATGCGAACAGCATATGCAGCGAACAGGAAGAGCTGGAAGCAACTGTGCAGCAGGAAAGCCATGATATGGTTACCATCACTGAAACATGGTGGGATGACTTGCACAACTGGAGTACTGCAATGGATGACTAAAATTCAGAAGGGATAGGCAAGGAAGGAGAGGTGATGGGGTAGCTCTGTATGTTAGGAAGTGTTTGGATTGTCTAGAGCTTAATGATGGCGATGAGAGGGCCCGGTGATTATGAATAAGAGTAAGAGAAAGGCCAACAAGGCACATATCATGGTGAGAGTCTGTTACAGACCACATGACCAGGTTGAAGTCACAGACGAATTATTCTATAAGCAGCTGGGAGAAACCTCATGATCCGTAGCCCTTGTCCTCACGGGGGTCTTCAGTCTATTGGATGTTTACTGGAAATACAATACAGCAGAGAGGAAACAATCTAGGAGGCTTCTGGATTATGTGGAATGTAACTTCCCGACACAGCTGAAGTTTTTGTAGAAAGAGGCTGTCTCTGCCATTTTACTTGGTGGAATAACTGAAGCACAGAGTGAAAATGAGGTACTCAAGTACCCACTAGGACAGTAGTAAGCTAGGAATCGATCTCAACTCTCCAGAAATCTAATGCTCCTTCTAACAGTTGTCATGCTTCCTCAGGAGTATGCAGTTTCTCTAGTTAAGAGCTTCAGATGAGTCACTGACCTCTTGCATCAACACCCTGGAATTTTAAGGCAACAGAACCAGCTGGAATTCCCACAATTACCAGAAATATCTGGTTACTCAGATAACTTTCCTTTTAAAACAAACAGAAAGGATAATCCCTTACTTTTGACAAGATCTATATTTACCTGCAGTCCCTTCCTCATAAGTCCCAAAGAAGCTCCCTTCATCACACAAATTACACTGTGCCACATGGTCTTGAATTTTAATTATGCTGTGCAACTAGCTACAACTGACTTAGCAGCATCTATATCGAGAAGACACATGCCTTCACTTATCTGCCAGCGAACAGTCCTTGGAGCTTCAGCAGAAAATGTCCCAGGCAGGAGCAATTTCCATACTGCCCTCCTCCAAGCCAGAGCTAAGACGAAGTAAGCCACCTATTACTATCTCTTGCTTTCCCTTACACAATGAAGAATCAGTTTTCAGATAAACTGATATTTAAGGGAAAAAATAGATCAAATAAACACAAAGTAGAACCAACATTTCTTTGGCATTTTGTTCTTCAGAAATTCCCTGTCCAGGGACTTTTTACAGCCTATGAGATCACTATCTCCGAATGGGCTCCTTCAAGTAGATATTAGCTAGAAAAATACTTGGCATGATATTTTAATACCTAGCCTCTTTGAGTAAAACAGCCATTTAATAATATCTCTTCATTCATTCAGTGCAGTCTTTTCTACTGTTCATAACCACATTTAATTTGGCTTCCTTAATGTTCTTTGAGACTGTTTGAAGCGTTCAAGCACCTTAATTTTCATATGTTTTCTGTTACATCAATTCTGCCCTGTAGTATCCCAGCAACAAACTGCCATGTGATCAGCTGCAGCTGAGTAACAGTTTAGGAATATGGTTTCACCTCTTGCATGCTCTCAGTTCATGACCCGGCAAGACCCACTATCTGTCTAGATGCATACAGATTCAAGGAGGTACTGCACTGCACCTCTGCAGTAGCCTGCAATGATTCAGTTCTCACCCAGTCCACAACCAGTGCATGTGTGCTGCCTTTCCATAGAAACTAGAGATAATTAAAATAGTTAATGACAGTACTTAATGGATAGACAACAGGTGGGTATGGAGTTTTAAAAAAACCAGTCTGACATGGACAATAGAGCTTCCATCTTAAAGTAGAGTATCCTGAGTTTGTCCACACTAAGACATAGCTACAGACCTGACATCTTGTCAGTTATAACTCATAGGAATGCTAAGTTGTAGCGCAAAACTAGTGGCACTCAAAAATGCATTAAATTCTCCTAAAAGCCATTCAGGTATATGAACAACTGCTACAAAATTTATAAATTTCAGCATGAATTCTCCTTTGCCTTCTTAAAAACCCAAGGCTTTGTATGTGTGCCCATCTGCACCACCTGTGTTTTTTACAAGACGGACAAGTAGTAAATTTGCTCAGAGTTTATTAAAACCATGAACATTGCATGACTGCATGAAAGGGAATAAGAAATGAAAAGGTGATAGCTGACTATCTGGCACACTGGCATCCCTAAGCCGTTCTGCAGCAATTGTATAAACCTGGAGAGCACAACATGCACAGTGAAACAGCCATCAAACCAAGTCCAGATTAATCAGTACCCAGGGTGCACTGCAGGACTAAAGGCTGTACCTTCCACAGAGAAAGACACACCACTGTCCAAATCTCTGTCACTATGAAGGCTGTAAAGATTCATGTTTGCAGAGCTATCTGAATTCTGGCCCGTTCAGAAAAAGTAGAGAAAGTAAAGGAAACTCATTTATCCACTCTATTGTCAGTTTTTTATTCTCCCTCACTAGGGATTATTGAAGTGTTAACACATGGCATTGGTTGCATACATTTTCTGAGCAGTCTCTTAATGAAAGTAATGCAGGAAAGCATCAGATGACTACTTCAGAATCAGGGAGTTACCATTTTCTATCTTTTCATGGTACATACAGTGGCATCCCAGGTACAGTCTTATTCAATATTTTCTTTGCAATATTATTTCCTGCAAGGAAAAGAAAACACGGTTACACACAGGGCTGTTTTGTTCTGTAGAGGAGAAAAGTATTAAACTGGTGTGCATCTTTTGAGAAAAAAAAGCCATTACCCTTGGTTATTAACTCAGAAGTCACACACTTTTCATCAATAATTCTGTTGAACTTGGAAACAGTGACTACAAGAAGGTATCTGTGATTAATACTGATCTCTTTGCCCAAAAATACTTTCATCCTTCAAAAAGAGTACCAACAGTACAATACAAGTGAAAGATACTAAAACCAGCCTCTGTAAGAGAGGACTGAAACCACTAGCTGAGTAGTGACAGAAGCATTCATCTAGCGTTTAAGTTCAATTAAGCAAGAAAGGTTTTCTGCAAATCAGGCACAAGATAGAGAACCACTGCAGCAAGGTAGGACCTGAAACAGAGAGACAGACATAGGGTCAAAAAATTCTAATATTTTCCTTTGATAACTATACAAATGGAAACAATCACTACAAAACATGAGATAAAAAATAGCAATACTGTTCACAGCCTCATTTTTGGCTGGATGTGTTAAAGAGTACACGTTTTCTGCCTTCTATCTGCTTTGTCGATTTAGGCCTAACTTTTAATCCTGCCTGGATTACCAAATCTAGCTAGTTCTTCTTCTCTTTCTTTAGCCAAACACAGTCTACTCCACAGTCTTCTCTGTCTCCACCCCAACAGGAGAACTAGCTCAAGAGTTTTTTCAAAACTTCTCTCATGTTTCTCCTCCACACTGCCTATTGGCCATATGCAAAACTCCACTCAAAATTCCTGATCCCTTGTTTATGTACCTTTAAACACTGCCACTTCAGGACCTACAGCTTTATTCTGTATACCTGTGTTCTACACCTAAAAGCTGACTTTTCATAGAATCATAGAATCATCAGGTTAGTAAAGACCCATCAGATCATTGAGTCAAACATTCCTATCAAACACTAAACCATGCCCCTCAGCACCCTGTCCACTCACCCCTTAAACACCTCCAGGGAAGGTGACTCAACCACCTCCCTGGGCAGCCTGTTCCAGTGCCCAATGACCCTTTCCATGAAAAATTTTTTCCTGATGTCCAGCCTAAACCTCCCTTGGCAGAGCTTGAGGCCATTCCCTCTCGTCCTGTCCCCTGTCACTTGGGAGAAGAGGCCAGCACCCTCCTTCCTACAACCTCCTTTCAGGTAGTTATAGAGAGCAATGAGGTCTCCCCTCAACCTCCTCTTCTCCAGGCTAAACAACCCCAGCTCTCTCAGCCGTTTCTCATAAGGCCTGTTCTCCAGCCCCTTCACCAGCTTAGTTGCTTTTTTCTGGACTCGCTCCAGAGCCTCAACATCCTTCTTGTGGTGAGGGGCCCAGAAATGAACACAGTATTCAAGGAGCGGTCTCACCAGTGCCAAGTACAGAGGGAGAATAACCTCCCTGGACCTGCTGGTCACGGCGTTTCTGATACAAGCCAAGATGCCATTGGCCTTCTTGGCCACCTGGGCACACTGCTGGCTCATGTTTAGTTGGCTGTCGATCAACACCCCCAAGTCTTTCTCCTCCAGGCAGCTTTCTAGCCAGACTTCCCCTAGTCTGTAGCACTGCATAGAGTTGTTGTGCCCCAAGTGCGGGACCTGACATTTGGCCTTGTTAAACCTCATGCCATTGGTCTCAAACCAGTGGTCCACCCTGTTCACATCCCTTTGGAGAGGCTGTTCTCCAGCCCCCTTACCAGCTTCGTTGCTCTTCTCTGGACTCGCTCCAGAGCCTCAACATCCTTCTTGTGGTGAGAGGCCCAGAACCAGCTTAATGTAGGTTATTGATATATGTGTAAACTATTTTATTATTAGATTTGCCTGAGATGTGCATATACACTTACTATCCATTACATTAGTACAAAGAGAAGAAACTGAATAGTTCCTAAGTATCTTAATGGCTCTTTCATGCTGAATAAATTTAACGACTAGAGACACAAATACTGCATATGCTACAAAGAAGATTCTAG
Source organism: Clamator glandarius (assembly GCA_033459285.1). Taxonomy (NCBI): domain Eukaryota; kingdom Metazoa; phylum Chordata; class Aves; order Cuculiformes; family Cuculidae; genus Clamator; species Clamator glandarius. Next base: position 1,641,557 of record JAUNZM010000072.1, on the reverse strand, counting down.
GGCAGGTGAGAAAATAGAAGGTACACGAAGAAGGCAGAGAAGTGATAAGTGCAACTGGATTTAGATGCAAAATAAAACTATTCAGAAGATATAAATTGATAAAATAGAGATGTGAGACGAATAGCATAACAGCCCTCTGTACTTACTGTTTGTGATTTCTTGCAGACATTTATCATCAGCACTCATGTAAACATAATTCAAGGGTGATTAAAGAGATATCCAACAGTAGAATTAATACTTACTGACCAGATTATCTCATAACAGCATAAGCTCCTTTGTCTGCCTGTTAGTAATCTCTAAATTAGTAGAGAAAAAGTAAGTCCTCAGGAAATTCATACCTGAATGAAAGAAGTATCATAGATTGATCCTGTGAGGGTCAAAGAACAGGACTAGTACCAGACTGAAAACCAACAACAAGCAAAAAGGGCACATACTAACACTCAACATGTGCAAGACGAAAGAAAATCTGAAGAGAGCATCTTTGGCATCCCTGAAACTGCATGTTCCAGAAACACAGAGTTTGGTGGAAAGGAGGTTCTATGCAGCTTAGCAAATGCTGTGAAATTTCCTGTTCTAACCTGTGGTGCCGAAGCTCTGCTCATCCTCAGCACAAGGAGCAGTAGATCTCCATACTGACAAGAGAAGGTACCCCATCAAAAGGGATACCTTCCATAGAGACATGTAGACATGTTGCTTGGGGACATGGTTTAGTGGTGGACTTGGCAGTATTAGGTTAACAGTTTGTCTCGATGATCTTAAAGTCTTCTCCAACCTCAATGATTCATTCTATGACTCTATTAAACTCACTTAAATGAGGATCTCATGCCAACCCAGTATGTTATTTGCTGTGCTAACATGGTGCTGTTGCATAACGGATAACATGAGCGCTAAACTCAACTCCCATGTGTATTTCCTGCCATGTCAGTGTATGATAAGGTTTCAAAAATTGTTTAAATCTTGCAGCCAATAATATGACATGAGGCTGAAAACAGAAACAAAACTATCTACATATCCTTTAGTAAGGTTGTGGAGCAGTAACTAGTTTAGTAGTTGTTTTCAGAGACAGATTTATCTATTTACTAAGCTCTTATAAAATTCAGAGTTCCCTGCTGGAAGTCTCTGCCCCTTTATTTACTGTGGTCACACAATATGCATTTTGGAATGCAGCACAACCATGGGAATGTAAAACTCCAGTGGGAAGACTAGAGCAATTAATAATTTCGGTATTGTTAAGTCAGTTACAATATGCATTTATGAAGCACAATTAGCAGCCCCAGTTGCTAATGTATTGTGTCAAAGGGAAACAGACTGTAGATGGTGCATGTGGAGACAGACAGTTCAGCTCTCATGTCTGTCTGTTTTTGAAGTTGCAACTACTGAATCCTTAAGCTGCTAAAGTTTAATTCTGAAGAACAAGGGAGTTTTTTCAAAGCTATTTAAATGGGTCTGGATTTCTTTCACAGCATGCTTCAACTGCAGTTTCAGTTATGCTTTTCAATCTGACCTGGATGCTTGGAATCTGGTATGACACACTCTTTTGCTTAGAATGTCCCAAACATTTTTGGCTTGGATTGGCTAGAGTGTTCTAAACATTACATTCTGTGGTTTGGTTGCTGTGACAATGGGAACTGCACCTGAGAACAAGGTGTGAAAAAAATTGTGCTTCCTTCCTGGAACAGAGTTCCTGAAAATCAAACAATTAGAGTGGAGGAGAAGCCATGATTCATCAGTTTCTGAATACTTTGCCTAGGGTTTTGGAGGTAACCAATACAAAAGCCCCTCATGGACCTTCAGGTACCCCTGCCCAACATGCGCAGGGAGACACCATGCCTCCTCTTGCCTCTGATGCTAATAAGGAGATGCCTCTTACCTCCGATGCTAATGAGAAGGAAGGTGCTTGTAGCAGTGCCACATAATAGATGTCTCCCTGGGCAAGCTGGTGTGCACCCACTGCCCTAGGGGCCTCAACGACAGGGAATTGGGGCTGAAATGAAGGGTGGTGATGCTTGTCTCTCTTTCTCTTACCACTTTTCTCCTACACACCAACACTTATTTTCCAATAGCCACATTCATAGCCTAAGAAAATATAAATATAAAATAAAATAAATTGCTGAAAAGGATCACTGGTGACAATTTCTCCTTAACTCCAACAAAACACAATTTGTAAACATTTTAGGACCTTTTAAAGGGACCTAACAGCTGGGATGCTTGATCATGAAGATCAGAATTATTGTTTTCTATGAGGATGGATCCAACTATGGTGACATCAAATAAGTGAAAACTGGCTGAGAAATAGCTTCTGCAGATGATCATGGCTCATCTTATTCACGTTTCTACTCAGTTAATGAAACTATTTAGATGTTCTCCTATAGAAAGTAGAAGGAAAAGAAAAAAGAATAGGCGACAGCTTTGAGGAAAAGGGGCAGCAAGATGATTAGTTTTTACAAGACAGCCTTTTGTGCAAATTAGAGTGCAGAGGGGCTACTTTCAGTTCAGCCTGTTGTCAAAATGCTTAACTGAACATTAGAGTCATGGAAAATGTGTACATCCTCAGCGAGTCCTGTTCTTGGCTGTTATTAAACTGCTACCTTTACCCTGCAAATAACCTGTTGGCCAGGCATTGGTTGCTTAGCACTACCTGGGTACCTGCACAGAGGAGGAAATGTTTCATGGAAGAGCAGCAAAACTCAGCTCTTTGTTTTTACTGCTTTGACATATCCTACTGCTTGATCAGCGCAAAATCTGGAAGAAACATGCATGTTGTTAGCAGCAGGATGAAGGTGAATTTCCTTAAATCCAAAGTTCATTAGAAATGCCTGACTTCAAATAGAATGAGAGCTAACACTACCTTAACTATTTCTGACAATCAACACTTATTAATCAAAAAAGAGGTTTCTTTCAAATGCCTTTGCTTATTCACCTTTGCCTCAAATTAAAAGTTTAGAGAGTTAATAAAAGATTAATACTATTGCACTCAATGGCAACAGCTTTTTATCTGTCTCAACATGTTAACATCTAGAGATCTAAACATTTATTTTATGCTAGTTTATATGAAAAAATATTTGAAACTTACAACATTTATTTAACTAAAGCCAAATTATTTTTCTGAAGAAATGCACAAATAAATATGTAATTGTATCCATTTATGAATGAAAGCCCCATTTAAGCCATAAGCATGCAGTTCTGGGAAAGTGTCTGCACTTTAATCCCATTTTCCTTCATTGTCTCAGCTTCTTCTTGTGCTGAACTTTCTCCAGTCACTTAAATCGTATCCACCTCTCAGAGCTTCCCTTCTCATTTCACTTCTTTCCATGACCAGCTGGGAAAGAGAGCATTTCAGAATTCTGATTTCATTAGTGATACCTCCTCACCAGCTACTAGTTATCATTCATAACTCTTTGTTACAAAGTGAAAGAACTTACACATTAGCCCAAATTGCAGCTTAAACCTACAAGTATTCTTTCAGTAAAGGGAAAACCAAACAAGCAAACTCTCATTCAGAAACACACTCAAAACCCCTCCTGAAACCATGCAGTAAACTTCTACATAGTTCTAGATATCCCTTCTTTATTAATTGTTCCAGTGACTCTTAGATTTTTTTCTCCACAGTGTATTTTCTTTACAATACAAAGGCACCAAAGCAAGTAACTAACTTTCTCTTGCACTAGCACCATAGCACCTCTGCAGCAGCACTTGTGGATGAATCAGATAAGGTCTAGGCTAGAAGGCCCACACAAAGAGGTAGGAAAGGACTGTCTCTGCTTTGGGATACTTGTAACCAAAGACCAGGTGCAAAAGACATTTATACTTAACAAGGATTCAGGCAGAACAGAGGCATCATATTATCAGCTTTGCAATGGCAGTTCATTTCATCTCTTTGTGACCTGTGTCCTCAAAGTAAGGTGAATGATGTATCATGTAATTGTCATGGTAGGAACCAAAATGGCTTTCTTAGACCAGTGTGTCCCAATCCATTATCAAGGAGGGTTCTTAAATGATCCCAAGAGTGAGATTAAGACACAAATGAGGTCAGATGCCATACAACCTTGTGAGCTTTATTTTCTAGAACAACTGATAACAGTGATAGGACAGAAAGAAAAGGAAAGAAAAAGTCAGAAATCCCTAAGCAAGAAGACAGTAGAGGTGCAGCTAATTACCACGAACGCGAATCCAACGATGTGCAGTTGGCTCAGTCACAGTGCAGGTGTTGATGCTTTAAGCTCCAGGGGGACACGAAGGAAAAAAGAGAGAAGGGCGAGAAGCGGCAACAGTTCTCAGGAATATGTGGTGACACCTTCCGGGCTGCGTTGAAGTGTGTGGGAGAGATTGCTCTCTGCCTGGTTCCCTGAAGGTCCTTTTTATCCTGTAAGACCCCCGTCTGCAAGTGTTTGTTTTTCCTCTGGAGAAATGAGGGGGGGGGGGGGGCAGGGAACAGCTGCCACTGCATCCCCCACCAAAGTCAGCTCTGGGCCCCCAGTCAGCAAAGTGGAGGAGAGTGGTGCCTGGTCTTGCATGGCCCTTATGCTGACCCCACAGGCAACCTACTGCCACAGAATGGGTGGTCCCCAGACAAAGTGTTTAAGGCAAAGAGATAAACAGCCTACACAATGATACAAACCTGATGAACGAAGGAACATCTATGATCTCTTTGCCACCTAGTTGCTTGGAGCTGTTTATGAACACAATAGAAAGATATCATTATCATTGAGCTCCAGGAACTTACTCTGTTTAGCTACAATGACAGAAATTAAAACTTTTCCTGCTTCCTTTGAAGAAGTACAGAAGAACCATTTGTGCACTCTGGGAGTGTAGAGGATTCCTATGCTGAGAGAAATGCAGGAAACTGCTTAGAAGGCAGAAGAAGTTGGAGTACATTCATGGGACTCGCATGTGCACTGTGATCCACACCAATCCAAGGGACCAGTCAGAGCCTGAGAAGAAAGCCTCAGAGCAGCAGCTAGGGCACAGGGATTACTGCCTGCTGATCCGCTGACTACTACAGATACTGCAGCAATTCCATGTAAAATGCTACTGCAAGGCTTGTCAGATGCAAGACACATCAAATGGATGTTCCATACGTCTTCGGAAAGGGGGGATGGAAGAAAATAAGAGTTAGGTCTTCCCCTTATCCCTAAGAGGAAACACGGCTGCTTTAAACCTTAGAAGAGAATCATTATCAAAGAAAACCTGACTGGTTTTGCCCATCTGCTTATGTCTTTGCAGGGACTGGGCTCTCTGTTTTGTCTGGTTTGCTCAGATTTTCAATGGATCATTAGGAGTTCAGTCTTACCCTAATGAAAATGGAAAAAGTGACTCATATGACACACATTTTGCAGAGCTGAATTTTAGTTTTCAAATTTTTCCATAGTTCCTTTTGCTTCCCATTGCACTGGTAGCCAAGCACGCACTGCCTAAGGTGCTTTGACTCTGATATTCAGCATACATCAAAACAGAGAAACAATAAAGCAGGCTTTTAACTCTGACATTCAGGGAAAAAAAAGGACAAGGAACAGCATGGTGAGAAAAATTATCTGGTCAAAGTGTCCATAAAAGCACACCTTTCCAGGGATAAAAAATGACCTCAATTGTGGCTATGAACAGTACTCTACCAGTTGCTCTTTCCCCCTGTTGTGCACCCAGCCTTCAAAATTTTTCTGCCAGTTGGTGCTTTTAATTTAAAGCATATTCATAAGTAAATAAGTCTCCTTGCCAGGTTCATTAAAGTTCCAGGGAATTAGGAAAGCCTTGAAGCAAGAATTAAATGACAAATATGCCTTTGGATCTCAGCTCTCAAGCCAAAAATAAATCAAGCTAAACAGGCTCCTAAAATTACTCCTCCCTCCTGCAAGTTAAAACTACTAGTTAAAAGCTCACTTTTAAGGTAGTGAGAAAGTAAATTGTTTTCTTTTAGCATTCATGTTAGAGGCAGGTTGTCGTAGTCACGGTAAGCTTTGGTTGTGGGACCATTCGTTCTTCACTCATGTGTACCATCCACAACACCGGGGGCCATCATCTATAGAAACACAGGGATATCCTTGACCCCGTGTTATTAAATGATATAGTCCCTGCCATCAACCTGATTCCAAAGATTTTAATAATCCCTTAACTTCCTCCTTGTTCAGCTCCTGACCCTCTGTCTGTAAAGACAAAAAATGACTTACTATAGGCTCTATTACTTGACCTGTTCTACGGTGTTTTACCCTTCATTCCCACTTTTTCTATTTGACAACATATTCTTCAGTGTCTGATAGGCTCGCTCTACTATTGCCTGTGACATATGGTATTCCCTAGGTTTGAAAAACTTATTAAGTTGGTCAGTTATACATACTCTCAGTATTGTTGTGTAAAAAGTTCTTAATTGGGCTTTCTATTCCTTTGCTAAAACCTCATTCACTGTTTTCTGTGCCAGGGCCCAGCAGCTGCTGATCTGTTAAGGGACACTAGAATGCAGAGCGTTCTCACAAATTGGCATTCCCCTAGAGAGATAACACCATTAACTCCTCTCTACCACTTGGTGAAAGAGCTGAAAAGAAAAAAACTTCACATCCAGGAAGAAAGGAAGGCGGCAGTGGAAGGGGGTAGCAGGATGGGGGTGGTGGCACACTCGCACATACAGCTGCAAGGCTGGGGTGTTTTTGGGTTTGGTTTTTTTCTTTTGGTTTTGTTAAGTATTTCAAATTTTTTACTTCTGAAGCCTTTCATTCCAAAGATCCCCAGGTTAATCTACCTGTTTGCCAGCTTAGTGGACATTTGAGATTGAGAGGTCCCAGAGATGTATTTCCAAGATTAATCAAAACCAATTTGCAAGTCTTATAAACATTTGAAGTGCATCAAACACACACACATAACCACTTATTTCTCTGCTAGCTGGATACATTCATACAATGTTGGTTATCACTATTGGATCCACAATTTTTCGATGATATGGATATTTAAACTACACACAGTACTGGGCACATGCAACCCTTAATTTTTTTTTTTTTTTTCATTGTTCTGTGAGTACTGTACATTACAGGTTCATTTCTTATTTTGATCTGCTGCAGTTCCTTCGGTCCCAAAGGACCATCCTGTGGGCACTGTAAATGACCCGGGCCTGGTGGGGTGGGGGAGCAGTGCACCCCTTGGACCCCCTGTGACATGGGGCAGTGGGTCCCCCTCAGCCGAGCGGCTTGGCTGCAGAGTAGTTCATACGTTCTCTTTTGCAGCTTTTGGAATCTCTTCCATAACTATGCAACCAGCTGGCTCATAGGAAAAGCTTGCCAGAGCTCAAGGTCCCCCCACTACTTCCTGGCTTGTGGCCGTTGGTCTGAGGGACAGGAGTGAGATGGTTCAGGCTCCTTCCTGGAGTCTCTCGGACCCAGATCGAAGGGTTGTCGCACGCCGCACCCCCGTCAGAGGGTGCAGGGCCAAGCGCAGCCAGTTCAGGGGGTTGGGAGCTTAGTGCAGTTGTTGACGATCTTGCACCAGGCTCTGAGTTATCGCTGTGCTCTTTAGAGCCTTAGAGCTTCAAAAATCTTCCTCCAGGGACCGAGCAACCTAATAGCCATGATATCTGACCAAGTTGCTTGATCCCATACTCAAACTCCGATTTTATTCCAGGTTTCTTGCTCGAATGCTGAGCAAACATTAAAAAGCAACTCATGAATTTTAGGGTGTACTCCACAATCTACTTTCTTTTCACCTTCTTACTTTGCTTTCCTGGTTGCTCCCTTCCCATTCATATCTTGTTTACTCCCTGGAGTCTGTTCCTCTGCAAGGAGCGGCAGAGGAGGTGCAAGACACTGCATGGTATTAGAACCAGAGGTGATGCCCTCCACCTGGTCTCACTGCAGCTTAAAATCATTCAGAGTCTCATAAAGCAGACATTACATCAGTAAAAGTACTGCAGCGTCTTTATCCACCCCCCGCCATGTAGCAGAGTCAACTAGTTTATTGCTAGCGTCTTTCCAGACAGAAACACTAAAAAAAGGAACTGTAGTTTCTTTGTATCCTTGTTCTTTACTCTATAGGAGCATTTTTCACAGTACTGACTCTTCTATATCTATTCCCAATTTTTGCAAGATCGTTTTCCACATAGAAACGATCATTGCCTCTTCCTTACTTAAGGAAGTACCTATATCTCCCAGTGGCTCACCATGTCTATCCAAGTGCTTTTTTTTTTTTTTCTTCCCCAAAAAATTTAGCTGGCTTCTAACAACAGCTCTCAAGACTCTCTCCTCCACTGGTCAGCTGGCAGCACTGGAAACTCTCTTCCTCCACCGTTCAGCTGGCAGGTCTGGAGACATTCTCTTCTCTCCGCCACTGCTTAGCTTCATTGGGGATTCTTATGGCTTTCCGGATCCACCGTCTAATTCCTCACAGCTCTCTGGTCCACTGTCTATGGTCCAATTGCTGCGATCACGTCGAGGGTAGCCAGATGTCACGGCCAGGCTAAGTCACAACACATAGAATTTGTGGGCAAAAGGACACCTTTATTCATTTTGCAAGATTTTTTATACTCCTTCTCAAGCTGCGCTTTCATATACGATTGGTTTAGCTAGAGATTAACAGTTCATAACTGGATGACTACTTCTCAGTTGTAACTTCAGAACTGGGTGATTCCACCTGCGGCCTGCCAGCTTCCTAATCTTGTTTACTCGGCTCTTTTTGGCACCTTCCAGCTTCTCCAAGGATACACGGGTGTCTGTTCAAGGCCAATGTTTAAGTTCACATACTCTGACTCCCCAAACTAGCCGAGGTTTCCCACAGCAGGTTACATAGCTTGCCTTCAAATAGTCCCCTTCATTGAATAAATGCTATATGAGCTGCCATTGCCTTCTAATAATGAGGGGCAGAAGGAAGTTGAAGAACTCCCTACACACTTGATGTAAATGGCTTCATTTGTGTGTATATCACATGAATTGTTTATTGTCACTAAAATATTCTGGTCACACAACTGTTTTTAAGTTGATAATAATCCTTAATGCTTTAGAGGCATTTAACAAACAGTGTTTGCAGCTGAGAGGTTGTAAGTCATCTTTAACTTCCAGTTGATCGAGCAACATTTAGGACCCCCTAGTTTCTTGGCTGGCAAAGCTCTGGTATCAGACACTTGTGTATTTTGTAGGGACTCTGCTGAAATTTCTCAGAGTAGGGTCAGTTAAAAAACACACTACATCCACTCACATGCTCTGCTCACATCACTTCACTGAGATCTATTTCTTGGGTGTAGTTTTTCATACAAGTGCACAAACAGCTGTTCCAAGAAAACACAGGATAAAGTGTTAAACAGTGAGGGATCTGGGAAAGGGCAGGAGGAGATCAGTGCATATAGCAATACGGGAATGTGCAGGCAACCATGTATTTTTATTCTGATTTCCTTCTCCAGATTGCAGGTCAGCAAGTTTTAGAAGCTTAGTGCTCTGACAATGTTATGAAACAAAACTACTTCACCCAGCCTGAGGCAGTTGTTTGACAGAATGGGAATAATACAAGGACTTCAAAGGTGTGCATTTAGTAACTCCTCAAGGACCTGGCATAAACCCATCATCAGAAATTTCTGAGTCATCTCATAACCTGCTTATTAGATTCAGAAAAGGATTGATATTGCCAATAAGCAATTTTACCCTTTCAATTCCCAGGCTGTCCCTTTGTAATTGTGACTATCCAGTAGATGTGTTTCCAATACGCATTTGATTTAGATCTGATACTTGCAACAAAATTGTGACATTAACTAGCCAAACCTGTAATTCACATTTATGTTGTTTAGACTATCTGAAAGTCAGACAGAATCCAATTCAGAGTAAGTAAAATAGAGTGGAAAGCAATATTGTGTTTGACCAAATGTACCAACACCAGATTAACCTCTTACCATTTTTCAGAGCTGTAAGTTTATCAAAGGTCAGAGACAGGCATTTTTGTTGGAGTTCTGGGAACCTTAACTCAAATTCAGCCTGACGAGTTTCACTCAGCGCAGTGATTTTGTCAAGGGCCATTCCATGCCTCCAGTTCAATCCTTGATATTGATAAGGAAATAAGAAGCATACAGAAAAACAAACATGATATCAATGAAAATATTATAGAAGCATGTTGTACATAATACAGAACAAGCACTTTACCAGAAGGTTCCGATTTTTGTCATCCTATTCAGGATATTATTGAAGGCAAACATATCCAAACACTTCCAGATTTTGTTCTGTATTTCCAGTCAAACAAGATGTCTTGAGGTGTATGTTACATTTCAGGAGAACACTAAACTTACAGTTTTGTACGGGGCCCTCTGCAACCTGATCTAGCTGAAGATGTCCCTGCTTACCGCAGGGAAGGTGGACTAAATGGCTTATAAAGGTTCCCTCCAACAAAAACTGTTCTATGATTCTGTGATTCTAACACATTTAATACCTAAATGCTTTCAGGGGCAATACATTCTCTGCAAGTCAGATCAACAATTAACTGTCCTATAGGGCAAAGAAATGGCCTTAGAATAACTCACAAAATATTGTTTAGTCTTCTTAATTTCATTATTTCTGATTCCTGGTTTGCAGGAACTACTGAAGAAGAATATTTGAAGATACAAAATTATTAGGGGTTTTTTGTTAATATTTTTGGAAGAAACACGAAGGTCTTGATTCTTACTTACTATTATTCTTATTGATAAGGAGTTATACTATCCACAGTAATAAATGTGGTAATAACAAAGGTATTTGGAGAGTTCTTGTGTTCAATGGTGTCTAAGGAAATATCTGAAACAAAGCTTAATTGACCTGTGAAACCTTAATATATAAAAGTCAAAAAAAATGCAGTCCACCAGACAAAAAGCTGCTTTAGGGGCAGGATTTTGTTGGTAGCATTAAATCACAGAATAGAATCATAGAATGGTTTGGATGGAAGAGACTTTAATCATCTAGTTCCAACCTCCCCTGCCACGGCCAGGGATGTCTTCCACTAAAATAGGAATGGGGCATCCACAACATCTCTGGACAACCTGTTCCAGTGCCTCACTGCTCACACAGGAAAACATTTTGTCCTAATATCTAATCGAGATCTCCCTTCTTTCATCTTAAACTCATTACTCCTTGTCCTAACACTACATTTCCTGATAAAGAGCCTGTCTTTCCTGTCATCCCCTTTGAAGTACTGGAAGGCTTCTATAAGGTCACTTCAGAGCCTTCTCTTCTCTAGGCTGAACCCTAACTCTCTCAACCTGTCCTTGTATCTGAAGTACTCCAACCTTTTGATCATCTTTATGGCCCTCCTCTGGACTCTCTTGAAGAGATCCATGTCCTTCTGTGCTCAAGACTCCAGAAATGAATGCAGTACTCCAGCTGAGGTCTCATGAGCAGAGTAGAGAGGGAAAATCACCTCCCTTGACCTTGAAAGGTCACAATCCTTTGGTGCAGCCCAGGATACGATTAGCTTTCTGGGCTGAAAGTGCACATTGTCAGCTCATGTCAAGCTTCTCACCCACCATCACATCAAGTCCTTTTTGTGAGGGCTACTCTCTATCAATTGTCCATGTAGCCTTTGTTTGTGCTTGGGATTGCCCTGACCCAGAGGCAGAACCTTGCACTTGGCCTTGCTGAACTTCATGTGGTTTACACAGGCCCACCTCTCAAGCCTGTCAAGGTCTTTCTGGGTGTCTTATGTCCAAATATCCAGCTGCTGGCAAATTCCATAACTCTTGAATGTGGTGAGTGTAAAAGAAGTGTATCAAATAAAGAGTGTTCTTTCACAACAAACCTGTAGCTCTTGTGCACCTACCACTCTGCTTGTGTTTAAAATAGTTCGTATTGCCAACTTCAGCAACTGGAGCTGAACAAAATGACACTGGTTGCAGAGACAGCTAATCATAGTCTCAATCACATCAACACTTAGATTTACACTGTAATTTTCCTATGCATAGTCCCCTTGAAATCAGATTACCTATGCAAGTAATTAGGAGCGTGCCTAAAAGGCTGACACTGCAATGTGCAGTGGGAAATGGCAATCCTGGCTTCTGTCATTTTAAGAAAGTGGTACTTTTGTTATGATAATTTCTGATAGCAAGACAAACTAGTGACAGATGTTAGACAATCCATATTGAGAGGTTAGCAATAACTGCCAAAATTGTTCATTTAAACAATAAATTGCTTAGTTGTAAACAAACAAGGCAAATTCATGGTTTAAGCAACTATTTTGGAATACAAAATAATGCAAACTCATAAAGTTGCCAGCACATTGTAAAGTAGGGCTCTGTAATGCTGTGAGCTGCAAGTATAAACTATGTATTCAGCTGTGGAATACATTACATATGCATATTAATATCTGCTTAAAGTAAAAACAGGAGCTTAGTGACAAGGATGGGTGAACAGGTATATGAGGCTTTTCTTGAGAAAAAAACACTGAAAGTCAAAATGCAACCTAACTGCAGTGAGAATGGGAAGAGATTGTGGAAGTCACATAAGCAGAAGACAGCCTGAGAATATAAGGAACATGGCCGCTGAAAATGGATTATCTGATGAACTCCAAATTACATATTATAGAATGTGTTCACAGTATTTTTAAACTCTAAAGGAATGTAAATCTTTGCCTGCTGGCAAGATACTCATTGGACAGCAAGACTGGTAATAGTTACATTGTGCATAGGGTTTGAAATATGACAACCACTTTTTATTATGATCTCCCACCTTCCTAATTCTGGCAGAGACATAAGGAAACTCATTCGCCTTGCATTATCTTTCCCATGCTCCCATTTACTTACTTAAGGGGAAGAAGGTAGAATACAAATTCAAGGTAGAGGATATCATAACACTGTTTCCTCGGTCAATCCAGAAATCTGCAACCCTGGTATTTTGTGCTCCTGAACTGTTTAAGTTCCTTTCAGAACAAAACTAGTGGAGTCTAAAGGAGAACTCCTTTATTTTAGGATACTTGGAGATATCTGACATGCCACAACAATGGGTTGGTTACAATCAAGCTAAACACAAGTATTAAAGACCATAAATAATTTATGCAGGTGACAAACATCATATAAATCTAGTCACATGTTTTCCACGTTGTGTCCAGAGCAGGAATAACATCCCTGAATGGTTTTCTACACCACTTTTTAAAGTGGCAGTTTGGAAACAAATTCTACTTGGCCCTTTCGTATTGAAGGGGAGACCTGGAGGAGAATGGGATGGGATGGAATGCAATACAACTTAATGTTGGACCCCAAACAAGGCATTATCTCCATGCATGCATGTACTTGAGTGCAATGTTGGAGACAAGTATGATCTGTGCATCATCAAAATGGGATTCCTAAGAGAGGAACTTCAGGTTTTCTACCCTCAAAATTAGTAACCTAGGACCAGAGACTGATAAGATTTCCTGGAGCATTAAACATTGCCTCTCTGCTCTGGAGATCATATCTTACTTGTGCCTTTGCTTCCAATTATCTAATCCCTTGATACCATCCCTAGGCTTCCCTCCCCACCACAAAATACAAATAAATGGATGCCACACAAGATGATACCGTCACATGGATTGGAAGAGAATTCAGGGGATCATCCAGTCAATATACTGCATAAAACAGGTCCAGTTGGGGTAGGTAACTCAAAGACTGTCCAGTCAAATTTTGACATCTTCAAGGATACATATTGCCCAACCTCTCAGGTTACTCTGACTACTTATGATGTGTCAATGCCCTTGCAGGCACCACAATTGACTATTGGATGGATTCAGAACAGCTTTTTCTCAGCAAGACAAGGGATTCATATTTAGATCAATGGAAAGCCTGGCTTTGAAACCAAACTTTCCCAAATGCCATTATCCTAAAATTCTGCATGGTTGCAACAGAAGGCTGTCACTATGCTGCATTTTTCAATGCCCAGAGCTTTATGACCTGCTTTTCTTAACTTTGCCATTATTGTTTATAAGTAGATACTTTATCCATGCTGTTGAAATTAATGCAATGGTAAAGAAGGTTTCCAGTAGGGGAACAGAAGGCAGTGCAGAAAAAGCTTGAAACTTCCTTTTCTTCAAGGCAAGCCACTGAAACTTCAATTAAATGTGTGCTGAGAGCAACCCTTCCTTCTGTCTCATCCACCTATCTCTGAAATAATGTAAAACTTTCCTGACTGTGTTCCTGTTCCTAACACATTTAAGAAAGTTTAATACAATTTGGTGACTTATTCTTTATATTTCTCTTTGCCCTTTCTGCTCCCATTCCAAAGTATTATTTTATTAGACAAGCTATAAGGTCTTCACCACAGCACAAGGTAAGAATAGGAAAGTAAAATACAGGACATTCAAATAAATATCAGCTGTTTCTGCAAAGAAACATGGGTTTTTTTCTCTACTATTTAAAAAAACCAAACCACTCTACTACTCAGCCCATATGTTTTTTTTTCCCTCAGGTCTACCATTTTCAAGTGTCTGCTTCTGACACCTGACGGCACCAAATCAATCCACATACTAACCAAAGTTCTGGAGAGTGAGAGAATTGACAGGATGAGATTTATCTTACTTTCTTCAAAGAAGCAGTATAAAAAGACACTGTTACAACTTTTGCCTGTTCATCTCCTTTTTGAATGCGACAAACCAGAGCCTGGCCATATTTCATTGCCAGACTATGGACTGCACTGCCTTTAAAAATAACACTTCTCTGCACAATATCTGGACAAACTAATTTCTTTCAGATGGAAGACTTTATCATTTGAGGCCTTGCTCTTGCCTCCACTAGTACATTCTCTAACAAAAACTGAATTCTCTTGACTAAAAAAATATCTTCAACAAGGACAGGCAAATAGGAGTAGTAATGATGCTTTTGAAAACAAAGAAGGTATTATAACCACTCTGAAATACCTTTCTCCCATTGCCCACCATTTTTTTAATAAGTAAAACCATTCCCATCTCTTGCTGACATTCAGAAACTTACCCAGGAAGACACAAGCAGCAAACTCCATGTAAAGACCAACTTCTTCGCTTGTATTTGTTGTGTCTCAAATATTGTCTGAGTCTTCTGGTTAACAATAACAGTGGAAGGTGTAGGAAGGAATATGCTATTCACTCATCTCAATCTTTGATTCAGTAAATTGGGCAAATAAACAAAACTTCAATGTTTATGAGAACTTAATTATTCAGAGTGAAAAATAGCTTTTCCCCTTAAGTGTTAAAGGCAGCACAAGATGAATGTACATGTCCTTATCAAACTTTTTAGAGCCTGATTCTGATGAGGATCTTGCTGCAAATATAGTCACCACCAGTAGAGGCAGTAAGTGACTGTAATCCTGTGGTGTGACTTAGCATCCCATAAGTATCCTCAGTGGTGTTTTTATTTCTGCAATTCAGCAGGTTTTTCTGTGCATCTTAGTCTCTCAGCTGCTGTTATATGAAAAAGTTATCAGGATATATGTAGATATCCATGCTAATGAAAGGAAAGAAATAATAATCTATGTTCAGTCTACATTTATCTCAAAAAAACCTGATGTTATCAGGGCTAATCGTATTTTACTCTTGAGTTTGTGCAAAGGCAGTTTGATCACACAGCTTGTTACCAAATCTTGGCCACAGAGAGCAGGCTGTTTTTAAGTCACCATAAGTCAATTATGTTCAGTTGGGAACTCATGCCCATACTTTGAGGAAAGGTGTTGTACAGGAGATGGGGATGAAAAAGAATATTAGTAAGAAATAAGCCAAGCTTTCCATTCAGAAATCAAAACTAACAGTAAATCAGCTTTCATATCACCAGGCCCCTGGAGCAGATCTCCCTCTAATCTGCTTACAGCACACCAAAAACTCTAGAGCTTTCCATGAAAGCTGGAACCATTTTGTCTTTCAACAACTTGATTAGTAATACAGGGCAGAAACAAAATGAACTGGGTTTATTTAGTGCAGAGGGAATCTCTAAGATTATTAGGCCATTTAATTCCATGTCCTAACATCAGTGGTTACTTGGGATATTATAAAAGAACTTTTAAACAATAAGATCTTATTAGTGTATAAAGAACAGTGACAATTGTAATATAGCTTCAAGTACAAATTTGACAGCTGAAGCAGAAGGCCAGCAGTGTTCTTACCTGAATGCTACACCTGACATTAACTCTTTCCATGATGGGAGCAATAAATTCATTCACTAAACAAAAAAATGCTACTGAGTCTTATCTAAACCTCTCACTAACACGTCACTGTGGTTTGAGAGGCTGGTTTCCATAAATCACTAGTGCAATATATTGAGTTCATAATTAAATTGGAGCATAATCACTCATATGCTCTGAGACAGACAATTCACTTTAGAAATTAAGGTCAGTAATTGAGTCTACTCTTCACAGTTTGTTACTTCTTAACTTTCTAACATTACAATTTAGCTGATTTTTCTACATTGTTTTGCGGAATCAAACTCTATAACTCAATTAAGGTTATAAAGTAGGTAGGTGTTTATTCACCAGCGGGTGTGAGGGGGTAATCCTCCTAACTCTCACACCATTCTGTTTGGCAACAGCTACTTATAGTGTAAAGACATGCATATTCATAAATGCCTACTACATATTCATGACATTTCCCTGCTTCAATTATGGTTGGATTCGAGAAGCTTCTCCCATACTGGCACAGGTGCAGTGTCACCTGGTAGTCATGGCCCCGGGTCTCAGGGATTAAGTGAGATATCTTCCTCTCTGTGAACTTCAGTAATCTTGTTCCTTGCGCATGCTCTCTGGGTCCTTGGCATTCCTCCCAGTCTCAAGGCCATTCTCCATCAGTTTGACTTGTTGCCTGAAGGCAGCAAGTTTTGCTCCTTATCAGAGGCTGGTGCGGTGTTATCAGGAGCTTCTCTACAGAGTCTTTGAGCTGAAAATCTTAAAGCTAAATAATTGTTATTCCAATCAACCTTAAATGTTAAAGCTTAAATATCACCAATTGTTAGTCCCCTGTTCCCTAGCCCCACATCAACCTCAGTTCTTCAACATGATGATTTCTTGGAGGAGAAAGGTACTTCTGGAATAAAAGCCAACATAAGAGATATATATGTTATATGCATTTATACATGCCCAGACACCTGAGACTGAACTGTCTTTCAAATTGCTTCTCATTGCAGATGTGTACTGGTTTAACATGTAATATGCTGCCAGTTGCAAAGCATGAACAAATATTCCCTTGCCATCTCCAAATGGAATTACAAACTTCTTTTTCTCTTTGAATAATTAAGACTAGATGGTCACAGGTAATTCTGTGAAGAGGCAGTCAACACATACTCTCCTACAAAGTGTGAGTCTTGTAATATTGACCTGTACTGCTCCTGCTTCTACAGAAATTAGACACTATGAAGTAGGCAGCATAATACAATATGTAAAAAGAGATTGAATCAAAAATGCTTCTTGCCTCCCATAAAAGGAAAAGCTACACAAATAAACAAACCTCAAAATGTTTTGTACACAATACGAACTTTTAACATATCAGTTTGTTCCTGTGCATATAGACACTGTAGTTCAGAGGCACTTACACCTTTGCGCTATCTTCTCCCTTGGCAGTACTGCCAAAAAGAAAACCCAGCTTGCAGGGAAGTATGTGCTCCAAGAAAAATATAGGATGATCTCAGAGCTCAGAATCCTGAGTATCGCAATGAGGCATCTGCTGTGGATTGGCCTTGGCTGGCCCATAGGTGGCCGCAAAGCCACTCTATCTACCCTTTCCATTAGCAAGGCAGGGGGAGAAAAATACAACAAAATGCTCACGGACTGAGATAAGGATAGAGAAATCACTTATGAACAACCATCATGGATGAAACAGAATTAATTTCATCTATTGCAATTCAAACAGAGCAAGATAACGAGAAATAAAAATGAATCCAAAACCACCTTCCCCACCCCTCCCTTCCTCTCAGGCTCAACTTCACATCTGACTGAGTAGTGCAGGGGATGAGGAATAGGGATTTGTGGTCAGTTAATCACATATTATCTCTACTGCTCTTTCCTCCTCATTTTTTTTCTCCTACTCCAGTGTAGTGTCCCACTCATGGGATGCAGTCCCTCATGAACTTCTCCAACACGGGCCTCTTTCACAGGCTGCATTTCTTCAAGAACTGCTCTAGTATGTGTGCTTTCCATGGGCTGTAGTCCTTCAGGAATGGATTGCTCCAGTGTGGGTCCCTCATGGGGTGACAATTCCTGCCAGAACTCATCCTCCAGCATGAGCTCCTCTCAACAAGCCACAGCCTGTGCCAGTGTGAGCACAGGGAAAAGCAAAGCTAGCACAAATATGCCATTATGCCTCTGGCAGAGACACAGGAGTTATCACACAGTGGTGTGAATACTTATTGCCTAAGGTGAAGGAAAAGGGAGTACAAAGAAATTAACAACATGGAATAGGAGATAGGTGACAAATTATGAAGCAGGTGGGTATGTAGTAGCTTCAGAAGATGCAGGGCAGAACTCATTGAGTCCAATTCTTCATGCATTTACTTCCTTAAACCCCAACACAGCGGCACAGAGTCAAGCACAGAACATCTCTTAGTTGAGATATTTAAGAAAAAACCAAATCAAAATGCCGTCAGATATCAGAGACCCATATCCCTGTTGGCTGATGCTTCATGTTGTTTTTTTTCCCTCAAGATTTTAATTATTTGCTAGTTCCTCCTGGGAAATCCATGTCCTAATTTCCTAAGAAAACACAGGACTTTGTAATTACATAAACCGCCAAACAAAAACAAATCAAAGAAAACTGAAAACCAACTGTGAATTTTAAAATGCTAAACAAGTAGGAGCTAACGGCATAAAGATTAAAAGGAGGGATTTATTATTCAGAGCATTAATAAAAATGAACACAAAGTAGATTGTAAAATGCATTTACAACATTTTACGTCCACTATAAATTTAGTTGATTTAGAAAGGTGCCTTACTACTTATATCAGGAGACATGACACTTCTCCACATAGCCTATTGTGGATTTCCATTTAAATTCTGTCATGCTTTTATATTTTCTCCTCTACTAGCTGTGTTTTAATAAGGAAAACCACAGTAATGGAAAGGCTGGTAAACTGCTTAAAAATGCAGGCATTTGCCATTCATTATACAGTGGTTCCTTTCCACTGGCCAGATCAAGGTCAAAAGACACATGGCAGTCTGTTCGCTTTCCAAACAGACAATAAACAGCAATATATCGTTCAACTAATCTGTCTTTTGAAGCCTACATTATTTTAATTTGTCATTTAGTACCACCTCTCCCCTTCCTTCGTCTTAGCTTCATCAAGGGCAGGTAGAGGGAGGCAAGAAGAGTTATGCCTTGGTTTCACTCATATATTTTATTTTGTGGGCATTCTTCGGTCACCACTCACTTCAGGGTTACTCCATATTTCCTTCTATTACCTAATATCTATAGTTTTATTACAGGAAAGATGACTTTTTATGCCATTCTAACACATTTCCTTGTCATCTTGCATGAATTAAAGATGGGCTTTACAAAGGAAAGTCTGAAATTCTGTATTGCAAGTCTACATCTGTCCTAAGCCGTGGGGAAGAGGAAACAGAGAAGGATCAGAGATGAGGGAAGATATAAGTAGAACAGCTGCCTTGCTGCTTTTTTTTTTTTTTTCCTGAAGCCATGCTGAGGGAAATAATCAATGAATACAAAATGATCCCTTCTCATCTCTGAGTAGACCAAGAGGTTTTGGAAGTGCCCTTTTTGATTTTTCAGATTAAAGGTTTTGGCCTCCCAGGAAAGGTCTGTGAAGGACAGCCAGGCATATTATGCAGAGGTTCTTTCTACTCTTCTTTTCAAAATTACCATGGACTGTCTCTCAAAATTCCCTTATTTGTTGTTCACAATATATTCTTATCTAATTCTCAGATACTACAAGAATCAAACTATTCAGAGACAAGCAGGTGGCCTACTTATTCCAAACAGGCCACTAAGTTTCATTTCTTTGGTTCACAGAAGGTGCAAGATGTCTTCTGCCTGAAGATCACTCTAAAAATACCTCCCCAGCAGACAAATAAGTGTTTGATTTCATTTACACTAATTAATTAAATTTTAAGCTTTGCCATAAAGAGAGTAAAAGCAGGAAGAATCTGTAAGGACCTTCAATTTCAGTTGTATCCTTAGTGGCAAAGTGTTGGGATGATTATTTTTTTTTAATAGGCATTTACAAAAATTGTTAAAAGAAAACCAAAGAAATTTTCTTTCCTGAGCAAGACTGAACTGCTTATGAAGAAATCAGACACAGTTCTGAAATATAAGAGGTTTTTCATGACGTGTCATTCACTTTCCAAGCAAAAACTATTCATTACTCTAAATTTTTAAAAGGCATTTTTTCCTGATTTGATAACACACAAATTCACTTCCTGATAAAGTAGAGTGAAAAGCTCAAAGGGGTGGAACAGGCTACAGACTGGGGCACAGTTTTATTTACAAGGAGAAAACCAGAGGAAGTCCTGTAGATATTGACCTGAATTAGTTAAATTACACCATAAAACAGGACCATTATCTAATAAAAATCTTTCAGAGAGTCTGCAGCTGAGCTCTCAGAAATGAAACCATTCTCAATGTTAGATAAAAGACATCCGTATTGACAGCTATAATGCAAGTCTCCATCTGAACCAGTACGATAACTCTGAAACTTCACATAGGCAGTGGGACAGCATAGTGCCTACCATATACAAGGTCATCTCCTGCTTACCCAAGCCAGGTCTCGCATGCTCTGTGGTTCAGAGAGCACCTTGCATCTCTTGTTCACCTTCCTCCAGTGACCAGGTGCCACTTTGCTGGTTCTAACTCAGGTTTCCTCAGCAGCTCCCAAACTCTTTCTACCCCTGTATATCACCAGTACTTCAAGATGGACTAGACTGAAGTTCAACAACTCAACAAGTCTTTTCTGAGTGCCAGGAATGAACCAAACCCCATGTTCACTTCATTTAAGTGCACTTTTCAGGGAGTGTGGCTCCAACTATCCCATCAAGGTGATGCCAAAAATTTGTGACAGAACTGGTAATGACTGTTCAATCTCTAATTTAGTAGAAAGATTTTATCCACTATAACATAACTTTGTACAAATTGCTTCTAGTCTCTATACACACAAAGAATGTTAAAATCATACAGTTTTGTAAAGTCCTTTTTGCTTTATAGATGAGAAAGGAATTTATAGATGAAAAGCAGTTCTCCTAAGCATGTTTTCCATCCAGTCTCCTACTTTGCAGGAGTGCTTTCAGAGGTAGTGCTACAAGATTCCCATTCCTGAAGTTCAGCTTTTAGATTTCCTTCGCTTACTAGAAAAGTTTCTTGACATGGTTAGGAGAAACTGCATTCTGTGCAGAACTTATTCTAATTCATCAGCTACTTAGCCTAAGACACTTAGCATTTTGGACAGCTAAGCTTCATGTAGTGTTAATCTCAGCTAAGGATAGAAGAGAGTCCCACTCTGTATAGGATTTAGCCTATACTTCAGTCAGTCACTTTACCCTCCTTTTAGCAATACTCCATGTGTTTACAAAGCCCTGATCCCACAGAAACCATCACTAGCAGAATATGGGAATGGCAGGACGCTCACAATCCCTGACAAATCCTGAACACTGATATCATCAGTTCAGCCAAAGCCTTTTACAGTTCTCTCAACCATCATATCATTTATACTGTTTTGCTAAAGCTACATTTTCACTCTTTCATAAAAAGGAAGCCAAGAAAGACAAAAATATTGATTTAAAAACAAACAAAGAGACAAAAAACAACAATAAAAAAACAAAGATGGGGAAATCTTGGCAAATATATAGAGATAAATAGCTACATGTCACCAATTAGAAGTAGCATCTCAATCCTAGCATTTCATTTGCAACACTTAAATACTTGCAAAAGATAAACTCAAAAATTTTCCCAGAACGTATACATTATTCTGAACAGAGCGTAAAGCACTCATTTCACAGAAGCATTAGTCCAGACTTAAAACATACCTTACAGGTCCACAAGTCATTTTAAAATATAAATATATGACCAGGTGGAGGCAATAGTTTAAGAACATGTCCAAAAAAGCTTTTGGAAATTCTACAGCCATCTCTGAGCCAAGCAGACATCCTCATCTCATGTACTACTCCAATTCATCTGCAGCTTCTGCAGTTGAGAGGTTTTGTCTTAAACAGCTAAGATGGGAATCACAAGCTCCATGAAAAATAAAAATAAAAAAAACTTCTTTCTCTTACTCTAGACATAGCTCACATCTAATGAAAATGTCTGAGGAATGAGACCTTTCCCTGCTCTGTGCCCATGGATGCAAAATGAATGCTGCATGCTTTAAAGGGAATCCCTTCCCCATTCTTGAAGTCTTGAGGAAACTTATCCAAGTTTTGATTACTGCCTTTTGGCTGGATGTTGAAGGATTGATCATTTGACTTCTCCCAATTTAGAAAATGGGTATTTATTGGCCAAACTACTCTCCACTTGTGACAGCTTATGTGAAAGAGCATTACTATAATGCCAATCATCTCCCGTTTGAGGGCTATAAATCAGCTGCATTCCCATTGTAAAGATCACCTTTTTCACCCCCTTTTCAATCATGCTTGAAAATCATTAGGCAGTAAGGAGAGTCTGTGTGTGGCTTTTAGGCAGCAAGTAAATGTTAATATATTGTGCTTTAATATGTAAGCTTGTCAAGGTGCTGAGATAGTAAAGTGATTTATAAATAAAAAATCATTATGAATAAACTCTAGTGAATACACACGATGTGTTTATCAGGAGAAAGGAGTAATGAGAGATTGCATTTTTGCTCTCTCCTACAGCTACAGAATATAGTTCTTCTAAGAGAAAAATATAGTTTCTACTACAGTCCATCTAACAACACTGAAATTTTAAATCTGTCATTCTGTCAAGTCAGAGAACCAAACAAAACCAGCCCTTAGTTGCAAATTGACTTCTGCTATAACTGTACAAAAATCAGGACTGCTACAGAATATGCCTCATGCTAACACATTGTATTGGGTTGTTTAATGCTCAAATTTAGAAGTTAATTCTGTGAAGAATTGATCGCAAACAGCTGGCATATTTACATGTTTTTTTCATTCACAATCCCATTGGAGGTCAATGTATTCAATGCACTCAAAAATGGAAGGCTTATTTACAAGAAGAATGTTCAGATACTAAATATCTACAGGATCTAACTTTGAATCTGTCTCTGGTCAGAAATCTATGACTCTGAGAGAACATAAAAATATCTGGCCTCCAAAGAAAGCAAGCTGTCTTGGAAAATACATTTCAAAGAGCACAAGGACAGACACCGATGATACAGAAAAGGAACACACATACAATCCAAAGAAAGAAAGAAAGCAGAACAAAAAAAACAACCTGAACAACCTCCCCCCACCCCATTTAAACACAGAAGTCAGAATGGCCATAGAGAAACTGAATTTTTTTTTAATGAGTTCTATCTCTCTCTTCTAACTCTGCAGGTTACCTTATTATGTTGGAAACCAAAACTTGAAGATTCCCAGAACAGAAGAGACACCATCATGCTTGCCATTAATTTCAGCTTCTGTCAATGTAATCTCCAATCTGTGTTGTGGTTGAGTTAAAAATGAGAGAGAAAAGCAGCCTCTTGGTTGTTAGTATGAAAGCTCAGCTGAAGCACTTCCCTGTTTAACAGGAGCACATCTAACAAAACTCTGTCAGCATCTGAGCTATGTATCAGTAAATTCACCTGACTTCACAGTGACTTTTAATTCTGTTAAATGGCAAACCTGTTTTCTTTCATAACCCTAATTGTTGCAGGTTTTTATTCTTTATTTCAAGCCATGTAGCTTTTTGTTTCTCAAATATGTCAGCTCCCTGGACCACGAATTGTACAGTAAGTAGAGAGAAACAGTGTGGGAGGAGAAGGGGGAAAGATATGTTTGTTGTAATCTTTGAGATGATTAATTCATAGCAAAAGATAAGCATATGATTGCCTCACCTGTTCAGAGTGTCTATCGCCACTCCTCCAGCACATTAAGCAAACTGGAAATGCAAACGTGTTAGAACAGTAAGGACAATAAATCTTTCTAAGCTACAATCCTTAAGTTGAGTCAATTAACTATCTCACCTCATCTATCAGAAAAATAACCTTTGAGCACATGCTGAATGTTAAAAGGCCTGACAGACACCAAGGAAATTGTTTTCAAGTTCTCCAAGGAAAACTGCATTTCTTTTGGTCTCTCTAGCGGATCTGGTGTTGTTGGCATGTTTCACAGTTGGTCTGAGTAACTGCAGAAAAATGTGGCCAATGATATAGCAACTTAGATTTAGCACAGCAGAGCCTTTCATCTACCTGATCACCAGCTTAAACTGTACATGTCTTAGCTATCATTTTACCAGCCTTGAAGTTTGTTCTCTATGTATCACTTAGAGAGTTTCTAATCCCAACTGAGCTTTCTGGATTCTATTCTGACTTTAATAAACAACAGCCTATATAAGCAATATGAGAGGCAGCTGAAAATCCAAAATTTAAATCATAACTTAGGAAATATTACATTATTGCACTGTGTCCTTTCTGTACTCCAACATCTGGGAGTGTCTTTTCATTTGTCTGCATTCAGGTTTGACACCCTTGACAAGCCATGCTCCAGATACCAGGCAGGGCAATCATTTAGGCTGAACAGTAATTGAGAAATGACCCTAAAAATGGGTGGCAGGTAAGCCGAAGAATCCAAGTGGGCTAAATATTATCAGCACTACCATATCATGATCTGTGATTTCCACAACAGACTGCACTGCACAGGATAGATGCTGAAGCTAGGCTCCTTATGAAGAAGAGCTTTTTAGCAGGGTCTAACCACCTCTGTGCCCCCAAAGACCGAAAGTGACAATATTCACAAAAACAGTTCCCTCCTTCTCCACAGAAGTAATTAGAAGTGATGCAAATATGTCTGTGTACATCACCAATGCCCAAGACTGCAACAGAGAGGGTTGCACCAGCACTGTTAGGTGCATTACAGCACCAGCTCCTTTGCTGAACATCACATTCTGATTTTCCCAGATGCTGTCAATGAGCAAATGCTTCTGTATTGTTTAAAAGTCAGGTGTGACTTGCATAGCAAAGACTTTCCCTATTTTCTCAACAAGTAAACAACTGTGGAAATGTCAGACTAATACATTAACATTTACATGAGCAATTAAATTGAAAGATTTCACTATTTAAATATATTAACTGATTTTAAGCCTGATACACACTCACTTCCCATTATTTTGGTGTACAAAAACAACTTCTCTTTTTTTCAAAAAAACATATTGGGGCATGTAACTCACATCAAGATTAGAATGTACCATATCAAATAATCCATTATGCCTGGATCAGAATAAATCTCACACAGGTTCACATTCTGCAGAAGCACAGTGTTGTCTGAGGCAGATCCAGCTGAAAGGTGTAAACCAAAGATTACAAAGCTTATTCCCCGTGAAGTACCTTCTGGAAGAAAATGCAATGGAAAATGCAATGCCTTTACAAGTACTATATGTCATTATAGAAGCAGTAAATGTATTTCTACTGATAAAAAAAATTTGGTAAAGTGACAATTTCCCATTCTTTGCATTAAGCTTTCTATCTTAGTCACGGCCAACAGCTACAACACCTTGTTGTCCTAATCGTTCTCCAAGGGTGTCCATCAGTCGCACCTTTCCACAAATGGAAAGCAGGGTCAAGAATGAGTCTGGCAGCCTTAAGCCCATGCCTCTCTTTTTCTAGAAGTAATGTTCTGTTTCTCCAGCAAAACTGCAGAGGAGGTAATGAGAGAACCTCAAATATCAAGAAGAAACACAAAGGGTACCAATTTTATTTTTTATTCCATTTGGAGGCATTTTCTACATCCTTAACCTGTTATTACTGGAACCCATGCTGACTGCTTTGTCTTCTCTGCAGCAGAATGGGAGGGTTATCAGTTCTCCTCAGAGCTGTGAGTATTTGACAATATAGGCAAACCCCACAAATACATATTCACATCAGTGCAATAAAAGGTTGGAAGCAGAACTGGCAGCTGAGAAAGTCTCCAGTTACTTGACAAGTTAACAGGATTGGTTCTGTGAAATCCTGGTAGAAGAAGTTGTTCTGAGAGTCTAACAGCTGGGAAGACACAGTCCAAGAGATTACCATGGTCAGATAAAACAGCAAAGAGCTAGTCCTACTCTCCATTGTGTTGGAATAAAGCTGGAACAATTCTACCACATCAATAGTGGTTTTCTGGATTTAAAACAGCAATGCTCAGGGAAGAACTTGACTGCTTCCTGATCTGCAGTGTAATTGCAAGTTCAGTGCCAGAGAGATGGTGTGCTGGCAAGGACTGCCAGTATATCACCACAGAGCGAGTGGCAGGGAGTACATCTAGTGACAGAAAGGATGGAACTAGCACTGATGGGTTAGATATTCCAAAGACCAGTCAATTGGGAATGAATACTATTCCATCTATGGGAGCTGAGGGTTCACCAGCCCAGCTGATGTGCGTTAACACCAAAGCGCACAGCACGGGCAATAAGCAGGAGGAAATGGAATTTATTTTAGGACAAGGAGACTACAATGTAGTTGCCATCACAGAAAGGTGGTGGGATGACTCATATAACTGGAGTGCAGCTATGGTGGGGTATAAACTCTTCAGGCAGGACAGGAAGGGTAGAAGAGGTAGTGGAGTAGCCTTCTATATTAGAGAGTGCTTTGATACACTCGAGCTCAATTATGGGATTGAGTGCCTGTAGGTTAAAATCAGAGGAGCCCACAAGAATATTGTGATGGGAGTCTGTTATAGACCACCCAGCCATGAAGAAGCAGCTGATGAGCTCTTCTATAAACAACCGAGTGTAGTCTCAAGATCACGAGCTCTTGTCCTTGTGGGAGACTTCAGTCTTCCAGATGTCTGTTGATAGTACAATACAGCAGAAAGGAAGCAGTCCAGGAGGTTCCTGGAGTGCATGGAAGACAACTTCCTCACACAAATTATGAGTGAACCAACAAGGGAGGCACCCTCCTGGACGTGCAGTTTCTCAACAGAGAAGGCCTTGTGAGGGATGTGATGGTTGGAGGACACCTGGGACAAAGTGAACATAAGATGATAGATTTTTCAGTTCTAGGTGAGATGAAGAGGGGGATTAGCAGAACAGTGACATTAAACTTCCAGAGGGCAGACTTTGGACTGTTCAGAAGGCTGGTCAGCAAAGTCCCATGGGAGACAGTCCTTAAGGGCAAGGGAGCCCACCAGGGGTGAGGACAAAGCTGTGGTACTTAATGCCTTCTTTGCCTCAGTCTTTAATATTAAAGGTGGTTAGAGACTTGCTTGCTCAGCTAGACATCCACAAGTCTATGGGGCCAGACAGGATCCATCCAAGAGTGTTGAGGGAGCTGGCAGATGTGCTGGCCAAACCCCTTTCCATCATCTTCCAGCAGTTCTGGCTGACTGGGGAAGTTCCACTTGACTGGACTTTCACTGATGTTCTGCCCATCTACAAGAAGGGTTGGAGGGAGGGCCCACGAAACTACAGTCCTGTCAGTCTGACCCCAGTGTTATCATGAAGTACATGCAAGAGAACTAGGTGATCAGGCCCAGTCAACACGGGTTCATGAAAAGCAAGTCCTGCCAAACTAACCTCATCGCCTTCTATGACAAAGTGACCCACCTAGCTGGGGGCAGAAAGTCCATGGATTTAGTCTTCTTGGATGTCAATAAAGCATTTGACCTAGTTTCTCATAGCGTTCTGCTTAGGAAGCTGTCAGCCTCTGGCCTGGACAGGTGAACACTCTCCTGTGTGGAAAACTAGATGGCAGGACCCAGGGAGTGGTGGCAAATGGAGTTACCTCCAGCTGGAGGCCAGTGACAAGTGGGATTCCCCAGGTCTCAGTGCTGGGTCCAGCCCTGTTTAATGTTTTATCAACGACCTGGATGAAGGCATTGAGTGCACCCTTAGCAAGTTTGCGCATGACACTAAGCTGGGAGGAAGTGAGGATCTGCTGGAGGGTAGGGAGGCTCTGCAAAGGGACCTGAACAGGCTGGACTGCTGGGCTGAGTCCAATGGCATGAGATTTAACAAGGCCAAATGCCGAGTCCTGCACTTGGGACCCTATGCAGTGCTACAGACTAGGAGAAGTCTGGAGAAAGACGTGGGGGTGTTGGTTGACAGCCGACTAAACATGAGCCAGCAGTGTGCCCAGGTGGCCAAGAAGGCCAATGGCATCTTGTCTTGTATCAGAAATGGTGTGACCAGCAGGTCCAGGGAGGTTATTCTCCCTCCATACTTAGCACTGGTGAGATCGCGCCTAGAATACTATGTTCAGTTCTGGGACAAGATGGATGTTAAGGCTCTAGAGCGAGTCCAGAGAAGAGCAACAAGACTGGTGAAGGGGCTGGAGAAAAAGTCTTATGAGGAGCGGCTGAGGGCACTGGGGCTTTTTAGCCTGGAGAAGAGAAGGCTGAGGGGAGACCTTGTTGCTCTCTATGATTACCTAAAAGGAGTTTATGGAGAGGTGGGTGCTGGCCTTTTCTCCCAAGTGAGAGGGGGCAGGACAAGAGCGAATGGCCTCAAGCTCTGCCAGGGGTGGTTCAGTCTAGACATCAGGAAATAATATTTCACAGGAAGGTTCATTGGGCACTGGAACAGGCTGCCCAGGGAGGTGGTTCAATCATCTTCCCTGGAGGTATTTATAAGACGGGTGGATGAGGTGCTGAGGGGCTTAGTTTAGTGGCTGTTAGGAATGGTTTGACTCAATGATCCTATGGGTCTTTTCCAACCTAGTGATTCTGTGATTCTGCAATATCCCCAAAACACTGAAATTCTGATGAGGACAAGAATGTGGGGAAAGGAAAAGATTATACCTGAGCAGATCTTAATCAGTCAAGGAAGGGAAGGATTTTCCTTCCATATCTTTATTTACATCTAGTAGCAGAGGAGACACAACTAAGATGAACAAGCTGGGTTTGGAAGTATGTCTATTTACATGTTTTAGTTATGAGTACTGATAGTAAATAATATTTAAAGACAAGTTATATATAAGGAACCAAACTTCCTTGCCCATGCTATATGCAATACTCAATTAAAATTGCATCTAATGAAATGACTTCATTATTATGTTGCCAACTCTTATGATATCACCTGGCTTCTCATGATACTTAAATATTACAGAAATATGGCATCTGTCAAGGAGATGCTACATAAGAACCAACTCTCATTAAAACACAAAATTTCCTAGTACTCTTACTGTTTAGGAAGATGAGAAAACCTTGAAACATGATCACAGTTCATTACAAATACCCAGAAAACAAAGAACTGTTGAGGAAATACCCTAATATAGTGTTAGTATTTTAACACTTTGGTAGAATTGTTTTGAACTAATCTGTCCTAATGAAATTTGGTAGGGACGGATCATACTTCCTAAGAATACTTGTTACTGATGATACTAAGACCAACACAATATAAAGTACAACCCATCTCACCCATTGCTCTAGTCCAGATATGCTTCTAAGCCATCATGAGAAGGAAACTTATTTGTTTTTCCAGAGAGCAGCTAGTCTGAGATTATTAGTTTTATAGTAGCTAGGCTTCAATTACAAAGTACTGTTCTGAATGAATTAATGTTGTAATGAACAAATTAGTCATTTTCTGACACACTGAATTAAAACAAGATTTATAAGCTGTGCAGTGGCAGTCAGGGTGACGTACTCCTTTAAAAACAATTTCTGTCTCTTTTTAATGGAAAGATATAAAACTGGCATAAGTCACCAAACACTATAGATCTATATTCTGGGCATGCTAGGTCCTAAAAGGACTTCCTTATACTGTTGTGAAAGCTTTAGCATAGACATATTTTCCTGAAAAGTACACAGGAGTTAAAAAGAGGTAAATATAAACATATATTTGCTACCTTCATACTCTGATTTCAGAACACTTCATAAATTTTTTTACATCTTGTAACCTGGAAGAAAACCCCAAAATTACCAATAAATATGGTTTGGGATAAATTTTGTTGTTGGTGGTGGTTTTTTTTCATTAATTGTTAAAAGACATACTGAAAAATTCTCACTTTAATATTCAGACTAGTTTGAACACTAAACCAGCTTTTGAAACCTTCAGTTGTTTTCTTGGTTAATCACTTCTGTTATGAAATTTCATATGCAATTCTTTGACTGTGTGGGCTCTGTGAGTAATGAGTCAGAAACAAGTGGAAATGTTACAAAGCTTACTGAGAGGAAACTTTTGTTGGGACAAATTTAAGTATAGCTACCTGAGTTATATATACCAACACTATATTTATGCCAATAAAATTCCACTCTTGTATATTTACAGATCACGGTTATCTCATCAAAAAGACCTTCCATTATTAGTGTAATTAAACAGTTATGGACAAATGTACCTGTTAGTAAATGACAACCTTGCTGGC
The DNA here is from genome assembly GCA_033459285.1 of Clamator glandarius. NCBI lineage: Eukaryota > Metazoa > Chordata > Aves > Cuculiformes > Cuculidae > Clamator > Clamator glandarius. The sequence continues at coordinate 1,611,262 of JAUNZM010000072.1, read as the reverse complement.
TTCTCATTTGGAAAGACTGAGACGGAAAATACCTGAATATTCTGTTGATACCTTGTTTCCCTAAATTTCATACAAACTGAAATCACCGGAAGGTACCACCTACCCCATTCATCACCAATAAACAGGTACATGATTGTCAAAGTAAAAATATTCAGGTAACGTGTGTACCTTGTAAATCCAAATCAACTGGCATAGCTTTGCAGATGACAAAAATTTTGAAACACACACTCCCAAGTGTCACAAGCTCAAGGAATTTTTGCTATAGATTTCACAGTGTAGTTGTAGCTCCTGAGTATGAATATCTGCACTATACTATGGTTTGAAAATCAAAAGGCTGCAGTCCTTAAAAGATCAATATTGAATTCCACCTAATGGAAAATATTGCATAAGATCGCTCTTATCAGTTGTCTACTAGAAGCTTCTCCTTTTTAGTTATTTTGAGGCTGCAGAGTTTCCAGTGTGCTGGTAACATTGGGAGCAAGTTTGATGATGGACAAAGTCATATACCATAAAGTCAGCACACTACAGGCGCTTAAATAGTTAGATTTCTATAGGCACTCAGCATTTCTGTAGCTAAATTAAAAGGCTGGGTACAGCATTTGAGGCTTTTTCACATATGAAAACATTATTTACTTGTCTAAATACGATCTAGGATCTTTAGAATACCTCTGCAGAGTAAAGTTTAGTTTTTTAAAGCCTGGGTATCCAGTGGAATTGTTTGCTGGATTTCAGATTTTAACAGCTGAGGCTTTTTTCATATGTTTTGACTACTTCCCTTATCCTTATGTCCAACTATTTTTCTCATGGGTGGAGTAAGTGGTTCAGCAGGTTTTTTTTTCTTACACATTCCTCCAACAGCCACTGTGAACTGAGGTGTCAAAACAGTGTTATATATCACTACCTCTCCTCTCACCTCTAAAGTGAATGTATCTGATCCATTCAGGACTGGGACTTATATCTTCAACACACAAACTGACACTTTAATATTTAGGTCAAAACACCCCCCTATCCCCACAATCAGCTTTTTTAAAAAAGGATATATATATATCTTTACTTTTAATCTACCTCTTTTAAATAAAGGAGTTACTAGCAGGAAGAGATGGTCAGCTGCTTCTCACAAAAACTTGCCAACCTGACAGACAGAGGTAATAGGAAAAAAGGAAATGCTTTCAGCTCAATTTTTCAAAATTCAAACTCACCCTCAAACCAAAGATATTTTACCAAATAAATATTGTATTTGGTAATTTTAAACTCCTTAAGACATAAAGTTTATATTAACAAGGGAAAGCAGATATCATTGCAGGAACTTAGGCAAAGGGACATGAACAAGGGCCATGTGTGTGTGTCCTCACTGAATCTTTACAGTGTATAAGCGATGCAATTTGTTTAGCTATACTTTATATTTAAAGCCATTGATGAAACTGCTACACATTTTCATCCCACGCAGTTCTGATGAAATAATATGCCCAACTCTCCTAAAAGATGTATTTTCCTCATCCATCCCCACTCTTTTGATTTTGGGAAGTATGGGCTTCTAAAATTTTACAACAGTGTTTAGAAGAAGGTGTTGATGCTGGATCCTTATGTGTAGTTATAAAACATTTCAGATTTCCATTGAAAAAAGTTTCCTCTGCATCTCAGTAGGCAAGCAACAGAACTACATGGAAAATCAAAGTCTTGTTTCTGTTGAAAAGCAAAGAAGAAAATAAAGGAAACATTAAAGATGAAAACAGCATTTTGCTGAAAATGGGAATGTTTAATCATCATCAAGAAACAGTTTTTTTACTCTCAAATTGACTAGAAGTACCTTTTAAAGCAATGATAATATTTCACTTGCAGCTGAATCTCTGGCTCAGAATATAAGTCTTCTGAGACCAGACTTAAATGCTAGACTCTCTCACTGTTGTGTTCCTGTGACTAAAAAGTACTCAGCAATGTCAATGGCATAATTTATTAATGAAAAATACCACTTCAGCTCCCTAATAAAAATGCTGCAAACACTGGAATACTATCTTATTTGCTGCCTAAATCAATCCATATGCTTATTATGCAACTTCCGTGTATGACCCAACTATTATTTTTTACAGATGACAAAATTATGAACAAATGTGAAATTCGCTGATAATTGTTTCATGTTGATTTCATGGCAGTGAAACTGCAAACAACATAGATGAGGCTAGCTGGGTTTGGAAAATGAGGGATGCACAACATAGGTATCATCTAGTGAAACAAATCTGTGATCTAATAGTGGTTTTCCCCTGCTGGACACAGGTACTCATAACTCAAAATATATCTGATATGGGTCTGACATTTAATTCCATCACATTTCTATGTTGCGCCATGTAATGCAGAAGGATGCAGTGGAATGACAGCTCTAATAAAAATGTATGAAAACAGATGTGCTTTCAGCTGAGAAGTAAAATGTTCATCCAGAGGTATGCAAGAAAAGGTTTTGTTTGCTTTGTCCTCCCTCTTCTGAGCCATTTTTCTTCCACCTCAACTCACATTGGCTGCTTTTGCTCATAGTCGCCACACTATCTGGTTAGATCATCATTGGTTTCCGTGTGTGAAGCACATGCAAGGGAACCGGGTGATCAGGCCCAGTCAACATGGGTTCATGAAAGGCAGGTCTTGCCAAACTAACCTGATTGCCTTCTATGACAAAGTGACTCAACTACTGGATGAGGGAAAGGCTATGGATGTCATCTTCTTGGACTTCAGTAAAGCCTTTGACACAGTTTCTCATAGTGTTCTGCTTAGGAAGCTGTCAGCCTCTGGCCTGGACAGGTGCACACTCTCCTGGGTGGAAAACTGTCTGGATGGCCGGGCCCAGAGAGTGGTGGGAAATGGAGTCAACTCCAGCTGGAGGCCAGTGACAAGTGGTGTTCCCCAGGGCTCAGTGCTGGGTCCAGCCCTGTTCAATGTCTTTGTTAATGAACTGGATGAAGGCATTGAGTGCTCCCTTTGTGGATGCACTATGCTGGGTGGAAGTGTCAGTCTGATGGAGGTTAGGGAGGCTCTGCAGAGGGGTCTGAACAGGCTGGACCACTGGGTTGAGACCAATGGCATTATGTTCAACAAGGCCATATGCTGGGTCCTGTACTTGGGGTACAACAACCCTATGCAGTGCTGCAGACTAGGAGAAGTCTGGCTGGAAAGCTGCCCGGAGGAGAAGGACCTGGGGATGTTGGTTGACAGCCAACTGAACATGAGCCAGCAGTGTGCCCAGGGTGCCAAGAAGGCCAATGGCATCTTGGCTTGTATCAGAAATGGCATGTCCAGCAGGTCCAGGGAGGTTCTTCTTCCCCTGTAACTGGCACTGGTGGGACCGCACCTCGAATACTGTGTTCATTTCTGGGCCCCTCACCACAAGAAGGATGTTGAGGCTCTGAAGCGAGTCCAGAGAAGAGCAACAAAGCTGGTGAAGAGGATGGAGTCTTATGAGGAGCAGCTGAGAGAGCTGGGGTCGTTTAGCCTGGAGATGAGAACTTGCTCTCTACCACTGCCTGAAAGGAGGTTGTAGAGAGGAGGGAGCTGGCCTCTTCTCCCAAGTGATGGGACAGGAGAAGGGGGCATGGCCTCAAGCTCCTCCAGGAGAGGTTCAGGCTAGACATCAGGAAAAAATTTTTCACGGAAAGGGTCATTGGGCACTGGACCAGGCTGCCCAGGGAGGTGGTTGAGTCACCTTCCCTGGAGGTGTTTAAAGGATGGGTGGATGAGGTACTGAGGGGCGTGGTTTGACTCGATGATACTGTGGGTCTTTTCTAACCTAGTGATTCTTTTATTCTGTGCCCCTAAATAAAGATAGCTTCTGTCACCTGTTGTTTCTAACAAGTTAAAAACTTGCCCCCATTGAAAAGGGGGACACATTTTCTATATTCTCTTAGGTTATATTAGTTGGCATTCAGAATGGAAGTTCAGGAGAACATAGAAGAAAGGCAGAAAATGAGTGCAGTAGGGAACCAGATATACTACAATAAGGTAAAAAGAAAAGAAAACAAGGAGTAGGAAATTATAAAGAGAAAAATCTGAGAAGTAAATGAGAAAAAGGAGATTAAAGACATCAAAAGAAGAGGTAAGTGTGGCAGTACCTACATGTCTTACAAGAGCAAGCCAAGAGGACTAGGACAGGAGAGAGGAAGTACCTCCTTCACAGTGCTCCACAAATAGAGAAGCAGTCTTTTGTTGCACAGCTGGTGTGAAGACCTTTTATTCTGTGTAAAATTGTACTTACGTTATGTTTAATCTCAGTGCCCAGAGTAGCCTGAAAGCTTTCTCCAAAACAACATCTCTTATATACAAGTGCACAGCCCACATCAACCTCTCCAAGTTATTACTTTACTTGTAATAACTTTCATCAATTTGGACAGTTTGCTTTTTGGGGTGGACAAGCAGGGATTTATCCAAAACTTTTTTGAAGTCTTTTGCCTTCTGGAAAAGAAGGCTGGAATAGAGTCAGATGACAACTGGACATGTGCAAATGGTCTGGAAACCCAAGTTATTTGTGAGAGGTTTCAAACCCAGAGGCACAACCATCCTCTGGTTCTTGTGTGACTGAGGCATACAAGACAATTTGGCATGCAAAAAGATGGATGCACTAGGCTAAGGCAAATCCTGCACCAGAGGCAAATGAATCAAGAATACTGAGGAATGGTATTGTGCCTAAGTAAGCCAGAGGTTTAGAGAAACACTATTAACGTCAGGTACTTGCATGGCAGCAAGTTTACCCTCAGAAGAAAAGCCCAAAACCCTAAGCATTTCCATATCCTACTCTTTGCTCTTAGAGCAATAGCTGCTGTGGGCTGATCTAAAAACCAGGTTGCTTTTTTACATCACCTTTCATCCTGTTGATCCATCCCTAGTGCCTCTTATTTCAACAACTGTCATTGCTATTAGCCTAGCTGTTTTCCTAGCTGTGCCTTACTTTTTTTTCTCTTTTGTTCCCTGCTCACCTTTGCAAAGTGAGTGACATGAAAAACAAACAGAAGTCATCACCAATGAAAGAAGTTGTTGCAGCATGCCAATGAAATTCTAGGCAAAATCAGTCACAGACCCCACCTTTGGAAGGACTTCACATAAATTATTCTTGCGGGCTGTCCATTGGTGTTTCTTCTTGCACACTGATTCCTTATATGGTTTTGAAAAGAATGAGAGATTATAGCAATGCAGCAATTCACCTTGTACTCTACACTACAGGGACCATGTTATCTTTCAAAAGTCATCTGCTTATGTAGAAACAGGTTGTCCCTTCTGCCCTCACTAGTCTATATCATGATTAAGTTTTGAAACAGAGAAATTAAGATCTTCATCCACTAGGTCCCCCTAGTAAAAATTAAAGGCATATAAAAACTCCTCAGTGCTTCTTAATTTAAGTAATTAACTCATTCCACACATCAAAGACATTCAGTCACCATAATTACCAGCCAGTTCTTAATGAATATTCTGTACCCTTATGTTGGGAAAAGCTGAACATAGAGCATTTCAAAGAAATCTCTGCATCTACTCAGAGTTTTTCAAATTATTTGCATTTGCAGCTGTTGTTAAATTTCCTTGTCTACATTTAATTTATAGATAAACAGTGGCACATTATGATCAACTTTGTAGGAATTTCCCTTTAAGCTTGTAATATATTACTTTATTATCCTTTCTATTAATAATCCTTGTACACATACAATTATTCCATATTTAAAACTAATACTATGAATGCAGTATAGTACCTTACCTCAGCTTACAACTTGTACAAACCCAGATCCTTTTAAAAATCAATCAACTCTTTCAGAAACCATTCAAATGTATCATTTAATTGAAAAGCTTAATTTTAAGCCTTAGTGGGGCAATATTGTCATTTTTTTTACATTATACTTTGGAAGGGAAAACCTGTAAAATACCCTGTAAAAATCCTTTTTGCTCTCCTTTCTGTTCTTCAGCATTTGTAAATGGAAGAAAAATACTCCCTTTATGGTAACTCCTTGGAAATGAAAACTTAATCAGCATTTTTGTTCTGGCTAACAAGGATGAGATTAGCTCTCTTACCTTACATGTCTTTTAAGTATAGGATTGGGAAAGATAATTTCTTATCTCCAGGAAGCAGAGAGGAGGGAAAGTTATTTAGCTGTTCCCTTATTTTCAAGGAGCTGTTCTCTTTATACAACTACTATCCAAGTTCTGCCTTTGAGAGATAGCTACCTAGATTTCTTAACTTATCTGATGTTCTGTGAAACATCATTAATTGCTTTGCTTTACATCTTATCATTCAAAACAAAAATGCTTAAAGAGCTTTTAAAGTTTCTGTTTCCCAATATAAATGCTTATTTTATTATATTTCATAATGAAAGCATAGAGCAATATGATGAACTACAGCATGGCAATGGAGGCCCAGATACAGGACAGGTCTCTTGTGACATACTGCTTCCAGCGTACTCAGCACTGGTAAGGACTTAACTAAAATATTTCCACCAGCTTTCAGTGTGATATATCAGTAAAGGTAGAAAAGACTGGAAAGAACAAGGCACAAAGCTGTATAATTGTGGGATGAGATTGAAATATTTGGGACTCTGAATGACATTTTCCGTCTTAAATGCCAGTGGGTAAGTATAAAAACTCAATGCTACAGATCCTACAGATCAGCCAGGTCTAAAGAGCATAGTTGAGTTATTAGCAGACAGCAAGTTTAATATTTTGGTTTTGGGCTTCAAGTGAGGTGGAACACAGGTGGAATGGTGTTTCCAAAGACTCTTAGGGTCTGTGTACTTCAGGGTGGATGCTTGCTTCTGTTCTTTGAGGCTACAAAGTCATTCCTACTAAACTGTTGTTCAGAGTCTCTTGAGTCACTTCTGGATGCCTGGGGAAAGTAGGGCTGAAGAGCCATAAGGAATTTAACAAATCTCATGGGCAGGTGAGCAGCCCTTAGAGATCTCTGAAGTAAGATATGTATCGCTAAAGGGTAAAACGGCATGCCAAAAATTCAACCCATCAAATTCCTGTAAAGAGAGAGGGAAAAAAGTAGCTATAAAATTAAGCCTGGCTTTGTGGTCTCATGTTTCTTCATTAACTTGACACCTTCACGCCCATAACAAGATTTTTGCTTTAGATATGGGTAATTCTAGACTGACCTTTGAAGTTTTTGAACTAAATCATCATACAGTGTGGAAGATGGGCCTTTTAAGAGAGGAGCTCCTCACCTTCTCCAGCAGGACGCACGTCCTTTGTTGTTTTGTTTTGCCTAGGAAGTCCAAACAGGTCACCATCCCTGACACTTAATTACAACTAAAGCAGTGGAGGAGAAGGTGCAGGAAGTTTTTCATTACAATAGTATTATTCTTCTTTTGCTAGCACTATTTCTTTGAAAAAACTACCTCTGAAAAAAGTGCTGAAAAGTTACTTTAAATTTAAAATTAAATACATTTGTTGAAATGTGTCACTTAAATTTGATTCTTACTTGCTTTGGATTTCACATAAGTAAGAAATGATCATATCTTTGTGTTCAGCTGCAGTTTTACAGGATAAAGAAGACATCTTTTGGCACATTGTTTCTATTCTGCAACATTCAAAGAATATATATTTGTGGCAGCTGGATATAACCTATGTCTCAGCCCTTAGTGAACTAGCCTTCCAAAATCTAGAACTGTCTAAAATTAGAGTCGATCTTTTCATATGTGTGATTCACAGTACAAATGGGTTAACTTGAAAGAGGCTGCCAGCCCTCAGATATACTTGCACCAGTGACCTTGCAGCATCTCTGATAATAATTACCTGGAAACTCTGTCTTATTCTATTATCTCAGTCCCTTAGTGTTGGGTTGTTGCTACCTTGAGAGAAGGAATTGATAAGCAGAATCACAGAGTCACAGAGTGGTTGGGGTTGGAAAGGACTTCTGGAGGTTATATTTTCCAACCTCCTTGCTCAAGCAGGGCCACCTAGAATCAGTTGACTAGGATTGTGTCTAGACGGCTTTTGCATGTCCTGGAGGATAGAGACTCTACTGTCTCTCTGGACAATCTGAGCTCAGTCACCCACACAATGAAAAAGTGTTTCCTGACATTCAAGGGTGTTTAACTCCGGAGGTCTCAGCCCAGGAAAGACATGGACCTTCTGGAGTGGGTCCAGAGGAGGGCCAGTCAAATGATCAAAAGCCTGGAATATCTCCTTTATGAAGAGAGGCTGAAAGAGTTTTATTCGTTCAGCTTGGAGAAGAGAAGACTCTGAGGAGACCTCATTGCAGCCTTTCATTACTTCCAGGGGGCTTATAAGAAAGATGGGGAAATTTTTTTTAGCACATCCTGTAGCAAAAGGACAAAGGATGATGGTTTCAAACGAAAAGTGAAGTTTAGACTAGACATTAGGAAGAAATTCTGTTTGCTGAGGGCATTGAATCACTAGAACAGGTTGCCCAGAGAGGTGGTAGATGCCCCATCCCTGCAAACGTTCAAGATCAGGTTGGATGGGGCTCTGAGCAACCTGATCTAGTTGAAGACATAGCTGCTCATTGCAGGGGGCTTGAACTAGATGATTTTCATGGTCCCTTCCAATGCTAATCTTTCTATGATTCAATGATTCTATCAAAAGAAACCTTCTGTGTTTCAGATTATGCCTGTTGCTTGTGGTCCTTTCACTGGGCACCACTGAAAAAAATTCTGTCTTCTTTACAACCCCTCATTGTGTATTTATACACATTGATAAGATCCCCTCCTAAATGATCCCTTTTCCAGACTGAACAGTACCAGCTCTCTCAGCCTTTCCTCATAGTAGAGATGCTCCAGTCCTTTCTTCATCTTTGTGGAGCTTCACTGGACTTTCTACAGTATGTCCGTGACTCTCCTTTACTGGAGAACCCAGAACCAGACAGACTACTCATGTATGTCATTAACAGTAATGAGTGTAAAGATTATATAATAGAGAGAAAGGAAAGCATAGTACCTGAGCTTTTTAGTGCCTAGATTAGATTAAAAGGAAGGACTCATTTCCCCAAAGCATTTTCAAGTTTCTATTTAAAACTAAGTGATGGTTTTTTCTCATTTATTTGACTTTGAATAATTAGAAGAAATGTGTTGGGTTCTTTCCCAGTGAAAAGAAGAACTTTTTCATCAAACACTTCTTCCTAATCTCCATGCTGGAAAAATAAATCCTTAAAAATAACCTTTTCAGTAGCATTTATATTCCCAGTCATCATCTTCCCTTCTTTTTGCTTCAAGTCATTCAGTAAATTTTCAGATATTTTGTTCTGATCGCAAATCTACACTTAAGTGAGTGGGTTACATAACACATGAAGTATGCTTTCTTCCTCTAAGAATACAGTCAGTGCAGGAGTTGAAGTAGAATTGTTTTTCAGCTTGACTTGATGCACAGCAGCAAATTATAGAAGCAAACACTTCTAGGATTGTTGCTTTTGTTTTGCATCTGAGCCACTCAGAAAAACGAATAATTTCAAAAGATACCATGCGCTTGTGATTATCAGTGTGTTGACCTATTTTTCCTTGTCCCTTCTTCCCAAGCTAACCTTGCTGAAGTTGGATCTAATATATACCATGCGCCATGAAAAAAAAAAAGATTAAAATATTTTCATGAAGAGAAAACTTACTTCAGGCTTTCTCTCTAGAATCACAGAATCATAGAATCACCAGGTTGGAAAAGACCCATAGGCTCACTGAGTCCAGCAGTCTCATCAGTGCTAAGTACAGAGGTAAAATATCCTCCCTGGACCTGCTGGTCACACTGTTTCTGATACAAGCCAAGATGCCATTGGCCTTCTTGGCCACCTGGGCACACTGCTGGCTCATGTTCAGTTGCTGTCAACCAACACCCCCAGGTCCTTATCCGCCTGGCAGCTTTCTACGCAGACTTCTCCTAGTCTGTACCTCTGCTTAGTGTTGTTGTGCCCCAAGTGCAGAACCCGACATTTGGCTTTGTTAAACCTCATGCCATTGGTCTCAGCCCAGCGGTCCAGCCTGTTCAGATCCATTTGCAGAGCCTCCCTACCCTCCAGCAGATCCACACTTCCACCCAGATTAGTATTGTCTGCAAACTTGCAATGGGTGCCCTCAATGACTTCATCCAGGTCATTATTAGGTCCCAGTTCTAATGTTCACAGTGAAGTTATGGCAGAAGTAGCCTAATTTTATTAATGATCAAGTCACAGTTAATAAAGAACATCAAGAACAGGTACGGGCAAATGATCTGAAGAGTAATTCTATATTGCTTCCATCTAGTTCTGCCTCCTTTGATGAACAACTATAGCTAAAAAGCTCTTTTTTTTCTCCACCTTGTGACTTCCCAGCATCAACACACTTCCCAAAATAAAAATTTAGCAAATGACCCATTTATGTCCACAAATCATGTTTAAAATAAAAAAGGTTTCCTTTATCACTGCTTTCAGAGTTTTGAGCCTTGAGGGATCACTTAAATTAAGCTTTAAAAGCTTTTTCTGCTCAATAAAATTAGAAATCTGCTTGATATGAAAATCAAATAAAAATAATTATCATTTGCAAGAAATCACCTGATTCCCAAGTTCTGGACTTCAAGGTGGAGTGTTAAGGGGAATCAAGCTTTTAGCATGAGATACATGCAATTTATTTAAACCCCTTAAGAACCATAACTAGATCGGAAAAGGAAGAGGTTCTGTCATGTGCAGTAGTCTGTCCACAGACATGGAAAATAAAACTGTGAAGCACACAAAGTGGCATTAGTCTGTGAATGCTGTGGTCTATTTCACACACTGATCTGTCCCTGGGCTTTTTGACACAATCAAGATTTTTTCAGGAAAAGATAGAAACTGCCAATTTTGTCACAGTGGGCAGGGGAAGGGGATTAGTCTGAAGGTGTAGTTGCACAGAGTTTTTTATCAACATCCAGGTCAAATGGGTGGTAAGATGGACACAGCATAACCGAGATGGACAGCATAGATCTCCCAGGGGTGCTTACAGAGCACTCAAGAAAACTGAGACACTACAATGCCACTGATGAAAAAAACTACTGGCAGCCAGGAAAAAGCATTGCACGAATGTTCTAAAACTGGGTGATTTCTTCTCACTAATTGGGCTGATAACAGAAACTGATGTGGGCTGTTTCACTTTGGCACTAGCTATATTTTTGAGACTCTGGTTCCAGAAACCAGAAAATGCAGAAATGCATTTTTACTATAGAGATACTTCTTTTTCTTTTGAGGTGTTGAAAATCTTTCTGGTCCAGTCAAACAGAATTTTCCAGATAAATACACATTTTCTTTTGTCATGCTTCTCTCATTTCAGTTAAAGGCCCCCCAAACCCAGATATGCCGAGTACAGAGGGAGAATACCAGGTCTTTCTCCTCCAAGCAGCTTTCCACCCAGACTTCTCCTAGTCTGTAGCATTGCATAGAGTTGTTGTGACCCAAGTGCAGGACCCGGCATTTGACCATGTCAAACCTCATCCCAGTGGTCTCAGCTCAGTGGTCCAGCCTGTTCAGATCCCTTTGCAAGAGCCTCCCTGCTCTCCAGCAGATCCACACTTCCACCCAGCTTAGTGTCATCTGCAAACTTGCTAAGGGTGCACTCAATGCCTGCATCCAAGTCATTGATAAAGGCATTGAACAGGGCTGGACCCAGCACTGAGCCCTGGGGAACCCCACTTGTAACTTGCCTCCAGCTGGAGGTAACTCCATTTACCACCACTCTCTGGGCCTGGTCATCCAACCAGTTTTCCACCCAGGAGGGTGTGTGCCTGTCCAGGCCATAGGCTGACAGTTTCCATAGCAGAATGCTGTGAGAAACTGTGTCAAAGACTACAGGAAGACGACATCCACAGCCCTTCCCTCATCCAGTAGTTGAGTCATTTTGTCATAGAAGGCCATCAGGTTAGTTTGGGAAGACCTGCTTTTCATGAACCCGTGTTGGCTGGGCCTGATCACCTGGTTCTCTTGTGAGTGCTTCATGATAGCACTCAAGATTGCCTGTTCCATGACTTTCCCTGGCACTGAGGGTCAGACTGACAGGCCTGTAGTTTGCTGGATCCTCCCTGAAACCCTTCTTGTAGATGGGCACAGCATCAGCCAGCCACCAGACAAGTGGAACTTCCCCAGTCTCCCAGGGCTGTTGGGAGATGATGGAAAAGAGGTTTGGCCAGCACATCCACCAGCTCCTTCAATACTCTTGGTGGATCCTATCCGGCCCCATAGACTTGTCGGTGTCTAGTTGGGCAAGCAAGGCTCTGACCACTTCCTCTTGGATGATGGGAGCCTCAGTCTGCACCTCTAACTCCTGGGTTTGTACACAGAGAGAACAATTTTCCTTAGAATTAAGGACTGAGGCAAAGAAGGCATTAAGTACCTCAGCCTTGTCCTCATCCCCTGTCACTGTTGTTCCTTCTGCATCCAATAGGGACTGTATATTCTCTCTAGTTCTCCTTTTGTTGTTAATGTATTTATAGAAAGAATTTTTTATTACCTTTCACAGACTTAGCCAATCTGATTTCTAGTTGGGCCTTAGCCCTCCTGATTTTTTCCTTGCACAATCACATTTTGCTCCTGTAGTTCACCCAAGATGCCTGTCCCTTCTTCCAATTTATTTCCCCCAAGTTACTAGGAAAAGGTTGGAAATACCAGCTCTTTTCCAAATGGATAAATGTAAAGAATCTGTGTGACAGTGTATGGTTGAGAATCATGAAAGGGACATGGCACTTAAAAGAGTGAAACAGTACCCTAACAGGGCAAAAGAATAGAAGGGCAGATATTTTTCCTAGTTGGACATAAAACCCGTTTTTTAAATGTCGTTGGTAAATATGGCACATTTTTTGTGGGCACATTTTTACTTTCTTCTTTTCAAGAATTCAAACCCCAAATCTTTTAAAAATCACCTGAAGTGCAGAACTTCAAGTTCAACTTTAACAGAACCTGCCACAAGATTAAGGTTCAACTGTGTACTCTTCTCAGAGTAGCATCTGCATTTCTTATTTTATGTCTTAAACCTGACACAGGTATTGTTTCTAATGTATTTACTCAGTACTTCCTTATATTTTTCCAAATATGTTCTTCATAACTCCTTTTGTCCCTTAAAAAGCCCCAGCCAAATTGTAGCCAGATGCTTGGAACATTCGAAGAAATGTGGTTACAAGAAAATTGTATATAAAAAGGCTGAGAAGAAATCTGTTTAAACAATATAATATATTTCATTTTTAAGTGAATGAGATACTAAAAGAAAGTAGCAGAACATATAGGCAAAGAAATATGAAATATGTTGACAGAGTTCTAGTAAGCAGTCATCAAGACAATGCTCACAGTATGCCATTTGTAATGGTATCCATTAAGGATTTCTTGGCCAGGGTTTAATTTCATCTTGAAAGCTAAAGTTTACTATAATCTTAATTCAATATGTGCTCTCTCTGGTTGTAATAACTGCTTAGAATGTGAAAAGTCTTACACAGTTACTGCCCTTTTTATTTAGTATTGCATCAAACAACAACAAAAAAATTCTCTTAGACAACATTAAGTCTCCTGAGGAGGAAGAAGGGGAAGGGAAGTTGACATACACCATATCTGTTAAATAAAGCACCACTTTCTGTCCAGAGGGTATTCTGTCTCTTTGCCTGCCTGTTAGTGCATGCCTTTGAATTTTAGTCAAGTTATCATTTGTATGCATTCCCCAATACTTATCACCTTTCCTCTCTATATTCTGTAAGTTCTTCACTGGTAGAAAACTAAGGGTTGATCTACAAAAGTGTACAACTTTGTATTTTACCTTGACAAAAGGAGCAAAAGCAGAAGTCTCCATTGTTTCAGTATTGCCAGAAGCTTTGTAAGCCACTGATGACATAAAATGGCTGAGAGAAGCGTGGACAAGAGGAAAAATTTCACCCAAAACTTCCAGGAATTTTGTCAATGTGCACAACGCCTGTCATGCATCAGAGCATAATGGTAACTAGCTTGTGCTCAAGTAGAATTCTAAAGGAAATATTAGGGCAATTCAATAGGGGAAACTTTGGGACCCCAAAATACTCTTGCCTGCACACTGCAGATATGTATAGTTGTAAGTACTCATTACTGGAATGCAGCTGTTGCCTAAGGTGGGTCTGTAGGTGCTCTGCATTCTCAGCATATGCCCATATGTCAACTTTGGTAGTACACTTGAACCAAGCTCACCTTGTCTGTGGACTTCTGAGAGCAGGGTGTTCTCCATATTGAGGATGAAGGTTGTGCTGTGACTAGTCACATACTCATTATCTTCAGAGCTGCAGGAGAAAGGAACAGGTCAGTGAGCACAGAGTTTTATTTCAATATTCCAAATAGGTTTGGAGAGGCAAATCTTTAGCTATTTAATTTTTAAGTGATCTATCCTCAAAGAACCATCTAATCATTAAAATAGAGAGATCTGAAAATTAAAATTAATATTCCACTTCAGTATATCAAAGAAAAGCCTTTCTTGGCAACATATATCTGTCCTAGACCCAATACCCTCATACACTTTCCTGTGAGTGTAACAGCTTGGCTTTAACTTAGTATTTGTGTGTATATCAGGTGAAAGGAGGTACTGATGGGAGCACTTATGCTTTGGTAATCAGTTGAAGATTTTGCTTTTACGTTTTGGAACAACAAGGAGTTTCAGATGAAATATAATAAAGATCAGAAAATTCAAAGGAAAAAAAAGAGACAGAAATAGTCAGATTGGTAAATCTCTAAATATAAGCACTGGTGCCAAGAACTCCACCTACGTTTACTGAATGATCAGTAGATTATGCAGTTTCATTTACCATGAATACTAGATATATTTGAGTGGGATAGTGAAAGATATCTAGGGAAATTATATACTGAAATGCATTAAAAAAAACAGACGTTCTTGAAAATTCTGTCTTCTAAGGTCAGAAGTATTTTTTTCTGCTTCACTTTCATCTTCCTAGGTCCTGCAAATTATAGTGTTCAGGACATTGTAACTATATCATACAGAGGTTAAAAAAAACTGAATAGAGGATCATTTATATTGTCTGGAAAAGCTAAAAGGGGCCAATTTTCTATCTTCTGTTTGAAGTGAACTACAGTGGCTAAAATGCAGCTCATACAGTACAATTTCTACCTTTTGTGTCCCAGACTTCTCTGTTTTTTTCAGCAGTCCCTTCAAGCTAGAAAGTGCTAAGCAGTTCAGCTGCTGTATAATAATCATAACTAAGTAAAAATATTTACTTGGAAAATAAATGGGTATTCTTATTACTCCTTCAATACATATTTTTCAGAGAGATAAATTAAAAAGATCGAATTTTTCAAAAGTGCTGCACCTGGGAAATTATTTTAGGTGAAGGAAATTAATTTTTGGAAAGCCAGCCTCAAAAGTTTATTTTACCATGGCAAGGTGTCCTCAGACACTCATGACAAACCTTGACTGCAAATGAATATTGCTCACTGTTGGAATCGCCATCCAAAGGGTACTGAACACAAGATTTTTCTCATCTATCTATGGGAGCTGTGAGAAAGTATGGGGGTGAAAGTAAGAGGAGTGTTAGTTTTTGGCAGCTGAGACCAAGCCATCTCTAGTCAATAAAACTATGAGGTGTCCTAGTCTAGGAGAGGTGCGTTTTCTTTCATGCACAATGTAGACATCAAATAAAAAAAGCAAATCTGACTTAGTCTAGCATTTATTAAGTGCATCAGAGTAGCGAAGTACAAAGATCTGTGGTCCAGAATTTTAGCTTTTGTTTGGGGAAGACAAAACAGGACACAAAAACTAAAGCAAACTCTACTTATGCTTTTCTATTTATAGCAATATTCTTGAAAGTGCAGACCAAATACTGGCTGATTAAAGTTTTCCTGAATCCAGCAGAGACTTAAACTTAGCAGCTCAGAAGTGAGGCAGTCTTGTCAGCTATGATGCCTAGTGTGCTTTTAGGCTGCCAGAGAAGCAAGTGTTTCTTACAGCATCACCTGGACTTTTGTAATCTGTGCAGTAGAAATCACCTATTTTTTTCATATATTCCGATTTAGTTGTTGATGGATGAGTTACAGGCTCTTCCACAAGCACAGCTGAGCAGACACAACCAGCCCAAGACATCCAATATAACAGTACCAGAGTTTCTCAAAACATTCTGGTTTTAAACCTAGTAACGTCCTACTGTTTAAAAAATTGCAAACACTGTTTTATGCTGAAACACTGTGGGGAGTTACAGCAACACCAGATCATAATAAAGTTCTACCTAAGTTCTTGCAATACAAGCAGTAATCTTATTCAGGTGGCTACCACTGAATAAGGATATGCAAGTTCTTGCGTAGGAGAATAGCGGTTCCTACACTGTTCCTCTCACGTATGAGAGGTCCAAAGTGTTGATTGTACTTAGCAGCTCAGTAAGCAAAGCCAAGGGAACTGTGGAAATACTAGCCGCTTAAGCAGACTGTGAGCCTCCTGAGCTGTTTACGAAATGCATGGAAGAAAGGAGATTATGAAGTAATTTTGCAACATTCTCAAATTCCATTGACTTTACTAAATACATTCATGTTTCTCTTCCAGTTTATTATTGAGACCGCACCTTGAATATTCTGTTCAGTTCTGGGCCCCTCACCACAAGAAGGATGAGTCTCTGGAGCGAGTCCAGAGAAGAGAGATGAAGCCAGTGAAGGGGCTGGAGAAAAAGTCTTATGAGGAGGAGCTGAGAGTGCTGAGGTTGTTTAGCCTTGAGAAGAGGAGGCTGAGGGGAGATCTCATTGCTCTCTACAACTACCTGAAAGGAGGCTGTAAAGAGGAGGGAGCTGGCCTCTTCTCCCAAGTGACAGGGGACAGTACAAGAGTGAATGGCCTCAAGCTGTGCCAGGGGAGGTTCAGGAAAAAATTTTTCACTGAAAGGGTGTCTGGGCACTGGAACAGGCTGCCCAAGGAGGTAGTTCAATCACCTTCCTTGGAGGTGTTTAAAGGATGGGTAAATGAGGTGCTGAGGGGCATGGTTTAGTGTTTGATAGGAATGGTTGGACTTGATGACCCTGTGGGTCTTTTCCAACCTAGTGATTCTGTGATTAATGTCTTCAATAAGCTTTCTATATAACACTTTTCCTCTACTTGCTAACACAATTAATTTGTATTTTCTCTATAGATCACTGTTAAAGAACCTATATTGCTGTTTCTACTCTGCAAGTCTTTGCTTATGAGACCACAAATATTTGTTGTCCTTATATTTTACTGATGTATATTTGTCTGGCTCTCCAGGGAATGGGGCTTTGTGGGGTAGAAAAACCTATTCTGCCCTTTCCTACAGCCTCAGAGAATTTCTACTGATGCTCTGCATATCTTTCAAACTCTATATATGAGGCCTGCACTTAGGTAGCATGACACTGAGGTGCTGAGTCTCTCTGAAATATCTGCATTACTGCTAGAGTCATCACATTGCAGCATCAACCTGACAGTCTACCTATGTCATCTCCTCAGGGCAAGGGGAAGTGGAATGAACTCCTGGATGCTCTTGTTCTCAATGGTTGAGCAGACATCTGCCCTTGGCAGCAGGTAGGCAGTAAGAACATGCTAACAATCGGCCTTGCTCATGTCTACAATGTGACTGGTTCTGAGGCCCAGATGCCAAATGATATCTGGCTGCCTGCTGTTCCTCTCTCTTTCCATCTTCAGTCTGTGGTGAGGCTGGCTTGGAATAAGGAACTTCAAGCTTCTTACAGCAGCTGATTATACAACTGGTGGGCACTGCATATAGCCTATATGTTAGATGCCAATTTCTTGCCCTATGCATTCCCTGAAAGATTAGGACTGGTACAAGAACCTGAAACAATGTGCTGTTTCACCAAAATGATGACAAAGACTAATTTGGCCTACTGACCACCCCTAGTAAAATTCAGCCTTTTTGTACTGGCATGATGAATGGGATGAATTTTAACAAGTCCAAATGCCAGATTCTTCATGCAGGGCAGAGTAATGCCAGGCACAAAACAAACTGGGAGAAGAGTGACTGGTGAGTAGCCCTGCCAAAAGGGATCTAGAGGTGCTGGTTGACAGCAGGTTCAATATGAGAGAACAGTGTGCCCTGGCAGCCAAAAGGGCAAACACTCCATAGGGTTTACTATGTATTAACATAGTATAACCAGCCAGTCAAGAGTTGATTCTCCCACTGTATTCAACATTGGTGCAGCCTCAACTTGAGTATTGTGTGCAGTTCTGGACCCCAAAATTTAGGAAGGATATTGACATATTCAAATGCTTCCAGGGGCTGGAAACAACACTGGAGAAAAGGCTGGAAGGCATGTCCTAAGTGGAACATCTAAAGCCTTTGGATTTGTATAGTATGGAGAAAAAGAAACGGGGGAGGCAACCTCATTGCTCTCTACAGCTGCCTAAGGAAAGGAAGTAGAGAGGGAGGTGCTGATCTCTTCTCCCTGGGATCCATCAATAGGATATGTGGGAATGGTTCAAAGCTGTGCCATGGGAGATTTAGACTGGACATTAGGAAGCATTTCTTTACCGAGAGGGGAGTCAAACACTGGAACTGATAAACAGGCATATGATATAGGGGAGAAGTCAGAAAAACTTGGAGGGCTTAGCTCATTGAAATGCACACTGTTTGCTAGTAAAGGCCTTGAAAACCTTGGGTGCTGAGAAGGAAGGAGCTTGTTCGCAGACATTCACTGATTAGGGAAAAGCTGAAATGTGAGCAAGAGCAGAAAGCTGACTGCATTCTGCTTTATGATTTTGGAGCTCGACTGCGCTTGTGCACAGATTGAGTTCAGGGACACTGAGACCCTCTGGGACCCTTTACCAGGACCACCAGGAGACACTGCGCCTGTGCCAGAATGGGAGAAGCTTCTCGAATTTAATTATAATAGGAAGTGGAGAAAGGTCATGAATATGTAATAGGTGTTTATGAATAGGCATGTCTTTAATTATCTGCTTGTTAGACCATACTGTGTGTGTGTTAGGAGGATTACCCCCTCACACCTGCCAGTGAAAAAACACATACCTACTTTATAACCCTTAATTGAGTTACAGAGTTTGATTCCACAAAACAGAACAGATTTCCTAGAGGGGTGGTCAATGCCCCAAGCCTGTCAGTGTTTAAGAGACATTTGGACAATGTCTTTATTAACATACTTTAACTTGTGTTCAGCCCTGTATTGATCAGCCCTGTATTGATCAGATTGAACTAGACAATTGTTGTAGCTCACTTCCAACTAAAATAGCCTTTTCCTCTTCTATTCTATATTCACAAGTCTGATTTCTCTTGGGTTTTTTTAGCTATGTAAACAGTCCTCTCCTTGTTTTAATGGACCTTCCATTAGGGTGCTCTTAACTTTAACTTTTCCTGCTATGTTGCCTTTTCTGTAATAACTTTCTTCTTCATTCTGCTCTTAAGCATTTCCTTCATATTGATAGTCTGTAAATATATTCTTTCAAAGTTCACTGCCTCTATACTTTCCCTAAGGAAGTCACTTGCTCTTAAGATGGCAAATCGAATTGCAGTGATCATATTGCTCAGTGGACATCCTAGACTTCCTGCCTCTATTAAATCCTGACTTCTCTGTAGAAACGAAGAGTTCTCTCTTGCCCTATACATATCACAAATAAAACTACAAAAATAATTCAAGTTATTTTATTGATGTTCTTCTGGTGATTTTTTACTGGGCCAAAATCTACCCGTTTTATATGATGAATACCCCTGAAGCTTACAACATAAATTCCCTGAAAGAAGTAACAGACCTGGGAGCAATGGCTCTAACTAGTCATTCATTGCTCAAAAATATCCTGTCATTAAAATAGAAAATCAGCAAGTTTTGGATGCAGCCATATTTACTATCACACTGTTACTGATTTATGAATTCATCTGACTAATGTGATTATAGTTTTGCATCAAACAGATTTATTAACTCTTCCGTGAATTTTGTATCTCTAGAAGTTGCCATTTAATAAGAAAGAGAAAGCATGGGTAAGCCACAATTATGATAAAATAATTTAAACATTTGCAAAATTCACTTAACACATCATTGTTTGAAGAATGTATACATGCTTGGGTCTTTAAGTAAGATTTCCCATAACAAATACCCAGATTTGAGAAACACACCTGATATTTAAATAACTGAAATTATTTGTCTATTTATCTATCTATTGTCCTGCTTATATAGGAAATATACAGGAGTCATGCCAAGACATTGACTAACTGGACTGCCTGCAAAGGTACTCATTTCTTCCAGTTACATCCCAGGGAAAAGAAAGCAGAGCCATAAAATGGGGAGCTTGGCAAAGGGGTAAAAGTAGAGTGATCAAGAGAAAAATATCAAGTGCTTCACCAGTCTTCTTCTTTATGTTCTGCCTTTATACACATGTACATGTCCACACATATATTTTTAATGAATTATAACCAGATGAGAATATAAAAAAAATGGTCTGCAGTTAC
Organism: Clamator glandarius; assembly: GCA_033459285.1. NCBI lineage: Eukaryota > Metazoa > Chordata > Aves > Cuculiformes > Cuculidae > Clamator > Clamator glandarius. Next base: position 1,590,931 of record JAUNZM010000072.1, on the reverse strand, counting down.
ACTATAATAGGAAAAACAAGACACTAAAAGTTGGCTTGAAGAAATTCTCTGAAGAAGAATGACTTCCCAGTTTCCAGTTCATGTCTGCAAGCCAACACATCTTGGATTAAGAGTCTTACTCAGAGCATTTCACTTCTCTCTTTACCATTGTACCCAGAATAAAACAGAGTAAACATATTTGTGACAAGTCAAGTATGCTAAGTTGCTATTTTACTGTTATGTTGAAACCTTATTACATACAGATCAGAACCTATAGGTCTTCGTATTAAAGGGTTACTTATTTATGCAGCCACATTAGTACCTGTTACGTCTGTTTCCTGCATCAGTACTCACTAAGTCTGTTCCCTCAAGTACGGGTCTTTAGTTGTGGATATTTGCATATTGCTACAGATTCCAGTTATGAAAGGACTGGCTGTTCATCTAAACAACTTTTCTTCTCCACAGAGAAGCAGAACTGAGGAAGGATTACATAGACACGTATGATGAAAGCAGCCATAGATGAATGTGAACTAGTTTTTCCTTTGATATGAAGGATTTTGTTGACAACAGTAAATAAGTGTATTCACCACACATCTTCTGAGGATGCCTGTGGTACCAGGGGAAATGATTGCAATAATTGTATCCAAACATCATTTCTTGAACCAGCCCTGGGAATATTTGTCCCTGTGAAAATTTGGCAAATTATGAAAATTATTGAAGCCACTGAGGCAAAGGGCTCTGGAGTAGAGGATCATGCTGGGACACCTTTCCTAAAGTAGCAAGCCACAGGAACAGCATGAAGGCAGAAACACAGTGAGAGTATCCCTGCCCACCCACACCCACCTCCACCTTCCCCACCCTGAACAAGAACGAATGAGCTCCTGATGAGCAGTAGCTCTGACTCAACATGGGTGGGGACAAGAGTGATGGTGACCAATACGCCCTACCTGCAAGAGCAGACCCTAGGGAATGCTAGTGACCAGGAACACAGTGAACAGGGCAGGCTAATGGGGCATGGCATTCCAGAAGGGTGTGGAACAGCAGTCTGTGCAGGCAGGGTGTGCAGGGAAGGAGTGCAGCCAGCATGGTGTCCCTCTCTTAGCTCTAGAAGGTAACTCAGTTTCCCAAAAAGTAACTACAGTTTCCCAAAAAGTCATCAGCAGAAGGAATGTGGAGCTCCCATACAAACATACAGAGAGCCTGTAACTCATACCAGAGGGCAAGAGAGACATCTGTTTTTGGCGTGACCAGGTTAATGATCTCAGGCTGACATCAGAGCTGAAAGAGGAAGTGGAAAGGTTAAGGAGTACCTGGAAGTGTAAGAGGGAAATAGATTAGTGGACCCATGCCAAATAAATTGGTGGAGCCATCCCTGAGGCCAAGGCAGCAGGTGGACACTCCACAAGAAGCAGAGTATCCCCTATCATCTTGCTACAAAGCAGAAGGAGATGACCTAAGAGACAGGGAGGAATTGAAACAGGTACCTGTGTGGGGCAGCAGGCAAATCCCCTCCCAGCCTCCCTCACCTTCCAGGTTGCCCTTATATAATAGATACGGCGCTTTGGAACTCAATGGCCAGGCAAATGAGGACGTAGGCCAAGGCCCATCCAGGGGATTGCCTAGTCTAGTCAGCCCTTGCATTATGACTGCAACTATTAAGACAAAAAGAAGGGTAATTGTCATAGGTGATTCTATTCTGAGGCTAATGGAGGGCCCAATATGCCAGCCAGACCCATCCCACTTGGAAGTCTGCAGCCTCCCTGAGGCTAGGAAAAACTAGGAAACTCCCTGGTCTGGTAGGGCCTCAGATTTTTTACCCGTATTGACTATGCAGGTTGGCAGTGGTGATGTTACAGAGTCCAAATGCAATCAAAAGAGACTCCAGTGCACTGGGTGGAAGGATCAGGAGTACTGGCAGTGTTTTCCTCAATCCCATTAGTAGCAGGGAAGAATATAAAAAGGAACAGGAAAAACTGCCCTGATTAACATGTGACTCAGAAGCTGGTGTAACTCATGGGAATTTTGGGGTTTTTTGGTCATGAGGAGGTTTACACAGCACCAGGCCTGCTGGTAACAGATAGAGTTCAGCTACCTCGCAGAGGGAAAGTGGGGAACAAAAAAAGGGTCTCACTCATGAGTTTGTGGAGCTCATTGATAGGGCTTTATGCAAGGTTTGAAGGGGGAAGGGTATACAGCCTAGCCTGCAAGATATGACCCTAGGGTTGGCATGGCAATGCTTGGGGTGAAATCAATAGGCCAGCTCAAGTGTGTCTACATCAAGCTCACAGCATGAGCAAGAGACAAGAGGAGCTGGAAGCCATTGTGCAGCAGGACAGCTATGGCTTAGTTACCATCACAGAAACATAGATAACTCTCATGACTGAAGTGCTGCAATGAATACCTATAACCTCTTCAGGAAGGGTAGCCAAGGAAGGAAAGGAAGTGGGATGGTTCTGTATGTTAGACTGGTTTTGACTGTACAGAGCTCAATGATTGTGATGATAAGGTCGAGTGGTTATGGGTAAGAATGAGGGGGAAGTCCAACAACGCAGATATTTTGCTGGGAATCTGTTATAGACAACCACACCAAGATGAGGAGGTAGGTGAAGCATTCTACAAGTGTATGACAGAACTCTCACAATCACTAGCCCTTGTCGTGGGAGACTTTAGCTTACCAGGTGTCCATTAGAAATACAACATGGCAGAGACGAAACAGTGTAGAACTTCCTGGAGTGTGTGGAAGATAATTTCCTATCACAGCTGATGAGTGATCCAATTAGGGAAGGTGCCTCACTTGACCTGTTGCTTATAAACAGTAAGGCCAGAGACGTGGTTGGAGGCCGTCTTCGGCACAACAAGACAGAGTCCTCAAGTCCAGGTGAATTAAGGAGCGTGGGACAGCAAAACTACTACCATGGACTTCCAGAAGGCAGACTTTGGCCTGTTTAGGAGACTGGTTGCCGGAGTCCCTTGGGAGGCAGTTCTGAAGGACAATGGGATCCAGGAAGGCTAGATACTCTTCAAGAAGGGTGTCTTAAAGGCACAAGAACAGGCTGCCCCCATGAGGTTGAAAAGAAACTGGCAGGGAAGACGACTGGTCTGGCTGAACAGGGAGTTTTTGCGGGGACTCAGGATAAAAGAAGAGTTTATCACTTTTCGAAGAAGGAGCAGGCAACTCAAGAAGAATACAGGGATCTCATTAGGTCATGCAGGGGGAAATTTAGAAAGGCAAAAGCTCAGATAGAACTCAATCTGTCTGCTGTTGTAAGGATAACAACAAGTGGTTTAACAAATATATTCACAATGAAAAGAGAGTCAGGGAGAATCTCCATCTTTTATTGGATGAAGGGAGGAACAATACCACCAAGGATGAGGAAAACACTGAGCTACTTCATAGCTAGTCCAGTTATCACTGTTGGGGCCAGTCTTGTTTAAAATCTTATCAATAATCTGGATGAGTGGATTTAGTGCTCCCTCAGTAAGTTTGCAGATGACACCAAATAGGGTAGAAATGTCAATCTGCTTGGGAGTAGGAAGGCTCTGCAGAGGGATTTGGACAAGCTGTATTGATGGACCAAGGTTAGTTGTACAACATTTAACAAGGCAATGTACCAGGTCCTATACTTGGGATACAACCCCGTGCACTTCTACAGGCACAGGAAAGAGTGACTAAAGAGCTGCATGGTGGAAAATCACCAAGGGGTGTAGGTTGACAGTTGGCTAATTATAAGCCAGCAGCATGTCCAGGTGGCCAAAAAGGCCAGTATGACCCTGGCTTCTATCAGAAATAGTGGAGCCAGCAGGAGTGGGGAAGTGACCATGGCCCTGTACTCGGGGGCACTGTTGAGGCTGCACTGTAAATACTGTGTTCAGTTTTGGGCCTCTCACTACAAGAAGGACATTGAGGTCCTGAAGTGTGTCCACTGAAGGGCAACAAAGCTGGTGAAGGGTCTGGAAAGCAAGTTTTATAAGGAGTGGCTGAGAGAACTAGGGTTCTTTAATCTTGAGAAAAGAAGGCTAAAGATATTCCTTATCGCTCTCTACAGCTACCTGAAAGGAGGATGTAGTGAGGTGGGTGTTGGTCTCTTCTCCCAAGTAACTAGTGATAGCACAAGGGGGAATGGTTTCAAGCTGCATCAAGTGACATTTAGATTCAATATTAGGAAAAAAATATTTCTTGAAAGACTAGTGAAATGTTGCAACACACTGCCCAGGGAAGTGGTTTTGTCACCATCCCTGGAGATGTTCAAAAACCATGCAGGTGTGGCACTCTGGGACATGGTTTAGTAGGCATGATGGTGTTGGACTTAGAGGTCTTTTCCAGCCTTAATGATTCCATGATTTGATGATTCTGTGAAAAGTCATGCAAAAGCTCCCACCTATTTTCAGCAAGAAGGAAAAAGAATAAGGCATCTGACTTCTTTTCAATGCAACAACTAGTAGGCAGGTAATAACAGTAAGGAACAGTGAATGAGACCAGAGCTCTGGATCATCCACTGCATGTGGGCTGTTCAGCTGTAGAACACATGAAATGTTTTCTAAGCTGTCCTACTGATTTGGCCGAATGTCTTAAAAGACAGAAATCATTAACATTAAGCAGGGAAGGAGAGTTTCAAGATTTCATATGTATACATGATATCAAATAAAATAAATGATAATACAGTAAATAACATAAGTTCAGTCAAGTATGAAAAAACAGCTAGATAGATCATCACCTTCACTAGTCTTGCTGTGAAGAGTGCATGAAGCTGCTGACATACTTAAGTCAGCAGTTCAAAGCAAGGAATTGTTGTGCAATCTGTCCACAATGTCTCTAATGACAGGCATGAGGTTGAGGGAGCAGTGGAGGAGTACCTCATATTTTTGCCATGCATGGGTTTCCACATGCTGGATGAAAAACATTTCCCTCCAGAATTTGGAATTTTTTTAACTGAAAAGATTTTGAGTGAAAGTGTAATTTAATACTTCAGCTTAGAATGTGATTTGGTGTGCATATATAATAGAAGATTGACAAGGAAGATTATGATCATGGTCAAGTGACTTGCATTTGGGGTAAAAAAACCCTGATACACTATACTAACTGTTGTTTAGTCTTGTGTGCTTGACAAGTAGAACCTCTGTGTTTAGATAACATAGGCCAGTGAAACTCAGGGTAAAACATGCTTGAGATTCCAGCCCTGCTGTGAGGAATCCTCAAAGACTCATTTCAATACACACACTAGCTAGCAAGGGCAAAGCTCTGTGGTGCCTGAGTTCTCACTTGTGTTCCCTCTGCCTAGGTGCTGTTTACTGGAGATGCCCTGGAACATGAAATAACAGGAATAATTTTGTTACTTCCATTTTATCTGTGGTTTTGCGCCTGAGTTCCGCCATTGTTTGTCTCACACATTTGGTGAGGAAAATTGTTGGAGTGACCAAAGAGACAATATTAGATTTTTCTGAGGTTTTTCATTGCAACAAGTATCACTTTCTGACCAGCTCAGGAACCCATCTTTGGTTGGGAACATACTTCCATGTGGCTCTAATTAAATTTCTTGAAGGCAGAGTAGGAGGCTTATTTTGTTACTCTCTTTTCACACATTGTTAATTACATGAGTGGTATTGCCTCTGACTCTCACCATGAAACAAAGACCCCCCAAAAAAATCTGAGCCTCTTTTATCTCCCCAGGACTCTGTACCAACTCAGTTAGTACAAGTGTGTCTTAGTGTGGCTGGAAATGCATGCCATGCATTATGGAATGCTTACAATGCTAGAGAGGTGTAAAATTGTTCAACATAAATAAAGATCAAACCTTCCTGTGTTCAACATTAATTATCACTTCTATTTTCCTTGTTAAAGAGCTTAAATTATAGTGCATGTTGCAATCAGAAGACCTATTGTGTGATGGCATGAAGAGCAAAAGCTATGTACAAAACAGCAAAGAAGTGAAATGAAAACACACTGTTATTCTAGGCACAGTGTTAGGAGAGAAATATGCATAATATTTGAGTACCAACCAGAGCTATAAGCATAAATAAACTTCATACTGTTGATTATTCACAGAATCACTAGGTTGGAAAAGACCCACAGGATCATCAAGTCCAACCATTCCTATAAATCACTAAACCATGCCCCTCAGCATCCTATCCACCTGTCTTTTAAACACCTCCAAGGAAGGTGATTGAACCACCTCCCTGTGCAGCCTGTTCCACTGCCCAATGACCCTTTCTGTGAAAATTTTTTTCCTAATGTCCAGCCTGAACCTCTTCTTACAGAGCTTGAGGCCATTCCCTTTTGTCCTGTCACCTGGGAGAAGAGGCCAACTCCCTCCTCTCCACAACCTCCTTTCAGGTAGTTGTAGAGAGCAGTAATGTCTCCCCTCAGCCTCATCCAGGCTAAACAATCCCAGCTCTCTCAGCTGCTACTCTTAAGACTTTTTCTCCAGCCCCTTCACCAGCTTTGTTGCTCTTCTCTGGACACGCTCTAGAGCCTCAACATCCTTCTTGTGGTGAGGGGCCCAGAAATGAACACAGTATTCAAGGAGCAGTCTCACCAGTGTTGAGTACAGAGGGAGAATAACCTCCCTGCACCTGCTGGCCACACTGTTTCTGATACAAGCCAGGATGCCATTGGCCTTCTTGGCCACCTGGGCACACTGCTGGCTCATGTTCAGTCGGCTGTCAACCAGCACCCCCAGGTCCTTCTCCTCCTGGCAGCTTTCCAGCCAGGTCTCTCCTAGTTTGTACCTCTGCTTAGTGTTGTTGTGCCCCAAGTGCAGGACCCAGCATTTGGCCGTGTTAAACCTCATGCCATTGGACTCAGCCCAGTGGTCCAGCCTGTTCAGATCCATTTGCAGAGCCTCCCTACCCTCCAGCAGATCCACACTTCCACCCATTAAGTTATGTAATGTATTTGTTTAATTTTCTACAGTTTGGTCTAGCTGCTCTTCTAATACAATAAGTCATGTCTCTCCTATGCATTATAGCATCAAACATTCATTTTATATTTGTAGGCATATAGTCTCCTGATATACAAATATATTTTTATTTCCCATTGAAATTAATAGGAAGGACACATGCACACACCTTTTGAGAACTTATCTTTCAAAGAGGATCACAGCTGCTCCTTTCTTTATGCAAATCCCCTGCCTGCCAGTCAGTGAATGTTGCAGCATTGCTTGCTTTTTACATTTTATCAAGAACTTCAGCAGTATTTTTAGTCCTAGTGATTGCAGGAAAGAAAACTTCACAACAGAAACCCTCAAATGTTAGCCCACAGGTGACTTGATTGTCTCTTCTTTGTTCTCAATACTCATTATGTTTAAATAAATCCTCTATTCTCTGTTGGTTTTTTTAAATTTTTTACCTGACTCGGTTCCCATTGGGTTAGCTTCTTTTTTGGATGATCATATGTAAAGTCCATGGAGTGACACCATACTATCCTGCTGCTACCTTCACAAACATTCTTCTCTGAAGCGGCCTTTGGTCTCTGCCTTAGCACCTTTTTCATAGCTCCAGTTCAGCTAGAAAACATTTATAATTTCTTGTACCTGGCCTGTGTTAATGCCCAGTTATAGCATTGAGATGACACACTCAATGATTAGCAATGGAAAACAATGCAAAAATAGCACAGGCTAAAGTACATAAAGAAACCAACTCTATGCCCATACAATTTCTTTCCGCTGTTCTTTCCTGAGATAGCTAAAGCCAAAGCTACAAAGACTTCATAACACCCTTTTGACATTTCCTCAAAATCTAGAAATTCAGTAGCATCTCTGTTCTAAACTCACAAGCAGAGAAACCACTCATTTGGGTCTTCAAAGAAAGAGTTGACTTTTCAGTGCTTGATACCCGATGTCTTCTATATTATTGCTTGAGCTCCATAATAAAAGCCCTCTTGAGTTTCCCCACTGACAATCCTAACCTTATTATCCCTACCTGGTGCACATACATTGTTGTCTCCAGGCTGCTCTCATTCATGTCCATTTGCTGAGAAGATGCTCACAAGCTTACCCTAGGGGTTAGGTGTTGAGGCAATGTAGACAGGTAGTTAGCACATGACATCTTCAACCTCCACTACAGAAACTCCTTCTTCAGTAACGAGTAATGAAGCATTTCCTCAACATCTTCAGCCGTAAGACACATTGTCAGATCTTTATTGTAGGAGCAGAGAAAGCACTTATCTACTGTAGCATTGGCTTAGGTCTGACCATATTTTTTATACTGGGATGTCTCATCCGCATAGGAAGTTAGCACAAACTATTCTCCTGCACAGTGGAATGCAGAACCTGCCTTTATGCTCTCAAGGCTGGCACCAGGCATGAACAACCACCAGAAATAACAACCACAACCAGAACTGAGCCAGCCAGCTATTCATCTACATGTTGTTATATATATGTATTTACTGGTGTTGTATTTTTTTTTAATGAGCAACTTTTGACAAATGGTCTGGCAAGGAAAAAAAACAACAAGAAAACAGATCAGTTATTTAGTTAATTTTCAGTTCCAAGGAGCTGTTTTATTTTTAATATTAATCTTATTTTTCTGTTATTTTTCACACTCTTGCTATTGACATGTTTGGGTATAATACAACTGCCAAAAATATCACATTGGTTTGGGCTTTTTTTTAATTTTAACATGGTTAAGTGCAGCTGTGCCTTCAAACCAATTCAAACATGATGTGCTTTGTAGAAGATTTGCTGCAGACAAGGAGCTCATACCTAAGCATTGCCACTTCTGCTGGTTCATTGCCAAGTGACATAGAATATTGAAAACCACAACAATACCACTGTCCCCTACTGTGGAATAAGTGATCTAAATCTGCTTCTTATTCTGCGTGTGTCATCCAGGATAGAGTGTGAAGGATGCATTGAAACATTTACTCCGACATTTTCATACTTACTCTGTATTCTCCCCACAAACTCAATGCTCCTGAAGGATCATCGAAAGGTAGTAGGAGGAATTAAGGGTGTAAAAAACCTACTGAAGTCTCTTAGTGTCCAGCTTCTTCTAGCAGGTCCATCTCTTGAGAAACAAAACAGCTGCAATTGTCAGCCTGATTCAGACGAAAACTCCCATCTTCACCTAGAGGTCCATAGTTTATGTCTAAGGAACCCATGCGGCAATCAACATTCATTTCTGTGGGAGGCTGATTAGTACAGCCAATAACCTGCAAAACTAATTATATATTAAAGAATAAATGAAAGGGGAAGGATATTGAATGACTATGCAATAAAATTGCAGATAACATCCCCTGTAAAGGGAAACAAGAAGAAATAATCCCAATAAGTGTATAAATGCAGCATCTGCACTGGCTGTTACCACTTAGAAAGCAACAATTAGTTACAGCTACTTGCATAAAAATATCAGCTCAGTTCTCAGTAATGAACAAAAATCAAAGGAAAAGTTCAGAATTATTAGGAAAATAGTAAAGAGTGAGTGAATTATTGCATTCAATCTGTGCAGCACCATAAAGAGCTCTGATATACGCAGAAAAGACAGAACAATAATGCAAAAAGGTGTCAAAGCATGGTGATAAGATGATCAAAGGCTTTAGTATTAGAAACAGATTAACAGGAAGGTTCATCAACCTGAAAAAGGAATGGAAGACCCCATACAAGCAATTTCTTCAGTGATCTGTCAGTTCTGTGTTGTCACTGAGAAGAAGAAAACACACATGATAGAAGAAAAGATACAGTTGTTTCCACCTTTGTAATTTGAGAATAGTAATAGCTTTACTCTTAGAGGTAGGATGTGGAAAAAACAGTCTTTGAGGCTTAAACTCTGTATTCTGGATCTTATCACCAGTAATGTCAGTGTACTGATATTTTTAAACTGAATAATTGAATAACCACATTAGAAAATTTAATGTGCAAATTAAGATTCAAAGTTTCCTTTCTAGAAAAACTAATCTTGTTTATGTGTAAGCATCATGCCTGCATCCTCTGCTATATGAATGTCTGAAAATAATGCTTATAGTTAGCTAGTTGCATTTGGTTTAGTAAGCATATATTGCTTACAGAATCTCAAGCTTCAATTATTTGTAAATGTTTTCATAGGATACTTAGGGGTTCTTTAAATGCTTTTTTTCATTTTTTGCTTTCAAAGAGCATCTGCAGCAAAGTCCAAACATGTATCTAGCGAGTACAGATATTTGCTCAAAATAGATGTGAAGACTAGACACAGCCATATGACTGCCAAGCACCTGAAGTTCTTTCCATTCCATGGAGATTTTCATTCACAGAAGTGTTAGAGTACCTTGCAGTAAGTGCTGTGATTAACAGTGATCAGACTCATCCTGGAGAAAAGTGCAAAATGGGATGGGACAGGATGGAATAGAATGAGATGAAATGGGGCAGGGGTGCTAAGAAACTGGTGTGTGTGTGTGAGTACGCGACATGCTCAAGTGTATTGTTTTGATTGGGCTTGAGGTTCTTCAGACCATGCTGTGCCTACATGGAAGACAATCAGATATGCAGCCTGTTAACAAATTACATTGCATATTTTCTTAATTAAAAGCAAAAAAAAAAATCTGTATTTAAGTGCTTAAATTTGTGTGTGAAACAAGAATATGTGTCTGCTTTGAATTTAATGGAGTTTTCTTTGCCTATGGAATAACAGAGTAGGCACACTATTGTTCGCTGATGTAACAGAAAGGAAACCAGAATTGACGTGTGACTGGGACTAGTCACTTTTACAACTGGTTCACAGGATCAGTTTACACACTGATCCTGCTTTCTGTAGCTTTGCAGCCATTAGTGCAAATGCACAAATAATATTTGTGTGAAGCGTTTCTCTCTTCCTAGACCACAGGATACATTTTATTCAAAACATTCAGTACCTGATTGCAACGTCCATAAGGGAAATGTGTCTTTTTTCCTATTTTTTTCCTTCCAATTCATAACAGTAGCATCCTGGAAAGGGTCACCATTAATATATGTAGAAAATCACTATGTCTGTATAGACCTCAACTTGAAGAAATTAAAAGGCTGAGCAAACTACATCTATAAATCACCATCCCGTCTTTTTTTTCTTTCCCATTCAGGGACTGAAATGAGCTTGGACTGATTTGCACAGTTAGCAGCATGTCACTTCAACTCCCGCTATTCCAGAAACCTATTGGACCTTTTTACAGATGGTTCAACAAATTGCTGTTTAAGGAAATGACAGTAATTCATGTGATTGTCAATGACTTCAGACATCAGAATGTGGAGCTTCATTAAACCTCTATGGAAAGAATATGAAATGGGGATAGCACTTCAATATCAACCCACTTCTGCCCATTTAATAAAATGATACTATGCCATATTGCCAAGTCAAATAACTGTGCCGACTAGCCTTGACTGAGCCTATCAGAAAGTTTGATTCCTTTTCTGGCTGTTAAACCTAGCCTGTGCCAAACTTTTCTCAGAAAACACTAATTTTATGTACTGGACAATGTAATTGATCAGTGCTACCCAGTATACATCAACATCAGTTTGTATTGTTGAGGTTTTGCCTCTGACTCTCCAGCTTACTTTGAAATATCCACTTTTCAATAATTCACATACACATCATTCTTCTGTGACACGGATTACTTTGATAAAACGTAGCTACAGAAAAAACTGGATCTTAAAAATCCTGAAGTTTTTGGATTAACTACACAAAAATATATGTAGTGCCTTCAGGCTTACGAAAGAACTTGAAAATTTGTATCAGAAATTGTCTTGTGGTGGTTAATTTACCCGCAACAGATTCTTTTAAGATTCTGTTTCCTACAAGGACAATACATAGTCTGAAGTTCATAAAATGGGAGCTGTAAAATTAATTCATAGGAGAGACATTCATGCCTCCTATTTAAATCACCAAGAATCTTCACATTGATTTTCTCAGAGTTAGATGGGCGAAGTCAATTCACCAAAGGGCCCCATCTAAAAAGACTATTCAACCTCTTTGGGAGCAGCCCAAAGATTTTAGTGCAGTTTTCACTTCATAATTCTGAATCATCTTGACCAAGATTTTGGATTGTGTCTCAAGTTAATTGGAGTCTTGGTGTTAAGACGGTTGACATTAACTTTGAGACAAATGTGTTTAAAGAAATGTGCTACAACTGTAAAACAGCTTGCACAGTAACCTCAGACGTGTAACTAAAGGTTACAGCCCATCTTTCACATTTTGTAGTGAAGAATAATTATAGTAAGAACATTTCCTATTCTCAGAGCAGATATTAAAGAATTATACAACCTGAGAAAGTGTAATTTATTTATACAAAATTCTTACTGTGACATACAGCCTTCAACCCAAACTTTTTTGTTGAACCTTCCTTATTAGCCACTAGCTTCTACTGTACACAGAAAGGGTCTTAAATGTCCCTTTATACTTGCAATGTAAATGGCCATGCCATCTACTTTCTTGCTGTCTCTAAGAATCTTACAAACAATATAGAATATACAACCAGGCTAAATAAATCCCAAAGCCCATGGAAAAATTTCACAGCAATCTCTACAAGTGGTCTGGCAAATTACAGTCTTGATATCACAGTTCCATCTGTGCCCCTTTGTGAAATCCTAATGAGATTAAGAGACATATTTGAAAGCATGTTTTCAAGTCACGTTCATAGTCTCTTGTGAATGAAACAGAACAAGGCAAAGGGTACTGCTGGAGGCCGAGACATGAAAGAGTACAGAGAATCTGCATAAGACTGATCTGTACAACAATGTGTTAAAAGAAGCCCACATTTGCAAAGCAGGGTCAGGAGAGGTGGGAATGACAATATCTATCCTGCATCAGTGTTGAAATATTTGTGCAAAGTAGTGAAAAGTAAGACTTTTTACATCAAAAATCTTATTTTACAATTATGTCTTTTTTTGAATCAATTTGCTTTAAACTGTTAGTACTGCACTCTAGTGCCTCACAGGCTAAATGCAGTGGGGCTTATTGTAGCATGTCTCCCACTCCATTTTAATACATTCCCCATTATATATCTGAATCTGTGCACCCTCTGTAGACACTGTTTGGAGAGGCAATTCAAGAAGCAGAAGATCAAGGTGTCTGCCAAGCACTGCAAATCCAAGACTAATTTTGAAGTGGTTGGTAGCAAGACAAGACACAATTCATAGAATCATAGCATAGTTTGAGTTGGAAGGGACCTTAAAGATCATGTAGTTCCAACTCTTAATTAAGTTAGCTCTTCATGTTTCACATGGTTAATAATATTCAATCGCTATTTGTAAAGTTGCATGGTGTAATTAGTAATGCCACTAGTGATATCTCATCACAGCATTAACTATTGTGCTTTTATTGTACAGAAAGAGGTACATTAACTTTAGTAATAAATCAGCTTTTCTTGTAATTCTCAGTACTTCATGCCTTCTTTGCCTCACTCTTAAATTGTAAGGAAAGTTGTTCCCTCTGTGTACAAACCTAGGAGTTAGAGGAGCAGAATGAGGCACCCATGATCCAAGAGGAGGCAGTTGGAGACTTGCTTACCCTTCTAGACACCGACAAGTCTATGGGGCTGGATGGGATCCACCCAAGAGTATTGAAGGAACTGGCGGATGTGCTTGCAAAACCCCTTTCCATCATCTTCCAGCAGTCCTGGAAAACTGGGAAAATTCCACTGGACTGGAGGATGGCTGATGTTGTGCCCATCTACAAGAAGAGTTTCAGGGAGGATCCAGCAAACTACAGGCCTGTCAGTCTGACCCTCAGTGCCAGGGAAAATCATGGAACAGGTGATCTTGAGTGCTATCATGAAGCACATGTAAGAGAACCGGGTGATCAGGCCCAGCCAACACGGGTTCATGAAAGGTAGGTCTTGCCAAACTAACGTGATCGCCTTCTATGACAAAGTGACTCAACTACTGGATGCGGGAAAGGCTGTGGATATAGTCTTCCTGGACTTCAGTAAAGCCTTTGACACAGTTTCTCACAGCATTCTGCTTCAGAAACTGTCAGCCTCTGGAGTGGACAGGCGCACATACTCCTGGGTGGAAAACTGGTTAGATGGCCAGGCCCAGAGAGTGATGCTAAATGGAGGTAACTCCAGCTGGAGGCCAGTTACAAGTGGGACTCCCCAGGGCTCAGTGCTGGGTCCAGCCCTGTTTAGTGTCTTTATCAATGACCTGGATGAAGGCATTGAGTGCACCCTTAGCAAGTTTGCAGACAACACTAAGCTGGGAGGAAGTGTGGATCTGCTGGAGGGTAGGGAGGCTCTGCAAAGGGACCTGAACAGGCTGGACTGCTGGGCTGAGACCAACGGCATGAGGTTTAACAAGGCCAAATGCCGGTCCTGCACTTGGGGCACAACAACCCTATGCAGTGCTACAGCCTAGGAGAAGTCTGCGTAGAAAGCTGCCCGGCGGATAAGGACCTGGGGGTGTTGGTTGACAGCCGACTGAACATGAGCCAGCAGTGTGCCCAGGTGGCCAAGAAGGCCAAAGGCATCTTGGCTTGTATCAGAAACGATGTGACCAGCAGGTGCAGGGAGGTTATTCTCCCTCTGTACTCAGCACTGGTGAGACCGCACCTTGAATACTGTGTTCATTTCTGGGCCTCTCACCACAAGAAGGATGATGAGACTTAGGAGAGTGTCCAGAGAAGAGCAATGAAGTTGGTGAAGGGGCTGGAGAACAAGTCTTAGAAGGAGCAGCTGAGAGAGCTGGGGTTGCTCATCCTAGAGAAGAGGAGGCTAAAGGGAGACGTTATTGCTCTTTACAACTACCTGAAAGGAGGTTGTGGAGAGGAGGGAGCTGGCCTCTTCTCCCAAGTGACAGGGGATAGGAGGAGAGGGAATGGCCTCAAGCTCCACTAGGGGAAGTTCAGGTTGGATATCAGAAAAAAAATTCATGGAATGGGTCATTGGGCACTGGAACAGGATGCCCAGGGTGGTGGTTGAGTCACAATCCTTGGAGGTATTTAAAAGACGGGTGGATGATGTGCTGAGGGGCATGGTTTATTGGTGAATAGGAATGGCTGGACTCCATGATCCTGTGGATCTTTTCCAACCTAGTGATTCTCTGATTCTTTCATTTTACAATAAAAAACAAATTTTAATCCTTTAAGGAACTGTCATAAAGGAAAAAAACACAGGCAGTAATTGCATGAGGCTCAGGCAAGTAAATACTTCATCTTTTATTAATTTTATTACATATTTAAAAACTGAGCAAAGGACTCCATTTTCCATGCCTTCAGTGTATTGTGTGAAGGTTTCTATATCTGAAAAAGCAGGATGCTTTAAATCTTACTCTCAGAGAAAAGAAAAAGCAAACAACAAAGCAAGGAATCTAAACATTGAACTATGAACTATTGAACAATTTAGATACTGTCTGAATGTTGAAGAATTCAGAGAATATTCTGAAGCATTATTTGCTAACTTTGGGGTCAGTGTTTAACTAGTAAAGTAGGAATTGCAACTTTATGATAAGGTTGATGATTGAGTGTGCCTATTTCTGTGACAGATTGTATTAGTCTGCTGTGATCTTTTTTTTCAATGTCCTTCCCTCTCCTTTAGGAGAGTAACTTATTTGAAAATTCAAAATGCTGCTTCAAAAGATTGCTCATTCTTTATGAAGACACATCTATTTGAAGTAAGAAGAGAGAGAGAGCAAAACATATCTCTAAATTTTAGTCCAGTCTCACATGTAAATTCCAGGACAAACTCACACATGAGGTCATTACATGTAGTAGTGTATGTAGTATTGTACAGAGAAATGTCACAATGCATGATACTACTTTTTTTATGAAATGTTACTGATTCAGAACACACAGCTGGAGTTCCTAGTATGCCTCCAAAGCCTGCAGTGAAGGCAATCATCCTTCACCGGAGCAGTGGAAGCAAGTGAGCCCCCACCACACTCACACTCTGATATGTGATTTTAAAAAGGAAAAGCTGACAAGTAACTGCAAACAGGCTCGCATAATTAAGGCAAAATCTTCCACCCTCCACTTAGCTAACAGATGTTGGATATATATTCAGTCCTTTGGTAGTAGACTAGATTTCCATCATTCTTCTCCCGGCAATTAAGACCCCCAAGATCAACATTGCTATTAAAATGCTTTACAGTTCATGGTCAGACATTAATTTTTCTCTCAGTGTTCATAGTTGCATTAAATTGTCAGGAAGGTCAATATGGCCATATTCTAACTCACTGACTATGACAGTGGGTTTGTGATTTAGCTCAAAATTTTGCTTTGGAGTATAGGTCTATGCCATCTTTCTGGCTAAGACCAACTACACAATGGTTTTGTATTAGAATCACAGAATCATAAAATCATAGAATAATGAGGTTGGAAGAGGCCCACTGGATCATCGAGTCCAACCATTCCTATCAAACACTAAACCATGCCCCTTAGCACCTCGTCCATCCATGCCTTAAACACCTCCAGGGAAGGTGACACAACCACCTCCCTGGGCAGCCTGTTCCAGTGCCCAATGACCCTTTCTGTGAAAATTTTTTTCCTAATGTCCAGCCTAAACCTCTCCTGGTGGAGCTTGAGGCCATTTCCTCTTGTCCTGTCTCCTGTCACTTGGAAGAAGAGACCAGCTCCCTCCTCTCTACAACCTCTTTTCAGGTGGTTATAGAGAGCAATGAGGCCCCCCCTCAGCCTCCTCTTCTCCAGGCTTAACAACCCCAGCGCTCTCAGCTGTTCCTCATAAGGCCTGTTCTTCAGCCTCTTCACCAGCTTCGTTGCTCTTCTCTGGACACACTCAGAGCCTCAACATCCTTCTTAGGATGTGGTACATCTTATGTGTATCACATCTTAGGATTTGATACATCTCCCCCAGGACAGATTTGTACCTTCCTCTTCAGTATAATAATTGTGCCTGTGCCGGTAATTCAGCCCTCAGTGGGCCATCCTGCCTGAATTTCTGTTACAAAGCTCCCAAAAGTCTTCATTTGCCAAAGCTATCTGTCTATGTCATTTTTAGGACTGTTATACCCATGTTTATCATGACCCTGTCTTTTGAAGGGACAAAGAATTAAAAAAAAAACCAACTATGACCAAAATCCAGGTTCTGGCTCTACTCTATGCAGTACTTAAGGCAGATCTCTCCTTGAAATTAAACAGCTTGTACAATGCTTCATAAAGCTCAACTCTCTACCCATCAGAGCATATTTGTTTAATATGCATCCTCCCTCCTCTTTGTGGCTCAGAAGGTTGTAATATTTTAAACAAGATGGTTTAATATCCTGGTTGGTCATGTTCTTTAATAGTTTTAGTTCAAAAGAAATCTCTTCCCCAAAGGTATCTGCTCACTGAAAAAGTAGCAGTTGATCCAAGATACGACTATCAATGAATCCAAAAGTAGGAAAGGAGGAGACAAGACTGCATGGTGTCTCAACCCTTGAAAAAATAAACCAACAAAAAGTTGAGAGAGAAAAAAAGGAAAAACTAGGGTTTGAAAGTCAGCTTCTGTCATCTCTGGTCTTTTCATTTGACAGGCCTGTCAAAATGAATGAAAAATTAGCTTATTTAGTGAAAAAAAATTGCTTATTGCTGATAAGCAGCTGTAGACATCTGCCACTAAGATAAATCTTCAGGCTGAAATGAATTCCCAACACCAAGATGTAGCTTGGAGTAAAAGTCACAGGCAAATACCATCTGCAGGGTAGCCAGGTTTTAGAGTAATATGACTTTTAAGACAGAGAGTTCATGAGCTAGGTTTGTTTGAGTAACTTTTGGGTTGAAATCAAGTCTCCTAGAAGGCAAGTAGGTAACCATGCTAGTCCTTGACTTCTGGCACTCCAGAGACATATCTATCCTTGAGTTTGGGCAGTTGCTGGTTCCCTTCTTCAGCTACACACTGCAAGGAGGAAACCAGTTTCCTTCTCACTTCAACTCCAGGTTTAACCAAGTCATCTTCCTCACATTATTTTATAATATAGCTTTTGTGTGAATCCAGTTTAACACATATTTCAGAGCCTTAAATTATGTCATAATATCACTGCTGATGCTAAATTTTCATAGTCTAATAACCTTGCATCATATTGCAGGCTATTTTTTTTTCCAATTACAGCATAAATTTCTTGATTGCCCCACTATATCTTTCCACAATTTGTAGTGACTTGGTATTTAACTGGTAAGTATGATAGCATTTCTTTCAGGAAAGAGTGATACTTCTGTAGTTGGGAATCAAGATTTGTTTCCGAATCAGGAAACAACACAGGAAAACAGGTCTTACACCACCACTGCCTGTAATGAATTCAAAGACAATATTGCAGGATATTTAGAATGAACAGCTGCTTCAGTTAAAACATCTGTTGTTTAAATCTTCAAAGCAGTCTGTTTGACATTCACTGCCACAGGGTACCCAACCATTTCCAGAAAAATAATGGAGTATCTTTAAACAAATGTAACTTTCTCTGACAACTATGAACATCCATTTCATGTGTGTGAGAAGCATTGTGAGCCACCTCCTGTGGGAAAGTCTGCTATCAAAGTATTCTGAGTTTCTTAGCCTCAACAAAAGCCCAGGAACATGGAACAACAGTCTGTGCCATGGTATCTTGTTTGTAGAATGTAACACTGCGAAGTTACGTATCAGAATGATAATTAATGATCCTTAGGAAAAAAACCCCGCATGTATGATATATGTCGAGAGCAGAATGTCAGAAAGTTTGCATAAATGGCAAGACTTCTTGAAGTTACCTTTGAACATGCTGTTGCCACAAAACAAAACTAAACCTCAGAAAAATGCCAATTTGTTCTCATTTGCTTTATGCCTAGAACTTGCAAGTAGCTTCTGGTGCTTTTTGAGGTGTTTTTTCTGGTTGCTTTCAGTTATAGAGGATCGTATCAACACAGATTATTAACATCTTGAGATATTTGCTGTATCTCTCACTGAAACAAAAACTGCATACGACAGCTTAAATGCCAGCTTGTAACTACAGCCAAAAGTCTGTTCTCTGAACACAGCAACTGGAAGTATACTACAACCTACCATTCCAGATGAACTTTAATTAAGTTTCAGGATATGATTGCCGCCACCCAATGAGGCAAATATTTTATCTCTTCTAGATTACAGGAACTGATGATGAACCTGACAAATTATTCAAACTCTATCCAGACTGGTAGTGCTTTATTAGATTTCTTAAATAAAAGACATATAGAAACCATTTCTTTTTCTGAATTTCATTTATAACAGAGGATCCCAAATGCTTTGGGCAGCTGAAAACAATAAAAGAATTATAGTAGCACAAATGAATCCCAAATAACATTATTAATTAAATACAAGTGGACATGCTGTTCCTATGAATCCTTCTCAAAATTTCACAGGACACAGCAACTAGCACTACCTGGCTGAATTTTTTAAAAGAAGTCTACTTTGTGCCTGCCCATTTCAACCCACATAGTAGTTAATGTACACAGTTGGAGTTGTAAGAACTAGCTACATACACAACTTGAAATCTTCGAAGTTTTCAGCACTAGAGGAAGACTGGGAAATGAGGTGACATACAAGAACAAGCCTAATAAATGCAGTACAAGCAACAGGATTTGGCTGAAAGATTAGCACAACCTAAGTCATGGCATATCAAGTACGTTTTTGACAGTTAAGAGGATTGAAGCATCAAAAATGAAAATGCAATAGCGCTGTTGGTCTGTGAGAGATGCAAAAGCTGCAGTTATTGTATGTATTCCTACAATCCAATAGCATGAAATTATATTAAGATGGAAGCATAAACTATGGTCTTTTAAGCTCTTAAGCATCTGTTTTATTTCATGAATTTATTGTAGTTCCAATGACATCTCAGGTCAATGGCACTTACAGGTGATCCTCCCCAGGAAGAAGGATTTCCTATATTAATCTTCCACAGATACTTAAAAATATGGAAGGAGTTTGTTATTACCAAGCTTGACTGGTGTTTTTTCTAAAGTAACAAAAATGATGAACAAAAATCCAAAACAATCACACGAGCTATGAAAATTCTCACATTTTTACTTCACTACCTGTTTAATATTTGTTCTTCCATGTGCAATAAATGACTTTTATTTCACACAGTAATGAATTTCTATTCACATATATATTTATGTATGAAACTAAATGCTTCATATATTCATTAATTTTGTAATTTTAGGAGCTAGTAACTCTGAGACACACTAATCAACTTTTCCATTTTGTGTGAAAAGTAATTCTTTAATGGGCAGTAATAATTTTCTCTGTGTATTAAGTCACAAAATGTGTTCTGAATCCAGATTTATTTAATTATAGACCCATCTTTATAAACTTCAGCAACAGTTCTTGCATATTCACACTCTCCTTATTTCAGTCTTTACTGAATCAGACCCTAAAATGGTATGCCCTAATAAGTTTCTTGGTTCTATTATGCATTCATCCCAAAGTGCATCTGTTCATCTGTACTATAGAGACAAGGTTTTGAGAAGTAGCAGTAAGCAACCTTCAAGCAGGACAAGGGCAGCATTATAGCCTGAAGCACAAACGAAAATACATCAGACATACCACAGATCTGTGTAAGGGCTTTTAAAAATGGTACACCTTGAAGCATCATAGTTAGTCCAAGATCGTAAAGATGAAGAATCTGTCTGATTATGTATGCTTAGCCAAGATTACTCAGTACATGGTACTTCCCATGGAAAACAGAAAACATCACAAATATAATTTACTTTTGAAGTCTGAACAAACTTACATGGGCATCAAATGGGCAGTCACAGACAACTATACTAAACGCATACACTCACATCATCCAGGGAAGCAGTCCAGGCTGAAAGAGGATCCATCATCTTGCACCATCTATAACTCTATAAGGGACAAATTAACCATTTCTGACTAAACAAACAAATCTGGCCACAAATATGCTCCTAAAATTGGGCTTCTGTCTCTGGAAGGACCTGGTCTGTGATAGGACTTTTACTTCATGAGGGAAAGCTTGCTTTCATTTTCTGTGCCTGAAGACACTACATTAGCATCTATTCCCCATATGAATTGTTTACGTAGTTTGCAATTAATTTGATCCCAGTCACCCTGTACAGCCTACTTAGGTGACTGAAATTTCTCCTGTGAATACAGATAAGCAATACTAGATTTAAACATGAATTATATTGCCTTTACAGTGTTTGACTTGTTTTCTTTCCAGTTGAGCTAAACTACTATTTCATACTATTTAATAAAGAAAATATGGAACAAATCTTCTAGTTTAAGAGTGAAAAATATACCACAATAAGCCAAAATACAGAAGGAAGGAAAGCCCTTTATGATCCTGGCATTCACTTCTTATCTACATTCACATTATCTTCTGCCTCCATTTTCTCAAATGCTAGGATTTCCTAGCATTTGAGTTCTAATCCTTTTGCATTAAAAGTTGAAGGCAATGAGATATTTTACTCTATTTTTTTCCAATAAAAATTCAGTCAAAACAGCTGTCTTACCAAAAAAAGAATTGCTTTTCATAAGTCATCACAAATTTCTATTGAAGCTATAATTTTCTTGAAGAATTTATAAGCTTTTTGGTGAGAATGAAAACTTGTTTATTCAATAAAAGTGAACATTTCTAATGGAAACATAAATAATTGCATACTTCTCTCTTGAAAAAAATATATTGCTTTGAGAACTGAATCGTGTCAATTTGGTTCTCTTGACTCTGCGTCTCTTGAGTGAATTCTCTGGTAATACAGCCAGTGAAACTTTTTCTATTTTTAAAGTATTCATAATGTCTCTGTCCCACGTAAATATGTTGGCATCTGTAAAAATCGAGCTCACTGCAATCTCGCCCTTATGGTACTTCTCCCACCTGGCCACATATCCTCATAAAACTAGATATAAGGTTAACATTGAGATTTTTTCACCTCATAATCAAATTTAACCAACAAGTTAAAAAATTATAACAAGTGTCAGAGGGGAGAGGGGACCAGAAGAGAGAATACTGTACAATTCAAGGCTCCCAATGGAGCCAGAGCCACCTTCCTGCCTAAAATGCAATTCTTTGTGAAGTCACCAGGCTTAGAAAGCTCATGCAACACACAAGAAATATACATTTTCAGAGTGGATGCTAGAAAACATGCGATTTCAGAGAACACTAACCTAGAGGCAGCTATAAAGTGCCATTTGATTGCCCAGCAGACAACTATAAATGGAAAAACAGAGGAAAGAAAACCTTACATTAAGGCATATGACTTTATGTTCCAAATTAGGGGGCCCTGCCTACAGCCAGGTGCAAGAGAATGACAAATGAGTTTATTGAACTGTGTGGATTCAATGGCCTGGCACAAGAGAATCACAAAAGCCCTGGTAGATACTGGTGTACACTGCACCCTATTGCCATTGAATCATGAAAGGACAAAATCCTTCACTATTTCTGGAGTGATGGGGGGCGTCTCAAGAAATTACTGTGGTGGAGACTGAAGTATGCCTAACTGGTAATAAGTGGGAAAAGCACCTCATTGTGTCTAGCTCAGATGCCCTGTGCATCTTTGGCATAGAGTATCTTAAAAGAGGTTACTTTAAAAACCAAAAAGTGTTTTAATGGGCCTTTGGCATAGCAGGTGCAGAAACTGAGAATATTAAACAGCTGTCTGTCTTGCCTGATATTATAAATAATCCTTCTCTTATGGGCTGGTGAAGGCTTAAGACCAATACGTGCCAATTGCCACACAACTGTGCATTGACAACAATATTGTACTAACCAAGATGCTACGATTCTCATTCATAACCAGATCTGTCAACTGGAAAGCAAGAAGTGATGAGCAAAACTTACTCACCTATTAGCAGTCCTATATGGTCTGGGTGAAAATCCAATAATGAATGGACATTAAGAGTGGACAATTGTAGTGTGCATGAGGTCACACCACCACTTAGTGTTGCCATACCAGATATGTCAAAGCTTCAATATGAACTGAAATCAAAGACAGCTGAGTGGTATGCCACAATTGGTATTGTTAGTATTTTTTTCTCTATTCCTCCAGCAGCACAGTGCAGACAATAGTTCTCTTTTCCCTGGTCGCGGGTCTAAAATACCAGGAATTGACGGCCCCAGAGGTGGAAACACAGCCCTTCCATTTGCCATGGACTATCGAGACTGCACTTGAGAAGGATGAAGCTCCAGAATATTTGCAATGCATGCTCTACACTGTAGCTGGGGACAATGGTCCTACCTTGAGCTTCTGGTAAAAAGCACTAGGAGAGACACAAGGTTCACCCATAGTATTCTGTAGTCAAGGATAGAAAGGTTCTGAGGTTAACTACACTCCAACTGAAAAAGAAATTTTAGCAGCATGTGAAGGATTTAAAGCTGCTTTGGAAGTGCTTGATACTGAAGCACAGCTTCTCCTACTGACCTGATTACCATAAATGGGCTAGATGTTTCATGGTAAAAGGTTTCTTCTACTCATCATGTCACCGATGCTACATGATGTAAATGGATTGCATTAATTACAGAGTGAGCCCACATAGGAACCTGTAATCATCTGGGAATCTTAGAAATAGTCACAGACTGGCCAGAAGGCAAAGACTTTGGAACAGCACCAAAGGCAACATGTGGAAGAATCCCTGTCATATAATCGCTACTAGAGAATGAGAAACACTATGTGCTGTTCACTGATGGATCATGCCATCTTGTAGGAAACTATCAAAGACTGCAAGCTGCTGTATGGAGCCCTACACAACGGGTCACAGAAGCAACTAAAAAAAAAGATGAATTGAGCCAATTTGCAGAAATGAAAGCTATACAGCTCATTTTAGACATTGCAGGATGAGAAAAACTGGGCAGTACTGTACCTTTATACTGATTTATAAAGGGTAGCAAATGCTTCCTGGGGATAGTTAAAGCAGTGGAAATGGAACAACTGGCAGCACACAGTTAAACTGTTTGGGCTGCCACATTGTGATGGGATATAGCTGAGTGGCTAGTGACGTTAGTCATAAGGGTATGTCATGTAGATGCCCACATACTCACCAAGAAAGTCACTGAGGAATATCAAAACAACCAGTAAGTGGATAAGGCTGCTAAAGCATTCCAATCAGATTCGGACTGGTACATAAAGGTGAACTATTTCTAGCTTGGTGGGCCCATGACAGTTCAGGTCACCAAGGAAGTGTTGCAATTGGTCTTGTGACTGAGGGGTGGATTTAGTCTTGGATGCTATTGCACAGTTTATCCATGATTTTGAAACATGTGCCACAATTAGAAAAGCTAAACACTTAAAACCTTTGTGGTGTGGGGGACAGTGGTTGAAATATAAGTATAGATAGGCCTGGCAAATGACTACATCACACTCCCTCAAACCCATCAAGGTAAGCACTATGTGCTTACAACGGTGGAATCAACTACTGGATGGCCAGATACATCCTGTGTTCCATGTGACTGCTCATAACACTATCATAGGCCTTGAAAAACAAGTCTTACGGTAGCATGGCACTCCAGAAACAAATCAGATGACCCAAGGAGGTGGTTGAGTCACCTTCCCTGGAGGTGTTTAAAGGACGGGTGGATGAGGTGCTGTGGTGCATGGTTTAGTGACTGATAGGAACGGTTGGACTCGATGATTCAGTGGGTCTTTTCCAACCTAGTGATTCTGTGATTCATTTAAAAAACAACTTCATAGACACCTAGGCCAAAGAGCACATCATCAAATGGATAAAACATATATAGTGTTATGCACTACCCTCAGGGAAAACTGAACTATATGATGGATTGTTTAAAATTACCGTGAAAGCAAGGGGGGTGTCACATTTCAAAAATGCGATAAGTATCTGGCAGAAACCACCTGGTCAGTTAATACCAGGGGATCTGATCTAGCCAGTCCTGTTCAGTCAGATTTTCCATATAGTAGGATGGGATAAAGTCCTTGTAGTTCAACATAGCAATTTGTGGGCGAAAACAGTCTGGGTTTCTCCTGCTTTGGCCAAAGGCAGACCCATTCATGGGATTGCTTTTGAACAAGGATTTGATCACAGTTAGAGGGTAGTGCTGAAGTATGGTGAAGCTCAATGTGTACCTCAAGGAAATCTGATTCAGAGAATGCTCCATTTTAAGTTTATTTCTACATAATACTGAGAGTGTTAGTAACCATTTTTCAGGAGAAAGAGTTAGCTTCATCATGTGGCATCCAGTCAAGTCCTTGAGGCTGACATCTCTAAACTGCAGCTTAGGGGCACGAACCACAATGAATCCTCACATCATCCTTCTTGTCCTGAGAGACTGCTGTAATGGGTAGAGACCCACAATAGTGATCTTAATGAACAGTTGTGTAGATAAATCACAGATTGGTGATATCTCTATATATATGCATGTATATTTGAAGATACACATATCAGTAAATTAAGCATGTGTGATACTGCTTAATATTTATGGATGTCACCAAAGTAATGGGGCACTGGTATGCAGAAAGCCTATTGCTTATATTGATCCCTATAGAAACCAAGGAAATCAATTAAGGTGAGTTGGTAGAATGTGTAAGTCAAAAGGGCATAAAAGGGTTGCACATGCAGGGAGTAGCAGGCAGGATGGGTGACCCAAAACTGGCCAACAGAATATTCCATCATAGTATAAAACAGAGAAATCGTGAAGGTCAAGTTCTCTTTTCTTCAAATGCCATCATCTAGTAAGGATCTCATCTGTCCCTGTGTCCCCTGGTCCTGACCTATATATTCCTGAACACAGTTTCTGAGTCCAGCTCCCCTCCACCACTGAGTCCAGCCCCAGACTTTTTTTGTACTTGTTCTGCAGTGTCAGCGGTGATGTATAGTCATCAGGGTGTTTGATATTGTATGATTGTATATATTTTATTATTTTCTTATTAATATTATTATTCCCCTTTTTACAATTATTGTTCCAGTAAAGCTGTTTCAGTTTTAGTTTCCAGCCCACAAGTCTTGCTCTTTCATTTCCCTTTCCCCTCTCCCTGTGGGAGGGAACTGGGACTACACCAGCCCTGTGTTTAGCTGCTGACCAAGCTGGGGTAGTGGGTAGCTAAACAGGGAAGCACATGATTCATTATACCACTTCTCTGTGCTCGAGGGACTTTTACTATGCACATGTATGATTCAATAGAAAATCCATGGGGTCAAGTTTCAATAAGTTTATATATCAGGCAATGATTAATAATGTAAGGCTGATTCAGCACTGCTGGTGTAAACTACACTGCAGATCCACAAGCACATAAGTCAAAAGAACAGATACTTATCATAATTGCACAGACATGCCTAAAGCAGCGCAACAGGCAAAAATTATCTAAATTAGTCGTGCCAGAACATTTCAAGACATTGGCATATCTAAATTAATTGTCCTGCATCCTGCCTGAAAAAAAAAAAAGTTTAAATTGCTAGTGTCAAAGTTAAGAATTAAATGAAATAGTTGCTGAGTTTACTGGGTTCTGACTGCTAATAAACAAGTTATCTGGGCAATGCTTGTAAATTAAATCTGCCTAACAGTGTCAACGTTGTTTAAGAACTTTTTTATTCTTGAAGACTTGAGAAAGAAAATGCAGTAACAAGTCAGAAATAGCATAAAAGAAAGCTTTCTTCTTGAGATAATGGATGAAACATATGCTAATGCTCTTCTACTCCATCCTGTTATCAGTTTGCCGCCGGAAGGGTCTCAACTGTTGACAAGAATATCTTCCCTTGAGATATCCCAGGCCAGGTTTTCAAGAATGCTGTTCTGTGGCTTAAATGTGCTCTCACCTCATGCTGCTCTGTGTTGTTATTATGTGACTCACAGAAAAGCAGTGGTTTGACAGAATGGAAAAGCAGAGAGATCTTGTATCCCACCAGCCTACACAAATCTGATTTATCTGGCATGCTCTTGCTAATAAAAGTTTTAAGCTTGCATTTCTACAGCTCTGAAGAATTTATTTTTTTCCTTCACAACAGCACTGCTTCTGTTTCTTCATTAAAACAAGCATCTTTCAGCATTGCAGAGACTAGCATCAAGGCACAGGGAAAACTGGTACAAAGTTATCTTCTCATTTTCCACTGAGAAGTGGAGGTGAATATCATTTTCAGGTATGTATTTCAGCAGGGCATGTGAGCATCTGACAATCCCAGCTAATCCGCTTTGAAATAAACTGGTATGAGATTTAGCAATGAGTGATTCAGGAATTTGTTTCCCTGTGGGCAGGTTTGCACTCTATCACAGCTCATGTACTATTTCCAGAGTCCCATGCTTTTCAGGAAAGTAATGAGACCTTTTTTGTTGACTCACTGAAAGGACACTGAGACATAAGTGGGCTGTGTTACACCATTCTTTTTGTTTGAAATTGCTTCTAAGTAAGACACTTCAGCCAAAAGAGTTTTGCCAATTAGTTGCCCTTGGCTGACAGGAAGAAATACAAGCATGCTGTACAATCATTTAAAACATCTTTAACACCTCTCTTCTGACACCTACCTGAAGGTGCATCCCATTACAACAAAAATACTATGTTGAGTTTGTGTATCAAAGTGAATGATGAGTTCAGTTTGATCCACTTGAATCTACAGAAAAATTATTTTATGTTGTTCTGCTAAACACTCATAAACTACAGCTCATTATTCCTCTCTTGCTGTACATTCATATTCTGAGTATAGAACACTGGCACACATTCTGGATGATATTTAGATTACTTTGGTCTACCCTTAAAATTATTCAGTGTTTAAGATGGAGGTATTCTTTCCTACATCCAAATGAATTATGCCAAAAGAATTCAACATGATTAATGGTTTTACAGTCAATACCAAATTAAGTACAAATAATTTACTACTTATTGTAAAGTGTTGCTAGTTTATCCCTCAGTAATTTTTTATTCATACATATACACCATTAATTTCTGCACCATCAGTATAAACAGAGTGATAAAATACAAAGGACAAGTATGAAGAATAAAATGCAGAAGTGCCAAACAGTACCACTAAGCTATCTCTTGTTCCTTTTTAAAGCACTTCATAAAAGTCATTCCTTAATCTATTTTCTTTACATCTCATATTAACCAGTCCAGATGAGCACTGGCTGGCAACTCATGACCACCTACCTCCCACCTCCTACACATTCTTAATCAAGACCTTTTACTCAGCCTTTATGTTTAAAAAGTCACTGATCTGCCAGCAGGACAAGGATTTATGGGTAAAGTTTCTTACAGTACCCATGACTTACTTGTTTATAGGATATGCTGTTAGTAACTAAGTCTGCAGAGGCCCTTAGTACCAATCAAACACTGGCTGCCCACAGCTTGGGGCTGACTCCACACAAGAATCACGAAAACAAAAAAGCTATTAGTTAGCTTGCCTTCTCAAAAAATGGCAGCTTCCTCCCCCACAGTCCAAGGAAGGAAAAATATGGATACAAGCATATCCACATCCCATGGGATATCATAGAAAGTCAGACATTCATGACCCCAAAGCTGCTGTTACATTCAAGGCAGGATTTGTCACACTAGTATAAAGCTCTTGAAAAGCTGGCCAAGTTTTTCTGAGGAGGAGGGGACACAGGAAGAAGCATCTGAAGTGTTATAAATGTGGGGTTTGAGTGAAAGGAATAAACTGAGCTATAGTGGATAAAACATTGGTTACTTTTTTTCTTTTGAGAAGTGCACAGACAGACAAAGCCTTCAGAGCTAAAACCAAGACAGACAAGTGACTAAAGGCGAGAGAGGCAAGAAAGCTTAAACAGATAACAGATACTTAGCTTATCAGGCTTGGTTCTAATTTTTAGAAATGAGAGATGACAGGGAGGATCTCCTATATAAAGTTGGATTTTCCAGAACAAATAAGCAGCCAGCAGGGCCCATTGAGACATCACCCTTCAAACAGCAGCTTGAACAGGCTGCACAAGGGGAAACTCAAGACACTTTCTCTTGCCCTATTCAAGATTAAGGGAAATGGAGAAGTGAGAGACACAAGAAGCTAAGTGTAGCCACATAAGCTCAAAAGGCAGGTCCAACTTAGTCCTTA
Organism: Clamator glandarius; assembly: GCA_033459285.1. Lineage (NCBI taxonomy): Eukaryota > Metazoa > Chordata > Aves > Cuculiformes > Cuculidae > Clamator > Clamator glandarius. The sequence continues at coordinate 1,562,115 of JAUNZM010000072.1, read as the reverse complement.
TCTTGATTTTACAAAATGGGGTGTTAACTGTTCCTTAGGGAGAGAATGTAAAAAATCAGTCAGAACAAAACAGATTGGGAGAATGTGCCAGCAAAAGGACTGATTTCATACAAACAGGGAATTTTGAGCAAAACTTCTATCTGAGACCAATGTGTAGTAAAAGCCAGTGTAGAAAGTTCTTGTTGCATTTCCTCCATGCATACTCTTCCTTCCCCACTTTCTTCTCTCTTTCCTTCTCCTGCCAGTTGCCTTTTTTCAATACTGCCTTAGCTTAATACATCACATATGTATCTTTTGCAGCACAGCTATGAACCCAGGTATACCTTAAATAGCCAACATTCACTGCAACTCAGACTACAGGGTGACCAAGAAGACCTAAAGTGAAGCTCTCTACCATCAGTGATATGCAAGAAGAAAAATAAGAAAATAATGCCTGGAACAGCAACAAGGTTGCCAGTTTAGCTATGTTTATCTCTCATCTTCCATGTCTTTTCTTATTTTGCCCTCAAGGACTTAATGATCGTCACTGGAACAGTGCCAGGCTGTCTCAATGATTTTGTTCCTACTTCCCAAAACTGCATTCTAAAGCTTTAAAAGTGATCTAAGTATTTTCTTTCTGTAAAAAGTCCCTAAATGTAAGGGGAAAAGGATTAACAGACATTATAAAACCCCAGAAATCTTACTTAATATTTGATATTCTTCATGTTTTAATACTCTTTATTTGTATCTTCAATACAAGATCAAAAAAGGTTTCAATAGGACCTGTTAGCTACCTGCTAAAAACAGTATAGCTTGTAGGGTTCTTTTTCCTTGCTCATATTTGATAGGAATGGTTGGACTCGATGATCCGGTGGGTCTCTTCCAACCTGGTTATTCTAAGATTCTACGTTATAACATATCGTTGTAATTCTGTATACCTGCCTTTCAACACAGCAGGGACTAGACTTCTGAAAGGCCACAACTCCCATGTGGCAAGTCAAAAGGAAGTGGCCAAACAGCAGCATCAGATGTTACTATTATTCTTAGTAGCAGAACTTGTATACTGACACCTTCTGAGGCTCTAGTGGGAAAAGTTTTAGTTTGGGTAAGTTCATGTAAGCCTTTGCCATGAAAGTTGCTTGCCAGATGCAGTCTGATGCTTTGTCAGAGACTGCAACAGGCAGTTTGACCACACTGTCAAACTCTGAAGAGCCAAAGTAGTTGATCGAGTAACCTAGTAAGTTGCAATGCACATATATTCTAGAGCATCACATGCAGAGAGAAGGTTGGAGTCTTGAGGTATTTCCATTGTATTGGTTAGAGATTTTAACCATGAGAATGCACTTAAAAAATGTCAGTGCCACAGATTCTGTGAACTTCATAGAACCATAGAATCATTAGGTTGGAAAAGACTTTTGAGATCATCAGCTCTAACCTTACCTGTATACTACCAAATCACGTCCCCATGTACCTCATCTACCTGCTTTTTAAACACCTCTATGGATCATGAGTCAACCACCTCTCTGGGCAGCCTTTGCTAGTGCTTGATAACCCTTTCTGTGAGGACATTTTTTGTAATGTCCAATCTAAGGGAAGTCTCCTGACACAACTTGATACCATTTTCTCTTGTCCCATCACTTATCATGTGGGAGAAGAGACCAACACCCACCTCCCTGCAATGTCCTTTTAGGTAGCTGTAGAGAATAATAAGGTCTTCCCTCAACTTCCTCTTCTCCAGGCTAAACAACCCCAGCTCCCTCAGTCACTCCTCGTAAGACTTGTTTTCCAGTCCCTTCACCAGTTTCTTCGCTCTTCTCTGGACATACTCCAGGATCTCAATGTCTTTTTTATAGGGGCCCAAAACTGAACTCAATATTTGAGCTGAGGCCTCACCAGTGCAGAGTACAGAGAGAGAATCACTTCCCTGGTCCTGCTGGCCACAGCGTTTCTGATACAAGCCAAGATGCTGTTGGCTTTCTTGGCCACCTGAGCACACTGCTGATTCATGTTCAGTTGGCAGTCTTTCTCTGCCAAGAAGCTGCACTAAGCCTTGTTAAACCTCAGCCCATTGACCTCAGCCCATTGATCCAGACAGTTCAGATCCCTCTGTAGAGTCTCCCTATCCTCCAGCAGATCAACAACAATTACTCCCAGATTCATTGTCCTCAAACTTGCTAAAGGTGCATTTGATTCCCCCATCCAGGTCATCGATAAAGATATAGAATCATAGAATCATAGAACAGTTTGAGTTGGAAGGGACCTTAAAGATCATCTAGTGTCAACCTCGCTGCCGTGGGCAGGGACATGTCCCAATAGATTAGGCTGCCCAAGGCCCCATCCAACCTGACCTTGAACACCTCCAGGGATGAGGCAGCCACAACTTCCCTGGGCAATCTGTGCCAGTACCTCACCACCCTCATAGTGAAGAAATTCTTCCTTATGTTTAACCTAAATCTGCCCCCCTCCAGTTTATACCCATTACCCCTAGTCCTATCACTATGAGCCTTTGTAAACAGTCCCTCCTCAGCTTTCTTGTAGGCCCCATTCAGGTACTGGAATATAGCAATAAGGTCTTCTCAGAGCCCTCACTTGTCCAGGCTGAACAAGCCCAACTCTCTCAGCGTGTCCTCATATGGGAGGTGCCTCAGCTCTCTCATCATCTTTGTAGCCCTCCTTTGGACCCATTCCTACAGCTTCGTATCCTTCCTTTGCTGAGGATTCCAGAACTGGACACAATACTCCAGATGAGGTCTCACAAGAGAGGAATAGAGGTGCAGAATTATCTCCCTTGATCTGCTGATCACACTGCCCAGGATACAGTTGGCCTTCTGGGCTACAAGCACACATTGCCGGCTCATGTCGAGCTTCTCATCGACCAGCACCCCCAAGTCCTTCTCTGCAGGGCTGCTCTCAATCACATCGTTCCCCATCCTGTATTGAAACAGCAGAATGCCCTGACCCAGGTGTAGGACCTTGCACTTGGCCTTGTTGAACTCCAAGAAGTTTCCACAGGCCCACTTCTCCAGCCTGTCTAGATCCCTCTGGATGACATCCTGTCCTTCCAGTGTGGCAACTGCACCACTCAGCTTCTGCAGCCTTGCTGAAGGTACACTCTGTCTCACTGTCTATATCATTGACGAAGATATTAAACAGCACTTATCCTAGTATGGATCCCTGAGGGACACCACTTGTCACAGATCTCCATCTGGACATCGAGCCATTGAACACTACTCTCTGAATACGACCATCCAGCCAATTTCTTATCCACCAAATAGCCCACACATCAAATCCATATCTTTCCAGTTTAGAGAGAAGAATGCTGTGTCAAACCCTGTCTACCGACTCATGAAGTTGAGTATCCAGGGAACATCTCACCTTACTATTAAAGACAGAGGCAAAGAAGGCATTAAGTACCTCAGCCTTATCCTCATCCTTTGTCACTAATGTTCCCCCCGTGTCCAGTAAAGGATGGAGAGTTTCCTTGGTCCTTCTTTTGTTATTGATGTATTTGTAGAAGGATTTTTTATTGTCTTTCACAGAATGGGCCAATCTAAGTTCTAATTGGTCTTCAGCCCTTCTGATTTTCTCTCTACAAGATCTCACTTAATCTATGTAGTCCTCATGAGTCGTCTGCCCCTTCTTCCAGATCTCATATATTTTCCTCTTTTTCCTGATTTACATCCAGAGCTCTTTACTCAGTCAGGCTGGTTTCCTTCCCCACCAGCTCATTTTCTGGCACACAGGGATGGCTTGCTCCTGTGCCACCAGGAATTCCTTCTTAAATAGCGTCCAGCTCTCATGAACTCCTTTGCCCTTATGTCTCCCACTGAATTTGATTGAGCAGCTTTCTGAACACACCAGAGCCTGCCCTCCAGAAGTCCAACGTGGCCATTCTACTGAGTCACCACCTTGCTCTTCCTAGAACAAAGAATTCTATCATCTCATGATTGTAATGCCCCAGGCGTCCTCCAACTTTGCCTCAGCATTGCTGTCAGAAAGACAATTTAAGTGAAGAACTAGTTATGAACAATACTATTTAGAGAGAGATAATATATTGAAAATATATTATTGTTGTAATTTTCATGGTTCTTATAAAAGTGTTCAGATGTAGCAAATGCATGTGGCTGATCACCTTGTGGTTTTAAGGTGTAATTTTTCTAAGTCCTTAACCATTTTAACAACATAGGCCTTGGAGTTCTTCAATTAACTAACTGATTTTACACAGTTCCCTACTCTGAGGTTTCCTACACTTCTCTGAATCCTCTGCTACCAAACACTGCCAGGCAGAGGATCAGAGCAACACTGGCACTTTCTGTGTTCCCAGTAGACACATGGGTACATGAAATAAAGTTCTTTAAGGCTAGTGGGGTGATTCAGCATATCAGCTGGGGTACAGCAAGAGGCATCAGTCAGGCTCCAGACATTCCATTAACATGGGACTTCACAGTGGATCTAAAGCTGACACAACACGGTACCGAAAATCAAACCATCAGATTTCCCAGCGCTGACTTAGTGCTCTACCACTGCAGCTCATGACTCTTTCTGTTCTCAGTGTTAAAGAAGGAATTAATGTCTGAAGACAAAACTCTTTCAAGAATGCTGAGATTAACTTTAAACAAGCACATATCTATAGACAGGCCCACAAACTCTAGGCTATGTTTCCTACATTAATTTTGTGGAATTGGAGCTGGGGATAGGGATAGGGGCAGGGAAACAAACAGAAAAAAAGTCAGTATCCTCCACCTAATAATTGATCTAATGTCTGTCATAACAATTCCACTCTGGTACTTAGTACTCTGCTCTCTGCTGAGCTCCCACCTCTGCAGTGCTTAACATGTGTCAGCTGTTAACCAACAGACTGAAGATTGAGTCCTGCCATGGTCCTGAAACCGCTACTAGCACACAGCACCAACACCACTAAGAAATTCACTAGCAGTAGGAATATCTCTATACATCACTGCTTCACCTCTGAGTGTCAGACATACTGATATCCTCAGATATTTAACCAGCACATCCATTTAATTTAGTAAAAGAAAGAAGCATCCAGCTGTCTAGGGCTAGATTTAGGGCTTCAGAATTTGTTTGAAAAGTGTGACTGAGACAGAAGCCTGCCATCCTACTGAATAGCTTCTTTGGTCATTTTAATTGTATTAATTTGCCCAGGTATGTTCCACATTTTACAAAGTTGCCAATAAAATGGCGATGATTTCAGAGCCTATGAGAAATAAATTTCAAGCATATATACAGAATGTTAACTCCTACTGTAAATAAAAACATTTTAAAAAATCCCTTACCATTGGCAAAGTATAAAAACTGAAATTAATTGCTCTTCTCATCTACTTATTAAAATTAATTTTTATAAGTAATTAACATAATATATTATTCAGACCCTTGCATGCAGAATTAAGTAGGATGTAAAGTGAAGGTTATTTATGTAAAAAGATGCAACAGATATGAAAAACTGCTGTCAGTCCAGTTGTGTGGGTTGGCATTTCCTGTGTTTCCCCAAAGCATCCTCTGCAGAATAAGAAACTATCACTGGAAAGACATCTCCTTGAGCCTGCACCTTTGGGTAGGGTAGTGTCTTTTATTCTCTCACATATGCATGCACAAGGGAAATCATAGCAAATAGTAATAAGCATGCTGAACAAAAGACCTAATGAATGTGATCATTTGATAAATTTGAGCTGTCCTAGTTTACTGAACTGCACCTCACAGTTGTACTCTAAGAAGAGAAGTCCAAAACCTTAGAATGCCAGACAGATGGTCACTGAGATTAGCTAAAAAAAAAAAAGCTCCAGGGAGAAATATTAAACACTGGCCTCAGAAAATAATTTCTTTTTCTTTTAAATTGGATATAGGATAATTAGCCTGACAGCATATATATTGACAAGGAACAAGTAATAAAGCTGCAATCAATGTCTCACAGGTGTCAAATTAGCTTTAAACTGATGGGTACATATATACCTGTAAGAGATCACTATCTGTGCTGAGGTACATTTAAATTGCCATCACTACCTAGCACTGAACCAGAATGAAGGACTGCTGTAAAGCATCCTTTGCAAACACCATGTGCACCGGACAGTGCTGGAACAGAGTGGAAAGCCTTGGCATGAAGTGTTGAGTATGCAGCACCAGGCTGCTACTCTCCCATAGTTTAAATGCAACACCACATAGACCTCCACTCAACTGGCTAAAACACATTTCTTCATCAACATGTAATAGCTGTTAATACAACGTAATGTGCACATGGTTTTCAAAAACAACTTCTAAAGAAGTGTTTTGCTTCACACAGCACCAGTAGAAGAGGCCATAAAGCTCACACAAAGTAACACACCATCCCTACCCTTGCTCAATGCTTTTCAGCGTTTGAGTGAATCTCCCTTAGAGATTGACTCCCTGCTCAGGCACAGGGACCTTTCTTCCATATAGCCATCCCTACTATATGGATATACATTCAGATCATTGCTACATATTCAGACCAATGTGGAGCCTTCTACTTACACTACTACTTGAACTGTGAAGGAAAGATCTCTTTCCATAAAGATCAGTAGACATGTTTGTTTATCTCACAACACACATATGAAGTTTTCCCTTTCTTGTTCCAATAGGAAAACTATAGAAATTTCTTTGCACTATTTGTGGAGTAGTACAGCCAACTTTGGGTGCAAGAACAGAAAACATCTGTTTTCCTTGTTCTGGATCATGTCCCCCTTTGTTTTTCCTTCTTTAATTTCCAGATTCCTTTATCTCACTGATTCTCCTCCTCTGCAACAAAGATTGAAGACTTGTTTTCTTCATCCTCTAAGCAGTCCCTTGGTATTCAACTGTTTGTAGGAGTGAAATTGGTAATGCAAACATCTGTCTATCTGTTGTTTCACAACTCAGGGACTTGTTATCAAGTTGTAGGTCTTCCTTTCCTTAGAAGCATTCAAAAAATGCACAGGAATTTTATGCTAACAAACAGTTGACAATCAGATGCAGCAAGGTACAATGCATGGATTGAAGATACAATGCACAGATCCTGTTTGAACAGAGGACCTACACCTGCTCTTTGCCAAGAGGAAGAATGGGAACAGGATTTCCCAGACTGTATGGAGGGTACATGAAAAGGAATGATGAGAAATTTGCGAGGAAAAGACAAGAACTGTCACAACTCTGTCTGTACAGATACAGGATTCATTGGAAAAGACTGTCACTGCACAACAGACTGTTTTCTAATGTGACACCCTTACCTAGAACAGCTGTAGATGTCATTAAAAATATACAAGGCTTTCAGAGAAAAGAAAATGCTAAACAGCCTGCAGCACACAATGACAGTTACACAGAAAGAACAGAATGCAACTTTCACCTGACCCTCTGTGGCTTCTGGCTATGTCATTTATTCTTCTTTCTTTCAGCAAATTAAGAAACTGCATATACCTCCCTACTTTCCTTTAAGTGCCCCGTCATCTTGTGTCCTTGTTTTCCTCAGGCTACAGTGGTGGCTCAGAATTCTAATGAGGGACAGGATACTCTTCCCTGGGTAGGGAGATCTAAGTAATCAGATTGGTTGCTCCACAACTCCTGCTTTTATTTGCTGGGCATTGAGTTTTTCAGGTTACCTGCAGGTATTTCCTAGTTACTGGGAGCTATTAAGTATTAAATTCGTGATCTATCTTGAAGTGTTTCTTCCTTGTGTTATTTTGAAATGCAATTAGCAGTGCAAATAGGCAAGGTGGAGGAAGGTAGAATAAACAATGTATACTTCTTAGAGAAATTCATTGCGTTTCTTAGGACTGAGAAAGGTCATTGCATAGTAATTTCTTTGATTTTTGTTACAATAGTTTTAATTATACTCATCTTTTATGAATTCTTGAAAGAATAATTCTGAAATGTCACTTACATTTCTTCTTGCTCTCTATTAAAAGATATTAGGAGAGATTTAAGAGATTTAGGCTGGACATTAGGAAAAAATTTTTCACGGAGAGGGTCATTGGGTACTGGAAAAGGCTGCCCAGGGAGGTAGTTGATTCCGTGGAGGTGCTTAAGGCACAGGTGGATGAGGTGCTAAGGGGCATGGTTTAGTGTTTGATAGGAATGGTTGAACTCAATGATCCGGTGGGTCTCTTCCAACCTGGTTATTCTATGATGATTCTATTCATTTTTCCCTAAGCTGATAAAATCTCTCTTGCTGTCAGTTGCCCACCAAAGCAATTGTGATACTTCTTGCAGAAATATGAGAAATATGAGAAAACATGTTCTTTGCTTCCATTATAAGCATTTCTTGTACATTTTGCATATGCAAACATATTGCAACTAGGAAAAAGAAATGCAGGATAATTTGCAACTACATCTAACATGGCAGATTAAACTACGAATAGCACTGAATTTCCAAGCCATGTGGTGAACACAGTCCTTTCAGGTGTCAAAAAGCAGTACTGCAATGTTCTACAGGATCCTAAGTACTTGCACATCCTTTTCTCTTTGATATTCAGAACTTTCACATAGGACAAACCTGTAATTATTAAGATGATAGACTGCAACTTAGAATTCTGTGGTGCTCATTGTATGCTATTTTGAAAAAAAGACAAGCCTTTTTGGCACCAAAGCACCTAACTTTCAGGCACAGATGCAGCATTTGCAAAGAGTAGTGTAGAAGCTAAGTCTATTTGGAGAATTCAAAACAGCAACTGCATTGGCAAGGTCTGCTGAGGACCGTAAGGTGGTAAAGACTGGTCAATCTCATACTTTCTCATCTCTTCCTGATTTTGACTGCATGGATCTGAAACCTTTCCAGAATGCAGGCAGTTTCTGACCTTGACTCAGCAGGAAATCTCTAAACTGAAGAAAAATCACAGAATCACAAAAAAGTTTAGGTTGGAAAAAATTTTCAGATCATTGAGTCCAACCATAAATCTAACACCACCAAGTCAACCACTAAACCATGTCCTTGAGTGCCACATCTACATGTCTTATGAATACCTCCAGGGATGGTGACTCAACCACTTCCTTGGACAACCTGTTTGAATGTTTAACAACCCGTTCAGTGAAGTAATATTTCTTAATATCTAAACCTGCCCTATAGCAGATTGAGGCCATTTCCTTTCCTCCTATCACTTGTTATTTGGGACAAGAGACGAACAGTCATTTCACTACAACACCCTTTCAAGTAGTTGTGAATAGCAAGATTTTTTCTCATCAGCCTCTTTTTCTGCAGACTAAACAACCCCAGTTCCCTCAGCAGCTCCTCATAAGACTTGTGCTCTAGACCCTTCACCAGCTTCGTTGCCTTTTCTGGACATGCTTCATCTGCTCAATATCCTTCTTGTAGTGAGGGGCCCAAAACTGAATACAATATTCCAGATGTGGCCTCACCAGTGCCAGGTACAGGGGAGTAATCACTTCTCTGCTCCTGCTGGCCACACTATTTCTGATACAAGCCAGGATATTATTGGATTCCTTGACCCCCTGGGCACACTCCTGGTTCATATTCAGCTGATTATCAACCAACACTCCCAAATCTTTTTCTGTTTGGCAGCTTTCCGTCCATTTGTCCCATCTGTAGCATTGTGTAGGACTGCTGTGGCCCTAGTGCAGTACCTGACACTTACTCTTGTTCAAACTCATACAGCTGGCTTCATTCTATAGATCCAACCTGTCCAGATCCCTCTGTAATGATTCCTTCCCTCAAGTAGATCAACACTCCTGTCGAGCTCGGTGCCCTTTGCAAACTTACTGAGAGTGCGCTCAATCCCTTCATCCAGACCACAGATAAAGAGATAAAACAGAACCAACCCCAACACTGAGAGCTCATCCAACACTTGTGACTGGCTGCAACTGGTTTTAACTGCATCCACCACAACTCTCTATGCCCAGCCATCCAGCCAGTTTTCTACCCAGCAAACAGCACACCTATCCAAGCGATAGGCACCCATTTTTTCCCAGGAGAATGCTGTGTGAAACAGTGTCAAAGATTTTACTAAAGTCTAGGTAAACAAATTCCACAGCTTTTCTGTCATATACTAAGTGCATCATCTTGTTGTAGGAGGAGATCAGGTTAGTCAAGCAAGACCTGCCTTTCCTTACTCCATGCTGACTGGGCCTGATCATCTGGTTATCATGCAATTGCCACCTAATGGCAGACACAACGAGATGCTCCATAGCCTTCCCCAGCACCAAGGTTAGGCTGACAGGCCTTTAGTTCCCCATATCCTCCTTCGGCCTTTCATGTATATGGGCATGACATTTGCTAACCTCCAGTTAACTGCGACCTCCCCAGTTAGCCAGGACTGCTGATAAGTGATTGAAAGCGGTTTGGTAAGCATTTCTACCAGTTCCTCCAGTACTCTCAGATGGATCTTACTCAGCCCTGCAAACCTCTGTGTGTGTGTGTGTGTGTAAGTGATAAACCTGGTCGTTAACCCCCTTCATTTATGCATGTTTCATTCTGCTCCCCATCCCTGTCTCTGGGTAACTAATCTTACTATTAATGAATGAAGTGAAGAAGGCATTAAGTACTTCAGCCTTTTTCTTATGCCACTGTGTTTTCCCCCACATTCAATAAAGGACAGAGTTTCTCCATAGCTTGCTTTGGCTGTCAGTGTATTTAAAGAAACATCTTCTATTGACTTTTACAGCAGTAGCTGACTTAAGTTTTATTTGAGCTTCAGTCTTTCTAATTTTCTCCCTGCATAATCTCACATCTGTGTGGTTCTCCTGAGTGGTCTGCTCTTTATTCCTTATTATAAACTTTCTCTTTTTTCCTGCATTCCAGCCAAAGCTCTCTGTTCAGCCAGTGTCATCTTTTGGCATACAAGTACAGCCTGCTCCTGTGCCTTTAAGATCTCCTTCTTGAAGAATGTCCAACCTTCCTGAACTCCTTTGCCTTTCAGGACTGCCTCCCAGGGGACTCTGTCAGTCAGTCTCCTAAAAAGGCCAAAGTCTGAGCACTGGAAGTCCAAGATATTAGTTCTACTAATCCCACTCTTTAATTCTCCAGGGATTTGAAGCTTTATTATTTCATGATTGCTGTGACTAAGATGTCTTCCAAGCATCATGTCGCCCACAAGTCCTTCTCTGTTTGCAAATCGCAGGTCCACTGGGTCATCTTCCCTTGTTGGCTCACTCACCTGCTGTATCAGGAAGTTGTCTTCCAAACACTGCATAAACCTCCTAGACTCTTTCCTCTCTATTGTATTGTATTTCCAGCAGACATCTGCAAAATTTAAGCCCCTCATGAGAACAAGAGTTAGCAATTGTGAGGTTTCTCCCAGCTCAATATAGAATAATTTGTCTGTAAAGGATTCACCTTCTGCAAAATGAATGATCAGAAAGCACATTTGGGAAACATACATGGCTTTGTTTCCCATCTAGGCTCCGGTCACCAGACAGTTATTTGATTTGGTTTACTTTGTAAGAAGGACAATTCATATGGCTGAGGAAATCATAAGGGGTACCTTCCTAAACAGACAATTCACCCTTCTGAGAGGATAAATCCTGAGTCCCAGACTGATTTTCTTAAGATACTGTTTTTCTATGAAGCAGACTGTTTAGGAAACAAACCAGCCTACTGAGGACCTAGAACAAGAGCCATTGATTCTCCCCTCCCACAGAAGAACCACATGTAAGGGACAGCCTATGAATGGGGTATGAATCTCGTGACCTCATTTCAACATCCTAGGTCTGTACAGGAGCTTTAAAATGGTCAGACCTGTCAAGACTAAGGAAGTTTTGAGTCTATACAGAGACACATTGTTAAGCATCTGGAAAGGTTTAAAATCAAAGAAAGAAACAGCCATGAAGCCAAACATTAAGATGGAGCTTTTAAGGCTGCCATTTTGGAAGCTGCTGTATCCACTCTACCTTATCTTATTTGGGATAGAAATATGACTTCTAGCATGACTGAGCCCCCACTCTGCAAAACAGGAATAGCCCCTCACAGCACACTTGAGGACCGTGCTTTTAAACCTCTAAATTGCCCAGATAATTAATGGAAGACCACACATGTAGATCCAGAGAACAGTATGGTCCACATATTGCTTATTAAGGGCACATGTCATTGGTGTGCTTCTGTATAGAAGCTTCTTGCCCATATAGTTACTAACTATGTATATTAACCAACACATGTCTGAGTTCTCAGGCCAAAACCCCCTAACAATGACAAGAAAAGAAGTCTGCGCAAGAACTGCTGTAAAATTACTTAATGACAACACCTCAGTCTACTATGTAAAGGGAAGAGACTCACCTGGAGCTATTAAAATCTGTGTGTCATACAAGTATCTGATTGGAACAAAAGCATCATCATTCCTCTGCCTCAAGCTATTAAAATCTTTATGTCATACAAGTATCTGGATTGAACAAACACATCAGCATTCTTCTACCTCAGTTATATTCTTCAATCAGAGCCTCATATCACAGAAATAACCGGAAGAGATGGGAATACACTTATTCACAACATGTATTACTCTTCTGGTTTTTCCTTTGTACACCAAGTGGCAAGTCTAGCATTGCCTGAAAGTACCTCAGTACCATGCCAGGACATGACTGTAATAAAGTTCCAAATGACCTCCCTGAGGCAAGTCTTGCATGGCTTCATGTGGAGTCTGACACCTGCCTCCTGCTTACTAGTTACCACAATTTTGTTTTAATCGCTGTTAGTGTCTATTGTCCCTGAGTGCCACGGAAGCTGACACAAAGCAACTCTGCTTAACATGTCTGCTTTCCTGGCCTCTTGTCTAAAAGGTTGCATCTGTTCTCTGGAAAAAAAAAAAAAAAAAAACAACACAAAAAATAACATCTATCCCACTGCTAGACCCTTTGCCCTCTTGCTAACTGCAGAAGACAACCCATCCTGCTCCCCTGGACAAAAGACTCATTTTGGCACACACAAATTGCTCTGTCCCTATAACTGGTGCAGAAGAGAAAGATTTCTTCTGCTTCTGAATGCATTGGCCATTATCCCTAGTTACCTCCCTTTGTTCTATGGCTGCAATCTCTGAAGTTGTCTAGAGGAACTGCAGTCCAATTTCAATAGCAACTTAGCACCTAAAACTAGTTGACTGGTTTGAAACATCCAGTCAGTTAATTCATACTGTATAACATGCTATACCCTTATCTTCTAGCTTTTCCCAAGCTGTGCAGATTTATAGACCCTACCTAAAATCAGAAGATAAATTGAAAGTCTTGAGGGGAAATACTAGTAACAATCAAAGAAAATTGATCTCATCAGTATTTAAAGTAGTCCAAAAGGCCTGCAGTGTTCAATGGAGCTTATATCGAGGAGTTTCAAGACCAGCTAAAGCTGTCCAGCTATCTCACAGCTCTGTTTGGTTAGGTTTGCTTGTCTTTTTAGCCATTAGAGGCCAAAAGAAAGCCAAGAGGTATACTATAAGAGTCTGTGTATAAATAAACTGAAAATAAACTGAAATAACTGATCCCATTTGAAAAACTGCTAATCCTCCAGCAGTTGTTGGGGCAACTCTTGCCACTTTTGTGTCCTACAATGCTCTCTCAATTGGCCTGTGAATATCTTTGCTTCTGTTAAAGGAAAAAGGTTTTCTTTCCAGCAGACAAAAGGATGTGCAAGATTCTGCCAGGAAGTCTTTGAAAAGGTTTTCATTCCCTGCAATGTAACTTAATAGACATATAATAATAGCCACAGTGTGACTGAATGTCAGTTCTGCTTTGTTTAAGTTGAAACTTGCTCATTCTTACCTCTATTGCACAATAGGGGGCATTGGGCATTGGAAAGCAGTGGAGCTACCCAGAGACAGAACTAACAGCCAATCAGGCCCTTTAATTAGAAAGAATTTTGCTATTAATTAAATAAGCCCTCTCTCCATTATAAGCTTAGCATTTGCAGCTCAGTCAAGCTGGATGAAGTTTTCCTTTCAGTCTGAGCTGCCACCTTCCTTTGCTTTCCAAATGAAATTGCCACAACCATGCAGTTCTTCCCCTCATTCTTATCAAAGGCAGAAAGTTGATACTTGTTAGTTCAGAAATTGGTTTGAGCTCAGCCATGAAGAGATCCGTTTAATATTTAAGCCAGTGGCGCAATACATCCACATGTACTAATCCCTGTCATCTATAGCTAGTAAATCCTTGTACAAGCAGAGAATACTATATAACTAAAGAAATTGCAAATTAACCACTTCTAAATATATTTTAAATGCAAGTATTTTTGACCTATGTCCAAAATTGCTGGCAGGTCATTTGCAAATCTTTTTTAGTAATAGTTTTCTAGCTAGATTATAGAAGGCCATTGATCCTGGGTAATGAATATTCTGGTGTGTAACTGTACCTCAGCTGATAATGAAATGTTGTTGTGGTACCTCCTGGCAGCTATAGTTCTGCCACCTAGTGGTCCCTGTTTCATTTGGTCACCTGACTTTTTCATCTGAACTACATTTTCTATGAGGACTCACTTCCCATGTGACTGCTGCAATATCAAGGTTTTCTGAAGTGTGGGTAAGGAGATTAAGAGATATCCTAACAGCATGAGGAAGCAATAACATACCTTATGTCATGAGTCCAGGTATATTAATACTGGAGGCTTCATGACTAAAAGAATTCAATGTGTTCTGCATTTTTCCCAGAGAGTTGCATCTGATCGTGGTATGTAAAAAGTATAAACTAATGAAAGAAGTGTGTTGGATTTGGCTGGGGTAGAGTTAGTTTTCTTCTTAGTAGCCAGGAGGTGGCTATGTTTGTGGTTTGTACTAGAAAAAATATTGATAATACAGGTATGTTTTAGTTATTGCTGAGCAGTGCTTACATAGAGTTAAAGGCTCTTCTGTCTTAACACCGCCCTGCCAGCGAGTAGCCTGGGGATGCACAAAAATGTTATCAGGAGAAAAAGCCAGGATAGCTGATCCCAACTGAGTGAAGGGATATTCCATAATATATGGCATCATTATCAGCAATAAAAGTAGAGGGAATGCTGGCGGTATGGGGAGGGGAGCTGTTATTCAGGGACTGGCTGGGCATTAGTCAGTTGGTGGTGAGCAATTGTTTTCATTTGCATCTGTTGTTTTCCAGTGGTTTTATTTCTCTCTCTCCAGCCTAGCTGAAGTGCATTTCCAGCAATGCACGCATCATGGGCAATAAACAGGAGGAGTTGGAAGCTGTTGTAGGGCAAGAGGACTGTGATGGAGTTGCCATCATGGAAATGTGGTGGGACAACTTGTATAATTGGAGTGCAGCTATGGCAGGGCATAAACTCTTCAGGCAGGACAGGAAGGGTAGGAGAGGTGATGGGGTAGCCCTCTATGTTAGAGAGTGCTTTGATACCCTCAGGCTCAGTTATGGTGATGACAAGATCAAGCACCTGTGGGTTAAAATCAGAGGAGCCCACTAGAAGACAGGCATTGTGATGGGAGTCTGTTATAGACCATCCAGCCAAGAAGAAGCAGCTGATGAGCTCTTCTATAAAAAAACAGGAGTAGTCTCAAGATCGCTACTTCTTGTCCTTGTGGGAGACTTCAATCTTCCGGATACCTGCTGAAAGTACAATACAGCAGAAAGGAAGCAGTCTAGGACGTTCCTGGAGCACGTGGAAGACAACTTCCTCACAAAAATGGTGAGTGAGCCAACAAGGGAAGGTGCCCTCCTGGATCTGCTGTTTGAGAACAGAGAACGTCTTGTGGGGGATGTGATGGTTGGAGGACACCTGGGACAAAGCAATCATGAGATGGTAGAATTTTTAGTTCTGGGTGAGGTGAGGAGGGGGAATAGCAGAACAGTAACATTAAATTTCCAGAGGGGAGACTTTGAACTGTTCTGAAGGCTGGTTGGCAAAGTCCCATGGGAGACAGTCCTTAAGGGCAAAGGAGCCCATGAGGGCTGGGCGCTCTTCAAAAAGGAGATCCTAGCAGCTCAGGAGAAAGCAATCCTCATGTTCTGGAAAAGGGGCCATGGGGAAAAAAACAGCTTGGTTGAACAGGGAGATCTGGAGGGACATCAAAAAGAAGAGGAATGTCTATGAGCTTTGGAAGAAGGGACAGGCATCTTGGGAGGACTACAAGGAGGAAGTGAGATTGTGCAGAGTAAAAATCAGGAGGGCTAAAGCTCAACTAGAAATCAGATTGTCCAAGTTGGTGAAAGATAACAAAAAAATCTTTCTGTAAATACATTAACAATAAAAGGAGGACTAGGGAGTATATTCAGTCCCTATTGGATGTAGATGGAACAACTGTGACAAAGGATGAGGACAAAGCTGAGGTACTTAATGCCTTCTTTGCCTCAGTCTTTAATAGTAAGGAAAGTTGTTCCCTGTGTGTACAAACCCAGGAATTAGAGGAGTTGTTTCCTGTGTGTACAAACCCAGGAATTAGAGGAGCAGAACAAAGCTCCCATGATCCAAGAGGAGGCAGTTAAAGGCTTGCTTAGCCAATTAGACACTCACAAGTCTACGGGGGCCGGATGGGAACCATCTAAGACTATTGAGGGAGCTGGCAGATGTGCTGGCCAAACCCCTTTCCATCATCTTCCAGCAGTCCTAGAAGACTGGGGAAGTTCCACTGGATTGGAGGATGGTTGATGTTGTGCCCATCTACAATAAGGGTTTCAGGGAGGATCCAGCAAACTACAGGCCTGTCAGTCTGACCTCAGTGCTGGGAAAAGTCATGGAACAGGTGATCTTGCGTGCCATCATGAAACACATGCAAGAGAACTGGATGATCAGGCCCAGTCAACCTGGGTTCATGAAAGGCAGGTCTTGCCAGACTAACCTGATCGCCTCCTATGACAAAGTGACCCACCTACTGGAGAAGGGAAAGGCTCTGGACAGGGTCTTCTTGGACTTCAGTAAAGCCTTTGAGACAGTTTCTCACAGCATTCTGCTTAGGAAGCTGTCAGCCTCTGGACTGGACAGGTTCACCCTCTCCTGTGTGGAAAACTGGTTGTATGGCCGGGCCCAGAGAGTGGTGGCTAACAGAGTTAACTCCAGCTGGTGGCCTCCAATGGGATCTGAAAAGGCTGGACCTCTGGGCTGAGACCAATGAACATGAGTCAGCAGTGTGCCCAGGTGGCCAAGGAGGCCAATGGCAGCTTGGCTTGTATTAGAAACAGCATGGCCAGCAGGTCCAGGGAGGTTATTCTGCCCCTTTATTTGGCACTGGTGAGATCGCACCTTGAATACTGTGTTCATTTCTGGGCCCCTCACCACAAGAAGGATGTTGAGGCTCTGGAGCGAGTCCAGAGAAGAGCAACAAAACTGGTGAAGGGGCTGGAGAACAAGTCTTACGAGGAGCGACTGAGAGAGCTGGAGTTATTCAGCCTGGAGAAGAGGAAGCTGAGGGGAGACCTTATTACTCTCTACAACTATCTGAAGGGAGGTTGTGGAAAGGAGGGTGCTGGCCTCTTCTCCCAAGTGACAGGGGACAGGACAAGAGGGAATGGCCTCAAGCTCTGCCAGGGGAGATTCAGGCTTGAGATAAATAAAAAGTTCTTCATGGAGAGGGTGGTTAGGCATTGGAACAGTCTGCCCAGGGAGGTGGTTGACTCACCTTCCCTGGAGGTGTTTAAGGTTAGGGTGGATGAGGTGCTCAGGGACATGGTTTAGAGATTGGTGGGAATAGCTGGACTCGACGATCCAGTGGGTCTCTTCCAACCTGGTTATTCTATGATTCTATGATTCTGTGATTCAATGGCATGAGGTTTAAGAAGGTCAAATGCCAGGTCCTGCGCTTGGGGCACAACAACCCTATGCAGTGTTACAGTCTAGTAGAAGACTGGCTAGAAATCTGCCTGGAGGAGAAGGACCTGCGGGTGTTAGTTGACAGCCGACTGAACATGAGCCAGCAGTGTGCCCAGGTGGCCAAGAAGGCCAATGGCACCTTGGCTTGTATCAGAAACGGCGTGACCAGCAGCTCCAGGGAGGTTATTCTTCCTCTGTATTTGGCACTGGTGAGAACACACCTCTAATACTTTGTTCATTTCTGGGCCTCTCACCACAAGAAGGATGTTGAGGCTCTGGAGTGAGTCCAGAGAAGAGTGACAAAGCTGGTGAAGGGTCTTACGAGAAGCAGCTGAGGGAACTGGGTTTGTTTAGCCTGGAGAAGAGAAGGCTGAGGGGAGACCTCATTGCTCTCTACAACTACCTGAAAGGAGGTTTTAGAGAGGAGGGTGCTGGCCTCTTCTCCCAAGTGACAGGGGACAGGACAAGAGGGAATGGTCTCAAGCTCTGCTAGGGGAGGTTCAGGCTGGACATTAGTAAAAGATTTTTCATGGAAATGGTCATTGGGCACCAGAACAGGAGGTGGTGGAATCGCCTTCCCTGAAGGTGTTTAAACGGTGGGTGGATGAGGTGCTGAGGGGCATGGTTGATAGTAATGGTTGGACTTGATGATCCTTTGGGTCTTTTCTAACATAGTGATTCTGTGATTCTGTGATCTTTTGTTATTTTTCCCTTTTATTATGATTTATTATTATTATTACTAATACTACTATTATTACTACATTATAATTCTATTTTTAAAATTTCTTATCTCAGGCCATGAGTTTTCTCACTCTTACCCTTCTCATTTATTTCCCCCATCCTGCTAGGGGAGAGCAGTAAGTGATGGCTGTGTGATTCTTAGTTGCTGGCTGGGGTTGAAGCATGACAAGGAGATATTTGAAAGCTACAGCCATTCTACCACAGAACTTCGGCTTGGACTTGCAGTGTGTGGAACAGTATTGAGATAACAGTTCATGACTGGGCTCACCAGGAAATGGTCCCTGCATTATTCTTTCCTTCTATCTAAGGATATCCTCTAGGAATGAGGAAAATGTTTGTGTTGTATGTAAATCTAGAATCGAAAGCCAAACTCAGCAAGGAGTACTGTTGCAAAAAGAGAGTCACTTCACTATACACAAAGCCGAAGAAAACATTCAGCTAACCTGAAATATGTGACGGGTTAAAGATAAAAGTAGTTGTACTCCAATTAGCTTTTGGAAGCATCAGTATGCCTGAAAACTGGCTTTTGCATTTTTCCAGTTTGGTTCTTAACATTTTTCAAGCTTTCCAAATAATACGAAGGGAAAAAATTGTTTGATGTTCCACTAGGGGGAAGAGATTCTATTTCTGATGACAGCAGGATTTTCCAGCTACATAGTTTTAGGAGTGACTCTGACTCAAGGTGAAGGAATAAAACAGTATTTGCATTCCATCCATCTCTAATCAGTGCTAAAACTGTGCTTCTGAAGCCTTTACATTTTCTTTTCACTTTGATAAATATATAGATAGGGCACATATGTTAAAGAGATTTATTTTACCTTCATCTTTGATGAGCAAACTAGTTTCTGGGTTTTTTGAACAAGACTTTAAACACAGTTCCTATTTTAGACAGTAGGAATGACATGATGAAACCCTCAGTCTTAATGGCTGATATTTTCATCATAAATTCTTACTAAAATACTGTTCTGGCATCCTCAGAATTCTACACTATTTAAGGCAATGAAGAATTTATTCTCATGTTCATATCTAGTGAAGTGAAGTCTTGATCTTTCTAGTCTAATTATTTCTACTAGTTGTTACTACTAAATGCAAGAGAATATCAGGAAAAAAATTATCACAGCTAAGTAAAGTGACTGTCAGTGGTCCATTTGTGTCACCTGATTATCAAAATGATTTATGATAGTGAAATGATACATCACAGTTGCCGAAAAACCTTGTGATGCCTGTCAAAAAGCATACGTTTGAAAGAACTTTTAACTTCCTACATTTCCTTTTGCTCACTGTATTAGAAGGCTGTTGATTCATTGTATTAGGTTTTCTTAGCCAGTCCAAATTTCAATTCTTCTCTTTATCTGAACTCCCCTGTGCTCAAAAGCTGAGTATGCCAGAGAATGTCACTAAAGCTTGCATCAGCTGTGATTAAATAAAATAGCTGGACAGTAGATGGGCATCAGAGACCTTGGTTGCTCACACAACAGGTGCCACCTGAACCTTAATGTCACTAAGCAAGTAAACAATCTGCAGTGAAATTGGTGGTCAGGCTGATATCTTTACTAGTTTCAGACAAAGGCAGGGATCGTGAAAGTATGTGTACTGAGAGATGCAACTTTGCTTCCTAAGGCAGGAGAGCTTCTTGCATTAGCCTATTCGCAATTCTCCTAGGCTGCATTGTAAAGCTTTCTGGACTGTCTTAAACAAACATGTAGAAGCCAAAATTTAATGACAGCACAGAGATAAAGGATAGTTTTATACCCTTCTCAAGACTCTCCAGTCTAGCAACTGGATGAGATGCTGCTTGGAAGCTGTTGACTAAAGCACCTTGACTTAACCTGAAACAGAAAGGGTGTTGCCTCACTCATTAGATTGTTTATTGAAATCCTACCAAAGCAAAAACCTTAGATTGAGAACAGATGAAAACAAACTCAGTAGGAACCAGGTACTCATGTGAAGGGTCTCTTGAAAAACCTAACCCAAGACCAACGAAATGCCCAAGGCTTGTATTTATCTGATATAGGCTTAGGAAAGTTCATAAAACATACTTGTCCTTAGCTCAATTGAGAGAGTCCAGCGTGTACATGGGGAAAATGAAAGCAAGTATGTGAATGGTTTGCATGTGCCCATCTCTTTCTGCTGATGGAATGAGCCTCAAATGACTGACCCTCTGGCTTCAAAATCCCAACTTGGTGCATACCTGCAGTGGATGAATTCATACCTAGGACAAAGTACTTTGAGCATGAAAAGTGGGACTTTTTACATGAATAATTATACTGGAAGCCAGAAACATTTTTATCCTTCATTAAAGAGATGTGAAGAAAAAAATCTCATTTTGTGTAGACATTTCTGTCTATGTCTCATTGTAAAAACCTCAAGGTTCTCTGATTTTGCTGTATCAAAGAGGCAGCTTGCATACAAGCAGTATATGACTGGGATATGTCATGAAGGTTCCTAGTTCTAGCACCTGTTGTTATGGGAAGGTTAACTTTACTTATCTGTGGCCTCCCAGAATGCCTATAAGCATATGTAGATAAAATTTGCACTGCTTGACTTCATTGTGTCCCTCAGTCAGGGTGAACAGGTGGTGTAATCCAACCAACTCCTACCTGGAGGGAGCTTGTGCAAGAGATAGTGAATTAAGGGTGCCACATGGGTTGGATCATACTAAGATCAGAAAACCCACCAGGAACTCCCTGATGAGTTCACCAGATCCATATAGCACTAAACCTAAGCCAGAGTTCAAAGCAAAGTTTGATAAGCACCTATGGCATTAGCAACTCCAAAGAATATGTATGCTTGAGAAGATAAAGATAGTACTGGCAAGCCCCACTGAATCAGCATTCAATGGATACTACCTTCTTTCTAACTGAATAGTCACCAGAAATACAGAACTGAGAAAAACCTTCTTGTTTTCATTTACAGATAACCTGAAGAATGTAAAAAAGGCTGAACCAAGACTTACAAACTTCATCATAAGAAAGACTTATAAATTTCATCAGAAGAAGTGATGATGAGTCTCTGTAGCAACCAGACCTGGAATGATTGAATCTTGAGTGTTCTATAAGCTTAACTGTGTTATGATTGTTGTTTTGTTTGCATTACTAATTATTAAGTAAACAGACATGAAATGTTTTAAGAAAGTAAGTACAAGTTTAATTTGTGTTTTTATATTAGATATAATAATTGCATGGGTGTTCCATAAAGGTTATAATCAAAGACATAAGAAACCTCAAGCATGGTACAGAAAAACATAGCCTTTAAGCTGTTACAAGGATTCCTTAGAATGATGAATTGGACTCAGGTTACCACATGTCTAATGATACCAACAGTCCCTGTGGAGGTACTCCCTTTTTTGATTACTCATCTTGACCTAGAAGGAGCACTGCTAGCTTCAGGAAATGTAAAAAAATATACCATATTAATATCATGGAGAGGAATTATTTACAAATGTCATACTTAGCCTCCAAGTCTTAACTATGTCAACATATGGAATAACTCTGACTGCACTTAAGAACTTGAAAAAAGCTCCTAGAATCCAGGCACCAAGATAAAATTGACCAGTGATTGTACTGAGGTATCCTAGCTTGACCAGCCTACTTGACTGTTCTGAGGCTTACTCATTTCCTTTAAAAACAGTGTCAGGTATGTCAATGTAGTCCTCAATCTAATAACATATTTTATATGTGGACTGCTGCTGATCATAGAACATGTTATACAGAATGGGGAGAGAAATGGCCAACTACAACACCATTGCAGCCAGCCAGATTACAGAATTGTTTTGTTCTAATATTCATGAATATCCATGGGTACAGTTTATCTTAGACCTTTACGAGGCTCTAAGAATCACAGAGTCACAGAATAACCAGGTTGGAAGAGACCCACTGGATCATCGAGTCCAACCATTCCTATCAAACACTAAACCATGCCCCTTAGCACCTCATCCACCCATACCTTAAACACCTCCAGGGAAGGCGAGTCAACCACCTCCCTGCGCAGCCTGTTCCAGTGACCAATGACCCTTTCCTTGAGAATTTTTTTCCTAATGTCCAGCCTATATCTCCTCTGGCTGAGCTTGTGGCCATTCCCTCTCGTCCTGTCCCCTGTCACTTGGGAGAAGAGGCCATTACCCTCCTCTCCGCAACCTCCTTTCAGGCAGTTGTAGAGAGCAATGAGGTCTCCTCTCAGCCTCCTCTTCGCCAGGCTAAGCAACCCCAGCTCTCTCAGCCATTCCTCATAAGGCCTGTTCTCCAGTCCCTTCACCAGCTTTGTTGCTCTTCTCTGGACTCACTCCAGAGCCTCAACATCCCTCTTGTGGTGAGGGGCCCAGAAATGAACACAGTATTCAAGGTGCGGTCTCACTAGTGCCGAGTACAGAGGGAGAATAACCTCCCTGGACCTGCTGGTCACGCCGTTTCTGATACAAGCCAAGATGCCATTGGCCTCCTTGGCCACCTGGCCACACTGCTGACTCATGTTCAGTCGGCTGTCAACCAACACCCCCAGGTCCTTATCCGCCGGGCAGCTTTCTACGCAGACTTCTCCTAGGCTGTAGCTCTGCACAGGGTTGTTGTGCCCCAAGTGCAGGACTGGCATTTGGCCTTGTTAAACCTCATGCCTTTGGACTCTGCCCAGTGGTCCAGCCTGTTCAGATCCCTTTGCAGAGCCTCCCTACCCTCCAGCAGATCGACACTTCCACCCAGCTTAGTGTCGTCTGCAAACTTGCTAAGGGTCCACTCAATGCCTTCATCCAGGTCATTGATAAAGACATTGAACAGGGCTGGACCCAGCATTGAGCCCTGGGGAACCCCACTTGTCGCTGGCCTCCAGCTGGATTTAACTCCATTAACCACCACTCTTTGGGCCCAGCCATACAATCAGTTTTCCACCCAGGAGAGTGTGTGCCTGTCCAGAAGCTGACAGTTTCTGTAGCAGAATGCTGTGAGAAACTGTGTCAAAGGCTTTACTGAAGTCCAGGAAGACCACATCCACAGCCTTTCCCTCATCCAGCAGCAGAATCACTTTGTCATAGAAGGCGATCACGTTAGTTTGGCAAGACCTGCCTTTCATGAACCCAGGTTGACTGGGCCTGATCACCCGGTTCTCTTGCGTTATGATAGCACTCAATATCACCTGTTCCATGACTTTTCTCGGCACTGAGGTCAGACTGACAGGCCTGTAGTTTGCTGGATCCCCCCTCTGACCCTTCTTGTAGTTGGGTATAACATCAGCCAGCCTTTAGTCAAGTGAAATTTCCCCATTCAGCCAGGACTGCTGGAAGATGTTGGAAAGGGGTTTGGCAAGCACATCTGCCAATGTTCTCCAAGAGCTCCCTCAATGCTCTTCGATGGATCCCATCCAGCCCCATAGACCTGTGAATGTTTAATTGGCCAAACAAGTCTGTAACCCCTCCTCTTGGATCATGGGAGCTTTGTTCTGCTCCTCTAACTCCTGGGGATGTACACACAGGGAACAACTTTCCTTACTATTAAAGACTGAGGCAGGGACAGCTCTGCATAATTGTTGTAGCTACAAGAGAGTTGAGAGACTGAAAAGGTGCCAGATGTCAAACCCAAGAAGTGCTTGCCATAGAAACAATGAAGTGTAGAATTTAATTCTGGATTTCACAGTGCTTTTAAACAGAGTGAACAAAACCAATGCAACTGTTAAGATACAAGAGACTATCTAGCACAAGAACCATCTTCCAGGTTGCACCTCAATTTTTAATTCATCAAGACACGGTTATTGCTATTCTAGCCTTGTAGGGGGCTTTCTTTCTAGACAGTTCATACAGGGAAACAGTTTTGATACTTGACAATCTGACTCCTGTGTTTTACTTGTAAGCAATGACACAAATATTACAAAAGTAGCCTTGCATCAACAGGGTGAAATATGGGGGCTTAGCAGTTAATGAGTAAAGCTGCCACTGCAGAGAAATTTTAAAAGTGCTTTCAATCCATTTCAGCTCATGAAAGGCACCAGATAGTTAACAGAGAGATGTAGTGAAAATGTAATGTCTTACATTTATACAACATTATGATTAGACTGTTGCTAATATGAAACATTTTAAGAACCTCACATGCTAGCTTGAAGCAAGTTCTTTTTGGTTTTAGCTGCTGGCATTTACTAGTAAAAGGTAACCTAGTAGGTGTCATTTGAGATAATTGCCTGCTCTACCAAGCAAGACAAGCTAGGAAATGCCACAGGTAGGAGTATGCCACTGGCAAGGACAAAATCCCATAGTACCTACGCAAAGTCAGTGACTGTATCAGGTAGTGACCTTCAGGAAAATACAAAGCAAGAAGGCAGGTTTGAGAACAACACAGAATAAATAGTGAGCAAGCCATGCTCAGCAGAGGGCAAGAGCAGGCTTAAAGGCACCTTCAGCAAAGCTCAGACCAGGCATAGACATTAAGAGCTGTACTTACATGGACCTCACACTTCCATGAGAAGAAAGCTTTTGTGGAAGTCCCAGGTGAGGCTCTTCAGGGCTGTTAGAACATATTGGTGCACTCGTGTCCCAACAAACTGCTTTTAAGACATCTCTTGACACTTACTTTTTCATCCTTTGTTTGCAAGGGTTATAGTCTTATCCTCTCAGTGTGATGAGACAGACCTTGTGGAGATGGGAAGGTTGAGAGCTATTTTCTATCGAGGTATAACAGAAAGCAGCATTATTCATGAGCTCTCTACTGTGTAACCTGTTACACAAAACAGGAGAAAGCTCTATCCAAATTCCAGCTACTGAGGCATGAATTCCACAGCCCTGTAAAATAAGGCAGAGAGACAATAAGAGAAAGTGGGAATACATTTAAAGAAATGATGCTAAAAAAGAGGCTTTTAAATGTGAACAAAGGATTTATCATCCAGTACTTGACTTTCCATCTACAAGGAAACAGGAACATGTACATTTACAGTACCACAATTTAAACATAACTTGCTTTCTGCTGCTAACAGGCAAAACATGTAAACAACCAAACTTTGTATCATAATATGGGTGAAATAAGAGGTTTTTGTATTTAGCATCTGTAATTCTTTAATTGATAAGTAGTCTGATGTCTGTGTTCTTGGAGACCTGGCTTTAGCAGTCTTAAGTGACCAAAATTATCAGAAAATTCACAGCACACATTTTTCAGAAAAAGGGAATCTTAAACTGGACCCCCAGCATACTAAATAATGATGTGTTCCAGTGAATATTTCTAACACTTCAGAGTTGAGAATAAAAAACTCCAAGGGTCTTGGATTTTTTATTCATTATTTCATAGATGTATTGCTTCCCTTAGGAAAAGTAAGTGTACAAAGCACATGTACATGTCTGTTCTCTCAGAGGAGAAAATCAATCGTGGGACAAGAGCAGTCAACCCTTTTGCAGTATTTACACAGCAGAGGCAGTCAGAAAAATTAGGCTGATAGTTTATGCTAGTGGTCAAGTTAATTCTAGGGTCAGATTTCAAATGCACCATAATAAAATGAGGGGTTTTTTTTAATATTCTGCAAGTACTAATGAGAAAATCTTTACATGAGTACCAGTAGTAATTGACATATATTCCTTTCTAATATTAGATGGTGGATTTGTATAAGTAATTAAAACCTTTAGCTGTAAAAAGTTCACAGTGAATTTCATGCACTTGGCAGTATGTGTTAGAAGATAACCTGCACATTTCTTACCTATTGCACATGTTGAGGGTTAATATCTCTATTTTTGCCTTGCAAGGGGCAGGTTGCTTCCTGTGTGTTTCATATTAAAAAGTGTGAAATAAAACCACTAACATAAAATAAATTGCTTCCCAGACATTCCAGAGCAGTGGGACTCTGGACATTTGATCAGAGTAATGAACACAAATATAACAGCAACTACACTGTGAGATTCTTATCCACCTAAACTCCTTGCACCTTCCCACCACTATAAATACTCTTAAAAGGCTTTTGCAACAGGAGATCTCATCTAAATTTTTCAGCAGGTTTCACAGTTTTTGTTTAAATTTCAGAACAAGATTAGACTGATGACATCCTGTTAGATAAGTTAAAGTGTTGCTATTTCAATACAACCACTTCTGCATAAACTATGATATGACTATGAGATCTATAGCTTAAAGGAGTTGAGACACTTAACATCATGCTTTTTGGCCACTAGTTGTTGATCTGGGATGTATGCAAGTGCCTTGTTGCATCTATGCTACATGCATCCATGCTAGATGCTCTCACATCTTAAAATGAATAAATGCTGCAGACAGAGGATCCAGCTACTTGGATAGCAACTCATCTTTGGCAAATATCTCTCTTGGTCTTCACAGTTACACTTTATTTTTTTTAAAGAAATAAGCACCTTAAACAAAGAAGCTGGAAGATTCATGAGTATGCATCTGCAATCTTAGCATTAAACAACATGCAAAGCCCATGGACCAAAGGCAGAGCTATATCTTTGCATATCTGACCCATCTGCTCAGTTTGTTTGAGGTTATGCAATGCATGCAAAGATTATTGATGATGTCTTGAGGAAGGGAATGACAAACACCGCATGGACACCAAACTAAAAATTACGTTTCCCATTCTGTACCTGTCACTATCCACACTCTGGAGGCAACCAGGAAAGAGCCCGGGAGGGCACAACAATGCCCCATGTGCATGGAAATACTTGCAAAATGTCTGCTTGCTCTTTGTGCAAATCACTGTAAAACGATGCGACTTGGCTGGAAATGAAAGCTGGTACATTTCCTGGCTTCCTTGTAAATATATAATAGAATCATTGAAAAATTTAAATTGGAAAAGACCTTTAAGATCATTGAGTCCAACCCTTAACCTAACACTGCCAACTCCACCACTAAAGTGATGTCCCTAAGCAAATGCCCTGTGTCCCTATGTGCCCTTATTATGAATAGGTATGGAATTATAATACACTTAATTATAGTTCTATTACTGAAACAAAATGTATTTCCTCCTGTATTGTCATTTTGGTCATTTAGTATTTTATGAGTTAGCTTCTAGTTTATTCCCAGTTAGCAAAGGGTTCAATTAACAGGTCAACAAGAGCATAGTTAATGGATGACAGTACAAACATACCTATTACAATGATGAGGAAGGGATTCCATGCTACAGAGCAAAACTTCAGTTCAGATCTCATTTATGG
Source organism: Clamator glandarius (assembly GCA_033459285.1). Classification (NCBI taxonomy): domain Eukaryota; kingdom Metazoa; phylum Chordata; class Aves; order Cuculiformes; family Cuculidae; genus Clamator; species Clamator glandarius. Next base: position 1,534,600 of record JAUNZM010000072.1, on the reverse strand, counting down.
AGGCAAAAATTCTCTGCAGCTTTGATGAGTTCCATTTGGGCGTTTACTCAATTTTAAAGAACCATACAATGAATTTCTAGTCCATCACAAAGATATTTGTTAGTAGCAATGACGTGGCATAATTGTTGACATCTTACTCTGTTTCTGACCTGTGTAACAAGACAGAAGGAACTGTGGCTGCCTAGAAATTCTGCAGAACTTTAAATTGTGTTTATATGCATCAGCCTAGATTATGTGAAAGTAAAGCTGCTGGTAGAACAAGACTAGTAAATGGCTGACATTAGTAGATACCGATGTGGCTTGTAAAAGGATATGACACTTAGGTGTAGTTAACTGTTGTGCATCCACAGGAAAACAGTGTGAAAAGGAGTAGTTACACTGTAAACCTATTCTAAGAGCTGTCCTTATCTGCTCAGAAAACCATGTTTTCTGGATACCCACTGAAAACCATCTCTACTTCTCATAATTTAATATTCACTACGAAATGCTTGCTAGTCACCTATAATAAAGCCAGAAATATTTTTAAAACTTTATATACTGTGTTTAATATCAAGCACATCTAAGAGAACTACAGCTTGTTTATGGGCAATGTACAAACAAGAAAAAATTAGATTTTTGGTGATGATAAATTTCTTGCTTCATTCTAGTTAACTAAGCTGTAATTCTCAGTCCAGCTAGGTCAGGTTGGACTGTCCATGAAGTCAAACTAGGGTGTCAAAGAGAAATAGAAGCAACAAGTACATAAGTGCCATGAAAAATTGTGGGAAAGGGATGTTTTGAAAATCTCAGGCTTAGTTTCCTTGTCACAAAAGCCAGCTACCACAACTGAAAATGTATGTCAGCAAAAACAGCTAGATTACCTCTCCTTACAGAGTATGAAGGATTTGCATGAATGCCTTCAGACTGCAACAAGCTGGGATGCTGGTCATGCTTCTCATATACAATATGTAGTAAATATGCTACTTTAAAATATGGTTCTTATCATACTGAGTAGTGAAATTCTCACCACCCTGAATGGAAGTGGAATCTCAGTGCATCCTCCCAGCTGCTTGTTTCAGGTAACCTTTAGCTTAAAGTTGGCTACACATTCCTTTAAAAGTTGTTATACACGATGGTGCTCTTTGATGCTGCAGATGTCTAATGTGAGCTCAGCAACTGCCAAAAGGTGAAAGCAAGTGTTTTAATATGTCCCAATTTACATTTTAGCTGATCAGCTGGAAATTTTTACTTGAAGATTATACACTTGGCTGTCACTGTCAACAACTGAAAGTTGGTCAATCTTGGTATCCCTTTTTCCTCCAATGTAAAGAGGAGAACAAGCTAACTGACTGTTCAGTTTCAATTCCTACATCTTGGATATAGCTACTATTTGCTGTGGAAGTCTGTCTTACATAGCCAGAGCTTTTTAATAAAGCCAGAAAGCAGAAAAATTGCTACTTTCAAACACAGGCATAAGTCATTGCCACATGCAGGTAGACCTGATGAAGTATAATTTTGCAAATCCATCTCTTTCTGTGAAAGGACAAGGACAAGAGGAAAATATAGAACCCATAGTACACAATAATGGAAAAATTAGGAGGATTACCTCTGGGGTGCTCTGAGAGAGAATCACAGAATCACTAGGTTAGAAAAGACTCACAGGATAATGAAGTCCAAGCATTCCTATCAAACACTAAGCCATGCCACAGGGCACCTCATCCACGTGGCCTTCAAACATCTCTAGGGAAGGTGATTCATCCACCTCCCTGGGCACTCTGTTCCAGTGTCCGATGGCCCTTTCGGTGAAAAAGTTCTTTCTGATATCTAGTCTGAACCTCCCCTGACACAGCTTAAGGCCATTCCCTCTTGTCCTGTCCCCTGTCACTTGGGAGAAGAGGCCAGCACCCTCCTTTCCACAACCTCCCTTCAGGTAGTTGTAGAGAGTAATAAGGTCTCCCCTTAGCCTCCTCCTCTCCAAGCTAAATAACCCCAGATCCCTCAGCCGTTCCTCGTAAGACTTGTTCTCCAGCCCCTTCACCAGCTTCGTTGCTCTTCTCTAGACATGGTCCAGAGCCTCAACATCATTCTAGTAGCGAGGGGCCCAGAACTGAACACATTATTCAAGGTGCGATCTCACTAGTGCCAAATAAAGGGGCAGAATAACCTCCCTGGACCTGCTGGCCATGCTGTTTCTGATACAAGCCAAGATGCCATTGGCCTTCTTGGCCACCTGGGCACACTGCTGGCTCATGTTCAGTCGCTGTCAACCAACACCTCCAGGTCCTTATCTGTCCTCCAGGCAGCTTTCTAGCCAGACTTCTCGTAGTCTGTAGCACTGCATAGGGTTGTTGTGCCCCAAGTACAGGACCCAGCATTTGACCTTGTTGAAAGTCATGCCATTGGTCTCAACCCAGTAGTCCAGCCTGATCAGATCACTTTGAAGAGCCTCCCTACTCTCCAGCAGATCAACACTTTCTCCCAGCCTAGTGTTCTCGGCAAACTTGCTAAGGGTGCACTAAATGCCTTCACCTAGAATATTGATAGAGATGTTGAACAGGACTGGACCCAGCACTGAGCCCCAGGGAACACCACTTGTGACCAGCCTCCAGCTGGAGTTAATTCCGTTTACCACCAGTATTTGGGCCTGGCCATCTGTCCCGATCCAGTATCAGGTAGGGTTCTTAAACGATACCAAGAGGCCGAGATTAAGACTCAAACAGGGTCAGATGCAGTACAATCTTGTGAGCTTTATTTTCTTTAACAACTGATAACAGCGATAGGACAGAGAGGAAAAGAAAGGAAAAGTTAGAATCCCTAAGCAAAAAGATTGTAGAGATGAAACCTAATTACCACCACCACGAATCCAGCGATGTCCCGTCGGATCGGTCTTGGTGCAGGCACAGCCACAGAGTGACGATGATGCTCCAAGCTCCAGGAAGACTGAGGGAGGGAACACACAGCAACACATACAAGGTCGAGTCCACCAAACAACGAAGTAAGCAGAGCACCCTGAGCCCACCAAGCAATGAAGCAGCCGAGCACCCTGAGTTCACCAAGCAACGAAGCAGCAAGAGGCTCCTCCATTTAGCCCAGTCCCCACGATTTCCCGAACAGTTCACCCATTTCCAGGAAGGCATTGTCATGCCCAGGTGTTCAGCTTGATCTTCGTGTGGATGTCAAACAGTCCACCTATTTCCAGGCTTCCATGTGGGCCCACCCTGGTGTTCAGCTTGATAAGCATGCTTCAGGTGGATGCCATGGTTTTTCCATTGGGGACAATTCATCTCTGTGGTTGGTGGCTCTTACGAGATATTGTTGTGGTTGACAGCTTATGTTGAGCCAAAGCAGTTCAATAACAGTCTCTTACACCACTCCGTGGCTCAACATTGCTGGCTTCATGGCAGTGTGAAAGGTGGAAGGACAGAGAGAGAAAAGGCCAGAATAACGCACAATAAAACAACAACAAACAAAATCTCTGGCAAATTTTGCAATTACAAGCATCTTCTTAACAATATCCTTAACAAATATAAACATCTTACAAACCCACAAATCTTATCTTAAAACTACTTAACCCTACAAAACTATAACATCTTATCCTAAAACTAATCAACTCTACAAAACTTCAACATCTTATAAAACAGTTTTAAACCTCTGACTCGTTGACCGTTGATGCCTCCAGGCCCACCCCTGATTCATCTGGCAAATCGGCATGGCAACACGATAGTTTGCATTGCAGACATTCATGAGGAAAAAATTCCCTTATGCAAACATAAAACAAAAGAATCAACGCTATAATGCTAAGGGTATAAAAGACTGGGACTTATACCAACATTTTACAATACCAAGAAATGTCTGAGGACCTGGCAGTCCACGCAGTCGCTGCTCTGCTCTGCCGGAGTTGGGGGTCGCATGCACAGAGGGAAAATCTCTTTCCATGCTTCCTTATAAAGCAATTTGAAAGCCTAATGTGCATGTGCTGTTTGGGTCTAGAATCTTCTAGGTGGTTCTATCCTAAACTTGAATAAAAACAAGTAAAAACAATTTAAAAGGTATCTGCAGGCTTTGATCAGCAAACGACACTAATCTGCTTCACGCCATCAGGTGAAACAGTGGATATGAGTTGCATGTTAGATAGAACATGTTGGATTAACTAGATAAGGCAAGGAATAATACATGGTAAAAACATCAAGGCAGCAAATGCACATAGATAAAATAAAAGTTGTTTTACTCATGGTGCTCCAGGTAACCAAGAGCATAAATCACCACTCATGCCATTCCATGTTTGAACGGAAACATGGGCTAGTTTTCTAATGTCTGTGGTCAGTTGAAGGACTACTTCACCTACGTTGTCTATTTCCTAACAACAATTAGAAACATTCAGTTTTCCACATACTCCTCCTTCTTCAGCTGGTAAATAATCCAAAACCATTCCATGCTGAAGGATTGCAGTGCTCATGTGTTGAGATTGTTGAGTTAAAAGGTCTGTAGCATTAGCAGTTTTATTGGTAATAATTTCTAAAACTGCTTGTAGTCGAATTATGCGGTTCTAATTGTAAATTGGTTCTCTTGCCCCTGCTATGGGTTGGTAGCGATTCCAAGTGGCAGGGCCGTAATGCTCACTTATTCTTTCTGGAGGCCACTCATTTTCCCTCCACTTTTGTGTCCCTCCTATTTTAAGCTCAACAGATCGCTTGTTGCAGGCAATCCTTTCGTTCCCTAGCTTATCATATAGTTTTATTCCCAGCAGAGGACCACACACCTCTGGAAGAAGGAAAAGCAGAGGTTGGATGATCCCTGTATAACAAATTCCTGACCGCTTTGCTGGTAGTTGTTTGTAGGCAGTATGTCTACAAATCCAATAATGACCTTTTTTTCTTTGGCACCATTAGCAAATGGTCCAGCTGCAGTCTTTGGGAATTGGAAATAAGTAGTATTCTCATTCCCCAAAGGGCAAATGAAAATGGTTTGTTTATTGTTTACCCAGCCGGTACAATACCAGGCACCAGTGGAGTTCTTCCACTTACAACTTTGACAGTAAATGGGGTCATAAGATAAGGTTTCATTCTTGCTTGACCAAAAACCTTTAAACCCTTTGTTGCGTCCGTTCTCATCAAGCCACCTCCATATGTAAAAATCGCTATCTTTGTTAAATGTGGTATCTAGGTCATTGAGGGAACAAGGTTTAACCAATGTATGTATGAGTGTCCATTGGCACCTGCTTTCCCCCACATCAACTGCTCCCTTCTGGGTACGATTTAAACAATATGTGCCCATAGTAGGAAATTGAATTGGCCATGTTTCACTGTCATCCCAGGTGGTGTCACCAGTTTCACTATAGTCGCTTCCAATTTGTGCTGCAGTAAGGGGTGCAGAGACCCATGGCCAGCTTGATAATCCTAATGGTCCTCCACAAACCCAACAGCGACTCAGATTAAAGGTTTGTCCTACAGCTTTTGCTAACAAAACAAATTCATTATACTTAAAGGCGTCATATGGATTGAGGGGATGTGGGGGAGCTGGTTTCCCTTCACTATTATAGGTAAGTCCCCAAAAGAGTCTAACAAAATTTAGCATACACACCCTAAACAAATTGCATCAAGATCTGTGTCTGCTTCACTTCTTCTGTGGATGCATAGACGTTGCTCGCTTCCCCCTGAAAATGAAACAAAAACCAAATTTGCCTCTCAGGTTAAAAAGAAGGAACAATCCATCTAGTATGGATCCTATGAGTTTTTCCACAGGCATCTTTTTCCCTCCAGGTGCACTTATTAAGGGGTGTGTCCAACACCAGTGGCATTTTGCCCACTGTGGGAAGTTTGACCAAGACAGGTTGTCCTGGAAAATGAGATGGATTGCTAGGGTGATTAGGACCTTGTGGGGCTGGCATAATTGTTGGAGGTTTTGGACAGAATGCAGTGATTTTGGGGCATCCATTTGTTCCCCAGCAATTGTTAACCCTGGTCTCTGCATCCCACACTCGCTTAGCCCATCCTGGTTTATGCAGTTTGAGGAAGCGTTTTAGTAGACCATTTGTTCATTCCACAATTCCATTTGCTTATGGGTAATACTGAGTATGAAACACCCACAAAATTCCCTCCTGGGCTGCCCATTCTTGGACCACTTTGAGTTTCTTGCAGCTGTTGGAGCAGCAGAGAAGAAAGCATTCTGCAGCCCTTTTTCAGTCTGAGGTAGCTTTTTTTTTCTGTGCTACTTTTGGCATTTATATCTGAATAACAGAGCTGAGCCATAAGAAAAACTGAGTTTTCAGTATCTGACTTCTGGGTGTAGTCTCAGTTTTTCTCAAGAGAGGAAGAGGAAATCTGGAGACTTCAGTTACCCGTTTTGCATAGACATTGACTTGAAGCTGCTTTCAAAAATATATTCTAAAGAGATCAAGCTAATAAACTCTTCCTATTTCTTTTAAAGATTGATTTGCTTTAACAATTCGATCATGTCTTTTAGTCATTTCAATGCAGTGACGTTCCTCTAAAACATAATACATTATTAAGCTAGTTGCAGGAGCATAGTGAAGCACATTGTCAGGGTAATGTGGTTTTGGGGTGAGGCATGTAATGATGATTCTGCAGTGGCATTTTGTGAAGGGGCTTTTTCTGGAGTGAGCATGGACTGCAGCTTGGAAATGTGTATTTCTCAGCTGTTGTTCAGCAGCTTAGCCTACTCGCTGCTCTGTGACTCCTCACGTGAAATGCAGTCAGTTGACAGGTTACTGATCTGTTTACCAAAAGAGTTTTCATGTAAGAAAGGGTCTGCAAGGCTAGCACCCAAATCTCCTGCTGTAACTGCAGACTCTGCTCTACCCCAAGCAGACTGGCAATTCTTGCATTCACAACAGGCCCATGTGTCTTTACTCACCTCATTGTTACATGGACTATGTTCCATGTTACACAAACAAGGTTACTATCCCATTATAAAAGGTGATAGCCTCCTGCAGATCCAACCTGATGGATATCTAAACTTCTTCCAATTGGCCATGGCTTGTGCCATATCTGCTCCAGCTTTCCCTGAGATCAGCCACTGAGCCTGTCATTAGCACTACCTATGCCTTAATGACAAGATATCAGGGCTGCTCTTCCAGTTGATTTTCCTTCCTATTTTGATTTTCATTTGTCTCTGTAAGAGGAGACAGAGTTCTAATGTTATTTGCGCCTAATCAATGTCTTCCTGATACTGTGGGACTCCCTGCATAAGCACTATAATTTGGATCTCAAGCCTGACATCCTCTTATGCTGAAATCCATTGCAATTCAAGATAGCAAATTAAACCCATATTTGTTTGTAGGCATCTGCCGAATCCCAGTATGTAAGGTTCCACAGGGATAAAGAAGCTTAACATGAAGCCCAATCAATGTTTGCTATTCTTAACAGGAACAAAGAGACCTTTTCTTGAATTTTGTTTCTTGGTGATCTCAGCAATGTTAGACTTACAACCAGACTCATTGAACCTAAAGGTCCTTTCCCACCTGAAAAATTCTGTGTTTCCAGCTGTTTATTCCTTCAGATCTTTAACACATATGAAACCAAATGATGGAGAAACAAAAGAGGTTTTCCTCTGGATCTCATAAACTGGGCTTTTTGTTGCTTTGTTGGGTTTTTTTTGTGAACTCCCACATTTCTTTATGCAGCATGAAAGACCTTCTTATTACTCAGAAATTCACACTTAAACTCTTACCAAGAAACAAAAAAGAATGTCTCTAACTAATACAGTAAATCTGCAAGTAGTTCTCAGATTGGTATTGTACAGCAGGACCAAAGTGTAAGAAAAATAAAAAATCCATTCAAAATGAAAATACTGACAGATGAATAAGATAAATATTGAACAAATTAGTATTAAATTACCAAGGAACAAGGACATTAACAAGCAGATTTAATTGTACTGGGTTTAGAATTCAGTTTAATGGGAGTTATTCTGATACTTTAGAGTCAACTCAACAAGAAGTAAGACTTAGTCTTAGCTCTGCATATCCTCCCTCACAGGAGTCCTCCTCTCTAGTGAAATCCACAGCCTCAAACAAGCCTCCAAGTTGAAACAGATATGAACTCAGACTGAATCACACCAAAGTCCATACAAAACATTTTGAGGGGAAGGTCATGATTTGAAATTCACATCACTCACATTTTGCAAATCTTTTTCCATTTCCCTCTTCTGAAGTAAAAGGCAAAATCAATTTAGCAACACAAAACCTTCTGATAGAAAAAGTATCAGAAATTGCGTCTACTAGCCATAGGTATCCCTACAATATGAGAGAGAGTTAGAGCTTTGACTGATGGATGAGTCCTATCTTGGAGTGCGAAGACTTAAATACTTTGTGGATTTATGCTTTATCTCCTGAACAGACACCACCAACCTAGGAGGATCTGGAAGAACACAGGCTGTCCTCATAGTTAGGAAGTAACAGCTGAACTCAACACCCCACCATATGGACTGCTAATATCCAAATCCTATGTCAACAGAGTGAGGTGCAACAGAGGCACAGCTTTAAGAAATGTACAATCATATTACACTTAGGCTTACAAAGCCCAAGATTTCTGAGACACTGTTTCACAGCATGGAAGACGAATATTAAACTAAGATAGTAGTAAGGCTCTTATAGCTGCTCTTATTTCCTTTTAAACCCAAGAAAGATCATGATGTAGATGCTAAATCTGCCGTGTACATTTTTTTAGTTTATTTGCTTACTAAGTCATGTTTACACACAAGGTATTTTGGAATTTCCTGACCTACTTGGTAAAATCAGTGCTGAGTGTCTGGCCTCCTTAAATGAAACGGGGCAACTTCTTCCGCTGAGCATTTTACAGATCAAAAAACAAGGTAGAAAGTAATAATGGCAAACTTCAGTTTCCTTTTTGCTTTCTTTTAAGGCATGACAATTCAGAAATGGGCAATCACCTATAGTGTGGCTTCCACAGGCAGCCTAACACCATTGGGAAATCATATTCATAAGAGTTGTTTGCATCATTCTCCCTCATCAGAGTCTCTCTGTGTCAGTATATATTGTACATAGTTTACAGCAATGTGACAGGAATAGCCAGTGATCATTTGTTCAGATGTCTGGGATACTGTTTCAAAAGTAGCATTTGAGAAGCAGAGCCATTTTTCTTTGCCACCTTCATGTTCTTTTCCAGAAAGCAATTTAAGTCACACTGTAGAATTATTTGAACAAACACTCAGACAAAGGTCATGGCAGTATGGAGTTACATTCCACCCTCAAAACATGTAAAACTACTCTAGTTCAATAAAACTTCTAGTTAAACTACCTTTTTTTTTTTTTAGAGAAAACTGGACTAATCCCTAACACTCAGTTAGCTATTATAAACAATCAAATGCACAAAAAGACTTATGCAGCATATGTTGCTAGTCACAGAGGGGAATTTACATGAAAACCAAGTCACAGACAAAGTCCTCTGCTAATGTTCTTGTGAACATCTCCACTGACTTTAGCAGAAAGGTACTGAGGACCTGGTCCAAAAGTCTGAAAGACTTTGGTTTTTTTCTTCTCCCCACAAAAGACCTACATTAGACACTGAATTAATTGTCAGGTTTGTGAAAAATAAATGAAGTGCAAGGCTCCCAAGCTCTGTGCCTCCCAGACAATTACCTAGAACTTACTTTAATTTTGGCTCATCACCTGGAATTAAATCAAAACAATAACACAAAGCCACAGAGACATATTTTTCCCATAAATTACACTTTTGAAACGTGGAAGCATTTAGTTCAGAACTTTCTTCAGACAATGCACACAATAATTGCCACAGTTTCTGGCCAGTTTTGCCTCTATCTGTCTAGATTTGGTCTAGTTATCCAAGCAATAAACAGTTTAAATTAGATAAGTAATGTATTTATACTCAAAGTTACTGTGTCATCTGTTATTTAAGTGAGATCATTTCAACAGTGGAAATAAAATGGTTAATAGGTGCCTTTGAAAGTATAGTGTAACCTAGAATCAATTAAAAAAGTGGCACATACCACTGTCCAGTTTGCTTCAGGTGGAGAGGGGAAAAATGCTGTGACCATAAATCAGCTCCCACCAGGCACAATATTATGCCCCCAGGACTAGCATTCACACCTCACAAAATTATGAAATTAACTTAATTACCATAAATTTTTAAATGAAGGATTTAGAAGTTTGTTTCTTCTAGATTTTAACCCCTTTAAGTTGTTTTTGAACATTCTGGGTTTTTTTTTCAGTTTATTCATAGCCATTGCCAGAGTTCAGTACTGATCACATTCTTTTAGATAGTCCACATGTGGAAGATTTAATGTTTACCATGACATTTACGTCTTTAAATAAAATGGATGTTACACAGGACTTCTGAAGACAGATAGAATATACTGCATAACACAATCACAATGTAGGTTACACTTAGAGACATATATGTATATAGCAATTGCAATGTACAGTTTAATAACAATACCATTGTGATTCCCATCATTGTCCAAAAGACCAGATTTGGTACACAGCATACAAACAGCCAATCTCAGATGCTGAGTAGAGAGACTAATTTTATTACAGACTTGTGCAAGTCTGGATTCTAAGTGGGTTCCCAAAGATTTAGCATACCTGACAGGAGCCTCTGTGGTTGATTTATTACATAAAGTTACAGAGTCAATACATGCCATGTACTTCCCTCTATAGTTGATTGGTTAGTGATTACATGAAATTACAAGTGATTTTATCATGCATGTGCAGTGAGTCAGAGATCTGCTTCTGGGGGGGCTATTTCTTATGTTCCTTTGCCAAATTGGCAGATCTGGTAATAAAGCTTGCTTCCCCTGATGCAGATTTCCAGGATGTTCTATATAGAACTTCTGGGTCCTTTATTCTCTAATTAGTACAAGGCCCAGATGTGCAGGATGTACTTTGTCAGGATGTGCTTTGTCCGATTCTCTGGATGCTTTGCTCTTTTAATTAGCACAAAGTTTGTTAGATCATGTAGTTTAATATTAACAAATGTTAGTGTTGTGTGCCTATTGTGATGTTCATAACAGTACACTCTTTTGCAACACCATTACTGGTCTCTACAACACACTTCATCATCATGATGCTGTGCATCCTCAGTCACCAGGAAGGAATATGTGGGCTTAACCCAGCTAGAGACCATTATTCTCTTTAAAACTCTCATTATTTGCTCAGGTTTTTAAGCCATGTGTTGGAATGAGCTGCACATTGACTCTTCCTCTGCTGGTATGACTAACTCAGGATAGTCACTCTTTTCTAGTGAACTCAGAGATAACCACCAGTACTCAGTCCTGAGAGCTGTTTCACCAGAACACAGACCACACTCCAGTCCTCTGTGCTGAGGTAAAGCAAGCTTCTTTACAACAGCTGTAGTCAATCACATCCTGCATATTTCCTGAATTTTGCAGGTACATCAGCCTTGCTTGTCTCTTCAGAATCTTCTTCCATCAGCCACAGCAATGAACATCAGAAAGTTGTTTTTATTGTTTGAATGGAGCTGAAAGTATAACAAAATACCTGAGTCCAGGAAGGGGACTTGAAAAGAAACAGATACTCACCAAAATTGTGACAAAAATCACAAAATCTACAGTAAGGCAAGAGCTCATAAAATTGTGAGACTATACACAGAGCAAAATCAGAATGACAAAGAAATAAATTGGTGCAATACTCTGAAGTGTAATCCTGTGGGATTTTTCATTTTCAATAATTGCTTCCAAAATAGTCCTTAGGTTCAAACTTTGAGCTGAAAGCCCAGTGGAGTTGATGAAAAAGAAATAGTATCCTTAAGCAGTTGAATAATACAAAGAATGGAAAGCATTGTGTCTCATGCATTTTGCAACCTGCTTAGAAATGATGTGCTCATTTCTGAAATGCCAATGGAGCTCCCTTGCTCCTTTTGAGACTTCGTTGACCTCAAGGACGCTCCACACATCACTGAACTCTTCAGCTCCATACTGAGTTGAGCTTTACAGGAGTGCAAGAAGCTTTAAATCACCTCTTTCTGAAGCAAGAGTTGTGTATACTTCGTTGCTGTGTTGCTTTAAGCAGAGCATTCAATACAGTTTTTGAAGGCTTAAGGTATCTTTTGTGAAAGGGTCTCATGAACCTTTCCTCCCCAAACTGGTATACCTTTATTACTGGTAGCCTGATGATTTCTATCAGGCAGATGTTGTTTCTTTGGGGAAAAAAAAATCCAAATTTTCCAAAATAATTTTACATTTCAAAGAGCATGTTCTGGCATCTACAACTGAGCCCTGAAGAGGGATAGTTTAATAACCATGGAAGTGACTCAAAATGGGAATACACACAAACCTGATCAGAATCGGTTTATGCTGTCACCAATGGACCCTTTCTGTCTACTCTCATGCTATGCCACATGAAGAAATATTCAGTTTTGAGGTGATAGCAGTACAGAATGGTGAACTATCTCCTACACATATTTATATTTCCAGGTAACCCTGGGATTTCCACAGAATAACTGTCATGCAGAAATTTTCAACCCAAGGTAGCCCATCAAACTAAACATTTGCCTGTATATTACTGATTTGTGCATCTTCCCTCTCATCCTATTTCTATTGTGCTTTTCTATCTTTTCTATATCCCTTAGGGCAGTATTTCCAGAAAACATGTTTTCAAAGAACAAGCAGCAAATGTTTCAGGCTGGCTTAGTTAGCGAAGTTAGTTTTCCAGCTGGTGCTTTCTTCTTTCTTGAACATAAGCATGAAAACTGCGCTTTCACTTAAAGCAATTTTTTTTCAGCCTGTCCACATTCCTCTAGGCATGAAAGTTTCTGTTTGGTATGGCACAAAGAGCTTTGGTATGATGTTCAAAAGATATAATCAGGTCAGTATCTGAAAGGAAAGCCTATCTGAGATAAATTGTGAGAAACCAGATAAGAATTTAAAAATATCCCTGAAAGATTCTCTGTGTTTTTTATATGTATCAGTATAGGTCCAACAAGAAGTACTGCAACTCCTTACAAACATGGCTGCCTTTACATAATGAACCATGCTCAGGCTGGGTAAATTTTGTGAGAATAAGAAGGTGGTAAAAACACCATGGACTGAAATCAGAATTTCCAGACAAAATGCATGGTCTTTAACTGCACAAGCAAAAGAATTAGGGTTGCTGAGGCGTGGCCGTAACACACTCGCATACACAGCAGCTCAGGCCAAAGCTGATTTCTAATGCATGTTCACCAGCAGACTTTATACTGCTCTCCCTAGCAAAGGAGGTACATACTGATAATACATTGCAATGTGCAACAGAATATATCATAATATCTATCGTCTACAGTTCAATATTAAAATGCTGAAACTATTTTTGCTGGATAAAATCACTGTTCTATCCTTTCCTCCTTAGATGGGATTTTTGTTAGACAGAAATGTGTCAAGAAATGCTAGTCAGCAACAGATAAAGAGAAGTACAGAAAAAAAAGAGTGAAAAGAATGAGGGTTAGAGGGGAACTGAGAGCTGAGGACAGAAGTGCTGTGGGAAGAGTAATTGTGAAGCTTTTGCCCAGCAAAGATTAGAGAGAGCTTCTTGAGCATAGGAACCACAATTAGGATGAGCATGGGATACTAAGATAAAAGGATGTATCCAAGTGCTGTAGAAACTTGTGTGTAGGAAAGAAAGGAAGAAGAAAAAAAGTGAAGTAGAGAGAAGATAGTTGAACTCTGGCCATGGTGATTGAGCTGCTAACAAGAAAACTACTGTTCTGTCACTGAGCTTTGAAGGAAAACAATGGAGGAAAGCACTATGGGGAAGTGAGAACTTCTAAGTACTGAAGCTCTTGCTGTAGATTGAAGGTAGCCAGAAGTGTAAGGGAAGTGTTTAAATTACTCTCCTGTTAGTTGTGAGAGGAAAAGTATTGGACTAAAAGGCCATTCCTTCTAAACAGAGAATCTTCAACAGCTAAGAAGATGTTGAGGTATGCAGGTAACAAGAAACTAAATTGCTTCTGTAAAAGATGGGCGTCTATTGCCCAATATCCCTGACAAAAGGCTAGAAAGGAGGAAGTTGAAAAAGGATACACAGGAGCTGCAGCATGAGTATTAGTTCACCACTCTTACAATATAGTGGAGATAAAAGAGAAATTTTGCTATTCTGTAGTTGGAAATGCACTAAAATAAATAATCCTTCGTAAAAGAAATTGGGCCTTTCAGCAGGTGCTGATGGCTTTTAATACCCTCTACCCATTAGCCTGCCATAAACCTGTTTAAATTCCAACAAAGGGCACTGATAACCTCATGTCTTATTGAGGTAATCTTCCTTATTTATCAGAGCCATTGTGTTATGAGGTGTATAAGCTTAATTAAGCTTAATGTTTGCAGAAACTCAAAACTTAAACTGGAAAGTGACAGGTTGTGCCAACTGCACTGAGGCAATGGTGAGCCCACAACTTTCTCAAGGCTATTGCAACAATGTAACAGATTTTAAGAGGTGAATGCAAAATATTACACTCACATACCTGGCCAAATTATAGTTGCAAGTCAATGAAGAAGGCAACAGTTATAAGGCAGTCTTCTAGAAGATAAGAAATCCAATAGACTCCAGTGATGACAGATGCATATTAGAGCAGCTGTATCAACAGAACTATATCAATTTACAACAACTATTGGATTGTGATATTACACACACTGGCTCTATCTGAGAATTGAGCCAAATCTGTTCTGAGGAACATGCCATGGCCCCTTATTCTTTAGTCTACGATCTGAAGTTCAGAGACTAGACACTTTGCATGGTTTTCTCTGAGACTTAGATTGTTAAGGCTGCACAATAAACAAAGCATTAATACAGGAGAAGAATCATGTAAATAATATCAACTCCACCTCTGATTTTAAGGAATTCATCTAATACAAGGGACCAAAATTGGCTTAGTTCCAACAAAAAGTTTATAGCTTAACTAGCATCTTTGTATATTTGAGTCCATAACCATTAAGAGAAATCATCTACTGTGTATAATATTGTATGAATGAAGTAATTTTGCAGAGTTAGTACTTAATTTCCATGGAAAATGTAAATTAACTTTCTCTAGAAGCATTAAAGCACTCCTATACTGTAGCTGGTGCTCTATTACAGAGGTCTACTGCTGTTCTTTTGTATCTAAAAGCATGGATCAGCATTTTTGTTTGTGTCTTTCCATTTAACATTGAAATTCCTCACCTGGATTAAAAGATAAGTCCATAAAAAACATGGCATACTCAACTGATCTAAAGTGGAATGTGCTAGGAGCAGCAAGTGTTAACAGTGATAAGACATCTTGCTTTCATGCATCTATAGTTGAACCACATTGGATAAAGGAGAAAACAATGGTTAAAAAAAGAAAATATTGGAAAAAAAAATTTAAAAACCCAGATTTTCCTCAATGCTTATTGTTGTTTAATTATTATAGAAAAAAAATATTTTGCCTAGCTCTGAATATAAAAACTCAAATGTAGGACTGGTCAGGAATGAATACACAGTAGGTTTACCAGCAAGCTTCCTTGAAATACAGTTTCTGTGTTCTTTCTCAGTCATGGTATTTAGGTCGGTAAAGAAACCTTCTGGAGGTCATCTAGATACTTCCCATCATCAAATTATATCTTTCTTTCTGGTTTTAAGCAAGAAATACTCAAATTTTTTTTTTTTTTTACATTGTGGTGACAAACTGGAGACAAACTTGTCTCTCAAGATCACAGTTTTAATTGGTTTGATACTTATAGTATTCTTGTTTTTCAGAACAATTTATTGAAAGATTTTGAGTTCTTTTTGAACAAAGACAACTGTCATACAAACATTGAGGAAGTCAATATTTTAATCATGTCGAGTCACTATAGAAATGATTATAATTACTCCAGGATTAAGTCTGTTATGGAATGAAGTGAAAAAGCTGAGAACTTATTCCAGAATTAGAATCAGATGGAGTGTTCATTACATGTTGTTACGCGTATATAGCCTGTACGTTCTAATCATCATAAGGCTTTAAGTTTTTACGTATTTTTATATACATATATAAAATAAGAACATATTTATATATATTCTTTATCCAGATATTCTTCTATATTCAAATTATCCTACCTGTCTTCAATTTCCTTGTAAAGAAGGGTCTTGGTTATCTTCCAGCTTCATAGCTTCTTGGTCTCAGTTAATGCAGATAAAATATGCAAAGTTACCATTACTAAGTAAACTAAATGGCACAGAAAAATCAGTTTCTCCTGCTTTTTCAGAAGTTTCTGGTTCCTGGGGTGACATTTGCCTTTAAAATGGCCAAAAGGATATGTCACATCTGTTTTCAAACCTTTTGATTTCATAGAATCATAGTGTCATAGAATAACTAGGTTGGAAAAGACCCACCAGATCATTGAGTCCAACCATTCCTATCAAACACTAAACCATGCCCCTTAACACCTCGTCCACCCGTGCCTTAAACACCTCCAGGGAAGGTGAATCAACCACCTCCCTGGGTAGCCTGTTCCAGTGCCCAGTGACCCCTTCTGTCAAAAAATTTTTTCCTAATGTCCAGCCTAAATCTCCCCTGGCGGAGCTTGTGGCCATTCCCTCTCTTCCTGTCCCCTGTCACTTGGGAGAAGAGGTCAGCTCCCTCCTCTCCACAACCTCCCCTCAAGTAGTTATAGTGAGCAATGAGGTCTCCTCTCAGCCTCCTCTTCTCCAGGCTAAACAACCCCAGCTCTCTCAGCCGCTCCTCATAAGGCCTGTTCTCCAGCCCCTTCACCAGCTTCATTGCTTTTCTATTTCAAAGCAGCTATCAGCCAGAAAAGTCTTGTACCCGTAGAACTTCTCTGCTAAGAAAAGACAAAGCAAGGATGAGAGCATTTTGAAAGCTTATACAGTTAAACTATAGATGGCTGTTAATAACCGAGCATTTACAACAGGCAGCTTTAGCATAACCCTACCTACTGGCACCCAGTTTGCCATAACACTGTCTTTTTAATGTCTTTCCCTTAATAAAGGCTTGCTTCAAAATACTTTTTTTGTAGAAGAAGATTTGCATCATAATTCTGCCCAGCTGATGTCAGAAGAATTTCTACTGATTTACATGTGCTAGTTTCAAAAGAGCAAGAGCCAGTGTGAAAATTACCTACTGGATTTACTGCAAACGGAACTATTTGTTCACTGTATACTGTAAACCTCAGTTACCATCTCAGTATATGGAGGGATTGTCAGGACTACAGAAAACATACACTACCCAGAATATTGTGGAGAGACTGAAATAATGCAGGTGGAATAATTTCAGCCTTCTGTATGAAATACTGAGATCAAAGGACCAGAAAATCCCACAAGCATTTTGTTGTAAAAGAGTTCAAAGTGTTTAAAACAAATAAAATCTCCCAACTGAGTTTTAAGGTGATGTGAAGCCTGACATTATTTGCCGAGAATCACATGGTAGTCTAGGATATTGTCACTGAATTACTGGCTATCAGCAAGGGCCAAAAAATTGTACAGTTTAAAAACTGTATACTTTCAGGCATCTGTGAAATATTTAAAAGAAGCACAACTCTAGAAATCATATAACTGAATCAGAAAGTGCTAGTTAAGTATGAACTCTGTACATTAATGTGAAAGATAGCACAGGACTCCCATATGTCATGGGAGTGGAACTTTTTACTGTGTGGAAGAGGACTGGGTGATGAGATGGTGGGGCTGATACCTGGTAACTGCCATTGTTTGCAGCCTGCCTTCTATAACAAATTAAGGTTTTAAAAAGAACTTTCTGCTAGATTCACGTGAGGGTGAGATGATGGTTTATTTATCATCCTGCATGCTTACCAGACCTTGAAGGTGAACAAAAATAGGAAAATTATATCACCTACAGCAGCAGGTGCTAAACCTTGCTCAGAGGGCTATTTTGCATGTAAACCACCAAATTACAGCCTCTGATTTATATATTTATCTTTCCTTCCCTGGTAGGATGTCAGCAACAGCCCACTTTCATAGGCTGCCTTGCTCTGTAATGTCCCAGTTCTTAAAGAGCAGGAAGACAGATTGCATAGAAGACTGCAATTTAACACAACCCAACATCATTAGTTCTTTTGTAATCTTTATTTTTTTAGTATCAGAATGCTTTTTCTAAACTTTGAAGTGCTTTATACAAATATAGGGTAAAAACAGACAGGGCATAGTCTTCTGGCTTTCAACCTTTTGTGGAAAACAGCAGCAACACCAGAAGACTTCAAATGAAATATAAATAGCACTATAATTCTCTTTCTTTTAGAGTACCTCTAAGGGAATGACAAAGCCTCTGTGTCTAAAATACATGAATGGTGAAATCACTATATGCTCAATTTCTTCATGTGGTTTTGTGTCCCGGAAGCCTTCTCCAATTGCTTTGAAATGTGTTGGCTTATTTAGGTTGTTAGTACAGGTATCCAAAAGTTTCACATTTGATACTTAAGAACAAACTCTAGTCATTTATCTAGCCAGGAGAGTAAAATTTTGCTCATCTACAGTGTCCTTAAGACCAAAACAATTTGGCATGGATGACTAGCACAGTGCCGAACCCATGTCTAGGTGTGACAGTTTCTTTTTCCCTAGCTCTCCTTTAGCATAGCAGACACTAAACACAGCTGGAGAAGATATTTATCTTCTCTAAGTACTATTTTTGTTGCATAAAACCTTCAGAGGAAGAGAGGACCACAATAGAAGTGAGTATGGAAAAGGAAGACTGTCTCATGAGTAAATGTGAATGTGGCTCCAGACTAGTGACTGGAGTTGGTCTCCCAAGTTCGCTGCAAGAGCATAGCTTTATCAGCAAGAAACATCTCTTACTTTCTCCTGGACTAAGTAAGAGAGACCTGAACCTGTATCACTGTTCCCTGGATCAGTATTTGTTGCTAAGTTATTATAAAGATCATGTTTTGTTTCTCTGCCACCTCCATGGACTTGGTTCATAAATAAAATGTCTCTAAGTGTATTTGGGTGCTAAAGAAGCATGGTGAATCATAAGCAGAGTACAAAAGTCTATGGTAGCAGCATCCTATATATTATGCAGAAAACTAGGTGTTCAGAAAACTGTTGGAAAAAATATTGATGCAAATTTATCTGAGAATGGACTTAGACTTACAGAAGCTTTTACACATTTTGGGCATGGACCAAAATGATCTGCATGATCTGCAGACCCAGAATAAAGATAAAAACTTAGAAGTTTAGAAAATCTCATGACTTTGAATCCAGTGTTGTGACACTTTTTACCTCATTGGATCAGGAGTTCATTCTGATCACTATCAATGTGGTTCTCTTTTGACCTGTCCTGAGTGTGATGCCTGTTTTAAGGTATAGTGAATTATCAGTACGTTTTGCTTGACGTCTTCTTCTTCTTCCTGTAGTGAAGTTTCTAAATGAAAACAATCCAATGACTTCTAAATGAATTTCCAAATAAATGTGCATAAAGGGTTGAATGAAGTGCTTGAGCATGAACTAGAATGAGGAGTAGGTGCAGAGATCTCAGGGACTTTAAAAGCCAGGAAATGGAAGCTTGTAATAGAAGCTGAAACAGAGACTTCTGTGGAAATTAAAGACATGGAGGTATATATGTATTTATTTCACATGAGGATTTTTAGAATTGTCTACCTATGGACACCTTAGAGGCAGAGTACCTCTGTAGCAACTTAAACTTGGACAGTCCAGGACTCTCCAGAGTAAGACCCTCTGTCTCCCCATAAAATTTATGAGTTCAGTGACCATCAGACTAAACACAGTAAAAATGATGCCAAACGATAGATCCAAATAGAAATTTATTTGTACAGGCAATCTGAGGAATAAGGTTGGCATTGGCTTTCTAAATCTGTGGTCAGGGAAAAGAAAGGGAGAAAAGTGAGGCAAGGGAGGGAGAGAGGAAAGTGCAAGGATACCATCTGGGCTTTGAATGCTATTCTTTTCCTCCCAGGATGATGGATGTGCAAATGGCCCCTCTTGTAGAGCATTATTTATAGCTTTTTTGTGGGCCTGTGCAGAGCTTCTTCTAGGAAAGTTCTGGAACTGAGTTTGGGGTGAGGGGGTGGGATGCTCCTTCTCCGGGGCTCCCCCTACCGGTGAGACTGCAGCATGATCTCCCTGGGCAGCAAATCACAATCAGGCTGCTTGTGAGAGTGAGATAAGGTGCTGAAGGACACTGCCTATGCCGCAGCCTTAACATTAGAAAATTATTTCAAGCAAAATATTTGAGTAGCAAAAAGTCAGTCTCTGACAAAATGTAGATCAAATTGTATGGATTTAGTTGCCACAAATTTCTACTTGATTTCAGAAACCTGAAAATCCACGGGATTTTTACAATACTTATTACACGTGGAGTGTCTCTGTCCCTAGCCTTGCAACAGAGATTTTGAAGAGCATTCTATCTGTTAAGTATTTTGTTTAGGGAAGGAATTTTTTGCTGTTGGAGAGTAATAAGAGGTTTTGAAAGCTGCATCCCAACCAGTCAACCTGTTCTGCCAGTCTTCTTTACACAGCTGGGAATCAGGGAAGGGCAGCAGCAGTTAATCCTTCGCTTCTTCACATCACTTCCTTGGGTTGCTCTGAGCCTCCTGATAAGCAACTAGGACTAACTACAGCTAACTTAGGCACAGACCCAGCAGGCTAGGATTGGGGAGTTAAGTCAAAAAGGCCTTTTTTTTGAATGATAAACACCCGAACAGTTGATCTTACCCCTAGGTTACATTCTACAGGGGTTCAAAACGATACTTAGAATTGATTACAGAAGGAACAAACACGAGCATGTCTGAGAGAAGAGATCTTTGGTGTGACTACAAATATCATCCTTAATACTAAACTGCAGTGTGGTGGCATTTCCTTGACTTGCTTCAGACCTGATGAATGGTGAGTATATGAAAGGAGAAAGTTGTGTGGTTTCTTGTAAGGCAACATTTCTTTAGTATGAAATAATGATAGTAACAGTCTCTTGAAACAAATCCAGATTCCTGTTTCAAGAGTGCAGTTAGATGGGTTGAACTTGGCTGTCTGACAGGTGCTCATCAAGCCACTCTATTGCTTCTCTCCTCTGTGGGACAAGGGGAGAAAATATGACAAAAACCTCGCAAGTAGAGATAAGAACAGGGAGATCACTCCACAATTACTGTCATGAGCTACACGGACTTGCTTGGGGAAATTAATTGAATTAAATTACAAATTAATAAGACAGTAAGATAGTGAAAATAAGGAAAATTCACACACACACTCCTTCCCTTCACCTTTCCCTTCTTTCTGGGCTCAGCTTCACTCTTGACTGTCCTACACCCTCTTCCCAAGAGGTGCAGGAGGACCAGGAGTGGGTGTTACAGGCGATTCATCATGCATTGGCTCTGCAGCTCCTTCCTCTTCATGCTGTTCTCCTGCCCTTGCCCACAGGATACAGAACTTATTCATGAACTTCTCCAATGTGGGTCCTTCCCATGGGATGTAGTTCTTCAACAGCTGCTGTTGCGTGGGCCTTTTCCATTGAGTGCAGTCCTTCAGGAACAGACTGTTCCAGCATGAATACTGTATGAGGCTACAAGTCCTACCAGAAAACCTGTTCCAGGGCTCCTCTCTGTAGTCCGCAGTTCCTGCCATAAGCCTGCTCCAGCATAATCACTTCATGGGGTCACAGCTTCCTTCAAGACATGTCCACCTACTGTGGGGTGCAGAGTGGATATCTGCTTCACTGTTAACCTCCATGAGTTGCCAGGGGACAACCTGCCTGACCGTGGTATTCACCATGGCTTGCAGAGGAGTACTCTACTCTGACACCTGGAGCATTTCCTCTATCTTCTTCTTCACTAACATTGGTGCATGCAGAGCTTTATCTCTAGCATTTTATCATTCCTCTCTCCCAGCTCCTGTTGTGCACTACTTCTTACCCTTTCTTAAAGATACTACCACAGATATGCTACCACTGTCTCCGATAGGCTCAGCTTTGGACAGCAGTGGGTCCATCCTGGAACTGGCTGGAACTGAATCTGTCTAACATAAGGGCATCTTCTGGTGTCTTCTCACAGAAATCACCCAGAAATCAACTAGATATTAGAAGTCATGGAACCCTGCTTTCCTGGCTGAACACCTGTGACTTAGTTGCCAGCTGAGGTTAAACCATGACAATTCTTTTTGGTATGCAATGTAGGGCTTGAAGATTTCAAAATAACAACAGATTTGATTGTAATGTGCTAGATGGAATTTATAGCTGCAATTGCTGTTTAGCCATTAATTGGCAGGCTCCTGTTCTCACCACTGGATTTGCTTGCCTTACTGCATAGAATAGTCTAGTGCTCATTAGAGGCTGCTTTATGCTTTTGTTGCTTGATGTAGTGCTGTATTGCTTATCATCTTACTCTGCTGTGCCTGGGAACATTTTGATAATAGCAGTGGCAATGTGCCTGGGCTGGCAGATGGCCAGGTCATCACTGCTGTTTCCACGTTGCTGTACTGGCCAGGGTGGAACTTCAGCGTGACTATGAATAAGCCCACGTCAGAGCCAGTACACCTTGAAGCATCTATGGACATGGTTATGTCTGTGCCACAGCCAGTATTTCTGTGACCCAAGGATAAGTCTATTCTGGAGAAGATACACCTGGAAATATCTGTGGTTGTGTATGAGGTTGTGCTGGAGCACCTCAAAGCATGTGGCTTCCATGCAACACACCACCTCTCCTGTCCTGAGTGACCACCATAACAGATGGAGCCCAAAGTCATGGACTAAATGAACGTAGTGGATATTTTGTGGACATTTGTGGATGCTATATGGACATTTTACAAGAAAACAAGTAGTGAGGAAATACACTGGAGTTTTTCAGTTAGTTTTCCATTCTGGTGCAAGGATCACTGAATTTTACAAGTCTTATAGATAGGTTCAGCGTCAAAGACGAGGGAACGTAAATATGCATGAATCCCACTGGGACTGATGAATGTCTTCCTAGGTACCATTGTGTTGCTTTTCGAAAACAAATTCAACCAGAGAGAACGGATATAAAGAGAATTGTTTAGGGAAACATAAGTGTTCTTTATGCTTCCTCAGTGTTTCTTAATTTTTATGTGTGATTTGTTTAAAATCTAGTATATGGAAATAATGGTATTGATGCAAAGAGTAAAAACTTATGACTTTATGCTTATCCATGATATCTCCTAACAAGCACTATGTGCCTGCATAGTACAGTAAACACAGTTCTTGTTTTGCCTTGTTTTTCACAGTTCCTAGTAAAACTCAAGTATTATAGTGGAGAGGGATTTGTTTTGTTTTTCCTTAGAGGCAATTCTACTGATTCCTAGTTACAAGTTCTTATGAAAATATCTTAATTATCTACTTGCTGAAATATAATATGGTGTCCTAAAGATCCTGAATGTGCATAATATCAGTGCAGGACCTAACCAATTCAAGATCCATGAATAAAGTACAAATTCTGCTTGTGTTGAACTTAAAAAATTGTCTTCATATGAGATGAATTAAACTTGATTTCTCGATGTCATCCTATTACCCTAAATACAAGGTTTGTTTAGAATACTTCTCTTGAAGAGAAATTCAGAAATAGCCTTTCTAGGTCTTACTCATTTAAAACTCCATACTTAATTCAGAAATAGTAGAGTAGGAACTTCTACTTTTTCTCTTTTCCTCTGTTTTTTTAAAACAAGGGGAATTAGAAGGTATTGTAGGGCAAGGAGGCCACAACATAGTTGCCATTACAGAAATGCTGTGGGACGACTTGTCTAATTGGAGTGCTGCTAGGGTGGAGTATAAATAATTCAGGTGAGATGGGAAAGGTAGGAGAGGTGGTGGGGTAGCCCTCTATGTTAGAGAGTGCTTAGATACCCTCAAGCTTGATTATGGTGATGATAGGTCTGTGTGGAAGACAACTTCCTCACACAACTGGTGAAAGAGAGGACAAGAAGGTGCTCTCCTGGACCTGCTGTTTATAAACAGAGAAGGCCTTGTGGGAGATACGATGGTTGGAGGACACCTAGGACAAAGCTATCATGAGATGGTAGAATTCTCGGTTTTAGGTGAGGTGAGGAGGAGAGTAGCAGAACAGTCACATTAAACTTCCAGAAGGCAGACTTTAGACTGTTCAGAAGGCTAGTAGATAAAGTCCCATGGGAGACAGTCCTTAAGGGCAAGGGAACCCAAGAGGGCTGGGTACTCTTCAAGAAGGAAATCCTAGCAGCACAGGAGCAAACTGTCCATGTGTTCCAGAAAATGAGCCAGCAGGGAAAAAACATCAGCTTGATTGAGCAGAGAGATCTGGGTGGACATCAAAAAGAAGAGGAATGTCTATGAACTTTGGAAGAAGAAATAGGCATCTTGGGAGGACTACAGGGAGGAAGTGAGATCATGCAGAGAAAACATCAGGAAGGCTAAAGCCCAGCTAGAGCTTAAACTGGCCAGTTCTATGAAAGATAATAAAAAAATCTTTCCACAAATGCATCAGTAGTAAAAGGAGGACCAAGGAGAATACTCAGTCTTTATTGGATGCAAAGGAAACAACTGTGACAAAAAATGAGGACAAGGCTGAGGTACTTAATGCCTTCTGTGACTCCGTCTTTAATAGTAAGGGAAGTTGTTCCCTGTGTGTACATCCCCAGGAGCTAGAGGAGCAGAACAAAGCTCCCATGATCCAAGAGGATGTGGTTTGAGACTTGCTTAGCCAATTAGTCATTCACAAGTCTATGGGGCTGAATGGGATCCACCTGATGGTGAGCTGGCAAACGTGATTGCCAAACCCCTTCCTATCATTTTCCAACAGTCCTCTTTTCCCAAGTGACAGGAGACAGGACAAGGGGGAATGGCCTTAAGCTGTGTCAGGATAGGTTCAGACTAGCTATCAGAAAGAAATTTTTCACAGAAATGGTCATCCAGCACTGGAACAATCTGCCCACGTTGATGATTGAGTCACCATCCCTGGATGTATTTAAAAGACGAGTAGATGAGGTGTTCAGGGACATGGTTTAGTGGCAGTTAGGAATGATTGGACTCAGTGATACAAGAGGTGTTTTCCAACCTGGTAATTCTATGATTCTCCTATATCAAATTCCAGCAGATATGTCTGATTTTCAGTGCTGTATCTGTTTGTCAAAATGCATTTGATCAAAGAATCCCTTTTTTTAAAAAACTGCAGAACCCCTTTGTTCAGATTCTCCTCTTTCTCTGTTCATTAGTTACTCCCTGAGTCAGATGCTGTTTGGGAAGTAATTTGGATAGTGATAGTCTTTTTCTATTAGTTTATTAGGATTCTATAATCCTATGGGCAGAGCACTTTCTGCGAGTCAGAATCCAAAGAGATGCTGACATGGAAGTGTGTTCCCCAATCTCTTGAAGGCAGTTAACCCTGCACACTGCAAAGAATTTTTGTCCTTCTCAAAATATTTTATGCTATTAGCTCTTTCAGCTTAAAGAATTAGCCCCAAAGTGCTCACAAATGCCTTACCAAAGGTCTGTATCCAAATTTTCCATTGCCCTGCACGAAACAAGAAGCTGGCCTGTTTCAGCTATCATACACACAAAAGAACAAAGACAACAACATTGTGGCAATGTGTTTTCCTTGTTGATATTTTCAGGAAATTGTAAGTATTAAATATGCTCAGAACTGGCTCATGTGTTTCTGACTTTGAGGCTCACTGGAAAGATATTTAGAACTCATCTCTTGTTCGAATCTGTGTTTAAAACTCTTGCTCTTTACATATTTGCCCTGGATTCATGCTTTTAAAAATGAAGATAGATACTTCAGTTTGCTTCAGAGAAATTACTTCTATATTCCTGGAAGCCCTGCTTACATTAAGGACTTGCATGAATAGTATGCTTAGTAAATCTTCTCGGGACTTTACAGCACTGAAATAATTTCTTACAAGGAGATTGGAGATCTTCGGCAAAAAGTCTCATACAATTTTTGAGCTGATCAGTATCAGAAAATTGTATCTGAAAGTACAAACCAGAGGCTTAAAAGATGTCAGCTAACATAAGTTTTGCAAAACACAGCATGAGTATTGTTGAAAGAAGTCAAACAAGTCAAAGGCTATATCAGAGTCACTAGCATGTTTAGTGAGGCAAAAACAATGAAACCAGAGCACTTGCTGTGTGTTGCAGTGCAAAACACTTCAGGATCAGGCTGTAGACAGCACTTCATGCTTAACTGCTGGACTGGACACAGTTCAGGGTAGAGGTGTATATACATGCATGCCAGAGGAAGGAAAAAAAAAAAAAAAGAAGTAAATAAAAAGGGGGGGAAGGGTGCTAATCAGTGGTAAATTATTTCTAAATGCAGCATTCTGTATGATGTAAAATCACTTTTTTCTGGATACTGCCTAATGAATTTTAAATCAATAGTTCTAGACTGCAATTATCTACACAATTTTCAGCAAAAGTATTTTACCTTGCAGTGTTGTGGGTGGAATCTGTTTTAGCAGAAAATTGTAAACGACTCAGAAGCTTTCCTTTCTATATATAAAAATATATGTTGTAGAAAAAAATCTCTAGGATGCCATCTACTGTTGAACAACTTCATATCTTTCTGGAGGTGCTTTACATTTCCTTTATAGTTCCCTGTTGTTCATGTGTGCCTGTTTGTTCTTTCCTATACAACAGCATTGGTGATCAATTAAATCATAGGAGTTCCTGCTGTTTAACCTCAGCAATGCTAGTCTGCATTCAGTGACAAGCAGATATTATTTATCAGGTCTGCAACGACATATTTTTATTGAAATAAATGTAGTGGGGTTTGGTCTAATTTTTGCTTTTTCTTGTGAACTAATAAAATAGGATCGTAAAGCAGACAAGATACTATAGATTAGAAACATTTATATTAAATGAACTTTTATTATACAGTTAGTTCATGCTAGGACAAATATGGAGGCTCTGAAGGAATACTGATATTTCATTGGTTAGGAGTATTAGTGTTTTCTTGGACCTTTTATTACCAGAATTCTTCTCTCTAATAGTATTTCCTTCTGAAAATATTTCTTAAGACTCCTTTGGAGAAGACGTAAATTATCTTAGTTTGTTTTGTTCTACTTCATTTTCCATATTTTAATGGAAATCTAGTTTTTTTATTGATCGTCACCTGCTCCCCCCCAAACAAACAAACAAAAAAAAATTCCATAGTCTATCTTTCTCTGTACCAATCTCCAGCTAATGACTATTAACTAATTCTCACAGGGTAATATCAGAATTTATCTTAGCTTCTACCAGATTAGAGGAAAAACCCCAATGATCTTCCTAACTACAATCTAGTGTCTTCATTTAGGGAATGTTTCTGGCATGCAGAAATGTGGAAACATAGAATAGTTTGGGTTGGAAGATCAACTGCCCTCCAAGGGAAAGGATATCTTTCACCACATCAGGTTGCTCAAAGCCCCATCCAACCTGGCCCTGAATAGCTCCAGAGATGGGTCTTCTTCAGGCAACCCACTCCAGCATCTCATTACCCTCATTGTAAAGAAATTCTGCTTAATATCCTGTCTACACCTTCCCTTTTCCAGTTTAAAACAACTTCCCCTTTTCTAGTCAGTACAGCCCCTGCTAAGAAGTCTTTCTCCATCTTTTAAGCCCTCTTTTAATACTGAAAGACTTCTATAAGGTCTCCTCAGAGTCCTCTCTTCTTCAGGCTGAACAACCTAATTCTTATTTTTCCTCATAGGAGAGGTGTTCCAGCCTTCTCATTATATTCGTAGCCCTTGTCTGGATCTGCTTCAGCAGGTCCGTGTCTTTCTTATGCTGGGAACCACAGTGCTGGATGCAGTGCTCCAGGTGTGAGTGGAGTAGAGGTGGAGAATCCCTTCCCTCGACCTGCTGGTTATGCTTCTTTTGATGCAGCCCAGAATATGGTTGGCTTTCTGGGCTGTAAGTGCTAGTTCATGTTGAGCTTTTCATCCACCAGTATCGTCAAGTCCTTCTCTGTAGGGCTACTCTCAATGCATTCGTCCTCCAGTCTGTACTGATATTGGGGATTGCCCAAACCCAGGTGAAAGACCTTGCATTTGGCCTTGTGAAACTTCATAAGGCTAGCACAGGCTGACCTCTCAAGCCTTTCAAGGTCCCTCTTGATGGCATTACTTCCCTCCATCATGTTGACCATGCCACACAGCTTGGTGTCATCTGCAGTCTTGCTGAGAGAGCACCCAATCCCACTGTCCATATCTTTGACAAAGATGTTAAACAACACCAGTCCCAATACCCACTCATCACTGGTCTCCACTTGAACACTGAGGCATTAATCATAATTCTTTGAATGTGACCATTCAGCCAATTCCTTATCCACCGAGTGATCTATCCATCATATCCGTGTCTCTCCAGTTTGGAGACAAGAATGTAGTGCAGGAGAGCGTCAAATGGTTTACCCAAGTCCAGGTAGAAGATGTCAGTTACTCTTCCTTCATCCACCAGTGCTGCAGCCCCATTGTAAAAGGCCATCAAATTTGTCAGGCACAATTTATCATTTGTGAAGTCACATTGACTGTCACCAGTTCCTTCCTTATTTTCTGTGTCTCAGTAGAGTTTCCAAAAGGACCTGCTCCATGATCACACAGAGACATCAAACTGATTGGCCTGTTGTTTCCGAGCTCTTCCTTCTTTCTTTTTTTAAAGTTACGTTTCTCCTTTTCCAGTCATTGGGAACTTCACCAGATTGCCACAACTTCTCAAATATGATGCATAATGGCTCAACAACTTCATCCCCATTATCTCAGAACTCATGGGTGCATCTCATCAGACCCCATGGATCCATGCACCTTCAGGTTCCTTAGATGATCACACACTTGACCCTCTCTTGCAGTGGGTGGTTCTTTGATCTCCCAGTCCCTGTCTTTACCTTCTGAGACTTGGTTGATGTGGCTTGAACCCTTGTTGGTGAAGACTGAAGCAAAAAAGTCATTGAGTACCTCACCCTTCTCCATATCCTGGGCAACCAGGTCTCCCTTTTTTTCCAAAGAAGGCCCACATTCTCCCTAGTCTTCTTTTTGTCTTCAATGTACCAATAGAAGCTTTTCTTGTATTTGATCTCCTGGATGGGATTTAATTCCATCTGGGCTTTAGCTTCCCTAACGTGATCTCTGGCTGCTCAGACAGTTTTTCTGTGTTCCTCCCAGACTACCTGCCCTTGCTTCCACCCTCTGTAGGCTTCCTTTTTGTACTTAAATTTGCCCTGGATTTTTTTTTTCATCCACACAGGCCTCCTGGGTGTTTTGCCTGACTTCCTCTTCTTTGCAATGCATTGCTCCTGAGCCTGGAGGAGATATTCTTTGAATATTAACCAGCTTTCTTGGGCCCCTCTCCCCTATAGGGCTTTTTCCTATGGTGCTCTACCAAGTGGATCCCTGAAGAAGTCAAAATCAACTCTCCTGATGTCCCAGGCAGTGAGTTTGCTGCACACCCTCCTTGCTGCCCTAAGGATCTTGAACTCATGGTAACTGCAGTCAAAGTTCCACTCAAGTTTCACATTCTCTACCACATTGTTGGTGAAAGCAAGATCCAGCATGGCACCTCTCTTCATTGGCTCTTCTAACACATGGAATAGGAGGTTATCACCAATGCACTGCAGGAACCTTCTGGATTGCTCATGCACTCTTCTTTCATCTCTCCAGCAGATACTGGGGTGGTTGAAGTGCCTTATGAGGAGGCACATTGTGAATGTGAGGCTATACCTATCTATCTATGGAGGTCTGCATTTGCTTGCTCTTCCTGGTCTGGCATCCTTTAGCAGTCTCCAACTATAATGTTACCTGTCCCTGTCCTTTAATCCTGATACATAGACTCTTGGTCATTACCTCATCCATCCCCAAGTGGAGCTTCATGCACTTCAGCTGGTCATTGACATAGAGGGCAACACCCCCTCCTTGTCTCTCCTGCTGGTCCTTCCTAAAGGGCTGGTGTCTCTCCATCCTAATGCTCCAATCATAGGATCCATCTGGCTATATCTCTGTGATGCCAACTTGTTCATAGCCCTGCAGGCATACACATCTCTAACTCATCTTGTTTATTCCCCAGTATGTCTTCTGTAAGTGACTTTCAGAATACACATCCTCTTCTCCATCTTTTTTCCCACCTTCTGTTCTGCCTCTTAGTTTTCCTACAAGCCCAGTAATCAGATGTGTTTTTTCCCAGTTTTCTTGACACTCTAATTCTGAATTCCTTTTTATTCATGAGCTTTCAGCTCATGTGCATTTTCTTACAGGTATAGCCTTTTAATGATTAGCCATAAAGCACTGTGGGGTGAATTTTGTCAGTCACTCTAATTTAAATTTTTATTCCAAAATTAATTAGTGGCTTCAGTAGGGATTGGGATGCAGATCTCCCTGTTCTGTGTTAGATTTAGGGAGTCAATGAATGAATAAATACTCTGTTCCATACTGTACAGAAACAACCATCCAGGACCAGCTAGCAGTTTGGATAGTTCAGCCACTCTGGTACTGGTAGTATTGATTGAAATGAGCCCTAATGCACAGCTCAAATTTCACTAGAAAGACAGACTGTTCTGAGGCAGAGTGAATGTAAATGGTGACATAAAAGGTTGGGTATAACACAGGAGAAGAAAAATCAGGGTGTTCTGTAATGAGTCATTTAGGTTCACGAGAAATTACTCTGGTTGCATCTCTGGTTTTCTTGCACCTGTTTTTATGGTGAAAATCACTCATTTAGAGTGTTATTTAGATGGGTTTGCAATCATACTGAAGACTTAAAAAGAATATTAAGTGTTAGGCAGGAAACCTCCACTGGACCTTCGGTCTAGAGAAGGCACTCGGTGAAGGTTGGGAGTTTCTTCTTTTGTAGGGGCCAAGCAACTCATATTGAGAAGATAAAGGAAGAAGGAGAAGGGCTGACAGCTCTTACAGAGAAGCCAACATGTGCTTTAGGAAATGTTTTGGTTGATGAAGCTGAAGCAGCACCTCCTAAAGCAGTAGTTTGAGGCTCTGTTATAGAAAGACAGGTGGCAGATTGTAGTTATTTCTTTGCTGAAACAAAGGAACTTGATCTGATTGTTAGGGTTGGCTTCCTGAAAACTTGGAAGAAATGCTGAGCCTCCAACACCTCTTGAGTGCTTAATTATCTGCCAAGCTTTACAAATCAGACCTTTGCACAGGCTACATGGCACTCCTAAACCCCAGACTTTAGTTTTATTAGCAACTGATTTGGCAAGCGAATAAATTCTTTGAGGTATGAGAAACTGCTTTTAGTTAGATGTCAGTTACTTGAGTCATTCTCAGCTGAGAACTTTCTTAAAGGAAGAATAGTGTCATTCTCAGCTGAGAACTTTTCTTAAAGGAAGAATAGTGCAATAGTTATTTGAGGAATTAGGATGTGGGGACAGTTCATGGCCAGCTGAATACTCTAAAGAGTAGCATGCTTAGGAGAATTAACCATATTTTCAAAGAGATCTTGATGTCCGAAAGACTCCTATTCAAGTGCTTCTGAAACTTACAGCTGTAGTCTATATTTCAGCTCTTTGTCTCTAAAAGTGAATTTTTAGCATTTATAAGAAAAGAGTAGGAGAATGTGCTGTTAAACAATGCTGCTGCAGAAAACGCAGACCTGGCAGACAAATTGTTGTTGGGGAGAAGTAAAAGGAGTAATTGCTATCTTTTAGTGATGATTACTGTTTTCATTCTCCAGTTGCCAAAAGGACAGCAAACACTGTTTGCAGCATTGCAGGTACCTTGAGTTTCTTTCCAAAATGTGTTAGAGAGCCATATTAATTCTTTCTAGCACTTCAAATCAATTTGACAGTTAAGGTATTCTTCAGGTGACTTGGTACCTCTCTGTCTTTGTGGTCTTTCTTTCCCAGGAATTGAAAGGATAGGTAAGGTAAATTGGTGTTTCTAAGAAGGTTCTGCATTTTTTCAAATGTTTAGGGGAGATAAAAGTTTGATAAGAGTTCCTCCAGAACTCTCCATTCCTTGTACCATTATATATACAGTTTACCAGATTTTGGCACTGGAATGAAGAGTGGCTGGACTGAAGAGTAAAATGTTGTAGTGTACTGCAGGGTTTGAGAGTACATCAGGCTTTGAGGGGAGTAGCTCATTAAGGCACAACTGCAGTCTTTGACTTAAATGATTGTTTCTGTTTATGTTCCTTGCGGTACTAAAGGAAGTGTCCCGGGAGTGACAGTGCAGCCTGAGTTGCAAAATCCTTCCACCAACGTGATCAGTGTTCTCCAGCAAAATGAGAGGCTCCAACAACAGAGATATTGAAAGAAGGCAGATGTGAAGTTGGTTCCTGTTGACAGTCCATAGAATCTGTGTGGTATTTTCTGTCTAGTGCTTCATCTTTATAATTGCTGGATCTGATTCTAGTATGCAATACTCCTTAACAAAGGTGTTTTGAAGTCAGAGGGATGCAGTGGGTTGACATCGCCTGGATGCCAAGTGCTCCTCAAGCTCCTCTATCATGCCCCCTCCTCGACTGGACAGTGGGATTGAAAATATAACAAAAGACTTGTGTGACAAGATAAAGACAATGAGACCACTCAGCAGCTACAATCATGAGCAAAATGGACTTAACTTGGAGTAATTAATTTAATTTATTAAGGGCATTGAGAAAAAAAATCTTAAATCACCTTTCCCCCACCTGCAAAAAAAGGGATTCCCACAGCAACTGTGTATCTGGATGATGATAAGAGGAGAGTTGCTGAAGCATCTTTCTTAATTGCTATACTAATTCTATTGTAGTAATGATTGAATGCATTGTCTTTAAAGCTGTTATTGATAACCTATTGTTGATCACTACTAATCACTTATTATCTTTCTTGTTGCAATATGTTAAGTAAAACTTGATTTTCATGGAGTATTCAAGAGTTCAGGCTTTTATGCAATTCCACTTTGTGCTCAGCACCCTTTGGGATAGAACACTGATATTTCTGATAGTAAAGAGCTCTGTAAGTTGACAGGAAGGGCATAATGAGAACCAGGGCTGCCTTTGGTGTTGTGCTGCTCTCTCTTCAAGGACAGAACTGTTCCTGTATGACAATCTACAACTTATTACTACAGTCTGTGTTTTCTTGTGCTTTCTAGATAAGGTTTTATTGCTATCCTTGAATGCCATTATATGCTTCTTGCATATCTTCCAACAATTTCCGTCCTTCTCTTTTTCTGAAAATATTTCAGTCTTATGTGTAAAATATGATATTGACTTGATTTTTCTTTGTAGGGAGTAAAAGAGCATGATGTTGAAGTGCCTTTGGCTTTTTAAATGCCATGCAATGCTTCATTGGGTATGAGAATCAATGGGGCAGTGCCAATCTGAAAATAGTCCTTCTATGGGATTCTGTTCCTTATACTGTTGAGACAACATCTGCTGATATTTGGGAGCATATACTGGGGAGACATCGCAGTAGAGGTTCTCCTTTTACTTCTTCCTGAAAGAATTTATAGATCATCTCAGAGACAGGCTGCTGACATATAACTGCCATGGTAACAATTACATTGAGGAACTAATCTGTTTGATACCTGCCCTCTATTGTGTAGAAGGCATTTATGGAGCAGAGTAAAGTAACTTCTGTTATTTGTCCTGCTTTGATTGACCAAGTGTCCTAGAAAAAGTATATAGAACACATTTTGCCCTGAGCTTGCATTGGAAATGACTTTCAAATGCACACTTTTATAGAAGGAAGAAATAGTTATTAGATTTATTGCAATTTATTATTAACCTTGGGTACCCTGAGAACATTCTCAAGCTTAATCATGTGTGCAGGTGAAATTTTAAGGTAATTTGTTTAATTTCATTCTGCACAGAAACAGTTTTTAGTAAATTTATTAGGATTCTTGCGCTTTGCCCTCTTTATACTAAAAAAGTGACAGATTAGTTAGCCATTCTGAATAAGCAATTTTTGAGGCCTATAAGCCATATAAAACTAAGCGCATAAGTAATTTATTGCCTACTCTGCTAGTAGAAATAATGTACATAGGTCAATTAAATGATCAAGGGATCAATCATTTTATAGAAAGGTATTTATTAAACAGAATTAATTCAATTAAAGGTGTGATTTAAACTTGGAGTATTAATGTGTTCTTACCTGAGACTCAGTAAATGAGAAGCTTTTTCTTTTTTAATCAGCAACTTCATAACAAGTGTGGCAAGTCAGTAGAATGGATATAAAAACCTATTTTTGTATTAATTCATGCTGTTACATAGGAAAAATAATGTACAAGTCTATTCTAACTGAAGTTATCAGACTATTTTCTTATACGGTAGTCAAGGTTTAATTTGAGGTACATATAGTGAAACTTAAAGGTTTTTGTAAATATTTTCATGTGGAAACTATCTGCTGAATAGCTCTCAGTCCAAACTACTTTTCCTAAGACAGAATTCATCTTCTTTGTCATGACCTAATTTATATGTATGTATGAATGTAGAAAGAAAATAATTTTATTTGGAGGCTTAGAGATAGAAAATATTATAAACTTTACATTACATTGAGCCAGATTCAGACTGAGCATGGGTCTGGGCAACTTAACACCTACCTCTGAACCTTATAAGGTTTTTAAAAAATATAGATGAGCACACTGTTTCCCAAAGTTCTTACAAGGGATCTAAATGCCATGTGAAATGTAAATGAAAGCATCAACTGCAGGAATTCAATGTGAGGTTAATTTTCAACATGTTCAACCAAATCAAAATTTTAAACAAAGATTTCTGTTGTATAAATTATGTTCTTTGTAAATGACGGAGTGTTAAACTATGCATTCTGATCAGAGTAGGGAGATCTACGAGCCATTCTCAGGGTAATGTTGTCTAGGCACCTGCATATTTGGATATATAGGTACCCAAATCTCCCTGGAATGCAAATCCAAACAAGAAAGTGTCTTTTATTTGTTCTTTCCTGTGCAGCCAAAAGTACCCTGAGACAAGATAACAATGCTTCTCCTTCTAATCATTCACAAAACATGGAGTTGAAGAAGCAATCCTGTAAAAGATAATTAATTTGTAATTTATTCACAGCATATAGGAAGGATGTTTGGTGATTGGAAATAATGCCATGCATGCCTAAGGTGCTTGGAAGATATATTCTTTGTTAGGTGACTGCTTCCAAACATCCCAGCTTAAGAGAAAATATGCTTCTGATGCGGCCTTCCCCTGATTCTCTGTCTGGCAAACTGAATTGTTGGCAGGTGCAGTTTGCAGTGCCATCACATGATTTTGAAGTTAGACAGCTATAGATATCTTTTCAACTCAATTTCTGTGGCTAACAGTTCTTAGTGACTTTTCTGATTTTTCTGTACCAATCAGTGGTGATCCTTGTTTCTTCCTTGATTTTGTCAACAGAAGTTCTATTCAAAGGCAACATAAAGTCATTCTTATAAGGTATGCTTTCTTCTTCCAGTGCAATGATGAGCTGATTGCATTTGTCATTGACAACTGTGCTATGGGAGAGCCCAGTGCTTCTGGCAACTTCAGGGAAAAGCTTTCTTTCATTTTTAGCTGAAGGATGCAAGGATGCTCAGTTCTCCTTTCCCAACTTGTTTGAACTTGTCTGTTGTGACTGACACTGAAATGTAGTGAACTTTTTATTGTGGATCTGTACATAGACACATCACTTTCAAATTAAATGTATATCAATCTCTCTTGTCTATAGATATCTAACATATTAGTAAGCATTAAGAAAATGTCAGTGTAAAACTAGCTTAAACCCTGTTTAGATAAATGGTCTTCTTATTTTGAAAGTTTTTATCTAGTGGTATATACTTTTGCTGATTCTTACTAGATTTTCAGTTCTAGCAACAAAAGTTTACCTGTGTAAAGGATTACTAAGAGATTGTTTTATAACTCAAGCATTGTGATCTTTCTTGAAGTATTTGGACTATTGTTATCTGTACCTACTGTTTGTGAACAGAGAAGGCCTTGTGGGGGATGTGGTGGTATGAGGACACCTGGGACAAAGCGATCATAAGATGATAGGTTTTTCAGTTCTAGGTGAGGTGAAGAGCGGGATTAGCAGAACAGTGACATTAAACTTCCAGAGGGCAGACTTCTGGCTGTTTAGAAGGCTGGTTGGCAAAGTCCCATGGGAGACAGTCCTTAAGGGCAGGGAACCCATGAGGGCTGGGAGCTCTTCAGAAAGGAAATCCTATCAGCTCAGGAGGAAGCTGTCCTCATGTTCTGGAAAAAGAGCTGGCCGGGGAAAAAAACAGCTTGGTTGAGCAGAGAGATCTTGAGAGATATCAAAAAGAAGAGAAATGTCTATGAGCTTCGGAAGAAGGGACAGGCATCTTGGGTGGACTACAGGTAGGAAGTGAGATTGTGCAGAGAAAAAATCAGGAAGGCTAAGGCTCAACTAGAAATCAGATTAGCTAAGTCTGTGAAAGATAATAAAAAACCTTTCTATAAATACATTAACAATAAAAGGAGGACTAGGGAGAATATACAGTCCCTGCTGGATGCAGAAGGAACAACAGTGACAGGGGATGGGGACAAGGCTGAGGTGCTTAATGTCTTCTTTGCCTCAGTCTTTAATTGTAAAGAAAGTTGTTCCCTCTGTGTACAAACCTAGGAGTTAGAGGAGCAGACTGAGGCTCCCATGATCCAAGAGGGGGTGGTTAGAGACTTGCTTGCCCAGCTAGACACCCACAAGTCTATGGGGTTGGATGGGATCCACCCAACGGTGTTGAAGGAGCTGGCAGATGTGCTGGCCAAATCCCTTTCCATCATCTTCCAGCAGTCCTGGAAGACTGGGGAAGTTCCACTGGACTGGAGGCTGGCTGATGTTGTACCCATATACAAGAAGGGTTTCAGGGAGGATCCAGGGAATTACAGGCCTGTCAATCTGATGTCAGTGCTGGGGAAAGTCATGGAAGAGGTGATCTTGAGTGCTACCATGAAGCACATGCAAGAGAACCGGGTGATCAGGCCCAGTCTGGTGGATGTGGTCTTCCTGGACTTCAATAAAGCCTTTGACACAGTTTCTCACAACATTCTGCTTCGGAAACTGTCAGCTTCTGGACTGGACAGGCACACGTTCTCCTGGGTGGAAAAACTGGCTGGATGGCTGGGCCTAGAGAGTGGTGGTAAATGGAGTTAACTCCAGCTGGAGGCCAGTCACAAGTGGTGTCCCCCAGGGCTCAGTGCTGGGTCCAGCCCTGTTTAGTGTCTTTATCAATGACCTGTATGAAGGCATCAAGTGCATCCTTAGCAAGTTTGCTCATGACACTAAGGTGGGTGGAAGCGTGGATCTGCTGGAGGGTAGGGAGCTTTGCAAAGGGATCAGAACAGGCTGGACAGCTGGGCTGAGACCAATGGCATGAGGTTTAACAAGGCCTAATGCCGGGTCCTGCACTTGGGGCACAACAACCCTATGCAGTGCTACAGACTACGAGAAGTCTAGTTAGCAACTGCCTGTAGGAGAAGGACCTGGGAGTGTTGGTTGACAGTTGACTGAACATGAGCCAGCAGTGTGCCCAGGTGGCCAAGAAGGCCAATGGCATCTTGGCTTGTATCAGAAATGGTATGACCAGCAGGTCCAGGGAGGTTATTCTCCCTCTGTACTCGGCACTGGTGAGACCGCTTCTTGAATACTGTGTTCATTTCTGGGCCCCTCACCACAAGAAGGATGTTGTGGCTCTGGAGCGAGTCCAGAGAAGAGCAACGAAGCTGGTGAAGGGGCTGGAGAACAGGTCTTATGAGGAGCAGCTGACAGAGCTGGAGTTGTTTAGCTTGGAGAAGAGGAGGCTGCTCTCTACAACTACCTGAAAGGAGGTTGTGGAGAGGAGAGTGCTGGCCTCTTCTCCCAAGTGACAGGAGACAGGTTGAGAGGGAATGGCCTCAAGCTCTGCCAGGGAAGGTTCAGGCTAGACATTAGGAAAAAATTTTTCATGGAAATGGTCATTGGGCACTGGACCAGGCTGCCCAGGGATGTGGTTGAATCACCTTCCCTGGAGGTGTTTAAGGGACAGGTGGACGAGCTGCTGAGGGGCATGGTTTAGTATTTGATAGGAATGTTTGGACTCAGTGATCCAATGGGTCTTTTCCAACCTGGTGATTCTATGATTCTATGATTCTTTCACAGTGTATTTATTATACATGTTTATATTAACATTTGAAAATTAGTTAATCCAGTGTGATTTTTTCGCCTAGAGACCTTTTCGCCTAGAGGCCTTTTCACCTAGAGACTTGACTACTGTATTTGTCTCTGAACCAATTTCACAAAAGCTATGAAATACCTTTAACTTGTTTTTACTGTATTCATGAGAGCTTTTCTCTTTTAACTGCATTGTATGCTAGGGGACAAACATGACTGAGGACAATTGCAATTTCCTGTTTCAGAAGGTTTTTTTTACTTAAGGTTTTCTGCTGAAAGTAAATACAAAATGCTATGATTTAC
The DNA here is from genome assembly GCA_033459285.1 of Clamator glandarius. Classification (NCBI taxonomy): domain Eukaryota; kingdom Metazoa; phylum Chordata; class Aves; order Cuculiformes; family Cuculidae; genus Clamator; species Clamator glandarius. Next base: position 1,496,383 of record JAUNZM010000072.1, on the reverse strand, counting down.
AGAGGTGTTGAAACTTGTACCTACTCATGTCAAAGCCTTTAATGGCTGTGGGTGATGAAATAAAGCCACTTAGACTTTGGTGCCAAAATACAAATACATGTCAGTGATGACTTACGGTATACAAGTTGAAATGCTTTGGCTTTAGGTTCAAACCCCCCTTTTTTTCCTGAAGACAGCCTTGACAAAGTAAAGTAATTGCTAGGCTTACAATATTGCCAACAGTTTTTCATGAAGAGGGTAAGTTATTCATTTTTGTCCCTACTAGTACCTTGAAATATATTTCCAAAAAGTCAGCAGCTACTCTTTACATGCTTGCTGCTTTTTTAGGATGAGCAACTGTCCAATTGCAGTTCAGGATGGCACAAAGTTGGGACAGATAGCAAGCTCCTTCTGTATGGCCACAAGAAGCAAAGTGAAGAGCTCCAAGATTCGAACATGTGAGGACTGAAGTTTTAAGTTCTATCAGGACAGCACTGCTACAAATGACAATGCATTTCGGTTGTACAGATTTGACACTGATCCTGTGTTAAACATCCAAATAAGTCAATAGGTGAGGTATTGCTTCGCATTGTCTTCCAGAGCTAATTGTTAAAAGCGAAGAGACATGAGGTGGAATCCCAGCAGGTGTCACTGTCAATGTCATAATCTGACTGTTTACAAACTTCTAAGAGGTGATGTCATATAACTAAGTCATAACCTTGCTATCACCTTCAAGTAGTTCTGCAGTCAGACTATGACAGTTTAAATTGGTCTCAGTATGAATTAAACCAAGTAGCTAAGGAAAGTCAGTGATTGTTTTATCTTTTTTTCCTGTTAAAATAGTATACAATTCATGCTCTGTTTCTTAGCATTTTTAGCCACTTGTACCAAATATGCAATTTTACTTTGCTTGACAATCTCTGTAGGACTACTAACAACTGGAATATTTCAGTGAATTGGCTTTTCAACTTCAAGGCTATTATTGGAGGAATATATATTATATATATGAGGTTTTACACAAAAAACCAAACCTGAGGCTGTGCCTGTAAAACCTTTTATTTAACAAATTAAGAAAATCAGCTATGATAATCTTCAAAATAGTGTGCTTCTGAGGTGACACAGTTGCATATGATGCTACCAATGTTCAATGCAATGCCACAGATAATTTTCTGAAATACGCAGTGTCTTTTCAGTGTAGTCACTGAGGTGCAGGGCTCTGGAGCAGGAGACCCATCCTGAAAGCGGCAAAACTGCAATCAGAACCATGAAGGCATCTTAAAATCCCACCAACATATTGCCCCAGCCCCGCTTGCCCCTCCAAGGAAGGTGAAACGTGAGCTCCTGCTGAGCTCTCACTCTGTGCTGACTCATTGGGGGTGGAGTGAAGGGTGATGAGGCCAATACCCCTGCCATACAAGAGCCACCCTTCAGTCACACAAATGATCAGGAGCATGGTGAACTGGTAAATGGCTTGTCAGAAGGATGTGGCGAAGCACTTGGTGAGGTTGTTCACACAGGCAAGGGCAAGGGCAAGCCGGGAAGGCACAGGGAGGGCACAGTCTCTGTGCTCAGGAAGTAGGTTCAGTCAGCGAATGGGAGCCCATTCATATTTTTCCTAGTCTGTAGCACTGAATATCTTTCTGACAAGGCCTTCTGAGGGTGCATTGGTATTAAAAGGTTGTCAAAACCTTTAATCTTCTTTAGATGACTTTCTCTGGACCTTTTCCAGGTGTTATTAAGCCTTATTAAATACACCTTCATAGAAAACAACATAAATCTGTAGTAATTACACACGAACAATCAAAGTAGATGCTGAAATACATTCACATAGCATCTATTGTCTTGTTGGCATGTTTGCATGGCATAGCATTATTATAGCTAAATGATGAGCCTTCCATGGCTGTTGTGACTAGATAAGAAATGATGCAACTGTGCTATCTGTTGAGATCCACCCTGCTGCTGTTTTCTTTGCCTTAACTCTATCATAGGATTTCAGTGTGACATCGGAAATAATTGAGAGAAAGAAGAGGTTGAGAGACACCATTACTATAGCAGGGAGGAATTGAAGCAGTACAGGTGATGGCAGGAAGTTTGTTCCAGTGCTGCATTAATTTTCTGAATTTTTTTTTAAGTAAAAGCTAGTCAAAAAGCTCTTTCTGCTATCATCTCAGAACTATGAGATATGAAGCCAGTAATTTAGGAAGGCTGTTCTCAATCAGCTTCTGAACCAGCAATTAAGTCCCCAGCACAACAAATATCCACATCAATTAAAGATATTTTCTATTTCCATTACAACTTTCTATGAACAGACATAAAATCATCCATAATTGCTACCAATAAAGAAGGAAAAATGCAAAGAAAAAGGCAGCTTTCACCAGTCATCCTGAATGTACAATCCTAAAATGAATGACAGGACCATTATATACAGTGCTTTTTCAAAGTGCTTCTATGTATACAGGTCCAGCAATAAACAATGTGCTAGATCTATAGCTGATGTACATTGGATTATTTTTGTAGAAGAGAAATCTGTGAATTACTGAAGCTGAGGATATCACCCAAATAGTCTTTCTTGAATAAAGCTTTTTGAGACTTGGTGTACTAGGCAGATGTCACTTTTAATGAAATATGCCTATTTAAAATACAGAAACATTTCCTTGTTATCTCACATATAGCGATTTGGCTACAGGGGAAATCATTATCCTGTTTAGAAAATGGTGATTACTGTTAAAAACATATTTACTAGTTGTCAAAGTCATATTTTAATGTTTTAATATAGCAGATCCCAAACACCACTGAGGGTTGCAGCTTTGGGTTGCAGTTAGGGATAGTTTGATTTAGTAAGGACTGTTTGCTGCATTGCATTCTCTCCATAACAAAATATGGCATTGCTCAATGAGTTACATCAATGGGTGCTTTGTCTTAAGAGGAATTAAATCATCTATGTTTCGGCTAAAGCAGTTCAGCAGATGCTTACCTTCTTCTTTCCCACGTGCTGATTAAACCTTCCACGCCCATTGCAGACAGGAATTTTTGACTGTCTCAAGGAGGCATCGGTGGTGTGAAATGATGGGCTACTTTTACTGCAAACATTATATCTAGAAATCAAATCCTGCCTCTGCTGTAGATGAATATACAGCTCTTTTATTTCAACATATGTCACCAGCCTCTAAACTGCTGCAAAATTTATACCAGTAAGGCAGGGGCAACACTATCAGAGGCGTATTGCTGCCTGTTGTAAAGATCAAATTCTTTATTTGTATTTGGTCTGTATGTCTTAACCTCCCTCTCCATCACACAACCCCAGCTGCACTCCAAGCTATTTCTTGGGCTCCCATTATTCAATGAGCTGACTCTGCTGCTGTGGCCAAGGGATTTGCATGTTCTCAACAGGCAGGAGCTCCCTTGACCACACACATGCACCCAAAGTGTTCAAGCAGCATTTATTCTGGCAAGGATCCTTCAAATTGCCAGCAACCTCTGGGGTCCCCAGCCCCAGTTTGAGAACTTTCCAAAAGGAACCTCTGCACATGCACCAATTTGAGGACTTTTCACACAGAAGTATGGTGCAGGCATGGTGAGCCCCCATTATTTATAATATGGCTCCTCTATAAACAATCACTGACTAGAAGCAAACAGGCATGCCCTTTTCTCCTTGGACCACATTTTCTTGCCAAAAGTTCCTTTGGGTTTCTTTGGGATAGTGATTATTTTTATGTTATATTCCCTTTGTTCTGCTGCTTTTCTTCTTTTCCTCTCTCTGCCTTATTGTCTCCTTAAATCTACCTCACTTTTCTCTTCACAATTTTGAGTGAATTTTATTGTATTGGAGTTCTTGTCGTAAATTGTTTGTTACTTGGACTGAGCTCATATTAAGATTGTTGCTGTAAATTTTATTTACCTTGAGCTCAAAGTGAAGAGTTGTAACTTCAACTATGTTCAAAGTTAAAACTGGAATTTGAGTATTGCTTTGATCTTAAAGTAGAGTTGTAACCTCAGCTGTGAAGTTCAAAGTACAGATGGAATTTTGAGTATAACCCTGGAGAGATTGTGGTCACTTCGAACTGTCACACAAACATTCAAAAGCAGGTCTGCTAGTGCCAGGACGTAACACCTCCTGTATGCTATACCATCTTCACTTAAATGAACAGCTTTAAGCTTCATTTAAACTTCCTGCCAGTACTTGAGTGTTCTGCTGCTGGATTGCTTTCTGTGCTAAAAAAAAATGTATTTTTTCCTGGTTAATCTTTTCCCTTCTTCCTATATAGTGTATTTATGAGTAAAGGTTTATTAACATGTTATGTGCACAAAAAAATAATTGGTAATATGCAGAGGTGGAGGGCAAGATTCATGGATCTTACAGCTTTAATTGCGACTCTATTACTCTACTTCTTCTAATCAATTCTTCTAATCAATAAAATCCTGATTATACAAACACAGGATAATATTAAAATTTACTCAGGGAAGATTTCACTCTTTTTTTTTACAGGACCACTACATTTCATGAAGCTCTACAGCAACTCTCTAGTTGGACATCCTGAATTTGTAAGTATCAGAAACTCAAATTATGCTTCAAGATTTTGAACAGATTTCTCTCCTGATAGCCCTGGGTAATGTTACTCTGTATTGCCTCTGATTCCAGCTCTTCACACAGTCCAGACAGTTTGATCCTTAACAGTACTGTCTTTCAGATTTTTGTGTAACTATTCTGATGAGGACTATGCCAGAAGCTTTCAGGACTAGAGGCTGTCTAGAGGTTGCATTTAATTACAATATCACATCTAGTTGCAAAGTAGACTGAAAAAAATGCATATAAACAGATTCTGTGTGACCTTGGATCTTGGGCTGGTTTTAACTTTTTGCTTGTTCTCTGCTAAAGGTGATGGCATCCACTAGAAATAGTATGTGAAATTGCTGTTGGAGGAGCTCCATCTAAGGAAATAAGGAAACGTGCAGAAATCAGAATACTTGTAGATGCCAATAGAATGGATTGAAGATTTTCATTGACAGTAGAGATACATATATTAGTTGGCAGAAACTTAGTTTAAAACCAAATTGTCATGGCATTCCAAATGTTTTTCTATCCATAGTCTGAAGCTTCTAATACCACTGCTAGTAAAGAGAAATTGCTACCCTAAACTCATGGGTTTGGCATTAATTTTTTCCTCAAATACAACGATAGCAAACATTACTGATATCTTAATTCATTTTATGATTTCCTTTTCCTCAAAAAAAAATTTAATATTCAATAAGTTTCATTATGTAAAAGCTCTATTCCTCCAAAGTTCATTCACTTTCAAATGTTGAGTGTTTAGACTTCTCTCTGATGCAAACATCTGTTGTGAATCTTTTTGTTGTTGTTGTTCTTCTCTGCTCCTGTTGGCACTCCAGAACAGCTGGCGAATTTTTGTAATCTCTGAGAATGCATGCTGCTGAAAGTAGCTCGTTTTTCACTCATCCCAAAATCTTGTTACTAAGAACACAGACACTGCAGTTTCATCAATCCATAAAGTTTTTTAAAATTAATATGGTTTTGACATGAAGATTTTCTTAGGAAACATAGCTTTTTTCTATCATCTTGCATTATTCTGCAAATTAACAACAATTATTTATTACAGCAAACAAGATACTCCTTCAGCATTCTGTGTCATTGGATGCTACAGCTTTTAAGTTTACTGTAAAATAATCTGCAAAAATTTAACTCTGAAAGTACTGATTCAACAATCCTTGTGTGTCTTTCTTTATGTCTGTTTGTATAAGCACCTTCGTGCTCCTATAACCACATGGACAGAGTTGTGATATGACCACTTAGTTAAATCAATATGATCTGTGTTGTCAGGAAAGCTCTGAGGGAGTTTAGGATATGCTTTCACATATAAATCATTTCAGAGCTTGCCATGTTGCTGTGAGGCACTTGTGTTCATTTGATTTGTCAGTGATGAAATACAAAATTTCTTTGCTGTCTCATACTTTTGTGTTATGAAGTAACTGCTGATGTGTCTTGGTGTTTTTATCCTTTTCATATCCTTTTAACAATAGAACATAAAGGGAAAACCAGTCTGATTTTCTGCATACATCTTTTCTCATTCTTAATTTTTTGGGGCTGGCAGATGTTATGCAAGTACTTTAGGAAAGAAACATCATACATAGTAAGCAGAGACACTGTGGAATTTTTTAATGAGGAGGTCTTAAGAAATCTACTTCAGCATGATTCACTTCTGCTGTGGATGCTGCACTGTGCTTCTGTGTGCTTACCACCTACCACAGAGTCCCAGCACTTTCCAGAGGCCCCAGCTGAATCCCTTGCTCTTTGCAGAGAGACATGAAAGAGGAAATAAATCACTGCACTCAGGAAATTAAAATCTTAGTTGACAAGTCAGAGGAAGGAGGGATCTTTGATGCAAATTAACTACTAGTGATTGATATGTGAAGAGAAAAATATGTCAAAAAGTGGTTTACTTCAACATAAGTACAGGCTGATTTTCAAACTGCAACTGATCAGAAAAGCTCTATTGGAAAAAAAATAGACTCAATGTAATTAAAAAGGTGTACATTGACTTCTGTCCAGGTTAAACTGAAGGCTTCCTGGCAGGAGATATATAGCTCTAAATTTAATGCCTCACTGATATATTTTGGGTTTTTTTTAATGTAAGGGTAGATTCAAAGGTTGGGGTGTTACCCTTCTAAAGTAAAAAGCTGGATGTGTATTTGTTTAAGCCTTTTAAAATGAGAAAGATTCAGATCTTCCAAAACTGTCCCTGTATCTCTCAAGGTTATATTCTTTGTTTCATTTAGCTCAGATTAAGAAGAAGGTGAAATCAAATTTTTTTACTTGTCCCAAGGGTCATTTTTGGTGCTTTTATCATTCAATTCCTAAATCACTGGGTAATGCTAACTACAGAATCTAAAAGATATTTTCTTCCATGCATTGTTTCAAAATTTTAAAATTACCACATGGTAAACCTACCCAGGTTAAGAAATTTAGTTTTGAAGTTTCAATATTTCTGTTCCAGAAATCAAAGCATAATGAGTTGTGTAGTGGGAATCCCAATGCACATGGGATTGTTTGCATAATTTAATCCACATAACCCTTCCCAGTTAAGATTGGATTTGAAGAAGACATATGGGTATGAGCACCAGAAAGTGAGGTGATGGGTGGATAAAAATAAAGACATTTGCAGGTGCATGTGTGGTAGTAGTTTGAGCAGATGTTTTGGCATCTCCTAAAAATGACTTGAGAGGTGGAGAAGAATGATGCTGCAGTGCTGGAGCCTCAGGATAATGTGGATGTTGTAGAGACTGGCTTGATGGGTTCCCAGTTTCTGCACTCTCCCTCCACCTCTCTTTTTTCCATCTGTTGAAAATGTATCAGAGTACTCTGAAAATAAGATTTCAGCCACCACACTTCCTACATTTCTCTTGATTCATTGTGGTGTGAAGAAGAAAGGGACTCAACGTGAACTCATGCATATTTCTGCTGACAATGAAAACCAAACTGCTCAAAAAAACCTCATGAACTCTCTCGTGAAGAGTAATTTTAAACATCATCTACTTTGACTGATTTCTGGTAGCATTAAACTTTGAACTACCAGTGTGAGACTAAAAATGTCCCGTTTTCTAATGGTGACTGGTGTTGCTCACAGTCCCATAACTGAAGAGCAAGAACTATTCTAAAACATTAGGTCTCACAGAGCTTATTTTAACAATACCCAAACCTGAGCTGGCAGTGCTCTCAGAAAGGATTAAGTGTGTCTTCTGTCCTGGTTCTCTGATGCCAGGTCTCCTGGTTTCCTCATTCCCCCATTTCATCTACATAAGTGTACACCTGCTTTCATAGCTGATTTCTTCTGCTTCAAATTGTCTTTTTATTATTAATATAACTCCAAAGTAAAAAACTCTGATTATCATTAAACTCTGGCAGACAAGTCTTCGGATTTGTTCCTGAAAATTATAGCAGCTGAAGTCAGTTGAAAATTTTGACTTAAAACTTTTAGATACTGCAACTATGACTGTGTATTAGTTCTTTTTATAGTTAAAATTTATTCATTCTAAACTTGTGTTAATGAATTTTGGCTTTTATTTTCTTTTTCTTGATTCAGTATTTTAGTATTGTGTATGTATCATTTATAATTTGTGCTACAGTATGCAAAAAGTAATTAGACAATTTGGAAGGAAAATCTTTCTTACTGATCTTGATGCTTTGTGAAAATCATAGAATCATAGAATCGCCAGGTTGGAAGAGACAAACCGGATCATCAAGTCCAACCATTCCCATTGGTACATGCCCCTCAGTACCTCATCTACTTGCACCTTAAACACCTTCAGGGAAGGCGAGTCAACCACCTCCCTGGGCAGCCTGTTCCATTGCTTAATGACACTTTCAGTGAAGAATTTTTTCCTTATGTTGAGCCTGAACCTCCCCTGGTGGAGCTTGAGGACATTCCCTCTTGTCCTGTCTCCTGTGACTTGGGAGAAGAGGCCAGCTTCCTCCTCTCCACAACCTCCTTTCAGGTAGTTGTAGAGAGCAGTGAGGTCTCCTCTCAGTCTCCTCTTCTCCAGGCTAAACAATCCCAGCTCTCTCAACCACTCCTCTAAGACTCCAGCCCCTTCACCAGCTTCGTTGCTCTTCTCTGGACTCGCTCCAGAGCCCCAACATCCCTCTTGTGGTGAGGGGCCCAGAAATGAACACAGTATTCAAGGTGCAATCTCACCAGTGCCAAATAAATGGGCAGAATAACCTCCCTGGACCTGCTGGTCACGCTGTTTCTGATACAAGCCAAGATACCATTGGCCTTCTTGGCCACCTGGGCACACTGCTGGCTCATGTTCAGTCAACTGTCAACCAACACTCCCAGGTCCTTCTCCTACAGGCAGCTTTCCAGCCAGACTTCTCCTAGTCTGTAGCACTGCTCAGGGTTGTTGTGCCCCAATTGCAGGACCCGGCATTTGGCCTTGTTAAGCCTCATCCCTTTGGTCTCAGCCCAGCAGTCCAGGCTGTTCAGATCCCTTTTCAGAGCCTCCCTACCCTCCAGCAGATCCTCACTTCCACTCACCTTAGTGTCATGAGCAAACTTGCTAAGGGTGCACTTGATGCCTTCATACAGGTCATTGATAAAGACATTGAACAGGGCTGGACTCAGGACTGAGCTCTGGGGAACCCCACTTGTGACTGGCCTCCAGCTGGAGTTAATTCCGTTTACCACCACTCTCTGGGCCCAGCCATGCAGCCAGTTTTCCACCCAGGAGAGTGTGCGCCTGTCCAGTCCAGAAGCTGACAGTTTCTGAAGCAGAATGCTGTGAGAAACTGTATCAAAGGCTTTATTGAAGTCCAGGAAGACCACATCCACAGACTTTCCCTCATCCAAGAGTCTATTCACTCGGTCATAGTAGGAGATCAGGTTAGTTTGGCAAGGTCTGCCTTTCATGAACCCATGTTGACTGGGCCTGATCACCCAGTTCTCTTGTAAGTGCTTCATTATAGCACTCAAGATCATCTGCTCCATGACTTTCCCTGTCATGAAAAAATGAAGTGTTTCAAACTTTCTGTGGTGCTGCTGTGCTCCTGTTTCCCACTCACGTGCTTTAGTTGAGGAGAATAGGAATCTTCTCATGCTCTAGTCAAAGAGAATAGGAACTCTTCATTTACCCAGGATATATGAACTGCTTTTCCTTGGTATCTGATTTTATTTTTTCTCAAATGGTTGATTATATAATGACCAACACAGGACAATTAACCCTTAGAAGCAATTCTTTATTTTATGGGATTGACTTCTCATTCAAATAAATCAAACGTGCAGTTTAGGGATGCATAAAGTATTCAGTTCAGATTCAGTGTTATGACAAAGTGATGTTTGCCCACACTATGCTGCTTATCTGAGAGCAAATATCTTGCATTAAATCAGAAGAATGGGTTTCTAGTTTGCAGGATTTTTTTTTCAATCTAAAGTTGTGCTAGCAATATCTATTTAAATAGTGGTATTGGCATGATTATACTAAGTTATAAGGCTGCTTTCTTTTACTGGCAAGACGTTATTCATACTCTTGGTCACAAGCTCTTAAGTATTTTCTCTAGAAAAAACATCATTTTCTTGATGCAAATCTTTGCTGTAAAGGGAAAGGTAAATATTTGATTTTATTTCTTGAGAAATATTGATTTCATGAAATTATTTAAAAGTGTAACTTAATCCAAATTAAGCTGTATGCAGCTAGTAACTTACTAGCAAAATATGCAAAAGTAGTTCAACAGGTGTCTTTATTAAGATTTGCTAAATCAGAGAGTAATTATCATAATTGACTTATTCCTGGGCTAAACAATACATTTAAGGAAAAATGTAGATAAAAATCATAGATCCTGAGTTCAATCAGAATGTTAGCTCTGACATGTTAGCTAGGCTCTTCTATCTGCTTCTGTCCTGTTGTCGTGCAAACAATAAAGTCGTTTCATTGAGTCTTTTGATTTGTCTTCAAGCAGGCATTAATAATGTAATGTTATAAAGTAGCTGCAGATACTACATCAGTATGTCTGGTTTTCTGCCCTTCTGTGATTAAGTTTGTAGGACCTTCATATTTCATGTGCTGATGAGGTCTTTTAGATTTGCTTCTCCTTGGCTAACTAAATGATTTTGCAATTCATCTCTTATTTTCATTATAGCATTTGACAGCATCCATTCTTTTGACCATTAGGGTTTATAGTCTTTCATTAACCTGTCTGCTAGAAGTGAATGTTAAGTTTCTTACTGCAGAATTACCAGTTTAAAACAGCAGTGCCATCATCTCTCTTTCTCTCTGATAGCCTAAGGTTATGTCAGGAAAATTCTGTGGGGAGACATCATAAAAAATACTTTGAAAATCCAGTCTCAGAACATGAGTTCAAGATTGTGAATGGAACAGAGATCCTGGTTTTACCTCTATAAAGCAATTTTCATGCTCTCTCCCTTACTTTGCACAGGTGCTAACAGCTCTCTTCCTTGCTTTTGGCATAGGTTAACTGACATTCTCTTTCCAGTGGTCCAAGTGATTTGAATAATTAAATTACACTAAGAGCTATAATCCTTAATCTCTATTTAGGCTGAATTGTTCTGTTTTTTGTATAAATTTATGACAGAACACTATTTGTAAAATTTTGTCTAGTTTGGTTGCTCTATCAACATAATTACCTTTGAATTTTGCATTGGCTTTTTAAAATCTATAGCATGATACAAAGTGTTCCAGTATATCCTGATCAGTTGTCCAGGCAAAGAAATTTTCTCAAACTGAAGTGGTGTGTTGTAGAACATGCTTAGATATTAAAATATAAAGCTATATTTTTCCATATTATATGATATTTTTCAAAGATATCTTCTGATATTTCAATTTTTTTTTTGTTTCTGGAACTGTACCAAGTAGTCTGTAGTACCCTTATAATAATACGGGAAAAATGACTAGGGAAGAATAGACTTTTTCTGAAATAGTGGAGGTTTTTTACCTGAAGCCTGTAGATAAACCTCACTAATTCACTAATTAATTGATTTAGTTTCAGAATTTGATGTGAGATGTTCCAACAATTTTTTCTGTTACATCAAATGCATGAAATTTTGTTGACATGATTGCTGACAGACACTTTGTCATTCATTATTCATCATTATTCATTCATTATTCATCATTCATTATTCATTCATTCATTTGATAGGAATGGTTGGACTTGATGATCTGGTGGGTCTCTTTCAACCTGGTTATTCTGTGATTCTGTGATTATGAGGAATACTTCGTTAAGCCTGTATATCATTCTCTCATGTGGTGCATACAACAGTCTATTGCAAGCTTCACTAGAGGCATGGCTGGCCCTTTTCTAAGTATACAGTAAATTGAATTTTTAGGGTACTCGGATATGCCAGAATTTTATTGCTTGTAAGGACAATCTAGAGTTTTTAAAACTAATCATGTCTGATCCTGGGCATGTGATCTCTCTTGATCTAATTCTTTTCATTTTTGAAGGATAGCAGTATCTTGTTGAAGTCTGGGAATCGATTATATCTGATTGCTTTGGAATTAGATCTCTGTGGGTTTTAACAAATTTTTTTAGTTAAAGTGAACTGAAAGCATTTTCAAGCCTAGAGATGAGTTTAAGTTTATAATAAATGCATGTATTTAAAAGGGAATACTTGAAATTGTGTGCAGTTATAGCTATTGCTAACAAACCTAAAACAATCATGGTTGTGACCACTGGAAATTGAAGAACACGCAGTTTTAGAAGTTCTGCTGTCTCTTAAAAAAATGAAAAAATATAATAAAGACACATCCATACAATTTTTTGTATAGGAAAATATTAGACTTCATGTCAGCTGATTTCTATACCTGCAAGACAAATCTAGGTATAATGGACTAAAATGTTTCTTTTGTTTTTCATAGCTCCAATTGTCAATCCTGTTAGGTCAATAAGGATTTCCATCTGGCAGTACCTTGGGGAGTATGTAGAGTGGAAGTTATTGATGTACATTACTCTTTTGTAAGGAACATTGTTACACATTTTATTTTTACAGCGTATCATCTATGGATCTTTAGTGCCCCACATGAAAGTCTTTTGAAATTAAACAGGCAGTCTATATTTGCAGGGAAATACTGCTTATTTTGTGAACTATCTGGTGCAGAAGTGAACAGAAATCATCATGCTCACTGCATTGACAGCAGTAGAGCTTTCCCTGAGCTTTTCCACTTCCAAGGCATTGTATAGTAATAATAAGTTGGCACAGTAGGATGTTTTGGCTTCTTTTCCTAAATTCATGTGAGCAATTGAGTGCAAGAAAAGCTCAATAAAAGGAAAGGAGACAACTTCCTCAATGGGACAGCACTGCAATAAACTAGGTGTGTTGAGAGAAATGTTTCTTCTTGTTCTTCTGAATGATATAAAATGCTGTTTAGAAATGCTACTTGGTTCTACAGGTGCACATAATAAGGAAATTATGAGTATATTTTCCCTGAACTTGAATGTTTGCTGTTTCTTTGTGTCTGGAAAGAATTTGAACGATTATGTCAGTCAAAATCAATACTACCCAGGTCTTTCTATGACTTGTGTAATGTGTAATATGCAGTGCATGCTTAAAATTAGTTGGAAATATTCAGGATAAAAACTCACAGTGTGAACAGAGCAAGATATTCATTCCACTAATTGTATGATTTTGTTTAGATCCATTTCCCCATAGTCATTCAGGAAAATATCCAGTACATGTCTTATCCCTACAAATAATGCACTATTGTCATCAAAGATGATGAACAATTTCCATAGGACAATCCTATGTATGTAGTTTTGTGCTCCATTGTAAACTTTTAAAGTTTGAACACAGTAGGATGATCCTATGCTTTTGAGCCATTGTAAGGGAGATCGTGGAACAGATTTTTCAGAGGATGAAGATCGTACTAGCTGAACTTCCAGGTGAACTTCCAGGTAAACTTCCAAAATAAGGACTGGCAAATGTAATTTTAGAGATAGGTGCCACATTTATGGGAAAAAAATCCAAAACTGTTGAGCAATGGTTTGTTGCTAGAAAAAAAAAATAAAGGAGCGGGGCTTTAAAGTTCTTAGAAATTTTATCCTAATGAACTGTAACAATTATCTTGTCTCGGGCTTTTATACTGGGTATTGAAGGGTGAAAAATAATTAACGATGCTTTTTATCAATACTGAATTAGAAAGCTGGCCAAAATCAAGGAAAATAATCTACTGTCCATTTACCTCCTGTCTACTGCTCTATCACTGTTCATGTAGTGCTGTATGCATCAATGTGTAGTGCTGTATTCTTATAATATTATTAAAGGTTTTAATTGACAGCAGAGTATCTTTTTCAGCTTAAGATTTAAGAGCAAGGAAATAGTCTTGTTCTTGCTTTACTATTGTTACTGGATTATTTACACATAATGCTTCGGTGACATGGTTTTGGACTGAAGTTTTCAAGTGTTCATATCTGCATTTGGAAATCAGAATTTGTATACCTGACATTAAATGAATGCAGGTATTTCCATTACTCCTGTTTGTTTTCATTACCATGTACACACAGTACATGTGGCACAGAATATTTTTGTCCTAATGCCTGCATTGCAGCACTGAGCAATCCCAGAGGAGACGTTGATGTGGCAGGGATGCAAAGTGTGCAGATGGAGAAAAGCAACCATTTCCAGGAGTGTGGAAGAGCAGCGTGGATGCTGGGACTTGTTGTCCACTTCTTTCTCCCTCTCATCATGCCTAGCAAAATACGATGGCCTGGCAGGCTGGGGGAAAGGACATGACTCCATCTTGACATAAACTCAATGGACTATTCCACTTCATACCAAAAAGGCAAGGTGGGTTGACAGAGAAGGGGATAGCTTGCTGTGAGTCATTACTGGTACAGTGGAAGAAGGAGAATGCCAGAAATAACTTTTTAGCAGCTGCAGTGCCCAAACCAGGTTCAATTGCATCTGAAACTGCTCTGAACTGACAGTAACAAGCTTGGAGATAATGATAGCTTTGGAATACATAAAACCTATTACCTTTCTTAGAAAATTTCATGTTTCCTTTCCTGTTATTTTGTTTTGACCAAATGCTGTAAAAAGTCAATCTAGCTTATAAAGCAACACCTTTTTTAAAAAACTATTTTTTTAAAAACTGTTTTTTTAAAAAACTACTCCTCTCAAACCTGATAACTTCTTGTTTTCTGCATTAAATCTGAGCATACCCAGTATAATGCTCATATGAAAGACATATTTCTCTAAACAGCTGTTTTAGTTTGTGTTATTAATTGCGAGAACTGTCATAGCAGGTGGGAAATCCCTATTGTGGACAGGTACCTTTCTGTATTAGTTACTGTACAAGCATAGGAGAAAACAGCTTGATTTACTAGGGTCAAAAAGCCTACATCCATCACTTTGTATGTATTTTCACAGATAAGTCTGCGTTTTAAGTCATGGCGCTAACCTCTCAAACCTCCACTATCATCTGTACATACGTTTCTATACAACCCAGGTATGACAAGCCATCACAGTCAATAGATATAGAAAGGCTCAGGATTAGAATATTTTTATTGATAGGAATCATCTCTAAAACTTAAATCCAGATTCAACATTTATGTCTATAGAACCTTTTTGAAGGCTCTTCAACTACTGTTCTATGTCATAATCTTCTGGTTTGTCACATAGAAATTGGATAGAATAGAAACCATGCTTTCCCCAGCTTTTAGAGGTTTGTAATTTCTTGCTTTTGGGAAATTTATTAGGTCACCCCCTATGAGCTCACAGAATCTTTCAGACAGAGAAAGCTATTAACATGGAAGTGTGCTGGGATAAATAACTTCAAGTGGATCTTCATAGGTTTTAACTACTTCAGTAGAAGCAGAATATTTTCTTTGGCGTGTATGGAAATATTCAGGAAAGAAAAAAAATGGGATTTACTTGTGAAATGCCATATTAATTTGCAGAACACCTGTTTTTTAAGTATTTTAATGTAAAACATTGTTGCAAAAGAAGAATCACAAAGCCTGCTCTGTGTGTTTTTTAATGTTGCTTGTGATTTCATCCTCATCTTCAAACAAACTGAAGCATCCCACAGAAAAACAAAATCCTAAAGGGGATCAAAAAGAAGATAGAAATTGATAGATTAAATTATGAAAGAAATGGAAAAATTAATTTATTTACTTGTAGGAATTGACAATCTTACTGGGCAAGAGATGCAATGAGTTTTTAATGGGCTTTATCATCAACTAAATTTTTCATTTCATTGCACTGCAGTAAAAAAATGGTGTCAAAACTAAGACAGCAGCCAGATATGCATAATGGGTTCTTTCAGAAAACAGGAAAGAAAAAAAAAGTTAATTACTTTTATTTGGCTTAAATACACCTGATAGAGTGGAAAAGGATGTTGAACTGCATACACAAGATAAGATTGACCTGCCTCCTTTGACCTCTACATACGACCTGCCCCCCACAACACACACCTCATCCTTTTCTTATTGTTGTCGTGGTTTAGTGTTGGCTGGCAAAAGCTGTTTTACCACAGTGACTGCTCATTCATCCCTCCGATGGGGTGGGGAGCTGACTTCAGAAGAAAAGGTGCAGTTTAGTAGAACAGGGAGGAGGGGAAAATAACAATAGCAATAACAGAATATACAAAGCAAGTAATTAACTCACCACCCAGAGAAAAAACAATGCCTGCACAAGCTCCTGAACCGCAATCCCAGCATGCTGCCCAGCTATGAACCCAGGCAAACTCCATGTCACTCAGCCAATACTCCCCCACCAATGTGAACTGGATGTGATGTTGGTGGCATGGAATAACTCATCGGCTGGTTTTGGCAGTTGCTCTGGTTGTATAACTTTTGAGCTTTCTGTGAAATTTATCTCTTTCCAAAATAAAAACAAGAAATTAACCCTTTCCCAGCTGGAACTAGGACACCATTCTAAAAAACAGTCCTGAGCTTGTGTTTGCCACACCACCTTCTGTTTCTTTATTTTTGTACTTATGGTGTACAGCTAACATGGATCCAGAGCTGTGGGTAATTTAGGGCTCCATAATGTGAGCACTGTTTCAGCAACAGGTCATCCTCTCTCTGAGTTCCTGAAATTAAGTCCCATTTATACTGGGGTTCTTTTCATTCTTGCAGTTCCCCATTTTCTGTAGGGTAAAGTCTCAAAGTTTTTACAGTGTCTATTAGATACATTTCATTATTACCTGACTACAAAGGAGTGCCAGTGTAAACCAAGTTGCCATCTACAGATTTCAACTGAAGTTCTGTCCATTCTTCAGTCTAAGAAATGTCCTCAGCCAGCCCAAATCATGTGCACTGCTTTTTTTCTTCTGCTGTGTAATTTGTGGTTTAAACTGTAAGTAATGGCACTTTTTAAAACATGCATCTCATGTTCTTCTGAACTCCTTCAGGAGTTTTTTAAGCATCGTCTCTCTCTTTCTTGGCTTGTTATTGCATAGATGTAAAAAGTCAGGAAGGAGACTTGAGAGAACTCGGGGACTGGGAATTATTGTATTGCTGCGAATGGACTTTTTCAGTTTACTTGGTTAATAGAAAGGAGAGACAAAGGATTGAGCCTGGCTGTGTCAGCATCAGACTTAATTGCAGAGTCTCTTGGGACTGCAGTTGAGAAATGGAGCTGTTGACTGTATCTGAAGACGGTTAGCAGGTCTGGGCCAGCAGAGGACTGAAAAGAGTGATTGCTCATTGTTGTAGAGCCCAGAAGATCACAACCAGTTTTATAAGCTACTTCCACAAAACTATAAGCTAGGAATACAGCTACCAATGCAGATAGTTTTTAAAAGGAGGCTCTTATGGTTGTGGTGCCCTTGGACTTACAGTACACTGTCTGAAGTATGAAGTTATGTCTTCCATATTTTGAGTTGCAATTAGGGCTAATGGATTTTTTCTTGATCAGCCTTTAAAATCTCAGCAAGTTAATGTGATTTGTATACTTGATGTGTGTATTTAATCTACATTTTTGTTATCTGCTAAAGTAGAAGCTACATAATGAACTCCTAGATAAATCATCACTACTTCAGACATCATCATGGTAATATCGCTAATAAGTCTGTGGCAATTTGTTTTGACTTGGTAATAGTAGGATTCGGGCTTCAGGAACTAGTGGCTGAGAAACCAAGACTTTCAATCACACTTACTGTAGAGTAAAATTTCTGTTGTTTGGGTATTATTTTTTTTTGAGATGGGGGGACGACATGGAATATTTTTACTTTCTGCCTTTGTAATGTCTTGCTAGTATTGGCATGAAAATGAGGAGTTAGTTCCAGTTAATGGAGCAAAGTTGCTCCCTGCCTTGAGATTCTTATTGTAAGATCTCTTTGAAAGCAACAGCAAGATCTTTGTTAGATTTCCCATGGCACAACAAGGGCTACACAAACAGCTGAGCTTGGAGAAGTAGTTGGCTGCTCACCAGTCAAAACCTGACTGGGTTTTTTTCACCTTTGAGGTGGATGGGTGGGTGCTGGTAATAAGCATGAAATACTGTGTTTGTAAACTATGAGATGTTTTCAGCTACCTAAAGTGAGTTTAGCTGATACTTTTATAACAATCATATCAGTGAATTTGTTATGGTGACCTTATTGCACACAGTGATACCCTTCAGAAATGATGGTACTGGCTGTAAAACAGTACAATGTGGCTATGTAACTCGGGACGATAGTGTTATTCACTGTTGTAGCAGTTGCTGTTGCTATTGGGTCATATGCCCTTTAACCAGTCTTAACTAAGTCAATAACCCCCTGAAAACAGAAAAGGATTATTTATTGTTCACTGAGGGGCACAATAACAGTCTTAAACCTTTGAAATCGGAAAAGTATTTTGCAATGACCTAGGGAAGAAACTGATAAGGACTGAAAAATTCAGCAATAGCATCCAAGAACCAACTGACAAAATATTCTGTTAGGTGTATTGAACTGATAAGAACTCTTCAGGTGAGTGTTTCTGATTATTTAGGATTTGAGAACTTCTCCAAAAACTAATAAATAGGAGTGTCAGTACCAGTAGGAGTCTTTGAAGATGATCTTTGTCCATGAGCTATACCATGCTGTATGAACTGTTTAAGTCTGGTGCTTTGTTGCTATTATGTTTAGTGCAAAATAAAGCTTTGCATGAATATATGTTGCTTTCTTGAGCACAAGTCTGTCTGCTTACTTAAAAATCTGGCATCATACCTGATACACAGTATGAACTACAGAGGGGAGTTGTAGATTTGGCCATTTATTTACCTAAGTGACTGAATTGTTACACAACTTAGGTGCAGTATTTTATTTTATTTTATTTTATTTTATTTTATTTTATTTTATTTTATTTTATTTTATTTTATTTTATTTTATTTTATTTTATTTTATTTTAAAAATTAGTAGTTGAGGAAAGGCAACTCTATTGCCCAGGGTCACTACTAAAAAGACAGGCACTTAATCTGCTGGAACGTGTTTGGCAATGTTAATGTTTCTGTTTATATATTTGAGATTTATAACTTTATTTATTGCATATTTATTACATTGCACATATTTATTATTTTATTTATTAACTTGAAAAGTTTTAGATCTCTCTAATGATAAAATAGTGAAGAAAAACCTAGAAGTACTTTTATATTTCAACTTATTAGAGTTAAAGCAAAACATTTCAGTGACACAGAAATGGAAAGTCTTCACATGTTTTGAAATGGAAGTAAGTAAATGTAATTTTGATTAAGCTTTAGGTCTCACGTCACTCCCACCGGTGGAAACTTGTTTCTATGCTAACACCTGTGCACACCATAGTGCTGTTTGGGAAAACTGTAATCCAGACAGCATGGTCCTGTTCAGTAAGTTTCATTTCCTATGCTATGTGTTGCTGTCTGTATGTTTGGTTTAGGTCTTTCCCAATTAAGTGTTCTTTCCCATAGTGTATATAGGGAGAATTAATTGGTTGAGTTTGTCTAAACAAATGCAGCAGATTTAATCTGTGGACTGCCTACATCCACCTCTAATTTTGAATGGATTAATTTAAAAAAAAAACAACATAAACCCCATTTTTAATAAAAAGTAATTAGACTTTACTTATTTTGTTTTTATTTGCCCTCTATATTTGCATCTTCCTAAGTAGAATCAAATAATTCAAGCACTAGCTCTTAAGAATGCAAAAGAACTTTGGAACTGACTACAGTTTCAGAAGCATGAGAACAGCATTTAAATGACGTATCAGTTTGTATAATTCCTGGGATTACAATATATTTTCCACTCTGAAATCTCTATCTTGAATTTTTACTTTTGTACTATCAAATTTATTCTATTTGTGCATAATCCCATTACCAGATGGGATTATTTTGAATGGTTGAGTTTTGCAAATTTAAAAAAAAAATGTATTTATGCTCCCTAGGTTAAGACATGCTAAGCCATGCATCAAAATGACCTCTGTTAAGTAGAAAAGTTGGGTTGTTGTCACAGGGGACTCCCTTCTGAAAGGAACTGAAGGCTCAGTCAGCAGGATAGACCCATTACATGGGGAAGACTGCTGCCTACCTGGGGCCTTGGTTAAAGATATGGAAAGAAAACTTCTAGCCCTGGTCAGGCCCATGGATTATTATCCTCTATTGATTTTCCAGCTATGTAGTAACAAAACCGGAGGGCAATCTGAGGGCAATTAAAAGGGACTTCAGGGCCTTGGGATGTATGGTGAAGGGATTGGGGGCACAGATACTGTTCTCAACTGTCATTCCAACTAGAAGGAATGATGAGCCAAGAAATAAATACCTGGCTTTGAACCTGGTGTAAGAGGCAAAACTGGGTTCTTTGATCATGCCTTTGCAGCACTAGGCTTGCTGTTCAAGGATGGGATGCACTAGTCCCCAAGGGGTAAAAGAACAATTACCAAGAAGCTAGCAGGACCCATGAAAAGAGCTTTAACCTAGATTAGAAGAGGGAGGGGGACAAAACCAGGCTTAATAGAAGAAAATCCGAGAATGGCAATCCAGTGTCTAGGTAATGGTGTGCTGGTGAGGACCTTTGATCTGCCGCCTCAGGGAAAGTGGGGAATAGCGCTTCAAATGGCAGCACAGATGTAAAGATTACTGATGGGTTAGAAAATTCAGTGAGTAGTCACTTAGGAGCTGAGACTATTCCCCTCAGGAGCGTAGCAGGATCAACAGCCCAGCTGAAATGCACAGAGCATGGGCAATAAACGAGAGAAACTATAAGCAATTGTAAGGCAAGATGGCTATGATATAATTGCCATCACAGAAAGGTGGTATGATGACTCACATAGCTGGAATACTGCTATGGCTGACTATAAACTCTTCAGGTATTACAGGTAAGGAAGGAGAGGCAGTGGGATAGCCGTCTATGTTAGAGAGTGTTTTGATACTCTAGAGCTTAATGAAGGTAATGATAGAGTTGAGTACTTATGGGTAAAAATCAGAGGACCACCTAATAAGGCCTATATCGTGGTGGGAGTCTGCTATTGACCATTCAGCCTGATGAGTTATTCTACAAGCAAGAGGGAGAAGTCTCATGAATGCTAGCCCTTGTCCTTGTCGGGGACTTCAACTTGCCAGATGTCTGCTGAAGCATAATACAGCAGAGAGGAAACAGTCTGCAAGGTTCCTGGAGTGTGTGGAAGACAATTTCCTGACACAACTGGTGAGTGAACTGACTAGGAAAGGTGCCCCGCTGGACCTGCTGTTTGTGAACAGAGAAGGCCTTGTGAGAGATGTAACAGCTGGGGGAAACCTGGGGTTATGGCAATCATGAGATGATAGAATTATCAGTTCTTGGAGAAGTAAGGAGGGGAGTCAGCAGAACTACCACTTTGAACTTTTTGACTGTTCAAATGGCTGCTTGATAAAGTTCCATAGGAGACAATCTTTAAGGGCAAAGGATCCCAAGAGGGCTGGGTACGTTTCAGGAAGAAAATCCTGGCTGTGCAAGAGCAGACTGTCCAGTGTTCCAGAAAATGAGCCAGCAGGGGAGAAAACCATCTTAGCTGAGGAGAGATATCTGGGTGGATAGAGGGAAGCATATGAGCCTGCAAAGAAGGGGCAGGCATCTTGGGAGGACTACAGGAATGAAATGCAATCATGTTGAGAGAAAATCAGAAGAGCTAAAGTGCAGCTAGAACTTAGATTGGCCGATTCTGTGAAAGATAATAAAAAATATTTCTACAAATATATCAGCAACAGAAGGAGGGTCAAAGTGAATCTGCATCCTTTACTGGATGGAGGGGCTACATGAGTGAAAAAGAATGAGGAAAAGGCAGAGGTACTTAATGCCTTCTTTGCCTCAGTCTTTAATAGTAATAAGGCAAGATGTTCTCTAGGTATTCTATTCAGCTTCATGAAACAAAAGACAGGGAGGGAGAGCAGAACAAAGCTCCTGTGATCCATGAGGAAATGGTTAAAGATCTGGTCAGTCAATTAGACATTCACAAGTGTATGGGGCCAGGTGGGGTTTAAGGGAAGATATTAAGGGAGCTGACAGAAGTGCTTGCCAAATACCTTTCAATCATCTACCAGCAATCCTGGCTGACTGGGAAAGCTGGCAAATTGTACTTAACTGGAAGTTGGCAAATGTTACTCCCATTTACAAGGAGGGCTAAAGGGGGGATCCAGGAAACTACAGGCCTGTCATCTGCCCTTGGCGCCAGGAAAGGTCATGGAACAGGTGATCTTGAGTGCTATCATACAGCACATGCAAGAGAACCGGGTGATCAGGCCCAGTCAACACGGGTTCATGAAAGGCAGGTCTTGCCAAACTAACGTGATTACCTTCTATGACAAGGTGATCGGCTTAATGGATGAGGGAAAGGCTGTGGATGTAGTCTTCCAGGACTTTAGGTCCTGGAGCATATCCAGAGGAGGGCAACAAAGCTTGTGAAGGGGCTAGGGAACAAGTCTTATGAGGAGTGGCTAGCAGAACTGGAATTGTTTAGCATAGAGGAGAGGAGACTGAGGGGAGACCTTATCGCGCTCTACAACTACCTTAAACGAGGTTGTAGAGAGATGGGTGTTGGTCTGTTTGCCCAAGTGAAAGGTGATAGGACAAGACGGAATGGCTTCAAGCTGTGTCAGAGGAAGTTCAGATTGGACATTAGGAAAACCTTTGTCACTGAAAGGGTTTTCAAGCACCGGAACAGGCTTCCCAGGGAGGTGATTTAGTCCCCCATTCCTGGAGATATTTAAAAGTCAGGTAGGTGAAGTGCTTAGGGATATGATTTAGTAATGGACAGGTATGATTGGACTTGATGATCTCAAAGGTCTTTTCCACCCTAGGGATTCTATGATTCTATGATTTTTTTTGAAATCCATTTGGGTTTATAAATGACTGTAACATAGCAGAGGGACTACTAGACAAAACCTGTCATATTTTATAGATCTGAGATGTGAAGGAAATACATTGTACATCTGAAGGCACACACAATGCACCCTTACAATACTTGTACATTGTGGTTTGTAGTCACATTTCTTTGTTCAGTTTATGGCTGAAAAGCTGATGGTATGTATACTCATTTTCAGTACTGTAATTTTATTTAAAGTTTCCTTGTTTTGTACATTTTCTTATGACTTCACTAGTTTTGTTCCTTCTACAGCACCTTGGACTGTTGCAGAAAGTGAGATTTAAATTAGCACCAAGTCTAATGATTACAACTGCAGTTCTAAATTTACAGTGAATAAACATTTACGAGAAAATTAATATCTTTTGACACAGAGTGCACCAAACATCAGAATTTAGTTTCAAATTAGTTGGTTCTGTGGTATTGGAGGTAAAAAAGACAGGAACAACTTTCCACTTTGGTACATGCATGCACTCACATATTTCCCCTTTCTCCCACTGATACCTAAGAGCCTTGGGCAAGGTACTAACTAATCACATACAGGTATATATCTCTGATGAAGCAACTAAGTGTGATTATCATGCTGGGAGACAAGTACACACATTATGTTCTTCATCACAGTAATGAGAATGGAAAGAGCAACAAGAGTTGTCACTGTTGCATATAAAGAAGTGAAGGATCCCTCCTAGTAGAAAAGCAGTTTTTTAGTTGAATGGGACAATGAAAGAAAGGCCATTACTCTGGATGTTGAAGTGGCAGTTGTAGCTGGATTAGTGGCCACCAAGAATACTTGCTTCATGGAAGTTCAAAACAGAGCAAGGACAGAGATGCCAGTCTTTAGCTACAGAATAAGAGGATTGTTTCAAGCCTTGGATGTGCTGCCTTTCAATTCATTTTGCCACATTTGATCACTGACCTGAAAAAGTATATTAGTTTTTGAAATCTAATTGTACTTGAGTACAGTTAACTAGAATGCTTGCTGCTAGCTTGATGACAATAAGCTCATACTGCAAATCCTGATTCATGCAATTCCCAAAGGAAAAAGAATCAACTTTTTGTCAGGTGTAGGGATTTGAGGCTAGCCAAAAGAAAGAGGTGCTTTTCACAGGGAAATCCTTTTCTGAGTAGTTTTCAGAGCAGGTCTGTATGTGTCTCCGGCCATCTATGACTTTGAACCAGGAAAGCAGTTCAGTACTTCATAAATTCATCTTACTGAGGAAAATACTTAAGCACAAACTTCATTTTTAAACTCGAGTACAAAATGCTCTTTTCTGGAGAAGTTGGCAAATATTTTATGACTTCCAAGGGAATAGCACCTCAACAAGACCACTCATTCTTCACATCTGTAACAGACTTTGTAAACAGCTTACTACTACAAGGCATGAAGTACTCGTCAAGAAAGAGGGGAAATAATAAAAATGAATGAGAAGGAATGAGAATATGGTTGTAGGCTAGAGGCATTTTCAGTCATAAAAAGAAATCCACTCCTTTATACTGGACTAACACACATGTTTTGGAAGAGTAAAAACCTAACCTTTTTTTTTTCCCTGTACAGATAGCAGTATTAACATACTCTTTTACCAGCATTTGTCACATGGTAACATCACGGTCAAACACACTATGGAATTTCACTACTAGTCATTTTAGTGATGTAGTTGGTACTACTAGTTACTGTTAGTTTATGTTATTAATTGCAGTAATGTAATTGCAGTTGTTCCTTCATAAAAATACGAAATATGCTGGGAGGTCCTTCTGGATTTCAGATGTAGCATCATAGCTCATACAGTAAGAGGCAAAAATCATGCTTGAGGTTCTTTTTCTCTGGTTCTTCTTTTCCCACAACAGAAAATGACACTTACTTAGGAATCTGAAGTCAGGCAAGGAAATAACAACTGCATTTGTTCAAATCAACAGCTGGACTTAACACATACATTAGAGATGAAAAAAGTCTTTTAAATGAAATTTCATAGACTTTAACTGATTCAATTTTGTATTGGTTCAAATCTTTTCAATTTCTTCCTTCAAGTGAAGTGATATAAGTTTAAAAAAAAAACAAACTAAATGCAAAAGGAAAAAAAACCAACCCGTTTCTCTGACAAGCTCTTTGTGATCATAATAGCAATAATTCTTTTAACTGTAAGAATTATATTCCTCCATATCTTCAGAGCCTCAGATTAGAGGGTGTTGTATACCATTATTTTATCTGAATAAAAGATGTCCTATTTCAACAAATATGATAACTTCCTCATATCCATGTACATTCCCATGCAGTATATACACCTTAAAAAATTATAAAGATATGTTTCCTAAGGATATATTCCACATGCAATGTCATGCACCAGCATTTGCCCAGCATCAAATTCCAGTTCGATGCCAAGACCAGCAATAGATGACTAGAGCCTGAAGAACAACCACAAGTCAGCAGCAGAGCACCTGAGGAGGAACACAAAGGATCTCCAGTCCTCTGGGACCCAACTTATGTGCCTCTATGCAAACACAGCTAGCATGGGGAATAAATAAAAGGCATTAGATAAATGTGCACATCTGTAGGGCTATGATGTCTTTGGCATCACAGAGACATGGTGGCACGGGTCCTATGTCTGGAGTGTTGAGATGGAGGGATACAGACCCTTCAGCAGGGGTAGGCAGGGGAGACACAGAGAGTATATTGCCCTCTATGTCAGTGACCAGCTGGAGTGCATGGACCTCTACCTGGAGATGGATGAGGAGCTGAGGAAGAGCTTATGATCAGGATTAAAGGGAGGACAGGGAAAAGTGACATTACAGTAGGGATCTGCTGCAGGACGCCAGATCAGGAAAAGCAAGTGGATGAGGCCCTCTATAGACAGGTAGTCTCAGCCTCTCTTTGGCAAACCCTGGTCCTCATAAGAGACTTCAAGTACCCCAATATCTGTTGGAAGGACAACACAGCAGAGCATAAGTAATCCAAACGTTTCCTGGAATGCCTTGATGACAACTTCCTTCTTCAAGTGGTAAGAAGAGCCAATAAGGAGAGAGGTGCTACCCTGTCCTCACCAAAAAGGAAGGGCTGGTGGAATTATAAGCTCAAGGGAAGCCTTGGCTACAGCAATCATGAAATTGTGCAGTTCAAGATCCTTAGGACAGCGATCCCCAGCACACCTTATGGTGTGCAGCAAACTCACTAGCCAGGACATCAGGAGAGCAGACTTGCTTGGTAGAGTGCCCTGGAGGGCAGGAGGCAGCCAAGAAAGCTAGTTAATATTCAAGGATCAACTCTTCCGAGCTCAGGAGCAATGCAGCTTGACAAGGAAGTCAGCCAAAACCCCCAGGAATCATGCATGGATGAACAAGGAACTACCTGATAAATTTGAATACAAAAAAGGAAGCCTTCACATTATGGAAGCAAGGGTGGGTAGTCTGGGAAGAATACAGATAAATTGTTTGAGCAGCTGGGGATAAGGTTAGGAAAGCTAAAGCCCTTGTAGAATTAAGTGTGGCTAGGTAGGTTAAGAGCAAAAAGAAAAGCTTCTACACATATGTCAGTGATAAAAGGAAGACTAGGGAACATGTGTGCCCTCTCTGGAAGGAAACAGGAGACCTGGTTGCCCAGGACATAGAGAAGGCTGAGGAACTCAATGAATTTTTTGTCTCAGTCTTCACCAGCAAGGGCTCAAGCCACACTACCCAAGTCTCAGAAGGTAATGACAAGGACTAGGGGATCAAAGAACCACCCACTGTAAGAAAGGATCAGGTGTGAGACCATCTAAAGAACCTGAAGGTGTCCATGGGATCTGATGAGAGTCATATGTGAGTCTTGAAGCCATGGTCGGATGAAGTTGCTAAGCCACTATCCATCATATTTGAGAAGTTGTGGCAGTCTGGTGAAGTTCCCACTGGCTGGAAAAGGGGAAACATAACTTCTATTTTCAAAAAAGTAAAGAAGGAAGAGCTGGGGAACAACAGGCTGGTCAATCTCACCTCTGTATGGGGCAATAACATGGAGCAGGTCCTTCTGGAAACTTTGCCAAGACACATGGAAAATAAAGTGATTGGTGACAGTCAACATGTCTTTACAAACAGTAAGTCATGCCTGAACAAATCTGGTGGCCTTATACAATGGTGCTATAGCATTTGTGGATGAGGGAAGAGTAACATCATTTACCTGGACTTGTGTAAAGCATTGGACACTCTCCTACACAACATTCTCATCTCTAAATTGAAGAGACATGGATTTGACAGATGGTAACTTGGTGGATAAGAAATTGGCTGGATGATCACACTCAGAGTGTTAGGGTCGATGTCTCAATGTCCTAGTGGAGACCCGCGATGAGTGACATTCCTCAGGAGTGGTATTAGTACTGATGTTGTTTAATATCCTTTTCAGAGACGTGGATAGTGGGATTGAAAAGATCTTTTGCAAATTTGCAAATGACACCAAGCTGTTTGGCATGATTAACACACTGGAGGGAAGGGATGTCATCCAGAAGAACCTTGAAAGACTTGATGAATGGGTCTGTGTGAACCTCATGATGTTCAACAAGGTCAAGTTCAAAGTCCTTCACCTGGATTGGGGCAATCTCAAGCACAAATACAGGCAGGACAAAGAATGGATTGAGAGTAGCTCTGAAGAGGATGACTTGAGTGTTCTGGTGGATGAGAAGCATAAGTTGAGCTAGATGAGCTGGCTATGTGCACTTGCAGCTTAGAAAGTCAACTATATCCTGGCATGCATCAAAAGAAGCGTGACCAGCAGGTCCAGGGAGGTGATTTTCTCCCTCTACTCTGCTCTCATGAGACGTCACCCGGAGTACTGCATTCATTTTGTGAGTCCTCAGCCCAGGAAGGTCATGGATCTGTTAGAGCGAGTCCAGAGGAGGACCACAAAGATGATCAGAGGGTTGGAGCATTTCCCATATGAAGACAGGCTGAGGAAGTTTGGCTTGTTTAGCCTAACAGAAGAGAAGGCTCCAGGGAGACGGTAGAGCAGCCTTCCAGTACTTCAATGGGGCTTGCAGGAAAGACAGGGAGGAGCTCTTTATCAGGGCCTGCAGTCACAGGTAATGGTTTTAAGCTTATTAAGTGATTTGTTCTATGTACTACAAAGTAATAGTAATTATATCTATTGCATAATAAAAACCAGAAGGGAAAAGAAAACCTATTTTTACTATAAAATTTTCAGTAATTGAGTTGCAGAGAAAGTCATAGTCTGCAGGAAGAGTAAACTAGCTTGGGAAGGCATCAATGCATAGAGGAAAAACATGCTGTAAAACAGGGGACAACTTTAGCCTGTGTTTTTAGAGGTGTTTCAAGCTTGCAAAGTCTTACTTACATATTGTAGATGTGTTGTTTTATAAAAACATGAAGTGCAGCTTCTTCATTGCCTGGAGACTTTGCATCAAGATTAGTATCTTTTTTGACAGAAATGTTACAGCTGTTATGTTCATGCAGGCTCTAGTAGTAGGTCATGTTAGTGAGTATAATAATGCTTTTTGAAGGTCCATCCTAGTTTTCACTGCATCTAGCTAATAAATTGGTTGTGTCTGAAATCTCTAGTCTGTGTTGCATGATCTTGTGTTTTTTGAAGTGGTATATGGCACTGTGTTGTCATTGGAGAGTAGCACTGACAGGCTTTTCTCAGCACAAAATCTACTGTTCCTTTTTAAGGGTTTCTTCAAAGGTGTTTATAACACTTTTTCTTAGCTGGAGCTATCATGATGCTATTTTTAAAGGATTGATTCCATTAACTTTTTTAAGAGTTGGCAGGTTTTTACAGTCCTACTGGCATTTTTTTCTAAACTCAATGCAACAAATAGCAGATGAGAACTAGTCAGTAGGTCTTTTCTAGAAACTGTGATTGACATTTCCCTTGCTTTACTGAGATCATCTTTTAAAAAAATAATGATTTCCCACCTCTCCAAATATTTCCTCTGAAGCTGTGATAGTTCTCTTAAAACAGTGGAGATGGAAGAGAATATTTAACCTAAAGAATAATGCTGTTAGTATGAAAAAGCAGAAACGGAGAAGTCTATTTAGGCAGGATATTAGAAGGAAATTCAAAGAGTTAATCCTATAGAAGTGTCCCAATAGGAGGAGCAGACAATAAAACCTAATTGATCCAGAGATGAAATAGATGTGTTTGCAAAAATTTTGAGGTAACTGTTTCAGGAGGATTCTAGGTTGCTGGTCCATTATTAAACAGAAGAAATATCAAAACTGTCAAAGTGGCTCAGTACTAGACTCTCTAAAAAAGGAAACTTTACCAAAGGCCCATACCAAATGCTTTAGAGACAGATATTAGCACCTTGCAGCAGAATGAGTACCTCAGATCACACTGAATCCGAGTTTTTAATATGTGCGATGGGCTTTAACCTTCCAACGTAATATTTAATATATCCTCCAAATACACAAACTGTGTAGCTCTGACAGACAGACTGGAGAGCAGCTATATGGTGGTTCCTGTTTCAATCATGTTTATGTGTGTGATGATCAGGACGTTATTGTTCACTCTCAATAGTGCTGTTCCTCACTTCAAACAAGTCAATTCCGTAACTAGCACCAGGAATGTGCCCTCTTGGAGATAGGTGGCCAGTGGCATAAGGACATGGCTATGCTTAAAGCCCTTGCTGTGTTCTCACTTGGGAACTTGACTTGGTTTTTTGTCCTTATTTATTCAAAGTAAATTTTTCTTCTCCCATATTTCCAGGGTTATAATGAATTTAGGGAAGTGCTATGTCTAAAAACGTTAACAGCTTAACCTGAAATAGATTACCATCGACAAATTAACGGTGTTAATGTTCTTGATAAAGGTATGTCTGAGAGAGAAAAAAATGTAACATTTGATTTGGTGAGTCTGGGGATTTTTGGTTTTGGGGGGTTTGGTAAGGATTTTTTTTAAGATGGGAGGTATTGTTTGCCTGGCCTGTATGCTGCTGTACAACTGTGTAGATGTCAGCATTATGACTTGTCCCTTATTCTGCCATTACTTAAATTTTAATAGACACTATTTGCATAAACTCACATGGAGGCCACTGGTTAAATACTTAGGAAGCAATTATCCCCATATAAAATAGTCCATCTAATTCAGAAAGCAAAGGCTGAAACAAAAAGTTCAGATAACAGGATAATGTTTTTGTCGAGGAGGTTGAAATCGAGTCACTTGTCTTCTAGCTTGGCCTGTTAGATCCTGCTCTGTAAAGCAGGAGGAAGTATGTTGTCTTTTGAGTCGTGTCCTCTGCAATCAAGATTTTGAAAATAATGAAGATCAATTATTAATACAACATGAATGAAAGGAGAATAGAAACAAGATCATCTCATTCAGTAAGTAACTAATTTAAAAACATGAACAGTAATATGCTGTGAACACAAATAGTGATATGTTCTTTCTTCAGAGTAAGAGGGAGAAATGACATATGCTCCTGGAAAGAAAGCTGTGGTTTAGAAGTGAGCAAGGAGACCTCATATGCAAGTAATACAATTCTCCAGTTGTTTCAAATTACTTTGGATATTTGATGTTGGTGTTAGACTTATTAAACATTCTTATATAGAGAACTCCAAGTGCTGGGTAAAAGCATTGAGGTGATACTGCTTTGAGAACGAAGGACAGAGGTTTTTTTTTCAGGTCAGAGACAAAGGGAATGGATGGTAGGATAACATTCTAGTGTCCTAGGACAGTTAATCCATATTGTCTTTAATGTGGTTGGAAGACTGAGTTGCAATTTGCACCTTCTCTTGTGGTTTTCATGGGCTAGAAGAGCTCCCAAGGGAAACATTTAGCTTATGCCTTCAGACCCTTCTGTGGAGTTATAGTCTCCCTTTGTATGTTGTATGTCTACTTTAACCATTTCCTTTATTAGCCTGTTTCTAGTGGATTTTTATGGCTACCACGTCTTGAAAAGTAGGATTAAAAGTTGATATTTTATTCTTTAGGGTTTTTTTAACTTGAACCCAAGAATTACTGACTTATCTACAAATTCTTCCATAGAAAGAATTGATTATTCAAAGTGAAAAAATGTTGCGCCTTTCAACTTCTACAGTTTGGTTCATATTTTTGTAAAATAAGTTGGGAAAGTGCCTTTTTTTCCCCCTGAAATGAGCTGTGGTGTTCAGATATGGATATGAGACTTCATTCTCCTTGATCTTAAAGAGAGTTGAGTGGTTTTAGGGGAGAAATCTGGAACTCAGGAGAAAACTTTCTGAAGTTTGCCTTGCAGAAGGAACTGATGCTTTGCATTTTGTGGTACTATTTAGGCGTATGTCCTGGTGTAGATCTTGAAACAAGCACAAATGCATGCATTATGCATTTCATTTGGTTAAAACCCCTACAAAGGTACGGTATTGGCTCCAGATTTCTTATTCTGATCCCAGGGCTATATTCTAGACTTTCTGTATTTGTTTTATCCTGGAGTTTCTTTGTGAGGATTGGGATGTGTGTATGTGTGTGTGTGATTTTGGGGGTTTGTTTGGTTTTGGGTGTGAAGGCCATCATGACAGATTGAAGAATTAATTTAACTAGCTTAGCTGGGCAAAGCTAGTTAAAAAATAACACACATACAGTAGATAAAGATAAGTGGGGGTACTAGAAACTGTTCATGCCAGACACACGTCCTGGGACGGGAAATCACATCCTGGAATGAAAACAAAGTACAGATAAGAGATTGCAGCATATGCAAATGGTCAGGTAGAGACAGTGTGGAACCTATCAGGATGTAACACGAACTGTAGATACTGAATATACCCATAGAGTAACCAATGAGCTTGCAACTAATAATTTTGTATGTACCCACTTTTACTATAAATGTAACCCCACAGATACAACCGGGGTCACTCTCCTGTGTGGTTAGGCCCTGGCCGGCCAGTCTGTTTTTTAAATCTCTTGCGCAAGAAAATAAATTTAGTACTTTGGTTTTGTACCTGCTTGCCATACCCGTCTCGTCCTTTAGATTCTGGACCCTTACATTGGGTTTGGTTTGGGGTTTTTTTGGGTGGAGGTGTTGTTGTGATTTGGTTTGGCTTGGTTTGGTTTAATATGAGCTCTTATTTAGGTTTTAGTAGTGTTCCTGTGGAATCATGATGTATAAAAGAACATAAAACTGTACACATAGCTCAGAGCATGACACATTGTCTGCTTTGTGTGCAGATGAATATAGAATTTTACAGGTCGAACTCCTGAGAAGAAAAGAGGAAGAGGAAGGATGCAGACACCAAGTCAAGGATCTGAGAATGTTTTGAGAATGCAAATTTATAAGCCTGTATTTCCTCACAGTGATGTAAATCTCACAAGATAATGATATTACTTTAATGATCATGTACTACGACATGTGGCAGGTAACATGACCACTTCTGTTGCTGTTACTGAAGAGCTGGTACATCACTTGAAAAAAATATGTATAATTTCTTAGGGTGATTACCAGTATTTGTAACTTACCAGTGCCCTGAAACTGCTTGAATATACAAGAGCATGTGACTTCAGTTC
Organism: Clamator glandarius; assembly: GCA_033459285.1. Classification (NCBI taxonomy): domain Eukaryota; kingdom Metazoa; phylum Chordata; class Aves; order Cuculiformes; family Cuculidae; genus Clamator; species Clamator glandarius. Next base: position 1,464,155 of record JAUNZM010000072.1, on the reverse strand, counting down.
ATGTATGTCTTCAGACTTCTTGTGGCTCAGAACACTATTGCAGTTGTGTAAGAAGGGATGTGTGGGCTGAATACTACCTGTCGAGCTTCTCATCAACTAGCACCCCCAAGTCCTTCTCTGCAGGGCTGCTTTCAGTCACATCAGCCCCCAGCCCATATTGAAACTGTGGATTACCCTGGCCCAGATATTATACCTTGCCCTTGGCTTTGTTGAACCTCATGAGGTCCATACAGGCCCACTTCTCCAGCTTGTCCAGGTCTCTCTTGATGACAACTCGTTCTTCTGGTGTGGCAACTGAACCACTCAGCTTGATGTCATCTGCAAACTTACACTCAATCTTGCTATCTGAATCATTGATGAAGACATTAAACAGCACTTGTCCCCTGAGGGTCACCAGTTCTTGCTGATCTCTGTCTGGACATTGAGCCATTGACCACTACTTTCTGGATACAACCATCCAACAAATTCCTTATCCATCCAACAGTCCACCCATCAAAGCCATTTCTCTCCAATTTAGAGAGAATAATGTTGTGGGGGACTGTGACAAAGGCGACACAGAAATCCAGATAGATAATATCCATTGTTTTTCCCATGTCCACTGATGTGGTCATCCCATCATAAGAAGGCATGCCGGCTGTCTTGAATCACCTCCTTGTCCTTGTACTTGAGCATGTCTTCCAGGAGGATCTGTTCCATGATCTTCCCAGGCACAAAGATGAGGCTGACAGGTCAGTAGTTCCCAGGGTCATCTTTTCTATCCTTTTAAAAAAGGGCACAATGTTACCCTTCTTCCAGTCACCTGGAACTTCCCTTGACAGCCATGACTTTTCAAATATCATGGAGAGTGGCTTGGCCACCACGTCAGCCAATTCTCTTGGGATTCTTGGGTGTATCTCATCAGGCCCCATAGACTTATGGTTCCTCAGGTGGTCATGAACTTGATCTTCCCCTACAGTTGGAGGGACTTTACCCCCTGGTTCCCATCTTGTTGTCCATTGACCTGGGAGGGTGAAGAGATCAGTTGTCAGTTAAGACTGAGAAAAAAGGTGGAGTACCTCAGCCTTCTCCTCCTCTATTGATACAAAGTCACCATTTTTCTTCAGCAAAGGTGGAAAATGCAACTATATACTGAATTATACTTTGGAGTAATAGCTCTTCTATCGTGCTTTTCTCTCTTTTTCCACCCCCCATCTGTCTCCTCTTCCATATCCAGTGTAGAAGAAGTTCCACAAGAACTAGAATTTTAGAAATAAGGAGCATTGTGTGAAATTACATCTGACCTGAATAGAGGGTTTGTAATGTACAAAGAAGATGAAGCAATAAATAATTTCACTGGGAAAATGCTGCTATCATTTGAAAATACAACTGCAGTTATATTCACCTGGTGGGATATAGTGTGCTTCATGTGACCGTATTCCAGACATACAGTTCAGTAACTTATGCAAGTGCAAATTTGGAAGGTAGGCATTTAATGCTTTTTTCATGTTTGCAACGTTAACCTCAGTTTTGCATTATTCCTGCTTTCCACTGAATCGCTGTGTTGTACTTTTCATTGCAGCATTCTGATTTCCCCAGGAATCACCTTGCCTGCTATTTAGGTTATTCTAACAATGCAGTTTGTTATTTAGGTTATTCTAACATCACAGTGTGAGCTAAGGATAGCTTTCAGCTCTAGGCTGCTCTCTTTCTCCTCGTTCTTTCATCTTTTCTGTCTCAGTTTGGCATGCTCCCTTGTAAATCCCTGTGTCATGCTTTCAGAAGAGACTGGTTAAAGTAATCTTTTCATGTTTATGAAGAGTTCTTCTAAAGTAAGAAAAGTGGTTACTACAGACTGAATGTGTTCTTCCATAAATAAAAATATATTGCCCCTTCAGTCGTTTTACTTACCTATATGATTTCTTCTTCTTTTTTCAAATCTTCATCAATACTATATCTATTCCTTGACAACACAACCTCAGTCCCCTTATTTTAAAATAAAGCCATCTACCTTTGTCTCACGTCCTCCAGATGTAGATTTGCAGTCTTTCCTTCCCCTATCTTGCATGCATGTGCTTTCTCTGCTTCTGTTTATGAAACATTTTATTACCTGCATGCTTACATTACACAAGTGCTCTTGTTACCAATGATACCATTGCATTTTTTCATCCTCTAAGAATTACTGTAGGGTTAAAGTGAGAACAAGTATCCATAAGAACTCAAAGATTTTTCCCTGTATTATTTATGAGTGGATATAAATAATATTAGTTATACTATTTATTCTGTGAAAAAGACATTTTCCTTCCTTTGAATTAATTAGCTAATGTACAGCTGAAGATTGTCCAGTGGATATATGAAAAAATGCACCATCCTTCCTGAAATTAAAGAGCTGTAGGGGCAGGTAAACTGAAATTTTCTTACAATAAGTAATCACTCTAATTTTAATACATCAACTGTGAAGCTGACAGTTTCTTTGAAAGATAGTTGAGGTCATTTCAAAGATAACAATTGATTTCTTTGTCATTAATTGATGAATTGGTGGCTACGGATTGCTAAATAAACATCATTTTTGTTATTTATTTTCAATCTTTCTATTCAAATTTTTTAAATTCCTTATTGCAAGCTAAGGAGGTTTTGTTTTACCTTTTTGCATGCTTACCTCAAAAAAAGCCAACTGTTGCCTGGTTATATGAAGATACTTAAGCAATGAAAAAGTTGTATATGCAGGTATACTGGATTTGCTGCTAACCTGAGATGCTTACTACCCTTTTGATGAATCATACGATTGACTTGATTGTACAGTTTGTAGCAGAAGTCTTAGAGGATCCAATTTTGAGTCCAAGTGTCCAAGACCGTAGTTAGAAAGATGGTAAGGGAAAGTTTTTAACTGTTTTGAAATTAATTTTCAGCCAGCCCGTGTCTGTCAGTTCTGTTGTGGCCTGCTGTCACAAGCAAAAGTTTTCCCATCCATGTGTGGCATAGGAAACGTCTACACTTTCTCAAAGGACGTAAAAGGTATCCTTCCAATACTTGTAAGTTTTGGATCAAACCCTGAGAGTCTCCAGAATAGAGCCATGTCTTTGACTTTTCTTGTCAGGATTCTTGTGAGTCCCTGACAGGAGCACAATGACAGACTTGAAGTCCTGTTAAGCTATTGGATGCTCTGAGCTTTCTGAAGCAGCGAGATCAGTGAAGGGGTGAGGAACATGACAAAATTTATTGACCTTACTTAGAAGCAGTGAATAAAAGGCCAGAATACTTTTCTGTCAATAGCTGCCTGGATGGTGACAAGCAAGGGAGAGAATTGGAAAGCCGATAGTACTTAGTACAGTGGACAGTAAAAAATCACTCTATTGTTTTCCAAAAGCTAAGGCTTTTCGATGTTGTTGTTATGAGTAATGTAAATGTCAGAAGGGGGAGATGAATAGTATACCTGAAAAGCCATGGGACTGAAGACTACATTTATACTGTGGGGTGATTTGGGGTACAGTGCAAGTCAGTCACTCTACAGCTTTAAAATGTCATGCCTTTTCTTGCCTAATCTTCCTCTCAACTGTACTTTGAATTTCCAAAACTTGATTTTCTCGGAATCAACTTAGTCACCTTTTTTTTTTCCACTAGTGCTTTTTAGCCATTTAGTGATTAAAACTTTCCTACATTGCACTAAAGTGTATTAATGTGGGCTTACACACTGTTAGTAAGGAATAGGTGATGCAGAGGCTTGGGAAAAACTGAACTGTTCTGACAGATGACTTCTCCAAATATACTTCCCAAGAGGAACATATGGGTGACTTACTACTATTTCAAAGCAAAATGCCTTGAGGTGACACAATCTTTGATGGAACTGCAAACCAAACTGATGTTGCTTCTGATTTGTCACTTGAAATAGGTTTTCTGTTCACTTGTCATAGTAAAAATAATTGTTAAGTTCTAATGAATGGGAAGGCCTCAGTAAAACTTAAGAATGTGTTGCTTGGAGAAAATGGGTGCTCTTATTTCTGGACAGGCTGAGAGACTTGGGGTTGTTCAACCTGGAGAAGAGAAGGATCTGAGGAGATCTTATAGCGACCTTTCTGTACCTGAAGGGGCTACAGGAAAGCTGGGGAGGGACGGTTCACAAAGGCTTGTGGTGATAGTACAGGGGACAGTGGGTATAAACTGGAGAGGGGCAAGTTTAGACTTGACATAAGCAAGAATTTCTTCACTGTGAGAGTGATGAGGCACTGGCACAGGCTGCCCAGGGAAGTTGTGGATATCTGTGGGCAGAGCAGGTCAATAGGTTAATTATGCCGAGGCCGAAGAAACATGGGATGTGAAGGTAGAGGGTAGGAAACACCCACGAAGGAGGGCCTCTTGCGGGACAGGGCTATAAAGGCAGACTGCATAATCAATAAAGTTGCCGTTTTGAGCTTCCTCTATATTAGAGTCTGTGTCTCAATGGTCTTAGCTGGAGTGGTGCGAGAGTCTGGTACAGGGGGGTGTTTGTTGAGATGCAACAAGTGGTGACCCCGACGTGATACTCGGACGGCCCCGACTGGAATCGGGAGCGTGAGTATAGCCATGGCTGAGAAGATGTTGGATATGCTTGTGCAGGCCCTGAAGGAATATAGTCGTTGCATGGACATGAGGGTGGAGTCCCTGAGAGGGCGATTGATCATCCTATGGATGCAGAGGGAAGGTTGGGTAAAACAACTGGCGGATATTTTTAATTTAGTTATGTGGGAGGCAGCAAAGCCGGAGATGCTGGAGATAGTGCTATCGGGTTCTGGGGAGAAGTTAAAGGATATAGGAATACTTATGAAATTGGTAACAGTATTGAGAGAGGAAAAGTCGGTTGTAGAGCGGGCGTGGGCTGCTTTAGGGCTGGTAGCAACAGCTGCAGAGGGGCCCCAGGCATGTCAGTGTGAAATCGATGGGAGGGCCAACAATCCCATTGATCCGGGTCTGAGAGACACCAGACTTGTGTTTTCACAGATACAGGACCACTTTGGGCACCTGCAAAATGAATCAAACAACTTTGCTGTGTGACAACTGTTGAGCCTCAACCACAAAAGCAGTTGATAAGAATGAGGAGGAATGTTATTCTTATTGGTGTTAATTGCTTTAACAATTATCCTGTGTTTTACAGTGTATACAACATCAAGTCAATCATATGTTTCACCTGAATGCTTTAGTCATCAAAAAACAAAAAGGGGAAATTATGGGAACATTTTACAGAGAAGAAGGCCTTGAAACAGAGAACTGAAGGATAAACAAAGGCCAGTTTGGTGAGGAGAAAAGACAGCCTTCCGATAAGCAGCTGGAAGGAATACAAGAGCTGGTTCAGTGAGAGAGAGTACCAGCTGACAGAAAAGCAATTGAAGAAAACTATCAACATCGTTCATTTTGCTGTAACTTGGTTTCTTGGCGTGTGCAGTAGTTTAGCCAATAATGTGTTAGTACTAGCTTTATGGACAGTTACCTTTAATCAATAATACACTGTAGAACAGGGGCCGGGTGCAACTCTGGCTATCTCGGCTTGGTGGCCGGGGAGCGATTTAGAGGGGGACGGGATGCGCTGGCTGATGCTTTGCAGGGTGTATGGGACTGGTTTGCATCATTTAGTTTAAAGGGAAGGATCCTATGGGGTGTTGCAGCTTTGCTTCTTCTATTATTGCTTCCAATGATTTGAGTTGTGCATTTCAATGTCTCCTCGCACGTATGCGTGGCATGCAGCATGCCTCTGCTGTTCAATGTGCACTGCTCCTGCAAGGGGAGGGGGATTTGTGGGCAGAGCAAGTCAATAGGTTAATTATGCCGAGGCCAAAGAAACACGTGATGTGACGGTAGAGGGTAGGAAACACCCACGAAGGAGGGCCTCTTGCAGGACGGGCCTATAAAGGCAGACTGCGTAATCAATAAAGTTGCCATTTTGAGCTTCCTCTATATTAGAGTCTGTGTCTCAATGATCCTCACCGGAGTGGTGCGAGAGTCTGGTACAGGGGGGTGTTTGTTGAGATGCAACAATACCCCATCCCTGGAGGTTTTCAAGGCCAGGTTGGATGGGGCCTTGGGCAGCCTGGTCTGGTGGGAAGTGTCTCTGCCTGTGGCGGGGGGGATTGGAATTGGTTGATCTTTAAGGTCCCTTCCAACCCAAACTGTTCTTTGACTCCTGCACTAGCTGAAACACTGATTTCCCTCCTTGAGAAGCACTTTTAAAAGCATGATTCATCTTTTTTATATTACTATCAGTACCTATCTGCAGGCCATACTCATGCCCATGTTCACATACTCGGTGAGACTTCATTGTAGTTTGAGGTAAATTAGAGTCAGTTTGGTGACAAACTCAGTTGCTGTAAGTAATTTAACCATTAAGGTGGGTACACTTTATACAGGGCTGGAGAAGACTCAGCATTCACCCTCAGAGTGCTTCTGCCCATCAATAATTTCAGAGAACTTTATATACACAGAATTGTTTTCATATTCATATTTTTCCCTGAAGTGATAAGCACAATTCATTCCTGGAACCTCATTCAATATCCAGAGGGAATGATTAATCCCACCCAGAGTCGTTAAGGTGTGGCCATATCTGAGGGGTCTATCTCAATGACACTGGGTGACGAGAAAATAAGGGTTGTTATCGTTATCTTAGTTATTAATCTTGTTTACACATTGCAGTTGACATTCCATCCTACCATTTACAAATCACCATTTCAATTCCCCCTTTTATGAGGCCTTTGCAAATTCTATTACAAAAGAGTCACAACAGGTCCCATTGTTTAAAGTTCTCTTAAAATATTCTACTGTCTGACCTGATTTCTTTTCCATGTCTCATAATCGTCTACTGTTCACTGACGACACCAAAATGCACATTGAAACACTATACAGGTTAACAAAACTAATAGTCCCAATGTTCCAACACTGAGAAAAAGTGTTTCAGTCAGGGCAAGTTTAGGAGCCAGAAAGTTAACCAAGAAAAATCTATACCTTCCCACTCTTGTATGGAGCTAAGAAGGCCATACTAATTTTTATAGAGGTTCTTACAGCCTGAAGCTGATTGGTCAAATTGGAACAGCCCATGCCCTCAAAATCAGAGCACCTGTGAGAATTAATTGATAAGTTTTGCTGCAGCTAGTTTGTATGCTTTTGTGATGTGGATCTGTCTCGTGTCAGGAGATGGTGTGTGGACAATCTCCAGACATAACTGGATAACATAAATAAATATTCTTTGAGGACTTACACCGTTCTTTGTTCAAAACTAGTATGTATACTGAAGGGAAATCCTGGCCAGCTTGCAGCAACAAAAGATGTGATTGTAACAGGAGTTTAGCTTGTTTACTAGTCAAAACAAGGACAGTTCCCGAGCAGGAACAAAGAGCAGACCTGAGCTTACCAAGAGGAGACAATTAGGAAGGAGATGAAATAAAGAGCATCAGAGGACTCTGAAGACAAGAAGGAACTGTGATGTACATTTGAGACTGTGTGATATGAGTTCTGTGTATGGTTAACCAATATTCCTTGAATATGTAACCAGCGTTTCTCAAAATCTATATGAATATGTATGTTTAACCAGTATAAAACTCCTGTAACCAGCCTTTGCACTATGCCTTTTTAGAAGGGCACCCAATTCAGCGCCAAATTGTAGCATAAAATTATTGTCTTTGCTTCGAAGACTTTGTCCTTTTTCTTTTAAATATTTTACCAGTGAATGAGTTTTTCTCACACACCCTTTATAGTGTCTCAATAACACATAATCAATTGCACCTTTATTTTCTAAAACTGATGCTGATCATAGAATCATAGAATCATAGAATCATAGAATCACCAGGTTGGAAGAGACCCACCGGATCATCGAGTCCAACCATTCCTATCAAACATTAAACCATGCCCCTCAGCACCTCGTCCACTCGTGCCTAAAACACCTCCAGGGAAGGTGAATCAATCACCTCCCTGGGCAGCCTCTGCCAGTGCCCAATGACCCTTTCAGTGAAAATTTTTTCCTAATGTCCAGCCTAAATCTCCCCTGGCAGAACTTGTGGCCATTCCCTCTTGTCCTGTCCCTTGTCAATTGGGAGAAGAGGCCATCACCCTCCTCTCTACAACCTCCTTTCAGGTAATTATAGAGAGGTATGAGGTCTCCCCTCAGCCTCTTCTTCTCCAGGCTAAACAACCTCAGCTCTCTCAGCCGTTCCTCATAAGGCCTGTTCTCCAGCCTCTTCAGCAATTTTAACCTCCCTGGATCTGCTGGTCACGCCATTTCTGATACAAGCCAGGATGCCTTTGGCCTTCTTGGCCACCTGGGCACACTGCTGACTCATGTTCAGTCGGCTGTCAACCAACACTCCCAGGTTCTTCTCCTCCAGGCAGCTCTCCAGCCAGACTTCTTCTAGTCTGTAGCACTGCATAGGGTTGTTGTGCGCCAAGTGCAGGACCCAGCACTTGGCCTTTTTAAAACTCATGACATTGGACTCTGTCCAGCAGTCCAGCCTGTTCAGATCCCTTTTCAGAGCCTCCCTACCCTCCAGCAGATCCACACTTCCACCCAGCTTAGTGTCATGCTCAAACTTGCTAAGGGTGCACTCAATGCCTTCATCCAGGTCATTGATAAAGACATTGAACAGGGCTGGACCCAGCACTGAGCCCTGGGGAACCCCACTTATAACTGGTCTCCAGCTGGGGTTAACTCCATTTACCTCCACACTCTGGGCCCAGCCATCCATCCTGATGTTGGTTTGGTATTTCATCAGACCACTTGGAAAGACATAGGCACCCAGCTGTGGGACACTATTAGTGATGGGGGTGCAACAGGAAAGGAGGCAGCTCAATTTGCTACCTTATGGAAGTTAATATTCAAGACATTAAAAAGTTTAAAAAGTGAGCTTATTGCTGCAGCCACTGACAGTGGGGACAACAATCCCTTTGATCTGGTCCAATAGACACTGAGAAGGAGCCTGATCCACCTCCACCCTGTCCCTCAGACCAAGGGGCACAAGCCAGGAGGGAGGCGCAGCAGAGCAGGGAAGTTGAAATACTCCAAGCTTTGATCTGTGTGCGTGACGGTGGTCCACACTGGGAACTAATTAGTTACAAAAGATGTAAAAGAGAACGTATTACCTGCTCCACCCACCCCCGCCAGCTCCCGCAGCCCCAACTAGAGCAGCTGCAGCAGCCCCTGAGAGAACTTTGATTTATTGTCATCATTGGAGGTGCAGTGACCCTACACAGCTACAGACTTTTCCTGGGATTTGTTCGCAGGAGGCCAAAGACTAGAAAACCTGTAGAAACTCGAAAACTAACTTCTCTGTTACCACCATGGGGGGTGTTGCTGCTGCCCTGGGCTGAGGGGGTGCTTCTCACTGCCACCACCGTAAAACCCAAGCAGTTTCGGCAATACAGAAGGGACTGTTAACAGATAACAATAAGAAATGACTCGATTAAACAACATTGGTAGCAGTTCAAGAATTGAGACAGTTTAAATAATACAATTTTACAACAGGTGCGGCTTTTTGTTTTATCAAACACTTATAAAGATACCAGATGTTAGAAAGTTGAAACACGCATGACCCATATATGGTGTTTATAGAATCAGTATGGTTTACACCACCAGATGACAAGACAAATTATACAGTATATGTTTACTTCTGACATGTTGATTCCTAAGGATATAGATCAGATTATGTCTGTTTTATTGTCTCCTTCACAACCATTGATTTTTGATAAGACTTGGCAAAAGGCAGCAGAAGCAGAAATGGCTAGACCCAGACAGCAGAATTATCCTCTTTTTGGTGTTCAATCACAGATGTTAACTGGTCCAGGACCTTTTGCTTCAGTAGACATGCAAGTTCAATTTAATAATGAAATATTGCATTTGTCACAAGCATTAGCATTGCAAGCTCTTGCTAGCGTTCCCGCTACTGATTCCAAAAAAACTGATAAATTTGTAACTATAAAACAGGGTCAAACCTTTTACTCACTTTGTTGATAGACTATATTCGGCCCTAGATCAACAACATGATTTGACCCCAGAAATGAAAGAATATATGTTCAAATTATTGGCTTTTGAAAATTGTAACCCACAAACCCAAAGGCTACCGATCACTTTGCCTCAAGGATCATCAGTAGCTGATATGTTAGAACTAATGAATCAGAGCACTCAGGAGGCTAATGCTGCAGTGTTTGAGGCAGCTGTTCATGAGGCAGTACAGCCGTTGGTTGTTTCAGCTGGAAATAGAATAAAGAAATGTTACAATTGTGGGAGACAGGGTCATTTTCAATCACAATGTCGAGCTCCAAAACGAGTTAAACAGTGTGATAATTGTAAAAGGAACAATCATACTACTGATGCATGCAGGAGGTTCAGGCAGGGAAACTCCAGAGCGAGTGCGACAGCCTCTCATGCTGGGACAAAAATAGAGAGGGCTTGGCCTGCGCAGACACAAGCGGAGCCAACTCAATTGACAACACCAACGTCAGTCCTGAATCCACAATCCAATCAAGCGATGTCACCTGTATTCCCTCTGCCACAACAGGGAGTGCTGGAGTGGACTTGGAAACCACAGTAGATGTCACTTTACTAGAGATTAAGGTATATCAAATTGATTCCAATGTAAAAGGTCCTTTGGGACAAGGACTTAATGCTTTGTTAGTTGGGAGATCATCAACTACTTGTAAAGGCATTTTCGTTCAACCCAGAATAATCGATGCAGACTTTACTGGAGTTATTCAAATTATGGTTTTGACATTAATACCTCCTGTATTCATACCTGCAGGAACCCGCATTGCTCAATTAGTTCCTTTTAAATCTTGTGTGCCAGTGACAGGAGCTGATGATAGCCGCGATGGAAGTTTTGGTTCTACTGGACAACCGCAAGTATATCTTACCTTAGACATACATAAGGTGAAGCCAGAATGTCAAATCGCAATGATAGCCAAAACTGCTGAAATTAAGAGAGCAAAAATGCTTATTGATACTGGTGCTGATGTAACCATTATTTCAAAACAACAGTGGCCTTCTCACTGGCCTACAGTGTCAACCACCACTGATGTTTTAGGTATAGGTGGCGCTCAAGCCACACGAGTCAGTTCAGACCCCATATGTTTCCAATTCCCTGATGGTGCACAAGTTAGTATCAGACCCTATGTAATGGAAGTTCCTATCACACTAATTGGGCGTGATATTCTCGGCCAGTTGCTCACTATGTTGATCACACGTCCTTTTTAGGAGTGGCCATTGATGGGCAGCCGATTTTAAAAATCCCTTGGAAATCTCAAACACTGGTCTGGGTGGATTAATGGCCATTGAAACAAGAATGGCTGCAAACCATTCAAGAGTTAGTACAAGAACAGTTACAGGCTGGACATATTGTCCCATCTACTAGCCCCTGGAACCCTCCAATTTTTGCTATTCCAAAGAAAAGTGGAAAATGGAGGTTGTTACATGATTTAAGCCCTGTTAATCAAGTAATGCAAACAGTGGATGCACTTCAACCTGGTTTACCTTCCCCAGTCATGATTCCAGAACAATGGGAATTGTTAATTATTGATTTAAAGGATTCTTTCTTTACAATACCTTTACATCCAGAAGATGCTGAGAAATTTGCCTTTTCTGTACCATCTATTAATAAGGTGCAGCCAGCTAAAAGGTACCAGTGGGTAGTTTTACCTCAAGGTATGAAAAATTCTCCTACAATGTGCCAAATATTCGTGGCATGGGCATTAGAACCTTTTCAACAGCAACATCCTTTTCTAATAGTATATCACTACATGGATGATATACTCATTGCAGGAGCAAACTTGTCAGAAATCAAGGTTTTGCCAATGATCACAAATCATTTGGAAGAGCAAGGATTAAAAATTGCTCCAGAAAAGGTGCAGTTGATGTTTCCATAGAAATATTTAGGAGGGAGCATCAGACCACAGAAAATTCAAATTATCACAGAAATCAAAACATTAAATGGCACTCATAATTAATGGGAGACATTCAATGGGTTAGACAAATTTGTGGGATCACAAATGATGATTTACTGCCACTGATTCCTTTGTTGGCAACGTCAACAAATGCTCAAAAGGAACGTACCTTATCAGAAAAACAGAAAGTTGCACAAGATATTATAACACAAAAGATTGTTCAGTGTCATGCACAGAGAATTTGTCTTGAATTACCTGTTATACTTATTGTATCCAATAGTGGAGGTTCACAATTGTATCTTTTAGCATTTCTTTGTCAATGGGACACTAATAAGCGAAATCCACTGAGAATTTTGGAATAGGTTTTTCTACCAATCACACCACGAAAGACTATAACTACTCGGGCTGAATTATTAGCACAATTAATTATTAAGGGACGATCACGACTGCAGGAAATCATGGGTAGCAACCCACATACTATTGTTTTACCATTAACTCAGGACTATATGGAATGGTTATTACGACATTCAGAAGCACTTCAGTTCGCTTTAGAAGACTTTACAGGACTCTTGAGTTATGTCTATTCTGCCCATAGATTACTTCCTCTTATCCAAGACCAGAAAATAGAACAATTCCCTAACCTATCAGAGTTCCTGTCAATGGCTTGACTGTATTTAAAGATGCTGGCAGGAAATCAAGGCGCGCTGTATGTACTTGGCAAAATAACCACATTTGGGAACATCATGACTTCCTAGGAGATCATAATGATACTTTTCAAACATTAGAACTCTCCACAGTAGTTTGGGCATGTAACAATTGGTCTCAAGAACCTTTAAATATTGTATCAGATTCATTATATGTGGTGGGAATTGTTAAACGGATAGAAAGAGGATCAAGGAAATGAAAAATGAGCGTTTATGTAAACTACTCTTACAATTGCTACAAACTCTGGAATTGCGACAACATCCTTACTTTATCACTCATATATGTAGCCATCAAAGTAATTATGGGTTAGCAATTGGAAATAAACATGCAGATAGCCTAGTTGCCCCTGCCTGGGCAGGGCCACCTCCTAACACTTTTGCTAGAGCACGGGACTCACATGCCCTTTTACATCAAACAGCAAAAATGTTGGTTTGTCAATTCGGCATACCATTCAACAATGCACAGGGCATCGTAAAATCCTGCCCCAGCTGTCTAAAGATAGGATTGGGAATAGGCCTTGGTGTTAATCCCAAAGGCTTGGAACCACTGCAAACTGGGCAGATGGATGTTACCCATGTTCCGGAGTTTGTGCGACAGAAATTTGTCCATGTTACTATTGATACATTTTCTATGGTTATTTGGGCAACTGCTCAAACTGGCGAGACAGCTAAGCATGTCTGAAAACATTTATTTGCCTGTTTTGCGATAATGGGTATTCCTCAAACAATCAAAACAGATAATGGTCCAGTATACGTATCACATCAATTTCAGCAGTTCTGTAACACATGGGTTATTAAACATGTTACTGCCATTCCTCATTCACCTACAGTGCAAGCGATGGTCAGGCGTGCTAATCAAACCCTGAAGCATCAGCTTCAAAAACAAAAAGAGGGAGAATCATTAGGTCCTACAGAGGGATTACATAAATCATTGTATGTTTTAAATTTTTTGTGTTTAACAGGAACAGGAGAAGACCCCACCGACGATTACACATAGTAGTGCTTTGAAGTCTGGGTGTCAGGAAGAAAACCAAAAAATTTTAGTAGAATATAAAGACGTCAGAACAAGTATATGGAAAGGACCAGCAGAAGGGTGGACTATAGGGAGGAAGTGAGAACGTGCAGGGAAAAAGTCAGGAGGGCTAAGGCCCAACTAGAAATGCGATTGGCCAAGACTGTGAAAGACAACAAAAAGTCTTTCTACAAATACATCAACAGCAAAAGGAGGGCTAGGGAGAATCTCCAGTCCCTAGTAGATGCAGAGGGAGCAAGAATAACAGGGGACAAAGACAAAGCTGAAGTACTCAATGTCTACTTTGCCTCAGTCTTTAACAGTAAGGAAAATTGTTCCCTCTGTGCACAACCCCAGGGGTTGGAAGAGAAGTATGAGATTCCAAAGGTCCAAGAGGAGGTGGTTAGAGACTTGCTTGCCCAGCTAGATGCCCACAAGTCTATGGGGCTGGATGGAGTCCACCCAAGAGTTTTGAGGGAACTGGCGGATGTGCTGGCCAAACCCCTTTCCATCATCTTCCAACAGTCCTGGATGACTGGGGAGGTTCCGCTGGACTGGAGGCTGGCTGATGTCATGCCCATCTATAAGAAGGGGCACAGGGAGGATCCAGGGAACTACAGGCCTGTCAGTCTGACCTCGGTACTGGGGAAAGTCATGGAGCGGGTGATCTTGAGTGCGATCATGAAGCACTTGCAAGAGAACCGGGTGATCAGGCCCAGTCAACACAGGTTCATGAAAGGCAGGTCTTGCCAAACTAACGTGATCGCCTTCTATGATCGAGTGACTAAACTCTTGGACGAGGGAAAGGCTGTGGATGTGGGCTTCCTGGACTTTAGGAAAGCCTTTGATACAGTTTCTCATAGCATTCTGCTTTGGAAACTGTTGGCCTCTGGCCTGGACGGGCACACACTCTCCTGGGTGAAAAACTGGTTGAATGACCAGGCCCAGAGGGTGGTGGTAAACGGAGTTAAATCCAGCTGGAGGCCAGTGACAGGTGGGGTTCCCCAGGGCTCAGTCCTGGGTCCAGTCCTGTTTAATGTCTTTATCAACTACCTGGATTAAGGCATTGAGTCCTCCCTTAGCAAGTTTGCAGATGACACCAAGCTGGGTGGAAGTGTCGATCTGCTGGAGGGTAGGGAGGCTCTGCAAAGGGATCTGAACAGGCTGGACTGCTGGGCTGAGACCAACGGCATGAGGTTTAACAAGGCCAAATGCCGGGTCCTGCACTTGGGGCACAACAACCCTAAGCAGAGGTACAGACTAGGAGAAGCCTGGCTGGAAAGCTGCCAGGAGGAGAAGGACCTGGGGCTGTTGGTTGACAGCCAACTGAACATGAGCCAGCAGTGTTTCCAGGTGGCCAAAAAGGCCAATGGCATCTTGGCCTGCATCAGGAACGGCGTGACCAGCAGGTCCAGGGAGGTTATTCTCCCCCTGTACTCGGCACTGGTGAGACCGCACCTCGAGTACTGTGTACAGTTCTGGGCCCCTCACCACAAGAAGGATGTTGTGGCTCTGGAGCGAGTCCAGAGAAGAGCAACAAAGCTGGTGAAGGGGCTGGAGAACAAATCTTATGAGGAGCGACTGGGAGAGCTGGGGTTGTTTAGCCTGGAGGAGGTTGAGAGGAGACCTTATTACTCTCTACAACTACTTGAAGGGAGGTTGTGGAGGGGAGGGTGCTGGCCTCTTCTCCCAAGTGACAAGGGACAGGACGAGAGGGAATGGCCTCAAGCTCCGCCAGGGGAGATTTAGGCTTGAGATTAGGAAAAAATTCTTCACGGAGAGGGTGGTTAGGCATTGGAACAGTCTGCCCAGGGAGGTGGTTGAGTCACCGTTCCTGGAGATGTTTAAGGTGAGGGTGGATGAGGTACTTAGGGGCATGATTTAGGGATTGGTGGGAATGGTTGGACTCGACGATCCGGTGGGTCACTTCCAACCTGGTTATTCTGTGATTCTGTGATTCTGTGAAGTACAACTAACAGGCAGAGGATACATGTGTTTACTTATAGGGGAAGGTATTCTATGGATTCCGGCGACATAGGTCCAGCCTTGGAATGGAGATGCCGTAAATCAAGGAAGCAACTTGGATGAAGTATATTGCTAATGCTTGTTATGACCGGTCATGTTACAATTGCTGTTTTTCAGATGGATCCCCGACAAAACATGTGGGTAACATGGGCTAAACAAACAAGGCAGACAGATTTCTGTTTGTCTCTATCAACACCAGGTGATCCATTTTGTACATGCTTAATCAGTTATCCTTCTGATGAATTTAATCCCAATTCTTCTTCTTTCACAGCATGGTATAGTGTTAACAAAATTTACACAAACTTTTATCAAGTGGAATAATAAGCTATCCAATCGCCAGAATAATGGTGAATAATAAAAAAGTAAGGCAACTTGCTTATTGGTCACTAAAACAATCTAATCTCACTTTGCTTATGATCTCTGAGCTACTAACCAATGTAGATGGTATTAGACACGCAGTATTGCAAAATCGAGCTGCCATTGATTTCTTGTCATTAGCTCAAGGGCACGGATGTGAAGAGTTTGAAGGAATGTGCTGTTTAAACCTTAGTGATCATTCCGAATCAATACACAAGCAGCTAAGTAATCTAAGAAACAATATGAAGAAAATTACTTATAATCATAACCCGTTTAATGATTGATTACAATCATTTAACCTACCCGCTTGGCTAAAAGGGATTTTAAAACAAATCATTATTGTGATTATTGTGTTACTGATTATATTGATTGCCTTTATCTGTTTTTGAAAATGTATAATGGCTACAATTTCTAAGATCATCCAGTAGGCCTAGATTGTTCAAAAACAAAAAGAGGGATCTGTTGGAATATTGAAGGACTTTCTCATGGAAAACGGCCATGTGAACAATCCAACCTATGAGTTAATACACTAAAAAGTAACAAACCAAGGACAGCTGAGGAGCGGTACCCGTGAGAATTATGGGAGTACAAGAACAAATAGCTCCCTGATGTTGCAAAGAGAAACTTTGAGCCTGTGTATACATGGCGTACGTGCAAAGCAGTTCAGCTAGCAATTATTCTTGTTGAAGATACTAACCAATCAGACAATCAGTGGAATCGTGTGGACACATGATATTAACCAATGCTAAAGAAAAGATTTACATACCAGTCACATGTACTATTGCCTTTTCTATAAAAGCTTCTGATGCTCTGTAATAAACTGAACACTCGCTGATCATATTGACCTCTGCAAGTGACTCCATGATGCTCCCGCCAACATTCTGCATCCATAAGCAGTTCTTCTTTCAGATCTGGACTGCCGGAGTATACTGTCTCCATCATCTTCAGTCAGTCATGTATTACTGGTTCCAAAGTGACTCCACTAAGGAAAAGTGCTAGATTCACAATGTTAGTGGTGAAAATAACCAGAATGGCTTTGAAATATCAGGGAGACCTAAAACTGGGACTTTCACAAATTCCTGCTTTAATTATCCACACCTCCTTCTTGCCTCCCTACTCCATGCCAATTTTCATGAACCCACTGGATAATCTCTCAATATTTTATACAATGGTTTCAGTAAGAGTCCATAGTTATATATCCATAAACAACACCAACATGTCATTCCCAGAAAGATTCTGAGCTCCTTTACCATTCCGGGCATGGATGTGCAGCAAAGAGCTTCATCTAGGCTGTCTCGAACTCTCTCTGTCCTCTGGAGATCTCGAATCCAATGTAAGTAGCTCATCATTGCATAGGCTGGGCCTCTGCTGAGAGACCTGATACCTACTCAGTCCAAATAAGTTCAATAGACTTATGGTCCATTGCTCACAGTCCTCCTTTGTTTGTGTAACTATCAGGAGGTCACCCACACATTGCAGCAGGGTTCCAGTCCCATTTTCCCAGGTCTTTGGCCAGCTGGTTCCCAGAAATAGTTCAGCTGTTCTTAATATCTTGAGGCAATATAGTTCAGGTTAGTTGTGTGTTTCTACCATTTTCAGGGTTTTATCATTCAAAGGCAAATCACATTTTTTGCTTTCTTTAGCCAATATCAAGAAGAAGAAGGCATTCTTTAAATCTGGTATGGTAAACCACAACTGATCTTTTAATTGGTCAGCAAGATATAAGGATTTGCCACTGCTGGATGTAGTAGTTCTACGATTTTATTTATGGCTCTTAAATCTTGCACTAACCTATAGCTTTTTTCATCTGGCTTCTTTAACAGGCAATAGTGGAGTATTATATTCCGATTCACATTCTTTTAATAACCCATATTGCAAATAGTTGTCAATAATCATTGGTATCCACTTGCAATCTTCTAATTGCAGAGGGTATTACTTGACATTAAGAGGGGCCAATTCTACCTTCACATGCTCCACATTTCTGGCCGTGCCAGATATCCATGCCTGGATAAACCTGTTCCAAAAATCACTGCTGTTACCGGTGTACCTTTTACCACCTGTTTTAAAGACAAACTGAATACTTTGATTAGTTGATGATCTCTCACTTTAAATGTTGTACCTCCTGCTCCAAATACTATTTCTGTCTCTGACTGCTTTAATAAATCACCTCTTAACAATTGTCTAAGGCTCCTATCAAACAAATTCATGTGTACCCACTTGTTTTCCCAGCTCATATTTAGCAGACTGCATAAAGAATGCTTTTTCTCTTTGACCAGTAGCTCCTATTACAATCACAATATTTTATTTTTATCTGCAGGAATCAGTTGTTGGTTTACACAGAGGCTCCTGTATCTATCAAAAATGTAACCTTTTCACCCCTGTTGCCCAGCTTTATTTTAACCCATGTATTCTCTTGGTTAACTTCCCCAGGTCCCTGTCATTCAAGCTCAGCTACAACACCCGGTCCTCTACAGTATGCACAGTGATTATTTCTTAATCCCAGACCCCATTCTCTTGCCACGTTCTCTTGCCATGTTCTTTGCCACTCCAGGTGATTTTGCAAACTGAAAAACATATCTGCATACATTACTTCATCCACTTCTCACACCATAAGAACAACATTAATTGCAACAAGGTGCTATGGCCACTATTCCCCATACTCAAGGTTATAAACCAGTCACCACTGGTTACCAAAAGTTTTTATCAGAGTTTTTCTGTTTGTCCACCACCTGATGTACCACCAATCCCCTTATAATAATATAAAATATACCACAGCTGACTTTCCTTTTAAGTGCAGCCACTCTGCCAGCCTCCCATCCTATGGGTTCAGTATTCTGTCTCCCCAACTGCAAATCACTTGCAATGTATAGAAGAATCTTTCCTTGTTGTCCCAATCCTTACATTCAGGATAACTCAAATCCCAACCATATTTTACCCACAATTTCTTGTTACACCACATGCATTGTATCACAATGCAATAAACACCCATCAGTCATCCATATACAATCTGGACAAAACTCACCATTATTTCTACAACAAAACAAGTACAATTTTATACAAATAAACCGTTCCACTGAAGGAAGGAATAAATAATTATGTTAAGGGAATGAATTAGCTTAAGCAATAAGAAGAAGAATCAAATCTTGGCCATCTTGCAGTAAAAAAGATTGTCCTGGAATCCTCATGAACGTGTATGTTTAACCAGTATAAAATTCATACAACCAATGGAAGACTCATTAGTGGGACATACTAGGTGGACTACCCCATGTGTGCCCCAGCATTGTTTATTAAAAGTATACCTGCTTAATAATCGAATTGGCATTGATAATTGAGTTTGACTTTTTCACGGCATCACCACAAAAATAGCACACACTACACAACAACATTAACTTGAAAAATTTGAACTGACACATAGAAACACATTCATTCAAGCTTCCATATGACTTCAATTTCTCTGGTTAATTGGTTGTTTACAGCCAAGACCTTCTAATCAAACTGACAGAAACCAGGTATTCACACAAATCTTCAGTTACTATCAAGACCTCCACAGAAAAAACAAATATTCACCTTTACAACCAAGACCTCCCCACAGAAACCAAATATTCTCCTGAACAAACAAGACCTACACACAGAAACCAAATATTAGCCTTTAAAACCAAGACCCAAGCAACTAGAATGCATGCCTATAAGACACTAGCAGTCCAGCATATGCTCATCCTGAATCATACAGTAACAATTTATGAGGAGCCAAAACAAATGGACCAGTTCCCAAACCCAAAAGAAAATATTCTAAAGTGTACCTATTAATCAGATGGTCCTTGTTTGTCCCCGCAGAGATTCAGTTGAGAAGAGGAGTCTCTTCGGAGAAATCTCTGGGGTTACCCAAGAGTGTCCCAATCTCAATTGGGTCCTGCAGCCAGGCAGAGAGGGGTCCCATCTGGGGTGCCAAATCTGAAACAAAGAAACTTAGGCTTAATAGCTTAATTTAACCATTAAGGCAGGTACACTTCATACATCATTGGAGAATAGTCAGGATTCATCCTCAGAGTGCTTCTGCTGAACAATGATTTCAGAGAACTTTATATACACAGAATTGTTTTCATATCAATATTTTTCCCCAAAATGACAAGCACACTTCATGGAACGTCATTACATATCCAAGGGAGATGAGGTTGATCCCATCCAGAGTCATTGAGATGTGGCCATATCTGAATTAGTTGTTAATCTTGTTTTTTAACAAATTGCAGTTGACATTCGATCCCATCATTTACAAATCACCATATCAGAACCATCCCCTCCTGTCTGCTGTGCAGGATTTGTGATGATATATAATCACCAAGACGTGTGGTGGGGGCACGATCTTTGTGTATCGTTTCCAACCTGCAAGTCTTTTTACTCCAATTTCCCTCTCCCCTTTCCCTGCAGGGTGAGGGTGGAGGTAAGGGATTTCAGAAGTTCAATTGCACATTTTTAGCTGCTGAGATTTAGCTGGGTGGGGCTAAACTATGACACATTTCTGTCTACAAGTAATTTACTGAACTATATTAAATAATTTTAATAAACTTTTTTCTTCTCATTGTCCTACCAAGAAAAGCAAGTCAATGGGAAATAATGCATAAAAACATCTCTAGTACAGTTTTCTAAGGGAGAAAAAAGGAAAAAATCTAGAAGTGCCAGGTAAGCCAGGGAATGCACTGAGGGTTTTGCTGGGATTAACAAGGAACTGTAGTGCTTCCTTAACACTGCTGTGATGGGTAATAGTATTAAGCTCTAAGACAGACACACAATATAATTAAAAGTGGCGTAAGTTGTTACTCAGGTGTATGCTGTTTAATCATAAGCTTCCTATCTTCATCATCTTATATTATGGCTCACCAATAGTCTTGCCAAAAGCTTGTTATATTAGGTATTGTGGTGATCTGCATATCAAAGTGCCAGCAATGAATTTTTGTACATAATTTAGAAGGCTGTGTACTTTGCAGGATTGGTGGATATTCTGTTTCAACCTGTTCTTCATCAGAACTATAGTTATTCACTGCTTGAATAAATATTTGACAAAACTAAGTGAGAAACAAAAATAAATGAACCAGGCACAGAAACCTTGATTTATATGTAAATAGGAATGCAGAAATCAGTAATCATTTTGAGCCTTGACACTGATGGATTTATTGAAGAACAGGCCACTGTGGTTGTTTACTTTCTTATGTTTACTTTCTTACATTATCTTTTTGCATATTGTTTAGTTTTCATTGTGAAATGAATATACTTTATTATTTTATTTCAAATATCTCTAAAGTCAAGATAAAAAATCAATAATGCATAAAAAATAAATCAATACAAAAAGTTCAAAACCAACTGATCAATGAAGATAAATGTTAACTGATAATCAATGTAATAAAAGAAAAGTTCAGTTTCTATTTCAATAGGACTTTGCAAATCAGTTTCTGTCATGTATTCCTATTAATCAAACTCTGGTTTTATCACAGGGCTTTTGTGAGTTCAAAACCAGCATTATAAATGTGGTTAAATATAATTTTCCTTGACATCTTTTGTGTATTTGAATAATACACAGGATTTTCATCTTCCTGTGCACTGTAATCTCCAAAGAACAGTGGCTTTAAGTGTATGGTAAGAATGGCTAAGTTTAATAAGATCATTATTACTTCTCCTGTTGCATCCAAATGCATTTTGCCACCATGACTCTTCACAATTCAAACACACTTTCCCAAGGAGTCTTAAGACTGGATAACAAAATAAACAAAAAAAAAGTCTATCATCCATTTAGACATTTACATAAGTAGGTACCTTTTCCAAAGTGCTGAGTATTTCCTGGTGGAATTAATTCATGTGCCTAAATAGACATGTGGAATTTTAAGAGACCAGTGCCTGCAGCCTCTACAAAGAATAAAAGAAAATTACTACTAATTTCAGTAGAACATTTTGAAAACCTACCCATCAATCACCTTCTTTTGTTGCTTAAGTAAGAGCTGAATCCTTTTGAGATGTGTCTAATGAGAATATTGAACATTTTGGAAAATTTGGCTGTGTTCAAAGCTTTATTTAATTTGTGGGAAACTGGTCAGCTTTACTTTTGTTTTACTTATCAAACTTAAGAAATTATTCTCAAAGATATGTGAATGTTTTCTGTGTTGGTATTTAATAAATGGTTAACAGTTGAAAAGATTGGAGGACCTTGTTATACGCATTAGTATTTAAACTATTGTTCTCAAAGTGACACTGATTCTCAAATTTACATGTAAATGCATGTTGTCAATCATTACATGAAGCAGTGATGAGCTGCGTTTCCAGATTAGATAAGTGGGCCATTGGCATGCTGCATGTTTTGTGCTGATGCTAAGTCATGGAAGTCTGGTAATAGTGATTGCCATCTCAGAAAAAACCACCCCTCAGGAGGATTTGAAGTTTTATTTTCAAGGGTAAATATTCCCCTCTGCAGATTCCTCTATTTGTCATTTTGCCATGGACAAGCATGTACACATTGCAGTAAGAAGATTTTCCAGATTATAGCTTTAGTACATGTTTATCCCATTAGCACAGTCACCTTGTCATTCATATCCCTGTAATGATCATTTCAGAAACACACTTTGTGTTTGGTTGGCTGGTTGCTGCTTACACAGTGGGAAGACTATAGACTGCATGTGCTTATTGAAAAAGTATGAAGCAATGATATATGAGTTGTTGATAATTCCAAAGGTGAAGGCAGCAATTATATAAAGATCAGGGGATTATTACACACATGGCCTGTGTAAATATGACTGATTGCTGCAGCACTGCTGTGATGACTGTTTGAATTAAAATGTGTCATTATTGATTTTTCTGTTATTTTATATTTCATTTTAAATCTATGTCTTTTTAATGTAAATAGCGTATTCTATATTAGAGCCAGAGTATGCTACTGTATTTTACTGATTTATGAATATGCCCCTCTATTACAGCATTTCAGCCTCTCAGTACAGGCTATTTATCTTATATTTTTCATGCTGCTGTTATTTGAACAGGACAGAAATCGTGTACCGGACTTTGAATTCTGACTTTTCCTCTCTTGCTGCTGTTACACTGCCCTTAAGGAGTTTTCTTCCAGTTGTGAAATACAAAAGAAAAAAAAAAGAAAAAAAAGAAGACTGTTTGAAGGAATAAGTAAAAAAAAAAAAGATATATTTTTGTGTCTTTCTTGGATGTGCCATGAAATGAGCTTCACTTGAAATTAAATAAGCAAAACAAACATACAAACAAAAGAATTCATCAAAGCAGGTTACTCTGATATTGAATCAGTTTGTTTCAAGTTATTTTGCTGATGGTTGTTTGAGCTCTTATCAGAGCTTATCTGCAAATATTAAATATAGGTCCTTACTTAAGATCCTTTTTTCTGCTATAAATAGTGCTGTTCTGTTGTATCAAGAAGCTAGATAAAGAAGATAACAACAACAACAAAGTTATAGTTAATAAAAACACCCCAAATATGACAACTGCTTTTGCTTAATTAAGGAGATCTGTGAAGTCTAGGATTCAAATTTGAAACAAATTAATATTTTTCATTAATTTTGTCCTTTTAGATCCTTTGTTTAGAAAGGTCAGCAGAAAGAAAGCATTTAATATACAGATTACTCTATGTTTTATGGTGCACTGAAACTGGTAGAGGTATACTACTTTAACACTGCTGGAGAATTAGCACTTTTTAAACTGGAATCTTTATAAAGAGGTGGAAGCCTTGAGAAAGAGCTGAAATTCACCTGTGGAATAACTTTACAGTAAGGAATACTTCCTAAAGTACTTCTTAAAGTACTCCTTTTCTGTAGGATTTGTAGATCTTTCTGGAGCACAGAGTTAATTCTTGCATCCAATGCCTACTCCTATGCTAGCACAGCAATTCCCATTTTTGCACAAATTAGTGGAGAGTAAGCCAACACAGAGGTAGAGTTTAATTTTGTGCACACAGTGTCTCATTCTAAAGTCATGGTTATAAAGCTCACATGACTATGGTAGTAGGTGCTTGGACAATCCCAGTCCTTTCACCTGATTGTCAATGCAGATTTTCACCTGCCTCATCCTGTAACAGTTGCTACCACGGCAAAACACAAGCAAAACATTGTTCTGCATTAGCAGAAAAACAACCATAGGGTGCAGAAGCACATTGAAGATGCCAGTGGCTGTAGGGGACCAGCCAAAGAAAATTTCCTACCTGTGGTGTTCTCCCACTCTCTTAATTCATTCCATTACTTGTTTTATAAATTTTCCATCATGTTGTACAGTTCTTAGGATCTTTATATCTTCTGCCTCAGCATTTTAAAATTCTTACTGTACTGTTTCTGGTAACAATAGCTAAGTATGCCAGAAAGGGGTTTTCTGGGGTAGCTGGCACACCTGGAACTTCTATCATGGCACTTGCTCTTTGTTGTCATTATTTCAGTTTTCCCAGGCGATAGGATCATCTTGCATTATTCTCTTTAATCTCCATGGCCTTTTATCTTCATGCAGGTTCAACTTCTCTATCTGAGGCATCGGATTCTGAGTCACATTTTTCCAGCTCATGATGGGGCTTAATGTATCATGCAGGAAAACATGGAGGTGCTGAGGGAAGAATAACACAGGCATATCCTCTCCCCATGTTATTAGTTCAGCAGGATCATTCCAATGATTGTTTACCTAGAATTCCTGTACATAACCTTTGGACAATGTGATAACTTCTCAAAAATTGAAAAATACCTTTCTGCAGCAGTCGTATTTCTACCAGAAACCAAACTGGCATTTAAAAAATTGAAGGTATAGATAGCTTTGTCTAATTGCTCCTGGGGAGGCATATTCCCCCTTTTTTGTTTTAATAATATATTTTTCAAAGTTGAATGGCTACGCTTAATGATGGCTTGACCAGTAAGGTTGTAGGGTATACCTGTAATGTGTTCAATGCTTCATTGTTGCAAAACAAGAGAAGTAGATCAAGAGATATATCTGGGGGCATTATCTATTTTTATTAGTTTAGGAATTCCAGGCATAGCAAAGCAGGAAGTCCAATGTCAATGGACATCTTGCCCCTTTTCACAAGCATGAGCAAAGGCACATAGCACTCAACAAGGTGTCTATGGATACATAAGCAGCCAAAAGGCACATGATATGTTACATCTGTTTGCCTACTTTCATTTGAATAAAGTCCACAGGGGTCAATTCCTTCATATTTAGGTAATGGATTCACATGCTTACGTGATATTCCTGAATTATGTCTTTTGTTTGGGAAAGAGTAATTTTATATTGTTACTTAGACCTGCAGCATTTTGGTGAAAAAAAAAAAATGCAAGACTCTTCCACAATAAAGTGTTAAAACAGTTGCCTGAAGGAATCTGCAACTGCATTGCCTTTAGCAGAGCCAGGCAGAGTGGTTTGCGAAGAATGTGAGTAATAAACAAAGCAAATGGCCTTTTTCTAATATGGTTTTGTGATTAATGAACATTAGGAAAAGATGTTTATGATCTAGCTCTTTAAGGAAGGAAAACGATAGTCATTTTACACCATTTACTACTTATTCTGAGTCACTGACTATATTGAGAGGTTCTTCTGAGAAAATGTCTGAAGCACGTAACACTGCATCTAGTACCACTAAGTGAATTAATCCCTTGGTTTGTATCAGAGTTCTGTCATTTATCACTTTTGTGCTAAACCACTGCTACTTACACATTTGGTGTAAAAACATTAACTTCAAATCTTTGTTCTCTCTCTCTTCATATACATTTTCCACAACTGATCACACTTTCTATTAAATTACTGTAAGTTATTTCTCTGCCAATTAGGCAGGCATTTAATATTTCTTACATTATTGACACACCTAACACACATAGAGACTAAAACTGTGCATATTGTCTCCCAATTAAACACACAAAACAATAAAAATGCCTGCAGAAATAACAACATAACAAACTTTGGATATATTGACAGCTGGTACTCTAATAAAATTCTGAAGGGTCATCCCTCCATATTTGAATAAATTCTATTTGAGTCTTTCCCAATAATCACTGGGGTGCTCATTATTTTTACCCAAATAAAATTACTTATAATTTGATATCCTCCTGCAGGCATAAAGATTCCAGTACTACATGTATGCTGGGGCAAGCAGCTGATGCCTTGGGGTACCTGCAATATTAGCAGCAAGCACAGAACAAACAGCCGATGTTCTCATGCTTGCTAGCTTGTTGAGACCTTGAAATCTTTATTAAGACCCATGGGTTAATAGGAAAGGAATGCAGTAGGTGGAACACATGCAGATAAGGGGCACATCTGTGGAAAATGGGGTTGCACTCTGTCACTGCACTGCGGGATTCTCATGGGTGGAAATTCAGTGGGATAGCTATTACTGGATACAGAGGCACTATATAAGGTTTGCACCCACTCAATAAAGTTCATCTCGCTTGATGCCTTATTAACGGGGACCGTACCTTAATTGCTACAAATGGCGCCTAACTTGAGAGGGACTCACACCTTTCAGGGCAAACCATGATATTCAGGGTCATAACTGCAGGATAGAAGCGGCTGTAGCAATGCCCGATTGGATGAATTTTGGCCAGTGTGGAGCACTGAAACAGTCCAGACAAGTAGGAGCCCTGAAAAAAAGGTGAGCAACTGGGAACTTGGGAATAATGGGGTCTTGGCTGTCCATGGAGGAGCGGAGTGCACTAGATATCTTAAAATCAAGATTAAAGAAACAAGATGATAACTATGCTGAATGACAACTCAGGACTTTATTAAAATGGATACAGCGTTGGGTTCCAGGTTAGGATTTGACTCCTGCATATGATATAAAAGTCTGGGATAGCAAAGGACTTAAGTTGTGGGACATGGCTACGAGTGAATACCCTGGGGCAGTAAGCCTGTTATCTTCCTGGAGATTACAGATCACATTGTCAAAACACTTGATATCAAGCAAAGATTTAGTGGAACCACAAAAAAAGCAGGACAATAATATTCCATATTCAGAGCTGAGTGCAGGGCCATCAGCAATGGCCAATAATCCCTTTGATCTGGGGCCAGCAGACCATGAAAGAACTTTGTTTTATTTTCGTCTGCGGAGGTGCAGTGACCTTAAACAGCTACAGACTTTCCCTGAGATTTGTTTGTGGGAGGCCGGAGACTCAAAAACCTGTAAAGAAAGTACTAAATGCACCATGGACAGTGGGGCGGCCGCTGCCCTGGGCTGAGGGAGGGGCCGCCCGCCGCCTGCTGCTGCTTTCTGTAACACAGGCAGTTTCAGAAACAACGGTGGTAGCAGTTCAAGAATCAAGTCAGTTTAAATAATGCAAGTTTACAACAGGCACAGCTTTTTGGCTTATCAAACACTTATAAAGCTATTAGATATCAGAATGTTGAAACAGTCATGAGCCATATATAGCATTTATATAGAGACTGAAGGATGCACTCGACAAGCAGGTAGACAATCGAGCAGCTAAAGAGGCCTTGATTTTACAATCAACGATTAAAAGATCCTAATGACAAATGTAGAAAGATATGTTGTGGTCTGAAAAATCCTACAATAACAGCTGGGATTATTTACCTATCAAGCACAGTTGATAGCTGCTGCCCTGACTGTAAACTGGGACAGAAAGAAGTTCTGTTATAGATGTGGCAAGGAGACACATTTTAAACTAGACTGTCACATGCAACACCAGGATAGAGGGCTGAAAATCTGCCCTCAATGTGGAAAGGGTAAACATTTTGCCAGTCGGTGTAGATTAAAATGGGATAAGAATGGGACGGTATTGTTGAAAAACCAGGAGCAAAGCATGGTTTGGAGGCGTGTACCAACACAGATGCCTCCACAGCAAGCAGCAGCTGTCATCTCAGAGCAAGATCTAGCAGCAGTGCTGGGATGGACGTGACCACCACCATTGCAGTAGTGCTGCGATTGTCCACAGTTCACACAATACCATTGAACATAAAAGGACCCTTGCAGCATGACTTAGTGCCTTGTTATTAGAGTGATTATCAATAACTCAGTTGGGAATCTTTGTTTTATCTGGGGTCATAGATGCAGGCTTTACTGGAATAATTCAAGAAAGGGTATGGATACTGTCTCCACTAGTGTTATGGACACCATCTCCACTAGTATTAATATCAAAGGATAGCCGGATGGTACAATTAATTTTGTTCAAAGCATCTGTGTTCTGATGACTCTATAGAGTGTGGCTCACAAAGTTTTGGGTCAACAAGAATCCCTGAAATACATTTGGTTTAGTCCTTATAAACTCAGTGTCCTGTGTTGAAGTGCACATTAAGCTTTAAAAAAATGGGGGGAAAGCCAGAACATCTTGAAATGGCTGTAGTGCAACCCTTTGTTGTGCTCATTCCTCTGATCTTGTGGGGGAGAGATGTGTTAAGTGCAATGGGAATAGGCATTGGAACCATGAATGAGTGAAATATTGGGTGCATTGCAAAAGTTAGTGAAGGAGCAAATAGATCAAGGGCATATAGTCCCAATTAATAGTCCTTGGAACACTTGGAACACACCTGTATTTGTGATAAAAAAGAAATCTGGAAAATGGTGTTTATTACATGACTTTTCTAGACAAACTACAAGAGATCTTAAATAAGCAGGCAGACAATATCGCTGCTAGAGAAGTTTTACTTAAACAATTAGCCTTAAAGAATGCAAAACACAGACTTAGTGTACAGTTAATGCATGATCACCTGTTACAAAGATTGCTTGTTTTACCGGAATTGACTCATGCCGACTTTACAAGAACAGTGCAAGTAATAGCTTGGGCACCTATGCCTCCTCACTTTATACCAAAGGACACTTGAATTACTCAGCTGATTTGTTTTCAAGCAATTGTACTCCATGCAGAAAATCGCATACAGGGAGATGGAGACTTTGGCTCAACTGACCTGTTTGTGATTCTATGAATGCAGAAGCTACAAAATCATGAGCCTGCAAAGTACAACACTCACAGAGCGGTGAAGAACAATATTGAAATACTTGTTCTGTTATTATCAACTAGTCATAACCAACATTATATGGATCCATTGAGCTAGCTTTGGAATGAGTGGTTGTGGGGGAGATGGGGGTGTGTGAGTGTGGGTGTGTTTGAAGCACTTCAAACTTTTGTAAGACTTACTAATTGGTTTTGATTAATCTTGGAAATACATCTCTGGGACCTGTCAATCTCAAATGTCCACTAAGCTGGTAAACAGGTAGATTTACCTAGGGATCTTTGGAATGAAAGTCTTTAGAAAGAAAAATTTTAAAATATAAAACAAACAAAAAAACAAACAAAAAAGAGAGAGAGAAAAAAAATAGGAAAACCCCAGCTTGTAGCTCTGTGTGTGTGTGAGAGTGCATTCCTCCCCCAGCCATTCTCCTTCCTTTCTAAGTTTTTTTTCCTCTTTTCAGCTTTGCAGAAGTCCAGAGGAGTTAATTGTGTTATTTCTCTAGGGGAATGCCAATTTGTGAGACCACTCTGCATTCCGGTGTCCCTTATCAGATCACCAATTCACTGGAAAATTCACTGGAAATTCACTGGGATAGCTGTTACTAGATACAGAAGCTCCATATAAGGTTTGCATCCTCACAATAAAGTTGATCTCGCTGGCTGCCTCATCAACGGCGTCTGTCTTAATCGCTACATCCTCCTACAGAAAAAACAGAAATAATTCCTGCAGAACCAGTGGAGCTTTGAAGAAGCTGAAGAGAAAAAAAAGGACAGGAAGGAAGGGGGAGGGCATTCACACACACACACACATATCTGTGGAGGGTTTTGTTTTGTTGTTTGTGGGGTTTTTTTCTTGAGGCTTTTTTATTTGCCATATGTTCTTGAGAGTAAAACTACTTGTGGTGGACACCATCTTTTTCATCAGAATTAGCCAAATTTCCTGACATAATTTAACTGCATGCTTTGTAAATTTTCAGAAGTCCAGCTAAGGGCGTCCCCTTTAACGTCAGGTATTTTACTATTTTGCTTTCTGCAGCCTTCCAGTGCAAGGGTGAATTCACGTGTTTGCCCACTTAGTGGACATTTGAGCTGAAATGTTTCAGAGATGTATTTCTAGGGTCCCATCTGGGCTAAACCCTAGATTCAGAGTATCTCCAAAGGGTACAGGGGCACAGAGAAAAGGAACTCTTGACCAATTACACCTTTACCGATTTCCAAACCCTGAAGTATCCTTCACACTCTGTCCATGCAACAACTAATTCAGTGACTTTCCAGACAAGCTGCCTCTTTTCTTTTCTTCTAGCCGCCTCTTTTCTTTTCTTCTAGCCATGGGCCCCTTCTGCAACTCAGTAAAAGTTAGCACACAGATCTATTCTGCCAGACACGTAATTTTAGGCATGTGCAGGTGTCTCTAGGCAGGATAACGGATTTTAGCATGCCATCCCTCTTTGCTCACTGTAACAAGTCCACAATACTGACATTTAACATCATATTAGTAAGAGATTACACCTCACAACAGGGCTAAGGATGCGAGTGTTAGAAATTCTGCAGAAATTTACATGAAATCATCATTGGCATTATTATGCTAGGTGCTTCAATCCCACGCTATTCATCATGCCCTCTGGTAATACTGCCCAGTGATATCTTTTCATGGGTTTGGAATAATTTATAGTATGTACTGAAAATGCAGAATACAGTTCTCTGGATGCAGGGAAATTGTAAAGAAACAATCTTTTAGAGCAATTATAAAAAGTTACCCATCAGTTTGTAATATAGTTGGATTTGGTAGTCTGGGCTGTAAGGCACCCATCGACTGCATTACTGCATTTATGGCTCTTAAATCATGCAATAATCGCCATTTCTTGGACTTCTTAGGAATGATAAATATGGGATTATTCCACAGACTATTAGATTCAACAAAACATCCAGATTCTAATTGTTCTGCTAGTAAACATTGCAGTTTAGCAAATTTTTCCCCTTTAAGGAACTGATAAACCCAAACAGTTTTATCTGTACCCAAGCAGGGGGTTTTAGGACAGTGACTTTTAGGACTAATTTGTTTCTGTAGTAGTGATAGATACATTCCATTGCCCTAGTGAGTCTCTTTCCCATAAGTTTATTGGTGTTGGCATTAAAGATGGTTGAATCCATGCTCATGGATTTTCTGGACCTGACACTGGTAATACTTTGGAACTCTTCATAGGAATTTTATCCCACCTATGCCTGTAATGGTAGAGAAAGCTACATCAAGATGCCATTCAATGTGAGAAATTATAGAAACATCAGCTCCAGTATCCAACAATCCTGTAAATGCCTTTCCCTGTATGTTAATTGTGATTGTAGGTTGTTCTGCTGTGACTTGCTGAGCCCAACATACCTGGGCAGAATTAGAGCAACACAGGGTTTGAAAGACAGCCAGCATTATTTGAATCTCACCTATACAGTCTGAGTCAATTATTCTTGGTAACACAAATAAACTTTTTTTAAAAAGTCGCATGCCCTACAATCAGTCCTACTCATCCCATTGTAAAAGCCCATACATATTACTTCCTACATTTCGAAATGTTTGTGGTTATAAAATTCACGTGTTTGCCTGCTTAGTGGACATTTGAGCTGAAATGTTTCAGAGATGTATTTCTAGGGTCCCATCTGGGCTAAACCCTAGATTCAGAGTATCTCCAAAGGGTACAGGGGCACAGGGAAAAGGAACTCTTGACCAATTACACCTTTACTCATCTCCAAACCCTGAAGTATCCTTCACACTCTATCAATGCAACAGCTAATTCAGTGACGTTCCAGACAGGCCGCCTCTTTTCTTCTGAGACTGTTGCCAGATGCAATCCAGCACAGACTGTTGTAGCGGCTGAAAGGTTAGAGATTAAGCATCTATCAGTAGTGGGGCATGGGTGTATTGTTCAG
This sequence comes from Clamator glandarius, assembly GCA_033459285.1. NCBI lineage: Eukaryota > Metazoa > Chordata > Aves > Cuculiformes > Cuculidae > Clamator > Clamator glandarius. Next base: position 1,432,347 of record JAUNZM010000072.1, on the reverse strand, counting down.
GAGTGTTCCATACCCTGCTGGTTTGAGGGGCACCAGGCTGTACACCCCTCTTCCCATTTCCCAAGAGAGGTTGCCCATTTTCATCAGATTTAGATTTGCATTTATTACTCTAATGATATCCTTTCTGAAATCACAGAAAAGGCTGTGTAGGTTTTTTATTTTTAAGCATCTGCTACTTTTCAGGACATTCTCTATTTATGTGTCCTTCCTTTCTGCAATTAAAACATTTAACAGTGTTCTAATTAATTTGCAATTGAGTTAATGCAGCAACAAGAACTGACACTCTACAAATTTTGACATATTTTAATGTATTCTCCTATATTGGTTGCCTTTCCTTTCAATGGTAGTAGTGTTGTTTGACAGTGACTTTTAGAGTTCTCAGAAGCTAAGTTTTCATGAGCTAGGGGTTGTGTCTGTTTTAAGGGGGTTCCCTGTATTGGGGCAGTCTCTGTCACTGGGTAGGGTGTCTGTTTTGCTCTCCTATAAAGGGACTAGTAGGTGTTGTAGGCAATGTAGGAGTTAATTAATATGAAGGTGGGATTTTCAACAGAGCAGGAGGGAGTATATCTAAGGGCTGAGGAGGTAAATGTAATGGAGGGTAAAGGTCCAGTTCCTCTTTTGGATTAATCAGTTTAGGATCAAAAGGGTCTTCAGTGTTCAAATTATTTGGGGCTTTTTTTTACTTTGGCTTTTATCTCTATCCTTTTTAACAATAGCCTCTGGTGGTTTGAGCTGTGGTAATGTGGCGTATAAGAATCACCATGTCACAAGAAGAGAATCAGGGATTTGAGCACCTGATGATTTATGTGCCTGTAAGCATTTACCTACTCGCTCCCAAGTAGTATTATCAAAAGAAGCATCTTCCAGGAACAAATTAAAATGCTCTTTTACCAATAATAATAATTGTGTTAAATATTTTTCAGTTACTCTGTAGCCAGTGACATGCAATACTTGTTGCAGTATTTTTAAGTATACGTTGTTCTCACTGCAATATGATGCTGTAGCTTTCCCATTCAACATACACTTATTTTTCTGTTTAAGGAATGTGGCCACAAAAATTTTGTAAAAATGAACAAACTCGCCCATTGGGTCATGCATTCACCCAGCAGAGGCTCACTCAGGGCACCAACCTGTGGCAATGAAGGAGAGACAGACCTCACAGTTTTCTCTGAGTATATTCTTTTAATCAGCATCATATACAGAAGTGAAATCAAGAAAGTACACTTGCTTCTCTTTTTCAAGCAGATTTATACAGCTCTTCAGTTCCCAAACTAAGAAGACAAACAGGATATTTTGTTTTGTCTGTTTCACACCCATATTCTCATTCCCAGATTGGTTTTTCCATCTTGGCTTTCTCACACACTCAAGATCCTTGTTCTGAGCACTTGGTCTTTTAATCACGTTTATTCTGATATGCTTGGTACCAGCTTCATGCTTTATCTTAGTCCCAAATAATCTTCCATGTACTTAGCATCGCTCCCACAAAAAGCCTTTTAGAAAATTATCTGTGGAATTGATTTGAATGTTGGCAGCACCATATACAGCTATATATATACCCCAGAAGGAAACTATTTGAAGATGATCATAATTTATTTTTCTTAATTAGTTGAATAAAAAGTTACAGGCACAATCTTTTCAGTTTTGTGTTGGACTTTGTATCAATACCCTGGGTAGAACAGATCTATCTATTTAAGAAACAAAACAGAGAGGAATTTGGTTGATGTGAAGATGAATTCTTGTAATTTGGATTTTGGTGCTCTTTGGTTCATATAGTTTTTTTAAAAGTATAAACTTGTGCTTTTACCTGTTATTGGATGACATGTTCAGCTCCTCAAGGTTCTTTAACTACTTTTAACTAACACCCTTACTTTTGCACTACTTTTCTATTCCTCCAGCTCATTGTTTATGCTATTTATAGGTCTTAATTGAGTATATTAAGTAACATCAGACCAAGTGCAAAACATGGAAAGACCTTAGCAACGAAAATGTTCCACTGCTACAGCTTATTTTTTCAATTCATATCCACCTACTCTGTTGGAAAGCAAACTAGAATTTGTGAACCAATAAAGAAGATAGCGCTAAAGGATTTCCTTTGTGTAAAAGCACAAACAACCTGAAGTTTTCTTTGAAAGCAGAATACCAGACACCCAAGTGTTCCTTCTGCCTAGGGTAATGTTTTCACATACTTTTTAATCAGAATTATTGCTCTGGTAGTTTCCACTCTTAATATTTGTCTAATGAACAAGGTTTCCACCTCTAGTGTGATTCATGTCAATGGTGGAAGGAGACAGGGATAATTGTATGAAAATATTATGCAGTTGCATGACTTATTCTGCATAAAGCTAATATTCTGGGAGATTGTGATCTACATAAAACATTACAGCCACCCTACTCACTGTGTATCTTTTTGCAAGCAAGGTCTGCTCCTCTTACCATCAAAAAAAATCTATTCAGTCACTATTTGGGTAGAGTTGACTTTTGTTTCTTTATAGCCAAATCTAGTCTGAGTCCCAGAAGTCAGAAGTCTAATCAATACCGGACCACTTGCTCCATTAATCCTCTTCCACTGCTTCTTCTCTTTCATCTTTCCAGAGGACTGCTGTTATCTCAGAACAGATAATTGATTTATTTTCTAGGTAATAAATGCAGCAGCTTAACAGTGATATTTCCCACATACGTTTATACTGCAGGTCCATCTCACGGTCTGACAGATTAGAGTTGCTTTCTGATTATTTCAAAGTAATGACTGTATGTTCAGCCTGATACAAAATGCCACAGCTGACATAACTGTCAAATAAGCCTAATTTTACACCTCAGATGCTACAGTAAGGCAAGCACATTTGCATGGTCCCATCTAAAAAGGAGTTTTACACAAATCAGAACACATATGAAAGGCCTAGTAAAAAAAATAGAAAAGATTAGATGAAAAAATTTGAGACTGGAATAAGTTTTATAATTCAAGATCTCATTGTAATCATTCCAATTTGTAAATACAGGTAGATGTCAAGAACTGCAGAGATTGATTCACCAGCCTTCCTTTCACCATTCTTGACCATTGATGAGGAGTGCAGGGATGTGTAAAATGCTGTTCCCTCACAGGAAATCAAGCTGCCTGCACATTAGAAATGCAGATGACATTCAAAAATCATTCCATTTCCTTTTATCTGCAAGTATGGAAATTGGTATTATTTTGTCCTTAAACCAGCACCCATCCCAGAAGTTTCCCAAGGACCATGATGGAGTTAAGACCAGGTTCAACATTGTAACAGGTCCCTGCAGTATTGTAAAGACTGAGTCCTTTACTGATATTGCTCTGTCTTAAACATTGTCTGAGTGCAGGTCTGCGTGCACCTGAAGGGCTTTTCCATTGCTCCTGGTTTAATGACAGGGGAGATGTAGGAGCCTCCCATCCCTTGCTTACCAATGGGGTTGGCTGCTGCAGGGAAGAGAGAAGGAGGTGCAACAGCAGGCACTGCTCCCCCCACACCTGACTGCTTCAGGTCAGACCCCAGCCTCAATTCAAGAACTTCTACCCTTGCAAAGCAAGACCGCCCCTCACATGCTAATGGGATATAGACTTGTCATATAAACAGAGTCTGCCCAGAAGGCCTGTTGTGCATACCCACCACCCCAGTGGGTGCCCACCACTCCAGTGGAACTGGCCTGTAGAAGTGCTACTGAAGAATTACTGGGCCATGTGTTCCTGAAGAACTGCTGCTGGGTGGACCACATTTTTCAGAGGAACTGCCATGCTTCATGGGAGTGGTGATTATTTTTAATTCTCCCTGTGCTACCTTTTCCTCTCTCTTTCTTATTTATCTTACTGTACCTTCTTTTTTACCTTGGCACTATGATGTACCAGATCAAATCTAAGTTGTGTTGTAGTCTGTTTAGCAACCTTGGCTGTGTTCAGGGTATCAGATTGTGATCTGAACACATTGCGATCTGGTTTTGCAACTTCAAGAAGCTGTGACTTTGAGTACACCTGAGTATCTGATTTGTTGTTTTATCTATGTCCAAAATAAACACTGCATTTGAATTTATCCCAGGAGATTTATTAGTATCCGGTTTGCTGCACAGATATCAAAGATGTTCCCACCTCAACTGTTCACTACTGTTATCAGGAGCAGGCACTGATAGGTAGGCAGTGAGATGAGATGTTTAAGAAAGTAAATGTTGTGTGATCTTTCTCATGAAGGCAATGAAATTCATGCAATTTCTTTATGAGTGTATGCTGTTTGCCCTCCTTGTGCCTGTTGCCCTGAGAGTGTGACAGGTGTGTTACAGATCTTTGATAGGCTGGCTCTTTGGTTGTGGCCTTATTGGACTGGAGATCTCTGTTTGCCCAGCTAGTATTTGCCAGGATGGCAGATAGCTCATAAAATTCACAGCTACTGAATTCTGAACCATTTGATGCATACTGAAAATGGATTTCTACATGAAATGAAGGAGCTTGACATATGTCAGAAATGCCCATGATGAAGGAAGCAGACCACCATCTCCAAGGGTATTGAAGTCCCACAGAACATGAAAAACAACACAGTCAACACTGAGAAAAATGACAGTTAGCCTTTTAAATTGCCAAGTCAGATCCTGGATATGAGGAGAAACCAGAACTGTGGAGCACTGTTTGGGTGAAATGCCTGCCAAAGACTTTCACACGAGATATTTATACAGAATGGTTTTTATTACATGTGGTATTTTGCAGCATTGTAACATTATGAAATACTGAATAAAGAAGATTGTTGGATGTGTTTTCACATGATGTAATACTACTTGAATAGTTTTGATACATTTCATTTGTTCAGTTAGTCCAGCTACCAGATTCTGCTTCAGTGCAGAGTTCTTATGTCCTTGTCATTAAGCTTCATTGAACTCAGTGGTTTATTTTACAACTGTATCGATGTACTTGGGGGAGAAAAATCAAATGCATTTTATGCAGCAGAAATATGTGCAAGAGATAAAACAACAGTGGGGAGGGAGAAGTTGCTTATTATCTCCATAAACGGTCAATTAATTTCCAGGTACACCAGGACCTCGTTTTAAGCAGAGGAAAACAGGTTGTGCTGTTTTCATTACTAAATTGTCTGAGAAGTTTTTTAGTTTTAAATTGCTTCTTGACCGTAAAGGTTAATCTGTAGCCATAATTTTCTGGTGCGTGGCTCAGCAATTGTTCTTTCCAGTTTTCCAAGATGATATCTGGTGAGCTGAAGAAGCCCGACTTTGCTTTAGTTTTCCACTCAGAGACCAAAGATCTTTCTCTCCCTGCAGTTCCAGTGAAAAGAGAAATGCATGACACAGCTTCTTAGGTTCTTTTGTGAGAAAGGTTAGAGATGTCATCTCATTTCAAACAGAGGAAGAGAAATGGAGCTTTGTGCAAATCCACTTCAGGAGAGCCATTATGCCCATGTCAAACTTATCCTAAAGTTAAAACCATGGTTCCATCCTCCTTCCCCAGTCTGCATACATGAGAGACACAGTTGTTGCTTTTGTATGTGTATATGAATGCATAATAATGAGTTTGTTATTGTTTATCACTTACCTCTTTATCTTGTATGTGTTATGAAACACTATAATCTGAAATTTAAAAGAAGGGCATATATATTTATTTCTTTTGTACAGTCTTCTGAGTCATACTTTGCACATGTGTACTTTTTAAGAGGTTGGAGCATAGCTGGTTGTCTGCTTCAGAAGACCTGGGCTGAATTTTTCTTATTATTGAGCAAGTCTCTTAAACCATTTGTGAATGCGTACCCATGAGTTCTTAATTTTTTAATGTTTCCAGCTTGAAGGTATAAAGTCTGTTTTGCAGAGTATCATAGAATCATAGAATAACCAGGTTGGAAGAGACCCACCGGATCATCGAGTCCAACCATTCCTATCAAACACTAAACCATGCCCCTTAGCACCTCTTCCACCCATGCCTTAAACACCTCCAGGGAAGGTGAATCAATCACCTCCCTGGACAGCCTGTTCCAGTGCCCAGTGACCATTTCTGTGAAAATTTTTTTCCTGATGTCCAGCCTAAATCTCCCCTGGCGGAGCTTGTGGCCATTCCCTCTAGTCCTGTCCCCTGTCACTTGGGAGAAGAGGCCAGCTCCATCCTCTCTACAACCTCCTTTCAGGTAGTTATAGAGACTAATGAGGTCTCCTTTCAGCCTCCTCTTCTCCAGGCTAAACAATCCCAGCTCTCTCAGATGCTCCTCATAAGGCCTGTTCTCCAGCCTCCTCACCAGCTTCATTGATCTTCTCTGGACTCACTCCAGAGCCTCAACATCCTTCTTGTGGTGAGGGAACCAGAAATGAACACGGTGTTTGAGGAGCGATCTCACCAGTGCTGAGTACAGAGGGAGAATAACCTCCCTGGACCTGCTGGTCATGCTGTTTCTGATACAAGCCAAGATGCCATTGGCCTTCTTGGCCACCTGGGCACACTGCTGGCTCATGTTCAGTCGGCTGTCAACCAACACTCCCAGGTCCTTCTCCTCCTGGCAGCTTTCCAGCCAGGCTTCTCCTAGTCTGTAGCACTGCACAGGGTTGTTGTGCCCCAAGTGCAGGACCTGGCATTAAGGCCGTGTTAAACCTCATGACATTGGACTCTGCCCAGAGGTCCAGCCTGTTCAAATCCCTTTGCAGAGCCTCCCTACCCTCCAGAAGATCCACACTTCCACCCAGTTTAGTGTCATGAGCAAACTTGCTAAGGGAACACTCGATACCTTCATCCAGGTCATTGATAAAGACATTGAACAGGACTGGACCCAGCACTGAGCCCTGGAGAACCCCACTTGTCACTGGCCTCCAGCTGGATTTAATGCCATATCCCACCACTCTCTGGGTCCGGCCATCCAACCAGTTTTCCACCCAGGGGAGTGTGTGCCTGTCAACTCCAGAGGCTGACAGTTTCTGAAGGAGAATGGTGTGAGAAACTGTGTCAAAGGCTTTACTGAAACTGTGTCAAAGGCTTTACTGAAGTTCAGGAAGACCACATCCACAGCCTTTCCTTTGTCCAGCAGGCAAGTCACTTTGTCATAGAAGGCGATCAGGTTAGTTTGGCAAGACCTGCCTTTTGTGAACCCGTGTTGACTGGGCCTGATCACCTGGTTCTATTGCGTGTGCTTCATGATCACACTCAAGATCACCTGTTCCATGACTTTCCCTGGCACTGACGTCAGAGTGACAGGCCTGTAGTTCCCTGGATCCTCCCTGTGACCCTTCTTGTAGATGAGCACAACACCAGCCAGCCTCCAGTCCAGTGGAACTTCCCCAGTCTTCCAGGACTGTTGGAAGATGATGGGTAGAGAGTTACACTGCAATTAAAGCTACTAGGGGATACATTGTGTGTATGTGAAATGCTATATGATGCTAAACATCATGAAAAATAGGCAGTAATTTGGAATCTGTTAATTTTAGATACTTTTGAACTTTAACACTCCAAATAATTGATTGTGCAGAGATACCAAGCAAATTTATTTGCAGGCAGAATTAGCTCTATCTTTCCCAAATGAGAGCAAGAGAAAGAATGAGTGCAGAATAAAGGTTTCCAATTATGTTCTCTCTTTTTTTTGCAACCTGATTTGCACATGCAGCTTTCCTGATTTTCTCTTTAAACAGACAGTAATTACTATAATGTAATAATTACAGAGAAAAGAAATATATATTTTTCCATTAAAAGTTACCTGGGCTCTTTACATGCATGACTTATATTATATAGCTGTTTCTGATTTTGAAATCTCTTTGTCTAGAGGGAGGATAAAGGCAGGAGCAACATGAGCCTGGAAAGTGTGTAGAAAGCAACAACTCACATTTGGTTGTGATAATTTCTTTGTGTACTGTTGCAAAGATACAACAGTTCCTTTGCTAGTATGTCAAGCAATGAATTTCACTTAACATTCTTATTTATGCCACTATAAAATAATAAGTAACATAATGCTATTAAAAATATCACTCCATCCTGGTGTGTGGCACTAATTAGTCCTATTTCCTTTCTGAACTATTTATCTGGGGGAAACTGTTGAGATTGGTTTTGCTTGTGTTGTTACAATATGCCAGGATGCAGTACTATGACCTTCTACACCTTGTCTGTTTTTTTCTAAAAAGTACTATTTCCATGTTCCAGATGTCCATTACCATCTTCCTCTTTAAATGCTCTTAAACTCATTATCAAGTCAAATTTATCTCAAATATTACACTTTCACAAATTTTGTGAAAAAAAATGGCAAGTAGGTGCCAAATGCCCTCCCTGTGGAAACAGCAAGGAGAATTTGACTCTTGCCACTTTTTCCAGCATCATTTGAATAGCCAGTCAGTGCAATTGTAGAGTAAGTCTTAGAGAATATGGAACAAAGATTAAGCTCTGCACTTGTGTGTATCTTTAGGTGGGGAGAATTGGACATTTTCAGACAGAATCAAAGAATCTTAAAATCACGGATTCATGGAATGGGTTGGGTTGGAAGGGACATAAAACCTCGTTCAAACACCCTGCTTTGGACATGTACATCTTTCACAAGATCAGGTTATTCAAAGCTCCATTAGCCTGACCTTGAATACTTCTGATGATGGGACATCCACAACTTCTTTAGGCGACCTGCTCCAGATTCTCACCACATTCATCGTCAATTTTTTTTTTCCTATTCTCCCTTGTTTGGTCACTATAGGCCCTCTCCATCTGTCTGCACCAAGGCCTCCACAGAGCCTTTTGCTCACTATGCTGAACAACCAAAACCCTCTCAGCCTTTACCCACAGGAGAAGTGTACCAGCCCTCAGATGATTTTCACGGCCCTCATCTGGATCTGGTTTATCAGGTACACGTCTTTCTTGCACTGTGGACTCCAGAACTGGATTCAGTACTCCAAGTTGGGGGAGCTCCTGGGAACATGAGTGAAGACTGTGGAAGAAGGTATACAGATTTTTAGGAGGCCAGATTTCATCATTCCTACTAGCAATTACTTGTAGAACTTTTATTCCTCCCTCTTCTTTTGCCTTTCTGTTACTCTGAGTAAGTGCTGCTGCTTTATGTCAGGTGATTCCAGTTCCAGACAGAATCCTACCTGATGGAGAGAAAGAATTGTTCCTTTGGTTGAAATAAAGCTATTTTTAAGGCAAAATAATGTGGTCTTCTCTGCCTGTCTCTTCCACCTTACTTTTTGGCAGTTTTCTGACATGTAATGACATTCTATGGAGAGCCTTCAGGCATATTTACACCAAAGCCTGAATTCTATTATCACTGAGAGATAATTTTTTTATAAGCATTGACTCTAAGGTAAGCTGAATTTAGGATGTTGTTTCTGGACAAGCACCTGAAATGACAGCATTTAGTGTTGGCTACTCACAGCTATCATGTCTAAGGTACTAATTTCAGATCGGGCAAGTGACTGAAATGTTGTGGATTGTATCCTTCAGTGGGTAATGAGAAAAGCATTTAAGTGCTTTTTAAACAATAGCCATTTCTACTATGGGATTGAATCAGATGTGAGGTCAAAGATCAAAAGATTCATTCTGCAGCCTGGAAACATCCTCTCCCTCCTAAGCTGAGCGATGTGACTTTCATGGCTTGGCCTGCTATATTAACAAGGACAATGCAGCTGTGCCAAGGGCAACCCAAAACACAAATAGTAATGATGGTGAAATTAATCTTAAGGACCCTTTTTAGAGCACTGCCAGCAGCAGTCTTTGATGTAGCTAGGTACATTATTGACTTTAAAACAAGGCTGCAGCCAATGGGAAATAAAAAATCATGACCTGATGTAACTGAAATAATCAAAGGCAACAAAAAAAAACCAACAAAAACCACACTTAATTTCACTGAAAATATTACCACAGTGCCCCTTGTAGAGCCTGTAAAGTACTGCAATCTTTGTGAACATAGCCATTGTAAATTAAAATAATATCTGAAAAATAATAATCCTTTTAACATCCTGCTTGCATTAAAAAAACAAAGAATGAAATTAAGGTAATTAATTCACTTTTCTTTTGTTTTCAAAACACCAGGCACTGTAGCAAAAAAACACAGTTATGTCAGCACTTTTTTATGGGGATAGCATCACTAAGCCACACTTAGGCACAATAGCCAAAATAAATAAATACAGATATAAATGACACTAAATTTCAGGTCAAGTGCTAACCTGAGATCAGTGCTATGGACCCAATGGAGCAGTTTGGCTGAAGATCTGAAGTGGTTACATTTATCTTTTCAAATATACAGTGTTCCTACTTTTTTTTCAGATTTTCAAAGAAAACTCCCAGGCTGTACAATTAACCATCTTTAAGAAATAAAAAAATGTGATAAGAAGAATTCAATGAGTCAGAACAGCTTCAGTCAGGCTATTCTGAATGAAAATAACACAAACAAATCAGGAAAACATTAAAAAGCTTGAACCAAAATAATGCTTCTACCTTTGATCATTTCAGCAAACAGGGAGAACCAAACGTGAACAATCTGTACTCAGTATTCACCTGGGGAAATAAAAAAGAAAAACACAAACCCCACCAAAAAAAACAATATAAAAATCTCTATGATATTTTAAATTTGGAGCAAGTTAACACATGTAAACTATAGGGACTAGCAGGAGTTTATTTTACTTCAGTTTCACTTTTGGGGGCTCAAGCTGTACTTTTACATAAAGGGCAAATCTATGGAAACCACAGCAGAACTGAGAAGAGGACACTGAAAAAAAGAACACTATAGATAATTCACAGTAAAAAGATATATAGAAAAATATTAAAAGATAAAAAACCGCAACAGAACAAGAACAGGAAGCAGCAGATAGAAAAAGGTAAGCAAAATGTATAGGGAAGTGCAAAACAGTGTGGGCAATAGATAAGAAAAGAAGAAAGAATAGATCTCAGACGGTGTTTTAGTCCATCAGACCTAAGGTGATACAGGAAAAAAAAAGTCAGAGTGTGTAAATATGCCCTTTTTATGTGTAAAAATACATTAATAAATCAGACCTAATATGATCTGATCTGAAGTCTCCAGTCATGGGAATCTTGCCACAATCTGATTTATGAATTGCAGTTTTACAATAGAACAAATTCCTCAGATTAAGACAACTCTGTTATTCTTAGTCAAAGTACTCCAGCCCAGGCTTTTTTCAAACATGCAATCTAATCGTTTACTTCCTTCATTAGTGATTTACATGCAGAAAATTTTTAGGGGTTTAACATAAGGTAACCCAAGTTCTTCTCACAAGGATGTGCCTTCACCTCGCTTCATATGATATTCCAGTTGAACACATCTACAACACCTTGCATCTACAGATACAATTTTGTATTTACTGTATGTGAAATTTATCTATACTGGGAGGAGAATAAACATGGGCAAATATCTTTTTTTTATTTCACCTGCATTCAAAGAAAGCTTAACTCACTATCAAAAATGTCCAGGTCTACAAGACTCATGACGGAAGGCAGGCAAGGTGAATTCAGTCCTTCGTCACTGTCTTCTAATATATTATTTATATCTTATTTAATATGTTCTCTGGTGGAAAAATGCAAAAATAGTAGGACAAAAATAGGAATGAAGCAGCATCTTTGTCCATTGTATTAGTTAACATCAGATAATTCTTTCAAAAAAGTTTTGAACTTAAGTCTTGTAAAAAGCCATGTGAAAAATCATTGGGAAAAGTTTCTATTTTTCAGTAAATATTTGGGAGGAAAGGAAGAGATTAAAAATCACTATAAACTTTTGCAATACAACATCTGAGTTCTTAGAGTTTACATTTGATATGCTCTAAAAAAAATCAATTGACTTGGTGACAAAATTTTTTTCTTTAGTTACGGATATTGTGTTGTTACTGTAATCAATTAACAAAAGAAAATCAGCTTTAAGTAAAATACTAAATGTAATGAGATTTATGATAAAAGGGATGACAACTTCCCATACTGAGTTCTCGAGGGTATTGGCTGGTGCCAAAAAAAAAGCCTGAATCAACTCTTGCTGGTTTGGGTTTTTTTTCTGAGGAGTCTCATATACCATATTCAGAAGAAGGAAAAAAGGGATAAATATGCACTATGATTAATACAAGCCTTTGACATGTGTTGCTTCTGTGCAATTATTGCCTATATTGTGCATTTCCCCCAACAAATAAAATTGATTACCAAAATATCTGTAACTATTTTTGCTTAAAACAAAAGACAATGACCTATTGCTTGGAAGGGTCATCCTGATAGAACTCACAATATCTGAAAATCATGGAGGCAACCTGGTGCTTCTTTACAAGGCCTGCTAGCTGTTCTGTGTTTGTAGAGGTTTCCTGGGACGTTTGCAAGTGTCAAGGGAAGCATGCATGGGGTGGTGCTCCGAATACTCAGCACAAGTAATATTACTTGCTGTCTTCTTTTCCATGTGGATGTTAATATGACTGAAGTGCAAAAATTGCTTAGTGCCTTAAAATAAGCGGCTAATTTTAGTTGCATCTGGTATTTAGGATATTGGCAAATTATTCAAAGTATTCAATATACTGCAAGTATTTTTCCTCATGTAGAATAAAGCATATTACTTGTTACAAACACTCTTACTCCAAGGCAGCACTTTCACAATCACTAAGAATGGTTCTTGGTAGAGGTAGCAACTGTTTTTGACCCTGTCTGGATTTCAATATCCTGAAAAGATTCCTAGTGGCACAGAAAAAAGAAAATTTGAGTAATCTGTGTACACAAGGAGTTTCTTCTGAAGTGTTACAGACTGTCAAGCCTCCTTTTAGTAGCTTTCTGTATTATTTCCTGCTTTGTTCTTCAAAATGGAAAGGAAATTTGATGATGGAAGGATTTGATGTACCAGTCTGTCTAACCAAATTAGCATATTACCTTTGAATTTGCCAGGTAGATTATGATTTTTTTATTAATTTCTATTAAAAATAGGGTTGTAACAGGTTTTTTTTATTAACTCTTAAAATCTACAACACTGCAAGTATCTGCATAGCCATCAAATATGTCAACATGCTTGATTTTTTAACTGTTTAACAAAAGGAGTTGGATGAAAATATTCAGCCAAAGGAAGTATATATACAATGCTCTTAGAAATTATCCTCAAGACAGTGGACAAGCAGATAAAAAAGTTCAAATTTTCCCTTCCATTGTTTTTTATACTTACTGGATTATGTGGAAATAAGTATATACAGTGCAAGGAAATATTAAATTCACAATACTTCACCTATAACTGAGTAGAAAATATATCACTAGCCAGATTTTGCAAATATTTCATAGAGTATTTTAGGGCAGGATTTTCAACATGCTAAACTGGATAAATCTACTTTTGTTTTGACTGGAAGGTAGGAATCACAGTGCTATCAGCTGCAACCATAATAAGGCCAGCACTAAGCCATTCTGTTTAGCTGATGCTGTTTACTCAGCAGGTGTGGAATGAGTGGTCTGCTGTTTCTCACCCTCCTTTAATCTTACTAGTATTTCTTTCAATCTAAAAATTTGCATGCATGAGTACTAAGAATAGCCACATTTACAGCATTACAGCATACAACTGAACCATGTTAGAGTTAATTAACACAGATTTTTCTCTCTGCACTCCTTGCCCTCCAGTTTGATTCATATTTGGATCGTGTGAGCAGTAGAATCAAAGTTATCAATCTATCAAGAGGGAAATATATGGCCTGATCAGTTATATGCTAGAGCTCAAGGCAGCCAGCACTGGAACAGGGCTTATGATAGTATGCATTAGATATATTTTAATTTCTTCTAGAATAAATAAGTATTGAGAACTTTAACCCTTTCAAGTAGAATTTCTGTTAAGCAACTTTTTTTCATTAAACAAAACTTAGCAATAAAATACATTTAATGATTGGCATACTAAATGCATGCTTTTACTTTCTTTTTCTTCAGTTTATGTATTTCATATCCTTACATTAATTAGTTATTTATTTTGATCTGGGAGTTTTCACTATAGAAAAAGAGAAAAAAATGCAATATGAAACTGCCACAAGGAGTTAGATTTAGGTTTGATGACTTTAAGTGAAATTACTACCTTAAAGACTGCTTGGTGATGTGTTTGATTTTTAACCAACAGAAAACTTTTCACCAGGAGAGAAATCTGAGATTTAACTGTAGGGGACGAGAAAAAACTTCTCTTAATTTTGCCTCAAGAAATCAATTATTTGAGTTTCAATATTTTTTTAGAGGCATCTTTATTCTTATCTCCCTTTCTTGTCTCAGAAATAAACTCCCCATGTACTTTGTCATATGATTTACAGTTTGTTGGTTTGAGGCACAGGAACAGTAAGTCAATAACCTCTCTCTGAAAATCCTGCTGAGAGTTAGGAATGTCTAATATTAGGTGTGCAATCTGAGTCAATCTGCTGTCAAGGGGTTGTATTCTCTACTTTGTGTAGAAAGACCAACTGGAATAATTTCTCTGAAGTGTTCTGAAGGCTTATCACTGAAAGATCCAAGGGAATTTAGATGGAGTTCTGGGAAGTTGTCAAGGACATAAGAGTATGACCTTGTTAAATCTTATTTTTTTAGTTTCATTGCAGAGGCTGATTGAGTCTATATTATAAAGAAAAGGGGGGAGGGGGGGAAGTATGATATTCCTGTATGTTCAATGCTTTTAGGGCAATATTTACTGCAAATGACTTATAAAAATCTGCTTTGAAAATGGAAAACAGAAATGTAATACTGACATCATGTTTAAAGTTTTTTCCTTTTAAGAAGTCTTAGCATCTCTTGGTTGCTTCAACTTAGTTGACTGTATTGTTACCTGTAGCAAATTCTTTTGCAAGTAAACCTTTATTATGTTTTTTTTATGAGTTGCTCTTGGGTTAGTGCTACAGTATCTCCTGAAACATATAGTGAGGGGAAATTTAAATAAAACTAAAATTAATGTTATCATTTTTTTTATAACACAAGGCTTTTGACTACTTTGGGTCATTTCTTTCCCAAAATGAAACACTTTTAATGAAGTTAGCAGCTTCATCCTCCATGAGAATACAGCTAAATTAGTATTGCATAAGTTTCTGAAGATGATTTTTGAAGATGTAGAGCATTTTCTTTTACTTTATTTTTTTCTCCCTGAGGAATGTTTCAGGACTTTGAAAGGCTTCAGCACAAGAAACTAAATGAGTAAGAAAAGCTTATTCATGCTTTTTCTTGTATGCAAGAGATTTTCTTGTATAAAAGAGAATCATGTATGGGATTCCAAACGCAGTGAGGATATTGTGTGTTCTAGTTTTGAAAAAAATAATCATGTGGTATTAGAAAAATGGATGGGAAATGAGGTATGATTGCAATCAATATATGTTCTTCATTCATCAACATTTTTTTTCTTGTGAAAAATATGATAGACTTGAGCTGTCAAAATTTCAATGCACTTTTGAAGAAGGCAATCTATGACAGATAACGAACTCACAAGCTTATGCTACTAGCAGCACTAGCTGTGCTGTATCTTTTGCTTCTTGACAAAGAAAGTGAATATTTTTGAGAAAGCTATTTCTCATTCCACTAGAAAATAATTAATAATAAAGCCTAACAATGCTGATGCGAAAGTAGTCATGAGTTAGTCAAATAAAAATATGGTGCCCAGAGTTGGTAGCAAGGTACAGGAATGTGTAACTCCCACTTCCCAGGAGCACAGTGCCGTTCTATGTATGAAAATAATGTCACATGATGTCTTATACAAATTAAAAGGATAGACCTCAAACTCAGCATGAAAAATATGTCAGGATTTAAAATTTATTTTTCTGAGGAGACTTGAAGTCATTAGTCCAATGTTTGTCATCTGTAATGTTATGGATCAGGAGACCTTGGAGACGGAGTCAATTAAGTACTACTGAGGGCCTTAACTCTCTTCCTCACTTAAAAATGATTACATGAGATGACTAAACTAAAATTTCATCAGTAAGTCCTTCAGCTAACTTATTTTGAAGAAGTCTATTGTGAATAATAATTAATGGATGTGATCGCTCTGATTAAAATTAATAATCTTTTGGAAATCCTGGTTACACCTTTGCATCTTCATGCAGCAAAGATTTGGAAAGTCAAGTCAACATGACAGTGTAATAGGAGATGATAATTGTCACTTGTTCCTTTTTATTTTGCTTTAGAGCATGCTATGTGATACTATTTTCAAGTCATTCCACTGACCTCATGCCTCATCTGTAATTATAGGCCTGATCTGATTGTACTTCAGTGAATTGGTTGCATCTTATAACAACTGAAATAGGATAAATAAAGATTTTTAAAGTTTTTTGAAAAGAGACTTTAAAAAGTTTCATGGAAATAGTAAAATTGTTAGAGGTGGTTTTGTAAAATTATGGATATATTATGGATATATTAAATTGAATCCAAGCTGTTATGCTAATCTCATCGTTAGGATCTGCCAAAGATAAATCTAGTCACAGAATCACTATGTTGGAAAAGACCTATAGGATCATTGAGTCCAACCATTCCCATCCATCACTAAACCACGCCCCTCAGCACCTCATCCACTCGTCTTCTAAATATCTTCAGGATAGTGACTCAACTACCTCCCTGGGCAGCTTGTTCCAGTGCCCAAGGACGTTTCCATGAAAATTTTTTTTCTGATGTCAAGCCTGAACCTCCCCTGGCAGAGCTTGAGCACAAGAAATAAATGAGTAAGCAAAGAGCTGTGTAGGAAAGTCAGCTTCTCCACATCTCTAGAAATGGCTTACCTGACAGTCAACTGCTTTGTAAGAAAGCAGTGGTAATTAACAGTGTGCTCCTAGACTGGAAGCCTCCTCTCTGTTCTGTGATACTCTCTGATGTTTTAGCTTAATAGAATAAATCCTGAATTTATGTCTCCTTAGAAGCTTTGACTTTTAAATTAATTGCTTGGTAGAACTCTCTACATATTAATGTTGAGTATGGCCTCTCTTCTTATGAAATACCAGAGTACTGATCTGAAGAAAATTAATTATATATAGCATGAAACAGCTTTTATTGTGGATACAGCATTTTGTGATGTGGTAAACTTTAGGTTTATGCTCATAAATATTCGGCTTTCATTTCTTTAAATAAGACCCTCTAGATAAAGGGGATTTTTTCAAGCACCTACAATGAATGAATAAAATCAAAATGTTCTTGTGTAGAGATGCCTTTACTACCAAATGATATAATTCAGGGAAAAAATAATCAGATGACCTGATTTTTATTCTATTCTCTTTAAAAAAATATAAAGCAAATACTTTTTTCTTTACCTTTTCTTACATTCCACATCTCTTGGATCTGTCTGGGTGAAAGGTTTCCAACTGTACACAACTTGAGAATAGCCAATGGCACCAGGATTAGTTAGATCTTAACTCATGTCCTCCTTTCGATTCTCTTCCCATATCTCAACACCATTTTCCAAAGTAGAAATCCTTTAATTTTGTACTACTCATTTCCTTAGTACCCTCCAGAACCCCCTACACATTCTCAAACTAGAAAACAGAATATTAGCCGCTTCAGATCAATCACATATTGGGACCATCTGATTTAGTTTTAAATCTGCTTTGTTAGCTTTAGAAAGGCCTGTTCTAAAAAGGCCCACAATCTCAATTATATTTATAAACAACAAAACCCTGGAGACACTTGCAGAAAAACGTATAGTATATTTGGGCAGAGTATTACATTCCAAACTCAAAAACATTCTCTACTTGGAACACACTATTTGTTCTTCTACCAAGCTCATTTGTTCTTAACAAAATTACATTACTTGACTCCTGTGCTGCCAATTTAGTCCCTTTTTTCCTGTTGCTTTGGTTGCATCTTGAAAATGAATATAGGTGGAAATCTATATAATGAAGGATAACTTTGAAACAACTGCAATTAGGCCATGATTTTTGATAGCTGAAAACTAAACAAAACCAAACCACCACCATGAATTAATTCAAAATTTGAATGGAAGGAAATTAAATGCTAGAAGAATATAGAACAAGGATTACTTCAATTACATATATTTCTCTCTCTCTACTCAGTTAGATCATACTCACTGAGAACAGCTGTATATCCCAGGCTTTTCATTCCTGACAGATCACAGAACAGATTTCCTTTTTCTATCTAGCAAAAGCTTTCTAGCAGCTGTACTTAGAAAAGCTTAGCTTTTCTTACCATTTGTGAAAGTGTCATCATATTGAGTCATGTCATCCAATACACCTAAACCTACATTACATTGTCAATTGCATGTTGTGTAAACAGATTTCCTTGAAATGAGAATGGAAACTAGTCTGTTTACCTATATCTTCCTTATAGAATCATATTGTTCTTTAAAGCATCCAAGATGTACATAATGCCTGAATGAAGATGTATATTACATGGTTAGTTCCACATCTGTAGGAAGCTGCAGAAGGTTATTTACATGCTGTGATGCATTGCCCTGTCTCTTTTTACAGTGAAGGGACTTGCTGGATACAATTTCATTGTATGAAGTAGCTGAAGCGCTACCATGGGATTGCAGCATTAACTGCTGGGTGGTATTTTAGTGTGTGAATATGCTTTGGAGTCTTCTGCTTTGCTCTTTGATTTATAAAGGTCAAATAGTGACTGCATAAATCAAAATTTGGCTTTGTGTTCAATAATGATGTAGCTTAATCTATCAATAGGCTACCACCTTTTAGACTGCTGTCCCAAAAGTACTTAGAAAAGCTTCTTTCTTTTCCATTGCCATCTCACATCCCCATTTGAAAAAAGTTAAAAACTCATCATAGTTTCTTTCTCTGTATCAAAGTAAGAAACATTTAGAAATACTTCTATTCTGGGAAATCAGGTAGGTTAGATTAAATCTCCAAATGTGAAGGGCATTTGTATTAACTGGGTTTGTTAGGATTGTCTAAAGCATCCTACCAGGTGTGATCATAAACCATTCATTGAATATTTCCTTCCTTTCAAATATTTTTCTGCTTGATAGGATCTAAGCGCTTTTGTACTCCGTCCTTGGGTTTAAAGCTGAGCAAATTCATCACCTAGTCATACACTGTCAGCAATTTCTTATCTGTAGTTGGAACAAAGATATATGACTTTAGAAAATTAATAATTTACATTATATTAAAATAAATTTTTGGGAAACTTCCAGAAATGGGTAATAGTTGATTCCTCTGAATTAAAGTAAGTTAAAAATTCAGGGTAGGAAATTATAAGTAATATTTTTCTCTTTATTCACTCAATTATTCTGCCAAATTATCCTGCCCTTTCTGCAACAACCAACGAAGAAAATGAAACAGTGCAATCTGAATTAATTTCTAAGTGTTTTCAGACCATGAACACATCCTCCCAAATTTCACCTTATGTTTTCCTTAACTATATAATAGACCTTATTGGTATATTTTTTTGACTTTGTCCAAAATCTGTTTTAAATCCAGAAAACAGTGTTTCATTGTTAGGGAGTTAAGAAATCTCAGCCAAGTTTATGCTCGATTGTGTTTGGTGTGACATAAATAATAGATGCAAACCCCCTATATATTAATTTTTTTGGAAGACAAGAAATTTGTTTCTAAGAACAAGTCCTAATCATTCACTGGACCTAGAATATCTTTTACCAACGTACTTGAGTGTCACGATTTCCAGCTACAGCACTTCAGGGATGATGATCTTCAAATCACTAGCCTACAAACTACTTATTTAATTTCTCTGGCAAAAGTCTTGGGAATAGGAAAAGCGTCTTCTCATCCAACCCTCAGTAGGACAATGAAGAGGAGGAAAAAAGAAAGAATGGAGCAAAATAAAGAAGGAATAAAAGGGAAGTAGCAAAGGTTCACCACCACAGGGGTCCAGTGCAGATGAGTCCTTCCAGGATGACAGGCATGCAAGTGACCCCTCTTGCAGAGTATTTTTTTCTAGTTCTTTTTGGTTAGCCATCTCAGTCCTACTTCTGGTAAATTTCTGGAAATTAGTTTGGGAGGACAGGAAGGATACTCCTTCCAGGGGGCTCTCTGGCAAATCCAAGATACCATTCTGCTCTCACTCTCCCTACCAGCAAGATTGCAGCATGACTATTCTGGGCAGCCAGGGCAGCCAGGCTACTTGTGAAAGTGAAATAAAGCTGAAGATTGTGGTCTCTGCTGTAGATTCAATATTTGAAATCAAGTGATTTGAGGCATCAAAAAAGAATCAGTCTCTTACTAATCCTCAGTTCTCATTTTGAGGAAATACCACTGAAGCATGGCCTTTAGTGGAATGTAAGAAAAAAAAAAGATACTGCTTCTGACACTCTCAAGTACAGTGGGCTGAGATGCACTGCACAAAGAGTGAAATATTTTAAAGAAGTGAGACCTCCAGGGTGACTTCATCATATATTTTTGTAGTACAACTTTTTAAACTCCAGACTCTGTTATGCAGCTTAAGAGTGACAAAATTCAGTCGTGTAAAATTTAGAGGTGCTCTTCGAAAATGTGACCTTTAACCTAGGAGGCACTGTAAAGAACTTGTCTTGAGAGAGATAATTTAACAAACACTGCTCAGCAGGGGTGTACAGAATGCTGCTCTGATTCCCTGGTGCTAGGGAAACATAAGGATTCATGGTGTGGGTATGCCAGGTCCTAGGTGGGAAAGCAGAAGGCCTGACATTTCTTTAGCTCCTCTCACTTTTTCCCTAGGAAATCTATGGCTGAACATTATTTCCTTTACTTACATTTTCATCTGAAATGTTCAGTCTATTAGCTGATTTTGCATTGGCCTGCCTTTAAAAATTAGCTCTTTGAATGGTTGCTAGCAAGTTACAAATGTAATACTGACAGGAGAGATAATATGCTGTAGAAAGCAGAGACAATTCTAAACTGAATGAGACTAAGATTAACAGATGCAGTATTCAACCTGATGTTTTGTATACATCTGTTTCTTTTTCTAAAAAAAAAGACCCATCAGTTACTTAAGAGTTTATGTTTAAAGTCACATTGAAACTCTTCCAGTGAGATATATTTCTCTTCTTGTAGTCGTAATGTAAAACAAATATCCAGAGTTCTGGTCAGTCTTCAGTTTATTTTCTGTTTACACATTCAAGTTTATTAAGATATTTTAATCTTGTTTGACAAACTGAAGCCACTAGTTCACTTCTTTTATCACTGACAAAGCACTGAAAGGGTATGAAGAGGCTTCAGTCATACTCTTGTGCTAGTGCGATAGTAGTCACAAAGATCGAGGGTGGATAGCAAGTTCTCTGCCAATGCATCTACTTTTCACTGATTTCTAACTTTCAGTGAGAATCTATAATGAGATATTTAAGATCTCTCTCAAAATCCTAGAAATGAGTGACTTTGCCTAGCTATTCCTCCCCTAGAAACGAGAGCTAACTTTGCTTTCAAATATTGTGGCTTTGGGTTTTTCATACAGTAATACTACTACTCTTTTGATTATACCATTGATCTTAAGATTAACAACAAAAAAAAAAAAATAGAGAAAACTAATTGATACATTGAAAACTCTAACTATTGAAGTCATGAACAGTAAGATTTTTTCTTATTGTGGAAGGAGGTAGAAAGGCTTGTGTAAATGAGTAACTAAAGGCAATGAAACCATGGAATAAAAAAACAGTGTATTTTAACACTGCTTTCTTAGGCAGTGAAATTGGACTATCAAACAAAGTTTTTAAACACAGAAACTGTACATAAAAGAAGATTAGGACAAAGAAGATTCAGGTAAGACATCTTCTGCACTGAACTTCAGTTTAAATTAATCAGAAAATATTAAGTTTGTGAAGTTAAATACAAACAGAACCTAGCAGTTGGCACAACTACTTGGGAAGTAGCTTGTGAAACACATTAATAGTTCTAGCAGATATATTTTTTTAGCGCATTCATCCCAGGAACCGTATCAGTACTCTGTAGATCAGTTAAGTGATTGTTCAACCAAGGAAGGACTAAAAAAAACCTAAAGCCTTGTTAAAGCAAAAATTATTTTGATTGGCATTTGTTAGGAGAAATTCTATGTCAGCCTTTTTATTAGGGCCTGAGACATTATCTCAGGAGAGGCTAGATATTGGTTCAAATTGTAGTGTCACTGTAAGAAGCACCAGAAATATTTGCTAAAATAGGTAGTAGCTGCTAAGTTCAGGTGGTATTTACTGAAAGCTGGGAGGAGAATTTGCCCAAGTATTGATGGTGATACAAAGCTTATAGTTTTAATCAGCCTATATCCAGGAAAACAGAAAGCAGAAAATGCCATGAAGCTTTAAAGAAGGGATCAAAAGAGATTTAGAATATCATAGTCTGACCTTCATCATTGGTGGCAGATATGATGAAATAATGATAAAGAAGAGAAAAGAAAATCATATCAGCCTATGAAGAACCAATGTGGGCTTTTCAGAAGGAATGATGTTGGTCAGATCTGAGTAGCATTTCTTGAAAGAAATCAGTAAGCACTGGGGAAGGGACATTGGTGCTATGTACTTCGGCATTGGTGTTACGTACTCTGAAATTAATGTCCCTCACTAAGTATTTTTAAAGCCTAAGCATTCTTAGAGAATAGGCATCTTCTTTTGTTTTAATATTTACTAAAAACATATGAAATAAGGGATTGAGTCTTCATCAGATAAATCATTGAATAATTTGGGTTGGATGTGACCTTAAAATCATCTAGCTCCAACCCCTAAATATGCAGTTTTATCCTGAGGAGATTTTGATCTTCATTAAGTTCTGAAGTGTTCATAAGTTAACTGCCAGAGAAGGTAAGCAGTGTGATGACAAAGTTAATTCATAATTTTTCAGACTTAAACTGACTGTGATGATTAGGGTGGTGGTTAATGAATAGCACTGACAAGTCCAAAGCAGTACCTGTGCATAGTAGGGTGTACTGCTCAGAAAAGAGATCACAGTTTCTAATCTAGGATCTTTTAAAATATCATCTCTATTTATCACTGTTCAGAAAGACAAATAGAGTGTGGAGGATTTGGGTAAAAAAATAAGGGAGAAACAGAAAGCAACCTTGTGTCACTTCAATTTGTTGTCCCTACTTCATGATAATATGATTTCTTTCTTATTTGCCCTAAGAAAGTTTTTTTCTACAGATAGAAGTGGTACAAGGAAGAGCAAAGGTGGTCAAAGTTAGGAAGCAGACTTTGTGTAGGAACTAATCAAATAAACTTGTTCTTATCCACTCGGAAAAACAAAAGCTGAGGAAGGATATTACAAGATGTATATAAAAACATGTGTTTGAAAGCCAAATGGGAACATTCCTTCTCTCTTCCATAAAAGACAGATTTTCAGTACATGCAATGCATTCTTGCACAATGCAAAACTAAACATGGAATTTTATGCTGCAGGGAGTTTATCCATTTTATCCAAAATGTAATAAAAATGTGATTTCACACAGTTGGAAAAGTAATAATAAATGAATAACAATGGATTATAAATAAAAAATAAAATAATAATGAATATTTTGAAACAACCTAAGATGGAAAAGTACAGCATGCAGTTAGTTGGCTATTGGGAGGATGTACATAAATGAGGCATCATTTTATATTTCCCATGTTCCTTGTATGCTGTCCCTAGCAATATGATGTCTGCTGACAGTGACAGCTCTCCTCTATCTCAGTACAGTCTTTTTGTTCTGAAAATTTAATCAAATTATTAGTAAATATAAAAATCTTGTGCTTTCATTATGTCATTGCTACTGGAAGAGTGTAAATTTTAGCACTGTCAGTGTTCTGAAAGTGAAAGCAATTCTATAGCATGCTGCTTTGTCTCAGGACTGCCATGCCTGTCTCCTAATAGAATTGTAAAACCTCCATTCCTAGGCAGATTCAAATGTCCTGGCATATCATTTTATTTCATGGTACTTATTTACAGCATAAAGGAAGAGCCACAATGAAGATGCTAGTAAGCATGTGAAAAAATATATATTTGGGTTTTCAAAAAGCATTGACAGGTTTCCATACCAAAGATCATTAAAGGAACAGTATATCCATGGAACTGGAGGGTAAGTTCATTTATAGACTGAATGATGGTTAAAGATTAGGAAGCAAAGTTCGTTGATGGCATGGTGATTTTATGTTTGTTGGCCACTGTGATTTTTGAAAACAATTTTGAGAAATTATTTGTCCTGGATTCAGAGTAGTACTGCTACTTCCAGTCCCTCTGGGATATATAGGGAAAATGAGGTTAAGGACAAAGCAATGATTTTGCCTCATTGCCACTCAGACAATATAGAGCTTTTCTAATTTTCCCTGTCCAGCCTTAGGGACATGCAGGTGGATATAAGCATTTGTATTTACTGCTAATGCAAATAATTTAAATAAGGTCTGCTTATTACCAGCTGAGAACCCTGTTCCATCATCTTTTTCAGGGGGAAGAGAAGTCCCAGCACATGCTGTGATACGTCTTGTCCCTGTTGTATATAATAGAAGTCCAATGCCTGTCACCTTCCCAGGACTACCCCAACATTCACATTGGGTCTGAGGGCATTATCCAAATGATTTTTGAAAACTGTCAGGCTTGGCACCGTGACTGCTTCCCTGGGGAGCCTGTTCCAGTGCTCCACCACCCTCTGGGTGAAGAACCTTTTCCTAATGTTCAATCTAAACCTATCATTGGCACATCTTCCTGCCACGCATGTAGTTGTGCCCACCTACAAGAAGTGTTGCAGAGAGGATCCAGAGAACTACAGGCCTATCACTCTGACCTCAGTGCCAGGAAAAGTCATGGAACAGGTGATCTTGAGTGCTATCATGAAGCACATGCAAGAGAACCAGGTGATCAGGCTGAGTCAACACGGGTTTACAAAAGGCAGGTCTTGTCAGACTAACCTGATCGCCTTCTATGATAAAGTGACTCAACTACCGGATGAGGGAAAGGCTGTGGATGTGGCCTTCCTGGACCTCAGTAAAGCCTTTGACACAATTTCTCACACCATTCTTCTTCAGAAACTGTCAGCCTCTGGAGTTGACAGGCACACACTCTCCTGAGTGGAAAACTTGTTGGATGGCCAGGCCCAGAGAGTGGAGGTAAATGGAATTAACTCCAGCTGGAGGCCAGTTACAAGTGGTGTTCCCCAGGGCTCAGTGCTGGGTCCAGCCCTGTTCAGTGTCTTTATCAATGACCTGGATGAAGGCATCGAGTGCACCCTTAGCAAGTTGCTCATGACACTAAGCTGGGTGGAAGCGTGGATCTGCTGGAGGGTGGGGAGGCTCTGCAAGGGGATCTGAAAGGGAGGCTGGACTGCTGCGCAGAGTCCAATGTCATGAGGTTTAACACGGCCAAATGCCGGGTCCTGCACTTGGGGCACAACAACCCTGTGCAGTGCTACAGACTAGGAGAAGTCTGGCTGGAAAGCTGCCAGGAGGAGAAGGACCTGGGATTACTAGTTGACAGCCGACTGAACATGAGCCTGCAGTGTGTCCAGGTGGCCAAGAAGGCCAATGGCATCCTGGCTTGTATCAGAAACAGCGCGACTAGCAGGTCCAGGGAAGTTATTCTCCCTCTGTACTCAGCACTGGTGAGATCGCTCCTCAAACACCGTGTTCATTTCTGGTTCCCTCACCACAAGAAGGATGTTGAGGCTCTGGAGCAAGTCCAGAGAAGAGCGACGAAGCTGGTGAAGGGGCTGGAGAACAAGTGTTATGAAGAGCATCTGAGAGTGCTGGGGTTGTTTAGCCTGGAGAAGAGGAGGCTGAAAGGAGACCTCATTGGTCTCTATAACTACCTGAAAGGAGGTTGTAGAGAGGAGGGAGCTGGCCTCTTCTCCCTAGTGACAGGGGACAGGACTAGAGGGAATGGCCACAAGCTCTGCCAGGGGAGATTTAGGCTGGATATCAGGAAAAAAATTTTCACAGAAATGGTCACTGGGCACTGGAACAGGCTGCCCAGGGAGGTGATTGATTCACCTTCCCTGGAGGTGTTTAAGGAATGGGTGGACGAGGTGCTAAGGGGCATGGTTTAGTGTTTGATAGGAATGGTTGGACTCGATGATCCGATGGGTCTTTTCCAACTTGGTGCTTCTGTGATTCTCTCAGGTCCTGTTATAAGTCACCAGAGTGGAAAGATCAATTTCTCCTCCTTCCCTTGTGAGGAAGCAGGAAACTGCAATGAGATCTCCCCTCAGCTTTCTCTTCTCCAGGCTGAAAAGACCAAATGATTTTAGCCACTCCTCAAACAACTTCCTCTCTAAACCAGTCATCAAATTTGTGACCCTCTTCTGGACAGTCTCCACTAGTTTGATATGCTTTTTATACTGCAGCGCCCAAAACTGCATACTGTACTCATGGTGGGGCTGCACCATTGCAGAGTAGAATGGGACAATTACCTCCTTCGACTGGCTGGCAATGCCGTGCTTGATGTACCCAAGACTTAGTTAGCCTTCTTGGCTGCCAGGGCACACTGTCGGCTCATGTTCAGTTCGCTGTCGATCAGAAGCCCCAGATCCCTTTCTGCAGGGCTGCTCTCCAGCCACTCACTCCCCATTCTGTATGTGTACCCATGTCCCATTGAAAAATACAGCATTTTCCCTTGTTAAGCATTAAGCAATTGGCAATTGCCTAGTTCTTTGATTTGTCCAGATCCCTCTATAAGGCCTCTTTGGCCTCAAGAGTGGCAACAGCTACCCTCAGTTTTGTGTCATCAGCAAACTTGGTTAGTAAATCTACAAGTCCCTCATCCAGGTCATTTATGAAGACATTAAAGAGTACTGGCCCTAAGATGGATCCTTGCCCAACCCTGCTAGTGACTGGTCACCAGTCTGGTGTAATCTCATTTATTATGAACCTTTAAGCCCGATCCATTAGCCAATTATTCACTCATTGCATTATATATTTATCCTGCTGTATGCTGGACATTTTGTTTAGGAGGGTACTGTAAGAGACAGTATTAAAGACCTTACCTAAATCTAGAAAAATTACATCAACCGGTTTCACTTGGTCAGGTAGATGGGTGACCTTGTCATAGAAAGAAATTAATTTTGTCAGGCAGGAGCCTTCCCCTTATAAACCCATGGTGGCTGCGACCAATGACTGTGTTGAATTTTTGGTGTTTTTCAGTAGGTCCCAGAATAATTTTCTCCATAGGCTCACCAGGCACTGAAGGAAGACTGACAGGCTTGAGTTACAGGGGTCATCCCCACTGCCTTTCTTGAAGACAGTAACAACATTTTCCAGCTTACAGTCTACTGGGACCTCCCTAGATTCCTAAGAGCATTGAAGAATAGTTGAGAGAGGTCTCACTATGACATCAGCCAGCTCTTTAAGTATCCTTGGATGAACCCCATCAGGGCCCATTGGCTTATAAGGATCCAGCCAGAGCAGTAAATCCTGCAGAAGTTCAGGATTGATTTGGAGTTTATCATTAGGACAGTCTTGGTCCTCTAGCCCAGGACTCTAGGAGTGCCTGAGCCTGTCATTGGTGTTGAAGAAAGACATGAAAAAAAAAACATCAAATGTCACTGCTTTGACTAAATCACTGTTTACGATGTATCCATGCTCATCAAGCAATAGAGCAACGCTATTTCTGGCCTGTCTGTTTCTATTAACATATTTTAAAAAGCTCTTTTTATTATCCTTCGTAGTGCTGTCCATCTTCAACTATAATTGAGCTTAGGCTGCAGAAATTTCCACCCTACAATGGTGAACAGCATTCCTTTAGCTATCTCATACCAATTGTCCTGTTTCCAGGACATCTTCTTTTTATTCCTCCATTTCAGTAGAAGATCCCTGCCTAGCCAGGCTGACCTTCTACCTCACCTGCTTGACTTTTGGCATTTTTGAATTGCCTGGTCCTGTGCTCTTATGAGGTGGTACTTAAAACATGGCCAGTACCAATGGACCGTACCATCTTCAAAATCTTTTTCCCAGGGCACTTTGCGAAGCAATTCCCTGAGCAACTTGAAGTCTGCTTTCCTTATATCCAGAGTTGCGGTCTTGCTGCCAGTTTTCCTCTTGTTACAACAGATGTTAAAGTTGACTGGGTTGTGGTTGCTGTGGCCTAGGCAGCCTCCAATCCCCACTTCACCCATGAGACCTTCTCTGTTAACAAGCAGCAAATCAAGGAAAACACCCTTCCTGGTTGGTTCCCTTGGCATCTATACCATGAAGTTATCATTCAGAGAGTTTAGGAATCTACTGGACCTGTTTTTACGAGCTGTGTAGTACTCTCACTTGATATCTGGCACGCTGAACTCCCTCATGAGGACAAGGGAAGGTAACTTGGAAACACCCTTAGTTCTTCTCATCAGTGTTGTCATCCTGGTTAAATGGCCAGTAGAAGACTCCCACGACAACATCCATTTTAATTATCTGTCCTTTAATAATTACCCAGAGGGTCTCAGCTGTGCCATCACCGACTGCAAGCTCTATGCATTCCAGCCATTCTGCTACACACAGTGCCACACCCTTACCTTGCTTACTCTGTCTATCCCTCCTGAAGAGCCTGTAACCATCCATTACAGGACACCAGTCACAGGATTCATTCCAATAGATTTCACTTATGTCAATAAGTGAAATACCTTTGGGACTGAACCAAGGCTTACAGCTCCTTCTGCTTATTCCTCATGCTTCGTGCATTCATATAGAAATATTCCAAGTGTGGTTCACTGTGCCCACCTCCTCATGGAGGAGTTTGAATCTCACTAGGATGCAGCTCCTCAGACTTTGGTGTGCTTTCCCATTGCTCATCCCTGACTAGCCTGCTTATAGCCCCTTTCCTCCTCTTGAGGATTGCAGTGTATGATTCAACCAGTCAATTGCCTTCTCTAACTGATACTCCTCAGCCTGGACATCTCCTCCAGAGGCTCTGTCACCAGGCCGAGTAGTTCCTTTACTTGAGTACAGGTCAACACACTGCTGCTTTCCAACACTGACCCAAAACTCGGGCACGCTCTGCAGCTTGGGACCTGGAATACTTCATATTCCCTAAAAAGTTCCATTTAGGTGGCTGCATCCATCCTTGCAGCTGGATGGGCTGTGAGGGACACTCAGGTCACAGCCTTTTGCCCTATAGACACCATGGCTCCTGTTGTTCTCAGCTCCCTGGGTCAGAGTCCTGCCTGCTTGCCCTGCCTGTGCAAAATACTGAGTGTCTGGTCAGGTGTTGGCAGTTCCTTTCTAAGGTATACAGATACTTGTTATTAGAGTTAGAACCTATGCCTGAGTGAATTTGCCTTTTTATTTCCATGTATACTTAGTGTATACTGTGTGAATATCACTGAGCAAGGCTCTGAGGTGGCCTGCATATCAGAACTATGACTCATTGTGTTTTGTCAGCGTGTACTTTAGTAAGCTCATAAGGGAGCTGCTGAATTTGACTAAAAGCCATTAATGATACAATCACTTCTTTAAAAGCAGGAGTCAGAATCTTCTAAAAGGTCATTGTTTTAGTTATCCAATGCCTGCATCATTTCAGGAAAATAAAACAAAAAAGACTTGAACTACAATACTAATGCATTTGAAAATTGTATGTAGTTTGATGAAAACTTTGATTGATAGTATTCAAGATCCTGCCTAAAAGTGGTCAGTAAATACAGAAACTAGTACTTTTTTTTTTTTTGCTTTTTAACTTATTGTGTACAAAATGTTAATTATTTCTGCCATGCATTAGTATTTCAGGGGTTTGTGCTACAAAATACGCTTCGTTTGAATAGTTACTTATAGTTTAGAGTACTGGAAACATGCAAAGATAAGAGTAATACCCTGAATTTCCATGATGTCCCAAATCTGAATCAAGATACTAATCTGTTTCTGAGATTCCTAAATAGTGCTTTCTGGGGAGTAAGACTTCAAAGCTTGAGCTATATCTATCACCTTTGTCCTGAAAATCTGCAACACAGTGCAAACTGACATCCATAACTATAGAGCAACACTCTGGCTGCCTGGCTATTCTGAGATAGCTCAGTTTCCAGATTGTAAAGGTAATGCTTCTGTTGGAGAAGAAAGGAGAATTCTATGACTGGGAGAAGCTCTTTAGCAACTTCTTGTACTAATCTTTCCTGGTAGGTTCACTTAATTAATCTCATCATTTGTTTTCTTGAAGGGATTCAGGTTTAACAATTTTTTTAGTATCTTTCACTCCTTCCCACTGGTCTGCTTGGTATGCATCAGTAGAGGAAGGACCAGCTTCTCAGCACTGCAGGGGTTTTTTTGACATGGTTTATTAAGCCAAGATAACATGTTCCAGAACAAGTTGACTCTGTCTTTATGATGGCAAGGGGAAAGAGGCTTAGTGAACTGGCAGCAAGCCTGGCATGTAGCTGGGGACATGGAGGCTTGCAGCGGTGGGGAATTGGGCAATGGTTATAGCAACAGATTGCTCAGCCATGGATTGAGAGTTTCTGCATAGTATATATTAGTTGATTGCTGGTGTATTTGCTGTTGCTATCTGGTTTTGTGCTCCCTGTGTAGCTGGTGTTGTGTCTGTAAGTAGGTGTCTATTGCTCTGTCAAAGGAGATAATCTGTGGTCAGGCCCATAGGGATTTTTGCACCCACTAGAGTAACCTCATGGCTACAGTATTTTCTCCCACAGAAACATATAAGCACACTCAACACCCTCTGCCAAAGAGTTTCTTAGGCTCCAGGGGAGGAAGTTTCTGGATATTTTGAGCAACCAGGACAGTACCTGGCATACAGTTTGTGTTCTGGGACCTATCTCCCATCGGAAACTTCAGCATGGAATACTTGTTAATTCTGCAGCTCCTTTAAAAAGCAGAGTCCTTGCATAGCAAAGAAATGTTCAAATCTAAAGCGTGCTTAATTGAATTTATGTACTGAGGGCCAAATGAATTATCTGGTTATACTATCCTTTCTTTCTCACATTCAGCTAGGTAGTCTGTTTAAAAAAAAAAACTGCATCTATTTTCTTCCCTTTTGTTTTCTGTCTTTTATTTATGTTAATCTAAAAGTTGAATAAACAAGGTATCTGCAGCCAAAGGTGTGGCAGGAGGCAGTTGTGTGAAAAGGAAGATGCTGAAAGTTACACTTTTGACTATGTAGGTCTACGAAATAGCTTGTCTTCCTAATAAATCATTTCACTTCTGCATGTCACATCAGCTTTGTAAATATGAAGTGATTCTCTGCAGCTTAACCTGGCATCTGGGGCTGAATTCCAGTAACAACTTGCCATTAAGGAATAAGTAATGAATAAATGTGAGTCACCTCTGTTTAGAAATATAACCTTGCAAGTTCCTGCTATAAATTTTGCAGAATCTTTCCTCTCCTCTGAATTAGAGATCTCCCAAATTATCATCAAATAATATGGATAGTCTGCAAACAGATAAGTTTTCTAGACAGTGTGCTGAAATTTTTAATAACTGAGAATCCTTCTGTCTATAAAACATGCTGGTTGTTTGTTTATTTCAAATATGGGAGGCAGGAGCACAAGCTGTCATTGGAGCTCTCTAAATACCAAAATAGACTCCAGCTGTATGAAGACCAGTATACAAAAGTACTTCCATAGCAATCACAAGAAAAATATGTTGCTCTTATCAAGGTACTTGTCAACTGCACAAGCAGGAACAGTGTTCAAGCAATTACCACTCTTGGAATGTTTTTTCCTTTGATATCCTATTGGCACAGATGCCAGTATCATTTATGCTAGTTTAATAGTATGAGTCATTTCTTTATAGGAAGGAAAACAAGACTACTACCATTACTCCACAATGTCACAGAATCATAGAACAGTTTGGGTTGGAAGAGACCTTAAAGTCATCTAGTTCTACTACCCCTGCCACGGGCAGGGACGCATCCCACTAGATCCAGGTGCCCAAGGCCCTATCCAACCTGACCTTGAACACCTCCATGGACAGGGCATCCACAGCTTCCCTGTGCAACCTGTGCCAGTGCCTCACCACCCCCATCATGAAGAAATTGCTACTTATGTCTAGTCTAAATCTGCCCCTCTCCTGTTTGTAAACAATGTCCCTAGTCTTATAACTACAAGCCTTTGTATACAGTCCCTCTCCAGCTTTCTTGTAGGCCCCTTTCAGGTACTGGAAAGTCTCCTTGGAACCTTCTCTTCTCCAGGCTGAAAAACCCCAACTCTTTCAGCCTGTCCTCGTATGGGAGGTGGTCCAGCCCCCTGATCATCTTCTGGGCCCATTCCAACAGCTCCATATCCATCTTACACTAGGGATTCCAGAACTGGACACAATACTCCAGATGAGGTCTCGTGAGAGAAGAATAGAGGGGCAGAACCACCTCCCTCTACCTGCTGGCCAACTTCTCCAGCTTGTCCAGGTTCTTCTGGATGACATCCCATCCTTCTGGTGTCACAACTGCACCACTCAGCTTGGTATCATCTGCAAAATTGCTGAGGGTGCACTCAATCTCACTGTCTATATAACTGATGAAGATACTAAAAAAAACACAGGTCCCAGTACAGACCGCTGAGGGAAATCACTCATCACAGATCTCCATCTGAACATCAAGCCATTGACCACTAATCTCTGAAAACTGGTTTCCAACCAGTTTCTTATTCACCAAAGAGTCCACCCACCAAATATCTATCCAATTTAGGGGGAAGGATATTGTGGGGGACCATGTCAAAGGCTTTACAGAAGTCCAGATCTGTTAGTTTTCCCATGTCCACTGCAGTGGTTACCCCATCACAGAACACCACTAAGTTGGTCATACAGGATTTTCCCCAGTGAAACCATGCTGGCTGCCATTAATCACCTCCATGTCCTCCAAGTGCTTTAGCATAGCTTCTAGGAGGATATGTTCAATGATCTTCCAAGGCACAGAGGTGAGGCTGGCAGGTCAGTAGTCCCCAGGGTCATCTTTTCTACTTTTTTTAAAAATGAGCACAATGTTATCCTTCTTCCAGTCACCAGAGACTTCTCTTGATTCCCATGATTTTTCATATATTATGGAGAGTGGCTTGACAATTACATCACCCAATTCTCTCAAAGTCTATGCAAGAAAAAGCATAAAATGTTTTGTGCATAATCAAGTGTAACTTAAATCATAATGTGATTTAAAATGTATGGCCTTTCATTTAATTTCCAACCCTAGCTTCAAAGCAGATCTTTTTGCCCCAAAATATGAAATTTAAGTAATCTTTACAAGTAAATGAGCATAAAATTTTTGCCTCTCTATCTTAGAAAGGATATTTTCCTAAGATGACAATATGCACAACTTCATGAGATGCCATAGTTCTTCCTTATCTTTCCATTAACTTCCTTCAAATTTCTTTTTTTTTTAAGTAATACCAATCTAAAGACACTGATATGATCCAAAACTATTATGTTTATTTTCTGTATTTTGTTCCCTTGGAAAGATAAAGTGTTATCTAATACATTTGGCCTCATGAAGAATATGACACTCCTGTATAAGAAACAAATTTCCTCTAAGTCACGCAAGCACTTCTAGATAGTCTTACTGCTAGAAACTTAAGTTTAGTCTCTTATTTCACTGTCCTGTGGATTTTTGTGAGTAGTCTTATAGATATATAAAAAACGAGGATTTTTATGCGTGTGATTTTCATACCTGGTAGGTGCCTAAAGTAACGTGAGTCCTACTGAGAACTTGCCAGTGCAGAACAGTACTTTAGTTTGTCATTCCGTCATTGTTCTTTTTTCATTTTCTCCAGTCTGTGATCTACAGACCTCTTCACTGTAGCAGTGAGCCATAATTCATACAAGACAGTTCCACACAGCAAAATTGGCCAGAGTCCAATCCAGAGTAAGGCAAAACAGTCAGCATCACTCAATCCATCAAGCTCAGATCCCTTGAAGTGAACCACTACATTCCAGACAGCCCTGAACCAGAAACAACTGTAAAATTTAGGATTTGTCCTGTAATCCTCTCAAAATAAATACCATGCCCTGATCCAGAGAAACAGTTTCTGCTTGAATACTGCAGGACTAGACCCTAAAACAGATTGTCATTAGAGTATGTTTTAAGGAGAATGTCTCAAAGTTAATTTTTAATAAGAGTATTGAAATACATGATATTTCGAGGTGATGTGTAGGAGTTACATATTCTTCTGAAAAGTCTGACTGAGATTTTGGGATTAAGAGCAGGGTTTCTGAGTTTTCAATCCCATTTTATTCAAAGAGTTGCACAGCTTTAAGGATGATGGACAGCTGGATAGTGGACACAAAGATAACTGGACAGTTTGACAAATAGTGGGTACATGTGAGACGTCAGATTTCATTAACAAAATGGAAGATCTGAATAGCTTCTAATGAGAATAATTAAGAGCTGGGGTCTTTTTCACCTCAGAGGGTTTCTGGAGTTGGAACCCTTTGGATAATCTAGTTCTCAGCAGTTACACAGACATCATGTGATCCCTCCTACCCCCTTTTCAAGCCATCATGTATTTAATGCATCACATTGTACCTGGCTTTTATTTCCTTAATTTACTCAGTGATGCCAGCAAACATGTCATTAGAATCCTTTATTTGACAACATTTCTGACAAAATTTGTCACCTTAACTCAAAGTACTACTGAGCAGATGTCTGAGTCTAAGGCAGTTATCAAGTAATCCTTAATATGAGTGAAAAGTTATGAAGTATTTTAAAGGAACAGTTCGGCTGTCCTATTTTGGATATCTTTCTAGGAATTGAGTAACTGAGAAATATGTCTCTCTATTGGCAAATAAGGTAGATAATGTATTACTAGGTGTATGTACTGTACAGGTCTGTATTAGGTCATATAAATTCTGCTTTTGCAGGAAAACTCTCATAAAACTCTTCAGTTTGCTCTCTAGCCTTCAGCAAACCCATGGCTTCCCAAGATTTTCCTATAGATATCTTTAACTGTTAATTAAGGTATATGTAATTTTTCAATGCATTCTAAACATTAGTGCTAAATTCATTTAAAAAACGATCATTAATATTTAAGTTTCTTTTCACACATTATAACCTAAACTGTCATTTAGACTTCTACTTCTTGTTGAAGTCAACACACAACCATATCCACTTGTGTGCTCTGCAATACCTGACCTGATCCCAGCTGACCTCAAATAGGCATGTTGTCCTTTAACTTTGATGAGAACCAGATTCAGAATAACTCAACACAATCATTTTCCCTCACAGAACAATAACTACCTTAAGGATAGAATCATGAAACTGAATGTTTTGACAATATTTTAGCCATCAGATAACAATGGGCATATAGGTATAATAGACAAGAAAACAGAATCACAGGTGGACCGTTATATTTCATAGAATCATAGAATAACCAGGTTGGAAGAGACCCACGGGATCATCGAGTCCAACCATTCCTATCAAACACTAAACCATGCCCCTTAGCACCTCTTCCACCCATGCCTTAAACACCTCCAGGGAAGGTGAATCAATCACCTCCCTGGGCAGCCTGTTCCAGTGCCCAGTGACCATTTCTGTGAAAATTTTTTTCCTGATGTCCAGCCTAAATCTCCCCTGGCAGAGCTTGCGACCATTCCCTCTCGTCCTGTCCCCTGTCACTAGGGAGAAGAGGCCAGCTCCCTCCTCTCTACAACCTCCTTTCAGGTAGTTATAGAGACCAATGAGGTCTCCTCTCAGCCTCCTCTTCTCCAGGCTAAACAACCCCAGCTCTCTCAGACATTCTTCATAACACTTGTTCTCCAGCCCCTTCACCAGCTTCGTTGCACTTCTCTGGACTCGCTCCAGAGCCACAACATCCTTCTTGTAGCGAGGGGCCCAGAACTGAACACAGTACTCAAGGTGCGGTTTCACTAGTGCCGAGTACAGAGGGAGAATAACCTCCCTGGACCTGCTGGTCATACCATTTCTGATACAAGCCAGGATGCCACCTGGGCACACTGCTGGCTCACGTTCAGTCGGCTGTCAACCAACAGCCCCAGGTCCTTCTCCTCCGGGCAGCTTTCCAGCCAGACTTCCCCTAGTCTATAGCACTGCACAGGGTTGTTGTGCCCCAAGTGCAGGACCCGGCATTTGGCCGTGTTAAACCTCATGACACTTAACTCTGCGCAGCAGTCCAGCCTCCCTTTCAGATCCCTTTGCAGAGCCTCCCTACCCTCCAGCAGATCAACACTTCCACCCAGCTTAGTGTCATGAGCAAACTTGCTAAGGGTGCACTCGATGCCTTCATCCAGGTCATTGATAAAGACACTGAACAGGGCTGGATACAGCACTGAGCCTTGGGGAACACCACTTGTAACTGGCTTCCAGCTGGATTTAACACCGTTTAGCACCACTCTTTGGGGCTGGCCATCCAGCCAGTTTTCCACCCAGGAGAGTGTGCGCCTGTCCACTCCAGAGGCTGACAGTTTCTGAAGAAGAATGGTGTGAGAAACTGTGTCAAAGGCTTTACTGAGGTACAGAAAGACCACATCCACAGCCTTTCCCTCGTCCAGCAGTCGAGTCACTTTGTCATAGAAGGCGATCAGGTTAGCTTGGCAAGACCTGCCTTTTGTGAACCCATGTTGACTGGGGCTGTTCACCTGGTTCTCTTGCATGTGCTGTTTGATAGCACTCAATATCACCTGTTCCATGACTTTCCCTAGCACTGAGGTCAGAGTGACAGGCCTGTAGTTCCCTGGATCCTCCGTGCGACCCTTCTTGTAGATGGGCAAAACATCAGCCAGCCTCCAGTCCAGTGGAACTTCCCCACTCTTCCAGGAGGTGGTTGACTCGCCTTCCCTGGAGGTGTTTGAGGTGCAGGTAGATGAGATACTGAGGGGCGTGGTTTAGAGATTGGTGGGAATGGTTGGACTCGATGATCCGGTGAGTCTCTTCCAACCTGGTTATTTTGTGATTCTGTGATTCTAAGATGATGGAAAGGGGTTTGGCCAGCACATCCGCCAGCTCCTTCAATACCCTTGGATGAATCCCATCTGGCCCCATAGACTTGCGGGTGTCTAGTCGGGCTAGCAAGACTCTGATCACCTCCTCTTGGACCATGGGAGCCTCATGTTGCTCCTCTAGCTCCAGAGTTCGTTCAGAAAGGGCACAACTTTCTTTACTATTAAAGACGGAGGCAAAGAAGGCAGTAAGTACCTCAGCCTTTTCCCCATGCCTTGTCACTGTTGCTCCTTCTGCGTCCAATAGGGACTATATAGTTTCCTTAGTCCTCCTTCTATTATTTATATATTTATAGAAAGATTTTTTGTTACCTTTCACTGACTTTGCCAATCTGATTTCTAGTTGAGTCTTTGCCCTTCTGATTTTTTTCTCTACACAATCTCACTTCCCTCCTGTAGTCCATCCAAGAGGCCTGTCCCCTCTTCCAGAGCCCATAAACATTCCTCTTCTTCTTTATATCACTCAAGATCTCACTGTTCAACCAAGCTGTTTTTTTTCCCTGCCAGCTTTTTTTTCAGAACATGGGGATGGCTTTCTCCTGAGCCACTAGATTCTCCTTTCTGAAGAGCTCCCAGCCCTCTTGGGCTCCCTTGCCCATAAGGACTGTCTCCCATGAGACTTTGCCAACCAGCCTTCTGAAGAGTTCAAAGTCTGCCCTCTGGAAATTTAATGCTACTGTCTTGCTAACCACCCTCTTCACTTCGCCTAGAACAGAAAACCCTATCATCTCATGATCACTTAGTTCTAGGCGTCCTCCTACTGCCACATCCCCCACAAGGCCTTCTCTGTTCACAAACAGCAGGTCCAGGAGGGCACCTTCCCTTGTCGGTTTGTTCACCAGCTGTGCAAGGAAGTTGTCTTCCACGCACTCCAGGAACCTCCTAGACTGCTTCCTTTCTGCTCTATTGTACTTCCAGCAGATATCAGGAAGATTGAAGTCTCCCACAAGAACAAGAGGCATTGACCTAGACGTTAACCTCAGCTGTTTATAGAAGAGCTTGTCAGCTGCTTCTCCTTGGCTGGGTGACCTGTAACAGACTCCCATCACAAAATCTACCTTCTTATGGGCTCCTCTGATTTTAACCCACAGGCACTTAATCTCCTCATCACCACAATCCATTTCAACAGTGTCCAAGTCCTCCCTTACAAAGAGGGCTACCCTGCCTCCTCTCCTTCCCTTCCTATCCCACCTGAAGAGTTTGTACCCCTCCATATCTGTACTCCAGTTATATGAGTCATCCCACCACGCTTCTGTGATGGCAACGACATCATAGGCTCCTAGCCCTACGACAACTTCCAGCTTTTCCTTCTTATTACCCATGCTGTGTGCATTGGTGTAAATGCACTTCAGCTGAGCTGCCAAGCCTTCAGTCCTCTTAGAGGGAACAGAGTCCATTCTCAATTGCCTGGTAACTGGAGTAGCTAGCACCAGAGAACCCGTATCTCCCTTACCACCCCTAGGTGTGTTCACCCCCACTTTCTGTGTGGTGCTGTACTGGTGGTCCTCACAAGCATACTCTCTCTGAATCATCAGTGCTCCATGTCCAGGCTTGCTCCTGTCTAGCCTGGTCTCAATCCCCTCCCCCTTTGCATCTAGTTTAAAGCTTGGTTTATGAGCTTAGTTAGGTTTTTAGCAAGGGCTTTACCCCCCCTAGGAGACCCACGTGTCCCATCCTTAGCAACAGAGTTTGGGGGTGCGTGAGCCAGCCCATGATCAAAGAAGCCAAAGCCCCTTTCCTCACACCAGGCTCGGAGACAGGCATTAATCGAATTCTTCTTCCTGACTTCCAGCTCCTCTCTGTTTAGCCTTGGGATGGAGCAGAATACTGTCTGAGCCCCAGAGCCCTCTGTCATTTTCCCAATGGCCCTGAAGTCTTTCTTGATGGCTTTGGTCTTTCTGCTTACTAAATCATCATTACCAGTTTGGACTACTATCAGAGGATAGTAGTCTGTCTTGTGGACCAAGGAAGGAAGTTTTCTAGCTACCTCCTTCACTGATGCCCCTGGTAAGCAGCAGACCTCTCTGTGGAGTGGGTCCGGTCTGCAGATGGGTGCCTCTGTTCCTTTTAGGAGGGAGTCCCCTACAATAATCACCCTCCTCTTGTTCTTAATGGAGGATGTTTTTATCTTTTTCTGAGGATGGTGTGGCCTAGGGAAAGATTCTAGGCTGTGGGAGCCATCATCCTCATTCTCAGGACAGGATTCCACCTGCAGCACATGGTACTTGTTTACCAAGGGGATCTCTGGTTTTGCTGTCTGGTTGAGGGGAGCAGGTTTCCTTGTCTGACAGGAACTTGCTGCCATTCCCCATCTCTTGTTCCCCCAACCTTGCAGTTTGCAGGTGGGTGGTGTTTGGACATACCAGCTCCAGCAGCCTGCTGAGTGACTGAGAGGGCACTACTCCACTGGTCTATCTCCCTCTCACACTCCCTGATGGTCCTCAGCCTCTTCACCTCCTCCCTTAACTCCTCCACCACACGATGGGGTTCCCTCCCTTGGGTGCAGCTTTCACAAGTGGAGCCAGTAACAGAGGCACGAGCTGGTGTGGGAGGGGGGCACTGTCTGCAGCCCAGTGTCTGGGTAGCTGCATGTGCCCACTGAGGGTCCGTCTGTGTGGCAGCTTCCATCATGCTTGGTGCAGCCTTAATCTTTTGACGGGTAGCCACTATGGTTCTCAGTCCCTTCTGGCCATGTTCCAGCCCCTCTCTGCACCCGCCCTGCTCGCCCTGCCTGCTCAAACTGCTGCTCGAACTGCTCTGTTTTAACGTGCCCTGCACCTCTTTGCCCCGCTCCTCTTCCCCTGTGCTGCTTAAGGACCGTTTAAATCCCCCGCAGTAGCTTCCGGGACCGCCCCTCCCGTCAGGCACCGCGCGGGAATGGCGGTTGAGCCCGGAGCGGAGCGCTGACCCCTAATCGAGTTTTTTAGGCTGTTCCCTGCTCAGGGAAGCGCCCCACCGCCTTTAATGGCCACCGCATCACAGAACTCTAACCTAGCTAGGAGACATCTAGCTGGGTTTCCTATGGCAAAACCCAGCATGAAATGCCAGTTGGTGCTCTCAGAATAGACAATGGGTACTACTTGCACATTCATTGCTCTTTTAATTAACAACAGAATTGGACACATGTCCTGACACTGATCATTGGAGTAGGGAAGCAAGCATTAGTCCCCAGGATAAGCTCCCCTCATTTTCATCCCTTGCTGGTCCTTAACGTTAATTGTAATTCAATGAAATGTCATCACAGGGCATGTAATAACAGGAACTTTTCAAAGGCATATGCAAACTCTAAAACCCAAATAATAATAAAATAGTAATAAAAAATGACTAGTTGGCTTCAGTGCAATGCACATTTGACTTACTGGGATGTTAATTCTTTGGAAGTCTTCGAAATGAAATCAGAAAAAAATGTATCTCAGGGGAGAAATTTTGTACTTCCAGAGGGGCTGGAAGTCAGTTTCTTGGCTCAGGATTTCAATTCTGCTTTTATAATATAGATATTTGTAATGCAAATCACCCACAAAGGAAAGGCGATGATCCACTTTCCTCAGGCAACAAATACTGTCATAATCTTGCAAACACCATAAAACTCAGTTTACTCAAGCATTTGATGCTTTTTTTCCCCATGTGTTAAGCTGACAAGACAGGATTTACAAAGTGTTCCTTGTAGGATGAGACAAAAAGAAAAGAAAAATTGTAAAAGAATTTAGTGCTTTAATTAGATTTCTATTTAGCACTTTAGTAGTGAGGTCATCATCTCTCTCCTATCTTGTTCTAAGGTCTTGCTTTTAATCCCTTTCCAGTCTCCTTTTAGCAGTGACTGGAGTCCCTGAGTGAATGGTATCCTTACATACGGATTAGTGACTTTTCTCCATACTTCTCCATGGAGCCTGTAGGAAAATTTTGACAGGAATTTGGTGACATCCTTTAGTTCTGAGGAGCCACTCCAAAGAGGTGAGCTTACTTGTCTCCATTGATCCTCCCTACCGTAGTCCTGTTATTCCCATGGACAGCCCATCACCTCTCTCTGTTTATCATCTTCCTCTTAGGGGGGCCTGCATTAACCTGCAAGCAGATGTTGACAAGGGGATTTTTAGAATAATTGAATGGTTTGTGTCAGAAACGATGCTAAAGATCATCAGGTTCCACACCCCTGCCATGGGCATTGATACCATCCACTACATCAGATTTCTCATAGCCTCATCCAGCATGGTCTGGAACAGCTCCAGAGGTGGGGCATCCACAACTTCTTTGGGCAACCTGTTACATTGCCTCACCACTCTCACAATAATAAATATCTTCCTAATATCTAATCTAAATCTAC
The DNA here is from genome assembly GCA_033459285.1 of Clamator glandarius. Lineage (NCBI taxonomy): Eukaryota > Metazoa > Chordata > Aves > Cuculiformes > Cuculidae > Clamator > Clamator glandarius. The sequence continues at coordinate 1,391,406 of JAUNZM010000072.1, read as the reverse complement.
CCTCTTTCAGCTTAAAACTGTTGACTCTTGCCTTATTACTACACTCCCTGATGAAGACCTTCTCCCCAGCTTCCCTGTGAGCCCTTTTAAGTACTGTAAGTCTACTACAAGGTCTTCCTGGACCATTCCCTTCTTCAGGATGAACAACTCCAACTCCTACAGCCTCTATTTATGTGAGACTCCAGCCCCCTGATCATCTTTGTGGGCCTTCTCTGGACTAGCTCTAATACATCCATGTCCTTCCTGTGCTGAGGACTCACAAAATGAATGCAGCACTCCAGGTGAAGTCTCATGAAAGCAGAGTAGAGGGGGAGAATCACCTCCCTCAATCTGCTGGTCAAGCTTCTTTTGATGCAAGAGAGAATACAGTTGACTTTCTAGGCCGCATAGCTGGCTCATCTGAAGCTTCCCATCTACCAGCATTCCCAAGTCATCCTCTTCAGGGCTACTGTCAATCCATTCTCCACCCAGCCTGTAATTGTGTTTGGTATTACCCCAGCCCAGGCACAGGGTCTTGCACTTGGCCTTGCTGAACTTCATGAGGTTCACATAAACCCATTTCTCAAGCCTGTCCATGTCCCTCTGGATGGCATCCCTTCCCTCCAGCTTGTTGACCTTGCCACACAGTTTGATGTCATCAGGAAACTTGTTGAGGGTGAACTCAATCCCACTGTTCATGTCTCTGAAAAAGATGTTAAATAACAACAGTCCCAATACCAGTCCCTGAGGAAAGCCTCTTGTCACTGGTCTCCACTAGGACACTGAGACATTGACCACAACTCTGAGTGCAACCAGCCAGCCAGTTCCTTATCTACCAAGTGGTCCATCCATGAAATCCAAGTCTTTTAAATTCAGAGACAAGGATGTCATGCAGGACAGTGTTGAACGCTTTGCACAAGTCCAGGAAGATGATGTCAGATGATGTTCCCTTATCCTCCAGTGCTATAGCCCCATTGTATAAGGCCATCAATTTACCCTTAATGAAGCCATGTTGACTATCATGAGTAACCTCCTTATCTTCCATGTCCCTCAGCAGAGTTTTCAGGAATATTTGCTCCATGATCTTACCCTACACAGGCAAAGTGAAACTGACCAGCCTGTAGTTCCCCAGGCCTTCCTTCTTTTCTTTTTTAAGAATGGAAGTTATGTTTCCCCTTTTCCTGTCAGTGGGAACTTCACCAGATTGCCACAACTTCTCAGATCTGATGGATAGTAGCAACTTCATCTGTTTGTTGCCTCAGGACTCATGAGTACATCTCATCAGATCCAATAGACCTGTGCACGTTCAGGTACCTTAGATGGTCTCACACCTGATACTCTCTTACTGTGGGCAGTTCTTCCATCTCCCAGTCCCTGTCTTTGCCTTCTGAGACTTGGGTGGTGTCGCTTGAGCCCTTGCTGGTGAAGACTGAGGCAAAAATTCATTGAATTCAGCCTATTCTATGTTCTGGGTAACCAGATCTCCCGTTTCCTTCCAGAGAGGGCCCACATGCTCCCTACTCTTCCTTTTATCACTTTCGTATGTGTATATGGTTTTCTTGTTTTTCTTGACATCCCTGGCCAGATTTAATTCCATCTGGGCTTTAGCTTCCCTAACCCGGACCCTGGCTGCTCAAACAATTTCTCTGTATTCTTTCCACACTACCTGTCCTTGCTTCCATCCCTGGGTAGGCTTCCTTTTTGTATTTAAATTTGGCAGGGAGTTTCTTGTTCATACATGCATGCTTCCTGGGGGTTTTGCCTGACTTCTTCTTTGTCAGGCTGCATCGCTTCTGAGCTTGGAAGAGGTGATCCTTTAATATTCAGCAGCTTTCTTGGTCCTCCCTGCCCTCCTATGGTACCCTATCAAGCAGATCCCTGAAGAGGCCAAAGTCTCCTGAAGGAGTGAGTTTTGCTGCAGACCCTAAGGTATGATAAGGATTGCTGCCCTAAGGATCTTGAACTCAACCATTTTATGGTCACTGCAGCCTGAGCACCACATTCCCCATAGCCCTTCTTTGTTGGAGAGAACTAAGTCCAGCATAGCACCTCTCCTCTTGGAATAGGAGGTTATCACTGCAGGAACCTCCTGGGTTGCTCATGTGCTACTGTGTTGTCCCTCCAACAGATATCAGTGGTTGACATCCCTCATGAGGGCCAGGGCTTGTAAATGTGAGGCTGAGCCTACCTGTCTATAGAGGGCCTTATCCATTTACTCTTCCTGATCTGACGTTCTGTAGTAGACTCCTGCTCTAATGTCACCCCTCCCTATCCTCCCTTTAATCCTGACACATAAACTCTCATTGGGCTCGTCATCCATCCCCAAATGGAGCTCCATGCATTCCAGGTGGTCATTGACACAGAGGGAAACGCCCTATCTGTGTCTCCCCTGCTGAAGAGTCTGTAGCCCTCCATCCTGACACTCCATATATAGGATCCATACCACCATGTCTCCATAATGCCAAAGAGATCATAGCCCTGCAAGCGTGTGCACGTCTCTTAACTCCTCTGGTTTATTCCTCATGCTATGCATGTTTTTTACACTCTTTGAAAAATTTGGAGATTTAAAATAAAATCACTTCCCAAATCAGGATAAAATGCTGAAACATTGTCGACTTCTGTGACTTGATCTGTTTGGTGAAAACCAAAACAGTTGAAAGAACAAAAGTACCCTAGCAATTACGGTATCTTTTTATCATCTTACTATGCATTTATTTGAATTTCTAAACAAGATGCTTACAACAGAAAATTAATACATTTCTTAGGAAAAGTTCAAATATTATACTTCTTTATACTTCTAAAGATATCTTTCTACATTTGTAGAACACTGCGCAGAAAAAAAAACATGAAAAATATCAAAGAATTAATAGCATCCAATAGAAATTTGAGGGATTGGGGGTTTTTTGGCAAAATCCTTACTGACTTTTTTGCAAGCACTTCAGAAAAATAGCAATCTCTTATCATTGTTGGGAGATAAAACCTCTACACTATTATTCAAGTAAAAAAATTATACATCAAGGTTCTTTCAAAACAGCCCCTACATATCCCACTCAAAAGATTAGATTCTATATATCTTTCTAATCAAAAATAAACTTATAGGCATTCAGAGTTCTAATGTAAGAGCAAGATTTTGCCCATTTTACAGAGTATTGATTACCAGATCTATAAAGCAGAAATAACTTCCCTAGAAAATAATAGCACGCTAACAAAAGGTTTCATTGATAGCAAGGATGTACAAGTAACATAAGGAACACATAACATCTTCCCGGGCATGTGGTTAATAAAATCCTAAGAACAGAGGACATCCTTGCAACAGAAGGATGATTAATTGTTCTTGAAGAAAACCCAACATATATCTAGGAAAAAAATCTGTGATTTATCACAAGCTATGACTGGAAAAGAGTAAAATCTTGGAACAAAGAGGAACACTATAGTCAGTATAGTTGTTATAAGGCATGCATCTTCTTTTTACTGCTTATTTAACCAGGCCTTTAAATGCTAGCATAGAAAGGAAAACAAATACAGTTATATTATCTCAAGATCCTGGTACAAAATAGATAATTCCTTCTATGATATTAAAGTAGTACTTAAAAAAAAATCTTGCTTTATTAAGTAGTTTTGTTCTGAGGATTTCTAGAAGCAAGCATAATCAGAGAAAATAAGCATTGGTTTACAGGAGCATCCTGATGTGATGGGAGTGTTCTTATTTCATTGCTTTACTGTATATTTTATACAATGCAAAAACTTCCAAATGTCTTCTACTCCAGTCACATTCAATCTAGGAAAAGAATTATCAAGATATTTGTCACAGTCCAGTCATAAGCGGATGTGTGATGGTTCATTTCATTTATGATTTCAGAGCGCAAAGGAAAATTCACCGAGTCAAGGGAGCTGAATTTCAATCCAAACAGGAACTTTATTGATTGTGCCTGTATACCGGCTTGTGATAGGAAGAGAGAAAAACAAGGAAAGAGATGGGAAGAAAGGGGAAGGAAAAGGGGGGTTATAGCTACCACTACGGGTCCACAAACATCTGACATCTCTAGGGTCCTGGTCCAGAAGGCGTTCTACTGCCTCTGTCTTCAATCGAGGTGATGTCATTGTGGGAAAGATCTTCAGAATTCAGCTCCTTCAGAGAGCTCTTATGAGAGAAAGAGAGAACAAGGAAAGAGATAGGGAGAAAAGAGAAGGAAAAGGAGTTTATAACTACAACCACAAGTCCACAGATCTCTGGCATCTCTGGGAGTCCTGGCCCAGAAGGCGTTCCACTACGTCTGTCTTCGATTGAGGTGATCCCACGGTGGGGGAGTTCTTCTTCTGTCTTGGTCTTCTGTTCCCACAATTTCAGCTGCTCCGGAGGTGTCTTTTATGCTAGTGAATACATCTATGACCCGCCTTTGCCTATGGAGATGTGCCAATCTCCACCTAGCAGGACACACATGCCAAGAGATGAGTGTCTGTAGGTCTCCTCACCTTGAGCATGCACTCCTCCTGGTGGCAGTGGTCGACCTGGGGTCTCCCAATGAAGGCCAGTAGTCATCATCACCTTGCATGCATGTTCTGTTGGGGTATGGGTCTGTGCTAAGTCCCTTCATTAATCTTCCTGTCTTTTCCTCCTTGCTTCATGGCTCTTTCATAATGGTAGGGAGCAGGGAGCATTGAAGACAGGTACAAAACATTTTTGAAATAAGGAGGTAGGTACAGGTAGTTAGGTAGAAAGCATTCGTTCCGTACCCACTCTAACTGTTTTCCTAAGGCCTGCATCTGTGCTTAGCACCTGAAGGAAAATGTTGAGGCGGTAATCAATTATTTGACCAACTCTTACAGGTAGCCAATTAAATTCCATGGAAAACAAGCTGTTGTTTGAAACTACCTACAGGTGGAAGATTTCTCATACTAAGAAGGAATCTTGAAAATAGCTTGATAGAATAATCTGTAGGCTGACATTTTTAATTCACAAAAAGACCCAAGTCATATCATGAAGGATTTGTGAACAGAAATCTGAATCTTAAGTGTCCGGTGTTTGGGAACCCACTGCTTCCCTGGGGAGATTATTTTGATAACTGGTTGTTCTTATTGTGAACAATTTTCCTCTTATGTCCATTAGGAATCTCCTCAGGAGAAACTTGTACCCATGACGTCATGTTTTTTTCATGTAACTCCTTGTAAAAAGGGAGTCTACATCTTCTTTGTAGCCACCTTTTAAATACTGGAGCATGGTGACAAGGTTTTTATGACAAGGCTATTTTTCTCAAGGGTGAAGAAACCTAATTCTCTCATTCTTTCCTCATATGGCAGTCTTCCCAGGCCCTTGATCATCTTTGTGGCCCTTCTCTGGATGCTCCTCAGCCTCACCACGTATTTTTTGTATAGTAAGAACCAAAGCTGAACACAGCATTCCAAATGCGGCCTGACAAGTGCTGAGTAGGATGGGATAATGACTTCTTTATCTCCAATTGTGCACCAAGAGAGGTTTTTAGAGGTTTTTGGTGCTTACATCTGGGGACAATCCTCAATCTCTGTTGAAATTTTTTAAATCTTGAAAGTCTAATTCTACAATTCTTGAAAGAATAATTCATATCTTTGTAGGAGACCTAACCACCACTACATTTTCACATAATCAATGAGTTGTATGCCATTAAAGGATCAGATACTAAACACAGATACAGTAGAACACTGTTCACGCTACTTCACTAATTCGATATCTGTTACTTCCCCTGAACCTGATAGGCATCTAATAGAGAAGGCTGTGAAAATACGTGGTCATTTGGGTTATTTGGCACTTCATGAAAAAAAAGAAGAAGTAAAATCAGAGAGGAGAATGAAGAATATAAAAGAGCCAGGATTCTTAAAGAATATCTTTTTGTGTCAACAAGAATAAGAACATCTTAACTATAGTTTCTCTTGGAACAAAGAACTGCAGTTGTAAGACAGACTGCCGGGAAACAGAGACAAATTACAGGTCTAAGATGAGAAGCATGGAAGTCAAAGCACATAATATTATTTCTTTTATAAAAGAATTGACAACACATGCTAATGCTGTCCTGCGTGTATCTCTACTCATAAAGCAATAAATGATGTTATACATCACTTTCCAGAAGATGTCTTGAACTGCATACAGTACTGAGACAGAAGCACATCAGCTCTTGCATGCTTAACAGATACTTAATTTTGCAGTTACATACTAAAATTAAAAGCATGATTTTTGTAATGCAAATCATACGATACTTTCCTGAAGTGACAGGTCCCCTTCAATTTTTGTCCTAGGAACTAAATTATTCCATTACTTTCCAAGGCACTGGTCCTTCCTAAAGATATCTAACATCACATTGGTCATTGATCATCTTTAGATCACGCTATTAAGAATCTCTTTTCCCTCTTAGAAGACTCTTTGGCCCATTGTTGTGAACAAGCAATCATTCCTAATGCTTGTCATATATTCTCTATGGAAAGGGGTTTTACAGTGACTATAACCACTTTTCACAGCACTGTGGAGTTAAGACAACATACGTTGCATTATTTTATGTCCAGCTGAGGTTCTGTTCTAATTATGGTTCTATAATTTTAAAACGTTGCTTTACAGGATGATAGGATGGTGGAGCAAATTCTAAGGAACCATACACACATCATAGAATACACACACTACACTGTCTATCAGGAGAACAGAAATTTCTCATAATGTGCTAGTTCAGCTTCATAGTTTTGTCTTGCCTTCAGAATATTTGGGATTATTAGATCCAGTGGACAGGGTAAGCACCTCAGGAATTGGCAACATATAACAAACTGCACTTTTCAGCATGAACTAGGAGGCTGCAAAAGCATGGCATCCATTGTTATCCACTGTTATTTAAGCATAGCAAATGGGGCAAGGCAGGTTAGGAGGATATACAGCAATGAATTAACGACATTTTCTCTCCATTCATGCCCCCAGGAATGATATCCTTCCCTCAGAAAATTCCCATATGCAAATTATCCTGTCTCTCATTCTGGTACTGAGTTAATAGTCTTGCATTCATAAAAAAAACTGGGGTTTTTTGTTTACCTTTCTCTCATTCTGCAGCTTTCACATTGTCATAGATGTACACCAGATACACATATTTTTGTACTGATTTATAAAGCACTAAGTTGTCCATCTGATTGATGTATTAGTATTAAGGTATTACACAGCCAGCACATATTCATAAGGACCCCTGCAGAGTGTCAGATGTGACAGCAAATGCAACTGTACTCAGAACATGGCAGCTAGCACAGATTAACTAATAAATTCTTTAAAAAAATGCCAGTTGTAACTTGAACTGACAAAAGAGTCCCCCAGTCCTTTCTAAAAGAAAATGTCTTGAATAGAGACATCAACCCGGACACTTCTTTTTCAGGCTAATTTAGTTCAAGAGCTTGTACAACTAGAAAAATATGATACAGACAGCTAGTTATGCTTCTGAACAAATAATTAATATAAATTATTCAGTTAGCTGACCTTTCTGAGAAAGATTTCAAAAAATGCATAAGTGAATATTGTAAGAGTTTATAAAGAATCAATTTCTGCCTCAACATTTTGCTCAGAACTTGACTGCATAAATCACAGAAGCAGGCCTTACGAAGACGGCCAAAGCTGGTACAGAATGAATGCTTTGTACACGCACCTACCTCTTTATCTTAAAAATGTTCTGTACCTGTCTCCAAGCCTCCCTACTCCCTCATGAAGCAAGGAGGAAAAGACGGGAAGATTAATGATGGGACTTACCACAGACCCAAACCCCAACAAAGCATGCGTGACGAACAGTTCAACTGAAGTTCAAGGTGATGATGACTACTGACCAAGACAGAAGAAGAACTCCCCCACCATGGGATCACCTCAATCGAAGACAGAAGTAGTGGAACGCCTTCTGGACGGGGACTCCCAGAGACGCCGGACATCTGTGGACTCGTGGTGGTAGTTATAAACTCCTTTTCCTTCTCTTTTCTCCCCATCTCTTTCCTTGTTCTCTGTCTCTTTCTCTTGTAAGTTGCTTTATGAGCACAATTAATAAAGCAACGGTTTATATTGAAGTATACCTGCCTTGACTTGTTGAAATATTGCCTCTTCCCATTGCACTCTGAAATCATAAATGAAACAAACCATCACGCGTCCAGTTATGAGTGGACCATGACACTACCAAAACTAACCTCACTTTTATTTCAGTTAACAACTGAACTTTGAAAATCACAAACACTTTTCTGCAGTAATAGTAGTACTCACCTGTAGACTGTCTGTGGGTCAGTGTGAAGAATAATCCTTCTCTCTTCAATGCAAATGAAATTCTTTTCCTGAAATGTTGCACATATAGCAGATAGTAAATAGCAGAAAACTTATTACTAGTCTAGTTTTTATTCATATGCTTAATTTTGAATGAATGCAGGTTCATTTTTCTCCTATGTCTAGCAAGAAGTCATTTGTTCTATGCCAATGACATTAAATAAGGAATTCTGAAATATGGTTATGAACAGCTCAGCCATGTCACCTGCACTCATCTAAATGTGTTTATGAAAAACTCATGGGAGTGAAAGTTCAAAGTAATGGGAAAAAAAACCTGAAAGTGCCAACTTTACCTAGACCCCAGAAACTTGTAATGACTAGAAGTGACATAGGCACATAAATACTCAAAAACATTTGAGTGCTTAATTCACTAGTATCGGCATGATAACTTTAAGGAGCTGAGCCTTAGTTAAACTAAGTCTCTATAATATTTAATCAGATTCCTAAGTGTTAGGCATCTGTTGGAAGTTTATATATTATTATGAATTAGCTGAGAGCAAAAACCAAAGAAAAAGTGCATAGAGGAAGGATTATTTGTCCTCTTTTAAAGTTTTCATGTAGGAAGAGTAGTTCATTAAAAAAGTCTGGTTTGAACTGCAGTCTTTTCTGAGGATTGAATGGTGCTAATATAGAATAGGATTTTTTTGTTTTCCTAAAGTCCATGAAGAATTATTTAGTTTAATTACTTTGTTTTGTTCATGAGCTTTTCTTAGAATCTGGTTAACTGCAGCAATGTTAACAGCAAGTTCAGTTTTCTTCAAACTATGCTAAGATAATTAGAATTGAAAAGCAATCCATAAATAGTTCTGAAGATAATCTTAATACCACATTGTGATTGATATGGTGCTTTTTATTCCTGAGCTCTGAGCAAGGTCTCTTCAGATATTTTGCCCTAAATCAACTATAAAGCACATATTTTCTGGCCAGTGATTAAGTCCATTTCCACGTCATAATATGGGTCTCAGAGGCTGCATTTGCCTCTCTGATATTACTCAAGTTAGAAAACTGATAATAATCCCATAATACATGGTGAATCTCAGTACTGAGCAATTAATATCACAGTTCAAACCTTAATTAGATTTTGCCTTTGAAGGTAGAGGATTTCAATGCAATTTAATGGTTTGTTTGCTCAGTGATTCTCTGCTTCCATTTAATTGTGTCACTTGTAAAAATAATTTTCCTTACTAAAACAGAAAGAAGAAGTTGAAATAGGTATTACTACTACTCAATATGGGAAGAGGTAAGTGGAAAGATTCTTAAAAAGCATATCAACGCGCTTGAGTGGAACTACATCCTACAACATAGCAGTACTGTTAAAACTATGAGACATACTTCTACCTTCTGTCTGGATAGAATGGAAAGTACTGGCTTTTGTAGTCCCTCAAACTCTTGTCAATAAAACAAAATCCAGTTCCTCTCAAAGCAGAATTTAGTTCAGATCCCACTATAAGTATATCTAAATATTGCATGTTCTACATTGGAAATCTGTTAACAGCATCATCTGTTGGACCCTTCCTTCTGGAAGTGGTGGCAATCATACTGTCCCTGGCAAAAGATTGACCTGCTGGCCTGCTAATTATATCTCCTCCTAGTAAGAGGTGTAAGAAGTAATACATCCTCATTCAGCTTGTCACTGGTTCAGACACACAAGCTTAGAAAATTGTTCTTCAGGTAGTAGGATCTGCCTGTTTGTATGGCTTTAGCCCATGGCAAATACAAATTAATTAAACTCAATGTCATATGCAGTGAAAAAACTGTGGCACCACTTTACATCTCTCTAAAGGAAAAGATGTGAATACAGCTGGTTATTATTGTCTATCTGGTGTTCTGTAACTTGAGAGACAGTAATTGGTCACATGCCTGTCCCCTGATTAACTCTATAAGCTGCATTTTTAGAAGAGTGGAAGGTATTGATCTTTGTTTCTCTTTGTTTACCTGAATGCTGGACCTTATTAGTAGTGGATACTCATAAGATGTTTTCTGATTCAAAGCACTCATGTTCCGCTAGCTGACTAGCCCAGATATGCAAAACAGAAGACATTGCAGATAAGTATTTGAGGTGTTCATTTCATTCACTGAAATTTTCCTCATTGAGGGATATGAAGCTGAAAAATCCTCAAATGGACAAGTCATTATGTACCAGCTTAGACATGGAAGACTCCTCTGTCTTTAAGAATCCTAAAAGGGGATACCTAGCAATTGCCATTCTAATCAGAAATCTGAACATGATTTTAGACATACAAGGCAGTCAAAACAGGAGGAATAGTTGCTGGTCACCTTCTTGGCTATGGCTTCTTCGCTTCTTCCTACTTCAAGTAATAACTTCTCATCGTAGGAAAATACCCACAATGCAGATGTAACCATTACACTGCTGTATTCATTATATTGATCCTTAAAGGTGTCAAATGTGAAGAACACTCTCTGCATTCACCGTGTGAAAAATGTGAGTAGAAAATTTGAAAATTGCTTGGTAGATTCCAGCTTCAGAAGAGAAGCAGAGATATTTTGTGGCTAGGAATATAAAATTTCAGAAGTCAGTAGGAGGACAAGGAGGATCAAAGTTGTGGTGGAAAATACACAGAGTCTTCCCCTTGACCAGCTAATGTGATTCTCAGATTGTGGTTTGGAAGCACACTCACTCAAATGAGAGAAGGTTATAAGGGCTCTGCAACTCTGCTACAATGTTTGCTTCCAGATATTTTTAGTTAGGGTACAGATTTGGAAATCTAGAATAGCAGAAAACATATACAAATGAAATTATAGACCTGTCCTCCAATCTCAAGAAGCATAAGGAGTATCTGATGGGCTTGCTAAGACATGTCAAAAAATCACTGAAAGCAAGAAATATTCACACTCAACAGCACTGGAAGCAGAAAATGGCTTTTAGTGCCTGGGATTGTGAAGGAAGGATTACTGTGCTTTCAAATCAAATTGTAAATTGAAGATCAAGGCAAGGCCATGAGTAGTTGAGCTGTTCATCCAAAGCTGTAAATCCAGTCTTGCTGAATGTATTAAATAGAGACTGGTCATCTGTGTTCAAGACATCTCATTTTCTCTATATGAAAGGTTTATTTAGGATATTGGGCAGCTGAGCAAAGCTGCTTGAGATGATAACACAACAGACATCAAGGAATGGAGAAAGAGAGAAAATGGCAGTTTAGACTAAAGATGGTATCTGTGACATGCTGCTTGCTTGCAAAAAAGAAATAGTCCACATGAAAATCACAAAGTTCAAAAAGGACAACAGCAAGGTCCTATACCTGGGCTGGGACAAGCCCCAATATCAGCACAGACTGGGGAAAGAATTAATTGAAAGCAGCCCTGCAGGGAAGGGGATAATGATGCACAAAGTTTAGACATGAACTGACAATGTGTGCTTGCAGCCCTGGAAAGCCAGTTGTATCCTAGGCTGCATCAGAAGAGGAGAGGCCAGTAAGTCAAGGGAGAGGATTCTCCCTTCTACTCCATTCTTGTAAACACCACACTGGATTGCATCCAGCTGTGTGGTTACCCGCACAAGAAAGACATGGCCCTGATAGAGTGGGTCCACAGAGGGCCACTAAAATAATCAGAGGGCTAGAGCACCTATCCTGTGAAGAAAAGCTAAGAGAGTTGTGCTGTTGAATCTGGAGAAGAGAAGGCTCTAGGGAGACTGTTCAATACTTAAAAGGGAGCTTGTAAGAAAGATGGAGAGAAATTTCTTACTAGCACCTGTAGTTACAGGACAAGGAGCAACGGTTTTAAACTGACAGAAGTTAGGTTTATATTGGATATAAGGCTGACATTTTTTCCAGTAAGGGTGGTAAGATACTGGGGCATGTTGACTAGGGAAACTATGGATGCCCTGTGTCAGAGTTTAGCCCCGGCCAGTCTTGATTAGCAGCTAAGTCATTCCCAGTGCCCACAGAATGGTCCTTTGGAACCGAAGGGCTGCAAGAATCAGAAAGTTTAACTGCCTTCAAAGAACAGAAACCCTTCAAACTGCAGTTCAACACATGCCTACTGCAGTTAAGGGCCCCTTAGGAATCCGACTTAGTGCACTGTTAATTGGACGATCATCTGTTACAAAGCAAGGATTGTTTGTTTTACCGAGACTAATTGATGCTGATTTTCCAGGAACAATGCAAGTAATGGCATGCACGCCTGTGCCTCTTTGCTTTATACCAAAGGGCACTGGAATGGCTCAGCTTATTTGTTTTCAAGCAATTGTACCCCGCAGCAACTGCATATGAGGAGAAGGAGGCTTTGGCTCGACTGACCAACCCGTGATTCTATGGATGCGAAAACTGCAAACACCATGACCGACGTTAACCTTCAAAGTACGACACTCACAGAGCAACAGAGAATAATATTTTACTGGTATTATAGACAGCCATGGGCTTTTCTAAAGGAACTGAAATATCTGTTAGACAATCAATATGAACCTTATTTTATAATGCAGGTATGTTCTCATATAAATTTACCAGGGTATTTGGCTGAAGGCAATCGCCAAGCTGATGCTCTGGCAGGCCCTGTAATCATTCCAGATACATTACAACAAGCACGTATGTCACATGATTTTTGTCACCAAGGTAGTACAGCCCTCAGGAAAATGTTTTGGTTAACTCATGAGCAAGCTCAGCAAATCGTACAGATGTGCCCTGATTGTCAATTAATCCTAAACACTACTTTTGACGGTGTAAATCCTCATGGAATAGGTCCACTTGAAATATGGCAAACTGATGTAACACACATCCCCAAGTCTGGACGTCTAAAATATGTATGCATGGCAATTGACACCTTTTCTACCTGCATTGTTGCTTTCACACATATGGAAGAATGAGCAAAAGATGTAAAAAAACATTTATTATATGCAATTCCTATTTTGGGGGTGCCAAAAACAGTAAAAATCGACAATGGCCCAGGATATGTTTCTGATAGAACAAAATCCTTTTTTTAACAGTGGGAAATCACACATGTCATAGGCATTCCTCACTCAACAACAGGGCAAGCCATAGTTGAACAAACTAATGGTACGTTAAAAAATAAGTTGTTACAACAAAAAAGGGGGAGCATGGGATACAACCCTCAAGAGAGACTATTAAAAGCTATGTATGCTCTAAATTTTTTAAATTGTTGCCAAGACAATATTCCCTTGATAGAGCAACATTTTATCATGAAGTCAAATGATAACATGAGTAAAGCTAACGTAACGATACATGACTTAGAAACGAGACAATGGGAAGGTCCATGGCCATTAATAACGTGGGGGTGAGGGTATGCTTGTGTCTCTACAGATCATGGGTCACAATGGATGCCAGCAAGATGTGTACGATCTGCAATGCAGTAATTGTGAGAATTTCATGCTGAGCAACCACCATTCCATGGATCCCTGCACAATCTCAAAAAAACATCTGGGTAACCCTAGTCAATGTGGCACAGCAATATTTATTGTGTTTGTTGTCAGCAACACCAACCAATCCATTTAGCACCTGTTTAGTAGGTTTGCTGATAGATGATGTTCTTTGTTAGGTGGATAAAAGTAAATTTTAGTAAATATTTCAGTTATATAAGCAAAAATGTAACACATATAAAATGTTAATTCCTTACTTGGTGTGTGTAGAAATAATTTTATATGATGTAATTACATATCTGCAGATATATCCAAATCCAACAACATCTCCTTGCAATTACCAAGAGAACTGTATTTTATTTGAGGACATAGAGCATGGGCAGGTGTAGCAATTAAGGCACAGACCCTGTCAATGAGGCAACAAGAGAGATCAACTTTTCTGAGAGTGTGCAGACCTTATATAGTGCCTCTGTATCCAGTAACCCAGTGAATTTCCACCTGTGAGAATCCCACAGTACAGCAACAGAGTGCAAATCTGTGTTTTCCACAAATGTGCTCCTTATCTTCATGTTTTCCGCCTGCTGCATTCTTTTCTTGTTAACCCACAGGTCTTAATAAAGATTCCAAGGTCTCAACAAGCTAGCAAACATGAGAACATCAGCTGTTTGTTCTGTGCTTGCTGCTAATATTGCAGGTACCCCGAGGCATCGGCTGCTCACCTCAGCATACATGCAATACTGGAATCTTTATGCCCACATTTCCCCCTTCAGGGGATATTTTATAAACATCCTGAACTATCAATTGCTTGTTGTACCTTTCAAGGAAAACATGATAGACACATGATTAAACATAGATATGTCTTACTACAGATACACAGAAGTATACTAATGCAAGAAAAGGAATTTTTATTAAAGCCCTTAGCTAGCTTTCTGACTTAAGAATCCTTTTTAACACTTTTTTTTTCAAGCATCATTCATCTTCAAGCTTCTTTGCCCTGTCTATGTGTGCTGATATTGCCCTAGCATTATTGCTGTGAGTACTGGTACTGCCATCATCTTCATCATAATTACCATCTCTACTTAGATACAGACAGACACACCGCGGTGGCATCCACTTGGGTCCTTGACCTGTGGAAACACAAGCATATCCTCGACCCCTTGTTACTAACTGATATTGTCCTTCCCATTGGCTTAATTCCAAAGATTTTAATAATACCTTGGCTCCTTCCTTTTTGAGCTGTTGACCCTCTGTTTGTAGAGAAGAAAAAGGCCTTACTATAGGTGATTGTTCTATTCCCTGATCTTCTCGCACATTAAGTAATTCAATACATACAGTGATTTCCCTAATCTGTTCTGCAGTGTTTCACCATTCATTCTCCCTTTTTGTTTTAATTACACATTTTTTAGTGTCTGATGGGCTCGTTCTACTATTGCCTGTTCTTGTGGAGAATGTAATATGCACCTGATGTGTTATTGCCCAGGTTTGAAAAAACTTTCTAAGCCTGTCAGTTACATATCCTGGTCCATTATCTGTTTTTACATGTGTGGGAATTCCCAGTGCTGCAAATGCATTGACAAAATGCTTCACTATTTCCTTTGAAGATGCCCCTGTATGTGCTGTTGCCCATATAGCAACTGAATATGTGTCAGTCAAGACATGTACATATCTCAATTTTCCAGTTTCAAGTATGTGAGTAATATCTGTTTGCCAAATTAGTAAAGCACTTAATCCCCTTGGGTTGGCTCCTCCAGGCTGTAATAGTGTCATTTGTTGACAATCTGGGCACATTTTTACGATGTTTTGAGCTAATTCAAATGAAATTTTAAATTGACTACACAGTGCCTTGGCAGACTGGTGATAAAAATTATGTGACATTAGCGCTTGTTGCTGTCAGTCTGTCTGCTAGTCTGTTCCCTTTGACTATAAATCCTGGAAGTGATGTGTGGAAGTGATGTGGAACCGTAACTGCTTCAACATTAAATACAAGCGCTCGTTGTTTACCTGTTTTAACCATCCTCTTTCTATACGTTGTACTACCCCAGCTACATATTGTGAATCTGTGACTAAATTAAAAGGAATGTGATGCCATTCAAAGGCCTTTACCACTGCATATAATTCCACTATTTGTGTTGATCCTTCTATTATGTACACTTTATTTGCCCACTGTCCATTTTCTTTCCACACTAATGCTGTTCTTCCTGTTTTTCCTGAGCCATCAGTAAATACTATAGGGCCGTCAACCGGTCGCTCTCTACATAAGGGCTTCTGTTCTATTTGTAATATTTGCAGAGAGGAAAATGATTTATGACTCGGCAAGTGGATATCAATACTTCTTGAATAATCTGCTAGAGCTACCTGTAAATTCAAACTATTTGCCATGCACCACTTAACATATTCCTCTGTCACTGGAATATAATTGATAATTGGGTCTTGGCCTAATAACTGAAGGCTTCTTTTTCTTTCCTTGGTGATTATTGTTGTTATCATTTCGAGTCTAGTTACTACTGGTTTTGGGGGTTGGTGTGGCAAAAATATCTACTCTATAATTCATAATGAATCTTTTGAATTTTCCTCTACCCATTGGCCTAATATTTCTAACGGTTGTCGTGCTGAGTTTAATATAAATAATTGAAGCCCATTTCCTTCAATAATTCAGTGAGCTTGTTGTTGCTGTAGCATTGTAGCAATTTTATCAAGAGCTTTAGTTGCTTCCCAGGTAAGATATCATGTGGATTGTAAATTGGGATTACCTTTCAACAAATCAAAAAAAGGTTGTAAATCATCATTGGTGGTTCCCAATATTGTTCTCATCCAATTGACGGCCCCTAAAACCTTTTGCAAATCATTCAGTGCTTGAAGATCAGGCCTCAGGTACACTGCCTGGGGCTCAATATGGCTGACAAATATTTTCCACCCCAAATATTTCCATGGCACAGTTTGTTGAATTTTTTCAGGGACTACTTTCATGCTTCATTTTTCTATGGCCTTTTTTACACTTGTTACAACCTCTTCCAATTGCATCATGTCAGATCCTACAATTAATATATCATCCATTTAATGATATATTAGTATATTCAAGTGCTTACATTGAACTCTGACCTCAGACAATGCACCTGCTACATAGGTTTGACAAATTGTGGGGATGTTTTTCATGCCCTGTGGTAAAACCACCCAATGATATTGCTTTATGTGTTCTTGAACATTAATCGATGGTACCGAGAAGGCAAATTGTAGGGCATCCTTATCATCTAATAGAATGGTAAAAAAACAGTCTTTTAAATCTTTCACCAATACTACTCAGCTGGAATCGTGGTAGGTGAAGGTAGTCCTGGCTGTAATATTCCCATATCCTCAATTACTTCATTAATTTTTCACAAGTCATGTAATAAACGCCATTTCCCCTATTTCTTTTTTATCATGAATACAAGTGTATTCCAAGGACTATTAGTCAGGACTGTATGCCCTTGATCTATTTGCTCCTCCACTAACTTTTGCAATGCACCCAGTTTTTCACTAGATAGAGGCCACTGCTCAACCCATAACCGTGTATCCGATTTCCATATTAAATGTATGGTTGGGTGCTTTTCTGCAACGGCCCCGGTAAAAAATTTCCTGTCATCTATGCTTCCAAAACCTATTCCTATTGCACTTAACACATCACTTCCCCACAAAATTAGTGGAACATCTACAACAAAGGGTTACATTACAGCCGTTTTGCCATCAGGGCCTTGGATTTGTATGTTATTTGCACTTTGAAATGATGTGGTGGTTCCGTCTATTCCAGATACGGTGCATTTATGGCTTTTAATGGCCAGGTGTCAGGCCATTTGGCATGAAATATCACTGTAACATCAGCTCCCGTATCAATCGTGCCATCCAAAATAATATATCCTGGCTTTCCCCCTTTTAAGGTTAATGTACACCTTAACATAGGATGCTAAGTTTGTAAGGAGTGAACCCAATGTACTTCAGGGATCCCTGTAGGACCAAAAGCTTGTAATCCACTCTCTAGAGTCAGCTGGGAAAACAGCTGCTTTGAACAAAACTAATTGCGCTGTCTGACTATCTTTTGGTATGAAGACCGGTGGAGATGGTGTCCATACCATTGCTCAAATTATTCCAGTAAAATCTGTGTCTATGACCCCAGGTAAAACAAAGATTCTCAACCAAGTTAGTGATGATTGTCCCAACAATAAGGCACTAAAAGCCACCCCCCAATGGTCCTTTCACATTCAGTGGTATTGTGTGAACTGCGCATGATTGCAGCATTACTGTGATGGTGGTGGCCACATCCATCCCGGCACTGCTGCTGGTCCTCGCTCTGAGCTAAGAGCTGCTGCTTGCTGCAGAGACATTTGTGTTGGCATGTGCCTCCGAACCACACTGTGCTGCTGGTTTCCCAGCAATTGTCTCCTGTACCTATCAGATTTTGATTTGCAAGAACTGGCAAATTGATTACCCTTTCCACAGAGCGGGTAGATTTTAAGCCCTCTCTCATGGAATTCCATGTGACAGTCTCATTTGAAATGTCCCTCTTTGCAGCATTTGTAGCAGAATATCTTTGTGCCTTGGTTTGTGGTCAGGGTGGCAGACATGACCTGTGCTTGATAGGCAAATGACCCCACCTGCTGGCATGCCTCAACCATATCTACTATTGCAGGATTTTTGAGAGCATGCAGTAACTTTCTGCATTCGTCGTTAGCATTTTCTACCACTGATTGCAAAATTAGGGCTTCTTTTGCTGCCTGGATGTTGTTTAAAGCCAAAAATTTTGCAGAGGCGCCTCAGTAGGTATAGTGATGTTACAATTCACAAGCCTACGCTAAAACGTTCTTTTAGTCATGCTTTGCAGCTCGCAGTGAAAGTGCTACCAGAGAATACACTAACAGGCATCTGCATTCCATGCTAGTCTCTTCCCTGTGGGAGTTGTTTCCAGCTATTCAATTTTGTAATAGCACCTTAGAATGCACAGTTAAGTCTCAATTCACAAACATAAAACTAAAATATTCCTATTAGTAATTTGCAACTTGCAGTGAAAGCACTACTTCATAAGACACAGAGGTTCCCTCTGTGCTGTAAGATGAAAAGGAAACCCATCAGCCCAGACTTAGTTCTCTAAATAATTTTAATGCGTGTTTAAGATGACAAGATCAACTTCCTATCTACCTTCCCCACAACTATCTTTCTCTGCAAGTTTATATACTATGGTCATTTTCAGGGGACTAGTATCTACAAGAAACTGGGTCACTACATGTAGGGAAACCAGGATGTGCAGGATCACACAGCAATGACAATGTGCCCATGGGGTACCAGTCCTCAGTGTTGCACACATCAGAAGCAGAACAAACACAGAGGGAACAGAACTCCCTCATTTAGGCCATCTGGCCAGCATATATTGCAGAGCAAACCCACCAGCTACTGTCTTTGCAAAATGCAGTCTAAGAAATATTTCCTAACTTATTACTATACCATATAAGCACCTCTGATCAGAAACAGCAGCAAAAGCCAGGATTAAGGGGAAAAAATAATACTGCAAACCACACATATCCTTTCTGCCAGGGCTCAGTGAAGCATAATCAGTTGCGGCACACTGTAATCTCCATGCAGATGCTTTTATTACAGCAGTAAGTGCTTCTCTGTTTAAATATGAGGTGTTTGGATAGTATCAAGTAAAGCCAACTAGCACAGAAGCAAATATGCCTTAGGACAGCTGCACCACCCTAACAAGATTCTTGGTGGCTAGAGAAGCTGACAGGTAGAAAGTTCTCCTGTCAACATCATATGCATCTGCCAGGAAGTCTCCACATCAGCTGGTGACAGGAATAAACGAGGACTAGAGGCAGAAATCAGAGCTGAGCTACATCCCTAGATCACCTCAGGTGACCTCTAAGTTTAGACATTTTCTGCCATTCCCAGTAAAACTTACTTCTGTTTCTAGTTCCCATCAGGAAAAGCAGAACAACTCTCGAAGCGCTTATCTTCTCCTCTTCCTACTATCATTACTGCTTGGTGACTCACTCCCAAGTGTGTCCACTTGGGGATACTGCTAAACAAGACCTGCTAAGCCACTGATGCTGGAAAGCCCTGCCAAACACAACACTGCAGCTCAATCAAAATAAACACTGCCTGCCTCCTTCGTCCCCTCAAGCACCAGCACAGGCAAGCATGTGAGCAGAAGAGACCTCAGTCCTCCAAAATGGAGCTCAGTGAGACACAGCACAGCCAGTGGGTCAAGGGAGGTGATTCTTTCTCTCTGTTCCTCCCTCATGAGCCCTCACCTGGTGTATTGTGGCCAGTTCTGGAATCCTCAACAGAAGATGGAGATGGAGCAGTTGGAACAGGTCCAGAGGAGGCTACAAGGATGATCAGAGGGCTGGAACACCTCCTGTACAAGGACAGGCCAACAGAGTTGGTGTTGTTCAGCCTGGAGAAGAGAAGGCTCCGATGAGACCTTATAATGACCTTCCAATACCTGGAGGGGCTGCAAGAAAGCTGGGGTGGGACTTTTTATGGAGTTTTTATAGCATAGAGTAATAGGATGAGGGGAAAATTGAGAGGGGCATATTTAGACTATACATAAGGAGGAATTTCTTTATCATGAAGGTGGTGAGGCACTGGCACAGGTTGCCCAAGAAAGCTGTGATTGTTCCATCCCTGGAGGTGTTCAAGGCCAGGTTGGATGGGGCCTTGGATAGCCTGGTCTGGTGGGAGGTATCCCTACCCATGGCATAGGGTTGAAATTAGAAGGATCTTTGAGATCCCTTGCAATTCAAACCATTCTCCAATACTGTGATGACAAACCCTGCATAAATGAACAGGGGAGAAGGTAGAGGAGTCAGCTAGGAATGGCCCTTGCTAGCCGCTACCAGTCCCTGCCAGAGAGGTTATTCTCCCGCTGTACTCGGCACTGGTGAGACCGCTCCTCGAATCCTGTGTTCAGTTCTGGGCCCCTCGCCACAAGAAGGATGTTGGGGCTCTGAAGCAAGTCCAGAGAAGAGCAACAAAGCTGGTGAAGGGGCTGGAGAACAGGCCTTATGAGGAGTGGCTGAGGGAGCTGGGGATGTTTAGCCTGAAGAAGAGGAAGCTGAGGGGAGATCTTATTGCTCTTTACAACTACCTGAAAGGAGGTTGTAGAGAGATAGGTGCTGGCCTCTTCTCCCAAGTGACAGGGGACAGGACAAGGATGAATGGCCTCAAGCTCCACCAGGGGAGGTTCAGGCCTGAGACCAGGAAAAAATATTTCACAGAAAGGGTCATTGGGCACTGGCAGAGGCTGCCCAGGGAGGTGGTTGAGTCACCTTCCCTGGAGGCGTTTAAAAGATGGGTGGATGAAGTGCTGAGGGACATGGTTTAGTGTTTGATAGGAATGGTTGGACTTGATGATCCAATGGGTCCTTTCCAACCTAGTGATTCTATGATTTCAATGGGGAACCCTCAAAATATCTGGTCAACAACCTATCAAGCTCTGCTGCTGCCATGCACAGAGCAGTTTGGAGACCTCACCAGCACCATGCTCATGGGATGAAAAGCTTTAATGTCAGGGCTATGCTGAGGGCATCAGAGTTAGTGGTGGGTGCCAGGCTGTAATTCCAGGATTCCCTGCGGCTTCCCTGCTTGTCTTCACCTCATTAGTGTTGTGCTTTGATTGTAGAGTGTCTTGGGCAGCTTGGGGAAGTTGGAGATAATGGCATGCAGTGCCATGTGTGTGTTGATATCATAGCCCCCATTTCATCATAAAGCAACATGAGATCACTCGTGCTGAGCTGTGAGTGCATTCCTGTCATGAGGAAAATAAAATTAATACAGCCCCAGTAATAAAGGCAACCTGCTTGCATCTAAAGCCATGGGAATTCAGGCCAGAGGGGGCTGGAAAGACTCGGCACACTGATCTGCCAGCACGACTGTGTATCTCAGCAGCACAGTTCTCCAAAGAGTATTTCATCTGTTAAATGCTGATAGGAGTGATTAGCTTAGCAGCGCCCAGAGGTTAGCTTTGCAGAGTCTGGCTCTGGAATTGTTTTAATGTAGTTTCCTAAAATCCAGGGTACAGGCTTCTTGTAAAATGGTCTCTGCTTCTGTATAGGAGCTGGCGTGTAGACTGGTTAAGTGTTTTGGTATGTTCCACATGGGTACATATGCAGACATTACACACATCCTTCTTATCTCTGTCTCAGCCCTTAAGTCCTTCCAAGAATGGCTTTTCATCTCATGTGTTCCTAACAATGTGTCCTGCCCACATGTCATTATCAGGGAGGCTATTTTGTTATCTGCTGGATATATCCTTACTCTTCCAGGTGAACTCTGCAAATTTATTGCAGTATTGGAGTTTCATTCAGGGTACACCTTTGACATTACTACCCATCACAAGGGATGCTTCATGCAAAAGCCTCTGGCTTGAATATTTTAAGCAAGATGCCTAGTCAGAACATTTCATGGCTGGTGAAGCATGTAGAAGGGTGTTTCTTGCTGCTTGATCTCCTTCCCAAGCTTTGCCCATGTTTTTAGCCCAGTTTTTCCTGCTAAGCCATTTGAGAAGAGGGCATGGAAAAGGCGATCTTGAGTGCTATCATACAGCACAAGCAGGGTAACCGGGTGATCAGGCCCAGTCAACACCAGTTCACAAAAGTCAGGTCTTGCCAAGCTAACCTGATTGTCTTCTATGACAAACTGTCTCTCCTACTGGATGAGGGAAAGGCTGTGGATGTGGTCTTTTTGGACTTCAGTAAAGCCTTTGACACAGTTTCTCACAGCATTCTGCTACAGAAACTGTCAGCCTCTGGCCTGGACAGGCACACACTCTCCTGGGTGGAAAACTGGTTGGATTGCCAGGCCCGGTGAGTGGTGGGAAGTGGAGTTAACTCCAGCTGGAGGCCAGTTGCAAGTGGGGCTCCCCAGGGCTCAGTGCTGGGTCCAGCCCTGTTCAATGTCTTTATCAATGACCTGGATGAAGGCATTGAGTGCTCCCTTAGCAAGTTTGCGGATGACACTAAGCTAGGTGGAAGCGTGGATCTGCTGGAGGGTCGGGAGGCTCTGAAAAGGGATCTGAACAGGCTGGACTGCTGGGCAGAGTCCAATGGCATGAGGTTAAACAAGGCCAAATGCCGGGTCCTGCACTTGGGGCACAACAACCCTAAGCAGTGCTACAGACTAGGGGAAGTCTGGCTGGAGAGCTGCCTGGAGGAGAAAGACCTGGGGCTGTTGGTTGACAGCCGACTGAACATGAGCCAGCAGTGTGCCCAGGTGGCCAAGAAGGCCAATGGCATCTTGGCTTGTATCAGAAATGGTATGACCAGCAGGTCCAGGGAGGTTATTCTCCCTCTGTACTCGGCACTAGTGAAACTGCACCTTGAGTACTGTGTTCAGTTCTGGGCCCCTCGCTACAAGAAGGATGTTGTGGCTCTGGAGCAAGTCCAGAGAAGAGCGACAAAGCTGGTAAAGGGGCTGGAGAACAAGTCTTATGAGGAGCAGCTGAGAGAGCTGGAGTTGTTCAGCCTGGAGAAGAGGAGGCTGAGGGGAGAACTTATTGCTCTCTACTACTACCTGAAAGAAGGTTGTGGAGAGGAAGGAGCTGGCCTCTTCTCCCAAGTGACAGGGGACAGGACAAGAGAGAATGGCCTCAAGCTCCACCAGGGGAGGTTCAGCCTGGATATCAGGAAAAACTTTTTCACAGAAAGGGCCATCAAGCGCTGGCAGAGGCTGCCCAGGGAGGTGGTTGAGTTACCATCCCTAGAGGTGCTCAGGGACATGGTTTAGTGGCAGATAGGAATGGTTGGACTCAATGATCCAAGAGGTCTTTTCCAACCTGGTGATTCTATAATTCTATGATCTTTCTGTTACCTTGTTATTGGGGGGTTGATTGCTGGGCTTGACACCCATGTAGGACCTATAGGTCCCAGAGAGATTTCCTTGGGAGAAGGAGCATCAAGGGGTTTCCTACTAGAAAGTTAGGCCAGGGTGGTTTTCCTTTCTTCTTGAAGGTGTGATTTTTCAAAGGAAAAGGTGCCAGCTGAAGGTGAAGAAAGAAAAAACATGGGGAAAGGGAAAAAAGGAAAACCAGGGGTAGGAATTAACAATTTATCAATTTCTTAAGATCACATCAGCAAATAGATAATGCAAAGATCTTGCACATAGCTGGTTTTGCACAGGAAAAACCCCAAACAAAACAAACTAAATATGCCCTCAATGCCCCAGATGCTGGTAGCCCAGACAAGCTTTCTCCCGAACAACTCCTGCACAGCAAACACAAGATGGATGTATACTGTCATCATGTCACCTAAGAGGATAGCTGTCCCCTCCGCAAACATTCCCCACACTAAGGTATTTTCCAATGAGTTAATAACATTCTCATCAATTTGTTGCACTTGATCCCAGATAAACGGGATGAATGGGATTTTTTTTTTTAACAGCGCTTCAGTTGTGCCTCTGTGACAGTAACATGAACTCATTCACAGCCATGGGTTCTGTCCTGGATGCTTCTCCTTGATGTACCCATGTCCTTGGAGCAAAGAAGCACTGTGTGTGAGAGTTTGTTTAGCCTGGAGAACAAAGAGCATAGCTCAGAGCCTCCGGTTCACCTCAGAAGAAAATAATTTTGTAGGAAGAAGTGACTGAGTATTTACCACTGGCTCCAGCTGTGCTGACCTGTAGTCTGGCTGTTTCTTGGAAGAAACAAAATAAAACAAGCTGCTGAGAAAAAGCATTGAGGTTGAAACCCTTCTGGCACTCCTTGGTCTCGTTACTGCTCCACTGAGTGCTAGCCAGGTGCTTCTGAGATGTACCTGTTCCAAAGATTGGCCATTGATCGTGACCACCCTAATGACAGTGACAGGAAGGTCCTTTTGCAGCTCCACCTATGTAGTTTATCCTCAACCATTCATGACGACCCTGCTTTACGGAGATGCTTTACTGCTTTGGTTTGCCTGTGGGAGTGGTTCCTCTCTTAAATCTGTGCAAATGAGCTGGGTGAGCAAAGACCTACTGCTAAACATCCCCAAGGACCCTAGCCATGTTGGACTTAATTGGAAACCTCTAGCACAACGTGTGGCATGGGTAGCTCCAGCTTATTTCAGGATGAGAAAGTTTGTTCCCTATCTCCCCAAACCATGCTAGGCAAAACAGGAATTTTTTTTATACAGAATCAGGAATGAGTAGGTCTTAAATGAAATAGCCAGTGACTAAGGTGGACATCAAAAAACTGCAACAAAAAAGAAATTGATTGAATGTGGAATGGATTCAACATCAAGGAAAGCTTTTGGACAAAGAATGATGCATCCCATTATAGAATCATGGAATCACTAGGTTGGAAAAGACTTCTGTACCACCCCACTACTAAATCATATCCCCAAGTACTTCATCTCCCTGTCTTTTAAGTATCCGTAGGGATGATGACTCAACCACCTCCCTGGACAGCCTGTTCCACTGCCTGATAACCCTTTCAGTGAGGAAACTTCTCCTGATGTCCAATCTGAATCTCCCCTGGTGCAACTAGAGCTCATTTCCTCTCTTCCTATCACCTTTCACTTGGGAGAAAAGAACAACACCCACCTCACCACAAGAAGGATGTTCTGGCTCTGGAGTGAGTCCAGAGAAGAGCAACAAAGCTGGTGAAGGGGCTGGAGAATAAATCTTATGAGGAGCGACTGGGAGAGCTGGGATTGTTTAGCCTGGAGAAGAGGAGGCTGAGGGGAGACCTTATTACTCTCTACAACTACCTGAAGGGAGGTTGTGGAGAGGAGGGTGCTGGCCTCTTCTCCCAAGTGACAGGGGACAGGACGAGAGGGAATGGCCTCAAGCTCCACCAGGGGAGATTTAGGCTTGAGATTAGAAAAAAATTCTTCATGGAGAGGGTGGTTAGGCATTGGAACAGTCTGCCCAGGGAGGTGGTTGAGTCACCGTCCCTGGAGGTGTTAGGTGAGGGTGGATAAGGTACTTAGGAGAATGATTTAGGGATTGGTGGGAATGGTTGGACTCGACGATCCAGTGGGTCTCTTCCAACCTGGTTATTCTGTGATTCTGTGAAAAGTGGCAGCTTCACAGAAAAGTTACCACAAACATTTGCAGTCAGTTATGTCTTGTCATTCTTTGTTCTTGTTTTATTATTCAAGGGAGGGATTTTTTGTTAGGTTGGTAGGTTTTTGGGGGTTTTTAATCTATTGGGGCACTAAGTATTTAGGCTCAGCCTAAATGAGATTTCCTGTGTACTTTTAGCAATAGCTGTTACTGTTTTTTCCCAGAGCTGGTTTGTTTAATTTGAGGTTTGTGTCATAAGCAGTTGAAAATTATGTTTGCCCAGAAATTTTTGAATACCCAAGAAAACTATTAGCTTGTTTATATTGCCAGCAATTTTTTTTTTTTTTTTTTTTTTTTGTAATTTACATTGTTACCTGAGGACTCTACGGAGGTAAATGTGAGAGCAGTTTTAAAAATCCTTTCTAGGGGACAGTCAGTAAACCCTTCAGCAGTAAGGCTGTGACACCTTTGCCAGGCAAGTTCTTGGAAATGGTAATGAAGAACAGAATTAGAGGGTGTGGATAAGTGTGGTGTCTGCATGGGGAAATCCCACCACACGCATCCATTGGGAGGTGGTTGAATCCCTTTCCCTGGAGGTGTTTAAAGGACAGGTGGATGAGGTGCTGAGGCACATGATCTAGAGACTGATAGGAATGGTTGGACTCGATGATCCTGTGGGTCTTTTCCAATCTAGTGATTCCGTGATTCCCATGGAGATGAGGAGCTCCCTGGGTTAAATAGGCTCTGTTTTCTTCAGCAGGGAGAGGTGGGGAGGGTTTGGTACTGTGCCTGACCCCTTTGCTGATGTGAGGCCAGAGATTGTCATAGGATCAGAAAGTGACTGTCGGGAAAAGCAAAAAATGATAATTAAGACCTGATACTGATCATCTGCCCACGTCTTGTGTCTTTAGTCATTGAGGAAATGCCCATCCAAAAATTCCTACTTGCCGATCCATAGGAAGAAGAGTTTCTTGGTAATGATGACAAATTGTCAAGTCTGGAATTCAGTGGCTGTATTAATATCAAGTGCTTCTTGTTCTCTTCCTCTAATTTTCAGGCAGAGCTTCTGGAAATCATACAAACTGTTGGGAGGGGAAGGAGCCCTCTCTCTGACCAAATGTCTGCATCTGCATGATCTAGGCATGTTTCAAACTCCTTTTGCAGTCATGGTGCATAAAAGCTCTGTGCGTGTCATAACTTTTCTCTCTATCCCTTTTATTGGTACAGCTTTTTAATATTTGAGCATTTGTCAGTTTGGCTTTAATTGCAGGCATTAAAGGGCTTAGGCCTAAAGTTCTCTTTTGGAAGCTTTCTGGAGGGCATCCCATAGTCCTGTAGGTGTGGTACAGCTCGAAGTAATAACTATCTGAGTGCTGAACACTGTACAAGGCAGTTATTCTGATAGTCCCTGTCACTGGAATGCCTTCTGTCTCTGGCTTAGATAAGCAAAACCCCAACTGTGAAATGCTTTTGTCTTGCTCACTAAGTGCCATCTTGAAAACAGCTCAATCTCGTCAAATCAGATGTGCTCAGAAATTAATCTTGAGGGTAAAAACTTCTGCTGCTATCAATGTGGTTTATGATGCTGAAAAGGCGGCACATGTGAGCGTTAGGCATGCCTGAATATTCTAAGTAGTTGCTATGGAACCTTAAAATATTTGAATACTTAAAAGTAGTAGGAGCTGCTGGGAAATGTTCATTTATTTATTTATTTATTGTGTATTTAGATTTGTAAAAATTGTTTTATGGATCTAGTGATTCTGTGCAGTTCAATAGATCTCACTCCTATCATGCCTTTTTAATTGTGCGAGGTATAGCCCATGTGATTTAAAGAAAGAAGAGAGGAGGGAGAATACATCCACAAAAACCCTTGCACTGAAACAGGAATCCATTAAAACTATTTTTGTGAATTAGTCCTTTCTGCAGTGCTTTCTGTGACGGTACTTCTCTAAGGAATGCAATTAATATTCCATGGAGAATTGTCCATGGAAGTGATAACAAAGGTGCTACTGAGTCAGTAGAGTGCTTGATAGTGAATTGATCCAGCAATGTTTGTCTTGTTTCTGTGTAGGAAAATACTGAATAGTCAAAAGCATCTTCTTTAATATCCACTATTTATCGCAAAGCAGGTAGTTTCAGCCAGGGCAGTGTCCAGCTGAAGTTGCTTTCAAAGACAGCCTCACCCCTCTTTTCAGCCTCTTCACCTTGCAGGAAAAGGCTCTGTGAACAGTGGTCACTTGAGAAATGCCTAATCCAGGCAAAGCCAATAGTCCCCATCTCTATCCCAGCAGAGCTTCTGTCCAGCTTCTAGTTCCCTTGGACTGGGTTTGGAGGACAAGGACATTGTATCTGATCCATGCCAGGGGAAACGTTTCACCATGGCAGAGAGAGGGAAAATGGGAGGAAGGACTGGTAGTAGCATCAGAAGCTCCGTTTTCCCTGTTTCACAGCAATTTGTGCTGCAGCTCCCTCTGACCCTCATTCTTATCATATGAAAACCCACCACATGTACTTTATGGTTTTCAGGAGTGATGATGAACTGCAGATAAGAATTTCAGAGCTGGCTGGCATTTTGCAGTCAGGGTCAGTCAGGCTTTGATGCCTGTCTGCCTGATGTATTGTCTGGTAAGGAAGTCAAGTGATGGTTTGGAGAAGGAAAGGAGTTTGCTGCAAGAAGGCTCAATGTTGCTGCAAGCTGTGCCTTCCCAGTGGTGGCCAGTGCCACAAGTGTGTGTGCGTGTGTGTGATGGGGGGGGGGGGGGGTCTCTTACTGGTGACATCGCTGCGGGGTCTGTATTTCCATAAGAAAGCTGCCCTCAGTCAAGGGAGGAGAATAGCAAATGGAGGAGGAGGTGACAAAATCCAGGCTGCTAAAGGCAGGAGTTCCCAAAACACTTTGTGGGCTTGAGGATGACAGAGGAAGGTAAATCTCAGCTTTTTCTCCCTCAGCCTTTCAGGGCAGGGCATGGCTTGACCTGGCCTGCACTCCTCCATCACAAAGCTGCAGTTGCTCTTGCTGCTCTTGTTTTTACATTTGGGGTAGTGTTTGGCAGCTAGAGTGTGTATTGGTAAGCCTGGATTTTAGAGAAGACTTTTTTTTTTTTTAATAGTGTTTGAAAGGTTTTTTTACCTGCATGATCTTTTTTCCCCCCAATAATAAGGGATATTTAATGTGTAATGGAAAAATCTCAGTTTTCCTCCAGGTTTTCAACATCTCACTCCCCCACATTTTTGGGCAATATTTTGAGGAGGCTGAAAGAAGAAAAATACATTTTCTGTCTTTTGCAGATGATTCTGCTGTTGAAGAGCAGAATCACAGTTACCTGAAATGCTCTGTAACTCAACATGAGAGGTTAAGGTTCCCCAGCCACCCTTGGAAGTATTATTCTTCTGGATTAGTTCCCTACCTGTGACAAGTGTGAGTTTAGGAACTGCAAGCGCTTTTTATATTTTTGTCTGATAGTACTCTTAGGCTTTGCTGAGCCCAAACATTTCTGATCTGTGGAGGTTCCCTTGAAATGGTTCACCTGATTCAAATCTTTCCCAGTGAGAACAGCCAGATCTCACCTGTGCCTTAGACATCCCTGATTTGCAAGAGATTCGAAGGGCTTGGAGAGGAGGGAAGGCTGCAAGAGTGACAGCTCCTGAAAAATCAACTGGTCCAGCTGAGACATGAGGATCTGGCTGTAGCTGGTTAATGAGGCTGGGACTATCGGAGGTAAGATGGTTTTCTCTCCTCCTGCTCTGGCTCAAGGAGGCTACAGCCTTGTCCTTGAGCCACGTGGTGGCAGCCTTGCTCTGACAAAGTGCTCTGCGTTGGGTGCTCGCATGACTGGTTTTGTTTGCAGCATCTTTTTAGGGTGAGGGGCTCAATGGACCATATATGCTGTCAGCTAGATAATATCGTACTGTAATGTGTTCATTCCCACAGCATCAGTAACGCTCAAGCGCTTCCTTTTCTTGCTGTGCTGGAGACATCTATAATACAGTGTGAAACAGCCTCTTCTGTGGGGCTGGGTGCTCCAACACACATTGTCAGGGCTGCATGAGTGACAGAGCTGTGCAGGAATGAGGACGTGAGGATGTCTGGAGCGTGTGAGACCTCACCCAGTCTTTTAGATCTCTGCCTGACAATCCCAGAGGCTTCCAGGAGCAGCAAGCAAGGATAAGCTATCCCACGGGGATCTCTTACTGGTAGGGCAGGCGCTGACTTCTTGCGGAGGGCAGCATTTGGGCACCTTAACCCCACATCCCCAGCACCAAAAGGGAAGGTCCCTGTCTCTTCTCCACCCCCGGAGGTGGCTCTGGAGGACACTGCCCCTCCCCAAGCCCACAGGTGAGAATCCTAGAATCACTAGGTTGGAAAGGACACACCGGATCATCGAGTCCAACCACTCCCATCAATCACTAAGCCATGCCCCTCAGCACCTCATCCACCTGTCCTTTAAACACCTCCAGGGAAGGTGACTGAACCACCTCCCTGGGCAGCCTGTGAGGCCACAGCACATCCCTCCCCATCCATCCATCCCGACTCCTCCAGCCCCACCGGACCCTGACACCCTCCCTCTCCTGGACGTCCTGGAGCTTTCCCAATCCTTTGTGTGCCCAGATGGAGACTTGAGCAACATGGTCTGGTGGGAGATGAAGTGAGGGTGAAGGCAGATGGGAAGCAGAGTAGGGAAAAGTAGAAGGGGAAAGAAAGCAACGCTCTCTGTGAGGACAGGTTGAGAGAGAGAGTTTGGCTTGTTCAGCCTGGAGAAGAGAAGGTTGAGGGGAGAACTTATGGAGGCTTCCAGTACTGAAAGGAGCTCCAGGAAAGCTGGGGAGGGACTCTTGACCAGGGAGTGCAGACATAGGACAAGGAGGAGCAGTTTTAAGCTGCAAGAAAGGAGATTGAAATGAGATCTTGGGAAGAAATGTTTTCCTGTGAGGCCAGCGAGGCACTGGTCCAGATTTCCCAGGGAAGCCGAGAACGTCCCATCCCTGGAGGTATCCAAGGGTAGGTTGGATGGGGCTTGGAGCAGCCTGACCCAGCGAGGGTGGAGCTGGCTGGGTTCGGGTGTCCCTCCCCAGCGCCGCCGTTCGAAGCCTCCGCGCGCCCCGCGGCCGTTACCCGTTGGCGGCCATGGCGGTGCCGGTGCTGCTGCTGCTGCCCGCCCTCCTCGCCGGTACCGGGGGAGCGGGGAAGGGGAAACCGGGTCTAGTACCGGGAGTGGGGGGGAAACTGAGCCGGTCACCGAGCATCCCGGGGAGGGAGACAGGCACGGGACGGGGACAGACACCGGCTGCTCGGGATGGGAAGCCAAGAGCAGTAACGGGCACCGGCTGGTCGGGATGTCGGGACCAAACACCGCCTGGGTCGAGGGATGCTGGGACAGGGCACCGAGTGGTCGAGGAATGCCGGGTTGGGCTCCCGGCTGCTCGGGGACGGGACAGGTAACGGGCACCGGCTGCTCGGGGATACTGGGGTGGGACCCCGGAGATGCCGGGACGAGGCACCGGCTGGTTGGGATGCCGGGACGGGACCGGGCACCGGCTGCTCGGGATGTCGGGACGGGACACTGACTGGTCGAGGGATGCGGGGATGGGATGGGACGGGACACAGGTGCTCGAGAATGCCGGGCTGGACACCGTTGCCCGGGGTGCCGGTAACGGCTGCTCGCGGGCGGGGCGAGGGGGCCGGTCGGGACCGGGCGCCTTTAACGCTGCTCTCTCCCCGCAGGGCTCCTCTCGTGCCCCAGAGCCGCCGCGAGCCTCCCGGTGAGCGCGTCCCGCCCCGCCGCCCCCGGGCAGGGCGCCCCACGACCCCTCCGCGTCCGTGGGCAGGGAGGCTCCTGCCCGACCCCGGCTCCACAGCCCCGGGAGATGCCCCGGGCGATGCCCCGGGCGGTCTCTCCCTGCAGCTGAGGGACCCCGGGAGCCCTCGCGATTCCCACCTCTTGCCATCCCTGTCACAGAATCACAAGGTTGGAAAAGACCCACTGGATCATCGAGTCCAATCATTCCCATCAATCACTAAACCGTGTCCCTCAGCACCTCATCCCCTCGTCCTTTAAACACCTCCAGGAAAGGTGACTCAACCACCTCCCTGGGCAGCCCCTGCCAACGACACTTTCAGTGAAATTTTTTTTTCTGATGTTCAGCCTAAACCTCCCCTGGTGGAACCTGGGGCCATTTCTTCTTGTCCTGTCCCATCACTTGAGAGAAGAGGCTAGCTTTCTCCTCTCCACAATCTCCTTTCAGGTAGTTGTAGAGAGCAGTAAGGTCTCCCCTCAGCCTTCTCTTCTCAAGGCTAACAACCCCAGTTCCCTCAGCTGCTCCTCATAAGACTTGTTCTCCAGCCCCTTCACCAACTTTGTCACTCCTGTCCCACGAGCAGCTGAAGGAGCTGTGTTTTGTAGCACAGACATGTCCTGACACCACAGCTCGAGCCATGCTGGACCGTAGGAGCCCAGTCCAGAGGTGTAAGAGCATGAAAGATAATACAGGACTTGATAATGCTGCGGCAACTCCCGCTGAGCTCTCACTCCATGCTGGGGAACACTGGTGTTCTTCAGAAGCTCTCATATCAGAAGCTGATCAGAGACCACTTTCAGATGGTGTATCTTATGCTTCTTATGTCCCTGTCTTCCCTAGCCTGCTTGTCACAAGTACGGTCTGCCTGGATGCCCAAGGAACTTCCAACCAGTTTGTGGGACTGATGGAGAGACCTACTCAAATGAGTGTATGCTCTGCCTTTACAACAGGTAATCACTTCGTTGATGTCCAAATCTTCCCCCTCCCTGTAATCAAGCAAAATATTCACCGTCACATATAAACATGTAAACATATAGAAATAGTTTGGGTTGGAAAGGACCTTTAAGATCATCCAGTTCCACCCCCTGCTCTGGGCAGGGACACCTCTCACCAGACCAGGCTGCCCAAGGCTCCATCCAGCCTGGCCTTGAACACCTCCAGGGATGGGGCATCCACAATTTTCCATGGGAAACCTGTGCCAGTGCCTCACCACTCTCCTAGTGAAGAAATTCTTCCTCATGTCTAGTCTAAATCTGCCCCTCTCCAGTTTACACCCATCGCCCCTAGTCCTACCACTTCAAGCCTTTGTGAACAGTTCCTCTCCAGCTTTCTTGTAGCTCCTTCAGTCACTGGAAGGTCACTTTAAGGTCTCCTTTGAGCCTTTTCTTCTCCAAGCTGAACAACCCCAACTCTCTCAGCCTGTCCTCCTATGGGAGGTGCTCCAGCCCTCTGATCATCCTTGTAGCCCTCCTGTGGACCCATTCCAACAGCCCAGTCTCCTTATGTTGAAGATTCCAGAACTGGACACAACACTCCAGGTGAGGTTTCACAAGAGAGGAACAGAGGGGCAGAATCGCCTCCTTTGCCCTGCTGGCATCCCAATTAACTGACAGATTATTGGCTTTGGATCATTCATGCTCTGTTAAACTGCAGTTTTAGCAGTGTCTTTCCAACTATCAATCCCTTGCAACAGCTTTTATCATGACACCTGTAAATTACTTAGATTGGATTCAGTTTGCTTCGAGTACTGAATATTCACTTTTGTTATTCTTAAAGGGGAGTAGCTCAGGTTGCTTTTCACATACAAACCACATATTGCCATTAAATAAAGTGCTGGAATATTCTATGCTCTCCCCTAGAGAACATGAAAGTTCACACCCCAAAATGGAGCTTTTACTTAAAAATATTTACATTCTAGATCCAATCTCCTGTACTTCCTTTTGCAGAGAAGATTAAGAATGCCAAACTTTAGGAGAAAATACCATTTAGGTTGTTTAAAAAAAATCAAGAAAAAAGGTCTCCTAATATTTGAAGGAGGATATCTTACTCTAATTATTTTTAAACAAATTAATAACATAGGAAATTAGTACTTAATGAGCAGTATTGCCCCACATTATGATTGACAAGAAACCCCGAGAAAGTATCTTCTCTACAAACTAAGAGGAACCGTTTATGAATTGAATTTGATGGTGAAAGGAACTTATATAAGTGAAATGGCAGAATTTCTGTGTCCAGCAGAGCAAAGAAGTGAGAATAGCAGAGCAGCAATGATGGTCTTTTACAAAATAACAAATAAATGGATCTCAAGAAAGGAAAGGCTGAAACATATTTATGACTTCAGGGTGGGAGAAAGGTTAATTATGACCAGATAGTTTACGTAGTTCAAATGACTAAGATAGAGGGAACATAGACCAGAACAAGAAAAATGTCAAAGGTCTCAAGGGACGTTTAAGGAAATAATCTGGTAGCTTTTTCACCAAAGTACATCACAAACTGCCTAAACAAATGACAAATTGCAAAGAGAATTTGTAAATCTATAGTCTAGGAAAAAAAAAACTCAACAAAACCAGAGAATCATAGGGGGCACACAGTATAAACTATGAAAAGAAGAAAAGAAATGCTGGCATGGTGGACATAAAGAACCAACCCATCTTTGCTTCTTAGAACATTGTTGGAGTAAGTTACTAAGTAGTTGACTTGTATATAGCTGAAGGTAAAAAAGAGAGTAAGCAAAACTGATACAGATTTGTCAGAAATAATCCAATCAAATCCATGAGGTTTAGTTATTGGCAAGATAACTGGCCTAGCAAAGTAGGAAGAAACAGAAGTGTTGATTCATGACACCAATAAGACATTTAACATAGCTCCACTTGACATTCACATAAACAAACAAATAGTTATTTAGATGTAATTGTTAAACTGTGTAGAGCTATTAAGTGGGATTTCCTTTAGGTGCAGTATATAATTTAGTATTTTTGCAATGAATTGGACAACAGAAGCAAGACAATGAAAATTCATAAGACAACATGAGATACAATGATCTGTGCAGGACAGTGTCAAAATTCCCAGGGATCTGGAGAAATGGACTGAAATCAATACAATGAAAGAGAAGTGCTAGGAATTGCACATAGTGCAAAACCATGTTGTGGAGCAACAGACAATTCACTGCAGAGGGTCTAAGGTACAGTCCATCACACTTTTTAGGAGAGGCGAACAAACAGATCTCTCTGACTTTCTTAAGCTGCATGACCAGTAGCTGCTGAGATCAACAGTGTCATGTGGTGATGTATAAACAGATACATGGGCATATCCCATGATGAATTATGAAACAGTTTCAAATTAGTTTGATTGATTCTCAATAGCCAACTTGCAGGTCACTCCCAGCCTGTGTTTAAGCCCATGAAAGGATTCTTTGAGTCATACAGGACTGTGTGGACACCTGGAGAGACTCAGATGCATCAAGAGTACTGCAGGAAATGTTGCTGTGCCTGATTCACAAGAACATGTGACACCTGGAGAAAAGGTGCAGCAGAAACCCTGTCCACCCTTGTTCTGCAGTGCAGCCTGTTAACTCTAAGACTAAAGCTGGTCATCTTTCCTGCCTTTTTGGGTTTTATTTAAAGCTTAGATGTAATCCATTCGTAAATGGGTGTTCAAAGGCAAGTCCCATGTCTCTTCCACTCTAAGTGTTCAGTAACAGTGACAGCAGCTAATCTTAATTTAAACCTAGTCTGGTAGTACCACAAGCATCTCTTTGCAAACAGATGCAGCAGCTTCAGCAGTCTCTGCAGGGTTCAGCATAAGAACTCTCCTTCAACCAGAACTTTTCCTTACGTCCTTATGTCTGTTTTACATCATCTAGGTTTGATTTTTTTTTCTTTCATATTTCTAACCTGCTCCCCTACCCTCTGGTTAAATGATCACTGATACAACTATTAGTACAGGTAGTCACTGTGTCATAAGCCTCTTGAATTTCACGACGAATAACCAGTTTGATTCTATTACAATAGGGAAGCAAAATCACAGAATCACAGAATAACCAGGTTGGAAGTGACCCACCGGATCGTCGAGTCCAACCATTCCCACCAATCCCTAAATCATACTCCTAAGTACCTCATCCACCCTCACCTTAAACACCTCCAGGGACGGCGACTCAAGCACCTCCCTTGGCAGACTGTTCCAATGCCTAACCACCCTCTCCATGAAGAATTTTTTTCTAATCTCAAGCCTAAATCTCCCCTGGTGGAGCTTGAGGCCATTCCCTCTCGTCCTGTCCCTTGTCACTTGGGAGAAGAGGCCAGCACCCTCCTCTCCACAACCTCCCTTCAGGTAGTTGTAAAGAGTAATAAGGTCTCCTCTCAGCCTCCTCTTCTCCAGGCTAAACAACCCCAGCTCTCCCAGTCACTCCTCATAAGATTTATTCTCCAGCCCCTTCACCAGCTTTGTTGCTCTTCTCTGGACTCGCTCCAGAGCCACAACATCCTTCTTGTGGTGAGGGGCCCAGAACTGAACACAGTACTCGAGGTGCGGTCTCACCAGTGCCAAGTACAGAGGGAGAATAACCTCCCTGGACCTGCTGATCACGCCGTTCCTGATACAAGCCAGGATGCCATTGGCCTTCTTGGCCACCTGGGCACACTGCTGGCTCATGTTCAGTTCGCTGTCAACCAGCACTCCCAGGTCCTTCTCCTCCTGGCAGCTTTCCAGCCAGGCTTCTCCTAGTTTGTACCTCTGCTTAGGGTTGTTGTGCCCCAAGTGCAGGACTCAGCATTTGGCCTTGTTAAACCTCATGCCGTTGGTCTCAGCCCAGCAGTCCAGCCTGTTCAGGTCCCTTTGCAGAGCCTCCCTACCCTCCAGCAGATCGACACTTCCACCCAGCTTGGTGTCATCTGCAAACTTGCTAAGGGAGGACTCAATGCCTTCATCCAGGTCATTGATAAAGACATTAAACAGGACTGGACCCAGGACTGAGCCCTGGGGAACCCCACTTGTCACTGGCCTCCAGCTGGATTTAGCTCCATTTACCACCACCCTCTGGGCCCGGTCATTCAACCAGTTTTTCACCCAGGAGAGTGTGCACCCGTCCAGGCCAGAGGCCGACAGTTTCCGAAGCAGAATGCTATGAGAAACTGTATCAAAAGCTTTACTAAAGTCCAGGAAGACCACATCCAGAGCCTTTCCCTCATCCACGAGTTTAGTTACTCGGTCATAGAAGGTGATCAGATTACTCTGGCAAGACCTGCCTTTCATGAACCCGTGTTGACTGGGCAAACTGAAGATCTAGGGCAGTTTGGACTCTATCACTTCCTTTTGTATCTGTACTTGCTTTGCTAAACTGAGATGTGTAAATGGAGCACCCCAAAGTACCATGGATGGGTCTTCAAAAAAAAAAAAAAATCTAATGTTCCAAACCTTAAGGGAGACTTGGCAAAAACTTACTTAAAGAAGATTCCAGTATTCAGAGAACCATGCATTCAAATTTTAATGAAGCCTGTGATGCAGAGATGCATCAGGATTCACATCCTTCCCCCTGAATTCCCAAGTGAAAGTGGGAAATCTTATAAACATTAAAACTGGTTCCCACTCCAGAGTCTGTGAAGTTTGACTTACGTTAGTGCTTTGTAATAGACACCTTAGTCCTCATGGTGAGATTTGTTGTGTGGTCTGATACTTCACAGATTTGCAGATGGCTTTATCAAGCTTTTTATAGGTAAACAAGCTTGAAGTGAGACTGGTTTTGGTAAGTGACTCACTCTGTGTGATTCTTAATTCTTTGCATCACAGTTACTTTGCAGTAATGTTTGCCGTAAGTGATGCAATTAAATGCATCACTGTATTCAGTTGAACACATGGAAAGAAATGGGAGCATCCGCCTTATAAAATGCCTCTGTCGAATTCAAGTTTAGTGCTTCTTGTCTAAAATACTTCTGTTCTGCTTTCAGTGAAAATAACAAGGATGTCCAGATTTTCAAGGAGGGAGCATGCTGATTACAGCAGGTGGACACCTCTCAAGAATATCAGAGGGATCCAGACAGTCTGAGTGGGAATGATGCTTTAAATGTATCTTCTGTGTGTAGCCTGTATTAATAAATAAGCTTGCCTGTTTAAACAGAGTACTGTTAATGTATTAAACAGTGTTTATGAACTTAGTCATTACACACTTATAACCTGAACGCTGATTAATTTTCTCATGCAAGATAGATCATAAGGTGTAAGAGAGATGTCCTGGCTGTATATCAGTAGGTCAGTTGTTTGGAGAAGGAAATGAATGGTCATTCCCACAGCACCATCTGGGAGCAAGGATGCTCCAGCACCTCTGCAGCGGGCAGTGCTGGTGGCAGATGCTGCTTATTGTTTCTGGGAGGATCTGAGTCCACAGATGCCAAGCACCCCTGGGGAGCCACTAGAAGGTTTTCCTGTGGTGGATACCAAACTGGTGCTGACAGCTTGACGCATACCAAGCCTCTGTCCTGAGCTCCCTACCTACAGTTCCTGCTGGTAAAGGGTGGCTAACCTAGGCAGCCTCCACTCCTGCCATGGATAACAGCATTTTCAGAGTACTAAAGGCATGGCCAGAGGGCATGCCCATGCCCCTGGCCCTCTGGGCTCTGATCCCTAGGGCATTGGTGTTACCACCCTGGGCTAGCACACAACAGTCACTTCCCACAGCAAAGATCAAAGCAAAATCAGAAAACTCAAGACTTGTGTAAAAGGGTGCAGTCTGGTCTGGTGGACCTTCACACAAGGAAGGTAAGCAAGCGCTGGGGTTCAGTCCTTTCCTCTACCCACTTCTCATGCACATGGGCACACAGCCTTTCTTAGGTTTATTTCCTTATGTTCTGCTAAACACTTCTGTTTTCTCCATGTTATGGTGTGTTGGTAATATGCAGATGGATTCTACCTTTGATCCAAGCCAACTGGCACCTGCTTTAGCCCTGGCCCCAGACAATGTCTTCACCAGGCTTTGCTGGGCAGCAGCTGTGCAGGCAAAGACATACAGCACACTTTGTACCTGATGAACATTCACAGGTCAGTGAGTCTGGGTTTGCAAAACAATAATGTTTTTGTCTTGTAATACCTTTAAAGGGTTGAAACTACCCTTCTCTTCCAGCACATGCCTGCTTTCCTTTCTTTCATGCAAAGACAAATCACTGATGGAGGGATATCATGCGTGGCACAACTGAAGGGCTGGAAGCTTAGGATAAAGCTGTCGGATGGAGACATGAATAAGTGGATGGAAAAGAAAGACAGACGGTGACTTCTAAAAAGGTATCAGTTGTGGATGGAAAATTAATTTCTCTATTAGTGACAAATGGAGAAAGTTGTGTTTGCTCCCAGCTGTTGTTTCCACACTTCTTCAAATTATACGAAATGCCAAATCAGTTGTGTGCTATGCTCTGCATTAACAGGTCGCTGGAAACTATAGTAGTTTCTTTGTTTATTTCTATTTTGATAACTAATTGCATTTGCACAGGAACTTTAATAAATCCAGTCTTGTTAGCTATAGAAATATACCTTCAGTATCTGATGAGAGTGTCCATAGCATTGTGGGTTCTGGTTTGTTTGGGGGTTTTTTGGCAAACTTCAGATAAAATACCTGGTTTTGGTAAACACCATGTAGGTTGACAGTTGTAATCACATTAGAGCACTGGTCGCAGCATATGAATGGTTAAGATGCAACCTTAG
This sequence comes from Clamator glandarius, assembly GCA_033459285.1. NCBI lineage: Eukaryota > Metazoa > Chordata > Aves > Cuculiformes > Cuculidae > Clamator > Clamator glandarius. The sequence continues at coordinate 1,352,311 of JAUNZM010000072.1, read as the reverse complement.
ATCTGACTTTAAATCTTCCTATTTTTCTGCATATATGAAAAGTAGTGAATTCAGCACTGCACGTACCTACTCATCAAATCTGCCTCCAGCATCTGTATTTCATTTTTGGTACAATAAAAAATTCTGGAAATTCCCACAGGCTAACTTTGACAGCAAGATTTGTGAAGAAGAGGTGCAGATGTATGTTGCAGATTCTACGTCTTTCTAGTCTTACCCAAGACAAGGTACCTTTCATTCAATAGATATATAGAGAGAAGGTGAGAGGAATGGTTCCTGTGCTTGGGAACATCTAGAATATATTAGAATTTAGTAGTCAGTCAGTAACTTCTGCCCTATTTTTTATGAAGTCCAAGGAAGAAGGATCCCTATGCAGGAGAAAAAGTTTCCTTATCATGGTCTGAATCTTGATGGGTATGTGATTATGTAGTGCTATCTTCTTGATGTGCTTAGCAGTGATGAAAACTAAAATGTAGAAAAATAGATTACTCAGTGCTGTCAACTGGATATTTCCAGAGCTGAATGTAAAACATCACTTGTATGCTTCCCCAAACTTAAAAAACCCCTCCAACCCAGCATTGTACTCCAGTTTGGCATTTATGAACTTCTATAGATCAGAAAGTTAACGTCTCACAGTTTCAGTATGGTGGACTTAATTTTTGTATTGAAACAGGGTTGCATGTGGGACAAGGCTAGAAAGACTTACTCATATCATATCTTAGTCCTCACTCAACAAAAAATGCTATCTCAAACTCAGAAAAAAATAGAGCAGCGTACTCCAGTTGGGCATTTATGAAACTTTATAGCTCAGAAAGATGATGAATTTTGGTATGATGGACTTAATTTTTGTTTTAAGTTAGAATTGTACATTAGGTTTAGGACAATACTGGTCTTATTTATATGAAGAGTAGGACTCATGCTTCTAGAGTAGGAACCTGAGGCTTCCTATGAAGTCTTAGGACAAGGCTGACTGGTATGAAAGGTATTCAGTCTTATGATTTAATCTGTTTGCTTTCAGTGGTCATGTTAGATGTTGATTTTCCATACAGGTGAGGTGAGAAGCTGTCTAGATGACAGAGTGCTCAAACAACAAATTTAAGTAGCACAGAGCAAAAGACAGCTTGTGGGTCTTATTTCAGTGGCTACAGTGCATAGATAATGATAACTTCCACATGTTCTGGTTGTCCAAAATTTGGACAACAATCTACTTATTCCCAAAATTGTCACCCAACTGCCTATTTGGCTGCAGGAATGGTTTCACTGCTAGCAACTCTAGTCTCTGTTGCTCAGTGAATTCACCCAGCGAGGAGGTTTGTGAAGGCAGACTATGCTCCCATCCTTTCTGTTTCTGGAGTCATTGGATTCTGCCACTAAACAAAGGCAGAATTTCTTTTCTCTTGAAATTATTTTTCTTTTAAACTTTTTTACATTGTTCTTCTTATTGTAATAAAGAATCACCAAAACAGGAGTTGCCCAGAATCTCCTTTTTATTGTAAACTTATTTTAATTTGACTTTTATTTTCATGTATCTTACTGCTAGTCACTCTGAAGGCAAACTGGTTTACAGATGGAACAATTCTGAAAGTTTGTTGCAACTCTAGTGGCTGTGTTGTCCAACTTTTCTTTTGCTCTCTTGTGTTGAATTTTAAATTGTTTCTTTATACTTTTTGCTGTTCTTTGAACTGTTTAGACACACGTTTCCTGCTGGAGCAAAGAGGTCTATTTCCCTTCAACAGAGAGATTTAGGACATTTATGAACTAGTTAAAATGAGCAACATAGAAGGATGTTGCTGTTGATGTTGTTTAGACATCAACAAACCTTATGCCAAGCATTCTCATTAGATTATTACTGCTGCATGACGTTAACGAGGTATTATACTAGCTGAATGGCATGGTTATAGAAATAGATATGAAAAGATCTCTTTTCTGTCTGAGCTCATGTGGTTGGATAATATGTTGATTGATTAGGATTTTATGATATTTTCTAGCTTCCCAGGATGAGCACATGCAGCCATTCATCTAGGTCAAATGAAGGTCAGGAGATGTCTTACTGGCTTTGGCTAATGAAGGGTAAATATGAATGGGTTTGTTCGTGGTTGAAGCACAAGAAGAGCTATTTTTATTGATTAAATTCCTAACTCTCCTTCCTGTGGAAATATTAACAAAAAATTGTCCAAGAAATGTGCATAAACAAAAAGTTCCTTGGACTCCACACGTTGGTGCCCAGCAGACACTGGGGGACAGGGTGGGGGGAAAGTGTTCTGAAACAGCTAGGCTCTAGCTCCCAGCTGAGTTGTGGATAGTTTGAAAGCACTTGGCCTCTTTGCTTCAGGCAGACTTTTGAGGGTTTGCAGTTTTTCTCAACCAGAGATGGCGACACACCTTGGTTTGAACAAGGAGGAAAGCATCTCTCCTTGAATTGCTGGCAGAGTCTTTCAGGACTGGAGATCCAGAAGTTCTCTTGGGTGTGACAGAAATGCATCAAACTCATCATGCTTTCACTTGAATGTTTAAGGCTCAAAAACAAAATAGTGCTAGCTGCTGAAAACCCTTTTTTATCTGAGAACATTTATTCAAAGGCTCTGATCATTAAGAGTCACCCACAGAGACTTCTCTCTTTCTCTTAAGTACTAGTATAGTGTTAGCCTCTATTCCTATACAGCTGTTCTGTTTGTCCTGAGTGGCACAGAAACACGAGCAAGAGCAGAAGCAAGAGGTCTAACCAGGGAGCTATGGTCTAAATCCCATGGGAGACAAGTCAGAATGAAGGGCTTGAACTTGTGAATTTACATCTTGCCCCCTAGGTGGCAGAATTTGATTTCTTTTGAATCTCTTATTATTTTGTGTTCCTAGTAGGAGTGTAAGTAAAACTTTATTAATAATTATCATTTGTATGCATAAACGTTCTGTTAGGAGTTGTTTCTTTTCATCTGTATTATTACCGTCATTAACACACAGACAATCTCATTTACTTAGCAACGTTAACTTGCTTTTTGCCTGCTCATTGAATTCAGGTATGCTGAAAGAAACTACAGTACACTGTTTTGTAAAAAATTATTCTGGGAGCAGACACCTCATAGATGAACCTGTGGCACTCATTGCCATGCTTAGGTTGGCACTGGTTCTGTCTTAGCTTTATGATTTTGTAGCTGGTCATGAAGCAGTTGCTTCTTTTTCTAAACCCTAAACGTTTATAGAAGCAGCACAGGTTTCTGGACAGAGCATTCTTAGCTGGATAACCTCAGGGGAAAAAAAAGACATTTTCTTCTGTGACTGACTCTCACCTTTACTTTGAGGAAAATTTGACTTTTTTAAGTATATTTTTGTCAACTGGTGTGAAATTATATAAGATTCTGGCACAGTTGTTTTATTTTATCTTTTAAGCAGATCTGAATTCTTCCTGACATTAGATGCAAAACCATTTAGAGTTGACCTGAAACGATTCCCACTTAAGCTAATCTCTTCCAGCTTCCCCAGTGACAGAGGGCAAAGAGGCTGAAAAGTCCTACCACAAGGCTTTCTTGAACACAGAACAGGGCTGGGACCGAGATGTTCAACTTGGCTAGTAATAGTCTGATGTTATTGTAGGTTCCATGGGATATTGCAGCAAGCCTCAAACCACTGCCCTGGGTTTCCTGGAAGTCCTTTTTCTTATCTGCAAGTCCCCTTCATATATTTTGGATACCCAGCAAGCTGTAGATGTCCTTAAAGGGACACCTGAAGTGAACCCTCAATCTTCATCACTGTTTGAAAAGCATATGTCAAAATGAGGAGTGGGTCCTTTAGGAAGCTTTGAGGCTCCTTTACAATAGATAACTGCATGCAAACTCTTATCTTCTGGTAAGCATTGGGAAACTCCAAGTAGCTTGTTTATCTCTGAGGATTTCTAAAAATCAGCTTTGTATTTACATGGGATGCAGAACTTCCCCAGGATTTTTTTTAATGGTGTAGGTGGTGTTCTGTGAATTTATGGATATACTTGTCCCACAATGTTCGTGCCTTCCCTAACCTTGTTCTAGGAGACACTAATGCATCTAAAATGCACAAAGCAACAGTGAAATTAGTATGAATGGGAAGCCATGTAAATAATTATGTTTATCTAATAAGAACCATAAAGTTATAGAATTGTTTAGGTTGGAAAAGTCTCTTAAGATCATTAAGCCCAACTGTAAACCTAACATTGCCAAGTTCACCAGGAAACCATGTCCCTAAGCACCACATCTACACATCTCCTAAATTCTTCCAGGGATGGTGACTCAACCACCTCCCTGAGCAGTCGCTGCCAGTGCCAGATGACCCTTTCTGTAAAATTTTTTTTCCTGATGTCCACCCTGAAGTTCCCCTGGTGGAGCTTGAGGCCATTACCCCTTGTCCTGTCCCCTGTCACTTGGGAGAAGAGGCCAGCTCCATCCTCCCTATAACCTCCTTTCAAGTAGTTGTAGAGAGCAATAAGGTCTCCCCTCAGCCTCCTCTTCTCAAGACTAGACAACCCCAGGTACCTCAGCTGCTCCTCCTAAGACTTGTTCTCCAGCCCCCTCACCTGCTTTGAAACTCTAAGAAGATAGTTTCACCAAGAGAATGCAAGGGGCAATACACAGTTTATGGCAATTTTTGTGCCTGGAAGTTAGGCAGTTTTGCAACCGTAACCAAAGTTTAAAACTTCACTATATATATTATTACTGGTTGTGAGCTAGGTAATACTCATGTCAAAGTCAAATAGAAGGCAACAAGCAAATCATCTGCCTGGATCACCAAGGCAAAGATTTCCAAACTCTGGCCATAAATGTCTGTAAACTCTTAATAGCAACTGTTATCATCTGATAGAGCTTAAAGAGAGGAAAAGTCCGCATATTTTGGGGACTTCTTCCAGAAGAATAAGAATGCCCTTTACTTAAACAGTCAGAAGAAGAAAAGGAGATTTTGAATTCTGAAAAGAAAACCAAACATATTGGCTCATGGAAGGGAAAGAAACATTTGTTGCCCTCTAACAAACGTTACCTTTAACCTCCGGCATGTACCAGTAAGCCAGAAAACACATATGAAGCATAATGTGCTAGAATGGGGATCTTACACACAAATTTTTTATTGAATACCAGCAAAAATTTGTTCCCTGTGATGAAATAAACACTAAACTGGGATCCACAGAGGTTCTAGGAAGAACACTCTTCAAGATGTTCACAATTCAGCCCTCACAGCCCTAACTAACCTGATCTGTAGCGCCCTTGGAGCAGAAAGTCGTACTAGAGGCCTCGAGAGGTCCTTTCCACTTCCATTATTCTGTAATTTGTGATAGCAAGAGGCTAGTGCATTTGTCACCAGCACCTGCACTACTCAAAATCTGATGTTATCAGAATACTAGAAGTATTCTGACAGACCTGACTACTCATGAGAAAGCATCTAAGTTATCTGGAGGGTTGCACGTCTCTTGGATTCAGACTTCATAAAAAAGTGCAAACTTCATAAAATGAGTTCTTAGTTCCAACAGTCAACCACTAGGGAGTGATAAGTTTCTTCAGAGGAGTCAGTACATACTTAGAGGCTCAGGAAAGTCTTTAGAAACGGCAGGTCCAGGGAGCTCCCAGGAGCAGGAGATGTCCCATTGCAGGTGACCTGCTCTTCGGGGCCATGAGGCTGTCAGAATAACAAAGGAGCCAGCCACGAGCACCTCTGTTGTGCTCACCCAGCTGTAGCCAACACCCGTGTAGCTGCAACACCTTCAGCAGTGCTGGCTTCCCAAGAGCAGCCAAACCTGAGTTGCTAAAGGAAAAAAACATTTTTTTAGGTTAATTGTGCAGGGCCACTGAAGCCAATCCTGACAGCCAGCAGCTGGAGCAGAGGGCCAGTCTCCATTACAACCTTTCCCTGTTCACTGTCACTCTGCAAGTCGTCTTGGTCACCTACCAGTGCCACAATGGGCCTGAGGGCTGTGGTGTGTGTCGCACAGAGAAGCCCTGAGTCCCATGGCGATTCCTCAGCAGCTGGCTCTGACAGCTGCCTGATGCCAATGCTGCAAGGCAGGCACAGGGGCCAGGCACTACCTGCAGCCAGGGGCACCCTCCCTGCCCCTCATGGCCCACAGCAGCCAGCCTCAGGGCAGCATAAGGGGAAACATGGTCCTCGTCTCTCATGGTGAAGTCTCAGGAGAGCAGCTGGGCTCGATGGCACAGCTACAAGCTGGTCTGCATCCATGTTCACCCACTACAGTCAACGCTCATGCCTGCAACAGGGAGGGATAACATCCTTTCATTGACCTGTATGCAAGAATTCGAGTTAGGACTTCCAAAACCAGGCAGCTTCAGTCTAGAGCTTCAGACCAGGATGGATTTCAGCAGGGGTTTTCCAGCCTCCTGCTCCCTTGGCTTCCTCCCAGGAAAACGCATGGCCATCCAAACCTCTGGAAGGTCAATCACTTCTCTTCACATCCCTCCAGTGCTTCAGGAGTAGAGAGCATATTTGTGTGTCTCCTTTTGTCCCCGTCCCAGCCTTTCACAGTGCCAGAGCCCATGTTTTCCTGGGCTCACACACATGATGCCCTGCTGGCTCTCTCTGCATGCTAGGGCATGCTCTGCCCTACGCGCAATAGCAGGGCCGCTGAAAAGCCTCCTGGCAAGGAACTGTGCATATCTGCATCTGGTTTAGTCACTTCAAAACAATCCAGTTAGTAAGAGAGAGAGGAGGGAGGAAGGCTGTAACCCAGGTGGAGATTGCACATGGAAATAGTGATGAGATGACAGTGTTCTCTGAGAAATATTAGAACAACCGGAGGAGCAATAAAACACAGCAGTTTCCATCCACACAGCTGTATCCCATGGACAAAGAAAAGGCAAGGATCTTACTGGAAGTCACATCTGATTCATATCTATCTGGCCTGAATCAGCTCTAATGCTGAGGAGAGACAAGCTGAACCTTGCCCAATAAAATGAAAGGAAAATGCATGAAGGAGAGTTCAGCCGAGGCAGCTGCTGAGCCTGGGCAGGCAGCCCTGCCCCAGCAACAGGAGCAGCGAAGAGCCACCTGTGCCCACCACCTCCTCTTCCCCCTGCCCAGGACACGATCTGAGAGCTGTATGCTGTTGGCTCTTGGGCTGCAGCTAGTGCCTCTGCTCTCCCAGGCTAAAAAATGAGAAACGATAATGATTCAGCCAGGTTCTTGTGTTTTGAGGTATCCAACAAAGCCAACGTTAGCTGCAATCTGCAAAGCACCCCACCTCTTACGCTGTTCTGGAGCAAGTGGGTTTTGCAGATAGAAATCTCATCTAATTAGCTGCCAGTTATCCTGTGAGTCAGCACAGGCAACTATTCTCTAACTGAATGGAAGCCAAAAAAACTCTGTGAAGCCATGTTTCTAGCCATACTCTTGGGGTTAGTAGCCAGAAAACCTGAGTGCACTAGGAAAAACAGTGAGCACGTCCTCAGTGTTACTTGTTCCTCTTGTTACTTGTGAGGGTTTCTAATATGTAGCTGTAATGAGGAAAAATTGAAATTCAGAGTTGGAGTCTTTGCATTTATTCCCAGGCTGGCTGTGATCATCAGTTCAACACCACGTCCATAGAGCCAGGATTCTGAATTCTAGCACAGCCAAGGCGCTCAGCAGAGACCATCACCCTGGTCGCCACCTTCTTATCAAGCTGCTTTCCCTGCGGGCAGGAGGTACCTCAGGATCCCAGCACGTGCCAGGTGGCACACATGCCACTGCTGCAGGGGTGGCGGGGCCAAGAGGGTTTGGCCGCTGCCACTATGACTGGAAGAATTGCAAATAACGGGCTCCCTCCATCCCAACAAGTTCCTGGCCAAGCTGTGGCAGCTGGTGAACAGCCTGAGCGTCATCTTCATGTATTGGGATGCTCACGGTGAGGGACTGCTCATCAACCGGCCACTCTTCAAGCGTGAGCTGCCAGGCACAGGGCTGGCTGTCAGTGGGAAGGCTGGCGCCAAGCAGCATCTTCCAGACCAAGAGCTTCCCCAGCTTCAGCTGACAGCTCAACTTCTACAGCTTTCACAAGATGGGGCTGGGGCTGGCAGGCAATTGCAATGGGATGGCTCTGTTGGGCTCCTGCACCACTTCAGCACCCTCATTTTTGGCACAGTTACCCCAACCTCCTTGTCCATCTGAAGCATCTGATGAAAACCAACAAAGCACAGCTGGCAGCCGGCCTGGAGATTCCCAACTGCCCACCCAATCACTTCCACCAGCTGCTTGGCATGGCACAGAGTGATGAAGCACTGCTGCCACCCTCACTGCTCAGCAAGGCGAAGAGCTGGTGAGGTGAGGTGAGCCACGTGGGGCTGCGGTGCGTTTGAGAAGCCCTGAGTAGCACAATGTTTGAAAATGGGACTTCCTGGAGGGAGGAGGGTTCCCTGCCCTTGCTGGTGGTCCTGGAATTCACCCAGCATAGGAAAAAACATGGGCATTCTCAGTGTAACTGTCAGCACCAAAACTTCTAACATATATGGAGTTATGATAGTGTAAGAGTAAATACCATTTCATGAAATAATAAGTGACTTAAAAAAGAATAAGGGGAATATCAGGGAAATAACAAAATGGCAAAGTTTGGGATATTTTAGTCTAAACTGAACTAGCTGAGGATTGGAAAAATTCCCTTTGAATTTTTTTCCTTGACAAGTGAAATGATTTGTCTCAAAGTACTTTCAAAGCCATTTGGAGGAGTGTGACATTGCTGTCTTGTGCTGTCTGCACTGGAGTTTGGTGGAGTCTTGCTTTAAGATTTCTTCCCCCTCCGCCCCATCTTGCCTGATTACTGTTTGGTTTTGTAAGTTGCATTTTGATTTGTAGCCCATTTCTAAATACTGATAACCTGTTGCTGCAGCTGTTAGGAGCTGATGTGCTGCAGACAGCTGCATTTGACCTGCATAGATGTGCCACTGCAGTTGTTCCTGTATGTTTGGTGGCAGAATACAGTCCAACCTGCCCCACTGGTTCCTTTTCACACAGTTTTAAGGACACAGAGAAAAATTACTCCACTTAGGAGAAGGGGCTTTTTGTGGTTTGTTTGGCCTTACAGAAGGCTGAACAAATCATTTACTGACAACTGATAATTTTGTGGGGACCTTCTAAGGTTTTAAAACCTGTGATAGTTGGCACACCACCTCCCGTGGGGACAGCTAGGAAATGGTATGCTCAATTGGAACATTACAACAATATATATAAAATAGAGGAGGGCAGCTCCAAACTGCTTTGAATACAGGAAGAATCCTTCATGTCCCCAAACAAAGACATTCTTCCATCACACATCAAGGAAGCCCCTATGTTTAATTCAGATTTTAGAACTATCTGGCTTACAGGCACATCTTCCCATAGGGAAGGAAATTTATGGAAAGACCCGGCAGTGGCTCTACATATAAACTCAGGAGAGCAGGTTGTAATGGAAAGAGAGGGCAGCACTCAGGTTGATGAGCTGATGTCATTCTGGAGTATAATCAGCAGAGAAGCAAACCATACTGATCCTAGCTGGGGTTGTTTAGCCTGGAGAAAAGGAGGCTGAAGGGAGACCTCATTGCTCTCTATAACTACCTGAGGGGAGGTTGTGGAGAGGAGGGAGCTGGCCTCTTCTCCCAAGTGACAGGGGACAGGACGAGAGGAAATGGCCTCAAGCTCCGCCAGAGGAGGTTTAGACTGGACATTAGGAAAAAAATTTTCATGGAAAGGGTCATTGGGCACTGGAACAGACTGTCCAGGGAGGTGGTTGATTCATCTTCCCTGGAGGTGCTTAAGGGATGGGTGGACGAGGTGCTAAGGGGCACGGTTTAGTGTTTGATAGGAATGGTTGGACTCTATGATCCAGTGGTTCTTTTCCAACCTAGTGATTCTGTATATATATTTTTATTGATTCCTATGTAGTATTTAAAGGCTGCGTGGAACGGCTTCCCTTCTGGGAACAAAACCAGTGGAAGGTGAACTGGATACCTATTTGGCAGAAAGAAATGTGTGAGGAAATCCTAAAGGCTGCTAAACAGAGACGTATAGTGGTGGGGTGGGTGGCTGCCCATCAAGGAGGAGACCATCCAGTCCACATCTTAAATAATCAGGTAGATTCACTCAGCCGCCTAGCCATTCCGGCTGGGGAAAAGGAGGAGGAAAAATGGGAACAATTATTAGAGTGGCTCAAGCACGTTGGTAAATCAGCTAGTTATGGGTTAGCTTCTGAAGTAATTTCTGCATAACTTTGGAGAGCAGAAGACCATTTAGGAGGTTAGACAAACTCTGAGCCATTTTTACGTAATAAACCCAATTCTATTAAGACTAGTACAGGAACAACTAGCAAAAATTAAAGAGGGAAGAAAAAAAACCAAGAAAGGACACCCTCAAACCCCATTGATCACAGCCCACATTCCCAGCACCTCCAACTCACTCTCCTAGAGTTACCTCCTGCTCTCTATTCTAGGTATTCCCCATGTTCCCCCTTTCTACACTCTCCCATCCACAGTCTTCCTCTACATCCCATCTCTATACGGCAAATCCCCCTCACCACCTAAACTCCCCTCATTCCCAGGTACATCTTGGCTTCTTCCTCTGACGACCTTTGCCCACATCCCCTCACGCCCCTGATCGCTGCCATCCTCCACCCACCACTTCCTCACATGCCCCCCACCCTACCTTGCCCCTTTTCCCACAAATACCCTCCCAAACAGCCTCAAAGACCCCCCCCAAGCCTCCACCTCCCAGGAGCTGCTTCCTCCTCTGCCTCTCTGCCCTTGATGCCTCTACCCACCCCTATGAGCTCCTGGAGCCTCACATGGGCAGTCTCCAGCTTGCCCTCTTCTACCTCCATAGAATCACAGGATAGTTTGGATTGGAAGGGACCTTGAAGATCATCCAGTTCCAATCCCCCTGCCATGGGCAGGGACACCTCCCACCAGCCCAGGCTGCCCAAGGCCCCATCCAGCCAGGCCTTGAACACCTCCAGGGATAGGGTAGCCACAGCTTCCCTGGGCAACCTGTGTCAGTGCCTCACCTCTCTCCTAGTGAAGAAATTCTCCTTATGTCTAGTATAAATCTGTCCCTCTGTGATTTAACACCATTCCCCCTCAGCCTATCACTGAAAGCCTTTATAAACTGCCCCTCCTCAGCTTTCTTGTAGCCCCTTCAGGTACTGGAAGGTCACTATAAGTTCTCAGAGCCTTCTCTTCTCCAAGCTGAACAACCCCAACTCTCTCAGCCTGTCCTCCTATGGGAGGTGCTCCAGCCTTCTGATCATCCTTGTAGCCCTCCTCTAGACCCATTCCAACAGCCCCATATCCTTCTTATGTTGAGGATTCCAGACATGGACACAATAATCCCAGTGAGGTCTCACAAGGGAGGAACTACAATCCTGTTGGCTTGACCTCAGTACCAGGAAAGGTTATGGAGCGGTTCATCTTGAGTGCAGTCACGAGGCATTGTCAGCCTCCAAAGGGGGAGGGGGTTGCTGGCAACCTTTAGGCTGGGCAGGTAAACTGTTATGTGTTACCTTTCCATACTTCAGGCTTATGTAAAGCAGCTGTCGCTTGCCTTTGCAGTACAAATCTCCCTGCCTAGGTCTGTGGTGGTGGATGGGTCTATATTTTTTAGAGAAAAACGGAAGCATGGGCTAAGGAGCTGGACTCGGTCACCTTACTGGTTTTCTTGCCTTCCATGAATATGTCCATGTGGTGAGTTTGGAAAAGAATTTCTTTTCATGCTTACAAAAGTTGGCTTTGAAATGTCAAGGCTGGAAGTACTTTTCCTTAGCATTAAAATCACCACCAAGCCATCCAGAACTGGCTGGGCCATGGCATTTTGTAGGAGATTTTTAGGACTTTAAAGGCAGACCCACATTGACATATCTCCTAGCCAGCACCGCACACTGAACAACATGCAACAACCTTTGAGCTGCACGTCAGTATTGTTTGCTTACTTAATTTTAAAATGACCACATCCACATAATTGGAGGAGTTGCCACATCACGATGCTCTGGAAGTGTCCTTTGGCACTTGATTTATAACAGCTAAATTGCAATAGAGTCAGTGGCCAGCTGGCCACCAAAGCAGGAAACTGAATGACAATGAGAATAGGGCTTCATGGAGCTGGAGCATCTGACGGTGCTAGAAACTGTGAGGACAGATCAGCCTTCAGATTATTAACCATGGAGAGGGCTCTAGGTGGTTGTTCAGCTGTCTGCCAGCAGTGCTGGCCACAGGAGCAAATAGCATATGGATTCATAGCTTCTTCTCACACAAACGTGTCCACTGAGATTATGACTTTTGCTGGAGATGGAAGGAAAGATTGATGCTATTTTAGAGAACTGGCATCTCTGCCAGTTTCAGAAGAATGAGAAACAGCCATCCTTGGACAGATCTCTAGGAGAAAAGCAATGTTTGGGAATTTCCCAGCACCCAGTAGCAGAAGTGATTGATGCAAGCCATGAGATTATAGGGTTGGTAAATGTGAAATATTATTTGGGCTGTCTACCCGCCCAGGCTGTGAGGGGTGCTTGTGATTAACAGCACTGTCATTCTATGTGTGCCAGGAGAATGGCAGGCGCTTTGCAGACATAAGGACTAGATCACAGACACGGGAAGAAAGCTGAGGCCAAGAAGCACAGAAAGGAGGGGCTGTGGCACTCTTCATGTTGATTAGATTCAGCAAGGAAGGTCACTTCTAGACTATCAAAGGAGTGTTTGAATGCTTCTCCAGGAAAAGTGCTACCCCCACCACCCCACAACACTTTGTCCAAGTTGTCCTTAGTGGTTTCCTGCCAAAAACACCTGCCAACAATACTGACTGTCAATAACTTATCCCTGTGTTCTCAAGTGTTGTGCTGATTCCTAATACAGCAGAAACCATTGAAGCAGTGCTCTGCAAGCTTTAAGGTTTTGGCAACAATAGCTTTTTATTCTTACACGGTGACAGTGATGCAGATTGCATGAGGAAACCAAGGCTATGGTGTACTGAGTAGTGTAAATGGATGTTTTTGAGTGTAACATTAGGGAACAGTGGTAGGAAAATCAACTGAATGGTACCAAGGGAGAAATGAACTGAGCTATAATGAAGGATTGTCCCTTCCAGAGTTCACAGTCGTGAACAGACACTTCAACAGTTTCCACATGTTAACATCAGTGCCAGTGAGGCACAGCTCTATGCAGAGTTTACATTCTGGAAACAGAGCTGCAAATTCACACTACATAGACTAGGTATGGCTCTGGCAACAGGAGCTGTGAGAACAAGCCCTCTCCTTCTCTGGGAGATGGGCGCCTGCCATTTTCACAGGTCATCAGGGCAGAAAAATGGAGTCTTACAGCACACAGGAATTAAAAAAAACCTGTTCTCTATGCTTCTAGCATGGCTGTGTAATAAACATCCTGCCTCAGTGAGGGGAATGCAGCAAGATGAAAAGCAGCAGATACAGAGGAAGATTCTGTGATTGCAACAACCTCCACCCTTCAGGACCAGGAGAGGCAATCAAACCTACCAGCCAGGGTTTGCATCAGTCAGCTGGAGGTGTAGGTGGCCGATTTTACACAACATAGTGTAGTTTTTTCACTGAGCAGCCATATCAGAAGCTCTAAACAGTGCTACCTACTTTCACTGCCTCGAATAAATGGTCTGTGAATGGCTCCATTCCCATTTTGCAGAGTGAAAAATGCTGTTAGAGCTCAGCCAGTCCATCACATTTTAAAGTAACATTTGGTCAAATTATTGTGTGGCCACAAGTAAAGGCAGTGGGTAGCTAATCTTCTAGTGGATCATATTCTGTTGAGCAAGGAAATTATTTCGCTTTCTGCACCACTTGTAACTTTGTTCTTTGTATTCACAGCTCCATGCTACTCTAAACACTGCAGCAGAGGTGGCTGAAGATGGAAAATTCTTCACTTTTTTGGCCCCAACCTTTTGAGTACTGGGCAAGGGTTCTGACATCCTCATACCAAAGACCTCTGCATGGACACAAGCCCTTTAGTGATGAATGCTGGAGTCTTCAGAGACTTGGCTTGTGAGGATCAGTCACGGGGTTATGTTAATTTTGGGTCTTGCCTCATGTGCCTGTGCTGAAATTCTCATTTCTGCTCAGCATCTGAACACATTGGTGAAATAAATTTTCCAACAATTCCAACTTTGCTATTTAAACTGGTGCAACCTTTTGTGGCCATGGGTTGTCAGGCCTTAAAAAGAGCACATGTGTACACTGGAAGAGGAAGGCTGTAAATGAGCCAGGACTGTGACCCAGACACTCCATATTTTGTGCCTCCTGTAGAGGCCAAGCAGCTCAGCATCCCCAGGAGCCCAGCATTCCTGCAGCTCCTAAGATGTCAGTGATGTCTTAGATAGCAATCAGAGAATTGCAGATCCCAAAGGGCCTGAACTCATGGCTTAGCAAGTAAGCATAGGAGGAACCAATTTTTGTAGTGTACTAGCAAGTTTTATTGAATCAAATCACAGCAGGTGTATTTGCATCTACATTTCTGTCTCCTGGCAATACCACAACATCCAACAAGAGAGATACTTGTGTCCTTCACCAGCTGCTTTCTCATCCCTATTTAAAAAATACATGTGAGCAGTAAAACAATGGTAGAACAGTATGGTGTGTGATTAAAAAGCAAGTAATTTATTCCTTTATCTATTCAATCTTCACCTTTATGCCTGGGACCTGCTGACTTACATTATATTTGAAGCACACAATTGGCACGGTGTGAAGGCATCATCCCTTCTCTGGAAAGCATCTCTTGGAAACTCTGTCTCTTGCCAGCCTACCAAAGACATGCTTTCACATTTTTTGTGAAGGACAAAATGACTCATTTTGGAACACAGGAGCAAAATTTTAATATACATTTTCATACTTTTATTATCTAGCCTTTTCTACAAAGAACTTTTGGATGATTGCACACCAGCACAGATGCAGCCTCCTGGTAGTCATGGGATACATCAGTTCTCTGTGCTGCAGTAGCTGGGATTTTTAAACCCTGGCTGGAGGGTTTTTAACAATAGTCTGCAGATGATTTAGTGAACAGTATTAAATAGCATTTTACAGCCTGAAATTTGGTAAGAGGTGCTGAAATTAAGAGGGACTTTGAAACCCACTGTACAGATTTGCTGACTGAGGAAATCATACTCTAGTCTCTGTGGCAAAGTTATTTACATTGGGTGAGTCTTTATATATAGCCCATCACTGCAGAGCTGCTTTTAGGGTCAGAACTGTCTTCTGTCTTCTACTCGTTATCCACAAGAAGGATGTTGAGGCTCTGGAGCGAGTCCGGAGAAAAGCAACGAAGCTGGTGAAAGGGCTGGAGAACAAGTCTTACGAGGACCAGCTGAGAGAGCTGGGGTTGTTTAGCCTGGAGAAGAGGAGTCTGGGGGGAGACCTTATTGTTCTCTACAACTGCCTGAAAGGAGGTTGTAGAGAGGAGGTAGCTGGCCTGTTTTCCCAAGTGACAAGTGATAGGAGAAGGGGGAATGGCCTCAAGCTGTGCCAGGGAAGGTTCAGGCTTGACATCAGAAAAATATTTTTCACGGAAAAGGTCATTGGGCACTGGAACAGGCTGCCTAGGGAGGTGGTTGAGTCACCTTCCCTGGAGGTGTTTAAGGGACAGGTGGATGAGGTGCTCAGGGACATGATTTAGTGATTGATAGGAATGGTTGGACTCAATGATCCAGTGAGTCTTTTCCAACCTAGTGATTCTGTGATTCTATAAAGGTGCTTGACATATCAGTTGTGGAAGACCTCATATGTCTGTGCCACCCCTAATCTGGTCCCAAGTGACAATTCAGCTTTGTGCTTTGAGTGGTAGAGAAGAATGCCACCTGGCCCTGGTGCTGTCTGTGCAGTTTGGGTTTTGTCACTGCTCTGAGCTGTTGCTTGAGGGGCAAGACTTGTGTGTGTCTTGTGAAATAGTTTTAACCTCCAAACCACTGTCAGCACAATGCAGGAGGTCATTGTGCAAGAGGGCCAACTTGCCTTTACTTTCATTTAGTGGTGTGAGTCAAGGCTGCCCAGACAACCTCCCTTTGCTTTTGATATTCCAAAATGGATATTTGGACCAGAAAGAGAGGGTTTAACCAGACATCGCGATGAAACTTTGCAAAAATTTCCTTGTTGTCGTGTACTATCATCATCGTGGCTGTGCTAGAACAAGTGGCAGATGCTTCCCGTATGTTAAACGTCTCTCTCTTTCTATAGGGGAGCAAATTTCAGCAGAGCTGTCAGTAGAACAGTGAGGTATGTAGCAAGAATTTTCTCCAACACTGCATCCGTGCAGTTAGGCTGAAAAGATCCAGACCTAGTGCCCCCCCTAATCTAATCCAGAACATTTGATAATCAAGTAACATCCCTCTTGGGGTCACCACTTCTCTTTATTTCTCACTGGCTTTGTAATGAAAAGGAGAAGGAGATGCAGTTATTGATTAGGGATTGATCTGTTGTAGCAAACCCTCCAGCACTGCTTATCCTTTATATGGGCCAAAAGTAGTAAAGTTCATGAGCACGTATAAGAGAATAAGTCTAGGAATATGGTATTGGCAGCTTGCGGATCCCTTGTCTCTTCTCCCATCTCTTGCCACTCCTTCAGGGGTCTTGCCAGGACATTTGAGCTATTCACACGTAGAGGTAGGACCTGAGTCTTTCTAAGAATAATGCATTTGTTATCCGTGAACACGTTTTTCTGTGACTCATGTGCATAAGGTGTTGCTATAACAGCTCTTGAAACTTTACTCAGGTAAATTAAAAAGCCCCATATCCTGATGGCTAAGCTTCATGTCGAGGGGTCATGGAAGTGGCCCCTTAAAACACTCTGCCATTTCCCTTCCTTTTCCAACCTTTTCCATCTTCTTCACAATTCCATCTACTTCATCTCCTTGCCATAAGCTGTGACAATGTCTGTGTGACACTTGTAGGAGATGCACCATGCAGATGCCCACATGGCTTTCAGAGCTGGTACATCTGCCCTGCTCCATCTTGCAGCAATCCTACCAGAGGTTCCCCACCTCCATCTCCTAGTAGACTCCAGCACAGGATCTATGCCAACAATTCTCACAGCAAAGATAGGGAGGAAGGTAGTAGAGCACTTCCACTTGTACTTTTGAAGCCTATGAAGGAATACAAAACTATTAAGAAATATAATTTATTTAGCTCAGAACCCCACTGAGAGACTTCCAGCAGGGATGAGGGTGTATTGAGACAGATATTGACATCCACAAATATAGAAAAGGCCGTATTCTGCCCTCACAAGCTCATGCTCTGTGATTGATACAGCACAACTGGGTGAGATAAGCAGATCAGTGGGGAGTGAGCAACTCCAAATGACAAGCAGATAAGGCACGGCAATGCCTTTGATGTTGCCTACCCTCAAAAGGCTGCCGTTTGCCATGCCTGAGGCTCCTTGCTTATATTCTTGCTGCTGCCAGGCTCCTTGCTGTTTAGTTGTGAAGCTCAACTCTGAAAGAGCTTTTCCAACAAGGCATTTCCATCCACTGGAGACTGCAGTGCCAACAGCACATGCAGCATGTCCCTGACATGAACCACAGCAGTTGGACAACCTGCTGTCCTGAATAAAATCATCGCACACTTCTCCTGGCTCTCCGTGCTTGAGTATTCCCTCAAAGTCTTGCATGGAATTCAAGCTGCTGGCAGGCCTGCAAGAAGGAGGGCAGGAGAACTGCCACTGGGTCACAGGCAGAAGTCACACAGCTGTCCCTCGCAGATAAGTGAGCAGCTGGCTCTGCTAATGTTCTGCAGGACCCTGCCGGGTGGAGGAAACTCTCTTGGTTCTGTGGCATTGACCATGATTCTCAGCTTTATTGTAATAGTTGTTTCCTAGCCTAAATATTTGTGGCAAAAGTCTTCTACTGGGAAGGTAAGTGTGCAGCCTGAGGTGCTATCTGGTGAGTGCCCAAGCAGGTGCACCAAACCCGGGGCAGAACCCCCATGTCTGCGATTGCCCCACACAGCCCCAAAATGCACAGAGATCAGGCAAATACCAAGTGATGCTCCTCTGCAGCTCCCCAGTTGCTGGCAGGCTGTGCTCAGAGAGGGTCTGAGCCAAGGCTGCTGTCCACATCTTTGCATTTATCAGCACTTCATGGTCTTTCGTTCCATGAATTCTCCATGTTTTTAGTGATTTTACGTAGCTTTAACATTTCCCATCTGTACTAAGCTGAAGGATTCTTGTTCACTTCATCTCTTTGTACAGAAATAGTACCCTCTGGTTAAGATGGAGTGAGCAAGGCTTTTTGTAATATTCAGGATGCTGACACACTGTCTCTCTATCTAGATTTTCTTTTTTTAATTTATTTTTTTTACCGTAATGCCTAACAGTCTATTTGACTTTTGACTGCTTTGGGTGATCGAACAACAGCTTCCACAAACCTCCCCATAATGGCTCCACAATCTTTCCTGTTCATTAACAGCTAACCTAGAGCTCATCCCTGATTAAAATAGTTAGATATAGTTTTCTTGTTTGCATTTTTTAACATTTTTTATCAGTCCATTGCTCAGTATCAAAAGATCCCATTGCAGACAGTTTTAATATTTACCAACTGGAATATTTTTGTATTATATTTTTTTCTCTTCCATTTTCAAGGAGAAGCGTGAACTCCAGCATAGATTATTTAAGGCTTGCTTTTCTTAGCAGCCTTTGGAGACCTCTTAAAATAGTGGGTTAATAGTCTATAGGGTGAAAATTGCTGATCTAAGTAAGTAATACCCTTAATTTTTCATTTGTCAAAAGGAACCGCAGTACGTTCTGATACAATTTTAGAGGACACATTGTGTTGCATAGTATTATTTACATACACAGTTTAGCAATTTGATGTTCTCATATCCAGCCAAAGTGGATCCATTCTGGATCTTCTAAGTCAGGAACAAATAGAAAGGACAAGTTTTTTAATTCTTCAGTGCAGCTAAGGTAGCATTGACCTGGCATATCAAAACACTAATTTACCTGGAGAGCAACAGCATGAAATTATCCATGGCTAGAAAGCAGCTGCACACAGAATTATAATAGCATATTCAGTTCTGGAGTCCTCATGCAGGAAAGACAAGGATCTGTTGGAGCGAGTCCAGAGGAGGGCCACGAAGATGATCTGAGGGCTGGAACACCTCTGTTGTGAGGACAGGCTGAGAGAGGTGGGGTTGTTCAGCCGGGAGAAGAGAAGGCTCCAGTGAGACCTTATAGCGACCTTGCAGTGCTTAAAACAAAGCAAGCCTACAGGAAAGATGGGGGGAGCTCTTTATCAGGGAGTGCAGGAACAAGATGAGGGGGGCAGTTTTAAGCTGAAAGAGCAGAGATTAGGTTAGATATTAGGAAGAAATTTTTCACGTGAGGGTGGTGATGCACTGGAAGAAGTTGCCCAGAGAAGTTGTGAGTGCTCCATCTCTGGTGGTGTTCAGAGCCCTTGTGACTGTTGGCATGTCAACCCACTTCCAAACGCAGGTAATTTGCACATGTGTGGTGGTGGGGTTGTTAGATTTTTTTTAATCCTCACCATTTTAACTCACTTTCATGGCTTTCTCAGACCTATTCTTGTTTTGTAGCCCAGGAGTTACTGCTACATAATGCAGCACTATGGTTTCACAGTGCTGGAGTACTTGTGCATTTAGAATTGGTGCTGGGTTATATCACAGCACAGGCTCCACAGAAACACCCCTGAGGCTGCCAGCAGCATGCCTTGTACCTACCAGGTACAACCCTATTCTAGCAGCTATAACCATGCAATCAAAGGTGTATAACCCTCTTCTGGCAGCTATAACCATGCAATCCAAGGGGTATAACCCTCTTCTAGCAGGTATAACCATATGATCTAAGGAGTATAACCCTCTTCTGGCAGCTATAACCACGCGATTCAAGGGGTATAACCCTCTTCTGGCAGATATAGTCACACGATCAAAGGGATAGCCTCTGCAAATCACTCTCCTGGGGAAACCCTGATGCCTGTGGGTTCAGCATATGTACAGGGATTATCCTGGGCTGGGGGAGCTCAGGGAGGGGGGATACCAGAGCCTATAGGCTCCACCAGGTTTTGGGGGTGCTTAGCAGCTGCAGGCAGGAGCAGGGCCCCACAGGAGCTACCCCAGGGCCACACCACAGCCCCCAACAGGGCTGAGCAGGAGGGAAGGACCCAACCAAGAGCTGCACCAAGTGGGGCTTCAGCAGAGCTGCTAGTGTGCCGACTGGCATCTCGGCCCCAGGGATGGACCCTTCTCCTCTTCATCTTTTTTCCATCCTGTCTCTGTGCAGCCTTAGAGGGACAACATTTGGGCCAGGATAGCCATGAACTGAACATCCAGTGCCACCCACAACGTGCTGCTGTAGTGTGAGCACTGGATGATATTTAAGGCTCTGCAAGAGGGGTCCAGAGGAGTGGGATGCTGAACAAAGGCTGCAGCTGCCAACTCCTCACTGCGATGCCACCGTATCCTGCAAAACTGTCAAATGCATGTCATGACAGCTGTGTTTCTTCCTCTGTAGGGAGGAAAACTCTGTGATGGGCCTGAATGCACCCTGCATTTTTTTTCTATTTAATCTAACTCTCCTGACAAAGGGACATCCTCTGGAGCCTCATCATCATACCAAGTGAGATTTAAACTCCAACAATACTCCTACCCTTTTCCAGGAGGATAAATGAGACCTAAAAGATTTCAGGATTAGAAAAGCATTAGCATTTGCCAGCCAGATACAGACAGATTCATGACATGACTTTCACACTGTCACTGCAGGACTCCCGGTAGCTCTGAAGCCATTTCACCTACATGTCTCAGCTTGAAACACGTCACTGCCAGCACTCCCTGTGCAAGTCTGGGCTGGGTTCACAGGCTAAGGGAAAAGGGTTTTTTTCCACATGAAAGACTGTTGACAGTAATAAACAAGGGAAGAGAGGAGCCGACTCTGTTCCTGCAGGCCAGGTTACTCACATTTTGCAATGCTTGGGGCACATGCATGAAGAAAAATAAAAGACAGCACACGAATGTAATAAAATCTTTCTGGGCCAGAGTACCTTCCCATCTGTCCTGTCTCCAAGGGTGGAAAAGAGCAGGTGCCAGTGCAGAGCACAGGCATGGGGCAGGTAAGTAGCAATACCCACTAAAGCTCCCCCAAGCACGTGGCAGGGCTTCTGCCTGGAGCTCTCACATTGGATTTGAAATCCAAGGCTGTCCTGCTGCAGGGTCTGCTCCAGCTGACTTGAATGTACCCTGATCCCCCAGCCATGGCTGCGGGTGCCATCCCGTTAGAGGTGGTTTCCAACCTGCTTGCCCCCACCCATCGCTACTCATGATCCTGTTGCTTAGCAGCAGTGATAAACAGGGCATATCCCCTTGGCTGGGTGCCTACCCAAGGCATGCAGGATCATGACTTCTCCCAAAAACCTTCTCTGAACAACCACTGAACAGCACCACTTGGTTTATCAGGCAATGAGGCCAGGATAGCCATGAGTGAGCTATTCCTGTAGCAAAAGCACTCTTGCTTGATCAACATCATCCTGGTAGGAAAATTGGCACCAGTCTGTCTGTCCTTTGGCACAGATCTCTGCACAATCCCCTAGACTTGGCTTGTGTCTCCCCCCACATTACAGAGCCACTCAATCTTCAAGACGGTTTTGGCTCGTTTCTAAACACATGGCAGGTTTCTTGCCTGAGTTTGTCCAGCCACTTCTCCACAGGGGCAGGGCTCATGTTTCATATACTGAAACTGAGTTCATACTCAGTTTTTCATGAGCCTTTTATCCAGCCCCTCTGATTTTCCACCATCCCCTTCCAGCTGTCTGTGAGAGAAAAATCAACTCCTCCACACTGCACCCCACCCCACAAGATGCCTGTTTTTAAGCTGCTGCCTAGTGCTTGCAGCCCACCCCACTGGAGACTGCAGGCTCTTAAATAAAGAAAAGTACAGGTCTTTCTTTGATGGAAGAGGGTGCCCTGTCCTTCTCCTCATCCCCAGCCGAGCTTGCCCTGTGCTTCTGAGGGTGCTTGGCCTGCAGCAAGCAGATCAGATCCAGGCCCCATCCCTGCCCTTACACTCAGCCTGGCAGGATCACAGGACTGACTGAAGCAAGAGTCAGGAAACCGGGACAAACCATTCGCAAGGAACTAAAGCGAGTTGAGAAGCCAGCCCTGCCCCAGCCACTCCATCAGCAAAGCCAGGAGCAGGGGTCCCCACAGCAGGGGACCTGGTGGTAGCCTGGCCAAGGGGACAGTGGTGGGAGTCCCAGGGCCCCCAGAGGGGCAAGCAGGCTTGGCTGGAGCACGGATGAACGGCTAGAGGAGCGCGGTTTCCGTCAAACCCTGCTATCACCCTTCCTGTACCCCCACAGGAAACAGCTCCAGCAGCCCTCATCTGGGGCCAGCAGAAGAGTGTCCCCCAACCAGAGCGCGGCACTCCCCGTGTCCCCCATCCAAAGAGCCCCGCAGCGCCTACAACCATGCGTTGAGCCCTGCCAAGGAGAGTGAATGCCAAACCTGAATTACCAGCCTAGAGAGTGTCTGTGGATCCCAGGAGCTCCTGTGATTTGCGGCAGGTTTTTCAGGTCCCCGCCTGTCACACACACACACAGATACTTAAGCAGCCACTCAAGGACCTGCAGGGTTCTTGTTTTACACTCTTCTGGTCCCTGCCAGCTCCAGGTAAGCACAGGGTTTGAGCTGGGAGTGCTGGAGTGGATTTGCACTCAAGAATGGTGGGGGGAATGGAGGGAGGAGCTGGACTGCACTTGCTGATGCTGGGGAGGTGGGAGCAGCATCCAGCAGGGCTGTGGTGGGAAAGCTTCATCCCTGCAGCAGGGAGAGGAGCAGAGACCCCAGGCTGGGGGTACCATGGGGACATGCCTCTGATTCAGCAGCTGCTGTGCTCTTGTTTGCTTTGTTCTCAACCGATATTATCTTCTGAAAGGCTGCACTGGTAGTTTACAGGATGCGTGACAGGTGCTTTTTCCTTATTTACGGCAGAGCCTGGTTTATTTTTAAAGCCTCGGTCCCACCTTATCCTGTGCACCATGCTGGTTAATGTTATTCTGCAGTCACCCCACAGCAGGAGGACCAAGCAAAGCTCAGGACAGGACATGGCTCTACAACAGAGCGAGGCAAGGCAGGAAGGCTCGTTTGCATCAAGAACTGCTATTTTGATCCCTGCAGTGGCAGGAAATAGCTGCGCGCTAAACCCAGATGCAGATGCCTTCAGTCGTATCCCATCCCTGACAGTGGAGAGAGCTCTGGGGAAGGGATCGAGAAGCCCACTGGGGGCTATGGGACCCAATCAGCTGGGCAGGAGCTACTGCTCAGAGGGTTTTCCAGGGGCTTCAGGCACAGTAAATCACTAGAAAGCTGCACAGCCAGGCAGCTATTGTGTCTGCCATTCAAAAAAAAGCAAAGCTGAGCAATCAGTTATCACGTCTTTTCTGGAAAAGTAGCTGGTTTCTGCCAGGATAGTAAATGCTGACTGCACTAGCAATGCTGGGCTGGCACGCTGGGAGACAGAGTGATGTCCTCTGCAGTCTCAGACCAGAGCTGGTAACCCCAGGGTGTCTCTGGGAAGCTGGGTGCAAGCATGGGATGTGGGCAGTACAGTTGTGGAGGGAGGTCTCTCTCCACCGCACTGCTCCTACCTGACATCTAGGTCAAGTCACTTGGAGCCTCGTCCAGCTGATTTTTAGAGATCATCAGGTACGGAGGTGCCCGCAACTCTCTGGTCTCTATCCCCATGTTGGACCCACACACACTATGAAGGGGTTTTTTTCCCAATATCTAATAAGACTTTCTCTTGCTGCAACCTGTGTCCCCCAGGCATTGCCTTTTATCCGCTCTCTCTTAAACACTGCATTTCAATACCCCATCAGCCACACTAAGAGCACCAGGTGCAGTTTGCACATCCTCCATGAATGCTTCATCGATGGCTGGACGCGCTTGCAGCCCAGGCAACCCATAAACCCCTTGCAAGCTTCAGCTGGTGGCTGCTCTCACATTACTCCACCTAAAACCAAAACAGTTAGTCAAAACAAAGTATGAACTCCCTGGGGCTCTTCAGCTTTAAGCGAAGGGCAGAGCAGGTGTCAATGGTGCTGTGGTTTCACTGTGACAGGGCAGTTGGCACTGTCATTTCTGCCTGGGTAAGCAAGACCCTGCCACTGAACTTCCACTCCCGCCCTGCCCAGGAGTGACAGCAGTGGGCATGGGACTGTTCACAGACTTGAGTTGATGACCATAGCTCCCCAGGCTTTCTGAAAGCCAAACAGATTACATCCTTCACACTGGAAAAGTCTTTTGTTTTTCCAGTGCCTGCAAAGATTTAGGCAGGAAAAAAAGCAGCAAGCAGTGGTGGTTTTCAGCAGATGAGCAAAATGGTTGTGATGCTCCGTATTTCTCCAGCTTTAAAGAAACATAAGCAAGAAAATCACCTCTTCTGTACCTGGGAGTGGTCCAGTGCAGCCTGAAGGCCAGGCTTCAGGCATGGGCTTAAATGGGGCTCCACTGAAGTGGTGGGTAGGAGAGCAGTGGTCCAGATATGGCCAATCAGGACATTTAGGGATGCTTGGTGACCTCAAGTCCTGTCACATAGCCCCAGTTTTTAGCACCCAAGAGGTGCCAAGCGCTGGGTACCACACATTGCACAAGGCCACATGGCTCCTGAAAACCTCCAGAGCCCAGCAGAGTGAGGTGGGGAGACCTGCAAAGCCCTCCAGAACCCTCAGGGGTTTGACTTTTCCTGAAAACCATCTCACAGCCTTAAAAGGTAGGAAATGTTCTCCCTCAGAGCTGGGGTAGAGGGGAGACAAAGAAAAATAATCAGACATCACGACCTGCGTGCTGGGGCACCTTGAGCTGCCAGCAGGTATAATATACTGTGTCCTACGGGGAAATGCCTCGGGAGCCTGGAGATAATCAGAAACAGAAACAGCTGTGAAGATGAAACATGAAAGTTGAAGCACGTGTTCCCTATGCAAATCCATGCACACATATTAAGGCACATTAATGCAGCAGGCTGCAAACACTGATCTATAAACTGCCGGGACATGTTGCTGCTGGTGGCAACATGATCCAGAGGTGATGGGGAGTCCTGCAGTGACTGGGCTTTCTAGGAGAAGGGCAGGTGGCTCAGAGCAGGCATGGGGTGCTGATCAAGGAGGAGAAAGACTTGTGGCCCAAGCCTGGCCTCATCTGCACTTAGGCATCATGGAAAGTCTAGAGGCCACGGTGCTGGAGAGCAGCACTTCAGGCCCAGGAGATCTCCTTCTCACCCTGCATCACTCTCAGAGGTCTCCAAATGCCCAAGGTAGCCCCAGAAGGCCTCCAGCCAGGTAAGCAGCATTCGTCTGGCTCCCACCAGCTCACATGCATGAGGTACTGAACTTTGTCTGCCCTCTTCGGATAAGGCCACCTCTAAACTGAGCTGGTGCCAGGAAAGCCCAGGTAGCTGCTGCCATGTACATGTGGCCACAACACTCTGTGGACAAGGCCAGCTCGGCTTGCAGCACCTGGAATTAAAGATGGTCTTTTCTCAGTCCATCCAGAGTGGTGGCTGATACCATCCACCAGCATACCCCATTGCACTCAGAGGTGCTCCAGCCTTACGCAACCACTGTGTTACAATCACTATTTACCAAGAGACTCAAGCAGATAGGGCTGTTTCACAACCAGCCCTGGTCTATTTATAAGCCCCTACTCAAATGCCAAAGGATCCTTTGGCAACTTCCTGCAGATGAGGCTCAGTGGCGCCTTTGCTTTTGGAGGTGAAACTCAAAGAAGATCTCTCCATCCTCTCATGGATAAGAGACCTGGTGCTCTGCAATTTGGTTTTGGAGCTGAGCCTGATCCCAGCAGTGCTGTCAGCAAGGAAGAGCCATAGGGTGTTTGGTACACACCAAGGTACTGAGTGGGTTAAGGCAAGTTCTCCATCAACCATGAAAGCAGTTGGCTTTAAAGCCACACAGTAGGAGGGCAGCCTAGGTTATACTCGAGCCAAAGGGAAGGAGAAACTGGACAGCAAGGTGGAGGCAGCACAGGCCTGCAGCTGAGGAGGGGAGTGGACGGCCCAGAGGAGTCCCGTGGTGGGACAAGGGCTCTTGATAGCACTGGACAGCCAGCAACACCAAACAGCCTGCCTGATAGAGACAGGCCAGGCAGCTTGGACAGCAAGAGACAAGATCAAGAAAGGCCACATTTTTGCATCCAGCTCCTCCCCTGCCAACACCCCACAGCTTGGTTTCGGAAACACTGAGATGATTCAGTGCCAAGGGACTTCGGCATGCTTTGTGGGGGCAACGCCTCATGTTTTAGTTGACTAGATCAGCAGGCTTGACCCTCTGCTACACAGGAGCAAGCTTGGAGCCCTGCAGAAGAGATGTATGGGACTTACCCGAGGTGTATTTTCTTGTTTTGCTTGCCAGCGATTAGTGCAAAGCACAAGTAGAACAAAACATTCCACTGGAGGAGAATGCGGGGTCCTTGCTTCTGCCATTGCTGGGACCATCCAGAACCGATCGCAACTGAAGGCAGTGAGCACTTGTGATTGACAGGAATGGTTGGACTCAATGATCCGGTGGGTCTTTTCCAACCTGGTGATTCTAATGATTCACTTGGGCAATGGATACGCACAGGCTACTGACCTTTCATTTATACACCAAGAAAGAAACAAACAGTTCAGCCTTGCTTAGGAACAACGTGACTGTTTATACCCGTGCATGATAACATTAAATATTAGTAAATACACAGCAACTCACCTGCTTATTGCCAGCGTTGTACGATGTCTGGCCATGCTGCCAGAAGGAGGACCAGGACATTGATCAGGAAAGAGAAATGAAGTGATTGCTGGGTCCAAGTCCACACTTTCAAAGGATCCTGCATCCTCTGGTTTGTGATTCCTCTGCACAAACTTGAATGATGGCTGAGGAGAAGAAGAAAAAAGAAACAAAACCAAAACCAACAGTACTAGGCTGGATGCCAGATACTGTCCCCTCACCCAGAGGACAAATAATGTTTTTTAATTAATGTCTTTAAATTACCCCCCCCCCCCCCGATACACGTGTTGCTGTGACATCACTCCCAAGTGATGCCCAAGCCTAAATACAGCTGCAAACAGGAATCGTCCCCACGGGAGTCACAGTGGCTACAAATACAGCAACAGGGGAGCACTCAGCAGAGTCCAGGCTACAGTTTCCTGCCAGCTAAGGGTGGTGAGACAGCTCAGCTGGGCGCCGTTGGCATGTGGTTGTCACAGCGGGGAAAATGAGGCAGGAGTGCAGGGGGTGGGGCTGGGGTTCTTGGCTGATCAACTTGGCACGCCTTTGGGAAGGCGGTTGTGCACTGCTGCAGCCAGAGGCCACTGGAGAGGGGGCAGCTGGTGGGGACAAGGACGGCAAATCTGGGGATCAGCAAGTGTGGTCCCACTGGCCACTCCCAGCTTGAGCAATGATAGTGGCTCCTCTCCGCAGTGCCTGGCCCCACAGCCCAGGAGGAGATGGCTACGGAGAAGCCAGTGACTCCGACGGAGGAGCAGCTGGAGATCCTGGAGTATAACTTTTGCAAAGTGAACAAGCATCCTGACCCCACCACACTGTGCCTCATCGCGGCCGAGACTGGGCTCTCTGAGGAGCAGACTCTGGTGAGTATGTACCCCTCGACCCTGCCTTGGCATGAGTCCTGCTTCCCCTGTTTGCCTCTGTGCCCCACACACTCCCTCTACAACTCCTGTCTATCCTGTCCCTGTCTCTCTGTCGTACCCCGCGGCTTCTTTTTGTCCCACCCCATGCTCCCTATTGCACCCCCTGCACCCCTCTGTGCCCCATATGCTCCCTATTTGCACTCCCTGCACCACTCCACACCCAACATACTCCTTACTGGACACCAGGCTGCACACACACGTCTCTTCTGCCCCTCTATGACCCCACACTACACCCACAAAGCTCTGCTGCACCACCACACCTCCTTGCACCCCACACATTCCTGATCCTGCACTCCCCAAACCCCTTCCCTTGTTCCCTGCTCCTTCATCCCACAGCCGTGGCCTCCTGCACAGCAGTCCTTTGCCCTAGCTGAATCCTTGCATCCCACCCCCCCATGCCTAGTACCCCTTTCTCCAGCACAGGCTCGGAGACCAGGCTCACGCTTCCTGCAGTTAGAACAAGAGCACACCCCAGCTGGCTGGCCGTGGAGTCCTGAATGTACAACCGTGCATCCTGTGCTTTCCTTCCAACCCATTTCTGACAGTCTCAGGTGCCCAAACCACTGCTGGCTTTAGAGTCTGAAGAAACTATGGTCACTTTAAAACAGATATGGGATAGAATCATGGATCACCAGGTTGGAAAAGACCCACCATATCATCGAGTCCAACCATTCCATCAATCACTAAACCATGCCCCTGAGTACCTCTTCCACCCGTCCCTTAAACACTTCCAGGGAAGGTGACTCAACCACCTCTCTAGGCAGCCTGTTCCAGTGCTCAATGACCCTTTCAGTGAAAAATCTTTTCCTGATGTCCAGCCTGAACCTCCTCTGGTGGAGCTTGAGGCCATTTCCCCTTGTCCTGTCCCTTGTCACCTGGGAGAAGAGGCCAGCAACCTCCTCTCCACAACCTCCTTTCAGGTAGTTGTAGAGAGCAATAAGGTCTCCCCTCAGCCTCCTCTTCTCAAGGCTTAACAACCCCAGCTCCCTCAGCTGCTCCTCATAAGACTTGTTCTCCAGATAGATGGAACTCCTGCAGATGTGCTGCGGGACACGCTTAGGCTGTGTACACTCCCCGTCGCTACAGTTAGCTCTTTCAATGTCCCCAAGCCCATATATTGGGCAAGTCTGTCAGCCTCTCCAGAAGACAGATGCCTCCAAACATCCCGGCACTGGGACAGGCTGCCACTGTCTGGGGCTCCCACTGAGCCCTATGCTCCATTTGGCTACCTGTGGGCTGCCTTGAACTTCAAAAGCAAACAGCTCCTTTCCAATTTCCTTCAGGTTGTGGTGCAGCCGTTTCTCACGTAGGTGTTCTATAAGCTACTAGACCCACTGCAGCATTGATGGGTGGATAAAAGTAGCATTTTGCTGGGAGCGGCCAAGCCTGGCTCTTCTTGGGCAAAACCAAAGGAATATGAGAGCCAAGTAGGCAATGCCAGCATTTAGCTTGTTCCAGGGAACAGTGTTGGTGTAACATCCATTGCACTGACATTCTTGGCTGGAGTAGAAAAGGAGATCCATCCCTGTGCTTTGGTGATGGGCAAGCATCACCAATTGTTTGAGGCAGCAGGAAGGCAGCACCCTTGAAATACCTTTTCCTCCTCAGAAGCAGCACTGCCTCATTTTTTTTTCCCTAAAGTCATAAACATAAGTCATCTATGCCCAAGACACCTCTGGAGATGCCTTAAATTCTTCCTTGATAGTCATATTTTTCCACAAATCCAGAGTGGTCCTAGAGATCTGAAGGTCATGTTAGGGAGGGGACTGAGACTGGGATGGTGAGCTGCAAAGTTCCTGCATTGCGTAGGACACAGAATCATCACCCTTGACATCTGGAGGGCTTTATCAGCTAGATATAGCACCTACTTGGATTAAAAAAATAGTAAAAATGAGACACAAAGATGTACTGAGTCAACAGCAGATGATGGTTTAGGATAGGAAGTGAAATTTTTGGGAGGAGGCTAGGCAGGCAATCATCTGACTGGATGTGGTCCAAGGCAGCGCTAATGCGAGCGCCACTTGTAGAGGTCACAGGATTTGTATCATTACAGACCACAATAGCTTCAAAAATAGCCATGAGCTAATATAGCAAATGAGCAGCAACAAAGTGAATCACAGGCACGTTCCCAAACAAAAGGCTGAGCTGTTCTTCCAATGCACGAGTTGTACATCTCTTCTTACGGAGGTAGTGTGGCTATATCTAGCTGCATTTTATCTAACATCTGAAACTGCAGCTACAGTGAAGCAGCACCAGCAGCTCTGGGAGATGGCCGAGAGATGTAAAGTTCCTACAGAATAGTGTAGCCATGCATGTTGCTTGAAGACTAAGATCATATCACTAAGGATACGGAGCTGTTGGAACTGGTCCAGAAGAGGCTACAAGGATGATCAGAGGGCTGGAGCACATCCCAGGCAAGGACAGGCTGAGTTGGGGTTGTTCAGCCTGGAGAAGAGAAAGCTCCAAGGAGATCTTATAGCAACCTTCCAGTACCTGAAGGGGCTACAAGAAAGCTAGGGAGGAACTTCTTATAAGGGCATGGAGTGATACGATGAGAGGGAATGGGTATAAACTGGAGAGGGGCAGATTGAGATTAGACATAAGGAGGAATTTCTTCACTAGGAGAGGGGTGAGGCACTGACACAGGTTGCCCAGGGGAGCTGTAGCTGCCCCATGCCTGGATATGTCCAAGGCCAGGTTGGATGGGGCCTTGGGCATCCTGATCTAGTGGGAGGTTTCCCTGGGCATTGAAACTGGATGATCTTCAAGGTTCCTTGCAACCCAAACTATCCTATGACTCTATAATTTTTAACCTATTTTTTTAAATCTATTTGCCATTAAATGTGTTGAGAGCCACTGTGTTGTCCATCTCATCCTTTCTGAAGCGGCTGCTCCTTAGCCAATCTCTTACCCCATTTGCAAGAAAAACCTGAACTCACAGCAATAGAATGAGGACTGACCTATTCTGTCGAAGTCTGAAATGAGCAAGAGAAATGAGTTTGAAAGAAGTGCACACATCGGTAAGCAGACCGTTCAGTGAGGAGCAGCTGCCCTGCTGCCGGTACTGCCTAGGAAAAGTGCGGTGCCTTGCCACAAGGCAGCAGTCCCACCAGTCCCCCTCGCCCCGGCCCACGTGCTGCCCACATCTGCACCTTCAGCAAGGTTATTCTGAGGGTTCACTCAGCTCAGTGCACCCTATCTCTGTTTTTTTTCCTCCAGAAATGGTTCAAGCAGCGCCTGGCAGAGTGGAGGAAGTCTGAAGGGCTGCCCTCTGAAAGCGGGTCTGTCAGAGACTAGAGGATGCTGCTCCGCATCCCCATGCCGGCTGTAAATGATGAAGCTCCTCAGAGTGGGTTTCCTTGGGGTTCTTCTGTTGCAATAGGTTTTGAAATGCAAAGTAATATCCTGCTATTTAACATTAGCTTTATTTAAAGTGTACATAATCAGGAAAAAAAATGTTTTTTATATATGTGTGTGTGTGTATACAGCTTCTGATGGCTGCGTAACCTGTATAGTGATTCCTATCCATTAACAGCACGGGCACAGGGCAAGGCAAACTCATGCCCTTGTCCTAGGCTTGCAGAAAAGCTCCTATGAAAGGTTAAAACACAGAAAGAGGGAAATAATATTTCTTTTCTTTATGACCCCCAGAGGCAAAGTATGTGTGCTAGCTTAAATGGACAGATCACATAGAAAGGAGGGCCCTTGGAAAGCCAGATGTGTTGTTCAGGTGATCTTGGCTAGTTTAAGACACCCGAGTCAGCTCTGGATATTGGCAAGCCAGTTGCCTACACCGCAATCAGACCAAGCCAAGACCCCCTCAAATGCATTTCTCATGTTTCTGTTAAAGGTCACCAGAAGCAAAGAACTGGTCTATTTTTTTTCCAATGCATTAATAAAAAGATGAAGTTTTTTGAGGAGCGGAGCTGTGTTATGTCCCCGTCTGTGCTCCCTGCCCCAATGGCAGGAGGCAGACTCCTTCCTCTGGGAGGGTAATACTTCTCCAAGGCAACTTCAGCAGGCACCATGGGTTTTCACTCCTGCCACAGGGATAGTCTGCAGTCACGGGCAACCTTCTCTTCTAGGGCACTCATCTCACAACCTCACGCACAGCCCAAGCCTCGAGGTGGCAGAGGCTGGTGGGGCTGGGGTTCCCTCAGGGGGTGGGGAGGCAGACCCCAGAACTCCTTCTGGCCTTTCTCTAGCCTGAAGGATGCAGTTGCACTGGGGCTCTTGTACAAAGCCCAGACTCTCATCCATCCTGGTACAGGAAAATGCATCAGCTGAAAAATAACAAGCACCATTGCCTATTGACCTTACCTTGTTCAAAAATCCTCTGCTTAGTGGATTATTGAATCAATTAGTGGATCCCCTGACTAATCTTCTTTTGGTTTGTGGTCACCTGCTTCTCCTCCTTTGGAAGGAGAATTAGCTTAACACAGGGAAGATTAAGATAGACCAGCACTGAAACTGCCAGAATCTTTCATGCATGGCTTTTGTCCCTTGCTAAAGAACATCTCTCTCCTCGGTATCTCCAGCTCATCACCAGTGCCTGGGCTGCCAATGCAAAGCACACCAAACTCATAGGAAACAGACAAAACCAGCCTTCCTGTGCCATATCCCACACAGCCTGTATCATTCCCCCACAATCCAGCTGCCAAACTGACTCACCCTCAGACCTTGCTGGAGCTCAGAGTTTGTTCTGCAGAGTTTGGCTCCGATATCTTTTCTTCTTAGTCTTTGCAATGTGCCTCCTCCCTTGCACTGAGGGGAACTCTGCTTTTTTGAGTTAGGCTCCAAAAATCTCAGTGCAGAGCTCCATTATTTTGCCAGGGCTCACACAACCAAATATCTGAACTGCACAGATCTAACCCACCTCTGTAACTCGTATCAAAGATGCATGCAAAGCAAAAGGCTGGATCTGCCAATTCTCCAAGTATTTGAGAAAATAGGCCCCAAATCCAAGCCAACCCAACGCACGAACCACGCCAGCATTTTCAAAGTCTGCACTAAACCTTTGCACCTTATCAAATCTGCCGCTGGATCTGGAATTTGGCAGCCTTTTGTATTTCTATTTCTGTCACCAGCACAAAACATTGAGTGTCACTAATATCTCTAAACTTTAGAAAAAATTTCAAAACCCAAGCGCAAGAGTTGTGTTGCAGCAGCCTACTGTGCATCACCAGCTTTAGGCTGCTGCACTTCTTTAGGTGAACAGTTCCTGTGCTGGCTTCCCCCAGCAGTTGTTTCATTACTTCTTTAACGATTACAGCAAAAAAATAAGACTACCGACAAACTCCAGATATTACCCAACCCAGGGAAAGAGCCTTCCCACATCAGGTCAAATTCTGCTTGTTTCTTCCAGTGACTACTTTTTTTTACATTTTATTTATCTCCCTAGATAAGCCCAGTAAAAATGGCTGCTTGTCAGAGTGTTTCTGCTGTCTGCTGCTTGTGCACCATGTTCAAGTAGGATTTCCAGCCATAGCACAGCTCAAAGAGGGTGATGTTCCAAGGAATGATGAGGGCAGCTGGCACGAGCAGCAGGTTGATTTTCTGAGGGAGCTCAACGCTGGATTGGACGAGCCAGTTCTTCGATCCGGGCAGAACAAATTGCCTTCTTTGCCGATTCTTTCACTGTGAATGCATCTGGGTTCATTTGAACTGAGTCCCTCATAGGCCTGGGGAGGGAGGATAGAGTGGGTGGATTCTAACTGGAGCAGGGCGAGCTCTCAAAGCTGTCTGCCAGCTGACACACCTCCACCTGAGCCCTGCCCCTCCTTAGCAATGGAGAACTAAAACAGTCATGCCTCTGCTGCTGTCACCAGGACACTAGTGAGAGGGAGTGCCCCACTTCTCACTGAAGCTGTCACAGTCACTACAGCCAGGTATTACCTCCCTGCCTCTGAAACATCCTACCTACCATTTCCCGCAGACCAGGCTGAGGCCAGCTGTATCACACCAGGCAACATAAATGTGCTATAGATGGTTGCTTTTTATAATTGCAATTAATAATTAAGAAGTCCCAATAAGTAATTCCTATTGGAATTACAAAGTTCCAATTTCTTCTCTTTTTGTTCTCCTTCCACTTCGAAAACGCTTTTTAAACCATAGTCCATGTAGCATTAGCACACCCAGCCATATAAAATCCATGCATTTTGGAGGTGGAAGAGCAGTGAATCAACAAACCCAAATCAACAAGGTGACATGGCCTGCACAAAATGGGCTGACAGGTGTTCATCTCCTATGGCAGGGAAGCGGCACCTACCTTTTGCGAGGCTTGGCTAGTTCCAAGATCCTTGGTGTGGCCACTGCATGCTTTGCAGCCTGTGTCACTGGCCACTCAGCATCACGCAGAGGCACATAGTCAACATGCAATTTTTTTGCCATGGCCAGCTCCACGGTCCGAGGGCTTGCAATTGCCTGCTGAGCAAACTTTGAAATCTGTGGAAGAATGTGGAGGAAGGTTCTTACAGGTGCTCCTGGCATTCGAGGGTGACCAGCCTGCAACTCAGTGTACCGAGGTTCACAGCCACTGACCACACACAGATGGGACGTGATCCTGTCCACAGTTATCCCCAGCACCAAACTGTGGAAGAAACCACTGCCTGGCCAGTCCCACAACCTGCCCTCCAATCCCCTCCTAGTCATAGCCCTTTGTCTGACTCATTCCCCAGCACTGGATATCCCAATCAGACATCCATCTGTCCCCACTCCCATAACAGCAGGCTAGGCATAAGCCTGCCCTTCTCTGGGGATGTCTGCCAGGAGCCAGTTCATGCTCTGGAGGACAAGTCATGATCTCCAGCCCAAAAAGAAGCTATGCCAGCCTCACAGACAGCAGCCGTCCCCTCTGCCTGGCGTCCCTCATAGGCATGGTCCCAGGTGATGCTGCCTTACCGGACGGATGACAGATTCAAGAAAGATGTTCTCATATAAGTAGGTGATCTTCCTGATCCGGGGCTCTGCGAGTTGCTGTATCCGTGAGGATGCTCTGGCCAAGGCTGCAGCATTTGTTACCTTTGTTGGCAGCTGTACAGGTTCAGAACGGGGGATGGATGTGCAGACAGAACTCATCCACAGTAGCCCACAGGGACACACTCCCTTTCCAAAGGGATGAGCACCCAGCACCCCTCCTCTACAGATATGATCACAAGAAGGAGCACTCTTAGTTTCCCAGCATTCACTATTTTTCCTTCATTCGAACTACAAGGTAATTTTGATCCTATTGGGATTTGTATGCCTTGGCCACTATTACTTTTCTCCCCAGCTGTCTCCCACTCATGGCCAGGAAAGGACTGCCTGGAATGAGCCTGTGTAGCCAGGTGAAAGTGAAGAGAAATTTTTTCCAGAGTACAGAAATGTTTTTCATATTCATCTTCCTGGCTGAATCAAACCATTTCCTTGCTAAGGAGAGAGACTCAGATTTCAGGGTAAATATGCAGATGCAGTTAACCACATTCCTACAGCAAAATTGATTATTGCTCCAGCATGGAACTTCTATTTTTCACAAGGCTGCTGATGCCAAGGCCCACTCTAGTACAGCCTCCCTTACGTCCCAGCCCACAGACTGCAACCAGAAAACTTAGCCTTTACCATGGAAATTATTGTAATCTGAGGTTGCCCCAAGCCTTTTCACCCCTGCCAAAGCAACGACCTCCCTAAAAGGAGTAAGTTTAGAAATAAGTCTCTAAATCAAAGCTTCTGGTAAAATACTTTTAAAATATACATAGCGTTTGCAGGCTCAGCTGCCCTATACACGTAGATAGGACTACAGCTGCCCAATTACGAACATGACTGTACTCCCTAGGGGTGAAACAGGCCATTCCCATCAGGTTTCTCCACTTTCCCAGGCTGCTTTATCAGAGGTTGAAGCCCAGATTCCTCCCTGGGTTCTCCTGCTATTCTAGTCTGCTATAATCTGGCTGGTTTTTGCCCGTCATCAGTGAGATTTTCAAAGACAGCATCTCACTCTGAAAAGACTCTCTCTCTCAGTATCTTTAATCACAGTAGAACCAGAGAGCTTTTCCCCTCCATAAAACACACAGGTCATATCCAGGGGCAGGATAGAGGATGTAAAAACTCAGGACAGTTTACTGCATCGTTGTCCCCTCCAAAAGCCATTTGACCACCTCCTCACCTCTCTGGCCATCAGGAACTCTGGGTGTAGCACCTTCGGCCTGGCAAGCTCCAGGATCCGTGGGGAGGCCCTATAGTTCAGTGCAGCTTTGGACACAGGCCACTCAGGGG
Organism: Clamator glandarius; assembly: GCA_033459285.1. NCBI lineage: Eukaryota > Metazoa > Chordata > Aves > Cuculiformes > Cuculidae > Clamator > Clamator glandarius. The sequence goes on along the minus strand of JAUNZM010000072.1, from coordinate 1,316,453 downwards.
ACTGGCGAGGTCTGGAAGCAGAGAGTCATGGCATCACCATTCACAGATATTTCCCCACACTGGTTAAACCAGGCTGCAGCTGGGATGTTTAAATCTCATGCTTGATGCAGCTTTGTCTTCTGGCCATTTCCAGTGTAGAACCCGCTAATCCCATAAGAGAATCCAGAGGTCCTAATCTCCCTGCTCTGCATTTTGCCCTCCGTTATACCCATCCTCTAGTCCTGTATTTACTACTTTGAAGCTGCACTGATGCTGCAAGACCCAAGGACCTACCTACAGGCTTTCTGGCCTCTCACCTTTTCTCCAGGTAGGCAGGCCGGTATTTTTTAGGTTCAGCCAATTTCAGCAGCCGATCAGAAGGTAAGCTAAAATTTGCTAGCAGGGGACGCTCCCAGATCGTTGACTCCCGTCCACAGCTGTACATGAAGAGGGGTCTCAAGGAATAATGAAGAATTAGTAAAAGGCAACTGACAGAGAATGTGATATTGGGTATCCTAAATCTGGTTAAACACCCATGCTTGCGGCCTGTACAAAACTTGGCACTAGTTATATGGAAAAGCCATGAATAAATTGGCTTTTACACTTGAGAGTTCCTGACTTAAATGTAAATACCACTTGCATATGCAGAGTTCTCTTCTAACACCCTCAGTTCATTGCTTTCAAACTGTAGGCCTTTCCCTAGACTGTTTCAAAAAGCCACTGCACAACACAAACCTGGCTACATACTTGTTGTTCAGCTCTGCCAATTTAGGAACCTCTTTGTTGCAATGGCTTAACAGCACCTTGTGCTTTTGCAGCTCCTTTCATCTTGGGATCTCCCCAGGCTCACCTAGTGCATGCTCATTCAGCTTTCCATCAGCCACAGCGGCTGGCATATGCCTGTCATCACCAGGGAAGAGGTGATCAGGAAGGGCTGTCAGATGGACACCGTTAGTCAAAAGCAGAAGCTCTCAGGAGAGTGAGAGCCCCTGAAATGATGACAGTGGCAGAAGAAAGAAAGCTATAGACACAGATGTCTTGACATCCCTCCAAGTAGAGGAAAGCCAGGAGTGCAACATGGTTTCATCTCCATTTTCATTGCCAGGACTTCTTACAGACTAGCAATCACCATCCTGTCTCCCAAAGAGCTTCGTCCCTTCCAACAGAGCTGCAAGTAATGCAGCATCACCCAGCCGCACCAAAGTTTACATTTTTTATAGCATTTTTCACTCCTATTCCCAAACATGGACTGCTTTGACTAGTTGTTCACCATGCAGTTATGGCAGAGGTTTAATTCAAGCTAAGAGACCTGGATTCCCTTCAGCCAGGAGGATGCTGCAATTTTTTTTTTTTGTAATAGCAGAGGAACACACTTCCACATGCTTGGAAACTTGCTGGCTCCTACAGGAGCTGATCCAAACCCAGAGCTCTGGACAGACAAGCAAACACCATATGTTGAAGAAGATCTCACAGCCAGGAAGCAGGTATGAGGAAATAAAAGGGCACCAAAATTTAGCACCCCCTAGTTCCTTTTTATTTCTGAAGTCAAGCCCTCAGAGTGACTTGCTCCCAAAGCACTTTCTTCACTGCTACAGACAGCACCTGTTCCAACCATTGGTATAGCCTGGTGGGTCTCAGTGGCATGGAGCTCCCTGTGGGACAGCAGTGGCAGAAGAGAAGACGGCATTTCCCCTTCCCCTAGGAGCCGGCACATCCCCCCGGTTAGAGAGCATCATCTAAGCTGCCTCCTTCCCCAGGATGTGCTACCACATTACCAACCTGCACTGGTTCTTGCCAAAATCTTTCTTGGGCTTGGCCACTGCCACTGTTATTGGGGATATTTGAGTTGTTACAACATGCCGTGAGCGGGTCCAGATTGTCTCTTGGTTTCCCCATATGAGCCTAGCAAGAACAGCAAGGGTGTGAAATTGTAAAAAAACACAGGAGTGTGAAATGTGTTTACTGGAACTCCCCTCCACTGGCTAGGATGGGACACACACACAGTTCCTATTGCTCCCCAGAGTTGTTCAGTGTCACTGCCATCCCCTGAGCACTTCCGTAGCACTGAATTTCCCAACACAGTCTGGGTGGTTGTTGTCAACTCAAAAAGAAAACAGCCTTCAAGTGATGAGTCTGGGTTTACAATTACCAGTGGATATACAGAAATGGTCGTTTCATTACATCTCTGAAACCCCTAGGGGAGTTTCATGATTGCATTTTTCTTTCCTCAGCATTACTGCCTAACTATACCACAGGTATGACAGTAAAAATAATAATAATGTTACGGTCAGGGTGTGCCATGGAAAGTGGGTGAGGTTTTGCAGCACGTTAGTGGTTACTCTCCTGTGCCCAAGGCAAATTCGGAGTTGCTCATCCCCTGCTGAGAGAGACGTCATGGTGGGAGAGGGCACCAATGTAGTCAGCACAGGGAACAGCAGGGTGATGGGTTTGTGGAGCTTTATTCAAGCACAGTGACACCCATCCAGACAGTGGAAAAGAGACATAATCAAGACTGTTACCTTGGCTCGTAAAGCCATGGACTAACCCCATAACGAAACAGCAACTCTGTTCCTAAAGCTTGACTGTGTCCTCTAGGATACAGCAGCCTGTGGCTCCAGTGAGGTCTGGACCCCTTGCACCACAGAACCATCCTACCCCTCAGCATCTCAGTGGGGCAGCTCAGATAGAGCAGCAAAGGCAAGACTCAGGTCAAGCCCAGTTTCTGGACTGAAAACAAGAAAAAGCAAATTGAAGAAAGCCCCTCCCACACTGAACATCTCAATTTGGTTTTTTGAAGCCACTTCTGCTCTTGAGAGGAAAGAGCAAGACAAAGGCCAAGGATCTGCACATGCTAAGGCCCTACCAGTTCTGAGCCCTCGAGCCTGGGGCTGCCTGGGAGCCTCCTCACCTGGGATCATTTGCATGAGCTACCTTCTTGGGTTCTGCAAGTTTACATATCCTGCCAAAATCACAGAAAAGGACAAAAGTGCCATTAAGCAAACAGTTAAACCAACATAGCATAAAGAAGCTACTGCTGTACTCAAAGCCATATAACACACTCTGCCATTGCCTCCATCCCTTCCAAAGAGTGCATTTCAGGGACCTTTCTCTCCAAGTAACTTTCTATCCAATTAGTCTGGTGGACTCGCCAGCCCATGGAATTTTGTGCTATCTCTCAGACTGCAGAAACATGAATTTGCAATTCTGCCCTCTCTACAGTCCTTTTGAGGCATGGCAGAGAGAGAGGGGAAATACTTTTCTGGTTAATAACATGCCATGAAACCTCAGCAAGTAGGAGATGGATGATCTCCCAGCCTACAGGAGCGCAGATGAACAGGAATACCCGCTATCAACACTCTCACGGTTTACTCAAAGGAGATAGTGCTTTTCCCACATGGCTTTAGGAACACAGGTAAAAACATATATTTTACTTATTATTTTATTTCAGTCCATGTAGCACAGAGGTCTTAGATCTATAGAGACGCAGGAATATACATTTTTTATACCATTTGGTCTGTGCCCTAGAAGTAGCACTGAAAATATTTTACTGAATAATCATAAGACCAAAACCTTTCAGGAAGATCAGGTATCAGTTTGTTCCTGCTGCTCAAGTGCCAGAGGCTTGAAATCCCAGTGGCAGGGAAGTGCTTGTGCTTTATGAGTCTTAGTACAAAGAGCAGGATGAGACAACGCCAGTGCCACAAGTGCATTGCAGAACTCTCTGGTGCCATGGACCAAGCCCACACCCACCCACTGCGGCTGCAGGTGCCTCTCCCAGGCAGCTAGGAAAAGATCACACAATGTGGGCTGCTGTGGCAGTGCCCCACCACGGAAAAAGCACAGAAGGTGAAAATTGGGGCCGTCGCTTCCCTGCTTAGTATCACCCAGCAATAAAGCAGCATAGTCCTAAAGAGGAGCAGGGACACCAACAGGGAGAGATTTGCTGACAGAAAATGCTGTGTGCTTTGGGGACACACCTGTGGTTTCTCTGACAGAGCCGACAACTCCAGTGAGACGCCAAGCCCCAGCAAATGTTTGCCATAGAGCTCAGCACAACAGAGACCCTGCAACAGCAGGCTGCTGCTGTTAGAGCATCCTGGTCGCACTCCCTGCAAGATGCCTGCTGATTTATCTCCACATCACGCCTAACCACTGGTCACAACCCTGCAAACATGGCTCCCACTGAGATCCCACAGAGGGAACTGCCTGTGGGACTTTGGCTCCTTAGTGCCAGCTCAAGACAGAACACGTTCTGGAAGGCAGACGTCACTTCAGGAGCCAAAAACCAGTTTCAGCTGCTCATTCCTAAGCAGCTTCCCAGAGGCTATTCCTTGCAAAGGTGCAAGGTGGTGAAGGATAATCATGCAGATGTCCTCCCCAAGCCCAGCTGTGTCACAGAGCTGGCACTATCTTTGCAGGCAGGCTTATCGCTTTTTCTCCACTGCTGGCATAGATCCACCACGTAGCTATAGCCAAACCCAGCAGAAAGAGCACGTGGCCCTAATGCCCTATACTGCTGGCTTTGAAACAGCTGTGAAAAGCTTGAATCATGACCCAGCCAAAGGACAAGTCACACATATATCCAAATCAGATCCCTCAACTCACTTGACAACTGTTAAACAACTTTTTTTTCTCCCCAAGTACAAAAAAATGACGACTTTCTGCTCTTTTACCACGGCAAAAGTTCTGGACAGACAGGCCAGAATCCACCTGCAGCAGCTCTGCAACTTGGAGTTAAGCCACTTCTCCAATAAGGGGACAGATTTAGGAAAGCCTTTGCGGTTTGGTCCCATTCAGGGGAGACTTTGCTGCATCCAGATGCAGAAGCACTCACTGCCTGAGCTCACACAGACTCATTGCTTGAGGACCAGCTCCCTTCAAGACAAATCCCTTGTAAAGCAACAGGCCACAGCTTCCATTTTGAAGGGGCAGAACAGTCAGATGTTCAGTCATCAGAAGCAGGGGAAGGGTAAATCATTTCCTCTGTGTGTTTATCACAGTGTCATCCAACATACCAACATGCTGCTCAGCATATATCCCTGACCAAGCCCTCCCCAGGAAATCCGCTGCATGTCCTGGACACCCAGCCAGGAGGCCAGGGCTGGGGAGTGGTTTCTTACCTGTTGTATGAGCACGCAGATGAGGAACAAGGAACTGCAAAGGCAAGAGGAAGTGAATTTAAAAGCCTGGTAATGCCTGCAGCCCAGGCATCTTAATACCACAGGGCAGATGAAGCTCGTGTATCTACTTAGGATACAGCTGCTCAGTGGTTACTGGTGCTTCCCTGGCACCTTCCCACTGCAACGGCACACGAGCCTGCATGGAAAGCACTGCTATCCAGGGCTGCTCCTCAACCCCGAGGGGCACCAAAGCACCGTGCTACCTCTCCAGAATCCTCCTGCTGGGACTCACCCAGGTGGCATGGCTGCCCCAACAAAACCTTGAGAGGCAAAGGGGCTGCACTGCACCAGGACTCCACAGCCCTACAGAGCCACCCACCGCATCCGAAAGTGGGGGAGCCACGTACTACCCCAGGGAGCCTCATGCCCCTGGCCCCAGTTTCCCCATCCTCATGCACCTCCAGGCACCCCCATCACGGGCGCTCCCATCGTCGTGGTAACGGTAACAGGCAGCAGCACTTTGAAGCCCCCCGCACCACTGCGGCAAATGAAGCCCGGACACGGGTTTGGGATACAACTTTCTGCTTTATGCGTCCATTCCAAAAGGACAAAGCTACAAACCCCTCGTACAACAAAGGCGGTTGTAAAACAGGTCCTGCTCAGAACTGCCCGGATTGCATCCTTGGAGCTCAGTCAGGAGGGACACACGTCAGCAGCTCGTCTTCCTCACTTGCTGTGACAACAGACATCACATTCGACACAAGCAGGCTTTTCACAGGTGAGACTGCTTGCCCGAGGAATAAGCCAAAAGAAGCTGCTCAGCCTGATGAAGGAGCCTTTGAGGCCAATTTACCTTAAATGTTTCCAGGCCCTGCCTTAAATTATACTGTTTTGGTTTTTCCCTATAGGCAAAGAAACACTTAATGCCTTAACACTTTCATTTCCTTGGTCTTAGCCACGAACGAAGCAGTAACCAACCCAATTTCCAGTGATTACTGATTTGCCATTCCCCTAAAAGCCAGCTCCAATACAGTGACCAAAAAAATTATCAAAAATACTCGTCACAGCACTTTCAATTTCTCATAATCTCACAAAGTGAGGTCTCATCTTTAACAAAGCAAGACAGCCAACAGGGTTGTGTAAAACCTGAGCAGTAAACACATTTAAATTTAAGCCTCAGACATCAAGCTGGGTTAAGTTCACTGACTACAACTTTGTCCTACTGAAGTTAATGCTTGATTCCCATCTAGCAAGCCAGCTCAGCCCATCTAAGCTATATATCCCCTCAACTTTGCTGTCTGAAAGACTAATTTCCCCCTACAAATACACTAAAAATAGATTGCTTTTCAAATGTATTTTTAAACCACAATAAATTACATTTTCTTACCAACTAGACATCATTTTCAGGGTAATTCCACACTCATGGGGAAAAGATACCTGTACGTTTCAGCCACCATGTGGCAAACTGACCATATGCTACCACCTCATCTCTCTCAGCTGCAAATATCATGCTGCAGGAAAAGAGCTGTCACTGCGCTTCCAGAACCAGCTGTGCTATCAGCTCCTTGGCATCCTTCATGCTGGAGGAGATCTCAGAGCCATCATCTGCCACATGGGTACCAATCAGGAACATCTTCCTCTCGTCCCCAATATCAGATAGTGCCAGAGCATCGTGGATATCGGTGATGCGATACGCACCTTCGAGGTCCTGATATGCAAAACGAAAACAAGACAGTTAGTTGGATGAGGTGGAGGAACCGTTCCTGCTCTGAGCCACTGCCTTTGTCCAGGGAGGGGAATGGTCTCAAAGACTCTGTGGGCACCGTTCTTATGCACCTTCCATGGGATCAAGATCTCATAAATGCTTTGGGGAAAAACTGTTCATCCTTAGCCCAATTTCTTCCCAAAGAAATAAGGCCACAGCATTCTTTCTAGTCATTCCAGTGTTTCTGATAGTAATGTACAAGATAGACAAAAGTCTTGCTGGCCTGAGACCCCAAAAGCACCAGCAAAGAATTACAGGAACAGAGCAAACATGCAGCAGTTGTTCCCTGTGCACCTTCTCAATCACCAGTGCTTCTGACTCCAGAACCAGTAGTAGCATTTGTGTTGATGGAGGCAAAGCCTGTGCTTCCATTCAAGAGTAACATAAAGAACTACTGGTAAGATGTCTAAATTACTAGAAATTTAGGAGGTAACAACATGGAACAAATTAAGCACATAGCTCTCATAAAATAAAACCTAAGGTTAAAACCCCTGGACTGTTCTGTCATGTGACCATACTACAGGCCCAATTCTACTCTAGGTACAGCACCAGTCATTGACACTTTCACAAAGATCTTTGGAGAAAGCACTGCCCTTTGAAGAAAGCTTCTCATCTCTCATGCTTCAGCAGCAGCCTTAGTAGCAACCAACAGGACAATGTGAAGGCAAACAACAGTGCTTCGCTTTGCAGGTGCTGCTAAGTAAAGTGGTTCATCTAGACAGAACAGAAAACTAAATCCAGCTCTAAGTGTGGCCTCCCTTGCAGCCCTCAAACTTCATAACTCTGCAGCAGTTTTCACCAGTATTTCCACCCACAGCTGACTGCACCATCTCTGAGCACAGAACCTGCTTCTTGCAGATGGAAAACTCAACCTCAGATTATTTTCTTTTGCAGTATCCCAGAAAGACCCCCAGTTCCCAGACATGTGGCCTCCTGAAGGCATGAAGGCTTCTTAGCAAGACTTTGTTGCTATTTTCAGAGCTGCTACCAGCCCAGTCCAGGTAGCAGCAGGGAGCTCCTACCTGCTTGTTGGCCAGAACCACCACCGGCAGGGTGGAGTTGTCCTGGATCAGTTGATGAAGCAGCTGTTTTGCCATGGGCAGTCGGGCATGATCAGCCGAGTCCACGACATAGATTAGCAACAGCACTTTGGGCAGGTACATCTTCCAGTAGGAACGCAGAGATTCACTGCCCCCAACTGGAAGAGAAGACAGCAGCACAAGACTCACCCAGTAATCCAAGCAGCACTGCTCCCACAGGTGTGGAGAGCAGTCCCTGGGCTAAAAATGCAAGGTATTTGGATTAACTAAAACTCAATGTGTTTGGACTACTCTACGTGAGACTGGAAATAGCTTCATTTTCCCCAGTGAAGTCCCATGTGGGCATGTGTGTCTGCTCTGGGGGGAAAAAATGTCTCCATTCTAAGCTTTTATTTTGAGAAGATTCTGGGCTGAGTTTCTTTATGGTGCTTTCTGCCTTATTGGTTCTTGCTCTCAAGCTAGTAGGGAGAGATGAAAGAGGTACAAACAGCACATGAGAATGTCCCCACATGAGCTATCTCCACACACCCATCGCAAGACAAAGCAGACCTACAACTTCCAAAGAAGAAATTTAGCTCTGAGGTGGGGAGGGCTCTCATCAGATTTGTATGACACTAGAAACTAGTTCTAAACTCCCACAGTTTTCATACTGCTAATAACCAGAGGTGCTTAGGAAGAGAGAAGAATCAAGTTGTAGCAGGCAAACCTCAGGTGATGAGAATTTTTTGCACAGGGTACCCCTGACCCTTTCTCTGCTGGACACAGAGGAAAGCTGTCTACTTTCAAAACCAAGTCTCATAACAATTCTGTGATGAAACTATATCCAACAGGTTGCCTGAGATCGTTGTTCCCATCTGAGGACATGAAGAGTTTGGTGATTTGCTGAGTTAAATTAGAACAGGAATAGCTAACAGGGTATTCAGTATTTCAGACGTGGTTTTAGCTCTCCAGGTCTCCTTCTAGTTACACTGCAGAACCACTTACTCGAGACTACTGAGGTGATCAAAAGGTATGGATGAGTCTCCCATATGTAGCCAGTTTTCAAACCAATACATCTGGGGGGTCCCTATAACTGTCTCCTGCCTTTTCAAAGGAGAGTTTCTTTTCAAAACTGACTTGCTAGTGAACCATCTTTTATTGCCCTCAGTGACTCTGCTCTGTTTCTAAGCAATTCTGCTTTCACTTAAGTCAAAATGATTAGGTAGTTTCAAGACTGTGAAAAGGAAAGCAACATTTACCACAAGTGCTCACACAGCTCTTCTTCAGAAGCTCCAATGTATCTGCATGCAGAACTGCAAATCTGCCACTGAAAAAGGAGCCAAAGGGATGTGACTGACACGTCATGCTTGGGACAGATGCCTCTAATTCTGTACTGCGACGTTTCTGGGGCTCACCACCGTTCCCTCTGTTAAGCGCACTCATGCACAGCATAACCCAGGGGTCAGCAACCTCACAGAGAACATTTTTTTTCCCAAACCAGACGGAACTCAGCAGAAAGCAGGAGCTCCTATCCCCTGCAGAGGCAAGATATCACACACTTACGTGTGTGATGGTACAAAGAAAAAGATAGAACAGTTTTCTATTTCTTGTCTAAGCCAGCAAAACAAAAACCCTGCTCTCTGCTGATCATCTGGTGCCACGTGATCACAGCAGAAGCTGCTAACCCCTGGAGTAGGCAATGGTACAGACTGGATAAGTAACCAGATTAGAGAGCCATGCACGGATTTACCTGGCTGAAACTGGCCTGAGACATTTCATTTCCCATGGGTCAGATCGCAGCCATCACATCTCAGTCACTACCAACCTGGACCAGAGAGGGAAGGACGACTCAGAAACAACAGGTTCTGTTGGGGGTGCACAGCGTTGGGCCCAGGCCATTCCCAGGCAGGAACAGAGACACTGTGAGCTTCTCTGGACTCAGCTAGGCAAAGCACCTCCCAGTACAAGACACAGGTGTCTCATACCTACTAGGAGAGGGGCATAGACTACAAATATCTCTGGAGAGATGATGTTCCTAAGACACAGCAGAGATTCCTATGGTAGTAGAACTAGGAATCAAACTCCACCTTAGCGGCCTCATCCTCACCTCCCAAAAACTTACCTGGGAACTGCAAAACTCCTTTAGGCCTGCTGAAAAAGATACAGAGGTGTCTATGGGCTGGCTGCCAGCAGAGCTAGTCGAGCACTGGTACAGCACAGTGCAGAAACAGCAGGAAGCAAAGGGCAGCTTCTGCCTCCACAGAAGGCAGGTGCTGATGAGGCTAGGACACTAGCCTCTCTGCACCAGGGACTAACCTGACTCTAGGATCTCTACCCTCCCCATCAGCTAGCTGTACCTAGAACAGCTGCGACACCCCAAGAGCATCAAAGAAGATGCTATCTGCAGGCACGGACAATACCCAGAAATCAATGCTGAAGACAACACAAAAACTTTAGTGAAAACCTACAAATATTCAAAAGCTGTTAAAAGACTAGAAAACACCTCTTGTGAGGCTTTTCAACAAAAAATATATAAAGCTGTTCCTCTTCCTCCTCTCTCCTTCCTTTTCTGTTCTTGCCCTTTGTCAGGCATGAGCACCAAAGAGAAGCTGTACAAACAGAATAGCTTTGCACCCCAACACAGAGCTTACAGGGGAAACCTCAGCTTTGGGCTGGCTTCACACAATCAGGCTTATTACCTTTGCTTCTGTGGAAGCATGATTCCCTGAAAGATGACTGAACAAACATAGATCCTTTCTACCACTAGCTATCATCTTGTTCAAGAAACAGGATAGGAAAGCAGGATCCCCAAGGAGAAAATAATCAAAACTTCCCATTGTCAGAGCATGTACAAGGGAATATGAAGATTTTTAAATATCGGCCTGATCCCTAGGACATAGGATAGGAACTTATTTTATGTTCTGTATTAAAACAGGTTCACTCACTCTCCAAGAATTCCATCTGGGACTCATCGGTGTTGACGCAGATGGCATGGAAGCCTTCAGTTGGAGCCACGCTGCGCTTGACCTGGTTAGTTGCCAGGGTATGGAGAATGCTGCTCTTTCCAGCCCCATCCAGGCCCAGCACCAGTATCTGCTTGCTGTGTTCTTTACTCTGCAAAACGAGGAGCAGCACGCTCAGCTGGACAGCAGGAGCACAGAATCACTAGGTTGGAAAAAGACCTCCAGGACCACCGAGTCCAACCATTCCTATCAACCACTAAACCCTGCCCATCAGCACCTCATCCACCCATCTTTTAAACAACTCCAGGGATGGTGACTCAACAACCCCCCTGGGCAGCTTGTGCCAGTGCCCAATGACCCCTTCTGTGAAAAGTTTTGTTCTGATCAGCAGGGCTGGCAGGGGAAACATAGAATTGTTTGGTTGGAAAAGACCTTTGGGATTGTTGAGTCCAACCATACCCATCTGCTACTAAACCAGATCCCTGAGTATTTCATGGAAAGATAGAATGGTTTGGGTTGGAAGGGACCTTAAAGATCACCTAATTCCACCCCTCCTGCCACAGGCAGGGACATTTTCCATCAAACCAGGCTGCCCAAGGCTTCATCCAACCTGGCTTTGAATACTTCCAGGGATGGGACAGCCACACCTTCCCTGGGCAACCCATGCCAGTGCCTCATCATTCTCAGTGAAGAAATTCTTCCTTATGTCTAGTATAAATCCGCGTCTCTGTGATTTGAAACCATTCCCCTTGTATTACTAAAAGCCTTTATAAACAGTCCTTTCCCAGCTTTCTTGCAGCCCCTTCAGGTACTGGAAGGTCGCTATAATGTCTCCTTCGAGCCTTCTCTTCTCCAGGCTGAACAACCTGTGCGAGACAGGCTCTCTCAGCCTGTCCTCGTATGGGAGGTGCTCCAGCCCTCGGATCATCCTCGTAGCCCTCCTCTGGGCCCATTTCAACAGCTCCATGTCCTTATTACGCTGAGGATTCCAGACCTGGACACAGCTCTCACAGGAGAGGAACAGAAGGGCTGAATCCTCTCCCTCGCCCTGCCGGCCATGCATCACCCCCCGGTTTTCTAAACCCCTCCAGGCACGCCGACCCCCACCACCTCCCTGGGCAGCTTCTAGTCAGCGCTTTGACAACCCTTTGGGGGCGAAGACATTTTTCCGTGACGCCCATCCCACCGCGCGCCTCCTCCCCTTCTCGCCCCGGTACCTGCCGTGCGGGGACGGCGCGCGCCCGCCGCCTCGCGCAGCCCCAGGCCAGCGCCGCGCCGCCCGCCAGCGCCGCCACGCACAGCGCCGCGCGCCACCGCCGCCACGGCATCGCCCGCCCGCCGGGTTACAGCGCAGCGGGGCGGGGAGAGGGAGCCGAGCCCATCCGGCTCCGCCCCCACCCCGGACACGGGACACCTCCCGCCAGGCCTTGGACACTTCCAGGAGTAGGGCAGCCACAGTTTCTTGGGGCACAGAAACCCAGTGCAGGCTGGAGAGCTGCCTGGAGGAGAAAGACCTGAGGGTGTTCCTTGACAGTGACTGAACATGAGCCAGCAGTGTGCCCAGGTGGCCAAGAAGGCCAATGGCATCTTGGCTTGTACCAGAAACGGTGTGACCAGCAGGTGCAGGGAGGTTATTCTCCCTCTGTACTCAGCACTGGTGAGACCGCTCCTTGAATACTGTGTTCAGTTCTGGGCCCCTCACCACAAGAGGGATGTTGAGGCTCTGGAGCGAGTCCAGAGAAGAGCAACAAAGCTGGTGAAGGGGCTGGAGAACAGGCCTTATGAGGAGCGACTGAGAGAGCTGGGATTGTTTAGCCTTGAGAAGAGGAGGCTGAGGGGAGATCTTATTGCTCTCTACAACTACCTGAAAGGAGGTTGTAGAGAGGTGGGTGCTGGCCTCTTCTCCCAAGTGACAGGGGACAGAACAAGGGGGAATGGCGTCAAACTGCACCAGGGAAAGATACCAGGAAAAAAAAAATCACAGAAAGGGTCGTCAGGCTCTGGAACAGGCTGCACAGGAAGGTGGTTTAGTCACCATCCCTAGAGGTATTTAAAAGATGGGTAGATGAGGTGCTCGGGGACATGGTTTAGTAGCAAATAGGAATGGTTGGACTCAATGATCCAAGAGGTCTTTTCCAACCTGGTGATTCTATGATTTTATGATTCTCATCAATCAGCACCCAAAGTATGTCTCTGCAGGACTGCTCTCAATCACATCATGCCCCATCCTCTACTGAAACTGCAGATTGCCCTGACCCAGGTGTAGGACCTTGTACTTGTTGAACCTTATGAGTTTCACACAGGCCCACTTCTCCAGCTTGGCCAGGTCCCTCTGGATGACCTCCTGTCTTTCTGGTGTGGCAACTGCACCACGCAGCTTGGTGTCATCTGCAAACTTGCTGAGGGTGCACTCAATCCCACTCTCTAGATCATTGACAAAGACAGTAAACAGCACTGGTCCCTGTACAGACTGCTGGGGGACACCACTTGTCATGGATCTCCATCTGGACATTAAGCTATTGACCACTACTCTCTGAATGTGACCATCCAATCAATTTCTTATCCACCAAATGGTCCACCCATCAAATCCATATCTCTCCAATTTAGAGAGCAGGATGTGGTGGGGAACAGCGTCCAAGACTAGAGAACTCCAGAGATTACATCCATTGCTTTTTCCCATGTCCTAGGATTGCTCCTAGCCTGCTTCTGCCTGGCACTCACCTTGGGGCAAGCACCCTGGTCAGGGCTCCAGCCAGCTGGCCACAAGCCAGCATTTCCCTCTGACCCAAGTTTCAGCCAGGTTTGATCAGAGCAGGCACTTGGAGAGCTGTCTTCTCCCCTGTACCTCTTCTCTCCAAATCGCCCTCCAGAAACTGCAGCGCTGTGAGATAGCACACGTTCTTCTGCAGGCACCAGCTGCTGGCTAAGAGGCACAGCTTTTGAAACCATCCTTTCTATTCAGCACTCACTTGGCAGCAAGCGACTCTGCTAGCCACTCATAAAACTGTTCTCACTCAGAGCACAACACACATTCAGCCCCCTTTCAGATGCTCCCTGTGTACAGTGAAGGTAATAAAGACTGGATTCTTCTTCTTTCTCCATGGCGACTCAGGTGTGGGGTTTTTTTAATTCATTGTACCATCTCCCTTGCTCCCCACCTCTTCAGGCCTTTGCTTTAAATTCCTTCAGAGATAGATGCCTTTGCCTTTTGGTTGACATCTCACAGCTCTCCCTGAGGTGTTACTTCTACTCATTGACAGTCCATGTATTAAAAAAAAAAACTTTCACCACATTCAGTCCAGTCCAGAACTTTCAAGAAATGCTTGGGGGCTACCTGTGTGGTGCTAGGAGAGCAGACAACACCTCCCATCCCACCATCAGCTCCCACTTGAGAAGTGCAGTGCCCTTTCAATGAACCCCACCACCACAACTGGCCACTTCAGCTCACTCTTGTTTTGCCAAGCCCACTAGGACAAGGCAGCTGGCTTGCAGAAAAGGAGACACTGAGTCAACTGCCACACATTTCACCATGCTTTCTCCCAACAGCCTTGTTCTTCCACTTCAGATTTTCTCCTTCTGTATAATCTAGCCCACATGTTGTTTTCCAGGACCCGTTGTGCCTGTGCTCTTTGATGGTCAAGCACTGACTGGAATGAGAGAAGATGGTGCTTGTGCTGCACATGGTCATAGACATTGTCAGATAAACCTATTAAAGGCCATCTTTTAAATGTTTGGCAACATGGACAGATTTCTTCTTATGAGCTGCATTTGAGTTTGACAGCAACACCTTAAGTCACAGTGGTGGCAAAGTGTGAGGAAGGTTAACTTGGTGAGCAGATACATCACAGTGCCTACACCAACCCATCAGCCCCCAGACTGATGATGGGCAGGACACAGATCCAGATGCCAAGAGTCTTTTGCCAGTACTTGCTTTTGACCTTTATTCTGCAACCAGCATCACCTATTGAGGGAGGGAGGTTACACATCCTGCTTTTTACCACCCTCCTTTAGCCCCTTTCTTCTTCTTCTGCTGCTGTTTCTTCTTGGTTGCTGGGGCACCAGCAGGTTTTTGGTGCCTGGGAGGGATGACGTTACTTGTGGCTGATACAGCTGCAGCGCTGCCAGGCCGAGGGGAGGTAGGTGGGCTGCTGGCAGTCCTACTGGCATCCCTGCAGGGAAGACAAGAGAGAGAGAGACGCTGCATGGGTTCACAACCACCTGCAAGATGTGGCACTACTGAAGGAAGCTGGTAAGAGATAGCAGCTGCCCACAGAATAGCATTAAGTAGCATTATGCACGGGAAGGCACTCATGAAAGGAGATCCTGAATAAGCTTCAAAATATACAGAAGGGCTGACAATGAGAACACATCTCAAAGTGTAGGCAACCGCCTTCTAACTAACTGTTCACTAGATAGTGCAACTCATCAAATACCAAAAGCAAGGTAACTTTTTAATAATGTTGTGTGAGGTGGCAGCTCACACAACATGCGAGGACCTTTCCAGGCCCTCATGCTTAGGCAGTGTGAACCCAACATCCCCTCTCTCTCCTTAGCCATAAAGGCATCTTCATGCCAGCTCTCCTTGCAAACACTACTCAAGCCAACAGTGCCACAAAAGGCTTTTCATTGCTTCTGTTTTGAGACACAGCTGTGTAAAGAGAAACTATCAGACAGCACTGGCAATTCCCCACATTGCTGTCATTTTAGAAGTACTTCCTTCTCAGATGCTAGTAAGTCACCATCTTTCTATTAGGCCTCATACACAACGGTAAACCCTAATTCCATCTCAAATAAGAAGGAAGCCAAATCATGGCTAACGGTTCTCCAGTCACCAAAACAGGTGAAAGTAAATAGCTCAAGAGAAAGCATGCAAAATTTGTCTCATCAAAGCTAAGAGAAGCACATTAAAAGACTACAGGAATTTTATTTGCACTTTTGGCACCCTCAAGCATGCTTATCATATCATTTTGTTTTCAGTGACCTCAGCTGGTAGGAGGTTCAAGTGGCAAAGTACAGTTTCACCTGTGCTACCCACAGCTGGTGTGGTGAAAAAGCCACAGAAAAGCAGCACAAACCCAGCCCTCCTAGCCACCCAGAAGTGATTTCCCCACACTAAGCCCTACAAAACAGGTACGTACAGTTCAGAGGAGCCAGCTGTGGCTGAACCTTGAGTCCCCTTGCCAACCTGATCCTTCTTCTTGCCCTTCTTCCGTCCACGATAGTAGGAACGCTCTCGCATTGGAAGCCACCGCTCAGGGTCAGGAGTTACCTTGGGGTCATAGTTCTTAGGCAGCTTTCCTACAGAACATCCAGTCCCAAGAAGTGAGATTAGGTTCGAAATAGAGGCATCACTAAGGGACATGCATGGGATGTCAGTGGTCAAGAAGCACAAAAAGCTCATAATCCACAACATCCTATAAGGGTGTTAGTATAACTTCTGTGGAAAAATGCCTTATCCAAACAACCTATTGTGAAGATTTTTGTTCACAGGAACCAAGTCCACCAAAGGGCTCCAGCTCCTGGGGAGCTGAACACTGGCTATTTGAAGAAACAATGTGGCAAGCTCTCAGAGGCTGTGCCACACAAACAGTGAGGAAATTCAACTTACCCTTCTTTTTTTTCTTCTTCTTCTTCATATCCCCTTGCCTGAAAAGCAAAAAGAGAAATACACACTTTGACACAACATGGAAGTAGCAGAAAAGTCAATTAAAAACTAGCTATGGAAGAAGCTAAACCCTTCCCATCTCTCTCAAAACCTGGTCTACTCCTACCCGAAGCTCCTTGCAGGTAAGAAAGAGGCTCTTTTTCCACCAGCCTGCCTTCTGCAGCAAGGCCCACATCACACATAGTGTGGTTCTTGTGCCACCCCAAAGAACGACAGCACCAGAGCTACAGCAGCCCGCTTTACCCTTGCTCCTTCTGCTGGTTGTCTCCAGTGAGTTTCCCAGCTTTCTTCCGAACATAGGTTGCTCCATGGGAGTTCTCCAGCGCATCAACATCTACTTTTAGCGACAAAGTGTCTGAAGAAGGCAAGTGTTTGCTAAGACTGCAAGGGAAGAGTTCAGGGATGCAAACCAGCAGGCAGCAAGCAAAAAGGTAAACATCCAAGTTTGTCCAGACAGCAATGGCCAACTTCAGCCTGTCAGCAATGCAGACACCAGACAGGCCTATGGGGCTAGTTCCAGCCCTCTCACCAGCCTCCTACACAAGCTGGGATGAGCTGCTTAATTGCCATCTGCCTCATTTTTCTCTTCTTTGATATGGGGACAGAAGCAGCTTTCTCTGAAAGCTAGCCATGGTGGCAAGAGCAGCGTATGACCCTGATCTTGCAGGTCAGTGAGAGCTCAGCCATGTTTTATTGGGCACAGTCCTGCATTACTACCACAAGTTTAAGATTCTGACAGAAAAGATGAAAGAGCTCCTATTTTCTGTTCCATCTAGTCTTAAGTTACCAGTTCTCAGAGAGAAGGAGGCCTAAGTTAAAAGGGTCCTGGGATCCTGCAGTAATCAAACCAATTAGGGAAATAAAGTAGCTCCAGACCACTTGACCTGGTTATGTAGTTGTTTTGGAGATGGTCCTTGCCTTTTTTCAGGTGAGGGCGGGCCTGAAGTCTCCACGCACCTGAAATCCAAGGGAGCAACGCCCAAATGCCTCCTTCCTTTCTCTGATACCACCAACAAAAGGATACACTTTAGCTTTTTCAGGGTCCACCAGGGAGTAGGCAGAGATGAGCTGTGCTAGAGTATGCACATCTTTTGGGTTTTGCCTTTGTAGGGGAAAAGAAAGAAAAGGTCCAAGTTACCAAGGTACACACATTCCAAAGACTGGTATCACTGTGCAGCACTCGCTGCTGCACCAGAGCTGCTATATGTGGGGACAGACATGTCAGTCTGTGGTCTCCTGTGAGCACATCACCAAGTATCACTGGCACAGACAAAGGCAGATGCAGACAGTATTATGACATAGCCAATGAAAGACAAAAATCCCTCAGGTCCCAGTAGCAAAGGCATGTTAACAGTCCCCCCCAAAAATCCCATTGAATGCATAATGAAAACTAAAACCTAAACACCCATGGTTTATGTAGCACTACAAAAAATTATGCATGCTAGTCCCCAAAGCAATCTTCACTGCACCCAAGAGGCCTCTGTGACAAATTAGCCAGTTTTTCAGGTGAATATCCGCAACAGAACAAATGAATGTTTCTCCCTCCTTCCAAAATATGGCTTTGCATTGGAGCCCTTGTGCAAAAGCAACTCTAAAGGTGGGCTACCAGTCAAGCAACATTGTCAGATGCTGCTTGGCAGCAGACATCTTGCAAAGGTCTCTTACTGGGGAACTCCTGTTCAGCAACTACCCAACTCACTTCCAGAGCTCCTCCAAGTCACTGATTGCTTCTTTCTTCCTGCCATGCTTTAGTTTGAAGTTGACAGCTTCCCGTATCAGTGACAAATGGACAGGAGACTTTGGCTGAAAGACACAGCAGCCATAATTAGTTCCTCTTTATTGCAGCATGGAGCCCAGCTTCTAGGTGGCTTTAATGCCTCTGAGATGTGGCCAAGAACTGATATAGCACGCTGTTAGGCAGAAAGCTGACAACCTCTGCACTCCAGGACACGAGGCAACACCATGTGGGACAAGGCAGCTTTCTGCTCCACAATGCTTCCTAACCTTGGAGAAGCCTCGATTGCTAAATTTGGGCATTCATTGCCTCCACTCTTCTAATCTGACAGAAGCTACTGCTCCCCGTTTGCAACGCATCCAAAATAATCAAACAGTGATAAAACAAATGCTCACAAAAAAGGAGCTCACAGGTCTCCAAAACCCCAACTGGATGAGTTGCTGGGGCTTATGCATCAACGGGAAAAGCTGAGTCAGACTAGCTAGAAAAGCCTGAGACAAAGCCTGGCACATTAGCTTCTCTAGTCTGACTTGCCTGGAATTGCTGATACCACTGGATAGCCTGTGTGAAGACCTCGATTGCACTGTCAATGTCCTCTTCATGACTGTACATCGTCACCAACGCAGACACCTGCAAACATTCAAGAGCAGCTTATAGCAGTTCTTCACACAAGCTGTGTATAGCCATAGAGCCAGCAGTTATACGATGGTATTTCCTAAATGCCGAGTCAACATAAGCTTTGCTCTGTTCCTAAAAACTAGCTGCTGTAACTGGCAGAGTACGCAGACAAGACCTTCCTTCCCAGGTCTCTCCGAAAGAAACATCTCCACCAATCCTTCTCCTACATTACAAACTTAAGATTGCATTCACAGAAAGAATCTTCTTGTCACAGCACTTTTTTTGCTTGCCACTGGGAACGATTTCATTAGAAACCATCTTTCTTCCCCCATTCTTTATCCCAAGAGCCGTCAAAAAAAGACATTGGCACTGAAGAGATGACACAGACACCACTTGTTTGTCTACATTCCAGTCACCACTAGAAGTGACCCAGGGCATGGAGCTGTTATTGCTGACTGCCCCCACAAATCACTTCTATCATTCACAATTGCAATTGAAACAGACCTGCAACTGTCCGCCTCTGCTCAAGATGCTTATGCTGAACACTTGAGCATTTTCAAGGTCAGCAGGCTTTTCTGAACATCAAATGTGAAAACGTTTGCAGACTGAGGTCATGCTGCCAGGATGAAACAACTGGCACTTCCTCCCTATTGTTTTTTACCCTAAAGCTGCTTCAAAACCTTCCCAGGAGTACATACCAGGGAAGAAGCAGCTCCACTCATGTTAAGCAAGTAAACCCAGGCAACACATAAGTCTAAGAGATTATAAGAGAGTGGGAATACAGGCAGAGAGTATCTCTGCTGATCAGAAGAGTACTTCTGTGGCTAAGCTCAGGCCACCTGATGCAAGTTATAATCCAGCCTTTGTCCAATAAGATGGGCTCAAATTTCCTGCAGACACTCAGGTCAAGTAAAAACCATAGGGGAGAGGCAACAAGAAGCAGACAATACAAAGCTGTGCTACAAGGGAAAAATCGCACACCGTCCAGACTGAGTTTTGCTTACCATACCAGGCTTGTGCTGCAGTTCTTCTATGCTCCTCAGGATCATGCAGGCTTTGGTGACACTGCCTAGAAGAGAGACAGGGACCAACTTGCTCTGAGTGGCATGGTAACACCTCACCCTGACAGTGAACTTGCAGGCAAAGGTAAACAACAGGGACGTAACCGTGCCCTTTCTTAGAACACCTCTCTCCTTTTCCAGGAATAAAGGATAGGACCTTTCTGTTCTTGCCACATCTTGCACGTGTTCAGGAACAAGTTTGCCAAGCAAGATCTTCTCTTCCAGGAGCAACTCTGTGCTGCCCAATCGTATACAGGAACGGTAACATCAGGGAGTAGCACCACACTGCTCCCAAGACCCTCTTTCCCCAGAAAGAGATTCAGCTCTATTGTTCAAAAAGACCGTAGGCATCTCTGCCAGGGATCTGTGAGGCCTGGATATCCAGACATCAAGCTATGAGCACTACACTGCCACAGCTATGGATAAAGAATACCTGACTGAAAACATCTCTGCTCTTCACACCTGTCACAAATGAGACTGCAACAAAGATTGCCCTAAAGCCTGTTTTTCTCATCCTTTGTACCAGTATCAAATGCAGACACTTCCCAACAAAGGAGGACACTGGATACCTTGAGCAATTTTTAGCTGGGCCATCGTCAGCTTGATCTCAGCAGCATTGGCAGGGTGCTGATCTGCAAAGTCCTGAGAGTCAGAAGAAAGAACAATTCAATACGTGCGTGGGCACCAGGCTGCTGCTTTCGTGAATCATATCTCATGCTCAGTCACAGCAAGCTGGCAAGAGCCAAAGCGAGCTTTCCGGCACAGGAAGGTTTCAACATACAGCAGAGGAGGGACCCACAGTGTGCCACTGGCCCACCACTCTCTCAGATCTCCATCCCAGCCACTCACACCCTCCATAAAAGGAGACTGTTGCAAACTGCTTGCAAGCAGAGCAGCAGAGTCCACTGCTTGTCTACTACAGCTTCCTAAGCATAAAAATCAGAGGTGCAAGGGAACTATTTCCCTTTAAAAGTACCACTGTTTAGTTTGGTATATATGCTTTCCAGTAGGATTAAACTAAACCAAAATAAGCACAGTCAGCTACCCCTGGAAAGTTAAACCAGACAAAACAAAGTGAAACAGCACACAAAGCACGAGTTTAAATAGAGCTTGGCCAAAGGAGTACTTTCCCTTAACCTACCTGTAGAAGCGCTACAGCCTTAGCATGCTGCTTCTCACGACACAGCTGGGCTGCCTGGATAAGCACAGGGAGCAGATGTTCAGGGCTCTGCGACTGTAGGCTTGCCGACAGCTTGTGGCACTGATCTGCCTGAGGAATTGCAAGAGAGAAAACAGTTTTCTCAACCACTGCAAGCACCTAACGCAGGGCTAGAATACCAGTTGTACATAAGAATAGGGGCCAATGATGGCTTCCCTGAAACGGGTACACAGAATCAAGAACAAGTCCTCCAAGTAGCACTTCAGAAGCATCTTAGAATCCCACACACACCTTTTGTCTTCTAGTCATCTCCACACCATCCTCCCTACAGCAACACTCAAGTCACTTCACAACTGACTGTCTGTTCTTTTAGGAATGATTTTTTTTCCTCCTCACTTATGTGCCTTAACCAAGTGGTCTTATCTTCTGACACAAAATAGCTGTGTATCCATTTTTGCATAGTCAAACTCCTGTGGAATAAATCTGTACCTACTCGCCACATATCAGTTTTCTGTACCTGATTAGTGTACATCGCCAGCAAAGCTTTGTTGAATTCAATTGCCTGGAGCTGTTTCTTGGAGAGTTTATGCTCCACACCTTCTGCATTCGTCAGTTTTACTTTCTTCTTTGAGTCAAAAACATTTTGGTCCTGGGGAAATCAAACATCATGAGAAGATTTCACTACAATCCGTGAAGAAGAAAAGGTCTCTGGGTCTGTAATTTAACTATCATTTAGGAAAAAGTCTTTCCTGGTTATCTCCCTTCTCTCCACAGAAGTAGAGAAGCAGGCAGAGTAACCACATTGAAAGCAGCAAGGTAATTCTATACCTTGTTAATTGTGATGATGTTATTTGCAATGACAGCAAGCAGTCCTACGTCTGTTGGCCTGCAGATGAGAGAAGTAGAAAGCACAATGTTATTAAACAGTGATCTCTCCACAGATCAAAGAATCATAGAACAGTTTGGGTTGGAAGGTACCTTTAAAGGTCATCTAGTCCACTCCCCCTGCAGTAAGCAGGGACATCTTCAAATAGACCAGGTTGCTTAGAGACCCATCCAACCTGAGCTTGAATGTTTCCAGGGACAGAGCATCTACCCCCTCCCTGAGCAACCTGTTCCAATGTTTCTCCACCCTCAAGACTGAGCATTTGTTTTAGAAAAGCCCTTACTTCAACTTGATTATTTGATTGTAGAGCTGTAGAGCATCCTCTGTTCGACCTTGCAGCTGCATGATATAAGCCATCTGACCATGAATAATGGCCAGTTCGGCCTCGATGTCTTCCTCTGTCACATCCTGAAGGAAAATTAATATAAAATAAAGAAAGCTGCCATCTCACCTCTCTTCCCCCAGCTGCATTCTGCCAACAAATACCTATGAGCTCTCTTGGGCAGCATTGGCAGCAGAGTACCCCAGCTACTACAGGTGAAGGTTGTAGCCACAGCACATCCGAGTTAAACCAAGAGAAAAGAAAGCTTCACTTGCTCTTGCAAGAACCTGTAGACATCCTTAACTTACTGCACTGAATCTGCACTTCTGCATGAGCCAGCAACAGCGACTACCAATTTCCTGTGTGTCCCACCACCCACCCAGCACATTCATCCACAGCAGGGGTGGGTCACAAGGTTTCAGACAACTCGCATCCATCCCTGTGCAAGGAGGACAGCAGCAAAGAGTTTGCAGCGTTTGCTGCCCTTCTGCAACAACCACAACTGCTGCCCCAGCCTCACAAGCCAGTACCAACTGCAGTGGCCATGTCTTGCTGGGTAAAGCTGCACAGCAGCTCTGGTCATCATCTAGCTACCAGCAGTACACTTAGTGACCGCACCCTTGCTTATGCCGGTACAAAGCAAACCCTTTCCAGAACCACACCAAGAACTTACAGAGTCTTCCGACAGCGACTGGCGGCACAGCTCTAGAAAAAAAACAAATCAAGGAACTCAATTTAAAAGGTTTTAGGGGAAAAAAAATAGCCTAGAAGCATGAGGGAACATACATTTTTTTTCATGTATCCCTGAAACTTCAGCAGCATTACAAGGGCACATCAGATTATAAGTCTGATGGTGATGGCCCTGAACATGAGGGAGAAGACTTGATGATGCAGAAAAAATATCAAATACAGGAGATACTGTCCCTCCCAGAACTGCCTTCTCAGAGCAGAGTCACACGCTCATTTTCTCTCCTGAGCAAATTGCTTTAAACCTAGCTCCTGATATTTTCCACAGGGATCACTTGGCTGCAATTGGAGTAATTTTAAGCACTGTAAGCCTGCAATATTCAGAGTACTCCATCCTTTACGGGGTAGCAATTCCATCAGGTTTTAGTACATGTACAAGTCACCTAACTTTCTTATATACCTCACCAGAACACCACTTGTTTTCCTCTCCAAAGGACTACAATCACAGCACATAGGCTCAAATTACACAAGTTTAATAAATCCCTTGTATGGGAGAGCTGCTATTCTATCATCAAAATCGGAACAGAACTGACCTATTTGTCTGCAAGTGCAATTAGATCAGGAAGAAAGTAATTATTCCTTTTTCTGCCCCCAGGAGCTGGGGGTTTTTTTTGTTTGTTTGTTTTTAAACAGACACACACACACAAAATCTCCTTCCCCACCATAGGAAAAAAGTCCTCTTTGCAAAGGAAGAGGATTTTTCCTCCTACTTCCAAAAAAATTGCTGAAAGGCACTGAACGCAAATCCTGGGCTCTAAGAGAGTGAGGAGATGGTGCATGCCACACAACTTTGGAAAAGAGCTGCAGAGGAACACTTCTACAAAAACACCAGTTCTGTCAGGAACCATCTAGGAACTGAAAACAAATCCTGCTGCTGGTCGGTTTTTACATTTTCAAAACCTTTCTCTCTGATTAAGTGTGTCTACAGGAAAAAAACAACTACTTTATCACACAAAGCTTCCCTCTCACCTCACCATGTTTTTACCTTCTGCTTTCTGTAGTTTTTTCATTGCTTCATTCAACTTTCCTTGCCCAATCAATGCACATGCACTGTTATAACACAGCTCGTAGGTAGATTCTCGAAGGCCCAAATCCTCCTAGCATGAAAAGCAAAATTAACACTGCATAAACACCAACTGATCTATACAGATTTGACAGGCAAGGGTCGCAAACTATAGTTTTCATGCACATTCAAACTACTCCTTGCAAAACAAATTTAAAGGCAATTTTAAAAGGTCACACACCCACTAAGTAAGTCACAATGCAAAGGATATTTCCTCACACTGCAAAACAAAGTCAGAGGCAATTGACAAGGCAGGAACAAAACTCCAGCATGAACTTGGGGACTACTTAGGCTACTGAAAGAGGGCAGATAAGAACTGCTACTCTAGAGAACTAGAAAGTGGATCTGCTGCACTGAGTGGAAAGATGAGTGTGCTGTGCACACCTCCAAGGACAAAGACTTTCGAGAAAATCTAAGCATTACGGTCTCCACTGTTCATTAACAAAAATATCCTTAAGCATGGCTGGGTGATGCAGGCAGTTGGCTTTACCCTGGGCTTTTACCCTTCCAAACAGAGGGAAGTGATAGTCACTACAGATGTTCTGCCTAATGCAGCCTCAGAGAGATGTGCATCCAACTCTGCTGGGATATCAATTAATACAAGTGTCCCACAGATCAAAGGTGAAGTACAACTCATGAACAGTAACAGTGTTTATTCCCCCATACAGGGGAAAACAATAGGTGATCTTCCATACACTCAGAAGTCATTAAGACAGGAACACATTTCTATCCTGTTAAATATCTATGATTCCATATCCTTTATTCCTTGGTTCTCACTCTTACACACACACACACACAACTTACTGGCATCACCTTCTCCCATGTGCTTTGTGCTGCCACAACAGCAGAGAGGTTGGTTTTTCTCTCTTCCTCATACTCATCCTGGGAGTTGCGGATTAGATCCCTGTATGCAGCCAGACAATCATCATAACGCTCCAACCTGTACAACTGAGAAGGGGAAACGATTAGCCTTCGGAAGATTATTTCCCTGTATATGCCAGGAACTACAGCCTCCTTCCTCCCACCCCACGGACTGGCAGCAGCAGAGCATCATGTTTTAAGCAGAACATTACTAACATTTGCATCTACCCATAGGGCAAACTCTCTAAATTACATTTGCAAGGGCTCAAGCAATGACACCAGCTAACTGCATGCAAACAGCACAGTCCTTACTTCAAGCTACCTTCCCTAAAAGCAGCAGTTTAAAAGGTTTTGTCCTCAAAAAGCCTTTTTCCAGACTAGATCATCTCTCTATGAGTGAAATTAAGTGAAAGGTCTTTCATGCAGCTGAAAGAAGACAACTATTTCTTCACAAAACTGTTCTTATCAACCAGGAAGAAACCAGAGAAAAAAAAAACAAGTTCTTTCCTGCTTCACTTCTAACACCCAAGATGTTGGGTCCCACAAACCATTCCTGGACAGGTATCTTATGCAAGCAGTTGGCTCAACCACAAATACATCTCATCAACTCACTTTCATCCTCCATCCCCTCCACCAGATGGCTGTCATCAGGCCAGGCCCAGGAAGGAAGAAGGAGTCACAAATGTATTGCTTTGGTTCAGAGGCAATAAGATGAGGACTCTCCAGTAAAACGTGACCAAAGCTCCACAGCAAATGGAACAGATGTGAACTGCACCTCTCCTTACTTTCAAGGCAGAGAAGGAAATTTCATCCCCATACTTGCCCAACATTAGAGGAGGGACAGGGCACCCAGCACATCAAGTCCCACCAGGAATAAAAGCCTGTAATTACCACTTGTCCATAGAGCTCCTTCAGTTTGTCTGTCTGCTGACTGGCACTCTGAATAGTCTTGAGAGCATTTTCAATACGATTCAGCCTGTATTCACAGTAGGCCTTCTCAAAGGCAATAACATCACTGCAAGGACAAGAAAAAAGCTGACAGCACACACTGTAATCTTCATTCAACAGCGCTCACCCACCTGAACACACTTGTTTAAGTAGCCCTAATTTGTCACTGACTGCTACATTCCCAAAGAGCCAAACACCAGAGGTGAGCACATGATCCCAGGTTATGTATCGGTTGAGTGCTGGAAATATCTTAAACCTGCTTTGTTTTCAACTGAGAAGGAATATCAAAACTTCACCTAAAAGATGAAGTTCCTTTTTTTCTGGTGTTTCCAGACACATGGCATTTCAACCCACCACCACCCCTCACCTCCAACTGATAATGCAAATCAAATGCCTAAAGGTAAAACAATACCAAACTTCGTTATGTGACTTCTTCATCAGGAGAAGTCACATGAGTAAAGATTGTTAACTGCAGACTTTCAAAGGCAACTGACTCACAGAGAGAAAGGAAACAGTACAAAAAACAGTCCCCGTGTAGTCTGATACCAAGCAAATGGTAACATTAAACTATTCTGAAATACCAGCGCAGCAGAATTGCAGCAAAAGACTTCATTGGTGTTCACAAAGAACTGGCTTCAAAGCAAGTTTACACCAGCAGGGAAGCATTATCAAACAAGCAGAGCCTTGAATGCTATGTTCAACCTACCCCTGAGTTGCCACTTAAGGCAAAGTGAAGTTACTCAGGGATTCCCTTAGTTCATCACTGGTGTCACTTGTCTCTAGCTACCTCTCTGTCTATCTAAAATTATCTCAGTCCAGCTGAGTATTAGGAGAGTCTGAAAACAAACACGCAATATTAAAGCAACGCAGTGGGTCAGCCTCAGGGCAGGACAGGACAACTTCAAGACAGAGCAAGAACCATCACTTTTCCTGCTTTGCAGGATACAGAGACAGAAACATAGCAGAGTAAAGCTAAAGAAATTATATGGAGAACTTTGAAGCCAGTTTAATTTAGAGAAATTCCTTCTCCTCCTCCTCACCACATACTGAAAAGCATAAAATAAACTCCTTCCACCTCAGGAAAGAAGGAATTTGTGAATAAGGTAATTACATTTTATCCAGATGCTAACATACAAGGCTATGTTTCATTGCACTGACACTCTAACACACTTTTCTGGCAAGTTTCATAAGAAAAGCAGCATGAGAAATACAAACATTTTGCAGCCTGGCAGTTCTTGTGTAGCAATTTTTATCATACTCATTGCACAAAGAGCATCTATATTAGGAAGAAAATCAGAGTCTGCTTGATGACACAAATGGGAAGCTTGACTTTTTCTCAAACACAAATTGTCTCCAAGGTTTTGAATTGAAGAACACGCACAAAGGGTTTGCACCACCCCAAAAGCTGAAGCAGCACCTGCAGGCTGGCAAAGAAAAGGATCCTAAGGAGCCAATCAATGCAAACAGCTCGCTGCCACTAGCAAGGGCTTCTCCCTCCTTTCTTCACTCCCCATGAGATCTGCCCCCTTCCCTTGTACAAGCCATGGTATGCAACCACACCAACCAGCAGACTCGGCTCATGAAGGCGGCTGCAAACCTGACTAGGGACAATCCCTTCAGCAGTAACAATAAGATGTTAAGATCACCATCCAGACCACCTCTCACACCCAGAATGAATCAGTGTTCCACTGAGAAGCCCAATCCCGATGGCAGAGAGCACCTCCTGCTCTTTATTTTGCTGCCTATTAGCCCCCCTGCACAGAAGCTCCAGCGGCTTTGCAAGGACTTGTGATTTCATTTACTGTGGGGTACAGCAAGACACAACTCACTTGGTTAACACTTTAGTGTGGGTGTTGATTACACTGAGGGCTTCCTTGAAGTTCCCATTCTGGATCAGACATACTACTTTACACTGAAGCGCAGTCACATCCTCTTTGTTGATCTGCAGTACTGGAGAGGAAAACAATTTCAACACAAGGATTTAACTCATTCAGACTTTTCAAGAGCCGTATGTTATTACAGTTGCGAAAACCCATCATAGAGAGCAGTCATGACAACTTAAAAGATTCCTCGCATAGCTTGCTTTGGCTCAGGTCATCAAACAAATCCCATAAAAGAATCCAGAATAAACACTGAACTTATTTGAAGCAACCGCCATGATAACACAGCTGGAAGATAAGAGGAGCCGCACACACCTGGATAAACCTTTCACTGGCATTTCACTTCCAGGCAGAGAATTACAGTGGCAAAACCCAAGTGCCACCTAACACACATATAGGAAGAAAATCACCTAATATACAGCAGTATGGCTCTAAACAGGCAGTCTCTTCGAACACTAATACTTTCTGTCAGTGGAAAACAGTGAAGGAGAACTAGGAAACACTGGTTTTGGTACTTGATTTTTTTCACGTGATCCCAACTCTCAGGTCTGCTCAGACAAGAGAGGACTCACTAATCCCTACAGGCTGCAAAGAGAGAACTTCTGACCATCATATGCCTTATACTGCAATCCCCTTTTGGATACTAAACTATCAAAACAATACATCTCAATGCAGACTGCCCACTACCGAGCAAGTTATCGCTTCCAAGTCATTTGATCCATAGACAACCTACCACCACTCCAGTTCCCAGGGGAAAAGACTCCTTCCTCCCGCCATCAAAACAGAGGGAAAAAACAAAAGTGAGGCTAACAGCCCGGCTCACAGCAAGAGCTGCGTGATGGAGTGGGCACAAACAATAGTCCTGGTGCAGGGCTGCCCGGCTCAGCTCCCCAGGCATGGCACTGGCTCCCCCATCCCTAATACCGGCTCCCCCCACCCCTGACACAGGCTCCCCGCCTCCCCTCTCCCCGGTCACGGAGGGTCTCGGCGGGTCCCGTGCCGCCGCTCCCGGCGGTATGCGCAGCTCGGTGCCCGTCACTCACTCTTGTTGAGAGGCTTGAGCGCGCGGGCGAAGTCCCCGTTCTGCCCGCAGCGGTTCACCTCGCTCCACAGCGCCGCCGCCGCCCCCGCACCGCTCGCCGCCGCTGCCGCCATCTTGGAGCCGGGAAGGAGGGAGGGAGGCGCGCGCCGGCTGGGGGGGCGGGAGGCGGGCCGCAGGCCGTCACGGAAGCGGAAACGCCGCGCGCGCTGCCACGTCGCGACGGACACGTGGTGCCCCCGGCCACGTCTGCCGTGGAGGCCGCCCAATATAACGCCCTGCAGAAAGCCGGGATGGCTGTGACTCTGTCGGGTCGCTCAGAGCCCCAGCCAACCTGACCTTGAATGTTTCCAGTGATGAGGCATCTACCACTTCGCTGAGTAGCCCGTTCCAGTGTTTCACCACCCCCAGCAAAAAAAAATTTCTTCCTAAAGAGAGTGAGAAACACTCATTTACTTGTAAAATATTTAAAAGGACAAAGTCTTCGAAGCAAAAGCAATACTATTTTTATTTTACAATTCAGCGCTGAATTGGATGCTGTTCTAAAAAAGGCATAACATTACGAAAGCAGTGGGCATATATACTAGTTTTAGACAACCATATAAATCTTCAAAGAATACTCATCATTTTTTGGATTATCCAACTATGTCTGGAGACTTCCTTCAAGTTATCTCTTGACCTAAGACAACTACATCTTGCTAGACAACTAAGCATATCAATAAATTTTTGCAACTCTAGAGTGTTTATTCTTTCAGGTTATTTATCCATGTCTGGAGATTGTCTGCATATTATCTTTTGATACAAGACAGATTTATATGACAAGATAATTAAACATACAAACCAGCTGTAGCAAAACTTCTCAATTAATTCTCACACCAATGTCTACTCTGAACTTCTCTAAGTTTAAAACTATTACCCCTTGTCCTATTGCTATAGAACCTGCTAAAAAGCGTTTCCTCATCTTTCTTATTAGCCCCTTTTGAGTATTAAAAGGCCACAATAAGGTCTCCTCACTGAAGGAAAACATGATTTGTTGTAAGTTGCTAACCTATTATACATTTGAATATTATGTATAGGGTTTGTGATTTTAGAACTAAAATGTAGGATTACCTTGAATAACAACATTTAGCTAGCCTGTGCCTGTGGATGCTTATGCTTAAGTAAGGACTTCTAGCAAGGATGAGATTAGAAAGAATGTGGAAAGAATGTGACTGTATCTAATGAAGCCAAATAACAGGGACTAGGACCCAATGCAACCTTGAAGAGGAGCACAAGGAGTTTAAGAGCCTGTGCAAGAAGGGGAGTTGAAATGTTCATCTGTGAGGGAGACCTACAGCCTTCACCTAGAGACTCCCAAAGACCCCCAGAGGGCAGAGTGTGCGCACCAAGGTGAGGAAACTTATGTAAATTAATTCCAAGAATTAATTATAATAAACACACCTATTCCAGAAGAAAATAACAAATATGTAACGAATTTCCCAGAATCTATACTAATATGTATATTTAACCAGTGTAAAAATCGTGTACTCGGCCTCGATAGTTGCACATGTGTTAGGTGGAGCTATTCCCTGTGTGCCGCATAATGAAGTATAATAATAATAATAAAAATTGGCATCAATTATTGAGTTTGGCTTTTCATGGCATCACACCTCTCTGGGCAACCTGTTTCAGCACCCCCAGCAAAAAAAAATTTCTTCCTAATGTCTACTCTGAACTTTTCTTTTAGTTTAAAAGCATTAATCCTCATCCCATTGCTACAGGCCCTGATAAAAAGCTTTTTCTCATCTTTCTTATAAGCCCCCTTTAAGTACTGAAAGGCCACAATGAGGTCTCCTCAGTCTTCTCTTCTCCAAGCTGAAGAACGCCAGTTCTTCCAGCGTCCCTTCACAAAGGAGGTGTTCCAGGCCTTTTGTCACTTTTGTGGCCCTCCTCTGGATACGCTTCAACCGGTCCATGTCTTTCCTTGGCTGCAGGCTCCAGAGCTGGATGCAGTATTCCAGGCATGGTCTCACCAGAGCAGAGTCGAGGGGGAGAACCACCTCCCTCAATGTGACCAAAGGGAGCGTGTGTGGGGAGGCAGAACGGGGCAGTTGCACACACCACCAAACAAAAGGATTTTCCACCAATTCCCACTACTTTCTCACGTTAAAAGACTGCTGACAGATATAGGTTTTTAAATTTCATAAATATCATTAATTATTAGAAATATTACAAAGGCTGAGGGGGAGTTAAATAAATATGGTGGCTGTCACTTTGTATAACAGGATCACAGAATCACTTAGGTTGGACAAGACCCTTAAAATCATCAAGTCCAACCATTTTCCTAATACTTCCAAGTTTACCACTAAACCGTGTCCTTAAATGCCACACCTACACATCTCAATAACTTCCAAAAATTCACCCGTTTTCACATCAGTCCAGCTGCACCATATATTCAACCACAACTTTGCCCTCTATGAAGGGCACCTTACAGTCCCCTTCAAAACCGGCTGATTTTTATCCACTCACACTACAAGACCATCCTACTTTCCATACACATCTCAAAGATAAGCCATGGTGCTGGTTTTGACTGGGATAGAGCTACTTTTCTTTGTAGTAACTGGTATCACAGAATCATTTAGGTTGGAAAAGACCTTAAGATCATTGAGTCTAACCATAAACCAAACACTTCTAAGTCCAGCACTAGACCGTGCCCCTAAATGCTTCATCTACCAGTCTTTTAAATCCCTCCAGGAACGGTGACTCAGTCACTTCCCTGAGCAGCCTCTGCCACTGCTTGACAACTCTTTCAGTGAAGAAATTTTTCATAATAGCCAGTCTAAACCTCCTGAGTTTAAAGCACAAATGGAAGATAAACTGCAGGTAGGCAGTACAACCAGCAAAGCCAGCTCAGTGCAGCCCTAGACAATCAAGCAGTGTAAGATAAATGGCACAAATACTCACTCTTAAGGACTACTAGATAATCTGGTAACATCTTCTCAAGAGGAATGACAACCACATGAAAGAAAAGGAAAAAAAACCCCAATTAATACTTTAAACAAAACACTCTTTTATTAAGAGTATTCTTGATTAAACATACAGAACTGATTGCTATGTAAAATTTTTACTGTTCAAAGTTTTCCCCTCTAGGATGGTAATGCTATCTCAGTGCATATTATATGGAAGGATCATACCTCTCAAATGACTAGCTAATAAATCAGAGCGATACTGCACGCACCCAGTGTGCCAGTAAAAGAAGGGAATGCTGTAATGCAATTAACATAAAAAATGCACTGCCAGTGCATACAGTCAGCAATATGGCCCAGTGATCCAGACAGCAGCATCACATGGAAAAGCGGGCTTATCAGCACAGGAATGAGAAAGAAAACAGTTCCTGACCACAAAAATGGAGTCAGTAACAGATTCCAAAGATTTGTACAAATCTAAGCACTCTTCCTCTACAAGGACTGCACATCTAGCCATCGGTTTAGAAGATTTTCTGAAGCACCAATTGTGCTGCAGGCAGGGACACATATGTCTCACTGAAAAAAGGTAATGAAATGAGTGATCATACAGCCTTTGCACACCTCTGAAAGTCATCATCACAGGCAGTCAGGTGACACATCTGCTGATAGCTGGAAGACCAGCTGCCATAGACTGGCTTCTGTGCAAGGCTCTACCAGCACAGATACCATTCAGCTCTTATTTCACATGCAGCATAAGATTAACAAAGCAGCGCAGGTAGACAGCGACACCCCTGCTGCCCCTACCTGCTATGTAAGTTCCTTGAGCACATCACATAAGTAACTAGTGTTACCACCTGACTTCAAATATTCAAGCTTTTATACTTTGGTTACATCTGCACACAGGTACTACAGCTAAGACCTGCAACTCTGCTTTTTCATACACTTCCACTGTTATGCAAGCCCTAAGCAACTGTCAGCTTTTAAATACACACAGTAAGTTTCCTAGAGTTAAACAAAAATACAGTTGAGAAGTACATTTGGTCAAGTTTATCACTGCACATGGTACAATCAAACCTGGTTAACTGGCACCCATCAACCATCTCGTGATAGAATGTCTAATGGCAGATTTCTTTAAATTAAAAATCCATACAATTGAAAGGTATGCAGGAAACTTGTGTTAAACATTTGAAGCTACATGTGCAATCTTACAGAACACAAGCTACAGTTACAGAGACAATATTAACTCTTATTAACTGAGTGCATAAGAACTTCAAAACAGTGAATTCAGTTCAGACAGTGACTTCCAAAAAAGTCATGCCTCAACTGCATTGTGTCAAGGGGGAAAAAAAAAAAAAGATCATACTTAAGCAAGTTTAACAGTAAGGTTTTAACCTACATTTGAAAAGCTGTTTTATTTTATATATATATATACTTTGTATAAAATAAATTAAAAAGGGGAAGGAAGAAATAGCTTTGTATATGCTTCAAATAAACACAGACCAGTAGTTCCATAGATGAACATTATACCATCTTTGTGGTAAAAAGCTGACATAAAAGTTCAAAACCATACAATGCTTATAAATAGAAAGAGTTCAAAAGATATATTTTTAAAAAAAGGAATTTAAACATCATTTGCCCTTCCCCTGCAATACAACTTTGTTTTGCATGTTGTAGCATCAATACATTTACAGAATATTTGAATGTCACATCCATACAAGAATTGGTAAGAAAGCAGGTAAAAGTGCTAGCGGTGTTTAAATTTAGGACTTCTCACAAATAACTCTACTTGCTCCTCAGCCTTCTCCTGAAATTAAGGCTATCAAACATTCATCACCCAGTTTGAGGTATGGGCAGAAGAAAAATCTGCAACTGGTACGCCCCCTGTCTCTCCCAAAATATAGCAACAATCTGTTGACCTGGCAATGGACAATGGTGGTGCACAATCTCTACTGCCGTTCAGCTTGAATACAATTTAATCACCATTTAAAAAATGTTACTTGAAACACAGCATTAATGCTTAACTAAAACAAACAAAACACAAAACTTTAAATCTTCTTTGAAACCACGTTTAAATGTTCTTGTTCCAGATTTAAAGCTGCGTATAAACACCAAACAGAAGAATGACAATTTTAAACTGAGAGCACCTAAAAACATACCATAGGTAAAAATGAAATCAATAATTTCTCCACATTGTAACAATGTAGAAACCCTGTCAGCAACAGTAGTACACTCAGAACGAACGAAGTGAAAAGGAGCATCTAGAATACTCCAGAGGCTGCTACGCTACTTCTCTTTATTGCCCATTCTCTCATTTGTATGGATGGCCACTGCATGACACGATGTCAGTAATAGTTCTCTTATCTTCCTTTCACCACTGCTGCCAGCTGAAGTCATCATTGCTGCCAAAGACCAAGAAAAATCCTAGGATCGTGGCAAAGATGACTGTATTTCCCGTAAGAACAAGTGCACATGCGCCCCAGTAAATCTGTGAATAAAAGGAGTTTAGTTAGATACATTTTGAGCAGAATACTGACAAGAGGCAACATCTTAACATCACATTCTAGACAACAACTTCAACAACGGGTCCTTGATGCAAAGAAGCGGCATCTCATTATTTGTAGTTATGCCAAAAAGGCTGGGTTTACCTAAACCAACTCAAGTAATTCAGCTAGCCAAGCATCACTGCGTATTTCTTCTAGCCATGTTCAAAGCTCTGGCTAGCAGGCAGGGTTGTTTTGTGGTAACATTCAAAAATAGAAGAGTAAGGCCTGGCAACAGCATCAAACACACCTGCAGCCAGCTACAGCTGCTAGGCATGCTATCAGACTTCTTTAAACCAGACATTTAAGGATGTAGGTCTTCAAAATGCCAGCAGATATCCCAGTAACACAAAGGGAGGTGAATGTTTTCCACAGAATGTAAATGAATTACTCAAAGTGTGTGGTAATCAAACCAACTGTCTAAGCTCTTCTTGCCTAAAGAAAATTTATGAAAATGCACTCCCATCTTTTTTGACTTAGTAGGATCCCTGAAATTCACACAAACAAGACCATCTTTAAAGGATTTCAGTGAAAAGCCATATACTGAGAAAGATGTAGTCACAACTCAAAAGTTTAAAAGATAACACGAATATAATTCACAGTGAGTGCAGAAGTGCATCGTTTATTCATGCTTCATTAGCCCAACTATTCTATAAATTGCAAAGTACTCAATACGCTTTTATGTTTTGTTAGTTGTCTGTTGTGTTTTCACACTATTTTCTATCTCATCTTTTTCTGTATTGCTTATAGGATGTTAGGGATTTTTCTAGGACCACATGAAGCAGTTGGCAATCGCAACATTCTGCCATGCTTCCACCTCTAGTATTAGTTTTTCTTGCTGAGAAAAATCTTATTCCATTTCCACTGTGATTATTTTCAGAATGTATTTATATAAAAGTTGCCTAGTGCATGAGAGCTTTACCTTCAGTAAAAAACATCAAGGACAATGTTTTCTAGAGAAAAAAAAAAAGGTTGAAATATTACTGACCAGTTCTGCTCTAGCAAACACTATTGGTAGCCCAAACGCCGAGACAACAATGCCTGTTGTAAGAAATATTGCTAGCTCCTTGCAGGCATTACTTGTAGCATCTGTGTCATCCACTAATCTTCTTGCTATGCAGTACGGGATGGGAGAAAGGATGTAAAAAACCAGAACAAACAGTGGCCAGTACTGGCTGAAAAAGAAAGAAGAAAAGTTCAAATTAACTTGATTTACTTCCTCTTCTTCCTGAAATCAATGCAAGACATTTTCTACATCCAGCATCCACATTTGGTAAAGTTAGACACAAGCACAGGCAAAACAAATCCTTCACTTTGGAACAGGCTGACATTAATCCAACAGACTAGATGCCTAAGTCCAAGGCCACCTCACAAAATGAACTTGCTAGCTTTACTCAAGAATTGCAGATACACCTTTGCAGAGCCCTCACGTCATTTTGCCTGTAAGCTTTCAGTGCACATACACAGAACAGAGTACTGTTCTCAGCCACGACTCCACTGCCACAGGGCACTGAGACAGTTTTTTTTTTAAATCTTGTGCTTATTTGACATTCCATAAGATGATTTAAAGAATTTTTTGTAGTCAGCATTTATTTGGAAAGGGTCAAAGCCACAGGCCTACCTTCCTGAACTTTTGGTCTACTGCTTCCCATCTCCTACAAACTACGAGATAGGAATCAACAGACTGAAAGTGCAGACGGCAGCTGCTGTTATTCCAGAAGGGACATTACCAGGTGTGGTACGCGGCCAAGGG
This sequence comes from Clamator glandarius, assembly GCA_033459285.1. NCBI lineage: Eukaryota > Metazoa > Chordata > Aves > Cuculiformes > Cuculidae > Clamator > Clamator glandarius. The sequence continues at coordinate 1,280,385 of JAUNZM010000072.1, read as the reverse complement.
CCCACTTGGCAGCCACAGACAGCCCAGCTGCCACCACAGAGCCAGAGAAAATGCAAACACTTCCCTAATAACATATACTTGCTATCGACTTCAGGAGATGCTACCTGCTTGTCAGCCTCAGAGGGAAAATACTGGAGACATGTTAGGATAGCACAATCTTTTAACAGTTTGCAGCCAGGCCTGGTGATTTAACTTCTGTTGCCTTCACTTTATAGTGATTTCACATTACAGGAAATGAGAAAAAAATGATAAACATATCCATGCAGGACTTAGATATTATTGAGAGTTGATTGTGATAAAGTATTGTACTAAGAATATAATAAGAACAGGTGTTGGAAATGAATCTTTACAACAACTACAAGAATACTGTTCAATTGACCCATGTATTGCCCCAGTCCAGCTGAATCAACAGATTGTGTAAGAAATGTCAGGCTAAGAGCATAGGTATTAGATTTGATGACAACTGATGCTTAAAAGCTCAATCTATTTTTGAGTATAGACATAGGTATAGACTATACATAGGTATAAGTTAATTGAACAGCTTGAAGTTTTCCTTTGAAGCTTAAAGGTGTCTCAAGAAAGAACAGAAGTGACTTGTATGACCAGAGAAGGAACATGACATGTTGAAGCACCACTTCTGAGGAAGAATCGAAACAAGACAGTAGAGATGAACTATCAAGGTGGACATCTGAGTTAATGAAGAATAAAGAACTAGGAGTAAATGGGAAAAAAACCAGGAACTTTTCGAAGAAAATACTATTGCTGTGTCAAAATATATAAGTATCTGATGATTTTATGTGGGTCTTTGCCACTCACTGAGGTGATGGCCTAACTCAGAGTTGTAAATAAAGCAAGCCTAGAGTTACCCCCTCTCTGGTGAAAATCCTTTAACAATTAACTACCGGATGGTCTTCTTTCCCCACCCCCAAAACCCTCCAAAAGATACGGAAACTGCAACTATGAAATGAATTCTGGAATGCCAGTCATGCAAAAGAGATTCACATTACTTGTACTGAGGAAGGGCGCATCCAAGCATCAAGAACATGAGTCCGACGGCTCCCCCGAAGGACAAGGTGATCAAGGCTGCAATGAGAGCACAGACCAACGCCGGTGAAGGGTCCGAAGCGTTCTACAACGCACCTTCTCCTCGCTCCGAACAAATGCACAGGGCTCCCGCTGCGGGCGGGACCCCACCGGACGAGAAACACACCCCCGGGGTCGCCCCCGCCGCTCCGGGCGGGACGCATACCCCCCCCGAGGCCGCCCCCGCTGCTCCCGAAGCAGCGGCGGCTCAGAGCAGCCCCGGCCCAAGCCGGGCCGCACGGCCGGGACCTCCCGTGGTGCCAACGGCGGGGACCTACCTCCATCCCCCCACCTCCCCCCAGGGCCTGGTGGGGCCGCTCGGCTCCCGGAGAGGGGGGATAAGGGGGGGAGAGGGGGCTCCGCCGCCGTTGCTAGGACAACCGCTCCGCCCCTGCCGCGCACCTTTGATGCCGGCCATGGCGCCTCCCGTCCCGCCAGCCGCCCGCACCGCCCAGGAAGCGGAAGTGACGCGACCCGGGTGCCGCTTCAGGTAGGACAGTCTGGGGGGAGGGGGAGCGGAAGGGAGCACGCAGGCACCGGCGCGCCCCCCGCCCATGTGACGTCACCAGAGGCCTTCCGCACCGCCCACTGAGGGGGCGGGGCTCCTGTGGGTGTGTTCGCGCTCCTGCCCCGCCTACTTCCGGTACGGCAGCCTATGGGAGGTGCCGTTCCGGAGCTGACGCAACATCGGGCCGCGATGGCGGGTGTGGTGGGCTTCGTGCTGCTCCTGCTGCTGTTTTGCGCCACTGCTGGGTGCTGGGACCAGCCCGGTGAGACTTCTGGGCCCCACTCCTCCTCCCCGTTCTCCTCTTCTTCTCCTCCTCCTCTCTCTTCTTCTCCTCCTCCTCTCTCTTCTTCTCCTCCTCCTCTCTCTTCTTCTCCTCCTCCTCTCTCTTCTTCTCCTCCTCCTCTCTCTTCTTCTCCTCCTCCTCTCTCTTCTTCTCCTCCTCCTCTCTCTTCTTCTCCTCCTCCTCTCTCTTCTTCTCCTCCTCCTCTCTCTTCTTCTCCTCCTCCTCTCTCTTCTTCTCCTCCTCCTCTCTCTTCTTCTCCTCCTCCTCTCTCTTCTTCTCCTCTTCTTCTTCTTCTCCTCTTCCTCCTCTCTCTTCTTCTCCTTCTCCTCCTCCTCTCTCTTCTTCTCCTTCTCCTCCTCCTCTCTCTTCTTCTCCTCCTCCTCCTCCTCCTCTCTCTTCTTCTCCTTCTCCTCCTCCTCTCTCTTCTTCTCCTCCTCCTCCTCCTCTCTCTTCTTCTCCTCCTCCTCCTCCTCTCTCTTCTTCTCCTCCTCCTCCTCCTCTCTCTTCTTCTCCTCCTCCTCCTCCTCTCTCTTCTTCTCCTCCTCCTCGTCTAGACCAGTGGTTGCACGCCCCGGCGTCCCCTTGACAGCCCTGGGCTGTGCCAGGGGAGACTTCAAGTTGGACATCAGGGGAAATCCTTCACCAAAAGGGTTCTGGGGCGCTGGCACCACTTCCCCGGGAGGTGGTGGAGTCCCCATCACTAGGGGTGTTTAAAAGATGGGGAGGTGAAGTGCTTAGGGATATGGTTTAGTAGTGGGCAGGTACAGTTTGGCTCAATGATCATAGAATGGTGGAGTAGTTTGAGTTGGAAGGGACCTTAAAGATCATCTAGTTCTTACCCCCCTGCCATGGGCAGGGACACCTCCCACTGGATCAGGCTGCACAAGGCCCCATCCAACCTGGCCTCCACAACTTTCCAGGGAAGTGTGTGCCAGCGCCTCGCTGCCCTCTTGGTGAAGAAATTCTTCCTTATGTCCAATCTAAATCTGCCCCTCTCCAATTTATGCCCATTGTTCCTTGTCCTATCACTACAAGCCTTAAAGATCTCAAAGGGCTTTTCCAACCTAGTAATTCTATGATCGATTGTGCTGGTGCCACAGTGCTGTGCCCTGAGAGGAATAACCTGGGCCACCCCAGAGGAAGGGGGAAGCGCTGCCCTGTCCCTTCAGTGTCTCTGAGAGCTTCACCTCTGGACAAAGCGTGCTCTTGTGCCCTTGGAACTGTCATTCTGCTTGCCTGAAAGGAGTCTGTTGTGGCTGAGGGCAATGTTTCCAGACCAACGCTGACCTGCGTTCCCTCGGTTTCAGGGCGGGTCCTGCTGAGGGAGGTGCAGGCACTCACTCTCCGCAGAGGTCTGTACACAACGTCCCGCCGGACAGCTGCAGTCCCACAGTTACAGTGCACAGGAGGCACTGCTGGATGCTCCCGTGTCCCTGAGATTGTTCAGTGTTACAACAAAGGCTGGGACGGCTATGATGTACAGGTAAATGTTTAGAACTTGTTAAATGAAATTGTCTTCCCCTAGATGTGGTACCTTCTGAAGGAGAGAAGAGGAATGGGCTAGGATGTCAGTTCAGTTTGTTTCCTGTTAGAGGACCTTTGACAACTAGAACTAAATACTTGTCGGGCTTGGGTTTTCTAGAACCACTGTAGCTATGCCTTTGAAATACCCCTGGGGACTCTGATGTAAAAGCACTGCAGAGTGAACTTTCACTGATTTTAGTTAAAATGTTGCTCAAATCTGTAAAATCAAACTCTTGTGAACCCCAAAGGATGCTCTTGGTTTGGTATTGCTGTCTGGATTTCTGATTTTTATTAGACTACAATGGGCTATAACTGTTTGTATTGCTTCAGCTCTACTCTTTAAAAGCTAAGTTTCAGACTTGTGTGACTTCCTCTTGCATGTTAGAACATTGGTACGAGTTGGAAATACGTATTTCTGTTTTGTTTGCTGTTAACTTGGTTTATGCCAGTAGCCTAACCAGGAATCAAGGCTGAAGATAATTGTTAAAACTGATACAGTATAGTAAAAGCACAGTTAAATTTGAATCAGCAGTGGGTAGAAACTACTTTTTTTGTTTTGTTTTTTTTCCCCAAAAAATGTGTCACTTGCAGTTAGAGGTGATACCTACGTTCAGATACCTCAAGGGACCATGAAGCTGAGGAGTCTATATGTGTTCAACTGCCAAACTTCGAGCTGATTGTTAAGTGTTGCATGGTGAATACCTAATGATGCCTGTCCCAGTTTCTTGTATGGACACAAACAGAATCAAGTGCGCTGGATTTCAGGCTTCCATATAATATTTTTGTAGCTGCCATTCAAGTTACATGGGATAGGCATTTATTAAGTAACTGTTGCACAGGATACAGGTTATTTTTAGCAGTCGTATAAAGAAGGAATATTTGAAAAAATTGTTCAGTGAAGAAGAACAAAATCTCCCAGAGTTGTAACTGTCCTGTGTTCTGGAAGATCAGATATTTTTAACTTTTAAGAAGGGTTTAAGGGTTTTAAGAAGCATTCTTAATTAATTTCAAATTCCTAGTCCTTTTCAAGAATGCTTGCAAATTTCCTGCACTGTGGCCTTTTAGATTTGTTAGCAAATATAGCTTTATATCTGCACATTTGGGGAAGAAGACAGGTATTTTTGAAAGCAGGCGATTTTATGTTGTATTTTATTTTCTCAGTGGCAGTGCAAAGCAGACCTAGAAAATATCTACCGTTTTGGACAAATCGAAGTGAGCTGTGAAGGCTATGATTATCCGGATGATCCTTACATCTTAAGAGGCTCCTGTAGTTTGCTGTTCAAGTTAGAACTGACTGAGGAAGGTGAAAGGAAAGTGAAGAACTCTGGAAGCTTTGACTATGGCTTTTACCAGTCAAGGAAGGATTCTTCTGATTCTAGTGCTGGAGCAATTGTTATAATTGTTCTTCTGGTTCTCGCTTTTGGAGTATACAAGTTGTTTCTCAGCAACCAGCAGCCTCAGCAGACTTTTGATGGTGGCGATGGATTCGCTAGGCCTTCCTGGCAGAGTCAGCAGGCACCTCCTCCTCCTGGCTTTAAGTCCAGCTTCACAGGTATGGATGTAAGCCTTTTTGTAGTGCTCTAAAGAGCAAGCAGGGTTTTACTGTTTTATGTGCAGTAAATGCAGGTGAGATTGACTTAAAACCACTGCATCGGCAGTTGACCTGGCCTGCAGCCAGCTGTGCATCCTGTTCTTTGTTCAGAAGTGAAAATTAGAACTTGGTTTCCCATGGGCTTTCAGGGCAGGCTGTGCAGCAAGCTGCCCTTTGAACCTTTCTAAATTCATCTCCCCATGCTCTGTAAACATTCCTTTTGCACTCTGAAATATGAGGATTGTGATAGAGAAGAGTAATTTTCCTAAATAATCTGGCAGGGAGAATATGTTTTCTTTGATCCTTCCTTATATGTTAAAACAGTGGTTGAGCTTTTTCCTGCATCCTTGTTTTTCTATAGACCAGAAAATTATTCTATTTTGGTTTGGATTTTGTTTTTTTTTCTCCTAAATGGAATACTCTGAGTCAGAACCTCATGTTTATGCAGGTCATGTGAAAAAATCTGTGACTTTCCTTCCCCTGCAACCCACGCTTTCAGATTCATCAAGGTATCTGTCAGGCTTGGTGATTCACACATACTAGAAGATAAAATTGCAATATGATTGCAGTTAGCACAGCTTTTGATAACAAGTAGCTGACTAGAATTACTAGAAACAATACGAAGTAACATTAGCCATAAGGCTGTGCCACTGTTACTCAAAATGTGCAGCTGGTTTGAGTGAGCTTGGAAGCAGCATGTCCTAGGGGTTAGTTCATTGTTTGGTCTTATGTACTTGATTTCTCTTCCTGCATCTGCTTCTGACCTGCTGTGTGACCTTGAGCAGATTACTTTTTCTTCATCTCCTTTTCTATTTTTAACTTAATTTGTCTGTTTATGAATGTGCAGGCAGGACTCTGCCACGTTTTGCAAACGTCAGGATTTGGAGATTGAGTGGAAGCTGATTCTTAACATCAACCCCTTTAAGTTAGATAGTGCTTGTTTCTGTTTTTTTCCTGCTTTCCAAACTGTGAGACCTTTCAAGGTAAACTTAATCAAGAATCTGATGAAATCGGGAGTTGTTTATGCTTTAATTTCCCATTAACTTTAACAAAGGAGAGTCTTGCTGCAACACCTGGCCTGAGAATTAGGTGCCGCTAACTGATATGTTTCCATTTTCATTCTGTTTAAGAAGGCAACGGCTTTGGCACTCATTCCAGTCATGGAACCAATTCAGGACCAGGATTTTGGACTGGATTAGGAGCAGGAGGCTTGCTCGGCTACTTGGCTGGCAGTCACAGGTAAAATATGCATTCTATCAGATTTTAAGTATTTAATCTCTCACAAGATCTGCTAGAACAATTTTAAGGGGGAATCTATAGCTCCAGCAGCAGAGACATTTTAAACATGTTTCTGAGGAAAAAGAATTGGGAGGACTGGGGTATTCCATTCTGCTTTATCTGATTACTCTGACCTGGCATGACGGCCTGCAAATTAAAAATGAGTACTTAAGGCAGTCTGCAGATGGACTGTTTAAAACACGGATAATAATATTAAGTATGAAACCATCTGTAGATAGATTGTTTGTATCTGTGTCATCTCTCCCAAAGTCAGTCTGGATGGCAACTGCTCTTCCTAATGTTTGATGTGGTCAATTTAAACAGCCTTTAATCTACAGTCTCCTCACAGCCTATGTATGGAAGTCCAAGAGATGTGGTTTTCTAAAGGACTTGTAGGTCGTATATAAGTTGCATTTTGGAAAACTGTAACACAAATAGCATTCAAAAGCAGTTTCAGTAAACATCTGGAGTAACCATCTACTGGTCATATTTGCTAAACACTTTTAAACATTCAAAATGCGTGATTTTAGATGAACAGTTTAAAGGGATCCGTTGCTGCCATTTTAGGCTTCATTATGGAAAACGTGTCTCCTGCAGGGAGTCTTGAGAGCCAAAGCAGTTTGCACTGTTTATCAAGTAACTGCATGTGTATCAAGTCCAATCCTGTAGGAATGCAGTAATATAAATATAACCATGTATGTTTTTATATATCGGAAGTCTGGCAGTAAGAGAGATTGTGTGGACAGGAGTGTGTTAAATCGGCCTCTTCCACTGTAGAATTTTTTTTGCAATAACAGAAGCCTTATCAGGATTGCCTGTTTATCAAGGAAGTAAAAACTTGGGACCTGAGAGAATTTCTGAGTTGTCCAATGTGCAGTCTTGATCTCGTAGAGTCACATTAGGTGAAAATGGTATCTTGATGCTATTGACAGTAGAAATTGTCAATAAATGCACTTACAGTAGAGTTTTAAGGTTGAAAGGTTGTATCTTGTTTTATTATATTAGCCTTGCTAAGAATTCTTAAGGTACAATGGTTAAAAGTTTTTTTGACTTGAAATTGAGTCTTAAATAAACAACCCTCTTATTTAAGCGTTTATTTACATGTTATCTACATACGGCTTCATTTCTTGATTTCCATGCCCCGCTCCACCCCACCTCCCCATCTCAGTAGCCACCTCTTATTGTTCAGGATTAGAGACTTAACTGAATATTTAAAGTCCAAAGCCATGAACAAGCTTGGTTTTTTTAGTATTAGGCTTCAAAAGTGGATGTGTGAAAAGATGTGATGAACTTTCCCTGTGGAAATGTGGACCCTCTTGGTTAGGGCATCCCAGGTGCTGGAACATTGACCATTCCACAACAATGATTTCTCGTAAGACAAAAAAAAAATAAAGTCATTCTAGTTAAGAAGAGATGTTACAGTATGTATGTATGTGCTCAGACTTGATGGATCCACAGAAGCAAGTAATTTAAATCAACATGTCATTTGCAATTGTTAGAATTGCTTGTCCTGAAGAATGAGGTTTAACTTCCATCTGAAATTCTACAGGCATTATGACAACACTGGATATCCTTGCTATCAATATGTGTTAATTATATTAAAAAGGGACATTTCCAGCTTGGAAGCATCTGTCTGCTTACAGTTTTCCCTCAGAGATGCAGCCTACTTGTTGTTTGGAATGATAATCTGTTAATTTTCCATAAGGTCATTAGTGAAGCCTTCTTTCTACTCTGTTTCTCATCAGAGCACAGCCACGTTCCCCATATTACAGTATGTGGACAGATCCCACAGCTGTACCTCCAATGAATGGCCAGTCAAGCAATTCCACGCAAAGTAGCAGTTCAGGAACAAGAACTGCTTCTGGTAAGGCAAAACACCTTTTATTCTCCTGAAGCTTGAGAGACTTTGACCTACCAAAACTACACATATCTGCCCGATGTGTTGGTTTGAGGCTTCCTCCTTTATGTGCACACAGGCCCTTTTCTAGCAAACATGCACAAATGTGATTTCTTTGTGGAAAGCAGGCTGTCTAATCTGTAAGAATAGAATGTTTTTCAGGCCAGTCAGCCCACAGTTGTTCACTGCTCTCCGTCACGCAAATGTGTTTGACTTGTCTCACTTGCCACTGTTTTAATGCTGGAGAGAGCCTAGTGGAAAGGCTGTGATGGAGCTGACACTTTCTTTTTTTCCTTTGCAGGCTTTGGTGGCACAAAAAGAAGATAAAATCCTTCATGTTATTACATCTGAGTGACTGAACTAGATAGTCCTATGTCCTAGCACGTTTTTAACTAGTAGACTTCAAAGGTGTATGTGAGAAGATATGAAGAACTAGGTAAAGAATTCCTCTTTCCCTGTGCAAATGTGTGCCCTCGCTCTTGGTTAGGGCATCACAGGTGCTGGAACACTGACTATTCCACAACAGCAGCTACTCATAAAATAGAAAAATAAAGTCATCTAAGTTAAGGAGAATGATGTGATGATACATACGTACGTGTTCATACTTGATGGATTATGGCAGTGGTAGCTTTACCAGATTTTCAAAGCAAGTGGTCTACTCGTATTCTGGGTTTAATTATGTTTAATCCAGGGTTTCTGAGGTTTTATTTTAATTGGTAACCAGCATCTGACAAGGCCTAGTGTGTAGTGTACCTGATATTGAGGGAGTGCTGTTCTTGAAAGCTACTTTTGCTTCTCTTTGTAAAATTAATGTGAACGTTAATGTAAGTGCAATCAGCTACTTATAAGGGTGTTGGGGGGTTTTCCTTTCTGGAAAAGAGCAAAATCGTATAGAGCCTAACGTTAATATAATGTTTGTATCTGCCATGTGACTACTGGAGTCTACTTTGTCTCCAATAGTCACAATAGATTAAAGGGCACTCTGTTCTAGGATTTATCCAAGTGACTGTGAAAACCTGGGGGATTTTGTCTATAAATTATGAGGAGAGGAAAAAAAAACAAAACAAAACTGAGACGAGGTGGCCGTTCTCTTATTTAGGCCTTTTTCTGGAAGACTGGCATTGTTTAAATTCAGATGGCTGCAGACACTGCCCATATTGATGCTTCAGGCTTTTCATTTTATAGTGAATGTTATCAGTGCTATGAAAACCTCTGATGTGAACTGGCATGGATCTTAGCCCCTGCCTGTCCTGCTAGATAACCTGTCCAGGACACACTAAACCAAAGGTGCCCATTCAAAAGGGGAGGGAATACTCTTGATTCGGTGGTGGTAGCATCTCTAGAACATAGCAGGCCTTGAGGCTAAGCAAAGAAAGAAAATTCAGTGTCTAAATGGGATGTAAACATTCCCAAATGTACTTTTTAAAGACAATGTGCTGTCAAACAGTGGAAAGTAGAAGGGCCTTCCTTTGTTCTGTAGTGACATTGCTGAGCTCTGTGAAGTGTCGTATAGTTCTTGTGTGATCGACTATGCCCTGAAAGAGGTGTTGGTGAACTAAACCTGTAAGTTTCTCAGGACTGAGGAAGAGAGGGGAGAAGAGGGCAAGAGTGAAAAATGGGTTACTTGACCACCAGGTCCTCTCCAGAGGCAATCCTAAAGCAACGTAACGTGTGTGCGTGCACAGCTCATCTATGCTGGCAGTAGCCCAAGAAACATGGCTTCTGTACTGTGTCTGGGAACCAATATGAACTATTAAAGCAATGGCAAAGCACTGTTTTGCTGATACAAGCTGCATCTCCACAATGAGATTTAGCAGGTATGGTTAGTCCAGGAAAAGTAACTTTAGTGTTACTCATCAAAAAGCAAGTATGTCCATTCATGAGTATAAGGAATAAGTAACTCAAATGATAATTCTAGAGTTCAATGTCTGGCTTAAGTAAAAAAAATACCCCACGTAAAAATATTTGTTTTGTACTATCTGTTGACTTTTTAAAGTGTAGAGCTTGCACTGAAAATGTGGAAATTGTGATAAAATTGACTTTAGGATAAAATAGTGGTTTGCTGCTCAGAGTTGCTTGAGGACTGGGGGGGAAATATCTTCATTAACAGCCCATTCTATTGGCCTAGAAAGCAGGAAATGACAGAGACCTAAATGTTGGCCTTCTGGAAAGTTTTAACTTTTATGAGGAAAAAGTAATGATAAATCTCCCTTTCTTTTACCCAGTATAGCAAAATAATGTATTTTAAGCGTGGAGGTCTTATTTATTTCTAATTGTAATCAGATTGGAATTTGTCACAGTCAATACTCTCTTTGCCAACTGATTACATAACAATGAAATTGGATTTTTTGCTGTCTGGGTAGTTTGGATCTGAAGTTTGCTCAAATTATGATGTGTTATGAAATGTTTTAGGCAATGTTTTCTCTGTATATACAGTTTCTGCATTAAATGTGATTTGATGTATAAACCTGATGAATTACCATAGTTTCTGAATTGGTTCATAGGATATTTTTGCCCTTCCCTTTGATAAAGCAATGAAATAAGTGAAGAAGGAGTATACTTGTCTTTCAAGCAGTACCTTGAGGCCTGTGGGGATGGCACTGTCTGTTTTTCAGGGTTGGCTGCCTCAGCAGCAGCTTCCCAGCTGGTGTAATAACAGCCTTTACCCCCAGTTGCAGAGCTGCTGAGATATAGTTTGACTAAACAAAATAAATCAATATTGGGAATAGAGTTATTTTATTAATTGGATTTTCAATAACAAGATACTGAACCATGTAAAGAAATAAAGAATTTATTGTAAATCACGGTTTCAGATCTGAGTCTATAGAAAAGCTCTATTATGTGGTTGAGTTCCTGGTTTTAAGAGGTGAGTAGCTAAACCTTTCAAAAAGTTAAAATCACTGCTGCTCTTCTTGGTTGTGGACACAGCAGAACTCTAGCCTGGGATGGATGTAGTTGATGGATCTTCTTGTGCTTGGAATGTGTCACTGCTGAACAGAGACATGGCCTACAGACAGAGGCAGTTCAGCTAATTTGCGGTAGTGATGTAAGTTTAAACAGAGGCCTGCAAGTGCTGATACCAAAGTTTCCGTGATCAAAGATCAAGGATGTTAATGAGGTTCCTGTATGAAAGACTCGTGGAAGACAGCTTAAGAGCTTATGCTTCTGAGAGACCTTGAACTTCCTGAACATCTGATTGGAAAGGTCCTAGTCTTTCTTCTGCTCCTCCACAGGGCTTTGGCAGCACTTTCACAGCAACTTCATTGTTGCAAGGCATATGTAAATGCTTAAACTGCTAAATGCTGTTGTAGGATAACTGCAGTGCTGGCACCTGGACCATTTCTGCTCCTACTCTGGCACAGCTTATATCCTCACACAAAGCTAAAGCTCATTACAGGAACGAAACTCCTAGTTTTACAGCTGACTTCCCCTGACGCATGTGATGAAAGAAAAGAAGATGTACAGACATAAGCTTTCTCTATGCCACTCTGTCTTGTGACAGAGCTCCCACCTCAGATATTGGCTAATTCTGCAGACTGTTGTGCTGTGCAACTCTCTCTTTTCTCTGGGTGCAAGGTGTGTGTTAGACTGAGCAACAAGTGAGATGATACGTTGTTGGTTTTTAAAATAAAAATTTTCCATGATCATCACTTTGCATCACTACAGTCTAAAAGGGAAATCAAGCTTGATGGCATGATTTCCAGCTCTAGGAGTTACTGCACAGAGAAATTGATGGAATAAAGGAGGAAGCAATGCCTGTCTGCACAGCTATGTGAAAGCTGAAAATGCAGTGTTTGTATGCAGACTGTGGTTTGCTTAGCACCAATTACAAGTGATGTAGGTTTCCCTCCTTCATAAAGCAAATCAAGACTAGCTCTTGATATTCTCAGAGTACCTATGAGTCAATGTTTCTGGTACAGAAATAGCCCAGCTACCTCCAAACTAAGGTAAAATCACAAAAATAAATCTCATTGTTTGTGCTGGCAGGCACTGCTGTTGTCTCATGTTGTGTGTAATGAACTGTATTGTCAGGTCCCTTGTTCTCCTTCCATTCCCATTGGGGCAGTTCAGGATTAAGTGCTGCAAGGGAGAGTTTCCATGTCCCTCAGCATATTTTGCAGAAGCCTTCCTCTGCAGCAAATTCTCTTGGCATTCCCAGTATCAGTATCATAACTGACTAAAGTAGTTTTCACTTTCTGGCATCTTGGCTTCTGTTGTAGCTGTGTCTTGCCAATGCTACTGAAAATAACCAGCAGTCTCCCTTTACATGGCCTGTATTTCTTATCTCTTGCAGTTCTTCTGTATTATAGTTCCCTCTGTTCCTGCTGAGTGTCAATGTGTCTTCGGTAAGGAAGTAACAAACGCTTGCAAAAAGTATATGGAGCTAGAAACAAAGTCGAGTGAGCAAACTGATAGGCTGTGAATTCAGCACATCTGAAAACTTTTCAGACTTCTGTCAGAGAAGCGTTTTTGTCAAGGGCACAGTATTGGTGTATTCAGCTGGTGGCTGGAGCAGATTAAAGACTGGTGAGCGTGCAGCATGGAGAAGACCTGAAAATGTGCTCTCAGTCCTACCTTAGGAATGACTAAGACTTGTATAGGCAGGGAGCAGGCCTAGGATATGCTAGTTCAGCCACTCCACAGGCATGCTATTGCAAATCCTGTGGGTAGATGTATGTTCAAAGATATCAGATGCTTCTGAAAATACCACAATGATATGCCAAGCACAAGAAAGGGGACTTGGCCCTGTATCCATGTTTCTTTCCCACGACAGCGTGTCTTGGAATGAACTGAGGCCAGAAATGGAAAGAGCAGTAGGAAGCAGAGTGATGAGTAGCACATTTACACCTGCACTAGCCAGAGCTGGGCTTGCAGGTGAAGCCTTTGCCCCAGCATGTGCTGTCTGCTCACTCTTCTCGCACAACAGCAGGAAGTACTAGGCAGCTCTAATAGTAGTTGTATCAGGATTATTTTACTGGGCTTGAAAGTTTCATTCTGCATTCCTAAAATCTGAAGGGCACTTCAATATATCCCAGTATTGACACCTTTTGCTCTGAGGACCATCTAAGCCATAGCCCAATGCAATCTTCAAACTGTCCAGTGTGAAGTTTGGTGGAGATAAATTGCCAACTGCTTGAAGAGCAGGCTCCCCGAGTTGCCACACAGGGCATTTTTGCTATTTTTGTTCATTTTCTGGGTTTGCCTTGACTTCCCTGGCACTGAGACACTCATGCAACTTTTGCTTTACAACTGTATTTGGATGTCATTGTACAGGATCCTCTGAAACTTGGCCTTGAGATCACAGGCCCTGCTAGCCATCTACTACAGTTTTCATGTGCCGTTGTTATCACCACGTGCACCTCAACATACTTCTTCTGGTGAGGGGCAAGAACTGAACACAGTATTCTAGGTGCAGTCTCACCAGGGCCGAGTACAGAGGGAGAATAACTCCCCTGGACCTGCTGGCCACACTGTTTCTGATACAAGCCAAGATGCCATTGGCCTTCTTGGCCACCTGGGCACACTGCTGGCTCATGTTCAGTCAGCTGTCAACCAACACCCCCAGGTCCTTCTCCTCCAGGCAGGACGAGGGGGAATGGCTCTAAGTTGGAGGGGGAAAGATTTAAGTTAGACATTAGGAAGAAATTCTTCACTCTGAGTGCAGTGATGCACTGGCACAGTTTGCCCAGTGAAGCTGTGGCTGCCCCATCCCCGGGGGTGCTCAAGGCTGGGTTGAAACTTGACCAGCCTGGTGGGAGGTGTCCGTGCCCGCGGCAGGGGAGTGGAACTGGACGGGGCTTTCAGGTCCTCCAGCCCAAACCGCTCTATGATTCTACGAATAATTTCTCCGCCGAGGCGGCCCCGGGAGGGGCCCTCCGGCCGCTGGGGGCGCCCGCGCCCGGCACCGCGGGGGCATGGAGGGCGAGAGCACCTCCGCGCTGCTCTCGGGCTTCGTCTTCGGCGCCCTCGCCTTCCAGCACCTCAGCACCGACTCGGACACGGTGGGTGCCGCAATCCCCCCCCTACACTCCTCCCCTTCTCCTCCTCCCTGATGTGCCGGGGAGCGCCGGGCCCGGAGCTGGCGAGGCCAGGGTCGGTCTGGGGCCTCGTGGCGAGACACGGCGGGGATGGAGCTTGACCGGAGAAGGGGAAAGGGGCTGGGGGACAAGTCTTAACGAGGAGCGGCTGAGGGAACTGGAGGCGTCCAGGCCGGAGAAAAGGAGGCTGAGGGGAGACCTTATCGCTGTCGGCAACTGCCTGGAGGGAGGATGTAGCTGGGTGGGTGCTGGTCTCCTCTTCCAAGCGACAGGACAGAGAAGGGAATGGCCTCGTTCCGCCAAGGGAGGTTTATATTGTATATTAGGAAACATTTCTTCTCCAAAAGAGAGGTGAAGCACTGGAACAGGGTGCCCAGGGAAGTGGTAGAGTCTCCACACCTCGAATACTGTGTTCAGTTCTGGGCCCCTCGCCATAAAAAGGATGTTGAGGCTCTGGAGCGAGTCCAGAGAAGAGCAACAAAGCTGGTGAAGGGGCACAAGTCTTATGAGGAGCGGCTGAGAGAGCTGTGTTTATCCTGGAGAAGAGGAGGCTGAGGGGAGACCTTATTGCTCTCTACAACTACCTGACAGGAGGTTGTAATGAAGAGGATGTTGGTCTCCTCTCCTCTCTTCTCTCTTCTCCCAAGCAATAGGATGAGAGGGAATGGCCTCGTGCCAGGGAAGTATCAAACTGGATATTAGGAAAAATTTCTTTACCAAAATAATGGTTAAGCATCAGAAGAGGCTGCCAGTGGCAGTGGTGGAGTCTGCGCACCTCAAATACTGTGTTCAGTTTTGGGCCCCTCATTGCAGGACACTGAGGGGATGGAGCACATCCAGAGAAGAAAATGGAGCTGGTGAAAGGGCTGGAGAACAAGGGTTATGGGGAGCAGCGGAGGGAACTGGGGGTATTCAACCTGGAGAAAAGGAGGCTGAGGGGAGACCTTACCGCTCTCTACAACTGCCTGAAGGGAGGTGGCAGTGTGGTGGATGCTGGTCTCCTCTCCCAAGCAACAGGTGATAGGATTGGAGGAAATGGCCTTGTTGCACCAGGGCAGGTTCAGATCGGACATTAGGAAACATTTATTCACTGAAACGTTTCTCAGGCACTGGCAGAGGCTGCCCAGGGAGGCAGCTGAGTCCCCACCCCTGCAGGTACTTAAAATATGGATAGGTGAAGTGCTTATGATTTAGAGATATGAGTTAGTAGTGGACAGGTATGGTTGGATTTGATCATCTCAAAGGTATTTTCCAACCTAGCAGTTCTATGATCTTGTCCCTCCTTACTGCATCCCATCATGGCAGGGGCTGACTTCCATGCAGGGAAGTTGGGTTTTGCCTTCTTTTAAGAGGACAAGGAGTGTGGGGGAAATACAGAGGGCCTGGTGTGGTGGCTGCAGCAGCACCTGTCTGCCAGCGACTGACCATAATGCTGGTCGGGCCTTGGAGGTGGACACAGAGTCATGGAATTATTTAGGTTGGAAAAGACCATCAAGTACAACTGTGAACCTCACACTGCCAAGTCCACCACTAACCCAGGTGACCAAGTGCCACATCCTCACCTGTACAGCCACAAACAAGGTGCAGCCCCACCTCAAGTACTGGGTGCAGTTTGGGGCACCACAGTATGAAAAGGATATAAAGCTACTGGAGTGTCCAGAGGAGGCCACAAAGTTGGTGAAGGGTTTAGAAGAGAAGCTGTATGAGGAGCAGCTTAAGTCTCTTGGTCTGTTCAGTCTGGAGGAAACTGAGGGGAGACCTCACCACAGTCTGCATCTTCCTCACAAGGGGAGAAGGAGCAGGCTCTGATCTCTTCTCTCTAGTGACCAATGATAGGGCCTGAGGGAATGGCAGGAAGATGTGTCAGGGGACGGTTAGGTTGGATATTAGGAAAAGGTTCTTCACCCATAGGTGGAACAGCTCCCCAGGGAAGCTGTCATGGTGCCAAGCCTGACAACATTCAGTAAGGATTTGGACAAGGCCCTCAGACATGCAGTGTGAATGTTGGGGTTGTCCTGTGCAGGGATGGGAGCTGGACTTGATGATCCTTGTGGGTCCCTTCCAACCTGGGATATTCTATGACAAACTTCACTTCCAAGTAAAAACATGAGGAACAGAAAACAGCTGAGTACTGAAAAATGAATGAGAACCTACTGTTTAAACAAGCCAGTTCATTTTGACAGCTTTTTTCTCTCCTGAAGGCAGCATTTTCACTGCTAATACTAGACAGAATATCCTGTTCAATGCTAACTTTTTTTTTCTACTCTTATAAAGGAAGGTTTTCTCCTTGGAGATGTGAAAGGTGAAGCCAAGAACAGCATTACAGACTCACAGATGGATGATGTGGAAGTTGTTTATACAATCGGTTAGTCTGTCCACATTTTATATACCATCCTTGGTTTCAAGCAGTATGCAACTGCTTGCAATTTTGAATAGGGTCCATGCTGATGTAAGAAAGAACACCTGGAATGTTTTAGCAATTTTAATGGCAAAATAATTTAAGTGTAGAAAATAAAATAATTTAACAGAAATAGTAGTTATTTCCTTGAGTAGCTCCTGTTTGCCAAATATCTTGTCACACTAAAGGTAATTTAGGGCTTAAGACTCCTTTGTCTTGGCCACGTCACAAACTCTTTTGGACTACAGATACCCTAGAAAAACTTGTCCTCTTGCAGTGAAATGAACTTTAATGTGTTAGTATTTATTACCGAATTTGGCGCTTATAAAGTATGGGGTGTGAAGGCTGCAAACTATTTAGGTATTCCATGGAGCAGACCCTAGATGTATTTTTCTTTATAGTCTTCATGTGATTGGAGTAGATGTATGTTTTATACTAGCCCTTAACAAAAACATACTTATGCTTGCACATGCACTTTTAACTCCATTATTCTAAAATGCATTTATATAAAAAGAAAGATGAGGAATTAAAACAGTATGAGCCGCCTTACCAATCTTCCTGAAGATATAGTAGGGGGAATTTGCATCCCATATTCTAGATTTACCTTAGGATACAATTAAGGTGTAACACTTTCTTCCACCACTGAGTCTCAGGGCTGAACCAAAAATGTGGGGAATTTTTCATGGCATTGATCAGGTAACGAGGGTCTTGTCATCATATTCTTATAGGCAGAGTTAATTCCTCCAAAGCTTGGGGGTTTTTAGTTAATTTGTGAAAATGAAAATAGTGGCAAATCCAGTTAAAGAAAATTACTTAGATGCTATTGGATCACTGACCATTTTTTCTGGTAGTCAGTCTTCCAGTTCTTATCATCTACCCTATATGTTTCTGTTCTCCATCCTCATCTTTCTTACTAACAGCACCCATGCTTTGCTGCAAAGTATCTCAAGTGAAACTTTTCATATTACATACTACTTGTGCATTTGACAGAAGGGAGGGAAAAGTTAAGTGCCTGATTTGATTTTTCACTTGACAGAAGAGAAGGATGTATAAAAATATGGTTTATATAAGTGGTTCCCTTTACATTTTAAAAATTAAATAGAATATTTTGAAAAGTATTTCTTAAACTTATTTCATTAAAAGTTAATGCATTTGATTATAAGAAATGATATAGAATTTTTTCTTTTACCACTTCAATTCTGATCATAGCATACAGAAGAATACACATCTTGAACCGATGAACCCAGAGTAATATTATCTTCTCTTTGCAGATATACAGAAGCACATTCCATGCTATCAGTTGTTCAGGTGAGAATCTTAAGCAAGCAGATATAAAAAAGTAAAAAAAATTAACCTGAACTTGAACTTTGCAAGAGTTAAACTTGTATTACATTACTGAAGTCACCTGGCTGTAACTAGAGGTGCTATATCAACCCCTTGGAATTACAGAACAAAAATGCCTTTTTTTAATTCCTATTGTGGTTCTTTTTGTCTTTTTTTGGTGTTTTCCATACATGTAGAAATAGAGATATGGGATACTGCACTATCTAGTAAACTATAATACCATGTAAACTACAGGAAAATGTCATCACACCGGTAAAAAAAGCACTGCCTTTCTAAAAGCATACATCCCAACTCCTCACCCTTGAGGGAAAAAGGAAAATCAACGACAGGCTTCTGAGAGGGTCAGAAAAATTAACACTCGTTAGCCCCATGGCAGGAGTAGTTTCAAGGACTAGCATTTAGAGTATCATCATAGATACGCAGGTTTACACCCCTGTAAGGGTAGAATCAACACATTTTCTTCTCAAATTTTTCTGCAAATGAATAAACCTTGATGTTTTTAGAAAGGCATTTCATATATTGAAGACCTCTTACTATTTTGTAGCTGAGAGAACACAGATGCTACCTGTAACTTGTGTCCTAGTAGCACTGATGTCAGCACAGCATTTGGGCTGTACAAGACCACCTTTATAACTCTTGGAGTAATGAAGTTAACTGCACTGTCCTGGCACAGAGGCTGTGTAAGCATATCTCTAATAGCTTTTGTTCCCCCTGGTAAGCATAAAGTAAGATGATTGGATGATTGCCTGGCCACTAGGGAATAATTATTTCTACAGTAGCATTTTTTTTTTCTCTCTAATTGTCCTAATTTTCTTCTAGCTTTTATAATTCTGCAGGAGAACTAAATGAACTCGCCCTGAAGAAAATACTGTCTGGCTGTAAAAAGGTATTTTATTTTCAAACATAAACCATACCAAGGGGCTGTCTTAGATTTTGAGGGATGGTCTGGATAGCTGTTGTATCAAGGTTTGTTTTTTTTGTTTTTTTTTTTCCTTCTCTTTTCAAATCATACATTTAGTCCCTCACACTGTTGATCAAGGCAGCTGCATCACTTCCCCCTGAAAGAACAGTACCTGCTTAGGTTATCTTTGGCTAGAGTTTGCCTAAATATATGTCACTTTATTTTTTCTTATTAGTTTCTCAACTGAACAGCTCAAATATCCCAAAGGAATTCTGATTTCTAGCTTAAGATCAGTTGAGGCCAGCTCACTGAAGTGGTTAAGCACCACCTGACCAGAGAAATTTACAGTCATCACAGAAGAAAAGATCACAAAGGGAAAGCAGAAGCCAGAAAGAGACAAATGGCAAAACAGCAGAGGCAATTTCTCAGAGTTTCAGCTTGAGCATAAGGCTCAGAGAACAGACCAACAGAAGATTTTGAAGGAAAGAGATAAGTCATCATCCTAGAATTAGGCTTGGATGTTTTAGGGCTTTCAAGTTAACTGTTCAAATATGTACACATTGCTAAACAACTCGGATTTATAACTTTGTACTGAATCCTCTAACTTCAGTATGACTCACAGGGACATGGTTCAACAGCAATAACAAATGTTTTTCTGCTTGCAGAATGTAATAGGATGGTACAAATTCAGACGTAACACAGACCAGACTATGACATTCCGGGAAAGACTTCTTCATAAGAATTTACAGTTACACTTATCAAATCAGGGCCTCGTATTCCTTTTACTAACCTCTAGTGCGATGACAGAAAGCTGTTCAACTTACAGACTGGAACACGCCTTACATCGGCCACAAGAAGGGTAATTGGTTTGTTCTCTAGCTTGATTAAAGCAGTTGTACAGCATGTGATATATATGTGATATTTTCTATCTACACTATTAATACTGTTTATTTTACCCTTGAAACTTGAACATTAAATAAGATTATTCCTTATATTGATAGAATCCAGCTGAAATCTTCCCTGGAGTTCTGTTCAGGGATTTGCCTTTGTAACTACCTGTAGTGCCAGTGTCAACAGTCAGACCTTGTCAGTTCATCTATGCACATCAGTTGTTCTTGATCAGTTTGGTTTTGCGTATAGGACTTAAGCTATGTATGGTGTTCATCTTCATACATTATTGAAATACTTGCACGGGTTGTAACTTCCAGTTATCCTTAGAGGCAAGCTGCTCACAGGCTAGACTTAAGAAGCTAGTGTTGTATTATCATGCAACTCACACCCAGAAACAGGTGTGAGCTACAGGCATTGCTCAGTCTTGTTGCTCTTGTAGTTTGCCTTTAGCCATAAGCAGTCATCTGTGCAATGATATATTAAGCAAGAACTAACTGCACTGTAAACCTCTTATATGGGATGCTTAATCCTCAGGAATATCTAACTATGAAAGAGAGTCCTTTGGACATTAATAAATTATATGTTCATACTTCTGCTTTTTAAGTCTCTTCCAGAAAGTTCCTTTGGTGGTTACCAACTTGGGTGTGGCAGAACAACAAGGTTACAAAACAGTGTCTGGTTCCTGCGTATCTTCTGGTTTTGTGAGAGCAGTAAGACAACACAGGTAAATGCCATATTTACAACCGCAGTGGCACTGTTAAGTATTTACCTTTTCATAGAAATAATTAAGTGCTTTACAAATGCTACAGCCATACCCTGCTCACTGACCTGTTTCCTGCAATTATTTACCTTCTCAAGGTACTTGGAAATTAATTGTTCCATACTGTCCAGTGAAGGCAGCTGTCTGCCCGATGGGCATGTAGTGCTGAAGCTCAGAATGGTTCTTTCTTCACTATAACTTGTCCTATTAAGTAAGCACTGGGATCAATACCTTGCAATTATATAATTAGATTCTTTATTCACAGGTCAGAATTCTTTTATGAAGATGGATCCTTAAAAGAGGTTCAGAAGATAAATGAGATGTATGCCACCTTGCAAGAGGAACTGAAGGCAAGTCAGGCATACCTGTCTATACAGTTACTTTCAGCAGTACTGCAAGACTTAAGCAGAGGGTATGCTGTCTTGCACTACATGAGAAAAAGCTGTGTCTTGGAAGATGAGGGAGTTCCATTTAGTTGGTAGCTGTACAGTCAGTTCTCAACGACCTAAGGTTTCCATTTGAACAAAAGTCTACTGATAAACTCAAGTTCACTAATAAATTCTTACAAGAGGATTATTTCAAAGGAATATTATCTGTAGTTTGTTAGAACTCCTTTGCTTAGCTGGAAGTAAATAAAACATCTTGCACATTCAACACAAGGTTAAATTTATTTCTAAAGTCCACCTCAAGCTAATTATTGAAGCTTTTTAATACATTGTATCCAGCTTTTGAAGTTGTGAGTACCTTCAAGGATTTTGCAGCAAAGTTAAAGTCAGCTTCTGTGACTACTGCCAATTCCATCAAATGCTCTTTTCCTTGCAGGAGATAAGCTCTACAGTAGAAGTCAGTGAACGATCTGTAGAGAAACTCTTAGCAGAGGTGAGCCAATTGAAAGAAGAAATAAAGAGGAAAAAGCAACAAAGTTGTTCAGGTAAGTTAAATAAATGCAATGTCAATCATAGTAAAAAGACTTCTGAATTTTATTCAATTGGCAGAAGCACAAAACGCTTCTGAACTTAAGGCAATCAAAGTAGCAGTAGTAGAATTGTACAGAGTAAACTGCAAGTCTCACTTTTTTATTTTCAGGAGCAGGCAGAGACTACCCAGGACAGCCAAAGGAGAATGTTTTCCTTTGTCAGGCTCTGCAAACATTTTTCCCCAATTCTGGATTTCAGACATGCATTGTTTCCTTCAAAGGCCAACAGATCTCAAAGTATTGCTGTAACATTGACCATAATATTAATGTCCTGGACAAACTGACTCTCATGGTGGAAGAAAGAGACTTCACTGAAACAAGACACCTAGCCAAGCGTAAAGTCAGAGGGACCACAATAGGATCAAGGTCACTCAAGAAATCTAGATCACTGCAGCTTCACCAAAAATTACTTCAAGATCAAGAGGACAGTGATCAGGAAAGGAAGCTTACACTGAGTAGCACTGAAACAGATGAGGATGTGTTGGAAAAAAACAGAGACACAAACAAATACTCACACTCCCCTACTTTCTGATCCGTTAAGGGCTTGTCAAGATGACTTTGCACCAAAAGATATTGCCAGCATATTCAAGTGACATTTTGACTTATAGCACTGCAGGGATGAAAATAACTCCTTTTTTTTTTTCACACCAGTTTTGTTTCCCTCCTCCCCACGCATGAATTGTG
This sequence comes from Clamator glandarius, assembly GCA_033459285.1. NCBI lineage: Eukaryota > Metazoa > Chordata > Aves > Cuculiformes > Cuculidae > Clamator > Clamator glandarius. The sequence continues at coordinate 1,258,229 of JAUNZM010000072.1, read as the reverse complement.
TTTGGCATAGAGGTAAGTCCAGATGACATTCCCTCATTTTGCCTTCCAGAATTTTATCTGTATTCTCTCTCAGGGTTTAAAGATTATGCTGGTGGGATGTTAGTGGCCATACAGCCATGTCACATACTGCCTCAGAGTAATACAACTTTACACTGCTGTTGAAGCAGTACTAGCATTCCCTCAGCAGAAGTGGGGAACATCAAACGAACACAGGCAACACGCTTAACAGAATTAGCTGTCTGCATAAACACAGTTTCAATACTTTAATTTATCCTTAGCTATCCAGTAGTTGTTTATTTCTCCCCTTCCAATCCAGCAAGGGAAAAAAGCCACCTGAACCTTAGCAGGACCTGGTAGCAGAGGAAGTGACCCAGGCAGTCGCCAATTTCTACTATTGCTCTCACCTTTTGTACTCCATTCAGAAGTATTTTAGAGGCGTGACACTTCGTAAAAAAGCAACTGATGCACCCTTCAGTGATGAATTATGGTAGCTAACCACATTTACCATAAACAAGAATATAAACACAAAAAGTAGTTTTATTGTTTATTTCTTTACAGTATACTACTCTGGATACTTGATATTGCATATCTTGGGGTCTGTGAGAAATGATGGATTCTTATACATAACTGGCATAAATCCTGTAAAAAGATAAGATGGCATTTTTTAAATAAAAAGTAGGCTTGGCTTATAAAACTCGAGAGTATAATCACACTTACCAAATATATGAGCTCTTTTAATGGCTTTTGTAACTTCCTTCTGCTTCTTGCTGCACAAGCCTAAAAGAGAAACTATTTTCAGCCTTAACAACCGTAAAGATGATATTGCCAATTCCATCTAGCTTTCTGTAAGTTTTCCTAGAAAAATGCATGCGTGCTTATATTAACTGTGAAATTAAAAGAAAAAAAGCTATCATAAAGGGATACTTTCTTTCCTTGATGAAGGTTAAGTTAGAGGAACACTGTTAAAAAAGATACACAGTTGGTAGTAGCTCCTTTTAGAATGATAACTAAAACACAGTTACTTTAGCTCAGGAGAATATTAATGTTATTATTTAATACTTCACATACCTGTTATATGCCTGCCATAAATGCAGCCAGTATGCGGAGAAACAAACTGGGACAGAAGCTATTTAAAATTAAGAAATCCAAAGTCAGTTTAAGAACTTTTAAATTCAGTTTACTACTTACACTGTACTTTTCATTATTTGACATGGTTTTACAATACTCAGTTCTCCTTGGAAACAAGAATGAGTACAGCCTGGATTTAGACAGTATTGTATATGCCATTATATTTAAGCTGTATGACAGCAGAGTTAGAATTGATTATTTGATTTGTTAAATAACAAAAGCTGTAATACTGCACACAGGACAGTTTCTCACAACCACATCATTTGACACAAATCTGCACACAGACTGTTACTCTTAAGTTTCAGATGAGTTTTTCATATTTTTAAATCCTTGTGGACTTTCTATGCACTTAAATAATAATAAATAGAAAGTAATAGAAAAAATAACAAACCAGTTGCCTTCATCTAAAGACAGGAACTTTCAATGAACTTACCTGCACATTCTTGTAGTCTACGTTTATTCCACATAAAACACATCTTTTTGGAGGCTCTTTATAGGGGTTCTCCATTTGTATTGGCTGAAATTAGAGAATTATTAACATCCGAGAGCTTCACAACAAAATCAGTAATGCTTGTTATTTTTATACTTTGGGCAAAGCTTGCCTTGAAACCCAAAGAAGTACTTCGTGCATTCCTGAAGCTTTTCCAGAACTTTCTTATCTCTACTTGTCTAACACAGGGACTGGTACCTCTGTCATCTAAAAATTATTTCTCCCAGCTATACAACTTTTTATATCATAATAACAATTATAACGTAACAAATCAAGTAATCAGTAAGATAGTGCTTACACCCTTAGGCAGAATCTATAGCTGCTGGTTGTAAGGTAGTTCTGTCTGACAAATTTATTTGAAAAGAATTTCAAACCAGGTGGCCTGGGAGAGCTCCTGTCTGTTCATACACTTTTTTAACAGAGATTCTCAAATATCTCCTGAGCCTGGAATACTTTAGAATATACTAGAATATACCCCCCACCAAACCCTTGCAAGCTGTGAATGGAAAAAGGAATTTTATTTTTGCAGAGAAAAAATCCTTTCAAAAGTTTTTGCTGGCAACTTCACATTTTTTTATGACATAACAGCTACCACCTAGTGTGTTCCTTTAAGTTTTTTCTTCATATGTATACATGAAATAGAGTCATACAATGGTTCGGGTTGGAAGAGACCTTAAAGCCTGTCCAGTTCCACACCCCTGCCATGGGCAGGGACACCTCCCACCAACCTGGCCTTGAACACCCCCAGGGATGGGGCAGCCATAACTTCTCTGGGCAGCCTGTTCCAGGGCCTCACCACCCTCACAGGAAAACATATTTAATATCTAATCCAAATCTGCCCTCTTTCAGCTTAAAACCATTATGTCTCATCCTATCCTCTTCAGATAAAAAAAACCCTCTTCAGCCCCTTTGAAGTACTAGGAAGTTGCTATAAGGTCTCCCCGGACCAGAAATCAGCACTGACAAAGTTTTGCAGCACGTCTGACCTCTCGAGACAGCTACTTTAAGTGGCCGCAGTTACTACGTTGGACCAGAGATCAATGGGACCAGCACTCCAACACCTGGCGCCTTCCCTCAGCGTCGGGTTCCTGCTCTGCAGCACACTGAGTAACCGAACACCAGGATTTCGAGCCCTGCTGCCTGGTGGCTGAGGGCGGGCAGGGAGCGCGGGGCCTCACCTGGTCGGACCGGCCGGACTCCCGTTCGTGCTGCCAGCGGCACAGACGCGTCCATAGCGCCGCTGCAACGGCAAAAGCGAGAGGGTTAGCGGCGAGAGGGACCCAGGACCGCCCCAGGGTGGGGAAACGAGGGACAGGAAGGAACGCACCGGGTAACAGCAGCCGCCGCTGCCAGGGCCGCGCCTCCGCTACTGCCCTCGCCGCCATCGAGACCTACGCCGCTTCCGCCCACGTGACCCCTCCTTTCGGCTAGCCCGCTGCTTCCGCTCACGTGACTCAGCTTCCGGCCGCTTGAACGCGGCTCGCTGGCCAATGAGATCGCGCCTCGCTCCGGGAGGCAGAGCCGATTGGCCGCCCCTCCTCCCCGCGCGGCCCCCGGTGCCAGGGCGATGGCCGACCCGGGTCTCGCCCTGAGGAGGAAGAGCCGCCTCGGCTCTGCCCGCAAGCGGGGCCACCCCCCCGCCTCGCTGCGGCACGGACCCACCGCTTCGCCTCTGGCCGCCAAGAGGCCCGGTGGGGTGGTCTGCGCGGCGGAGGCGCCGGTATGGGAATGCGGGGCGCGGGGTAGGCTTGAACGGGGTCGAATTATCATCGCTGGCGCGTGGTTCCGTGGGCAGGAACGATAGCTCCTCGTAGGTTTAGTTTCCCAGAGTTAAAGCCTGTGTTCCTTTAGGAGTCGAGCTCGGCTTTTCCTCTCAAACAACGTCTTTGACTTAGTCCATCTTTATAAGCGAATATAATGATGTTAAAGTTTTGTTTTGCATTAGGAGGTAGAACATAAGCTGTGCATGAATTTGAGAGCATGATGAAATACGCGAGAAAATTACTGTTAGGAACAGGAAGGACTGTTCGATGTTTCATTGTACCAGGGGATATTAGGTGGATATTAGGAAGACATAAGAATGATAAGGAACTGTTGGAATGGGTCCAGAGAAGGCCGTGAAGATGATCCGAGGGCTGGAGAACCTCTGCTGTGAGGGCAGGCTGAGAGTTTGGGCTGTTCAGCTTGAAGAAGAGATGCTCCAGGGAGGCTTTAGAGCAGTTTCCAGTACTTGGAGTGGCTACAGGAAAGCTGAGGAGGGACTGTTCATGAAGGCATGTAGGTATCGGATAAGGGGGAACGGCTTTAAGTTGGAAGGGATAAAGTTTAGATTAGGTATTTGGGAGAAACTCCTCACGATGAAGATGGAGAGGCAGTGGCACAGGTTGCCCAGGGAAGCTGTGGATGCCCCATCCCTCGAGGTGTTCAAAGCCAGGTTGTAAGGGACCTTGAACAGCCTGGTCTGGTGGGAGATGTCCCTGCCTATTACAGGGGGGTTGGAACTGAATGGGCTTTAAGGTCTTTTCCAACCCAAACCATTCTATGATCTGATGCATGTGCTGTCCAGGTTGCTCTGTCTTCTCTGGTCTCTGGCCAACTTCTTTGGAGTTGTTAATACTTGTTGTTATGCTTTTGCAGTGCAGTAATGATAGTGAAGAAGATCTTTTCGGTGACTATGACAGCTTTTATGGAAACGATTCTCTCCTGGCTCAAATTGATGATGCAGAGCACAAATACCTGCAGGATGAGAATATGGATGTTAAAGCAGCTAAAGACACCATACGTCAGCCAGGAATTCATCAGAAGAAACAAAATAACATTTTTACCTCAGAACCTGACAAAGAGGATGGTTTCCAATTGAATGAAAATGAGCATGTGGATATCAGTCCAGAACCAAGTGAATCTGTTTTAGATGAATTGCCATCATCACAACTTTTGTATTTTGCGAAAATGGATGAATTTTCTTCAGGTTCTAGAACGTATGCAGGCACAGAAAAGAAAGTTAAATGCACAGGTTCTTCCTCACACGAAATCAGGAGTCCATCATCTTTATGTCCTGATGTTGAACACAGGAACAGAACTACTGACTTCTTCTCAGACTCAAAATGTGATTTACTTAAAACTGAGAGTCTTAAAGATCATCTGAAAAGTGCTATGACTGGAAATGCCAAAGCTCAGACTCTGCAGGTCTCTAAGACCAAGCAGCTTAAAGAAGCTGTTTTAATAGAGGAGATTTTTGTTGCTAGGAAAACTATTGAATCTTCTTCTGTTGATATAGGCCCCTTTTATGGGTTACCTAGTAAAGTTAAAGATCTACTCAGACACTTTCGAGGAATTGAAACACTTTATGGTAGTGTAACTAATCATTTATTGAGAGAAAAAAAATTGCTAGTAAAGTGTTTCCCATTTTACCTGTTACATTGTAAACATATTTAAGTTAAGGTGATATTTAATGTAAAGCAGGCTAGAAAATGATTGCTTTGTTTTAGGAAGTAGTTATTTTTATGTTTTTTAGATGGGTGTAGAAGGTTGATGTGGCTTATAGCAAGCTTCGGAAAGCTCCATTTCTGTGAAGTTTTTAGTAGTTTATTGAAGAAAAAATCTCAAACACTAGATTTGAAGTATTCTGTGTGGAACAGGCATTTTGATATTGATAAACATGTCCAAAGGGGTTGCTAATAATTCTTCTTTTATTTTTGCAGAATGGCAGCGTGATTGCTTAACATTAGAATCTCTACAGCAAAGAAAGAATTTAATATACTCACTGCCAACCAGTGGTGGAAAAACACTTGTAGCTGAAATAATAATTCTCCAAGAATTACTCTGCAGCCAGAAAGATGTTCTGATGATCCTGCCATATGTTGCCATTGTCCAAGAAAAGGTCTGCGTACAGTGTGTCTGATATTGCTTATCTTTTCTGATATGCCTTGTTGGTTGATGGGATTTAACACAAATGTTGCCGAAATCCATGATTTTCATAAATAGGTGTTGGGAATTGAGTGACCTCTCTCCTGAGTGCTGTTCTGAGGGTCAGTAATTTCATAATAAAGCAGGCTGAAATCATGAGGTGAAGATACTGAATCACACAGAATCACTAGATTGGAAAACACCCACAGGATCATTGAGTCCAACCATTCCTATCAAACATTAAACTATGCCCTTCAGCACCTCGTCTACCCATCTTCTAAACACTTCCCAGGAAGGTGACTCAACCACCTCCTTGGGCAGCCTGTGCCAGTGCCCAGTGACCCTTTCCGTGAAAAATTTCTTTCTGATATCTAGTCTAAACCTCCCCTGGTGGAGCTTGAGGCCATTCCCCCTTGTTCTGTCCCCTGTCACTTGGGAGAAGAGGCCAGCTCCCTCCTCTCCACAACCTCCTTTCAGGTAGTTATAGAGAGTAATAAGGTCTCTCTTCAGCCACCTCTTCTCTAGGATAAACAACCCCAGCTCCCTCAGATGCTCCTTGTAAGACTTGTTCTCCAGCCCCCTCACCAGCTTTGTTGCTCTTCACTGAACTCGCTCCAGAGCCTCAACATGCTTCTTGGGGTGAGGGGCCCCGAAATGAACATAGTATTCAGAGAGCGGCCTCACCAGGGCCAAGTACAGAGGAAGAATAACCTCCCTGGACCTGGTGGCCACATTGTTTATGTTGCAAAACAAGATGCCATTGGCCTTCTTGGCCGCCTGGGCACACTGCTGGCTCATGTTCAGTTGGCTGTCAATCAACACTCCCAGGTCCTTCTGCAGGCTGCTTTCCAGCCAGCCTTCTCCTTGTCTGTAGCACTGTCCAGGGTTTTGTGCCCCAAGTGCAGGACCCAGCATTTGGCCTTGTTAAGCCTCATGCCGTTGGTCTCAGCCCAGCAGTCCAGCCTGTTCAGGTCCCTTTGCAGAGCCTCCCGACCCTCCAGCAGATCGACACTTCCTCCCAGCTTAGTGTCATCCACAATCTTGCTAAGGGTGCACTCAATGCCTTCATCCAGGTCATTGATAAAGACGTTGAACAGGTCTGGACCCAGCACTGAGCCCTGGGGAACCCCACTTATAACTGTCCTCCAGCTGGGGTTAACTCCATTTAGCACCACTCTTTGGGCCTGGCCATCCAACCAGTTTTCCACCCAGGAGAGTGTGCGCCTGTCCACTCCAGAAGCTGACAGTTTCCATAGCAGAACGCTGTGAGAAACTGTGTCAAAGGCTTTACTGAAGTCCAAAAAGACTATGTCCACAGCCTTTCCCTCATCCAGTAGTCGAGTCACTTTGTCATAGAAGGAGATCTTGTTTGGCAAGACCTGCCTTTCATGAACCCATGTTGACTGGGCCTGATCGCTGAGTTCTCTTGCATGTGCTGTATGATAACACTCAAGATCACCTGTTCCGTGACTTTTCCTCAGTACTGAGGTAAGACAGGCCTGAGTTATAAAGCAAAACGTGCCAAATTTTGAAATGGTAGCTTTTTTGCAGTATCGTGCATAGTTCTGTAGTAGTTCATGCATGTATCTGTACTGCCAGTCTTGCTAAAGAAATAGTCTTGAAATAAACCTGATTTTTTTATAGAGAGAAAAGGTGAATTTAGAGAACAGAGGTAAGCTAACCTAGGCAGTATTTCCGCACTTTTTAGCTTTGCAATTGGAAAACGTAGTCATACTTAGTCTTTCCACTAGTTCAAACAGTTGTTTGTGGTGTGGGTCATTTGTATGTATGTTGAGTTCTTGAGGCAGCTCTGAAATCCAAAATGAGTGTGAATTTATTCTCTATTTGGTCTTTGGTTTTTTTACAGGTTAGGGCTTTGTCAAGTTTTGGGATAGAATTGGGTTTCCTGGTTGAAGAATATGCAGGAAGTAAAGGGAGATTTCCGCCAATCAAGAGGAGGATAAAAAAGTCTCTTTATGTTGCTACTATAGAAAAGGGACATGCTCTAGTGAATTCCTTGATTGAAACAAAAAGAATTGATGACCTTGGTCTGGTTGTAGTAGATGAGGTATGCTACAAGATTTGATTGAATTTATAATACACAACTTTTTATCTCCATATATGCAATATTTTAGCAAACACAGGTTTTTATTACTTGTTTTTGCTTTAAGTGTGCATCATTAAATTATTACTACTTAGTTACTATATTGGTACTTAATTTTGCAATACTGTTTATTAGTTTTCTTTAACTGAAGCATTGATTGCTATACTGGGACAATAGATTCTGTAATAAGAGAGCTACTGCATTAGTGGTTGATATTGAGTCACTTAGTAACTACTTGTCAGTTAGATATGTCTAGTCGGTTAGGGAAAAAACAAAATAATTTTAATCACATGGATTGTATTTTATGAATCCCAAAATTCTAGTCCTAATTTTGGAACCATGAGACTTTGTGTCTGGTACTAATAATGGCTAAATGAAACATTAAAAAAGAAAAATAGTAAGTAACATTTGACTGTAAGAATTGCCCCTCATCCAGATTTTTAGTAGGGTGGCTGAGTTGTGCTGCTAAGGGTTAGTTTTGAGACTGGAGTGTGTGTAACACCTAACAGAGACGTTTATTTCATAGAATGCTTTAAGCTGGCCAACCTTACTTCAGCATGGTAGTGTCTAAAGTGAAGAAGGCTTAATAATTAACTTCTGCTTTTCCTGGTTGTAGCTGGCTACCAAATGTTTTCTTGTATTAATTTCCACTGTTAGTGTTGCTTAAAATATAGTTTGTTTACAATTGGTTTAGGCTGATGAATACAAAGATCTCTACACTGAGTTTACTGTCAGGCGTTAACTGTTTCTGTGTCAGTTATGGTCTAGCTACAGGAAAGGTAATTCTTGTTAAATATATTTGCTCTTGGCTGTGTTTTTTCCTTGATTCTCAAATGTTGTTTCGTTGAGGCTATACTTCTGGCAGGAGCTTAGCTGTCAAAATTTAACAGAGGGATATCATGAGGAAGTCCAACAAAGACATTCGTGTAATAATTGCTTAGGACTGTATGGGGGGGTTTGTAGAAATACTCTTAATTCAGTAATATTGTCACATTTTTTTTCCCTTCCTTGCACAGTTGCATATGCTTGGCGAGGGAAGTCGTGGAGCAACGCTGGAAATTACTCTCGCGAAAATTCTTTACACTAGTAGTAAGTTGTGGTTGCAGTTAATGTTACTAAAATGTTGTAGCAATGGCACCTTCTCTAGAGAGAGGTTATACTTCTGCTTTCTGGCTTTTTCTGGATTCTGGCCAGTTTTGAAAAACATGGTGTGACTCCCTGCAGTAACAGTGCATTGAAGTGTTAGAGTCAGTTTACCCTGTAGTGAAGGGCTGGGTGGTTTTGAAGCTTTGCTGATACTTCTCTGAGAAATCCTGGGTACTGTCAAATGTCTTCCATTTCTTCATAGGAGCCCCCTTAGCCATTCCAATTAAATGCTTCTATAGATAAGGATTCCTTTTTTTATGTTTACATCTCAGGTAATTAGCTATACTCCCTTCAGACCCATCACTTTGGTATATAAAAAGACTAACAATAAGGAAGAATTTATGAAATAAATTCTGAGAGGAAGTGTTAAAAATTGTGAACATGGCAGTAAATTCATGTTGACTTCTCTTTTACAGAAAACACACAAATCATCGGAATGAGTGCAACTTTAAATAATGTTGGAGACCTGCAGAAGTTCCTGCAAGCGGAGTACTATACTAATAATTTTAGACCGGTCTGTATACAAGATACCATAAACTAATGAAAAAGATATTTGGTTTCATAATTATAGCAAATCTGTTCAGGGTCTTATCATGACTTTTGTGCCTATTTTCATGGTGTAATGTAATGTAATGTAATGCCTGCAACCGCATACAGTTGTACCACTATAATAAATAGCACTATGCACTTGTAAACACACAAATCCAAGTACCTGTGGATTGTGTTAAGCCTTTTTTGTCATTTTAACTAAACCAGTTTCTAAATTGCAGCTACTGTAATAAATCATTACAGTTCATTTGGTATACATAGGATTGAAACCACTGGTGCTTGAATGCTGTCATGACAATGATTTATGAGTAGTTTATGTGATACAATATTTGTCACATTGTTCACTAGAATTAGAGATTTTCTTGACGCAGATAATAAAAACAATTAACTTTTTAAAGACATTCTTAGAGAGAAGTGTGCACTTGTGTGTGGGCAAGTACGTATGTATGTAAAATGTGATGCTTAGAAGAAAGCATTTGCTTTACATCAGTAATAGCTTAATCTTTAGAGTACAATTGGTAATTTAACTGAAGTGTCTGCCTATGGCTTCTATGTCCATAGGTGGAACTAAAGGAGTACATAAAGATACGAGACACCATTTACACAGTTGACAGCAAAACAGAAAATGGCTTTACTTTTTCACGTCTCCTTAATTTTAAGGTAAAACAGAAGTGCTTATAGTTTCTTAAGAAATATTTTATTTCACACTGATTTATTTACAATACTTTTACCAAAGCAATTAATTAAACATGAGAGTTCATTTGTAATACCTATGAGAAAGAAAATTATAGGCTTTGAGGAGGAGAAAAACCCTTGAAAATACCAAATGCTTAACTTCATTTTAACTTTTTTACTGCTTTTAAGGTAGTGGTTTCTTCAGTGTTTTGATGTGCAAAGAGTGACAGATTTGAGTATTCCAGATACCTGGTGCTTTATGTTATTCAGTAGATTTTCTCAACACTTGATCACTCTTAGGTGATACTAAAAGAAGGCATCTATTTTTGTCTGTTGTCTTCTTATTAATGCCTCATAGGGATTCATTTCAACATTTAAAAGAAAAATGTGGGTTATGGTAGACTGCACAAGTGACATCACTGTGGTTTCAGTAAAAAAAATTGAAGTATTAGGGTGAAAAAGCAAGCCATTCTATTCTTAAATCCATGTATCCCTCGGTTAAAACCACATGTGTTAATAAACTTTTGCAAATGAGGGACTGAGAGAAAGGTTTGTCCTACAGCTACTTGCCATTATGTCATGTTAAATCAAATGGGAGTACTCTAGTGAAGGTTGAGAGTAGGTATTGAATGCTTACTCAGTTTAAGACTTAATCTCTAAGTTTTAAAAGTAAATGTTTATCAGTCTGTGTTTATGATAGTATTCCAGTGACCTGGAGAAAGCAGATCCTGACCACATCATTGCACTGGTTACTGAGGTTATTCCTAAATATTCCTGCTTAATCTTTTGTCCTACTAAAAAGAACTGTGAAAATGTGGCTTCAATGGTGTGCAAGTATCTCAGCAAGTAAGTTACCATCATGATTTTTATTTTTTTTTAATTATATCTGGAATAATTGTTCAGAACTTATGATTTATCTTCACTAGTTTCTAAGTGACTTTCCCTGCTGATCCGAGGTAAATACAGGGAATATGGAATCATATAAAGTTAGTAAATGCATAAATTATGGGAAGCTATTCAAGGCTTCTTTGGCACTGATTTCTGCAAGCTCAGTGAACAAATATTTTCTGTATAGTCTAGTGTTTTGCCATGTATGTTACTGCTTGACTGAGTATCTCTGTTGCATACCTAGTCTGCAAATGTAAGTTGTGAACTCTAAACCAGTTTTGGTTAATAAGGAAAAGAGCAGGACTTATATTTCATTTGATTTAAGTGTGATTTGATGCACTCACAATGGTCTGGAAAGGTTAAATTGTGTATAGGAAGAAATTATTTTAAGAAATACAAAAAAATCCCTCCCTTGCTATCACAGTTGAAACTATTTTTGATGTATCTATAATCTTCAATACAAGCTGATATTTGCCCTCTTTCTATTTTCAAATGCTCTCTGTACCCACAGAGTCAGTATTTGATCCCTTCTGTACCTGTGCTTACAAGCAAGAAAGGAGTTCTATTGCAACTTTAGTCTCTTGTATGCTGCTATTTCTAAAGTTACTGGTACTGTTTCTCCAAGCTCTGAGGTCTAGTTACAGGAATGGATAATGAACAGAAATATTAAACATGTCTGTCTTGATTTTTTTCAAAGTAGATAATGGTTATTCGAAGTATGAAGTAATGCTTTTATTCCTCCAAGAGAGTTTAGAGTTCACAAGGAGAAAGAGAAACAAGGTCTCATCAAGAACCTAAAGAGTATTGGAAATGGAAGTATCTGTCCTATTCTGAAGCAAACGATCCCTTTTGGTGTTGTCTATCACCATAGTGGCCTTACAAATGATGAAAGAAAAAGCATAGAGGAAGCCTATTCTGCAGGTGTTCTGTGTCTAATTGCTTGCACAGCTACTTTAGCTGCTGGAGTGAACCTGCCCGCTAGAAGGTTAGTAACTGAAATGTGTTTCACTGTTCTGTTAATTTCTGCTTTGTAAAAAAGTATAATAATTCAAGGTGGAAGCATCAGTACTGTTTACAGTTGGTTTCTGATTTTAGTACCAGATTGGAAGTGTGAGTGATATTGTGTTCAACTTGGGATACAGGTAAGATGGCAGAGGTTTTATGTAGAAAATGCGAATCAGTACCAACTCCCTCAGAAGGCAGAGTAGAGGAACACTTATCTGAATGGATTAAGGAAATGTTAATAAACTGAGGAAATGCTTCAATATTTTAGTAACTTCATCCATATATAAGGAATTATACATAAGGAATTAATGGTGGTTTCTTTAAGTGTTGTCCTAAGAACTGTGTTTAGATAGTAAACCACATAATTTCTAAGGAATTGTTTGAATACTTTCTAACACAAAAATATTTTTGCTTTTCTTAGACAAATGCTTTTGATATGGCTGCCATACTCTGCATCACCAAAGGCTGTTTGCTAAGAATCCAGTTTTGTGTGCATATGTGTTTGAATAATGCACCTGAGGGGAGAAAAAAACTCATTTCATAGTGCTGCCAGAAAGATATCAGTGTTGATTATGTGTTTTAGTAGGATTTATTTATTATTTTTACCTCAGTAACCTTAAATGTTCTTCTGTTGATTTACATATGTTTTCAAACAGGTGTGTTTGGTTTTTATCTTCTTTGCTAAGCAAGAGGCACATCTAAAGGACACATCTGTAAAATTTTATTGCTGCTTTAGTAATTTTAATATAAAGTGTAACTTACTAAAGACTTCTTTCCAGGGTGATTCTAAGAGCTCCGTATGTTGCTAGTGACTTCCTGAAGAAGAACCAGTATAAGCAAATGGTTGGCAGAGCTGGTCGAGCTGGTATTGACAGTGCTGGAGAAAGTATTCTCATAGTGCAAGAAAAAGACAAGCACCTGGTAATTACCAAAGCTATTGGTAATTTTCATTGTTGGATAAAGCTGGTAGGATAAACGTGAGGAGCTGAGTTGCCTAGCTTCATTTTGACCTATGTAAAGATAATTACCTTCATGTAGTTTTCAGACAAGAATTGCAAATAGATGTCTACAATAATTTTCTTTATAAGCTAAACCATGAATATCAGTATTTTTAAAAGTGTAAAACTATTGCATAAGTATTTTCACTGGACTAATGTATTTATTGCTCTCTTTAGGTGCAGGATCTAGTTCACAGTCCTTTGGAGAACTGTTACAGCAATCTTTTGCTGGAGCTGACCAAGGGAATGCAGAGCCTATTGTTATCTTTGGTTGGACTGAAGGTATCAGTTAACTCTTCTCTGTGAGTAGTCGCAGTGATTGGCAACGCAAAGAAAATCTTAACTTTTGGCTCACTAGAAAAACTGATGGCCTTAAATTCAGCATGGCTTCTGATCAGATGAGGAGGACAAAGATTTGATTAGTGATTTTATTTAACTCAATAAGTGTTATGGATTTACATGCACTGGTCACAGTAACTAAGTGCAACCCTAGGATTTTGCTGTTTAATGCAAGGTCCAAGTGAAGGTTTCCAATTCTTTTTTATGTGGTTTTCTGGTTACAGCTTGAGCCAGGTGCTCCAGAGAGGGGCCCATACCCTAGATCGTGCCCTCCAGTTTTACGTGTACCACCCAGCACCCGATCCCAAGTCCAGTCACTTAGTTCTGGTCAGTGGTCTCTTACTGGTTTTCTTTGTTGCTGGGCTGGCCACCTTCTGAAGTTACCTCATTCTATTAGAAATGTCTCCTTCGTCCTTATCTTCTTCATTCCATTCATGTACATTCAGCTAGTCTGTGTTAGCAGCGTCGGTTTAATCAGAAAGTTTACTCTCAGTCAGCTGTTGCAGCCTAAGGCTTCAACCACTTTAGCTACTGGTGCTAAGCTACTAGCACTAAACGAGACTGTTCAGGGAGAATATAGTTAATCAAACTTATTCTATAGCTGCAGGTAATCATGTACCATGACAATTTTCTAGTATATAAAAGTCAAAGTTATATCTGCCTTATGATACGATTCCCATTCCTAATACTTGATTCAAAGAATAAGTAAAAAGAAATTGATATTATGCAGTAGCTAGAATAATAGAACGGATGGAGAGCAGTCCCATCAGATCCATCATAAGCTGTCATTGTGTTGTCATGTATTTCTGTAGAAACACAAAGGCTATCAAAGTGCTTTTCAATTCAGTAAAATATTTTGTATAGCTTATGTTTCCTTATGTGAAATGACACCTCTAAAAATGCTATTCACTTGCAAAACTGATGCAGATAGCTGTTACCTATGAGGAAGTCAACAATTTTATGTGCAATACATTGCTGGGTGTTCAGCAGCAGCTGCTGTCTAAAGAAAAGAGCCTTTCGGAGGTAATTAAAGATGGGCTAGAGAATCTAATAGAAAAAGGACTCCTAAAAGGAAGAATGTCTGAGAAGGATGACAATTCGAAGTGCACGCTAACAGTTACGCCATTGGGTAAAGCTACATATAAAGGTAAGACTTTTTTATTCTTTCTATAACCTTTACTTCAACAAACCCTTTCACCTCAGCCTTATTTTAATTCAATATGTTTTTCCCATCCTCAGTCTAAAACTGCAGTGAAAAATAGATTGTAGAGAGACAGTTCGGATTACTAAATGATGTGCTGAACTGAAAATGAGAATGAACAAGTAGTGCCTAACTGATCATGGTGGGAATAAAGCATAATAACTTTTGTCACAATGGGAGTAAAACGAGAACTATACGCCCCAAAGAATACCTAAAGATTTGATTTAGTGATTGTAATCAAAATGGCTTGTGACCTCATTTTATAATGCGACTGAGAGAGCTGGGGTTGTTTAGCCTGGAGAAGAGGAGGCTGAGGGAAGACCTTATTACTCTCTACAACTACCTGAAGGGAAGTTGTGGAGAGGAGGGAGCTGGCCTCTTCTCCCAAGTGACAGGGGACAGGACGAGAGGGAATGGCCTCAAGCTCTTCCAGGGGAGGTTCAGGCTTGACATAAGGAAAAAATTCTTCACTGAAAGGGTCATTAGGTAATGGAATAGTGTGCCCAGAAAGGTTGTTGACTTGCCTTCCCTGGAGGTGTTTAAGGTGCGGGTGGATGAGATACTGAGGGGCATGGTTTAGAGATTGGTGGGAATGGTTGGACTTGATGATCTGATGGGTCTCTTCCAACCTGGTGATACTATGATTCTATGATAGGTATTGTGAACAGGGGATTTCTGAACCTGGAGGGAAGCAATAAGAGGGAAAGGAAGGATATGAGAGCTAGACAAATCATAATAAAGAAGAAAGAGCATATCGGGAAATTCTGTTTTCCTATCATAACAGAAAGATATAGGGTATGGAACGTAGTTGGGCTAGGATATCTGAAAGATTCTTTCAATCTATAAGGTTGTTCTAGGATTTTATTAAAGTCAAGGCAATTCGCAAGCACTCCAGAAACACACACAGGATGGACACAAGTGGAAATGAGTGACTGCTGTTCCTCAGTTCCATTTCACTGCTCAAGTTAGAGCAGTTATTCAGGTTACGGTTATTTCTCTTAAATTTAGATGGCATAACAAGAGTTTGTGGAAAATAAAGAAAATGTTGACTATATTAAAATCTAATATGCTTAACTCTGCATGCCTGTTTAAAATTGCATTACATTGTGTGCTTATTATAGGGTCTATAGACTTGGCATACTGCAATCTTCTTTACAGCGAATTGAAGAAAGGTTTGGAAGGGCTGGTTCTTGAGAGCAATCTTCATCTTCTTTATCTAGCAACTCCATATGATATGACTTCTAACTGTAGCCCAGATTGGATGATATACTTAAGACAGGTGAGAATTTACTTACAAATGTGTATTGAGGCATAGAGTAACCAAGTAATCTTGCTTAAATTCTAAGTAAAAGCTTTACACATAGGAAAAGTAGATAGTGAGATAACAGTTAGATGAAAAAATAAAGTATGCTAGAGTTGAGTGCTTTCCAATATCGCATTAAAAAATAAGTTGCGTATTTATAATGTTTGGCTCTGTTTGAAGGAAATAGTGGCATGGAACACATCCTTTCAGTTGCCAGTACTTCAAATCCGTTGTGCTAGCCTTGCCATCATGGAGTTCTGGTTAATTTTGAAAAAAATTCACTATAAAACAGTTAAATTTAACCACATCATCATAGTTTTACAAGAAAACTGCTATTAAATTAATCAAAAGTCGTATTTGCCTTCTGGTGCTCTCTCATTCCATCTGCAGTTTTTACAACAGAATCAACTAGAAAATACTAAATCTTAATCCTCATTGTTTCATATCTGAAGCTGATGTTGTAACTGCAACTATTACACTGTGCCTAATACCTTCCTGCAGATTATTAGGCTTACACTGGCCTGAAAAGCACAGCCGTTAGGTCAATCTTGCACACTTTAAGATCCACTCATAGTTCAACTACTCCCTTTCCTGCAGAATGTTGTATACTAAGGGTAGCACTAAAATCACATTTTTTGTTAAAGTGTGGCATTCAGAGTTAGGCAGTGACAGGTAGTTCAGAGTAGGTGAAGAAGCTGCTGTTCTGACGGAACAAGTCTAGTGACTAAGTACTATATAGAGACAGTGAAAACCGCTGCTGCACTGGTGTTTTCTCTAATTTTGAGAGAACTAAATATCTGAAAATTCTTCACAAAACGGTCTTGGAGTCTGTAGAGCAGTTGGTACGCTTGGAGAAGAGCCTTTGATCACCATTTGGGAAGGCATCCAATCCAGGAGATATTTCAATGTTGATGACATTTCTTGGAAAAAATATTTAGGCACTTAAATTTGGCTTAATTCTTTAGGGTTTTTAACCTGTTTATCTTAAACATGCAAGTAGACATTTTTACCGAGAGATGTAATAGAAGTACCATTGTGTGTGTGTTAGTGCTAGAGCAGGCTACACATTTATAAAAAAAAAAACCTCATATATTTGCATACCAGAAGTTTATCAGCAGAACATATGTGAGTGTATTTCCAGACCACTGGAGTTTGAGATGAAAGCTTGGTTCATGGAGGAAAAGGAAGAGCAAATTATCTCTCTCCAGGTGGTATCAGTATTATACAAATTTGATGTGAATTGTTTTTTACAGCTAGAGTATATTCACATTATCGCAGCTCTTTTGGTTTGTAACATATAACTTTTAATTAGTTGTTAATAAATTAATAATCTTGACTGTAATCAATCTTATTTCAGTTCAGTCAGCTAAGTGCAGCAGAGCAAAAAGTAGCAGACATTGTGGGAGTACCTGAAAGCTTTATTATAAAAAAGGCTTCTGGTCAAGCGATCAGAAAGGTAGGCTTGAGTTTTCTCATTTCTAAGCTGACGGTTTAGTCATTACATTTGATTATATACAATTTCTAGATTATTTTTCTGGTAGTGTTCATCACTTTTCTACTCATTAAGGTTCTTTTAACCTCCTTGGCTGGTTTTCTTAACATTGTTTAATGTTTTGGGGTATCATAGACATGTTTTAGAGATGTGAAGGAGTAAAGATGAAAAGAATCTCCTTGTAGCACTAACTTTAATATGATATTGACTCTGAATTTTAACTCGCTGTATTTCCAGAAAGTGGACAGTGCTGTGGTAAACAGGCTCTACCTGTCGCTTGTCCTTTATACCCTGCTGAAAGAGACAAATGTATGGAGTGTTTCAGAGAAATTTAATATGTCCCGAGGATATGTGCAAAATCTCCTTAGTTCTGCTGCATCATTCGCCTCCTGTGTTCTACATTTCTGTGAGGTAGTGTATTAAATATATTCCAATTAATTCTTTGGGATTGTTTTGCAAAATCTGGAGTCGTCTTCTTTTGAGTTAGGACTGAACATAGGTGTTGTATTTCACCTTTCTGGGGCAAAACTGTATTTTTTCACCTTTCCTCTATAAAATTAGTTTTCCTGTTCAGAAAAGCAGGCTTGTGGACTGATGCATATTTCTTATATTGAAAGTAAGCTGTATGCACTGAGAATGTGAAAATATAGGAAATTTGCAGGGTGTTGATCAGTGTCAGAACTGTTGGTGAAATAATATACATTTTTACCTTTCTCTTGGAAATAAGTCTATCTGCTTGTGGAATGTCATCTCCAGAAATGCTACTTATCTTGGTTTTTGTTCCTCTTATTGAAATAATGCATTGGTTATCCTTCAGAAATTCCCCAGTTTTGGGATATTCAGCTGAAGAGTGCTGAATGTAGCTCTGCAACTAGCTGAAAGGATAACTGGAAGTAACAGTGCTTCCCCTGTCTTAAAGCCGAATATATATTTGCTGTTGTAGCAAATCTCTCAGTCTTAACTCCCGAATACAGAAGTTGATCTGATTTTAGTTATCTTTGCAGGAATTGGAAGAATTCTGGGTTTATAAAGCTTTGCTGACAGAACTTACCAAGCAGTTGACATATTGTGTTAAGACAGAACTCATCCCTCTGATGGAGGTAGCAGGGATTCTAGAGGTTAGTTAACCTGGCTTTGTGAGATTTTCAGTGTGAACTTGTATGCTAAATGTTAACATGCCTTTGAAGTGTATCTGGAAGACCAAACTAGTGTTTTATTGAGAATTTGGCATAGAGAAGATATCCTACAATAATCTTTGAGGTTGGGGGGAAAGTGGTTTGCTGAGGAAATAAGCTGAAGGCAATAGATTTTTTTTCTAGCTGCCTCCACATCAACAGTGAAAATGCTGTATTTGCACAATAGAGCTGTATACTCAGTTGGAAAACAGAGTTCAACTTTCTTTTGTGGTAAGGATTCTTCAGGTCATGGGAGTAAAGTTCTTCATAGAAATACATGAAGTTCTATTGGGAACTTAGGTTTTTACCATCACTCATGATGCTGCATATATTTTAGATAAGAAAACCAATCTCTGGATCAAAGACTTCTTTTAAAGAAGAAAATCTTTTGGGGGCCTCAGTGCAAGGTTTTAAGTAATCACGGGACCTTTTTTTGCAAAATTATCTAGTTTGCCTATCCAGCCTATTGTAGAATCTGTCAGCAAACCACTGAATTTAGTGGCAGTAAGGTCTTATTCTGAGAAGCCAAATAAAGATAAAGACTTAAAGCCTAATGCTTTTATGTGTTTATATAAAATCTTCTGAATTGCATGAGAAAGGTGAAAGAAGTCTTTTTTATCGTGTTTTGTTCCATATGGAAGCATTTCAGCATAAGGGCAAAACCAGCCTGTACAGCACGAATCTGCTGAAGTTTGTACTTTAAAGATGGCTCTTCGAAATTATTGTTATTACCAAGGTACTTCTGCACCAGTGTTATAACTGTACTGGCAGCTGGTATTTGCAGCAAGTGGACTGACATCTTGAACAGATGTGTTTTGCTTAGGTTTCTGTGAAGGAAAGACAAAATCTTAAGGTTAATGTACTGAAAGAGAATTATTTTCTGCACACTTACTTGCACAATTTCCAAGGAGCAATTTAAAACCATTCCATGAGATTTAAGTCATTGGTGGGGAGAGATTTTATGTCATGCTGTGCATATAACAGCAAAGTAGAGCATAGAAAATATTTTCTGCCAATTAGTAGTTATTTTTGGTGAAATTAATGACATCTGTTGCACGTTCATGAACATGCATAATCCTTGGTTACCACAGAGGATGATAATACATTGTGGGCAATTAGGTGTTGGATGTTAAAGTCCCTACAAATGCCATCAAATAAATGTCTTTTTGTATTTAAAAGAGGAGGGGAAAATATACCCAAGAAAAGGTAATTGACCAAATGTTTGGAGGTGTTGCACTTCATCAATGAGTATTATTTTGTAACTCAGGATACTAAAGCCTGGGGCATACTAATTTGCCCTCCACTACTAGCATAGAACTGCATTTTTAATTAAAC
This sequence comes from Clamator glandarius, assembly GCA_033459285.1. Classification (NCBI taxonomy): domain Eukaryota; kingdom Metazoa; phylum Chordata; class Aves; order Cuculiformes; family Cuculidae; genus Clamator; species Clamator glandarius. The sequence goes on along the minus strand of JAUNZM010000072.1, from coordinate 1,238,495 downwards.
TTTGTAAAGTTCTAGCAGTATTTGCTTTGCAAAAGAGATGTTTGCCCAGACACCTTCTGTTAAGCAAATACTGCCTGGCTGCCCTACATTGCAACAGTATCAAGCCAAGTTAAGAGAAACAGATAACACACTCTCCTTTATGCTGGTGATGATCAAACTCAAGAATCTCTGTGATGTCTCTCTCTTGTATATGTGAGCTTACAGCCATGATTCTGCATAAAACTTCAGAAATAAAAAAGACACTGAGATATTAAAGGAAAAAATATTAATAAGCTTGAAACAGGAAAGTGTAGTTTTTTTCTGGGTGGGTTTTTTTTTGTGAAAGCTCTGTTCTGTGAAAATTCTGTGAAAAAAAAATCACATAAAATCAGCGCTCCTTTCATTTAAGACACCTCCAAAGAATGTGAAACAGTCATTCCTGTCAGTAATGGTGAATGCAGAAAACAGAATGACAAAAGAGTATGGCAGTCAGTATCATATAGACACAGAGAAAATAATGACAAATGGGTTGGCTAGCTGGTAAGATTGTGTGGGGAAGGTAAATCTTAGGTGTAAAGCTGTATTTTGGGGGGGGAGATTCTTAGCTCAATGTTAGTGCCACTTACAGTGAGTATTTATTTTATGAGAAATATGAATCAAAGAGAATTGGATTGATAGGCAAAGTTGAAATGTATGGAGTTGGTGCAGAGACTGGCATTTAATGGTAATTCTAATTGCCTGTTCTAATAATCTACACATTTTTGGACTTGCAGGCACGAGCCAAACAGCTTTATAATGCAGGATACAAAACTTTAGCGCACTTGGCTAATGCGGATCCAGAAACTCTGGTCAAGATGATTGAGCACTTGTCACGACGACAAGCCAAACAAATTGTTTCATCTGCAAAGGTAAATTAAAAACAAAGTTATAAGAAATTCAGCATGTCGAAAGCGGGTGTTTGAATGACATTAAAATTGAAGGATTTTTAGGTTCTTGACCTGATTTAATACTGAATGCACTCAAAATATTTCACTTATCCAAACTTTGTAAGCCTCTATGAAGTATCATAATTATTGTCTCACAGGCACATTTCTGCCAAATGACGGCTTCTAAGGAACGTCCTTGATTGCTACCTTGAATTTCTTTAGTGCAGCAGCAAAACAAGCTGTAAAGACTCATAAAGGCAGTAGCAGATACTTGTGATCCAAATACTGGTCTTCATTAAGAAAAAACAAAGCTGCCTGCAGGAAAGGGACCTGGGAGTGTTGGCTGACAGCTGACTGAACCTGAGCCAGCTGTGTGCCCAGGTGGCCAAGAAGGCCAATGGCATCTTGGCTTGTATCAGAAACAGCGTGACCAGCAGGTCCAGGGAGGTTATTCACCTCTGTACTCGGCACTGGTGAGACTGCTCCTTGAATACTGTGTTCATTTCAGGGCCCCTCACCCCAAGAAGGCTGTTGAGGCTCTGGAGCGAGTCCAGGGAAGAGCAACAAAGCTGGTGAAGGGGCTGGAGAACAGGCCTGATGAGGAACGGCTGAGAGAGCTGGGGTTGTTTATCCTGGAGAAGAGGAGGCTGAGGGGAGACCTCATTGCTCTCTATAACTACCTGAAAGGAGGTTGTAGAGAGGAGGGTAATGGCCTCTTCTCCCAAGTGACAGGGGACAAGACAAGAGGAAGCAGCCTCAAGCTCCTCCAGGGGAGGTTTAGGCTGAACATTAGGAAAAAATTTTTCACAGAAAGGGTCATTGGGCACTGGAACAGGCTGCGCAGGGAGGTTTTTGAGTCACCTTCGCTGGAGGTGTGTAAGGCACAGGTGGACGAGGTGCTAAGGGGCATGGTTTAGTGTTTAATAGGAATGGTTGGACTCGATGATCCAGTGGGTCTCTTCCAACCTGGTTATTCTATGATTCTATACATTGAAATGTTTTCTTGATAATAAAATTTATTAAAGGTAGTTATCTTAACTTAACCAGCATTCAGCAATCAGGAATTCAGCAACTGTACCAAACACTGAGTTGTGCCTGAACAAAAAATGCAGGAAAGAGCTTACTTATCAAGCAGCAATGTTTTCTGCCCTCAGTTGCTGTTAATCGTCAGCTGTTGCAATGGCATCAGCTTCATGTTTAATTCTGCTAAAATAACAAGATTTTGGTAAAGTAAGGGAATGCCTAGAATAAATTAGTGGGTGGTTGGTGTAAATATGCTACAGTCTATAATGAAGTTTTAGTCTGTATGTTCACGTGGAGTAGACATACTGACTGTGGGGTTTATGCACTTAAAAAGAGGTTATGGATATTTAATGTTGCAGACTCCTTACTGCTTTATTTTGGCTGCTGTATGAGCCAAAAGAAATGGATGTACACAGACTCCTCATCTACATCACTGCCAAACCCAGCAGTCTAGCTTAGTCTATCATACTCAGATATTCACCTGAAGGAGTTTTCTCTGACTGGGGAGTTATAGTAGAAGATTGCTTGTGTGTGGTATGCTACAAGTGCTGCGGGGGGGCTGTTACATTCCAAGTGCCAGCAACAAACACATTAGGGCAGTAGACTGAACATTTGCTAATCTTGTGTCTTGTATGTCTGATGTGAAATGCTGTAATAAGAAATATTGTATAAAGCAAGAAGTTGGCAACTTTGCAGGCACAACTTAGGTATGTTTATTCCAACATTTAAAATAAATACTTAAGGTTAAAAGTGCTTTTGCTAACAGTTCTAGACAAAACTGTTAATGTTTGGATAAATTATGTGAATTGTGGAGTGGCAGAACTGAGAAGACCATCTGTGTACTGTATGATTTGTTTGTAGTTTTCAGGTGTTAGTGTTTTTTCATATGGCTATATGCTAAAGAGTAAAAAAATGTTGCTAGTACTTGTGAAAATGTTAGTCCTTTCACAGGTACGGCAGTCCTGCGAGCAGCAGCAGAAGTTTTTTATAGACCAGACGCAAGTTTGGAAAGAAACATTGGTGTACCTGTATTCTTTTCCTAATGTTTTTTTTTTCCTTGATAGATGCTGCTGAGTGAAAAAGCTGAGGCTTTACAAGAAGAAGTTGAAAAACTCTTAAAAATGCCTACAGATATCCCAGGGACCTACTGAACAACTGTGATTAAAAGAATCATGAATCCCTAAATCAGGATATTTTTACATTTTTAACTTGCCTGTGTAATGCTGCTATAATTATAATAAATATTTAATGTCCTTTGTATACATCAATTTTGTGTGAGTTCTGAGTTCAGACTGTTTCCTGGTAGCTTTGAAGGTTTTCACTAGAAACCTCTTGAATGATAGGTTAGAATCAAAAGATGGGATCTTAATTCGTTCTTGGTTTTAGACATAGCCCTAGGGCTGCTTTGGGGATCGGACCACCTGACTGGTGCATATTTCTGCCTAGAGCTTAAGATCATAGCTGAATTAAATACCTTTACATTGGGTTCCATGTACTCTAGGGCGAACTAATGGAAGGAGAGAAAAAGCTGTAATTCATAACAAAGAAGTTGTCCCAGAGTTGTGTAAGGAATGGTCAGTGATGCCTAGTTTAACCCTTATTAAAACATGTAAATATCAATTTTGTATTCAGTCTCTGGCAGTTCCTTGAGAGAGAACTCTTTCAGGATGCTTCCATAGCAGTCCTCCAAATAGAAAGTTTAATTTTTTAAATGTTTATAAATTTCTTCCTTAAATGTGAAGACTAATGCAGATAAAGGCTTGAAGAACTGATCTTTGAGAAGCCGTATCAGGTTCTGTGCATGTCAGTCATTCTAGTTAAGATTTTTAAAGGTATCTAAAGTTAGGCTTCATGAAAGTAGTGTTTTGAATATGCCTTAAACTCCTTCAGTTGTGACATAGTGAATTCCTTGTCAAAGCTGATATGTAGTCTGTGCTAGAGCACTGCACATTAAGAAAGGCTTGAAAGCTGTGACAGTCTGCTAGATGGAATCATGGTAACCTGTATATCAGCACATTTAAATATGGCACTGCTACGTGAAATCAGATGTCAGTAAAGGAAAAATAAGATAAACTTTAGTAAACCCTTTTTATTCAGCTTAGGTTTAATTGTGTTGGGATTCTAGAGATAAATAAGAATGTTTTTAAATCCACGGAAGGTGTTTGAGGTTGAAGACGTCACTGAAAGCTGATGAAAAGGTTAGTATTTTACTGCTTGTTTTGTTGTTGCACTAAGGAAATCCTAGGTACCAAATGAATAAATTCTTTCTAAGCCTTCATTTGGCAGAATTGTGCCCCTAAGACCATAATTATTAGACTTCATAGTGGCTTATGAAATTTGGATAGGTGAAATATTTTGAGTTCATTCCATATTAAATCAGGTCAAGAATTTAAAACCAGCACTTTTCAGAAGCAGCACAATTCATTTCCATTTCTAGACTCAGTACCTGCAGGGGAATCCTCTTACTGATACTTCTATGCCTAAGGCACAAATAAATGGATTTGAAGTCATAGGAACATATTAAGTTGGTTCTAATGAGAAAATATAACTTGAGCAGAAGCAGTATTTGTCATGACTTGAGGCTAAGTCTGTCTCTTAATGCCTTGCCCTTTTAATCAAGAGGTATTTTTGACCAAATGATATGTAATAGTAAGTTCACTATTGGTTTGTTTGAATTATCCTCAAAAGACAGAAGATGCTCACTCCAGCATATAAGTATGAGGACATCTCTAATAGGTTGATGTCACATATATGTAAGAAAATATTAGTGATGCCTTTAAAGACAAACCATCTGCTCTTAAAGTTTATTTGAGTTCAACAGTGTTCCGTGAAAGCTTGGAACAGTCTTGCTTGGATTTGGGGGAAAAACCCAGCAAATTACCCTAAAATTATTCACTGAGTACTGAGTTATTGCAGTAACTGATGTGGAAATAGTCCATTGAGTGCTTACAGGAATAGTTAGTGAGCCTTTAACTACTAGCACAATATTGTCCATGCTAATTAATTTTATTTAATTAGTTTTATTTTTATATTGTGGAGAAGAACAGGGAAAAATTATTCCAATGCAGCTATCTGTTGTTGGGTCACTTAACTCCTTTCCTCTCACTTGTACGTTACTGTAACAACGAGCAGTGTTGCAAGAACAGGTTTTGAAATGTATGTTTAGGAATGAAGTCAAGTGTTCCCTACGAGTGCTGGAGACCCTTGGAAAATGGTGGCAAAAGCTGGTTTGAAACAAGCAGGTGGCTTCTGATCTGCATCAAGCTGATCTAGAAAGAAAATGAGGTTGGCATTTGTCATCTCTGCTTATGTGTTTATAGAGATTGTGCTTTGCCAGAGGGATGAATACAACTCCCTCACAAGTTTCTCTGTGACCTTTGATAACGCCACAAGTGAAATGAATGAGACTCCTGTGATTTGCACTAAAACTTTTCTATGTGTAGCTTGTCTTATGTTTCTGAAATCAAACTTAGCACACAAGACAGTACACATTGTTCAGATTGTGATTTCTTTCTTCAGTATCAATTCAGATATGATTAAATAAAAAAAAAAAAAAAGGTTTTCTAGCTTTCTTACCTGGACTGTTCCCCGGTGTGGAAATGGGAGAGCGATAAAACAGATGCCGGTCACAGTAATTTTGCTCTGCTGGCTGATGCGCAGGTGCTTTAGTACAGTACTGGGCTCATAAAATGCAGTATAAAGTGCAGGTGTCAGAATGGGTGCGTATTGGTTTGATAAGTGCCTTATGCTAAGGATGGGTTCAGGATGTTTTGGAAGGCAAACATCCCCCTTGGTTCAAGGGGATGTTTACCTCCAAAAGTCCGTGTTAAAAGGAAAAAAGCAACAATGATAAGCTTGTCTATGAAATAATAACAGATGCTTCAAAGCTGAGGTAGGTCATAAAAATATGCTCTGTAGGATGTACCTACCAATTTCTTCATAACCCACAAGTGAATTGGGTCAGAGCTATTGTGTGTAAATCTCTTCAGGTTGCAACTAGTTCTGGCCTAAAACCTTAGTGTATTTCTTATTCTTTATGTCTGTTCACTCCATTTTCCAACTTGCCTGCACGGCACAGTTCTTACGTTTGTTCAGTTCCCTTCCCTCCCTTCCCTGAGTCCCTAATCCCGTATTGGCAGGAGTCCCTGTACCTAACTTAATGAAAACTGTTTCTGTGGAAGGACTGGTAAGAGGGTCAGGCTTAGGTTAGCGTTTAGCTGTTAATTTTCATTGTGTGAAAAACCCATAGTGTTCTTGTGTTCTGGAAAGCTGCTTCCATGTGAGCTGCTCCTGCCTAGGCAGCTCTCGCTTTGTCCTTCTTTTTAAAGCTTTGTTTCATCTCTTTCAGCATGGTGGTCCAGCACTGAATATTGATTGTAATGAAAGCCAAATATTGTCACTTAAAAGCTTCGTGTTCTGATTAGAAGGGAGACTGAGTGATTTCGCAGCACTCTGTTTGGTGTGCTGAGGTGCTGGAGCTCAGCACTTCCCATGGTACCAGAACTGACCAGCAGCAGGCTTGGTAGAAACAAAGCCTTTTGCTAATGTCTGTGTACACTTTGAAGAGAACGGCTAAAAACTAGACCTACAATGTCATTACCATCTCCAAATAAACAGCATGTGCCTTATGAGAGTCTCATAACCAGCTGACTTCAGAAATAAAACCAGCTGGGAGTGCTTGAGCACTGTGTGCTGTGTCAGGACAAGGTCTGGCTGGGGGCCTTAGGGCAGAGTGTAAGAATAACTTACAAAAATGTCTTGATAGGCATCTTTCTATGTTTTTCCAGTTTCCAGGCTTTCTTGACATCAGTTTTCTCCTAGTTCCATCTTCCTGAGGCTTCTTTGTATAGAAACATACATGAAGTACTGATCTTAAAGGTCTTTCCCAACCTGAACAATCCTGTGATTATGTGACAGGGGTCAGCTTTGTTCATCTAACCAAATATCACAATAATCTCTTGCCTTACCTGTGCATCAGTTCTTGGTTCTCGCCCAGGAACAATGATGGTGTTGCTGTTAGTGACAATGTAGTGCTTTTACTGTTGAACAGCTGAAATTCCCAGAAAGCTTTATTTTCAGTTCTTCATATTCATAAAAACGTAGGAGTGCAGTACTGCCGGGAACAGCATCACTGGTGGGAGAAGCAGAACTGCCCGACAGGAGCTGCGCAAGCAAGGCATTTGAATACCACAATGCAACGGCTAGGCTTTCTATGGAATGAGGAACTGGGAGGAGGTGCTGGTGTGGAGCTGGCTTCAAAACAATACACAATTGGGTTTAAGCCTAGTCCTGGTTCTGACATCTTTCCCCTATAGCTCACCGGGCACCATTCTATTTCTGGCCTAGTTTCTCTGAGAGTCTAAATACCTCTGTGTTGATCTCTCTTACTCGACAAGATTTAAAAATGTGTGTGATAGGATGTGAAAAATGCACAGGTGAAGGCTACCAATTCCCATTTAATGTCTGTGGCTCTTCCAGCGTTACTTCCCAGCTTACAAGTTTTTGCAGCCTACTCTGCAGGACACAGCAGTGGCTCCACATCTTATACAGCCCAGTCCAAGGTCATGTTAAAAAAAGCAATATGAATGTTTTTTCCCTACTCTTAGGTTGTTGCAAAAATAATTGCTTTTTTTGTCATTGTAAACTCTGATGCTTATTTTGGAGTAAACTTTTACTTAAGTGTGTTCATGTCATATACCATTTTAAAGCACAAAATTCACTCTGTTTATTTATGCTAAGGGTTTTATTTTCACAGTTTATTCTTCTATATATTACTTTGTCAACTTAAAGATTGAAAAAAAGTAATTAATGTGATTTTGTTGTATGAGTTCAAAAGGGGATGTAAAGCAGCAGATGCTGCTGGCACTGTCAACCAAGGATCATCATCCCCTGGGACAACCAGGGGATCATCAAAAACACAGGTCAACATTGGTTCCAAAAACTGTGTAACGGAAACAAGAACCTTGAAGATGAGGAGGGTCACAGAAGTGCTTATGTGATGGATGACAACCACTTGAGGGCCAGTATTGACACAGACCATGCAAAACACTTGAGAGGCTGCAGAAGAACTAAAGGCTGACCATTCAACAATTGGTTGGCATTTGCATCAAATTGGAAAATAAAAAAAAAGCTCAACAACTGAGTGCTGCGTCAGCTGAATGAAAATTAAAAAAAGTCACCATTACAAACTCTACTCTGCGCTGGTTTTGTGTAACAAAAATTATTCAGTTTTTGATCACATTGTGACATGTTGAAAAGTGGGTCCTATACAACAACCAGTAGTATTTCATGCAGTGGCTGGATCCAGGTGAAGGACCAAAACAACCTCCCAAAACCGAAGCTGCATCAAAAAAAAAAGCTGGTCAGCAAGTGGAATCATCCACCACAATTTCTTGAATCCTGGCAAAAGACATCACAGGAGAGAAATATTGCCAGGAAATCATCAAATGCACCAAGAACTGCAATGTTTATATACAGCACTGGTCAATCAAAAAAGACCAGTTCTTCTCCATGACCATGCCTGACCACGTACATCGCAAAGGACTACAGAAATTGCACGCACTAGGCTATGAAGCTCTACCTCCCCAGACTTCTCTCTCACCGATCACTACACATTCAAGCATTTTGACAGCTTCCTGAAAGAGAAGGCTTTCCACAACCAAGCGGCATCTTGAAGAATTGATCAGCTCCAGGACTACATAATTCTATGCCACTAGAATAGACAGGATTATTTCCCATTTACCAAAAACCAGGGTAGATTTTAATGGGTCTTATTTCAATTAATAGATTTTATTCTAAGTTTAGATATCCAGCTTTAAAGTTAAGATGCTTAAAAAGGGTCATTATTTTTAGCACCAACCTATAGAAGCGCAACACCTACTAGATCTTTCATACCTAGCTCTGCACTTGGCATCTGAATCAAAAATGTAGCATGGACCCTTTGAAATGCCTGCTTTATGCCTCTACCACGTGAAATATAGTGCAGTGACTCTAAGCACCTCCTTCCAAAGGAGCATTTTGATGAACTTAAGTAGTGAATTCCAACAGAAAAATATGGTGCATGGGCAAAATATTTGCCGGGCTGGGTACTTATTGTGGCACTCCAGTCATCCACTGATAGAGAGATTAATTATTCCTCTGGCAGATATTTGGCCCAGCCCTTCCTGTGAACATAGGCAGATAATTGGTGGTGAATCCCTGAAATGGGAAGTGTTACCCTGACTAAGATACTGAGACAACTGGGATTATCACTGACATTTCCTTTCCAGCGGAGTCATGGATGTGTTTATTACAAACAGGGTTAATTTGGTCTAGTTCTTCTTGTTCTGGAGGCAACCTACTTCATAGTACAACAATGTAGAGCGAGTGGGAACAGGAAGAGACAGGCAGACAAGCGCTTGAGCCTCACTGATTAGTGCTGTGACTCCGGCGAGCGTGGGAAGTGCTGCACTCAAGTAAAGTCACAGATAAGGCTGGACAATTTGCAGTGGATGCAGATGAGAAATGTCATAGTGATGCTGGGCCTAATTGTTTGAAAACTCTGTAAACGTTTTGATGGCGCGTTTTGATGCAGCCCTCCCGTGGCTGCAGCTGCCTGTTTCCCAGCAGGGCTCTCCGGCAGGGCTGGCTATTGCCAAAGAAGAAGGGATTGCAGCACAGGCTGGACTGTGCAGGGAGCACCTGAGGGGCAGACCCAGGGTGTGCTTGACTCTTTTCTTTTGTAACAGCAGTTCCAGACTGCGTGTTGGTTTTGGATATTGTCCTGTAGTAGCGGATGCAAGAATCAAAAGGCACAACCAATTTTATGAGATCTCAAGTAATGAAGCCAAAAAGAAAGGCTGGATGGTATTTGAAGAACCATCTGTAAGAGGTCTTGAAATGAGCTATATAAACTGGATTTGATTGCAGTTAAGGGAGGTGCTGTGATTGTTATAGACGTAACTATTAGATACGAATGCAAAATAACATCTCAAATGAAAAAGTTAAAAAATATGAACATCTGAAGAAACAAATACAAGAATTAACAAATACATCCTCTGTCAAATTTGTTCGCTTCCCCTTAGGTGTACGTGTGAAGTGCTGTACATGCAGTTTTGAGGTATTATTGGAAATGGGACTCTTGTTCCTAACAAGATAACATTGCAAAATGTCTGTTAAAGAAAACGTTATTCTTGTCTGCGGATATCGTACACATCTTTGCCAGAAAATCATGTTTATTGCATGAGTAATTGTTTTCCTGTTGTATTTGTAATTCATATTGTTTCAATAAATATGATTCGGTTTTAACTTAAACAAATACGGCAAATAGTGTGGAACTCGTAATGTTTACTAACCATGACATCATCGCACCAGACTCAGCACAGGTGGATGGGCCACCTTAACTTAACTCGGAAAAGAATCACACACTTTCTATATGTTCCATAACTAACAGCAATGCCAGGCTGTGTATTGGGTGTTATTAATAAACATTTTTATTGCAGCTGCGTGGCACTGCAGGGAAAGTGGTTTTTAGCCTAAAGCAGTGGACCTGCAGAGCAGAACTTGTCACAAGCTTGCTGTGTGCTTCTGTGATTTGGTTTCCCACTGCAAAGTCCTGTGGCTGGTATGTCAGTCTGGCATCTCATCTCTTGAGCAGCAGCAGCAGCCGTAAATGCTTTCATAGAATCATAGAATAATCTGGATTGGAAGGGACCTTAAAGATCATCTAGTTCCAACCCCCCTGCCATGGGCAGGGACATGTCCCACTAGATCAGGCTGCCCAAGGCCCCATCCAACGTGGCCTTGGACACCTCCAGGGATGGGGCAGCCACAGCTTCTCTGGGCAACCTGTGCCAGTGTGTCATCACTCACATAATGAAGAAATTTTTCCATATGTCTAGTCTAAATCTGCCTCTCTCCAGTTTATACCCATTCCCCCTAGTCCTATCACTACAAGTCTTTGTAAACAGTCCATCCCCAGCTTTCTTGTAGCCCCTTCAGGTGCTGGAAGGTTGCTAATATTTTGATGGTGTGTGTATTAAGCAATGCCCTCCCGTGGCTGCAGCTGCTTGTTTCCCAGCACGGCTGTTGGGCAGGGCTGGCGTTACCAAAGAAGTTGGACTGCGCAAGGAGCACCTGAGGGGCAGACCCAGGGTGTGCTTGAGTCTTTTTTTGTAACAGCAGTTCCAGGCTGCGTGTTGGGTGTATTTAATAAACAACTTTGTTGCAACTGAATGGCAGTGCCGGGCAGGTGACTTCTAGCTTAAAGCAGTGGGCCCACAAAGTGGAACTTGTCACAGGCTCGCTGCATGCTCTGCGACTCAGTTTCCCACCGTGAAGTCCCGTGGCTGGGATGTCAAGCTGGCATCTCACCTGTCTCGGGCGGCAGCAGCTGCCGTGTTCAGCACAGAGCGACTTGAGGCGGTCAGGGATACGCTTGGGCAGCAGACAGGTAGGGTCGATGACCTCAGAGGTCTTGTCAGGGATTCGGTTGGGCAGCAGATGGGTGGGGTTGGACTCGATGACCTCAAAGGTCTTCTCTAATCTATTCTATGACTTCCCAGCCCACGGTTTCTGCGCGCAGCCGCCCAGGGTTACCGCAGGAGCCTCCCGGTGGGCTGCGGCGCTCAGCTGGGGCCGTCGGAAGGGTAACGGAGGGCTTGGGGTGTCCTAGCGCCGCTCCGAGACGCCCCGGGGCCGGGAGGGCAGGGCCGCCCGCGGGGGTCGCCCTCGCCGGGACGCTTCTCCATCGCCCCGCTTAGAGGATAACGGGGCTCCCGGCAGCCCGGTCCTTCCCGATCCCGCCCCGCGCGGGGGCGGCCCCGGGGGCGGGAGCGGCGGCTGGAGCGGCGGAGGATGGTGCTGCTGCTGCCGCTGCCGCTGCTGCTGCTGCTGCTGCTGCTGCTGCCCGCGCCGGGGCGGGGAGCGGGGCTGCGGTTCGGGCTGCGCAGCCCTCGCCGCACGGTGAGCGCCGAGCTCCTCTCCCTCACCCTGGACGCCAGCCTCGCCCGCGACCCGCGGTACGTCGCCTTGCTCAGGTGAGCAGAAAGGGACCCGGGGAGCGGCGGCGGGGGCTCCCTGGGCTGGCAGGGATACCCAGGGACAGGCAGGGGTCGCCGGGCTGGCAGGGATGCCCAGGGACAGGCAGGGGTCGTCGGGCTGGCAGGGATGCCCAGGGACAGGCAGGGGTCGTCGGGCTGGCAGGGATGCCCAGGGACAGCGAGGGGTCGCCGGGCTGGCAGGGATGCCCAGGGACAGCGAGGGGTCGCCGGGCTGGCAGGGATGCCCAGGGACAGCGAGGGGTCGCCGGGCTGGCAGGGATGCCCTCTCTGGCAGGGCTGCCCGAGGTCTGCAGCCCGGACGAGGCAGCACAGGCGCTGCTGCTCGGCCAGAGCAGAGGGACAGGGCTGGGGGACAGGGAGAGCCCATCACTGGAGGTCTCTGCATCCCCTGTGCTTCGGGATTCGTTCATTTCATAGAATCATAGTATCGCTAGGTTGGAAAAGACCTTTGAGATCATCAGGTCCAACCGTACCTGTCCACCACTAAGCCATATCCCTGAGCACCTCATCCACCCCTCTTTTAAACACTTCCAGGGAAGGGGACTCCACTGTCTCCCTGGGCAGCTTCTGCCAGTGCCCCATAACCCTTTCAGTGAAGAAAGTTTTCTGAATGTCCAATCTGAACCTCCCCTGATGCCGCTTGAGGCCATTTCATTTTCCCGGGGCAGCAAGGAGGTACCTGCTATGGGTTTGAGCTGCACCTCTTCATTTGTGCTGAGAGAACGAGTGGCAGGACTGAGGGATGGAGGGAAGGAGACCTCAGATGGTGCTCGCTGGGAGCAGCACGGGGATAAACGTAAGAGGCGAGCTGCTTGGCGAGCAGAAAAAAAGGAGAAGGAGACTGCCAAGCAAAGTGGTTATGTGTGGTGGGGCTGGGTTGCTGCTCTTCCTGATAAAAATCGTCTGAGTCCTTGTGCAGCTTTGCAAACATTTCCCGGGGCAGCTGAGGGAAGTCTGTCACCATCAAAGCTGAATTGAGAGATCCTAAAAATGAAGCCCTTTCCCCGCCTTGGGCAACATTAAACAACTCTGTGCCAAGTGACAGTGTTCCCTGGCTGTTCTTTTTCTTCCCTGCTTTTCTCTGGGTTTTGTATTCTTCCTTTTGATTCTACATTTTTGTAAGCTATCTTGATTCTTTTCATTTCTCTGACCCCATTTTTCAGCCTCACAGTATTTCTCCCATCCCGACTTCCCTCCTCCCACCACTTTCATCTTTTGCTCCTCACCAGGATGGGGAGAAAATGACACCATCCTTATCAAAAAGCGATCAGGTCTGCAGCCTCCAGCCCCAAGCACACACCTTGGTCACTGCCTCAAGGAGCAGGAGGTACTTGGTGGCCTCTGATCTGTGGTTTGTCACCACAGAGCAGAGACAGCACTCATGCCCCCAATGTCTTCTGATGCCTTGCAGTTTCTCCCAGCAAGGGCTGGATGTTGGTGCTGCACATCCTGCACTGGGGGTGTGCAACTTGCAGAGGCTGAGCTTATGTTATGTTATAAACCTGCTTTGCTAAAGACAATGCTTGTCCCAAAGTGACTCTTAATCTTCCTTGGGTACAAAACCTATTGCTCATTTTGCCCCTATAACTCGATTTCTTGTCTGTAAGTGTGTTCCCTGAGGTACGTCCATCTCATTGCCTTGCTGATGCTCTCCTTGGCCCACTCCTGTGGTAGCATGCCTGTTGGACAGGGTGGAGGGCTGGGGCACAATTCCTGCAAGGGATCAGGAGTACCCTGAGGCTACTGAGCAGCCCCAGGACACATATTGAAATGTGTCCCTCTGAGCATTTGCCAGGTTTAGCTACATGGTAGCTGTAGTTGTCATGAATATAGTGTTTTCTCTGTTCATGTCCCTTCCTCAGCAACCCCAAACTGCGTGCCTTGGCAGCAGCCCTGTCCCCAGGCTTCCTGAGGTTCGGTGGCACTGAGACGGATTTTCTCATCTTTGATCCCAGCAAGGATTCAACTTCAGAAGAAAAAATTCTCTGGGAACTTCAGGCACATCAAGGTAAAACAGATGCCAGCATGTTAGGCTTGAACTCATCCTGGGCTAAGGAGGTAGCTTCGATGCTGGCTGTGGGTGCTGCAAGGGCATGGTGGCAGTGTTGGGGGTCCTCCATGGGGTCAGCATTGCTCTCTTCTGTGGAAAGGAGATCCGTAGTCCCTCAGCACCGTCTGTTGGAGGAGCTGTGTCAGCTGTGAGAAAGTGAAGAAGGATGAGAGGTACCTCATCTGCATCCCAAGATCTACTCAGCCTCTCCCTTTGCTGCCCTGTACTCCCTGCAGTAGACTTGGGAGCTCCCCCATTACTCAGGAGGCAGTCAAGGTCAAGCTCAAAAGTTGTGGTTTCATTATGAAAATTAAGTGATGGATAGAAGAAATAATCTGGTGAGAACAGAGCTAGGCTCACCACACAGTCATGCTCTCCCATCACTTTGACAGGCCAAGTGCAAAACCAACAGAGCACTGCCAACTGCTTGAGCTTGGTCCTTGAGTGCAAGGTTTCCCACTGAATTAAAATCAATTTCTTTCTTAAACTTAGCAAAAGCACTTAAACTCTTCTAGAAGTGTTTCAGATGAAAAAAATACCATCTATTCCCCTGTTACATAGAAAAGCAGTGCAATTGTACATCGCTGTGCAACTGGTGATGCTCAGTTTTGAAGCTGAGTGGTACTTTTCCCCTTGTACTGCTTTGCTGAATAGTCATCTCCTCTCTGGATAACTGTGACTCTGGCTTGTGCCTCCCTGTCTAGTTATAGCTTGTTCCTGGTTTGCATGCCACACAAAACCATGGACTTTGAAGAAAGAGAAATGTCTTACGACACTTATTGTCGTTGCTGTTGGAGCTGCGTGCGGCAGTCAGCACTTTCTCCTGCATGAGACAGGCAGCACAGGAAGTGTTGTTCCATATCTGCCTGGAGCAAGGCAGGCTGTGAACCCTCCGTACTGCCACACACCAGGGTGGCTTATCTGCTCCTTGGGCACCGCAGCCCATGCTTTGTCACCTCGCTGGAATGAGAGTTTCCAAATGGTGCCCAAGCTAAAATAGTTTATCAGGATGTGACCACCATGATACCAGCCTCCAGAAGCATAGCTCAGTCTTTTTTTCCTTTATTACTCTCCATCTCCATCACCTTAAATTAGGAAATATACATTATATATGGGCCCCTCACCACAAGAAGGATGCTGAGGCTCTTGAATGAGTCCAGAGAAGAGCAACAAAGCTGGTGAAGTGGCTGGAGAACAGGTCTTACAAGAGAGCTGGGGTTGTTTAGCCTGGAGAAGAGGAGGCTGAGGGGAGACCTTATTGCTCTCTACAGCTACCTGAGAGGAGGTTGTAGAGAGGAGGCAGCTGGCGTCTTCTCCCAAGTGATAGGGGACAGGATGAGAAGGAATGGCCTCAAGCTCTGCCTGGGGAGGTTCAGGCTTGACATCAGGAAAAAATTTTTCAAGGAAAGGGTCATTGGGCACTGGAACAGGCTGCCCAGGGAGGTGGTTGAGTCACCTTCCCTGGAGGTGTTTAAAGGACGGGTGGACAAGGTGCTGAGGGGCATGGTTTAGTGGTTGATGGGAATGGTTGGACTCAATGATCCAGTGGGTCCTTTCCAATCTAGTGATTCTATGATTCTGTGATTCTATATATAATATATACTTGTGCATCAAGCCAGCCTTCTTTTTCTCCATGGTTAATATTGATTGTGAAAGTAGGGGTGCATTTCACAGAAATGCATGACTGGCTGTCAGCCTGGCACCATGCAGCTGTGCTTCCTCCTGAAGGATGCAGCCTTTTGCATGGTGGACCCTCACTGTATATACAAGGACTTGGCTCCTATCATCCTTCTTCTGCCCTGCAGAGGCTTGTGGCTTGAGGCCTGCATTTGCTGCTGTTGAGAAGGTGCTGCTGGCTCAGTGGCCCAGCCAGGAAAAGCTGATACTTGCAGAGCATAACTGGAAAAAGCACAAAAACACCACCATTTCAGGTATGATTTTGCTGGATTTTTCTGCTAGCATTTATAATCAGAGAGCTCCAAATTGCCATTCCACGGTAAAAGGGTGTTAGGAGCTGAAACCACTGAAAATTAATATTTTTCTAGGTAGGTGAAATGTTTCTAAGATAACTCTTTTTTTTGCCATCTGCCATCTCGTATTTAATAGTATTAAGGTGCTACAGGAGTTGAAAGGATCTCAACACCATGCAGGATTGTGTGTAATAAGGTCTGGTCTCTTTTGCCTGGCTGTGAGAGCTTGGCACATCTGCAGCACCAAGCTGGTTGGCTTAGTGCTCAACTAGCACACCATAACCTTGAGATACATCCCCTCTTGTCCTCTGCACAGGAAATACACTGGATATTCTCTATAGCTTTGCAAACTGCTCAGGGTTTCACTTGATCTTTGGGCTCAACGCCTTGCTGCGGAAAGGTGATTTGCAGTGGGACAGCTCGAATGCCTGGGCTCTGCTGGACTACTGTGCCTCGCAGAGGTACAACATCTCCTGGGAGCTCGGGAACGGTAAGTGTGAAGCCTGCTCATAGGTCAGGGAAGAGGTCACCTGGAAAGGTGACACCATAAGGTATGGGCTGGTAATTTTTAGGGCATGGAAGTTCATGACAGCCCTATTTGGATGACAGCCCATAAAGGCAAGAGGATGTTTTAATGGGAAACATTAAAGTCTTAATTTGTAAGGAGGGATTTCACAAAAAGCCCAAGGAATGAGCAAATTGAGATGAATTTGCTGATTTGCTTCTCATACCGGGGGTCTGAGATGAGGTGAATGATGCCTCATGAAATGCAGGATGTCACTTATGGGGACAGGCTGGGACAGAACACTGGAAAACACGCTGCGACATCCAGACTTCTGATTTCACACTCATTGCCTTCAAACGTCTTGCTAGTACCCCACCAAATCGTGTGAAGCCATAGAGAGGTGATACTCGCCCTATTTTGTGCTCCAGAACTAGAGCTGGGTGCTGATGTGCACGTGTCTTCCCTAGAGCCAAACAGCTTCAAGAAGAAATCTGGCATCTACATAGACGGATTCCAGCTGGGACAAGATTTCATTCACTTACGCCAACTCCTGAATAACTATACCCTCTACCAGCATGCAAAACTCTACGGTCCTGATGTTGGTCAGCCCCGAAAGCATACACAGAAGCTGTTGAGAAGGTAGAGGTGTGGGGCCTCAGCAGCACCCCTGGGGCAGCCATGTGTGGATTGCAGTGGTTTGTCTGCATCTGGATGTTGGGGGGAGGGGGAGCATAAGTGGGCATTTGTGCAGGGTTTTACAGATTTTGTGCTTGAAGTCAATAGTAAGGATGTGCAAATGGTTACATCTAGTCTAACTGAGAACTAATTTTCTGTATTTTTCCTTAAATTAGAAGCGTGGACTTTTTTTTTTTTTTTAATCTTGACTAGGGATGACTGAAATCTTAGCTTCATTAATGATCTCAAGGCTTAACGACTCAGAGAGCTGAAACTAAGATGCTAGCAGTACCCACACACCTTCCAGTTGACTGCTGGCTCAAGTGCTTTTCACCAGGGAAATCTCTGCGAGTTGCACGAGCATTAATTTATCCTCACAGCAACTCAATGATGCAGCCTGGCTGCCCAAAGCCTGTTTAAAAACCATCACAAGAGTGGCCCTGAAGCAGTTCTCATGGCTACCAGTGGCTGGGGGTAGAGGGGAGAGGGGAGAGGGGAGAGGAGGGCTGCATATGGCAGCTTGCTCATGAGGAGACGCAACCCATCACCCATCCCCACTAACCACCACCTCTCCACCGAATTCCCTGTGGTTGCAGCTTCCTGAAATCGGGAGGGAAGGTGATTGACTCTGTCACGTGGCACCAGTAAGTACTGCTTGGATATCATCATTAATCTGCTTATTGCCTGTTTTCTTTACAAAATGGCAATTTGAACATCTTAGCAGGAAGGAGGAGATGAAATCCCCCTTTCAGCAGTTCCTCAGGCGCCTCTCTGCAAACTCCTCAGAATAAGAGATTAATTGAGGGAGAGCATTATAGAAGGTCTCCAAAGAGGCTACTTGGCACACAGACCTAAAAGCAGTAGCAGGGGGTTGTAATACAGGCATAGCAGCAGGGAATGCAATGTCTGCAAGATGGTAATTTTCCTTGCTAAGTATGTTTACTGAGAAAGACAAAAGTGGGATACAAAGAGAAAAATGACACAGAAGCTTTATTTCTCAGAAGAGCACGAGGGGGTAGGTCACAGCTCTCCCCCGCGTGAGGAGAGTTTCTGCAGTGGTCAGGTCTTATTGCAACAGTCCTGGTTGTCTCAAAGCTCCAGTCTGCCAGCCCTTGCAGATAAAATGTACTTTCCCATGGGAAGAAGGGGTTGTTGTATTAAAGGAGAAGATAGTTCAGACTTACTTGGCAGAGATGCCACTGCTGAACTTCTGTGAATGCAGAAACTGTTTAATGTAAGGTTTTAAATAACCTGTGAGTGTCTGGGCTTTGAAATGGAGTCAGATCCCCATGACATGGGTGCTCTCCTTGGCATTAGAAAGGCTGTTTCTGCTTGAGTGAAATTTCACTCCCTAAAAGCAAATTTCAGAGAGTCGTCCATTACTGTGCTGGCGAATGGACCTAACACCTTGTAAACAATGCAGCAGGAGCCTTGTTAGTTGATGCATTACATGCTGCCTTTTTTTTCTCTGTTTATGTCTGTTTCATGCAAGCAAAAATCTCCGCAGGTCTGGCTGACCATTGCCCACAGAGACGTGCTAGCAGCCTCTCCTGCTCCCTTGTGTTTGCTCTCCAAGTTAGTTCTGGGTGTGGGTGCAAACAGTGCCAATGTGGTTTCATCCCTCCCCTCCTGTACCGTGGCTTAGAGATACATTTTAAAGTGCTCCAGTGGGCAGTGCGATAAAACTGGCCTGAGGGAACCTGCAATGAACTCCACATGGTTGAAAGAGAATTCCATGTGAAGTTGGCTTTCTTTAAGGAGTTGAATGCAGCACTCGGGTAACAGTGGGAAAAGATTCACATGCTTATAATGTATATGAGTGTGCATATATGACTCATCTATGTTCTTTTTGCTGCTAGCAAGCTGTAAACCATGTCCTCATCCCTTCCTGGGCTGTTCTTGCCTTGGGGCTGCCTTTGCTTTAAATGGGCATGGGCTATTTTCTTTACTAATTTAGGATTATCAGGTTTTAGCTTCCTCTTGTGGCTGGAAGCTTTCAGCTGCTTCTGGTAGGACCGAGTGATGACATGATGAAATGCAAACCCATCAGGGATCCCAATTTCCATTCTTTATTCAGACAAACCAAACTTAAAATCTTTTTTGATCATGGTTGAGGGCAACCTTCATCCCATAGGGATGCCTCCATCCCATTCCACTCCAGATGGCCAAAATACTGCAACAGAGGGACAGAAGCTGGAATCTGATGTTTTTACTATATAACTTGATACAATAAAGCAAGTAATCACATAGGAGTGTCAGAATCCTCAGCAAGAGACAGTTTACAGAATCTGTCTCTATTCAGTGATATTTTCCTTGTCCTAAATTAGTAGATGCAAAAAAAATCCGTTTCTGTAGATCAAAATTTCTTACATATCCTGCCTTCATCAAAGTAATTATGCCTGATAGTCCCTTAAATTCAAACAGAATATCTTCACATTTGGGGGAAAAAAAAGTAAAAGAACAGGACAGTAAAACATTGTTGTGGATAAATGTATCAAGTGACTGAGTAGTTTCAGTGTTCTGTACCACTGGTGGTAATTTTCCTTAATTTTGGCTATGGTTTTTTTTTTCCCCCATTTCCAGTTACTATGTAAATGGCCGAACTGCTACGAGGGATGATTTCTTGAGCCCTAAAGTGCTGGATACCTTTGCCTCAGCTGTACGCGAAGTCCTGGAGGTGCTTTGTCCTGTTAAATCATTCCTATGCTCAGTTTCCAGGGGGTTAGCAGAGAAGCTTGAATAAAGTACAATTTCTCACTAGTAATAAATAGGCATCATCAAAGCTTGGGTGCTGTTGTCATTGTAAATCAAAATAAAAAATTAACAATATAATAATAGGTGAGCTTTGATAGTTTGCTATGCGGAAAGCACAGTGCCAGATACATCACAAACCTACGTTTATTGGTGTCGTCATTACTCAGGGATGTAATTTATGGTCATATCCCCTCTCCCCAATTTCTTTGTATTTTGAGATCCTCAGAACAGTACAGCTTAAAGTATACCACTGCTCAGCACAAAAAGACTTAGAGGACCTGGCTTTTAGTGATGTTTGCCTCGTTCTACTTGTGTAGATGTGATTTGGGGGCAAGAGGGAAATATATCTGCTGCTTCTAGTCCTTTTGATCAAAATTACTGTGACATCTTGTCTCAGTTGGTGCTATCCCTTAAATGCAGATTTTATATGTAGACACTTGGCTAAAGCATAACATTTAGGCACAAACTTAACTGTTGTCTCTTCTCTTCTTCTCTGCTCCACCCTGGCCAGATTGTTGGTGGAACTGTGCCGGGCAAGAAGGTCTGGCTTGGAGAGACCAGCTCTGCCTATGGAGGGGGAGCTCCCAGGCTTTCCAATACCTACATTGCTGGCTTTATGTGAGTAACGTATCACATGTGTAGGGAAATTACAGAATTTACCCAGCTGAAGGGGGCTGCGTAAATGACTCGCAGGAGGAATGTTTCCATGGGCTTCCTGGGGAGTGCAGGTTGAGGATCATAGCCCTTGTGCCACTCCCTGTGTGCTTTCCCTCTGTCTGAGGTTTGATATGCACCCAGGTAATAGCAGTTTCCTATGGAAAATGGGAGGTTAAAAGCATGAGAATGTTGTATTTCTGCTCTCAAATCTGCAACTCAAACTTTGTCCACTTGTGAGGATGGAAAGCCATTCATGAGATGGGTGTCCTTTTCTGGTGTCATCCTTTAGCCACAATGAAATAATTAAACAAAGGGCAATTTAGTCATTAAAATAATTTTCTCAGAGGACTCCAGTTGAAGCATTTTGTTGGAATAAAGGAATTCAGGCTTTTGTTAGCACATTGATCCGTCTGCAGATTCAAGCAGAAAAATATTGTATGGAGATGTGTGATTCACATTTTGAAAATTAACCAAAATCACAGTTAAAATAGATTTTTTCCCCTTCTGTAAGACATAATGTTCTTTTCATCAGGGCCTGGTGAGTGTGCAGTCAAAGACCAGTATTTGCAGGCAATCTTGTGTCAGGCTACGATGATTTCTCTCAGCCATATGACTATGGCCAGCTGAGGAGCACCTGCTGTCACTCCTGGTTTCCACCATCTGCACTTTGGCTCCTGAGGGAAGGGGGCAGCTGGAGGAGTGGAACAAGTGTTCCCTCCAACTCAGACCTCCAGTCAGAGGTGGTCTGAAATTAATTTTCAAGGCAATCAATGTGAGACTTGAATTTAAATTAGTTGTATGATTTTAAAGAAATCAACATCGCGCCCTAATGTTTGCTTGCATTCCTGCTTCCCAGTGTGATTGGAGAAGGGCAAGGGTATACAGTTTAGGTCAGCAATTTCATCTGCATGTTGTTTGCTTCACTTTTTTGACAGGTGGTTGGACAAACTTGGGCTTTCAGCCAGGCAGGGGATTGACGTGGTGATGAGACAGGTTTTCTTTGGCGCAGGGACCTATCACCTGGTGGATGCCAACTTCGAACCTTTGCCGGTGTGTATGCAACCCTGCTACCTGAATGCGGCTTGTATTTGTGGACAGGCAACACTGGATTTGGAGAGACTAGTCAGCTATTTTACAGTGCAAGACATTGACAGATTTTGTAGGGTGGTCCCAGTTATCTGTCCTTCCACATCAAGTTTGTTTATGCTTGAATATGGGTTCATGTACTACATGTGCATGATATTTACTGCAACTTCAGGGGTGCAGGTAATCTTTGACAGAGGTTGATTTCTGGGACATGATACTCTCATTTGTATGTAGGCACTTTTCTAGACTTCACAAGGCATTTAAGTGCAGTTTTTGGTTTGAGTACTCCTCGGCTGAGTGATGAGTAGCTTTTAAGCAGAAGCGATATGAGATAATTATAACTGAAAATCCAAACAATGTGAAATCAAGACTCAAGCATTTCTTAGGTGACGAACACCTTCAGCTTTCTGTAGTGGCAGAAGGATAATTAATTCAAAACATGCATAGCTAGATTTACTTAGAAATAACATTCTGCTGTGGTGAAACATCGCTATTTGAACTTCACATTGTTCTTGCATGTTTCTTTTTGCTGGTTGCCCTTACCTCAGGGTGAAAGGACAGCATCTGTCTTTTTAGCTTTCCTCTCATTTTTCTGCTTCCAGGTTGTAATTTTTCACAGGCTCATAAAGACCGTGTGAGAGGAAATCCAGCATAGGAAAATTTTCTGTCCTGCCTGTTCAGCTGTTCCCTATGCATTTCAGGCTTGTTGCTTTGGGCTTTTTATTTCTTCATTTAAGATATATTTAATTTGGACTGAAAGAATATGCCTTGTTCCCCACCTACAGGCAGTACAGATGCTAATCAAGCTAATAATGCTTTAAAGGCGGTGAAATCCAAACCCAGGCAGTTTTAGTTAGCATGGAAATGAATGGGAAGCACAACAACGTCAGGAGGCTGCACCTTCTTGCAGAGAGGCTGAGCATGCAGGCCAATAGGAAAAGTCACTTACCTGTGCTCATGGCAAGTCAGGAGAGAAATGCAACAGTTTTCGTTCTAGGTCATTGTCCTGAGGCATCAGAGGATTTGTTCTTCATTAGCATTCAGAAATTAATCCTAAGACCTGTTCCAAAGCAATGTGTTAGGGGGCTGCATAGAAATTATTGAGGGGCTTCTTCCCAGCATTGTGCCTGCAGGTTGGGTGCAGGCTTTCCAGCAGGAAGGGCAGCTCATGCCCCACTGGTTCAGCCCTGATGTGCCCTGTGCCCTGCAGCAGGCGATTCCAAAATGCAAACAATCTGCACAGCACAAACAGAGCTCTGATATTTGCATATGAAAGGAAAAATGACTCGAAGTTACCTTGCAAATACAGCTGCTTTGCAGCTTGGAGGCAGAGTTTCCTTCTTAGCTATGCATTTTATGTGAATTGAAATAGATATGGTGAAAAATGTAGTGAAGCAAAAAACTATGGGGAAAACAACCCTTGAAATTACCAGCAAAATTCATGTTATATATGCAGCACAATGTGGAGTCCCTGGCATGTACCTAAGTACTTATATGTGTTTTTCTGCCTCCCAGGACTACTGGCTCTCACTGCTCTACAAGAAGCTGGTAGGTACCAAGGTGTTGCAGGTCACTCTGACAGGAGCTGATGACAGGAAGCTCCGCGTCTACCTCCACTGCACAAACACCCTCCAGTAAGCCTCTAGGAAGGGCAAAATAGCCCAGAAACCAAGCCCATAGCCACCCCCAGGCCAACAAAAGCACCTAATCTGCCCCATCATCTTCTCTTGCCTTGCAGCCCAAAGTACAGAGAAGGGGATGTGACACTGTTTGCCTTAAACCTCTACAATGTTACCCAACATTTGCAGCTACCTAATTACTTATCAAGGAAACACGTGGATCAGTACCTCTTATTGCCTCATGGAAAAGAGAACATACTTTCCAGGTAAGTGTGCAACACCGCCTCTTCCTTTAGAAAGGATGGTGAGTATTGTTAGGTGGCCTCTAGAACCTCACCTTGTTCAACTTGCAAGATGGAAAGAAAAAAACCACAAAAGAAAACGCTTACCATTCTGCCATCTATGAGTTTTTTTCAGTATGATCTGACTGCTGTTAGATCAGATCTCTTTCAATCAGGCTTCTAAAAGCTTGCTAAGATACAATGACACTTTTTTGATGTTAATCAGAAAGCTTTTTCCTAGAAGGCTTCAGGGATCTGGACCAGCTCCTAGAGTCCTTTTTCTTTTGCACAAGTGCATGTATTTCCCATGTGCTGGCTCCTTTTACAGCAACATCTTTAGGCTTTTTATGGTTTCTTTTGTTGCTACCAATAACACATCAGCACAGGTAGGATCTGCTCTGTGAGCAGAGTAGCCATCTTAATACTTGTAGGAGGAAAAAAACAGCTTAAATATATATTTTTTCCAAACTTGTTCTGCTGTTAACCTCACTAGAAGAGTAAGAAACATGCACTTTACAACTTGCTTGTGTGATGACTCTAAAAGAGGTCCTTGCAGAGGGAGTGCCGTGGATGCTTTCTGTGTGTCTGTACATTTAAACTGTCAAGGGAAATTCACTTTGGCTTTGGGATGAGTTAATGTTTACACTCAGGCCCAGAGCTGTTTGTGCTCAATGGCAAACACAGCACAGCTGCCAAAATAGACTCTCTGTCCCTCTCCAGGTCTATTGAGCTGAATGGCTGTTTGCTGCGGATGGTGGATGACAAAACACTGCCAGAGCTTATCGAAAAACCCCTTGGTCCTGGCGGCGTGCTTGGCCTTCCAGCCTTCTCTTACGGCTTTTATGTTATCAAAAATGCCAAAGCTATCGCTTGCATTTAAATGGTTAATACACATGAAAGGATAAATGTAAAGCACTTGGCTAGTAAGGAAGTTTAATCATAGAAATTCACAGTTCTACCATGAGATTTTAATTCTAGCAAGGGATACTAGTGTGGAGGCATTGGTATGATCTGTGGGATGGGGAAGACATGAGGTCTCACTGGGTAATTTGTATGTGAAATATACTTGCTAAGCTCCTGGGAGAATTTTCCAGATGGAACAAGCCCAGGCAGGGGCCAGTTTTGCTCTCGGTCCAGCCTGTCTCACATGTGCTTGAATGCAGGACCCTTCTCCATGCCACATGTGAAGCTGCATCAGCTTCTTATGCTGTGCTTGGGGCACTGCCAGCCAGGCACTGCAACCCCTCTCCCTCTCATTGGTGTAAGTACAACTCTTAAAGCAGTTCCTCCAAAAGCTTGCCTTCAGAAAGGATGAGCAGGAGTTTTATTTTAGCTGTACAGCTGTGGGTTTGTCTACACCATGTGGGGAAAGTCTGAGGAGGGGCTGTGGTTGCTGAGGACATCTCAGGGTTAAATGTGGGGGGACACAAAGCAAACCAAGGTCAGGTTGCCTGCAGGTGAACATGCCAGGAGAAGCCAGGTCCTCCATGGGAGCTGGGGCAGCACCACACATTTTTCCCAAGCTAGGGAAGCTCAGTCACAAGATGGAGCTGTGGCCCTGTACTTTCCAAAGGTGAGGTTTTAAACGTATGAAATGTAGGCTGTTCCTGCAGGGTGTGCTAGGGTGGGCCACCTCGGCCCTGACATGCTGCATCCCCAGGAGGAGAGGAGTCCACCAGCACTCTGCCAAACCCTTTGCAGTCAGTGGGCTGCACAGCGAGGGCTTGCAACTCCTCAGTCTTCACCACCCTGCAAGTGGTTTGAGTGAAAAGGACTTTCCTGAACCTGCTGGTGAAGCTGTCCATGACCCTCCCTAACTTGCTCAGGTCTCTTCTATACTCAAAGAAACAGGAGCATAAGGGGACTGCAATGCCCCTAAGCCATTGAAGGGCTTCAGCAGCCTTACAGAATCCCGAAGACAAACCTGCCCAGCCATGCCGACATCCTTTCCACAAGGGAAATGATCTTTTCAGCCAGAAATCTGTGTTTGTTGACAGCTTTTCTCCCTGCCTGAGCCTTCCTAGTGTGTGCACTGCCACGGTTCAGTGTGCCGCCAGCCACTTCCCTCTGGCACGCAGGCTGCCGGTCTGCAGGAGAGCAAAATGCCTCAGAGAATACCTGTAGTCTTCTGCACATGTTTATTTGCATCTACTTTTCTTAGAGATATATAACCCATGCCACTGACAACGCCTTAAGATATTTTGAGTGCAGCAGGGGTAAAAACCAAAGAGCACACCACTGTATTTCCCCTTTTAAACTGCATGAGGTTTCAATGGAGGGCAGAGTGGGAGGGGACCGTTTTTAAAAGATTTTAAAAACAGATGTACTTTTGAAGTGTGATGAAAATTTGTGCAATAAAAGGTTATATTTAACTTCGGTGTGTCAAAAGAGTGTTTGCATCCACAGCACAGGTGCATTATGTGAAGTATTATGTATCAGGGTAATATAGATCAGAAATGAGAATAAGGAAGGCCAAGATGGATGTCGTCTATCTGGACTTCTGTAAGGCCTTTGATGCAGTCGCCCACAACAGCCTTCTCTCCAAAAGGGAAAGATACAGATTTGATGGGTGGAAGAGGAGTTGGTTGGATGGTTGTGTCCAGAGGGTAGTGGTCAACAGCTCAATGTCCTGATGGGAACTGGTGCCAAGTTATGTTCCTAAAGGGTCCGTACTGTTTAATATCTTTATTGATGACATAGACAGTGGGATTGAGTGCACTCTCAGCAAGTTTGCAGATGACACCAAACTGAGTGGTGTGGTTGACATGCCTGAGGGACAGGATTGCTATCCAGAGGGACCTGGACAAGTTTGAGAGGGGGGTCTTTGTGAATCTTCTGAGGTTCAACAAGGTCAAGTGCAAGGTCTTGCACATGGGTCAGGACAATCTCCAGTATGAATACAGGCTAGGTGGAGAATGAATTGAGAACAGCCCTGTGGAGAAGGATTAGAGGGTGCATCAAAAGAAGCATGGTCAGCAGGTCAAGGCAGGTGATTCTGCCTCTCTGCTCTGCTCTCATGAGGCCTCACCTGGAGTACTGCATTAGCCTCTGGAGTCCTCAGCTCAGGCTCAGGAAAGATATGGACCTGTTGGAATGGGTCCAAAGAAAAGCCCCAAAACTGGCTTTACCAGAGATAAAGTACTGGCCATTTTTTTCATTCAGCAACATCTAAAGCCAGCTGTATGGTTTAATCTCTGCAAACAGACTCAATTCATCTTGTCCCTCAGCAGCTTCTGCAGCCCATTGCGTAGGACTCCACAAGCACTTTGAACTTCTTTGTACAATGCAACAGGATCCATCAGTGAACAGAGTGTATTGCTTCTCCTTTTCTAGGGGTTTATTATATGTTGGGGTTTCTTCAGCATACGTCACCTCCTCTTCTCTGGTGACATTCTAAAATTTTTGCTTTCTGGCCAGTCGTCCATGACCACTTCCAAGATTCACGGGCAACTGGGGTTTCCCATTTGAGCCCACTGGGTGATCAGTGCAATCCATTTGTTCCATGAAGTGTTAGCTGCATGATGTGTAGAGGGGACCTTCCCTTTGAACATTCAGTCCTGCACCAGTAGTCAGGGTGCCAGGAGGAGCTGTGGTTCCCTACCAACTACTTCCAAAGCAGCTCAAACTTCTTCCTATGCTGCCAATATCTCCTTTTCAGCTGGAGTGTGTTTGGCTTCAGATCTTCTGTATCCTTCACTCCAAAACTCTAAGAGCCAGCCTTGAGTCTCCCCTGGTGCTTTCTGCCAGACACTCCAGGTAGGTCCATTCCCCTTGGCTGCAATATAGAACACATTTTTAACATCTTGTCCTGCCTGGACTGGCCCAAGAGCTACTGCATGAACAATTTCTTGTTTAATCTGTTTAAAGGCTTGTTGTTGCCAAGGGGCCCATTTGAATTTGTTCTTCTTCTGTATGACTTGATAATGAGGGCTTGCAATCAGGCTGCAAATTGGAATATGCATTCTCCAAAAATCTCACAATGCCTAAGAAAGCCTGAGTTTCCATTTTGCTACAGTGGAGATACAGCTGTCATTTTGTTGACCACATCTATTGGGATCTGATGACGCTCATCTTGCCACTTTATTCCTTAAAACTGGATCTCCTGTGCAGGTCCCTTGACCTTACTTTTTTTTTATTTTATGTCAAAACCACCTTGCTGTGCCTGTCATTTGGGTTAGAGCAGCCACAGTTTTCTTAATGGTTATTTACCCCTAAGCAAGAACTGACACGCATTCAGGAGACACAGCAATCTACACATGCTAGTTTGACAATCCCAAGAGTATTCAAAATTCTCAAGAGCTATTGTACTTAGCCTGGAGGAGAAGGGTAAAATGAAGGAACAGCCCTTGGTGGCTCTCAAAGAAAAGCTAAACCGTGACATTTTGAATAGCTTCCAATAGATGGCTCCTGAAGCACGGAGATGAAGCTGCTGCCGCCTCTCTGTCCTGCCGTCTGTCGCTGCTGAAAATAGATGCCAAATTGATAACTCCTTACAAATTGTCTGCAGATACCCCAGGATTTGCTCACCACATTGCACAGAAAAAGAAACCCAAAACAAAACCCAAACAAGTTCACAGCATCTGCACAGGAGCAGCCACTTGGTGAAAATCAGAGTACTGAAGTTCATACAGACACAGGCAACTAAAGTTCAAAATTGTTTCCCTTGTTTTTTGTCAGGGCTTCACTCCTCCAGGCTGAAGGAAGTGTAAAATGAGCCAGGGACATTGAATTCTCCAAGAAAACTTTGTCTCCAGTGACTCTGGGGACATTTTATCATTGAAATAACAATAAGATAAAAGTTTTTATGGTTCTGCCTAAAGCTTCCCTTCCTCTCCAGTTTATACAATAACTCACACAAGCTGCTGAGAGAACTGAGTGAATGAGGACAGAGATCCAAAGGGCATATATGAAATCAGAAATTTTTAACTACAGGCTGGAGAGGTTTGGGAGATGAGACAGATGCTGATGCCTGATCACTTCATGATGATGTTTTTTGATATACAGTTACCTACAGTATTAGGTAACTGAATAGGTATTACTTATTCAGTTCTGGAGTTCTCAGGACAGGAAGGACATGGATCTGTTGGAGATTTGGATTAGATATAAGGAAGAAATTCTTGACTGTGAGGGTGGTGAGGCAATGGAACAGGTTGCCCAGAGAAGTTGTAGATGCCCCGTCCCTGGAGGTGTTCAAGGCCAGGCTGGATGGGGCTTTGAGCAGCCTGGTCTGATGGGAGGTGTCCCTGCCCATGGCAGGGGAGGTGGAACTGGATGATCTTTAAGGTCCTTTCTGACCCAAACCATTCCATGATTCTATGATTATGAAATGTAATAGTAAACCCAGCCCACATGCTTTTACTGAGATGCTGAAGTACAGGAACTAAAGGCTACAAAAGTTCTGTGCTGTTGTTTTGCCATCAGTCTCTCCTAGCTGCTCCTCTAGCATTCCCTGCTTGAAGGAGATGAAGGCAAAGCTGCCATGTTCCTCACGTCTTGTGCCAGGAGCCCTGGCTCTGCCTGCCAGACCTGTGCCAGGACCGTGACACACCAAATACTGATAACAGGAATAGTGACTTATATCTGCCAGGCCCTGCAGCTTATCAGGAGGTGACAGCTCCAGCACCAGCAGGGCAGCTGCGCCAGCCAACTGTGTCCTGGGGTGCATCAAACATGGCATTGCCAGCCAGTTGAGAGAGTTGACTGTCTCATTCTACTCTGCACTGGTGCAGCCCCATCTCAGGGATTGCGCAGTTTGGAGGACCACATATAGAAAGCATTTAAAGCTATTAGAGTGTCCAGAGGAGGCCACAAAGTTGGTGAAGGGTTTACAAGAGAAGCTGTATAAGGAGCAGCTGTTGTCACTTGGTCTGTTCAGCCTTGGAGGAGTCTGAGGGGAGACCTCACCATAGTTTGCAGCTTCCTCACAAGGGGAGAAGGAGCAGAGACTGTTCTCTTCTCTCTGGTGACCAGTGATAGGGCTGGAGGGAATGGCAGGAAGATGTGCCAGGGGAGAATGATACAAGAAATAGTTACTATTACAAAAAGTGGAATATTTTTTATTTAAGCTAAAGTAGAATTACGAATCATCTAAGTAACTGTATTTTTTCAAAGTTAGACAGCATGTCCCTCTGATTGCATGTTTCTTCAAACAGTGTTTTTTATCCAGACACTGTTCATTCTTTGGAGATGGTAACGTCTTGTGTTCAGCATGATCTGTGCTGAACAGATGTATCTTCTGTAATCCCCTCTGTTTGCAGTCTTTTCTCATCTCAAATGCAAGGTCAGAGCTGGAGCCTGAATTAGAAAGAGTTTTGACTATTGTAAAGTTCATAATAACATTAAAATTAGTCCTTAGAAAGTAACAGAATATGCATAAGATTTCTGGGAAAATTTATAGATGTGCTTGTAAGTGGGAAATAGATTTTGTCCCCTGCTCTTGTCTCACTCTACACGACTGATGGAGGACTGCCTCGTGTTGCCCAGGCCTGGTAAAGGATGTTTGCTTTTGAAAACGCCAAAAGGAGTCTTAAGAGAGTTTTATTTGCCGGCATTTTCAGTATCAGGGCTAGGTTGGGTATTGGGATAAGGTTCTTCCACCAGAGGGTGGTGGAGCACTGGAACAGCTCCCCAGGGAAGCAGCCGCGGCTCCACGGCTGACAATACTCGATAAGCACTTGGACAAGGCCGTCAGATACACGGTGTGAACGCTGGGGTTGTCCTGAGCTCGATGATGCCCGCGGGTCTCTTCCAACTCGGGATATTGTGTGGCTGCGCGGGCAGGGACCCGGGGAAGGGGAGGCAGAGACCCCGCCCCCTCACAATGGCCCCGCCCCCGTCAGCAGGCCACGCCCCCCTCGCACGCTATTGGTGGAGTGGAGGGGGCCCGCTGCGCACGCGCGTGCGCCGCGTGACCGCCCCCCGAGGGCGGAAGCGCCCGGCGCTATGGCGGCGCTCCTGGCCAGGCTCAGCCGGGGTTGCCTGGGCCTCCGCGCCGCTTCTCGCTTTCCCCTCCCTGCCGCTGCCGCCGCGCCGCCGCTGCCGCTGCAGCACTGCCCCTCCGCGCCGCCGCCAGGACCCCCGCGGCCTCTCAGCTTCTCGGCGGCCGAGCTGGTGCGCGCCGCGCCGGGCCCGCTGCGGCCCTACCTGCGCCTCATGCGGCTGCACCAGCCCGCGGGTGAGCGGGGTGACGCGGTAACCATGGCGATGCGGCAGCCAATGGCCGAGGGCGGCGCCGCGTTCCGCGATGTGTCGCTGACGGCGGGGGCAGTGGGCGGGGGGTGGTCCTGTGCCGCTGGCCGGAGCAGGTCCCCCCGGCCACACGGGCTTCGGGCTCTGATGCAGAATCATAGAATAGTTTGAGTTGGAAGGGACCTTAAAGCCCATCCAGTTCCGATCCCCGTGCCATTGGCAGGGACACCTCCCAGCAGACCAGGCTGCTCAAGGCCCCATCCCGCCTGGCCTCGAACACCTCCAGGGATGGAGCAACCTGTTCCAGAGCCTCACCACTCTCATCGTGAAGCAATTCCTCCTTATGTCTAGTCTCTCCCCAGCTTTCTTGTAGCTCCTTCAGGTACTGTAAAGTGGCTATCAGGTCTCCTTGGAGCCTTCTCCAGGCTGAATAACCCCAACTCTGTCAGCCTGCCCTTGTATGGGAGGTGCTCCAGCCCTCTGATCATCCTTGTAGCCCTCCTTTGGACCTGTTACAACAGTTCCATATCCTTCCTATATTGATGATTCCAGAACTGGACACAATACTCCAGATTGGGTCTCACAAGAGAGGAATAGAAGGGCAGAATCACTTCCTTTGACCTGCTGGCCACGCTCCTTTTGATGCAGCCCAGGATGTGGTTGGCCTTTAGAGCTGCATGCACACATTGCTGGCCCATGTCGAGATTCTCTTCAACCAGCACGCCCAAGTCCTCTGCAGAGCCATTCTCAATCACATCATCCCCCTATCCTGTATTGAAATCAGGGATTGCCCCAATCCAGGTGCAG
Source organism: Clamator glandarius (assembly GCA_033459285.1). Lineage (NCBI taxonomy): Eukaryota > Metazoa > Chordata > Aves > Cuculiformes > Cuculidae > Clamator > Clamator glandarius. The sequence continues at coordinate 1,206,935 of JAUNZM010000072.1, read as the reverse complement.
GACCTTGCACTTAGCTTTGTTGACCCTCATGAAGTTCACACGGCCCCACTTCTCCAGCTTGTCACATGTCAGCTCAGCAGTGCTACCGCTCAGCAGTGAGCTGCCATGCTGCCCTGTGCCCCATAGTTCTGCATGTCCCACTCCACCCGCGGGTTCTGTCTCCCCATAGGGACGTGGCTGTTGTACCTGCCGTGCACCTGGAGCATCGGGCTGGCAGCAGAGCCAGGCTGCCTACCAGACTGGCACATGCTGTCCCTCTTCGGCATCGGAGCAGTGCTCATGCGTGGAGCTGGCTGCACCATCAATGACATGTGGGACCGCGACTATGACAAAAAGGTGGACAAACCCCATCGATCTTGCAAAGAACTAGGGAAGTGAATTGCTGATTAATTAACTGTTCGTCTCCAGTATCGCCAGTGATTCCTTGCTGAGTGCAGGCGTAGGGCTCCAGGTTCAGAAATTCCTCATGTTTCTGTCTGGAGAATTAATTTTGTGGTAGAATAGTAGAATTTTTTTTTTTTGGTATAAAATTTCTGTGTCTGGACTCTAAATCATCTGGAGCATTTACCTCTGAGTAAGGTAAAGTTTATGTTATTGTCACCTGTAGGCAAGACTTGGACAAGTTTTAATGTTCAGCTTTTTCTTTCATGACAGAACAAGATACATAATCCTTAATGCTTTTTGCTACACTTGCTGGTTATGATCTACCCAAGAACTATCTTTTTGTTGTTTTTAATTTTCAGAAGTAGGGTTTCCTTGATTTCTTTATGAGAATACATTTCAGTTTGACTTTTTTCAGATACGTGTTTCTTCCTTCAATTCATCTCGTATCGTTTCTTGCTCTGGATCGAGGTTCTAAACTCCATTGCATCCCAGTTAGGATTAAACTGTCTTTTTATTGTTATTACCACTGGTTATGTGTGCTAGAGGAGCCCTGCGCCTTTGCAATAGTTTACACGGTAATAGAAGTGCTGCTTAAAATTGGGATAGTTAACTCGCAACTTTTAAGTCTGATTTATTTTTTTTGTAAGGTGATAAAATTTAGGTACAAGACATCTACAGTGTCTCTAATCAGCCTTATTGCACGCAAGCGGCATTTATTTCTGCTCTAATTTTTAATGCCTGTATGCTTCTGTTACAACCAATGCTGCTTAGAAATACAACTTGGGTCTGTGATGACGTGCTGGATTTCTTTTGTTGAAGGAACTCCATCTCATACATTCCAGGACCTGTTTCAGTTTATTTTTCCACTGTATATGCCAATGGTATGACTTCTAGTGTTAAGGTACATTGGAATGTTTTATGTTGGATTTGGTTTTAACATTACTCTTCGAATTTTTAGGTTGCGAGGACAGCAAGTAGGCCGCTGGCAGCTGGAGACATCTCCACTTTTCAGTCCTTTGTTTTTCTTGGTGGACAGCTTAGCTTGGCTCTTTGTGTGCTTCTGTGCCTGAATTACTATAGGTGATGTATAAGTTACATTTTGGGTTTTGAACTTTGATTTCTCAGCCAGAGTTAAGCATGGAGATTTTCAGCAGAAAAAGTGCTGAAGGCAGAGGAAGGAGGTTGTTAGCAAGGGAATTGTATTTGAAAGTAAAAGAATTAGTTCAGTACTACGTACAGCACCCGTAATGCTGCACTATACCTTGTGCTCTTTAGACTAGCAAGCAATAAATCTCTTGGTCCTTTTTACAGTATCCTTCTGGGAGCAGCTTCTTTATCTCTTGTGATCACCTACCCACTGATGAAGAGAGTAACATACTGGCCGCAGTTAGTTTTGGGTGAGCTGGAAATATTTTTACTGAGTTTTTTTCTCAGATGTAGCTTTTGGAGTGTTCTACAAAATAGTTACTGAACTTCAACAATCTTATTTTATATAATTTTCTATTAAAATAAAAATACCTTATAAGGAAAGTTCCCTTGCATCAGAAGCTTCTTAAACAATTTATAACACATACGAGAGGTGAAGTTTGGGTTTGGGTTAAAAATCAGTTCTTTATTTTGGCAGAGGGAGGGAGAAAGGAAGGGAGAAGGTAAGTATTTGTCATTTGGGAATTGGCTTTATTTTTGGTGTTATCTCCAAACCTGTCTTAAACTCATTCTTGTCCCGCATTCCAGTCTTCAACCTCTAAAATAACTCCTGTAGAGAAACTGATGGTGCACCTATACTGAAATATGTATTTGTATTTTCTCCTTTACATTCCAACTGCCTTTAGCTTTTTCAAACAAAATTGTCATTTTCAGCCTTGAAGTACCATAGTTGGATTCTATGCACCCTTTTGCAGTCAGTTATACTGATACCTTTTGTTATACTGACATCTAAACATCTTAACTTTAGACCCATTGTTTGAGTACACTAGAGCAGTTCTGTGTTAATGATTCTTTGTACTAATTACGAAAAAGTTAAATTGGGGAAAAGCATGTTGACTATACATATTTCTACTTTTGTGTCCAGAGTATGTAATGTCAAATTACTTGTATTTATTACCTGACCACAAATATGTGGTAGAAAAATAGAGATGCCAGTAATGTAGAAAAACCTGCTGATATGCTCAAAAAATATTTAATTTTATTACATATAATTTAGATTGTTCTTAGCAACATTGTAACATTATTTTCTTTTCTTTTTCCTACTCTTTTTATGTTTTTTAGGACTTACATTTAATTGGGGAGCCCTTCTTGGCTGGTCTGCCATCAAAGGGTCTTGTGAGTGGTCTGTGTGTTTGCCCTTGTACTTAGCTGGAGTAATGTGGACGCTGGTGTATGATACCATTTACGCACATCAGGTAGAGTGGGAAATTTTAGATATCTGTTTGTGTTTGTGTATTTAACTTACAACTTTGTTGTCAAGACTGAAATACTAGCCTGTTACGGTGCAAAGAAAACCCAGCCTTTGGACCTTTTCTTGTTGTTTGCACGTTTTACATATTAGGTAGAAAGCTGGAAGTATAATGCGCTTTGTGTGTATTACACATTTGTACAGTGTAATGTAAGGATCTACAAATGCACTTAAGTTGGGTTCCTAATAAGAAGCGTTGCAAGCTTAAGCAAGGCTCCTCTTTATGTTTTCCTTATAAAGTGGCAGTTGAGTTGTGGAGTTTTTGCTAATTCATCTTTTCATTCTAGGATAAGAGGGATGACATCATCATTGGTGTGAAGTCAACAGCATTACAGTTCAAGGAGGATACAAAGCAGTGGCTCTGTGGCTTCAGCCTTGCAATGCTTCTGAGTTTGTGCATGGCAGGAATGAACTGTGACCAGACATTACCATATTATTCAGCTGTGGCTGCCATAGGGGCTCACCTAGCACACCAGGTTTGATGGATTTATTTATGCTTCTTCCATGTGGGAGTTCTTGATAAGAAATCAGAGTGCTTTTCAACCCCCATCAATTCACCAACTATCTTTAAAAAAAGTCCTGCAAAAAGAACTGAAGTCTTCTGACAATAAGCTTGCTTCTCTTCAGTATCTTTTGCAGACCTTTTGTTCAGAGAGACCTCCAGTGGTCCACAAACTGTAGAGCCCTGGTTTTCAATCCGTTCCTAACCAAAAGAACTTCCTCACGTTAAGCTGTGAACTGAAGGAGGTCGTTTTCTTTTCTCTTCCAGTAGCAGCTGCAGCTAGATCCATCTCAATATCCTGCAAGACTGCACATTTTTTACTCTTCTTATGCAGTTCTTCCTATGTCTGGCACATATGATCTGAGACTGCATTTGAAGTATATTGTGATCTTTGACTTACTTTCAAAGATTATATGGTGTACAGTATCGAGGATGCATGCAGACTTCTTTTATAACATGGTGCACATTCGCTACAGGAACGTGAATGTTGTGTGTTCTGTCTCTCAGAGGTGGTTAATTTTATACCTCAGTAATTATTCTGTGCTGTGGTCTGGATCTTTAGTCTGGGATCTGATGGTATAACAAAATATTCTGTGACTTGTTCACCACTACCTGTAGCAGATGTTAATAGTATAATTTTGTGGTAATTGACTGTTCTAATTTACAGTTCTTTTTATAGCAGAGGACAATCCAGTTCAGTCTTCTAGTTCTATTAAGTTAGAAATGTTAATGAGCCCTTGTTGGTGAAAGAAGCAAATAGAATCTTGTTACCCTGTTCTGTCTGAGTTGCCCACTTTTTAGTGACAAATGAGTCTATATGAAAATTAATTACTGGTCTTGGTAGGTGAGTGATAGCAAAGGAGTTTGTGTATTACAAGTAGTAAAACTGTCAACAGCGTCAGAAGTCTGTGGTTAACATGAAACTTTTTAAAGCACATTATGTGCACTTATGTGGCTCTTCAATGTGGGGAGTTCATGCAGATCATGCATATTAAACATACGCCTGGGTAAGAATTCTGGCAGGGCTGTAGACTAATATTTGTCAGCCACTGCTTTTCATAGCAGTTGTGCTTAGAAATCTGTTGGGAAAAGAATTCCATGTTCCACTGCATAATCATTTACAGCGTGAATTGTCAGAGTGGCCTTACATTGGAGTTTTGGCACAAATGGAAATTACTTTCCTGCAGCGTGGGTTTTTGTAGGTGGGAACACAGACCTATTGAATGTAAGTGGTAAAGAATGCACAAGAATTGTGTCAGTCATCAAAGTCATAAGAGTAGCTTTGTTTTGAGCGATTATTTTTGTATCGGTTCTGCCTAAACATTCACACACTTGTCTTCTTGTTTAAGCTTTCTGAACATGTGCTTAACTGAGTTTAGAAAGCTGAATAAGGTGTATGAGGGGTAGGTTTTCCTTAATTCATTGCATTTGTGCCTAAGACAGAGGAATTTGGATGTCAAATTTCTATCCCACTCAGAAAGTTCAGCAACAGAATTGTAACATCTTTTATTTGCTTTACATTTCTGAGGGTGTATCTCATGGCTTGGCTGCTATTGGGTTTTACTTGTCAATTCAGTTTTTTCGGTTCCTTATGCCTGACAGGCTGGCAGTCCTTCAGGTGTGTAAAATCATGTCTTAGATGCTGGTGGACAACATTTCAGATTCTTTGATTGAAACCAAGCCATGTTGCCTCTGTACAACTGCAAATGGCAGAGGAACAGGGTTCCCAGGGAAGGCTTCACTCCTTTTATAGTTGGCTGTGATCCGTTTTGACTTTTTCAGATGCTGAATTGCAAGCCTTGAGGTTTTGAGGATACTTGTGTATTAATCCTTTCATTTGTTTTGCTTAAAATTGCCTATTGTCATCTTTCTCAAGACTTTTGCACCAAGTTTTGTTTCCAGGAATATTTGTCAGTAATTTTGCTCTTGCCGTGCTGTGTGGGTTTTTTCACCTTTAGTTGTGACTCATGGCAGACAGATGTCAGGGTGGGCAAGCTTTGCTTTTAGGTGTTGCTGCAGGTGTCCTTGTTCTTTATTGCGAGAGAATTGAACAGACATGGGTAAGAGCAAGCAACAGGGCTAAACCGTGTGGCCAAGCAGTGCTGGGCACTTTCTGTGCATTCCAGTTAGCCTTGGGTCACTGCTGGTTTTACAGTGCCTTGTCTCTACTGACACATGGAGCAACACCATGTAGCGTTTAAAGGTGCAGGCAGGCTTTGATGGGGGGGAGTATTTTTATTTAAAGTTCCCATTGAAGGATTAGATGGTTATGTAATTCTCAAAAAAGACTGAAGTACAGGCCCAGATATTTTTATGGTTTTAAATATCAAGCCAGATGCATCAGGATGCTGACTGTTAATATTGTCCTTCTTTAAGAGGGTCCAGGTGTTATTTTCAGATGTAATCCTTGACTTCTCTGCTGTATGTTGAATACATCTTCCAAGCAAGCATCAATGCCAGTTATAAAAAAAATCCTTTTTAAGCACAGAGTATTCCTGTTTCTTGCGGAGAAAGTCTCAGATCTTAGAATCCAAGATTCAGTTTTTGAAGTTACAGATTTTTAAGGTCTTCCGTGAACTGTCAAATATTTAAGAGTCTCTAGAATAATAATGCTGGAATGTTATGCTGTGCTTTTGCAGATTTATACTTTGGACATAGACAAACCTGAAGACTGTTGGAAGAAATTTGCTTCAAATCGTACTGTAGGAGTCCTGCTCTTCATAGGGATTGTGCTTGGAAATCTGTGGAAACAAAAAGACTCAAAAAATGTAGAAAGGCCTTTAGAAGACAGGTGGTTAAAATTACTGTAAACACTGGTATTTTAGTCCAACTAAAATGTAAGTACTGTAAGGAAGAAAGCACTTTTTACGTAACTGTAGCAGCTTTATACTGTTTATTTACAAAAGCCCGTGAAACCATTCTTGTTTCTATAAACATACAAATGAGATTATCCTACAGTGTGATTTCTGATTACCTTTAAATGACTTCAACCTCCACAGAAGCTTCAACAAGTTAAGCTGCCCAGCTGGCCCTGTGTAGTACAAGCATACGTCTGTCAAGTTCTTAAGGCTGTAAATCCAAGATTTTATATGAAACAGATCTCTCTAAATGACAGTACATGGGAAAAAACAGGGTGATTTCAGGATGAAATTAAAATCTGACCGTACATGTTTGACGTTCTGATTTATTGCATATGTAATTTTCAGCTTAAGCTGGAGCTTGTGTGAAAGAATTGCAATAGCAGTTTCTATTCTGAGGAGTCTAGAAGCAGTCAGGGCTCTGTGAGTGTATGAGGTCCAAGTTAATAGATTAGTATTTAAAATTACCTTTTGCTTTTGCTATGATTGCTGGCACCATTTCCTTTTCACATGAAAAGGACAGGCTTCTGCAAAGTTACTGGCACAAAGCAAGGTGAATTCATTTATCAAGAATGATTTGGACAGGAACTACTGACTTTCAAGAAACGAAACCAGAAGAGCTCAGAGCTGTTACCAACTGTGCGTGACTCGTAGTTGGCCTTGAGCTACAAATGCATCATGCAAAGTCTGAGCTAAAGCAGAACCAATTATCTTAACTTTTCAGCTAAGCCTTTTCTAAGGAACTTGTTTCTGAAAATTAATAACGTGTCACAACCTGGACCCTCGAGCCACACGCTCGTGTCCGGCCCTGACTGGGGGGAGGAATTGGGTTTGTTTGTCTGTGTGGCGATCCGGAGGCCAATAAGATCACTCCCAGGGTGAATATCAAAAGCAGTATTTATTTCTGGCTCTGGCAAGCATAAACATACCAAGATACCTGGGTGCACAACAAAGACACGGGGGGGTGCAACCACCCAAAGTTACAGAAGTGAATCCCCAAAACCAACCCAGGTCCCTTGGATCAACACCATAATGTAATGGGGGAGAGGGGGAGGGAGAGGGGGAGGGAGGGAGAGGGGGAGGGAGAGAGAGGGGGAGAGGGGAGGGAGAGGGAGGGGAGGGGAGAGAGAGAGGGAAGGAAAGAAGGAAAGAAAGAAATCACCACATCGAAGGCAGCAGATGATCTCGGCAACACGTGGTCCAGGCTGCGTGGTCCAGGCTGGTCTGATCGAAGTGTCTGAGTGAGAGCGACCGTGGAGGCGAGAGCGAGACTCCTCCCCGTTTCCTTGAGGGTCCTTTGTGAGGCCAGCCCGACCCCCAGCAGCCTGTGTCTTTTTGGCGGCCTGGAAGCGAGCAGGTGGGGGGGTAGCGGGGGCAGCAGCAACGGCTGCATCCCCTCCCCCCGCCAAAGCCAGCTCTGGGGCCCGACTTCACCCCAGGAGGGAGAGCTGTGCCTGCTCCGGCACTGTCCCCGCTGAACCTCGGCACCACAGACGAGCTGGTGCCACAAGTGGGTAGTCCTCAGACGAAATGTTTAAGGCAAAGAAATAAACATAGTCTGACTTTACAACATGTTTTTCAGACAGCGTCTGCCTCGGGAAGTGGTTAGCCTGATGTTTATCACCAAGGTAAGGAGACATTGGTATGTATAGAGGCCATTGCTTGTACTTACTTATATGTAAATCAAGGCCATCCTAGAATTAGTGTGATGCACCTGCACCGAGATGCGGGCAGGACAGGTGACCCAAAACTAATAGATTAAGTATTCCATGCTGTATACATCATACTTGTTATAAGCTTAGGGATCATGAGGGTCAAGCTCTCTTCTTTGAGAGATGATGTTTGGGATTCACATTTCCTAGCAAGGACCAGTCTCCACAGTACCTGTGTTCCCGCTTGCAGTTCCTATGCCCAGGCGCTGTCCAAGTTCCCCTGGTTTGTGAGGTAATGGAAATAATGTTCTTGTTTGCACTTTTTCCATGGCTTTATGGTTGTTCCTGTGTCCTGCCTGCGTTCAGCTCACACACCTATAAACAATAGAAATAGCAACTGCAGGTTAACAATTACATTGCTCCAAACCTTTCATGCTTTCAAATGGTTTATGCCCTCTTAGTTATGTCAGTTGCAGAGTAGTTAGCCTTTTTTTTTGACTCACGGTGTTAAAGAGCTTGTATTGGTGCATTTTGGAAGGAGCACCAGACACGCCTGTTCCAGGAAAATGATACAATGGAGTTGACCTCAGATTACATACTGGTAGAGAATGCAAGCCTGTGGCTTTGTGTATGCCTTCATGTGGGGCCATGGCTCAGGGATGCAGAGTGGTTACCAAATTCATGATGATATTCCAACAACCTTTCCTGATGGCTGCTCTGCTCCTTGAGTGGTGGGGCACAACTGTGTGTGCAAACACACCAAAAATCAAGCTGCAAATTGCTCTAGTTCTGAAGATGGCTATCAGAATTTAAGGTTATTTAAACCAATACATCTGACAGATATTGCAGTCCAGAGCCATGGCTTCAGGGTTTGCTAACTAATTTTGCATTACCAATAATGGGGAACAGGCAAAGAAGTTCCCATTGCAGGACAATGAGACAGTGTAAAAATGAGTCAGCGGCTTTGGTCACAGAAAATTATTCTTGAGGCTGGAAAACACTTCCATGAGTTCTGAACATTTCTTTTTAATGTACAACTTGCAAAGTTGTTTTTTCTTTTACTATTTGAACAAGTGATGTCAAATATATTTTGAGCAAATTAGAAAGAGTAGACTTTTCAGGCTGACTATGTATAAGATGGAAATACGTGAAAAAGTGAGAAAGCTTTTAAGGCCTTCTTGGTCCTTACATGGAAATTGTTCTTGAACAGGGTTTATAATTTTGGGGTGGTGGAAGAATTAAGTTGAAGAAAAGATGTTTATAAATGAAAAACACTACATTTCTGAAGAATTTTGTAACAAAATATGTATATTATAGAAGGAGAATTGGATGCATCTAACTTCACGTTGAACTTTGTTTATAAGGCATTTACTAGTAATAAAAAAGTCTTGTGATGTAATTAGCATGTATCAATTTCTTAATACTCATAATACTACCATAGAGAGGCCATGGCAAAAGCTACTCATCCATTTTTGACATACTGATGTGTCTTTAAGTATCTTAGGTTTGGGAAGAGCGCACATGTTGTACCGCCTTTGAACCTGCTGGTGTCCTGCCTCTGATGACAGCTTATCACAAATGTTTAATTTTTGGAACAATGAGCAGTAATTCCTGCTTTAAAGAGAAACAAAACACAACAAACCAAACCTTACCCCTGAATTCTTACACCAGCAGAACACAATTCCCCCGAATTGTTAAGATTCTTGGCTGTGAAAGGGGAAACTTCAACAGTGTCACACTGCTGCTTAAAAGATCTGTGTGCATTTTGCATTGGCTGCCATGCCATAGCACAGCCAAATAGTTGTCAAACAGGAGATTTTCCATCAGAGCTTTATTTCCCCCAAATGCTCTCATGCTATTAACCATCTTTTTCAGGAAATACATAGATGGGGGGAAAAAAGTACTTGAGAGAAAAATGAAAGAAAGCATAGACTTTGTTTCTAAATGTATTACATGCAAATACTAGGGAAGTGAAACCACATAACGTGTTTTTGGCAATGCCTGCATTACTGTTGTGCTTTATTTATTTAAACATTGGTTGGAAGGGACCTTAAAGAATTTATTTCCTTAGTATTGGCATGATACTTTTTTAATTCATAGAATCCTAGAATGGTTTGTGTTGGAAAGGATTTTAAAGCTCATCCAGTTCCACCTCCCCTGCCATGGGCAGGGACACCTTCCAGCAGACCAGGGTGCTCAATCCCCATCCAACCTTGCTGTGAACAACACCAGGAAGAGACATCCATGACTTCCCTGGGCAACCTGTGCCAGTGCCTCCTCACCCTTATGGTCAAGAATTTCTTCCTAATGTCTAATCTAAATCTTGCCCCTTCCAATGTAAAGCCATTCCCTCTTGTCCTATCACTACACGCTCCTGTAAAATGCCCCTCCCCAGCTTTCTTGTACTGGAAAGTCATTATAACTTTTCCCCAGAGCATTCTCTTCTCCAGGCTAAACGACCCCAACTCTGTCAGCCTGTCCTCCTATGGGAGGTACTCCAGCCCTCTGATCATCCTTGTAGCCCTCTTCTGGACCCGTTCCAACAGTTCCATATCCTTCCTATATTGATGATTCCAGAACTGGACACAGTGCTCCAGGCAAGGTCTCACAAGAGAGGAACAGAGGGGCAGAATCACCTCCCCCGACCTGCTGGCCACGCTTCTTTTGATGCAGTCCAGGATGTGGTTGGCCCTCTGGGCTGTGAGCACACACTCCTGGCTCACATTGAGCTTCTCAACAACCAGCGACCTCAAGTCCTTCTCTCCAGGGCTGTTCTCAATCACATCATCCCCCAATCTGTATTAAAATTAGTGATTGCCCTGATCCAGGCATAGGACCTTGCACTTGACCTTGTTGAACCTCATGAGGTTCACACAGCCCCAATTCTCCAGCTTGTCCAGGTCCCTCTGGATGATATCCCATCCTTCCAGCACGGCAACTGCACCACTCAGCTTGGTGTCATCTGAAGATTTACTGAGGGTGCACTCAATCTTGCTGTCTGTATCACTGATGAAAGTGTTAAAACAGCACTGGTCCCAGTATGGACCCCTGAGGGACACCACTTGTCATGGATCTCTATCTGAACATTGAGCCTGCTTCTACATGGGACAGGACACATTTTATGCTGGACAGAGTGGAAAAGAGAAGGTAAAGTCCATTGTCCCCTGCAACATGTTGGCAGCACCTGGCAGCTTAGGATAAAACCCTTGGAAGGCCATAGAAATGGCACAGAGTACACATCCAAGGTGGAAGGTATCCCATGCATCAGCTTACTCAGAAAAGTTTCTGGGGCTGTTCCAAGAGCAGATGGACTGCTGAGGCTCTTGTGCTTCCCACCACTGTGTAGGAGTGGGGATGGGGCAGGAAGGACCCCCACGGGCACTCTCCAGTAGCTCTTCTGCTCATATGTATGCGAGTCAGTGAATTAGTGAGTTAGGGAATTAATGAAGTAGCCAATTACAAAATTGACAAGTTGAACTACTCTGCTAAAAGGGAGTTGATTTCACTGTTGATTTTTACCTTATTCATATTTTACCTCGTGAGCTCTTGAGATGAAATTTGATTCCCAGAGGATGTTGTTACATAAATCTGAGTGACCCAGAGGAAGAGTGGTACCACTGAAAGGATGGTGAGAAATAACAGAAGGTGAGTGCAGGAAGCAGAAGCTCAGGCCGGCTGCATGAGGCATCTTGTGACAAACCATTGCCAAAGCTGGCATGTGGCAGCAGATGGATGTGAAACCACTTCTAGTACTACTTTTCCTTTGGGTCTGACATGGGTTGTGAGGTGCTGCAAAGCAGGTGACACAGTTAGCTTCAGCCATGAGGTCCTCGCTGTGTGCTGGACCTCATGTTTGGGTGTCTGCAGAATGAGGGTTGGGGCAGCTTGTCCAGGTGGCAATGCACCCCCCAAGTCATAGAATGATAGAATCATAGAATCACCAGGTTGGAAAGACCCACTGGATCAAGTCCAACCATTTCTATCAAACACTAAACCATGACCCTCAGCGCCTCGTCCACCTGTCCTTTAAACACCTCCAGGGAAAGTAACTCAACCACCTCCCTGAGCAGCCTGTTCCAGTGCCCAATGACCCCTTCCATGAAAATTTTTTTCCTAATGTCCAACCTAAACCTTCCTTGGTGGAGCTTGAGGCCATTCCCTCTCGTCCTGTCCCCTGCCACTTGAGAGAAGAGGCCAGTCCTCTCCCCTGTCACTTGGGAGAAGAGGCCAGCTTCCTCCTCTCCACAACCTCCTTTCAGGTAGTTGTAGAGACCAATAAAGTCTCCCCTCAGCCTCATCTTCTCAAGGCTAAACAACCCCAGCTCTCTCAGCCGCTCCTTGTAAGACTTGTTCTCCAGCCTCCTCACCAGATTCATAGCTCTTCTCTGGACTCGCTCCAGAGCCTCAACATCCTTCTTATGGTGAGGGGCCCAGAAATGAACACAGTATTCAAGGAGCAGTCTCACCAGTGCTGAGTACAGAGGGAGAATAACCTCCCTGGACCTGCTGGTCACGCCATTTCTGATACAAGCCAGGATGCCATTGGCCTTCTTGGCCACCTGGGCACACTGCTGGCTCACGTTCAGTCGCTGTCAACCAACACTCCCAGGTCCTTCTCCTCCAGGCAGCTTTCTAGACAGACTTCTCCTAGTCTGTAGCACTGCATAGGGTTGTTGTGCCCCAAGTGCAGGACCCGGCATTTGGCCTTGTTAAGCCTCATGCCATTGGACTCTGCCCAGCGGTCCAGCCTGTTCAGATCCCTTTGCAGAGCCTCCCTACCCTCCAGCAGATCCTCACTTCCACCCAGCTTAGTGTCATCTGTGAACTTGCCTTCATCCAGGTCATTGATAAAGACATTGAACAGGGCTGGACCCAGCACTGAGCCCTGGGCAACACCACTTGTAACTGGCCTCCAGATGGAGTTAACTCCATTTACCACCACTCTCTGGGCCCGGCCATCCAGCCAGTTTTTCACCCAGGAGAAGTGTGTGCCTGTCCCATCAAGCAGCTGACAGTTTCTGAAGCAGAATGCTGTGAGAAACTGTGTCAAAGGCTTTATTGAAGTCCAAGAAGACTACATCCACCAGATTGGACCTGATCACCCGGTTCTCTTGCATGTGCTTCATGTTGGCACTCAAGATCACCATGGGACTTTCCCTGGCACTGAGGTCAGACTGACAGGCCTGTAGTTCCCTGGATACTCCCTGAAACCCTTCTTGTATATGGGTACAACATCAGCCATCCTCCAGTCCAGTGGAACTTCCCCAGTCTTCCAGGACTGCTGGAAGATGATGGAAAGGGGTTTGGCCAGCACATCTGCCAGCTCCTTCAATATCGTTGGGTGGATCCCATCTGGCCCCATAGTCTTGTGGGTGTCTAGCTGGGCAAGCAAGTGTCTAACCACCCCCTCTTGGATCATGGGAGCCTCAGTCTGCTCCTCTAGCTCCTGAGTTTGTACACAGAGGGAACAACTTTCTTTACAATTAAAGACTGTGGCAAAGAAGACATTAAGTACCTCAGCCTTTTCCTCATCCCCTGTCACTGTTGTTCCTTCTGCATCCAACAGGGACTGAATATTCTCCCTAGTCCTCCTTTTATTGTTAATGTATTTACAGAAAGATTTTTTGTTATCTTTCACAGACTTAGTTAATCTGATTTCTAGTTGGGCCTTAGCCTTCCTGATTTTTTCCCTGCACGATCTCATTTCCTCTCTGTAGTCCACCCAAGATGCCTGTCCCTTCTTCCAAAGCTCATAGACATTTCTCTTCCTTTTGATATCTCTCAAGATCTCTCAGCTCAACCAAGCTGTTTTTTTACCCCATCAGCTCCTTTTCTGGAACATGGGGACATCTTGCTCCTGAGCTGCTAGGATTTCCTTTTTAAAGAGCACCCAGCCCTCATGTGTTCCCTTGCCCTTAAGGACTGTCTCCCATGGGACTTTGCCAACCAACCTTCTGAACAGCCCGAAGTCTGCCCTCTGGAAGTTTAGTGCTACTGTCCTGCTAACCACCCTTTTCACCTCACCTGGAACTGAAAACCCTATCATCTAGTGATCACTTTGTCCCAGGCATCCTCCTTCCACCACATCCCCCACAAGGCCTTCTCTGTTCACAAACAGCAGGTCCAGGAGGGCACCTTCCCTTGTCGGTTCATTCACCAGCTGTGCAAGGATGTTGTCTTCCATGCACTCCAGGAACCTCCTGGACTGCTTACTTTCTGCTCTATTGTACTTCCAGCAGACATCTGGAAGACTGAAGTCTCCCACAAGAACAAAAGGCATTGATCTAGAGACTATCCCCAGCTGTTTATAGAAGAGCTCATCAGCTGCTTCTCCTTGGCTGAGTGACCTGTAACAGACTCCCATCCCAAAATCTGCTTTCTTTTGGGCTCCTCTGATTTTAACCCACAGGCACTCAATCTCCTCATCACCATAATCAAGCTCGACACTATCAAAGTCCTCTCTTACATAGAGGGCTACCCTGCCTCCTCTCCTTCTGCCTCAAGTAGGAATGTTTGCATGTAGGTGATGTTGGCATAAAATAATGGAATGGAAGTATTATGGAATGGTCCGGGTTAGAGGGGACCTTGAAGATCATCCAGTTCCAACCCCCTGCCATGGGCAGGGACACCTCCCACTGGGTCAAGTTGTTCAAAGCCCCATAAAACCTGGCCTTGAACACCTCCACGGGGCAGCCACAATTTCACTGGGCAACCTGTTCCAGTGGCCTCACCACCCCCACAGTAAAATATTTCTTCCTAATATTTAATCTAAATCTCCCCTCTTTCAGCTTAAAACCATTACCCCTAACCATTATCCTATCCTTGCACTCTCTGATAAAAAGCCCCTCCCCAGCTTTTCTATAAGTCGTCTTTAAGTACTGGAAGGTTGCTCTAAGGTTTCCCCACAGTCTTCTCCTCTCTAGTCTGAGAAATCCCAACTCTCTCAGCCTGCCCTCATTTGAGAGGTGCTTCATCCCTCTGATCATCTTCATGGCCCTTCTCTGGATCCGCTCCAAAAGATCCTCAACCTTCCTGTGCTGGAAAATGACATAAACAAGTTTCTGGTTGCCACTTCTTTGCAAAATACAATGACAGACTGTGCAATTTATACTTTTGTCTTTGAAGAGAAAAGCAACAATGTGTTCTGGGAGGTTTAATCAATCTGTACTCCTGAATCTGTATTGAAATTGCATTTACTGTAATGCATGTTAAATCGGTGAGTATTAATTTTGACTGATTTTTTCCACTGTCTGCTTGGAACTAGTCTTTTATTCTTGCAGTGTGGAAAAGGCCATTGCACATTTGGTTTTATTAGCATGTTTCCTTTCTTCCTAGCTATTGAGATGTTTTGCACTTAGTTATCTTGCTTTGACTGAGATGGGTGCTTTGCAGGCAATTGCTTGGCTTCCAGCCGTTCTGCTTCACCCACCTGGAGAAGCTGCATTGTGAAGGGGACCACAGCTACCAGCCATCAGCAGAGACCCAGCCAGAAATGCCAGCAGCTGTGATGAGGGGTGGCAGGTTCTCCCGGTCAGCACTGGGAGAGGGTGATGCTCTTGCTATGAGTTTGTGTTTTGATTTCATCAGTGAGATTTTTTTCAGGGTACTTTGTCCAAATTAATTGCAAGTGAAGGGAATGAGCTGAGGTGGGTGTTAATGGTGGCATTTTCTCACCTTGACAAAGGCCAGTTACACTTTGATGCACCACGATTTCAGGTAGAAGCGGGCTGCTTATCTGGGGAAGAAATGTAGGGAATGGTTGCTCGGACTGTCAGTGCCACTCCAGCTCTGAAGAGAGGACAGACTGTTAACATCTTTAAAATTATGCTGATGGGCCTTTTTTCCCCCTCTTTTTATTTTATTGTGCTATCTCCTGTACCAACTTCCCATTTCCCTCCCTCCCCAAAATACTCCCAGGCTCACTGGCATTTTGCACAAGCCTATGCTAGCCAGCAGGTGGGATGTCAGATGTCTCCTCTTCTAGGAAGCATCCACTGAACTACAACTTTTTACAAACCTCAATTCCCATAGCTCCTTGTGACATTTTTGGAAAAAATAAAATATCCAAATGTGAGCTAGAGCTGCCAAACATGTGAGCATGTGAGCCTGGCTAAGTGTCAGCCAGGCAGCCCTGGCGATGTCTTCCCAAACAACAGGGTCAACAGAGAAGGGACAGATGCAGTTAAACTTTGGAGCTGTTGAAAGCCAAGGGGAGCGTTTTTAGGCACAGATTGTTGTTATCACTGTTGTCATGCTTTAACCCCATCCAGCAATTAAGCACAACCTGGTGGGATGGGGGAGAGAATCAAAAGACTAACAGTGAAAACACTCCTGGGTTGAGATAAAAATAGTTTAACAGGGAAAGCAAAAACTGCACATGCAAGCAAAGCAAAACAAGGAATTTGTTCATGACTTCCCATCAGTAAGCAGATGCTCAGCCATCTCCATCAAAGCAGGGCTTCATTATGTGAATGGTTACTTGGGAAAAAAACCCACCATGACTCTAAACATTCCCCCCTCCCTTTCTTCTTTCCCCAGCTATAAATGCTGAGCATGACACGGTATGGTCCATACTCCCTTGGTCAGTCGAGGTCAGCTGTCCTGGCTGTGTTCCCTCTCAGCCGGTTGTGCACCCCTAGCCTGCTTTCTGGTGGGGTGGGATGAGGAGCAGAAAAGGCCTGGACGCTATGTAAGGGCTGCTTGGCAGTAAGGAAAACATCCCAATATCTATCAACATTGTTTCCAGCACAAATCCACTACTTAGCCCCATACTAGCTTTTATAAGGAAAAGTAAATCTACCCCAGCTAAACCTGCAGGGCAGTGCTGTTGGGAAAAGACAAGATTTTTATTGCATCCGCTCCATTTGATACACCTCCTGTCCTGTTGCAAATTGCAGTTTATCCTGGATTACTCCTCCTCCTCTATTCTTGTGGATTGCAAGAGATAAGAGAATTGCACCATCACCGCTTCATGCTGGATGGCTTGAACTTGCACTGCTCCTGGGCAAACTGCCTCTCAGACCCACTCTGTTCATGCTCTGTGCGTCACACTGAGAAACAGAAACCACTATGTCCCAGTGTCATGACTTCTCTATGAAATGTGGAAGTGGTTCCAAAACCACCGGTGACTTGCATAGGCTTTGAATAGTTAAATATTTGGGGCACCTTGAATACTGTGTTCATTTCTGGGCCCCTCACCACAAGAAGGATGTTGAGGCTCTAGAGCGAGTTCAGAGAAGAGCAACGAAGCTGGTGAGAGGGCTGGAGAACAAGTCTTACGAGGAGTGAGGGGCAGCTGAGGGAGCTGGGATTGTTTAGCCTTGAGAAGAGGAGGCTGAGGGGAGACTTATATTACTCTCTACAACTACCTGAAAGGAGGTTATAGAGAGGAGGGAGCTGGCCTCTTCTCCCAGGTCACAGGTGACAGGACAAGGGGAAATGGCCTCAAACTGCACCAGGGGAGGTTCAGGCTGGACATTAGGAAAAAATTTTTCATGGAAAGGGTCATTGAGCACTGGAACAGGCTGCCCAGGGAGGTGGTTGAGTCACAATCCCTGGAGGTATTTAAAAGACAGGTAGACGAGGTGCTCAGGGACATGGTTTAGTGTTTGATAGGAATGGTTGGACTCAATGTTCCAAGAGGTCTTTTCCAACCTGGTGATTCTATGATTCTATGTTAGTGAAGAAATGGTGGATATTAGTATCTTAGACTGGGAAATCAATGCATGTATGATAAGGAATCTGTTAATTTTACAATAAAATGGCTATGTGGTTTGTGACAAGCACTTAAGGAATTAGCCTAATTTTTATAGAAAGTCTCTGCATGGGATATGCTTGCTACTTCAGGAATATAAACCCAAATGCATCCCTAGGAGCAAGCAGGGAGCACACACTGCAGATGGAGGAAAGTATTAAAAGCAAAGGTGCGATTCATCCTTGTCTGGGGCTGGGGCATCCCCTGGTCACAGGGTCAGGGGCACAAGGAGCCATTAGCTAATGCAGGTGGGTTTAACTATTGATAGCTTTGACCAGGAGCATCCTGATTTGCACCTGAGGTGGCAGGCTCAGCGCTGCGCAGATACTTTTGCCACTGTGGAACGCCCATCACAGCCCCCTTTCACTGTCATGCTGCCCAAGACTGGATGTGAAAGCAAACAGATCTGCACAACCCCTTCATCTGAAGCCTTTTCCCTGAGGAAAGGGAAAAGCTCAGATTAAAGCACCCTGAGGTGAACTTTGTTTGGTCTGGTCTGGGATCTGAGAAGTATGCATATTCTTTGGAGAAAAATGTGGGGAAAATGTCTATCCCAATGAACACATATCACTCAGAGCTGTTCTCCCCCCAACAACAACCACATGTACATGGAATTAAGGGAAAAGGACAATATATATGCAAACCGTTTTTTTTTTTCAAAGATGAATAGCTGTCTGTTATTTAATTTCTGGGAAAGGAGAAAAAATTAACAATAAAAAAAAGTTGTACTCTGCACATTTTATCTTGACAGGGCACAACTCCTGACCTCTCCCTCCAGTTACCTCCCACCTTTAATATCTAGTCACAGCTGGCTTCCAAAAAGATCCTCCCTTCAAGAGTGAGAAAGTTCAGTTTCGTCTTCCCCAAAGCCAGTCAGTGTAGAGCTCTAGCTGGCAAGGAAACACAAGCTGACAAAGGCTGCTCATCAGAAGGTTGGTTCTCTTAAAAGATAGATAGAGTAAAAACTTAGCCTGGGAAGAGTGGGAAAATAGGGAAAGCAGAGATTTTTATTTTTTCTTGCTCGGTGCATAATTTAAAACAAAATATACAGCATATCCTACTTGGGGAAGTGGGGAGGCTTTTAAAAAGCTATGCACAAAAGTGAGATATTGGAGAGGTCGCTTCTTATGCTGCTTTCTTCTGTTACCAGAATTCTGTAACTGCATTAAAGGCTGGTACTTTGCACTCTGTTTAAATTCGATTCTCTCTTGTCTATATGGATTCTAAAGACAAAATTCCTCTTAGCAGAGCTGCTTAGCTAAGTAAGTTTTATAGTATGCTCTGAGGGGGTGCTGGATGTATCCGCTGTCCTGCCAGAAGCTTGGATGTCAGGTGTTCTTATATGTTGCTGCCTAGTGTCCCTCTGTATTTGCTGCATTTTTCCATGGGTTGTGCTGTTGGTGACAAGAGCATCTTCATGTCGTAATCTCTTTGTTAATGTAACTAAAAGAGGAAAAAGTATGTCAATAATGTTCATATGCAGACTATTGTGCATTTGTAGAGGTGTAGAAAGTAATGTACTGTGTATTGGTCAGCAGAGGGAAGTGCTGGGAGGCAATGTATACTCACTTCCCTCTGGACACTGATGCTGCCTGTGGCTGCATTCATACCGGGCTTTCCGTGTGTTGCTGGAGTGCACTGTGCCCTAAAGTTGGAGTGTAAACTTGTCCCCTGCCCCCAGCACCAACTGCTTCATTTTAGTTTCTGTTCTGGCTTCTGAGCTCAGGAGCTGCATAGGAGGAGTCTGATAACCCTCCCTGATTCTCATCTTTGCCAAAGTGCTGTTTTGGAGAAAAAAAAAAAAAAATCAATCTGTAGCAAAAAAAAAAAATCTCAGGAAATAAGAACATCTGGCTTATCTTATTTTTTTTTTTCCTTTCTTCTTTTTGTGCATTACTTGAAAAACTTGACTTTAGGGCAAAACTTGTTGTTAATTGTTGTCTGAGAATATTTTTGGCTGCCTTTTACTTGACAGGGAGAATAGAAGCACAGAGGTATTTATGTTTTTTTTACACCTGAGGCTCACTGGTTTTCAAGTTTTACTTGCTTGCTAACCTGCAGGAAGGCAAGGACTGAGGTTCAGACTTGGGACACAGTGTTAAATTTCTGCTTTTATGGCTCTGTACAACAATAAACCAGAGATACTAGTTTTCTATAGTTTTCTCATGTGGAGCCTGGCTTTGTAAGGAGGAAGTGCAAGACCACGGTTGCTTTCCGCATGCTTTATACCTGTGCTAAAGCATTCTTGTGTGAAATATGCCAAGTCCAACAACTGAAATGTCCAAGTCACTAGCTTTAGCTGCAGTTGACTGCCCAGCCGTGCTTGGCACAAGGAAAATGAACAAACTGTGTCTAAGCAATAGCAAAGCCTTTCCGGGGTGGGGAATGTAAATGGCTTGATGCTATTTTGAAGGCAGAATATGCAAAACACTTAAAAATACTCAAATGAAGGTAAGATATGGTTATGTCTCACGACTTCTAGTGGCAGCATGGAAGCCAAGGGAGCTGCCTGCTGAAAAGCAATGATGACAAGCTCAGTTAATCACTTGGGGCTCAGACTGACCATGGTTTGGTTTTGGGTTTTTTTTTACTTACTGTCCCATTCCCCTCTGGTCTCTTTCAGAACTGGGAATGGCCTCTTCCTGTGTCGTGACGATCCAGCCACAGCAAGGCATGGCCACCTCAAGAGGCTCATGGCAGACAGGGCTGATGGATTGCTGCAGCGACTGCAGCGTCTGTGAGTGACTGGGGCTGTGTTGTCTCTCACTTGGCAGTAATGTGCTGTGGTCGGTCCCACACCCTCTCAGGACACTTCTCTCAGATCTACCACTTGGGCTGGTGGTGTGATAGCTACAGCCATGTAGTCTGGTCCTCCCAGTTCCTTCTCTGGTACTGGCAGTTCCAGGGGAGCAGAGCATCAACCATTGTTGTGTTTCTCCCCCTGCCAGGCTGCTGTGGGATGTTCTGCTTCCCCTGTCTTTGTTGCCAAGTGGCTTTGGACATGGACGAATGTTGCTTGTGTGGGAACAGTGTGGCCATGAGGACCCTCTACCGCACCAGATACAACATCCCGGTCAGTGGCTAACCCTTGCTGCACTGCGAGACTGAAAGATGATCTACCCTGAAGGTCCCTCTCTGCACATCAGGGATGAGCACAGGGCAGCAGGACTCTCACCCTTTAATTTTTTTCTCACTTTTGTATCTGGTGTTATGCCAGGAGCACAGGACAGGGGTTGAGATGCCCTTGACTGCGCTGATCCCTGGATTGCTGTCCAACAGCCATGTTAATTAGATGCAGCTCTTTTCCAACATCTTTCACTGAGACAGCATGTTCTGTCTTCAGCTACTGCTGAAGCCTTGGCTGTTGCTTTCCCACACCATCACCAGTGTTTGAAAGGTGGGAAAGATTTGAGGTAGCTGTGAGCAGAATAATGAATAGATCAAGTCAGTTGCACAGACAAACAGTCATAATCTGAGGCAGGAGAAAAGTGGGTATTCATATATAGTACACATATGAAACAGTTAGTGCTGTCCCAGTACAAACCACACTGGGGCAGACCAATTTGCCCAAACTGTCTATTTTTGTCTGCATTTTCCCCCAAAGTCTTAACCTCCAAGGCCAAAAAGGTAAGTAGCTATTTCCACCCTGCAGAAAGGGCTTCCTCTTTCCTCTCCATTGCAGGGGGGTGGGGAGTGGGGTGTGGGGTGGGGTGAATGGGTAGTAGGCAAGATGGGATGAGGGATGTAGGGAGGTTGAGGTGGGGAAGGGGTTTGCCAACCCCTGGAGGCACCCACCAGTACCAAAACTTCTGTTTTTTACTGGCTGCTACTTGAGATGCTGCAGCCAGCCACAAAACAAAGGGCATGAGATGTGGGATGTGATTAACCTTCTCTTAGCTGGAACATGGACTTTGGAAAGCCTACATCCCTAACCAATTTCTTCCTAACAGGGGTCCATTTGCTCTGACTTCTGTATCACCATGTGGTGTTCTGTGTGTTCTGTTTGCCAAATTAAGAGAGACATCAACCGCAGGAGGAGTCTGGGCATACTCTGGTAAGCTGGGCATGCTGTAACTGGTTTATGAAGCTGCTTCCACATGCAGCCAAGTGGCTTCCTGGAGTCTAACCTTCTGTGGATGCCTGACAAAAGACACAGCGTTGTTGCAGTGAGGAAATAACAATGGGTGGGTGACAGGAGTGACCTGCAGCAAAATGTTTCTGTAAACTCATGCAGGTCAAGGGGGCACGACTGGGCAACACATGAAGTGTGGATCACTCCCTGATCCTCCTCTCCCGTCCTGTTGCAGATGCTGCTGTCCTCGATGTGCCCTGTGGAGCTGCTGTGGGCAGGAGTTGCTGGCTGCCCTGGCTATTGGAAAAAGTACCACAGTATCAGCCTTGGTTGTGGCTGATTCCCCCTTCCCTGAGTTACTCCAGCAATAAATATAAGTTTGCTTTTCTACCTCTGTGTGTGTGTGTGACTCTTTGCAGCCCCTGAGAGAACCCATCCTCCTCTGTTGCAAGTTAAGAGTTTTTTGATAAAACTCGTATTCAGTTTGATGATAAAGTCCACTTCACTCACCTTCTGGGCACCCTGCTGACCACTGCCATATGACAGTTTGCTCTTAAGTCTGCATTTGAGGTTTCACAAATTAGGTTCTCGGGCATCAAGTTTCATAAAATAATTTAATGGATAGATACAGCAGCATGTTCAGCTTCAGGGAGAGAGATTGACATGAACAAAGAAATCCATGGGCATTTATACCTTCACAGACTATTTACCCACCCCTCACACAATGGTTCAGTTCAGTAGTAATATTTTATTTGGGTTTGGGGTCTTTGTGTTCCTCATTGGATTCCTTTGCTGTCTTTCAGACAGGTCATTCTCTTAAATTAGTGCAGCTGGTTTTGATGATTTGTATATTTGAAGCCTATGTATTTTCCTGGTTTTGTTGACTCTAGAGGCTGTATTTTGACTGAACATGCCAGGAAAGTTTTTAGTGGAAATTCCCAGCTTGAAGCCTACTGCTTCCGCAAGTCCAATTCCTTGAGCTACACTAAGCGAAGCTAAGCAAACAGCATACTAAAGCACATAATATTTTAAGTCTAAGTGACTTATTCTACTTAAAATGCTAGTCATTTATGCTAAACAACTAATCCCTGCTAAAGAGGAGAATTGGCTGGTGTGCTATCCAGGTGCCATGCAGGGAGGTTTCCAATGGGGCTCACCAGCGATCTGTCATTGGTAAAAGATCTCACTGATTCTAGGAGCACCCCCGAGAGGTAACCCAGCTCAGGGGTAGATTATCACCATGCAGCCGCACTGCCTAGCAGTGAGAGTTCAGAGAAGGCTCTTTCAGGTTGTTGTATTTATGGGATAAAAGAGGCTGACTCACAGTCATGTTGCATATAATGAAGCTATGCACAAGGCTCCTTCTACCCAGAGCTTATCGGTGTTCACTGTGTCGCTCTGCTCCTTGTGGGTTTTTTGGCCAGGCTGCAAGCAGGGCTTTACCTCCTCTGGAGTCTGAACCAAACTGCTGCTGGTGTGGCTAAGGCAGGGGGGAGGACTGAATTTATCCATCACATCTTCACACTCCATCCATTTCCACAGTCCCTGGTACAGCTGAGATTTCCTCACACCTGCTGCAGAGAGAGACTTTCCCTAGTATTTTATTATTCACTTAGCTTTAAGAAAAATTGTTAATCCATAGGATTAGTCCCGTGTTGTGTGTCTAAAACATAAAATTTGGAAAAGTGAATTCTGCTCCAGGGCAAAGCTGGGGCTTACTGCAGGCGGGTGGTGGCTGCGGCCACCTAGTGCCGCGTTGTCCCAGCTGCTGCGACCTGGGTGGACATCTGGGGCTGCTGGTCTGTCCCACCTTTCTGGATATAAACCCACGGGATTATTTGGCTGCCTGGCACCAGTCCACCTCCTGCACTGCAAAAAAGTGCTGCCCTATAGACCTTGGCCATGAACTCCCAATCGCTTGTGATTAAAAACCTGGCTGGGCCATGGGTTGGCCAAGTCCTGTCGGTGAGTAAACCCTGCCACCTCCTGGCCATTGCCCAGCAGAGCATCCCTGCCTGGAGTGGGCTCCTAGCAACATAATCTCTATCCAAAAGGCATCAGGAAGGCAGTGGCGAAGTTACATCCACCCTCTCTCCATTAGTCTTGAAGAGATGCTAAAAGATTCTTGATCCCTACACGTCTCTTCCAGCTTTATCCTCTAAGGAAAATATGGGGTTTTTTTACTTTTTTTTCCTCTCTGCCTTCGCCTTCACCACAAACATTGTAAAAGGCAAGTAGGGGTTCTATCAGTGTTACGGGGTGGGTGGTGCAGCAGCATTCCCACCTGCCTGAGCCCCACATGGCCCAGATTGTCCTGTGCATAATCCTTGGAGATATAGGAAACTGCATTTTCAGCATAAGAGTGGAAAAGGCCAGGAATGTGAAGAGGGGTAGAGAAACAATATCATGTCACCATCTGTAGCTGTACCTCAAGGCAGCACCTGTGTCACTCAGAAGAGTTACAATCACTCCTTGCCAATGCTCAGGCTTAGCAAAAGAAAAGAAGGAGCTGCATGGCTAATGACAGTGCAGAAGCCTGACTGCAAACTGTCCTCTGAAAACTGCACTCAAAGCACTGTGTTTAATCAGGGGTCTGTGCCTCACAGGAAAGGTGAGGGCTGGCAGCAACAGGAGCCTCGAAGAAGTGGCAGTAAGCTTGCAATAAGCTGCCTTCAGCAGGGAAGTAGTAATTGTGCAAAGGAGCACCTAAACCAGCATGTTCTACTAATCAGAAGGAGCAAAGGTCATTCGCCAGCACATATAAAGCAAAGGAACCAGGAAAGGACATTTGTTTCCCAAGACAAGGGTGGTTTGGCAGGTATGTATGACTGGCTTTGCTTTGGCTAGAGCTGAGGTACAAAACTATGGAAACTGTGTGCGGCAGAAGCAGCATTGCCTGGGAAGGGGTGGAAACAGAAGTGAGATTTCCTACCTGCAAAACTACTTCAGAGCTAGACCAGATCATGCCAGGTTTTGTTGATGGGCAGCTTGACAGAAGTGGGCAGTAGAGGTAAAAGTTGGCTACTTTTCCACTGTATTGTTCGCTTGTGTGTATGCATATATACCTAAATACATATAAAATACTGCTTTATGACCTTGGTTATTGGTGGAGCTGTAGATCTGGGGGTACTCAGGGTGATGTGCTGCATGTACTGGGTCCTGGCCACCTCTCAGGAGAAGACCATGTGGCAGATGCTTCTCCAGGCTGCTGCCTGCTTTGCACCACAGCCTCTGTCCATGCAAAGATGTAGTGTGCTCATATGTGGAGAGAGGAAGGGAAAGTCTGTGGCCAGACCTACTTGCAAAAGGCACAGTGTATATGTGGCAGTGAGTACCGCTCAGCTGCATTTTGACTGTGTGCTGCTTTAATCTCATTACCTGGTATTTGGGGGAGTGCCTCCTTTGGCATGGGAGGCTGGTGGGTTTGTGCCCCTAAACCTTTTCCTGCTGCTGCTCCTGGGCATGCTTCTCCCCATGGTCCCCGCGGTCCTGCCTACTGCAGGTCCCTCTCCCTGCATGGGACTCCCATGTTTTCCCTGCCTGGCATTCCCACTGTCTGTGGTCTGTCCCATCCCCTGCCCCTCCTGGCTCTTGGTTCTTCTTAACCTTCCCGTGGCCAGGCTCCCCACAGGGGCTGCCATTCTGGCATTCCACAGGGTGTTACATGAGCTGCAGATGTGGCAGGAATTACTGCACGTTTGGTGTGAACAGGTAGGGGCAGCCAGCCAGGACGGAGGCAGGAGGTGGCTGCTGAGGGCTGTTGGGCGCTGTGGCCCCTGCTGCACCCATGGGGTGCTAGGATTGCCTGCACTCACTTCAAAGGTCTCTGCCAACAGCCAAGTGACTTTTCCTGGCAGTGTCTTCACTGCTCAATAGCCTTGTTCAGTACCAGCAGGAGAACATGCTTGTCTTTTAAGCCCCTACATGGACCAGGGACTGAGGCAATTGTGCAGGCTGGTGGCTCACCCCTCAAGGCCACTCATCACCTAATGAGATCAGACAGCAGTGTCTCAGACATGGTCACTCCAGTTGCCCTTCTACTGCCTGCAGAAAGCTGGTTGAGAGCAATCATGCAGAGGCATTTTTACAAGCTTCCTTCTTTCTTATGGGGTAATTCAACATCCTTTCTGCGTGCTACCAGGGGACAAGGGTCACCCCTATGGTAACGGGCTGTGTCTGACAACAAAGGTGTGTCTGGGCCAATCTGTTGATTATGGGGAGCTGCAGGAGCCACTGACTCATCTGGAATGGCACAGCCCATGTATCTCTGGAGCTGGCCATGGGTAAAGGACTTGACAGCATCATCTGAGTGCTGGGCATAGTAAGATATATATATATCTCACTGTATTCCTGGAGATTTGTGTTTAATACTTAAGTTCTGTGTAGAAGTGTAATTCTACTGTAAGAACAATCCCATTCACCTTAGTGTTTTAACAGAATATACAGGGATTAATGCTACCATCGCTTGCTTCAAACACATATTCTTCCTCTCTTTCTCTTTTTGCTCCAACCAGTTTCCTGAAACTCAGGCACTCCCTTGTCACGCAAGGGCAGAGAGCATCATGACAGGGTGGAGAAGCACCCAGGCTTTACTGATCATCTCCCAGACAGGCAACAGTGTTGCCTGTGGAGGCAGGACAAACATTTCAAAGCTGGGCATGGGTGGGTGGGACACAAACTGTCTGAATGCGTCCTGTTAAATGCTGGTCATGGAAATACCTGTGGGCTGTGCTGGGACACAGCAGCTGGGGGATCTGCCTTGTGAGACCTCCTAGGCAAAGGAGCAGCAGCCCACCATTAATGGGTCCAAAGCTTGGGCTGCCTTCCCAGCGGTGATTTCTTTGCTGGAGATGTGTCTGTGTGTTGGGGGCAGGAGACAGCCCTTGTAGCTGTAAGAGCACAGGAGTATTTGCATCGTTTCCTTGTGCTGCCTAGCAGAGCAGTGCTGATCTTGGGCATGGCCGTGTGTTTGTATGGGACTTCCTATGGGAGCATCTTCTATTTTTCATTTTTTTATATCAAAGATCCAAAGTTGAAGTGAGAATGGCAGAGGGTAGTGCCGTGCCTGGTAGGGGGTGGTGGGGAGGGAAGGGGCCACAAGTGGAGTTGTTGGAGATGGAGATGGAGGTGCAAGTACAACCATAGCTGTTATATGGGTCAGGTGTGTTTGGGAATAGTGCTGCAAAGCAGGAACTCTGCTTCTCTCCGAGGCTGCAGCCCCTTCCTGGTAAAGGGCAGGCAGGAGCAGTGTTCCAGAGGCTATAGTGTCCCCACTGAACTTAGGAAGAGGAGGACAAGGATGACACATGACAAATGGGAGAGGGATGGGAAGCAGTGACTGGCCTTAGAGTGATGGAAAAGGACAGAGAGAACCTGCTGCCTCCGTGCCTGCTGAAAAAGCAGGTGAAGAAGGAAGTGAAAGGGAGAGGGAGAGGCAAACAGGCTGATACGCTTGGGGAACAAAGCAAGGATTAAGGTGACTACTGACAGTGTGGGAGAGCTATGCTGCAGTAACTTTGGAGATTGCAGACACTAAAAAAATACCACTTTAAGCAGGTAACGATGAAAGCTGAACTGAGAATAAGAGAGGATTGAAGTGTTCCATCACAGAGGCTGAAGCAGAAGGACACTTATAAAATGAAGCATTTTACTTGCATAGGCACAGGGACAAGATGCTGCTGCCTTTGGTAGACGGCTGGTTTAGGGCAGGGCTTTGCTGTGAAGGATGCCAGCAGCTCCTGGCAGAGCTGTGCTCCTTGCTTTGAGGTAGACGTCGTGGTGCCCCAACAGCAGAGACCACTTAGAAACCTGTGCTGCCCTCACTTTCTTCAAATCCAGCAGCCTGAGCAAGACACCTATTTCAGTAACAGCTGTAGCATCTTTTTTCTGATCGTTTTTCTTTTCAGACCACAAACTGCCTGGAAGAACCTGACCCTGTGCTGGCAATGGCCTCTAACTATGTGATCACGGCCCAGCCCCCATTGTCAGCTGCCCGACAGGCAGGCGAGTGGCAGACAGGGCTGCTGGACTGCTGCTCTGACTTTGGCGTGTGTGAGTACATACATACCCCTCATTCCTGGTGTAGACTTGCAATGCGTTACTGGCGTACTCCCTGCTCTTCCCATGACATCACTCCTGCTGCAAACCCTGCCTTTGTGGGAACAGGCAGTGGAGGATCTCTCACTTGAGGCGGAGAGCCATGTCTCCTGCAGCCCCATCCACATTTCCCCCTCTCCTCTCTTTCCTTGTACCCCTCAGCCAAGCGTGTTTCTTGCTGTCCCACAGGTATTTGCGGAGCCTTCTGCTTCACCTGTCTGGGGTGCCAGGTGGCCGGGGACATGGATGAGTGCTGCCTGTGTGGCCCCAGCGTGGCCATGAGGACACTCTACCGCACCAGATACAACATCTCGGTCAGTGAGTGACCATGGGGTCTGCCCTGCTGGCAGTGACAGCTGTGTCTGTGAGCTGGGATGTGCTCTTGGGGAAGGAGAAAGGAGTGCTCGAGGTAGAGAGAAGTAGTGGGGATTTGCATGGGCAGCCCTGCAGGCAGGGAGCTGAGGACACATCTGCATTCTTGCCATTAGCCAGACATTGACCCCATTGTACAATGTTTCATCCCAGCTCCTTGCTGGGCACAAGCAGCAGCATGCTGCAGGGCAAGGAGTGAGTTGCCCGGGGTGCTGACGATGAAAAATAGGAAGACTTAAAAGCTGATATACGAACGAGTTATTCATACAATGTCTCTTGCCGTGCAGGGTTCCATTCTGAATGACTTCATGTCCATACTGTGCTGCCCCATGTGTGCACTCTGCCAGCTGAAGAGGGACATCAACCGGAGGAAGCAGCTGGGCATATTCTGGTAAGCAGGGTGTGCTGGAGCTGGTCTATAAAAACACCCTGCCTGGAGCTGGGTGGGTTCCTGGAGTCTCTCTTTACACCAACGACTGACTTAAGACACAGGGTTGCTGTGGTGCCAAAACAGCAATGGTTGGGTAACACAGTGACTTGACCTCTACCATAATGCAGCTGTGAACCTCGTGCAGGACAGAAGAGTCTGCTCAGGGCCCATCACCTGGATCGAGCCAGAGACGCAGGACCAGAAGGGAAGAGATACATAGTGTGATGAGGCACATCCCCACTCCCTGATCCTCCTCTCCTGTCTTGTTGCAGATGCTGCTGAACCCACTGTACCCTGTGAAGCTGCTGTGGGCAGGAGCTGCTACTGCCCTGACCATTAGGAAATGCACCATGGGATGGCTGCCTTGATTGTGGTTGATTCCTCCTTCCCTATGTAGAATCAGCAATAAACAGCAGTTTGCCGTTTTGCCCATGTGTGTTGTTATTTATTTCTCTATGTTCTCCTGCAAGACCAGAGGACAGCGTTGGATTTTCATAGGCTGTGTGGTCAGAACAATTCTGAAGTTATCAGATAAACAAGACTCTTTTTTGGAGACCCACACTGGAATGGGGACCAAACAATGAAGTTCACTGAAAATATGAAATGAAACGAAGCAAAAGCCAAGCCTGCTGTGGACAGCTCAGTTTCTTTCCTGGAGCCACTGCAGCCTGTAGGAGTGGTGATGGCATCACCCTTATGCTTGGAGGCCTGAGAGCATTGAGTGAATTTCTGTTCTGCCCAGACCAACCCCTGCACCAAGACACAGAGGGTGGCAGTGGGTGAACGATGGTGATGGTGTGGGGATCATGGTCTCACTTGGCTTCCTCTGCAAAACTTTGTCAGGAGCCTGTCATGTGGGAGCTGCTGCTCTGAGGGTTGAGACCCTCACAGCTGTAGGTGCTGGGTGTAATATGCTGCAGTGGAAGAGCTGAAGCAATCTGTGCCTTTCTGGGCCTTGAGGAGTGCCAGGGTTTATCTGTTACCTGCCATGGCAAAGAAGAAGAAAGAGGTAATTTGAGGGCTGGGGTTGCTCTGCAGACACAGTGGTTGCAGGCACCAAGTCACTGGCTCAGATTGTTTAAGCTTTTTTGCTTTTAACAGAAAAAGGTTGTTTTCACCTAGAGTGGGTGGTGGGCTGGCGCTGCATGAGGCCCTCAGGCTCTGACACGTCAGAGCTTCTGTTAGGGCACCTTCAGAACAGGAGTGGACTGTATTCAAAAATAACTTTCCCACCCCACATTTTCTTCACTGTGACTCCCACTGCATTTTCTGCAGTGCCTGCAGCATCATTGCATCACTGGTGATGCTGCACTTGTGCTGACAGCATGTACACATATATTCAGACACTCAACATGTATGTGTGCAGAGAAGCAGGAGAGGGCTGGGAGTGTAGTGGCTGGGAGCTGACACGTGCGTGTCACTGTGCCAGTCTGTGTGTGGCCTGCAGGCATGCTGGGTCATTTCTGCTTGCTTTTGTCTACTGGTCTCAAAACCCCACCACCCTGCAGACTTTCAGGCACAGAGCAGGGGGCTTGGAGGCTGGGTCTGAGCATCCCCTTGCACTGCAGGTAGGGACAGTAGTGCTGCTCCAGGAGCTCATTAATGAACTCAGAGTGCTCAAGGCCACCCAGCCTTGAGTGCTGGAATTCTTGCTTTTCTGTGACAGATCAGACCTGTGTCCCCGGCATGGGGCTCCTGCGGACCACCTGCTCCCATTTCCCCACCACCAACACAGTGGCTGTTCAGTGTCCCCTAACAGTCGTTCATAGAATCATAGAATAACCAGGCTGGAAGAGACCCACCGGATCATCGAGTCCAACCATTCCTATCTGCCACTAAACCATGCCCCTCAGCACCTCATCCACCCATGCCTTAAACACCTCCAGGGAAGGTGACTCAACCACTTCCCTGGGTAGCCTGTTCCAGTGCCCAATGACCCTTTCTGTGAAAATTTTTTTCCTAATGTCCAGTCTAAATCTCCCCTGGCGGAGCTTGTGGCCATTCCCTCTTGTCCTGTCCCCTGTCACTTGGGAGAAGAGGCTATTACCCTCCTCTCTACAACCTCCCCTCAGGTAGTTATAGAGAGCAATGAGGTCTCCTCTCGGCCTCCTCTTTTCAAGGCTAAAGATCTTCTCAAGGCTAAGGTTCCCACCTGGGGCCATTCTTCCCCTTGGCCTGTACTGGTATGGGCTGCCAGGACTCCATTTCTTTGTCCATCCCATCTTTTGCCATGCACTCATGGGGCATCCTCTCCAAGACTGTTTGTCCCCTGAGGCATGCAGGGACCAGTCCATCAGGACCAGGGACCTGAGCTTCGACCTTGAAACTTTGCCCGCATGTCCTCACAGGGCTCTTGTCCATGTAGGTGATGCTATGGTAGCGCAGCTGGGAGCCAGGATCTGCCATCCCCAAGCCTGAACGAGGGGCACCAGAGTCTACCTCATCCAAAGAGCACTGGGGGACGCAGGAGCTGCCCTAAGAAGTGACTGAAGTGGTGACTGAACAGCCCCATGCTCTATAGTGCTGTTGGGGCTGAGCTGGGGGCTAGGGGTCTCTCCCTGCTGGCTAGGGTGGGAGAGGCTTAGCATGACCCAAGGTATGATGGTCTCAGGCAATGCAACATGGGAGAGGTACAGTATTGTAGGGGTGGGAGGCTGGTGGTGCTGTGCCCGTGGCAGACCCTGGCGGGTTTGGACATGTTGGGACTGTCTGGCTGTTGCTCAGGAAAACACCACAGTGTGTGGTGGTGGTTGTTACTGCTTGTCTCACTGGGGAGCAGTCTGAGTGTTGCTGAGGGCTGTGGTGCCTGTGGTGGGTCAGGATGGGGGCTGCACAGGGTGGTGAGAGGTCTGTGGCACCATGTGGAATGTCACTGTGGGGGTCTGGGAGTGCTTTCTATGGGCTGGTCAGAGCCAAGCACCATGCAGAACTGCCCTGGGCAGGTTCCGTCTTCTCTAGGGTGCATGGCAGGCCCTGCTGGGGACACCCTCCTCTGTGCAGGGGCTGCAGGATGGGCTAAGGTGGGTTGTAGCCATTAAAGCACGGACCTCGATCGATGAGGCAACGATCAAGGTCAACATTACTGAGAGGATGCAAACCCTATATAGTGCCTCTGTATCCAGTGACAGCTATCCCAGTGAATTTCCACCTGTGAGAATCCCACAGTAGAGCGACAGAGTGCAACCCCCTGTTTCCCACGGATGTGGCCCTTATCTTCATGTTTTCCACCTAGTGCATTCCCTTCTTATTAACCCACAGTCTCAACAAGCTAGCAAGCAGAAGAACATTGGCTGCTTGTTCTGTGCTTGCCGCTAACATTGCAGGTACACCAAGGCCCCAGCTTGCCCCAGCATACACGCAATACTGGAATTTTTATGCCCACGATGGGAGACACCAGCCTACAGTGTGTGGACCTGGTGGAGCCCCAGAGCAGGTGCTGGGTTGGTGTCACTGTTGCAACCTGTGAAGATCAGGACAGCAGGTTTGTAGGATGCTACAATACACAAGGATAGGGAGGGTTTGTTTCTTTTTTTATTACATGTTACTGGACATGACCACTAGTAAAGCAAGCATGTGTGTATGATCACTTACCTATAGGCACACCTACATTTGAAGTTTTACCAGCACAAAACTCAATGAACAACTGCCAGGATCGGGAACAACAGAGAATTCTCTTGTCATAGATGAGACATGTTATGGAACCAGGAGTTAGCTGGGAGTCCCTGGCAAGGCTCCATCTGTTTGGGAGATTTCCTGTGAGAGGCTCTCAGCAAGGAGCTTGCAACATGGTACCTACCAAAGACTTTTGTACCTTTTTGGTCTAAGCACATAACTGGATGGTAGGACATGGCGTTGCAGAGCAGTTGTTGCTGGAAGGCCAGCTTGCTGACACCATTTCCATGTGTTGCATTTTCAAAGAGTTCTCTCCATGTTGCTCATCAGTGATGCCTGGGGCTCCCAGCTCAGCAGTCATCCCTCTTGGCCAGCCTGTTACCGGGTTGTCTCTGTGACCACTCCCACAGCCCAGCTGTGGGTCCCTCTCCCCTACAGCCAGCTTCTTGTTGTGGACAGCCCTGCCTGTGCCAGTCAGGCTCCTGGCTAACAGATACCCTGGTTTGCTACAGCTCTAGCTGATAGACACTACAGCTACTGGACACTCCACATGCTCCCAGTTCTCACAGCTCTGGCCAACAGACACATCAGCTGCTTACAGTTCAAGGTATTTGAAGCTCTGAGTTATTTCAGCTCCTACTTCTCACAGCTTCACCTTGTTGAGGCTGAACAAGCTCCTGCTGATGGAGACTTGGGCTTCTCTGAGTTTTAGGTAATTCCAGCTCTAGCTCCAGCTCCTGGACATGAGATGTTCCTACTTGTTACAGCTCTGGCTGATGGACAAGAGATGCTCGTTACAGATGATGGATGTTCCACCTCAGGTTATTTGAAGCCCTGAGTTATTTCAGCTCCTGTTTCTTGCCCTCTGGCTTGTTTCAGCTCCAGTACACTCTGGAGAAGAGTTGCTCCTCATGCTCTCAGCTCTGGATTGTGGAAGCTGCTTGAAGTTTCAGCTAATTGCAGTAGTCTGGGCTTTTGGCAAGGTCATAGGTCAATCACTGCAATAATTGCATGTTGTCTAAATATTGACTAATGATTCAATAACTATATTGGCAGTTGTACACACCTTGAATAAAGAGTCTATGGGGTGGAGTGTGCCTTTCTCCAGCTATCTCAGACATTGAATGTGCCCTGATCCACCCAGCCTCACTAGCTTCACCGACCACACCTCCTTGTTACCTCCTCAGTGCCCTCCCACCACACCCCTTTGTCTGCTGCCAGCTCAAAGTTCTCCCGCAAGCCTACATTTTTTGGGGGGTGGATGCAGCTGACTGAGCTTTCATTTCCAAGACCCCAAAATGCAGCACTTAAAATTTTCCCATGTTTCAGAAGTCTCAGATTTCCAAGCACTGAAAATGTCTTTTTCTGAGCTTCAGAAATTCAGCATGATACCTGAAAATGCAGTGCTTTTAGTTTCCTTTTTCCAGCCTGAAAAGCAAAGAACTATTGAGGGTTTTGTCTGAGCTTCAGAAACACCGGGCCCTGCATTTGAGACACAAAACCGCAGCACAACCTCCTCTTTCTAAACTGAAAGCACAGGGCTTGGTCTTTATCTGAGCCCAAACCTCAGCAATTAATTTCTATTTCCTGACCCTGTCTGTGATGTTGGTGGGTAGGGAGAATGTAGCCCTGTTCAGCCCACTATCTCATGCAGTCATTAGGACACTATCTTGTTATTATCATGAGGTCATTATCTCATTAGAGAATGGCTGAGAACTAGGGTGACAGGCAGCCTTTCCTCTTAGAAGGGCCCAGCCCTGTAACTCTGCATTAGCTGTTACTGGAGGTAAATGGTCACTGAGCTCCAGCCTTTCAGACTATATTTGCTCTTTGCCAGCAGCGACCATCCCATGCAGCAAATCCAAGGGCAGCAGCAGCTTCCCCCCTCTGCGGATAGCTGTGCCTGTGAGTGCAACCCAGCTGAGACACACATCATAGAGGGTGCTTGAGCAGAGTAGGAGCATCTGCTGCTGCTGGGGAAAAAGAGGGACACAAGCTGCTCCACTTCCTCAGTGAAGCCGCCAGGCAGAGATTAAAGAATCAGAATGGTTTGGGTTGGGAGGGACGTTAAAGTCCATCCAGTTCCATTCCCCCTGCCATGGACAGGGACACCTCCCACTGGATCAGGTTGTTCAAAGACTTATTCGGACTGACCTTGAACACTTCCAGGGATGGGGCAGCCACAGCTTTTCTGGGCAACCTGTGCCAGTGCCTCACCACCTTCGTGGTAAAAAAATTCACCCAATATCTAATCTAAATCTTTTCTTTCAGCTTTAAACCACTGCCCCTCGTCCTGTCACTACATCCTTGAATAGAATCTCCCAAGCTCAAATATGTGTCTATTCAAAATAACTTGAAGGATATAGCATTAAAATTAAAGGCCTTGCTCTAAAATATCCACTTTACTATAAAACCCATATTTTACGAAATTAAAAAAGGCATTTCTTCAAAAAAAAACCAAATAAAAGGTTGTAGGCTACTGGCAGCTGAGAATTTTCATGAGAAATATTGTATTTTGCAAAGTTAATTATTGTTGTAATGAAAGATAATGTTTGTATGCCAACATTTCTATAGTGTGTATATATATCATAGAACAGTTTGGCTTGGAAAAGACCTTAAAGATCACCCAGTTCCAATCCCCCTGCTGTGGACAGGGACACCTCCCACCAGACCAGGCTGCCCAAGCCCCATCAAACCTGTCCTTGAACACCTCCAGGGATGGGGCATCAACAGCTTCCCTGGGCAACCTGTGCCAGTGCTTCACCACTTCTTCCCCTGTCAAATTAAAGCTATTTAAATTATGAAGATGCAGTGCTGGGGAATCCCCCTGGTTCCTGCAAACCCAGACATGAATCCCAGCTGTACTCGAGGGCAGAGACTTGCCCAGCAATGCACCCTACTCCCTGCTGCAAAGCAGCTCGCAGCCAGCTGTGCAGGCTGCTGCCCACACATCTAACTCCTGAACCCGCTCCAGGGTGCAGCTGTGCAATGGCTGTTGCTGGGTAAGGGAGGGCACGTAGGGTGCAAACTCCCTGCCCTGAGCCACTTGTGCCCACCAGACACCTGTACTTACCTGCAGCTGCATTTCATAGAATCATAGAATTGTAGGTTGGAAAAGACCTTTGAGGTCATCTAGTCCAAATGTACCTGTCCACCACTAAACCATACCCATCTTTTAAATATGTCCAGGGATGAGCACTCTACCACCTCCCTGGGCAGCCTCTGCCAGTGCCTGAAAACGCTTTTGGTGAAGAATTGGTTTTGAATGTCCAGTCTGAACCTCCCCTGACACAATGAGGCCATTCCCTCTTGCCTTATCAACTATCATTTGGGAGAAAAGACCAACATCCACCTTGCTACAACCTCCTTTCAGGCAGTTGTAGACGGTCTCCCCTCAGCCTCTTTTTCTCCAGGCTAAAAACCCTAGTTCTTTCATCTGCTCCCCGTAACCCTTCTTCTCCAGCCCCTTCACAAGTTTCATTGCTCTTCTCTGGACTCACTCCACAGCCTCAATGTCCTTCTTATAATGAGGGGCTCAAAACTGAACACAGTATTCGAGGTGCGGCCTCACCAATGCTGGGTACAGGGGCAGAATCACTTCCCTCGTCCTGCTGGCCATACTGTTTCTGATACAGGCCAAGATGCCGTTGGCTTTCTTGGCCACAAGTCTACTCCTCTCCCCACAGTGCCCCCTCTCCGTGTCCCCAGGCAGGTCGAAGCACACAGAGGTCTGACTGTCAGTGACACACCTTTCCCATGGGGACATGGGGAGATGTAGGCACGACCCTGAGCAGCAGCTTGGGGTCAGTTCTGTTGGGACTGAATCAGAATTAAGGGCTAATGAATGCAAGCTCTCCCTGAAACAGTCTTCCTTCTTTTCCAAAATTGTTCTCCGGACTTTCAAGAAGCACTTTTGCCATTCCTTCATTTTTGCGCGAAACACAAAGCAGAGGTGGTGTGCCTGCATGAAGTACTGGAAACTAAACCAGACCACCCAGTTTCACACCCCAAACTGTTAACAATGGACAAACTCGATCCTACTTATTTTGTTCCCCTGAGCATGGCCTCTAAGCAGCTTTGTATTTTGGAAATCCTGAATGCAGAACGAGCCGGCAGAATAGTGTCGGTCACTAGAGGGCAGCAGGGAAGAAGGATGCTGAAAAGGCTCGCTGCTTCTTGTTATCCAGCGTCTGGATAAGAAGCGTTTTCCAGAGACGTCCTGCTGCAGCTTTTTGCCCACAGGCAATTCCTCCATGACAAGACATATCTGCATAGCCACAAGGTCGTAGCAGTTTAACAGTGAGAAGGAAAAATGTCAGTCCCCAGTACATATCAGAACATCAATGAATGGATCTAACCTGAGTGTTTCTATCAAGTTGGTTTTGCCACACTTTGTGTTTGTATTCATGACGTTTCACAGCTGGTCAGTACTTGTCAGCTGCAATGCTTCAACTCCCTCCCTGGGACTTGCTGTATATTAAAGAATATCAAGTGGTTTAGTCCGAAATGCAATCAGTCCAACCTTTTAGAGTTTGTTGCTTAGCATTAGGCTATAAAAACAAACTATAGATGAAGCCTCCTGAAACTGCAACATGATGCAGCAGGACTTGCTTAGAATTAGTAGCTGAATTTGTGAAGTCTCAGGCTGCCAGCTGTGAACATTTTACTTATTCAATGATCTTATGCTGAACTTTTACTGAGTTACACAAAAGAAGGCCCTAAAGCATGTTCAAGCTGGAAGATAGAATCATGGAATCACCAGGTGGGAAAAGACCTCTTGGATCATCAAGTCCAACCATTCAGATGTAAACCTTGAAAATAAGAAAAGAGACAGTTCACCCAGAGACAAGGAAATAACCCAATGAAGAATGAAAATACTCCAGGCCCTGAAACCCCGTTGGCCTGTGTTGCATGGACAGGGCGTGAAGAGCATGTGGGAGGATTGGGAGGTGGAAACTTAGTTTGTAAGGGTATAACTGCCCAAGGTTTTCTTTGTTGGGGCTCCCTCTTCAGAAGTACCCAGCTTGAGCTGTAACCTCAAGTACGACAAAGTGGGAGAGACCACACTGATAAAGCAGCAGCATTTTTGCATAGAGCAGCCGATAAGAGTCACTTTTTCTTCTGGTTATATTGTCCACCATTTCCAATGTGGCTAATAAATGTGTGATGGACCCTTCTGTACCTAATGGCCTCAAGCTCCGCCAGGGGAGGTTCAGGCTGGACATTAGGAAAAAATTTTTCACGGAAAGGGTCATTGGGCACTGGAACAGGCTGCCCAGGGAGGTGGTTGAGTCACCTTCCCTGGAGGTATTTAAAAGACAGGTAGACGAGGTGCTCAGGGACATGGTTTAGTGTTTGATAGGAATGGTTGGACTCGATGTTCCAAGAGGTCTTTTCCAACCTGGTGATTCTATGATTCTGTTTTCTTTCCTTGGCTGTGGACAGTTCCTGGGGATCTGCATTCTCCCTGTGGTGGTGAGAATGCACATGACTGAGTGAACACTATGGAACAGCAGTCTTCTTGAGGCACGGGTCTTCAACATGTTGTCTTACCCAAATGCCACCACAACTGACATGCAGGGGCAAGCAAAACCAGCAGAGTGATTAGGTGCAATTTCACTGGCATGGGTGGTAGTCACCCTAGGGACTGTTGTGCCCACTGACAGGAAGGAACGGATTTAAATCTTTTCTAGGTTTGTTAATTTTCACATATGCAAGAATTTGGTCTAAAAAGAAAAGCAGAGGTAAAACAGTTATAAGACAAAGGATAGCAAGGCTACAGAGCAGTATAGCACGGAGCCTAAGTTCAGGAGGAGGGAACACATCACTGAAATGCAGCCCAAGCTGAGCATTTTGTCAAGCAACATTAGATTGAGGCTCCACAGCCCATCTTACAGTTCATCGCTTCAAGTCTTTTAACAGCAATTACTCATACAAAATTCTCCTCTTCCTACAAAATTATTATACAATTTTTAAAATACTGCCTCCAAGTACAGGAAGCCCTTTTCCCCTCTGAATGGAGAAGGATAGACCCAGGGACCTCACCTTGGTTGGACTGGTGGCTACACAGATTCCAGCATCTGACCAGGTTCATAGACAACTAGGGTGGTGACCTTCTGTCAGCTTTAATATTAAACAGCACGTGCAAATGCATGGAAACTGTTTGGAAGCATTGTCTGATAAGGCTATATGCCACCAGGGACTTGTGTAACATCTCAGGGTTTATATAATGAGAACTGACCAAAGGGCAGTTGCATGGTATGGGTGTGTCACACACCTAACTGAGCACAAAACACAAGTCTGAAAGGTTGAGCACCAAGTTAATCGGTTACTATTATTAAATATTCTTGTGATATGGCCACAGGTTTCTCTAGGAATAGATGAGAAAAGCTTTGTTACACGTTCTCATCTGATAAATAAGTAGCCAGGGCAGGCATGACCTTGAAAACTCTAAGATAAAAAAGAATTTATTAGGGTGGAATTTATTAGTGAGTTGTGCACTCACTTCTGTGGGCATAGGTTTTGAGGTCTCCGGCAGTACATGAGATTTGGATTCACCTGGTCCCCCTGGGAGGCCTATAGTAACAACAAACCCAACAAGATGGCAGAGTCTGCACTCTCCCTCTCTGATGAAATCTGTAGTTTTAGCACTCAGGAATCATGTTCCAATACTGTCTTTCTTTTATTACTAATTTTAATGCAAATAGCTCTGTACTATATTCATACAAGACTATCAAACATCTCAGCAGCTGGCGGAATTGATAGCACTGTCTCAGCACCCTCACTAGTATCTGTGTTCTGAGAGAAAACTCCACAGTGAAATTAACCCCTGCCCACCTCCTGAAACTGCAGAAAGACAGGCTGAATGTTTCACTCAGTGTTTCAGCTCATAATGCAAGCTTGAGCTGTCGCTTTTCTTCAGGTAGTCTACTCGATGTCTGAAAACAGGAACTCACTCAGAAATGATCTTGAGGATACCTGTGCCCACAACTAAAAAAAAAAAAAAAATCATACTGCATTTTAACACCAGTGCAAATATCTTTGAGAAAAGAAAAACTATTGTTTTTAATCTCCATTTGTTGTTGTTGTTGTTTCGTTTCAGCATAAGTTCCAGTCATGCTGAGAGATGTAACCTCCTCTGACTTCAACCTGCACAAATGCTCTTCTTTTTCCTGACTAGCCTGGAAATAGCCCAGGTCTAACACTACAAACTGTCTGCTGAGGTTTCCAGGCCAGACTGCAGATAAGCTTTCTGAATGAGAGAACAGTATTTTTGCATATATTTGATCATATGTGCACCTTTTGAAGTAATACTGGGACTACCCAATGGTCTTCAGTAGCTGCTAGGATGCTTAGAAGTCTTGTATAAATACAGTACAAAGCTAATTATGATAGAATTAGTAACAACAGAAAGAATGTGATCCCAGAAACATGTTTCCTGAATGAGGAGATACTTATCCATCTCAGGTTACAACCAGCTAAAAAAGCTGGTCTTGTGATGTTCTGACCCAGATGGCTCTCACAGGCAGCTTTGGTGCTTATTATTAGTGACAAGTCTTGCTCAGAAAATGAGAGCATAAAGCTCATGCTTTTATCTGGAATCCAGCTGTAATGTGTGCTCTTCTGCATCCTTCTGCCAATGAGAATGATTGCAACTGCATAGGCTTCTGCCCTTGTCAGAGTGCTGGCAATGTCCTTCTCCAGGATGGTGCCTCTGTCACTGGCCAAGTGCGGACAGTCCAATTGAACTGAAGGAGTTTCTGAACACCCCAGAGCCTGGCTAACCCCATCTTCAGGGTCACTGGACTCAGAAGATATAGCTGTCCTGGCAAGCAATGTTATGTAAGGGAACAAATAGGAGGAACAGTATGCCCATCACCAGCACCACTCCATTTGTACGTGCAGCTACTGTAAAGCTGTAGCCTGCGCTGCCAAGCATTCCTGGAGACGCTCTCCAGCCCCAGCCAGGCAAAGAACATGTGCCAGGGACCTCATGCAACGGAGAAGACTCAGCTTTGGTTTTCTCCACAGCATCAATCACCTGCTCATGTATTTTCCTGTGAGAACTCCTCTCTGATGGGTGTTTGTACACTCATTTGCAGGCCACTGTGCAGGGGAAAGAATTCAGTCAGCTGCACCTTGTCTGACATGCCTTGCTAGCATTTACGCACCCTGCCAGCTCTGCTGGACTCAGCCATCATTGCGAGCGGTGGGCAGGTAGAAATGCTGTACCATATTTGCATGTCACTGCTAGCAACAGGGTTGGTTCGGGATGGCTGCCAAGAAGGCGGCGTGCTCCAGTTTGCTTATGGCTTGGTCTGCTACAGGAAAAAAGAGTCAAAGTTGTGGCTTGTCCTGGCCCTGCCCTCCCAGCAAGCCCAAGTCTTCCCCCAGTGTACAGGGAGAGGGTGGAGACTCCCCAGGGTGACGAGTGTGGGGAACCCAGCTCCCAGCTAGCTGCTGTTGTGCAGGAGACACATTGACACATGTGGGGCTGCCCTGTCCCACAGACCGAGCCAGCCACTGGTGTCAGATCACTACCCACCACGCTCTTCTCTTCCCTGGCTCTTCCTTCCATTCCACCGCCTCTGCCACCTCCTCAGCAGCCCTGCAGTGCTGACCAAGACCTGCTGCTGGTAAGTGAGTCGGTAGCAGCACTTTAGCCCTTCTGTTGAGATAGATTTAATTCAGGTTAGTGGCTTGTTTCCTCGTCCAGGAATTCCTTACTCTGCCATCACTAAGGGATTAGATTCTGCAGCTGTTTTACTTCAATAGCTAAGGAAAAACACGGTGAAACACTTTCCCCCCCCCCAGCTTTTCAAGGAATTTCATTGAGAAATTTGACAAGAAATTGATGAAATAATATTTTATAAATGGACAAAAACTTCGAAGTTTAAATGAAAATGAGTTACAGTGTGAAAAGTTAGACTATTTTGCAGGAACTATCATACTCAAAGTTTGCCCGTGCGTGTTAATGCACTGCAGACAACACTTGTGCAAATGCCTACACAAGGACCGCTGCTTAGTCAGTCCCTGATTAGTACACAGGGCTTTTCTCATGGAAGGCAGGTTACAAATGCCTCATAAATTGGTTGGCAATTAACTTACAGATTGCCAGAATTGCATTATCCCTATTTACTCAAATGGTTTTAATTTCCTACGTGTGTTCCTGAGAAAGAAGACTGCAGGGTCCTGGGCTGCCACTATAAGGCTGTACTGCCCTCTCTGTATGCTCACATCTGTTCCCTGGACAGTTTGCTCCTCTGTAAACACATATAATAAAAGAGAAAAAAGGTATACTTAAAACTTCTGTGCATTTCTGTCTATCTAAAGTCTAAAATGTGCATTTGTAGTACATACTGTACTGCTTCAGCTAGCAGGTTGCAAGACTAAACTTTGTATCCATTAAAAATAAGAGAAAGCGCACCACAATTAATTATGGTTTCCTTGGCAGGTTCAAGTATTCAAAAAAAAAAAGAAAATAGGCTATTTTTTTTAAAGAGTTTGAGGCAGATTCCTTTACAAAATTTTGCTTAAAGCTACTTATGCCTCTAAAACTCTTCCTTCCTAAGTAATTTCCATGTTTATTCTCTGTAAACATGAAATATTTTGAATAACTGGCTGGATTTTTAAAAAATAAACCAAAACAGTCTTCTGAATTTTGCTTCTCTAAATTTTGCTACCACAATATCTACAGTATTGGTTTTTTCTGTTTCAACTTCAAATCTCTCTTGTACCAAAAGCTGTGCAGAAAGACCAGCAGGAATGAGTGTGGGAGCTTTTTAGATAGACGATGTAGCTTAAGGCATACAAATAGATACACTGAAATTGCTTTGAAGACCCCAGGTTCACCTAGGTTTAAGTGAATGGAACTTTGTAGCAGATGTTATTGGTGTTTTATGTTTTTGTTTTGTTTAGTGTATATAGGGGAAATTAGAATTTGTACATTAAAAGTCTGGGAAGAATACACAGGAAAGTGACCATACTGAGAGTTTAATTTTCTGTGTGTTAAAAACAGTGGTGAAGAGGTTTCATGATAATTTTTAGGAATGTAGTTTCATTTTGCCATTTGCAAAAGGTTAAATCTCAAGATCAAGTGCTTTGCCCCCGACCAAATTTTCTGAGACTAAATATCTCTGAAAAACATGTTTTTCTATTAGGCTTGAACTGAAATTGTTGCTGAAATGAATGGCAATAAAAATATTTTATAAAGATTCAGGAAAACTTATTAAATCTGTAAAATTCACAAAGAGTTCATGAATTTTATATTTAGCTGATGCTGCCGATAGCTGTCTTAAAGACACATTGAAGGACTGTCCGCTATGGATGTGTGTAATTCCTCTGATACCTGATTTATTTATCTAGCTTCTGCAATGTTGTTCACCAAGGTGTGTACAATCTAATCCTAACTTGATCACTAAATTAAATTTAACTCCTATGTACTGTGTTTAAGAATGACTCTGTGAGTGTGATCCTGTATTTATGAAAAGAGTTAATGATCCTGTGCTTATTGTCCGTCAGTCAAGTTTATTCTGGAAGATTGAATTTGTTTCACTCCCAAATGAAAAATACTGTTTTCTAAAGAGCTTTTCTGAAGTTTCAGTGCAATTGTTGATTTAGTTAGGTTTTTATGCTGGTCTTTGGAAAAAAAATAACAAACTCAAATGAAACAAAGAAGAATTTAACTGTTCTGTTGATAATATATGAGGTCAGAAGTTACTCTTTCCTCACTATCTGCCATTTGCATAAGCTCTGTTTAGTATCCTCATAATATTACATCAGCAATACTGAAACATTAAGTTAAGGAAGCAATCTGATACCTGTCTAGATACCTTCTAGATGCAGTGATCAAAGCCAGAGTCACACTATCTTCTGAAGAACTCTGCCCTCACACCTTGCTGGTGGTTATCCAACTTCAAGGCATTTTGTGTTGTCTATCTGTGGTGTTGACCCTGTGGTTGAGTGTTCAATACCTCGCTCAGCATGCTAGAAAACATTAGTTTATTGCTCAGTTTATGGTGAGAATTCAAGAGAAAAGTTGTCACTGCAGTTCTGAATGCTCATGGTTACTTTACCATAACATTCTTTCAGATGGCAATGACGTATGACACTATGTTCACCCATATTAGTCCAGAAACTACTGTATAAATAGCCTTCAAAAATTTGCTGCTCTTCTGCAGGTAACGTCTGCTCTGGCACAAGTAGTGAAGAATGTAGGCAGTTTATCAGCAAAAGGCCTCCAGACTTTAAATATTGCTCATTGAATTGGAGCTCAACTTACTCAAAATCTATTTTAGCTTAAATTATAGCTAGTACCATTAAAATTATATTTGGAAAACAGTTTTTTTCACAGTAGGAAAATTGGTCCAAGATTACCGATTACTAAAACGTTAATATCTTGTATTTTTGTCAGCACAGAAGGCTGCAGTTTTGTCAGAAGAGGCAACCTTACACTGTTTTTGGGAGAACACTGTTGGGAGACAGATGAACGGGCCTTTACATGCAGATAGGCCTGTTGCTGAAAGTACGGTTTCCAGTGGTTTCACTGCACTGATTATCACAAAGGACATTTCAGCTGTCTGTCACATGACCTTAGCAAAGCAACAAGATACGGGCTTGGTCTTTTTATGCGACCATATGACAGCATTAGATTAAACAGCTTTTTTTTTTTG
The DNA here is from genome assembly GCA_033459285.1 of Clamator glandarius. Taxonomy (NCBI): domain Eukaryota; kingdom Metazoa; phylum Chordata; class Aves; order Cuculiformes; family Cuculidae; genus Clamator; species Clamator glandarius. Next base: position 1,163,076 of record JAUNZM010000072.1, on the reverse strand, counting down.
CAAAACTCATCTTATTAACCACCCTCAAGTTCATTCAGCATATCTGAAATGGTCTCATAATTTGCCTTCCTCCTTGCTGCAAGCAGTATAACTCTTCTAAGGTCTGGACTGATCATTCCAGAGCTCCTAGTTCTCATCTACCCTCTCGGTCACCGTGAAGTACTGCATTACTAACATTTCCCCAAGTGACAATTAAAGTAATTAGACTGCGATGAATCAACATGAACTTTAAAGAAAGACCAGATCCTGCCTCCCATGAAAACTAACCTGTGCCACCTAAGAAGCACAAACAGGACAAAGATCTTGCATGCACAAGGTCAGATGGGGATGCACCCCAGGTGTAGGTGGATGGCTGACAGGCAGGAGCCTGTCTGCAACAGGAAGAGAGAGAAGTTCGGTTATTCCACAACTACCTTTTAGTTTTCACATGGAAAGCAAATCCAAGGAAGAGAACTACTTGGCAGTGGTGTCAATTTCCATGTTCCTATACTCTTGGCAAAACTATTTTGATTAAAAAAACCCCAACAGTTCTTAGATTTTGTTATTGCATGAGAGTGCTAAAGGTAAGAGGAGTATCTTTACTTTCAAGTCTAATCACATTCAAAACTAGAAAGAGGCTTGGTGATGCAGACAGGCCACAGGCCATATCCTTCTGGACCTTAGTAATTTTGAGCTGATCTTTTGGCTTTTTGTTGCATCTGTGGTTTCCAACAAGCATGTAGTTTTCATATAGATCTCTCTGCCAGAGGAAGCCAGCCAGAAAGAGCATTATGCCATGCTAGTGCTCTCTGTGAGAGGTACCTACTGCTTCATACCAGGAGAGTAGATGCAGTGGTTGCCCGTGGCCAGGTGCTGGCCTTGGAGGGGGCTTCTGGGTGGATTCTGTGAGAAGGGACCTGGGGATCGGATCTGCCACTGGCTGAAGCTGAGTCTGTCAGTGATGGTGGTGATGCCTTTGGAAAACCTTCTTCAGAAAGGGTGAAAGTCACTGTGCAGCAGCTGTGAGAGAGGAGTGAGAAAATGTGAGAGAAACAGCCCTGAGGCCTCAAGGCCAGTGAGGAAGGAGGAGGAGGGGGAGGTGGTCCAGACACCAGAGCAGAGGTGGCCCATGGTGATGTAGGTTGTCCCCTGCAGCCAATGGAGGTCCATGGTGGAGCAGATACACACCCTGCAGCTTGTGGTGGATCCTGCACCACAGGAAGCAGTGGTGCTCTGAAGGCAGCCGGAGCAAGGGGAGAGGACCCCAGGGAGGAGCATGCTCCTGGCAGGACCTCTGACACCATGAGGGACCCACGTGGGATCAACCTATTCCTGGTGGACTGCACCCTTTGTGAAGGGCCCACGCTGGAGTAGTTCATGAAGAACTGTCACCCATGGGAGGTACCCCATACTGGAGCAGTGGAAGACCATGAGGGGGAAGAAGCAGCAGAAGTGAAGTGTTACAGACCGAACACAGCCTCCTCCAACATATGGGGAGCAGGGCGGAGGTGGAAGGGTCAAGAGTGAAGCTGAGCCTTGAAAGAGCAGGGAATAAAGGGAAAGTGATTTTAGTTGATTTTCCTTTCTCAATATCCTTCCCTACTTGTAATTGACAATGTATTGAATTAATCTTCCCCAAACTGAATCTGGTTTGTGCATGATGGTAATTGGTGAGCTGTCTCCCTGTCCTTATCCTGACCCAGAAGCTTTTCAATCACTTTTTCTCCTCCTGTCTTGCTGAGGAGGGGGGGTGAGAGGGCAGCAGTGTGTGCATCTGGTGGCTAGCCAAGGTCAACCCACCACAACAGATCATCAGGGTTCAGGATGAGTCTTCTGTCTCCCTAACACTGCTTGTAGTGTGAAGCAACATGGCAGACCCAGCTCCACATCAGTTCTATGTCATCTCAAGGTCTGGGCCCACAGGACCTAAACTTCCTGTCTGAAAGAGAAAGACCGAGATGGACATCTGCAAAGGCCTACAGCAGATCCAGTGCCAGACACTACACCTAGCAGACAAATCTTTGCTCTCCATATCTAATCAACTCTTCCCCCTCTGCCCTGTTTTTTCATTTATAGAGGAAAAATGGCAGGAGGCCAGCCGCACATAAGCATTCAGGTGTCGGACTCGGACACAAATGGCATCCCCAGCAGAAAGCAGTCCTCTCCAGACTTAGCTGGCAGGGGAGGAAGCATACTAACTTTCCACAACATCTGCTATCGCGTGAAGATAAAGACTGGATTCCTGTGTTGTCGAAAAACATCTGATAAAGAAGTTTTGAGAGATGTCAAGTATGTATGTAAACATCTCTTTAGAATACGTGAATGTATGTAGAGTACGTCTGTCCAGACAGCCAAGTCCACTCCTGTCACTGAGCCATTAAGCACAATATACAGAATTTAATCAAGATTTAGAAAAGTGATATAAGTATTATATTGTTGCTTTGCATTTTCTGTCAATTGTGCTTAAGCGTCCTGCTCATTAGAGCTGAGCCTGTACACCAAAGAGCTTGCACTGCTGGATGCCACTTCCCCTGGCCCCAGGAAGGGACAGCCTTCCTGGCCACTATCAGCACAGCAGCACACGAGACAGCCGTGGCTGTTTTACACTACTTGGCAAATCTCCCACTCTGCCATCATGTTTAACTGAGATATCGATAGCGTGTCCTCCATGCTTGCACCTCATTCCCTCATGTCTCCTTTGAGAATGTTGATTTTAGGGAGTTTAACTTTAAATGTTTAAGACAGTGGTATAAACCAGAGTTGGGTTATCTTTGAAGAGAAGTAACATTTTCCTCTTTTTTATTGTTTTTGGTTTGTTTTTTTTCACCACTGAACACTGTTGCAGTAAAGAAATCATGGCGTCATGGACTTTGTTCCATAATCTATGCATAATGTTTGTCCATTTACAGTTCAATAGTTAATCTGAGCAGCAAGTTCTCATATAACATGCCATTTCAAATCAGCCGTGACTTTCAGCTCCCTAACTCCAACTTCTATCTTAAATATTCACCCTTTGGTGTAGCTCCGTCTGTCCTGCTCTTTGCCCATGCAATTTCTTTTGCCACATGCAACTTCCACACACCTCCTAAACATGAGCTCTTAACAATCTTTCCCACTCTCCTCAAGAGCCGTACATTATGGTAACTCAATTGGCTTATACTGGTTGTTTGCAAAAATTTGAGAGGAAAGCCCATCTTGTGGCTTATTATACAAGACCAACATTTAACACTTTTAATGCTCTTGCCTACTAGAAAGTGCAACATATGCATTTATTTTGTTACATATTGTTTTTATGTTAAAATCATATGTAACGTAACATAATATATGTATAATCTGCATGCTTCTTAATCTGGAACCAGAAATCTTGACAATAAGAAACTGAAGGAAGAACAAATATGTGTCCGAAAGAATAAAACCAAGCCTCCGAGGTTGTATGTCATTAGACCCTAAGAACAGCAATACTGGGACAGACCCACAGCCAGGTACTCAGGTCACTTCTACCGGGATTGCTGATAACCAATACCAGGGTGCAGTTAAAGATAAATCTGGTGTCATTAACATGCAGACAGACATTTGTGTGTGATTCTACTGTACACCAAAGCTCACTGAATGCAGATTTTAAGAGCTACTTAGGGGAAATAGCAGCTACATCTTCATGTGCTCCAGCAGAAAGAAAAAAATAAAGGCGGCATTATTTCCATATGCTGTATTATTTACATAAGGTCTTTCCCCCAAATACTTAAAAAACATTTATATCTGGCTTTTGAGTTTCACATGGCCTAATACCAGACATAGAGAAACTATGAGCTGCATTTTCTGTAAGTACAGATAAATCCCTAGTATGTTCTGTCTATGGGGAGCTGCTAAAAGAATAATACCTGTAGACTGAATGTGGTTAAAGCAAGTTTGTACTTCACATCTAGAGATCCATGAGGAAAAAGCATGCTTACAGATTTTGTTACATTTTACTCGATGTGTTGTCTTCATTATATGAAGATTAGTTTTTCTTGAATTAGGAATAAAAATTAAGGTGGAATTTCATCATAAATATTGTTTGTGGTAAGACAACTTCATTAATTCTAAAATTAATTGAATGAAGAAGGTAGTTCTACAGATCTTTTACACTAGCCTACCAGATGAAACTGAGAGATAAAAATACCCTAAACTGAGAGAGGGTATATTTAGGTTAGATATAAGGAAGAATATTTTTTTTTCAAATGATGATGGTGAAACACTGGCACAGGTTGCCCAGAGAGGTAGTGGAGGCCCCATCCCTGGAAACATTCAAAGTCAAGTTAGATGGGGCTATGAGCAACCTGATCTAGTTAAAGATGCCCTTGCTTCTGAAGGGGGGTTGGACTAGATAACCTGTAAAGGCCCCTTCCAACCTAAACCATCCTATGATTCTATGATTCTTTCATTCTATCTATTTTGTCTTACAGTGGCATCATGAGACCAGGACTAAATGCAATTTTGGGGCCCACTGGTAGTGGTAAATCTTCGTAAGTGCCATCTTTGCTCTATACAGAAGTTACGCTAAGGAGAAAATGAACTTGTATGTATTTAGCAGTACTGGACAATTTTTTCAGGACAAGATTTTGTTTTCATTTGTTTCAGTTTCTGAGTAATATCTAAATTATAAAAAGGCAAGCAGCTTACATGACAAGGATGTAATTCAACTTTAGTCCACACTTCACTGGTATATTTACGTATTGTTCTAGGTTAAGCTCATGTTATTGAATGAATGGACATAAATGCACTATAAAATCATGCAGATCTAATTTCCTTAGGAAACCAGGACAAAAGAAACTTGGCCCTTGAATGTTGCTGGGAGGTTTCTAAGTAGCAGATGTTTAAATGGGATGCTTGTACGTAGCTGTTCCTTTAACTGAGCTTACTGCTCAGAGTGTTTACCTCCTGCATGCTCATCTGACAAAGTAACAAACTTTTTTCTTAGTCTACTGGACATTTTGGCTGCAAGGAAGGATCCCCATGGGCTTTCTGGTGACATTTTGATCAACGGAGCTCCTCAGCCTGCCAACTTTAAATGTACCTCTGGATATGTAGTACAGGTAATTTTTATCACTCTCTATGGATTTAGTTATCCCCTTCTAACTGCAGTTAGAAAAAGTTACTGCGGTTAGAATAAGTTGCTGCAGTATTGCAGGCACCTTGTCTTGATCCAAGAATTGAGGCTGGTGCAGTAGCACTCTCCACACGTCCACACTTGCTAGGAATGAGACTGCTTTCAGTTTGAGTCTCTGGACTTAATGCTCTACAATCAATGGTAGCAGATACTTTGAATCGTTTCCCTCCTTGTTCTCTATTTTGGGGAAACTGCCATAACCTATCAATATATATGGAGTGTTTTCCAAGTATAATGCTTTCTTGTAATATGCAGTATCTCCGCTTGCCCAGAGACAATGTAACTGACTCCCACTCTGAGAAAACCTTTGTCCTGCCAGGATGGGCTGGGGAGAAAGACATGTGAAGGGCAGAAGAAGGAAAACCACAACCTTCTTTCCACTTCTTTCCCCTCCTTAGTACTCATGCTCAGCAGTGTGCTTATGCTTTCAGTTTATCAAGATCTAAAGAGGTGCCTATGTGAAAAACTTCTTATAAAAGTACTGTTAGCATGTTATAGAAAGATAGTCTCTCAGAACACACATAACCCTCTGAACAGACGCCTTTCAGAAGAGATGAGCAGCTGATATCTGAAAAATCTACCCTCCTTTCTCCTTTGCTGAAACAAGCTTGGAAAGCCATCACATGGACCCAGTCTCTCTTTTCTTTTCTTTTCTTCTCCATGCTCTAACCTGTAGTGGGCTAAGGCTGCATTAACAAATGCACAGTGATAACAACCTGAGCCCTAGCTGCTACTTAGGTCCCTTTAGACCTTCAGTATCATACTCAGCACCTTCAAACAACCAAACAAGGTAAGAATACATACGGGATAGTTTTGAATACATTGGTATTTATGTATTTTTATATATTTCATATGGAGGATGTTCCTAAATTTTATTGCTTATGAATAAAGGCAAATACAATTAAATCAACTGTCTGCTATGATACAGGCATTGAAGATGCACCTTACCACATATTCTGGCAGCTGCTACAGTCCCTTTGCATACAGGAACAATAAACCAGGTGGATGCAGTTCTCAGAGGGAAAACTAGAAATTGCTAAGTGACCATCAAGTATCTACCTTTTTTATTTTTTAATGAAGGATGATGTGGTGATGGGAACCCTGACCGTAAGAGAAAATCTGAAATTCTCAGCAGCACTTCGTTTGCCAAAGTCAGTGAAGGAACAGGAAAAGAATGAACGAGTGAATCAGATCATCAGGGAACTGGGTTTGACAAAAGTGGCAGATTCCAAGGTAAGACATGTAAATACGGTGCTTAAATCATGAACAATTAGTAAGTATTTTATTTAATTAACCAAATGTCTCAGCATAGCAGATCAAAAAAAAGATCAAGTAAAATTAAATAGATTATTTCAGTAATACAATAATTAATGAAATTTCTGTATGGCGATCTGCACAGACTCTGTGCTGATACTGCCATATGCTATTACATTGCGGGGAAGAGGAAAGGTAGTTTGTGGTTGGAGAAAAAGAGAACATCTCAAGAAATACTAACGTTAAGAAGTAGCCTATGTGTGAGGTAACATCCACATCTGTACCTGAGAATAGGGTCAAAATTTCTTACAGCTCTTCCCAAATATTCCTACATTGGTAGGATGCTGTTCGCTCAAGTGCTTGTTATCAGTCCAAAAGAGACAAGTTTTCTGTTTTGCGGCAGGTTGGCACCCAGTTCACACGTGGAGTGTCTGGAGGAGAGCGGAAAAGGACCAATATTGGGATGGAGCTCATCACGGATCCTGCTATCTTGTTTCTGGATGAGCCAACTACGGGACTCGATGCCAGTACTGCTAACGCTGTCCTGCTGCTACTGAAAAGGTGATGGAAACAGCTCCCTGATTCCACCAGTCGACTCTGCTACGTTTCCATTGTATTTGACTTAAATTACAGTTAGAATGTGTTAATGGAGAAATTAGACATGTAATTGCTTACTAGTGAACCCAGGCCACAAAGGGGATACGAAAAAGCCTATATGAATCCTCTCACTCCAGAGCAACTACTCACAGCGGAGCGCAGAGTGGATTGCTCAGAGTGTGTGCACACCGGGACTGCAATTTGCCCATGTCAGCTGTGTAGTAAGTTATGGATATTTATTTTCATGTCTGTCTGGGCCCAGAAAGTTATAAAAATGTCTGTTGTATAGTCTGATAAGGTGATAGGTTTGGTTATGGACGGCAGCTAGCTGTTTTCTCATCACAAAGTCTCAGGCCTACACAAAAACACACACAACATACTCTATGCTTGCAAAGTTTGCATCAATTTGCACTGACTGCTAGCAAGACGACTCCAAAAGCCTCTCTCCAGAACTTTGTTTGCATCAAAATCTTCTCAGAACCTTTTTCTCCAGCAACGTTTCTAAAGAGAGGGAACTCTTTTCTCAGACAGGCACAATAAATATGACCTAAATATTTTTTTTTCCTTCCTCCTTCCCTCTCTGAGCACCAAGTTAATCAAACTTAAGCAAGGTTTAACCAAACTTGAAAATTCTCTTATCTAAATGCTGAAATGACTTGCAAAGTTAACACCTCTGTTGTCCTTTGCTTCACATTCAGAATGACTAAACAAGGAAAAACAATCATCTTTTCCATCCACCAGCCTCGGTACTCCATATTCCGACTGTTTGACAACCTGACACTGCTGGCTGCAGGGAGAGTACTATACCACGGGCCCGCTCAGCACGCCATCGAGCACTTCCAGTCCATTGGTGAGCACAATCACAGTTGGGAAAACTGCAGCAACATCTTTAGTTTGCGCTAACCTGAAAAACAATGCCAGTGGTACTTGATCAGAATTGGGCATAGTGTCAATTAGGAAGCCCAGGATTTTAATAGGCTGTGCGTTTCTCCTGGTGTTTTACCTCTTGACCCGTATGTGGGTTTGGATGGTAGGGTTGACCTCTATTTAACTGTTCCTGGGTGCATCTTAGTTAGACAAAGCCCAAGCTGGGTTTTAGAAGGGCACATTACTGGTTGTCACCTTGATTTCACTGTTAGAGCTGTCTGTCAGTGCTGTTCATCTCTTGGAAAGGCATGGACCTCTTGAAGCCTGCAGTGCTTGTTGTGCAGGCTGCTCAACAGACTCAATGGCATGTCTGTGTTCATGACAGTCGTGCACAGCCTTCTGCACATCACATAACCACTGCTTAGGTCTTGTAATGCTGTCACCATAGGTTATGAATGTGAGCCATACAACAACCCTGCTGACTTTTTCCTGGACATCATTAACGGAGATTCCACTGCAGTAGCAATGAACAAGACTGATGACATTAACACAGGTACGAAACACAGAGCTGAGCAAAGTGTATTTTGTCAGAAGGTGTCTAGCACAACACAGAAAAATCACTTATAGGTGTCAGATAACCAATAATGATGTCATACATGTGTACAGTTATTTTTATGTGTGAGCGTATTGTGTACTGTTGGTCCGTGTTGCTTTAAAGATGAAAAAAACTCCACAAACCACACTGTTACTAAATCCTTTTTTGTTTATATATGGAAAATAATTAGCATAACCTGAAATAAGTATCGAATTCAAATATGTGTCAACTATATAAAATCTTCCTATCTATGCAAGAATAGTTTACCTCTCATAAATAGGTATTTAGTAGTTTATTATTGCTTTCTGTTTGTTCATAAGCTGCCCTGTATATTTTCGTGTAACAGTCAAATTATCAAATATTGAAGGTAAAAGAATATTTCCCTATATTGAAGTCATAATGTTTGGGAATGTAAGAAACCATTTTTGTTCTCTCTCAACACAGAGAAAGAGTTTCTTTCATCTTTGAAGTAAATCAACTGAAGTCATGCAGAAACAGAGACAATAAACCAGGACAATTGTTTGGTTAGGGACTTAACTTGATGCAGTTACAAACTGTATTTTTTACACAATGTGTATTTTTTATATAATATGTATTGTCTACCTGTTATGAAATTCTGTTTCTTTCCTCTGAGTAGGGTGGGAAAAGGAAGTGGGCATACGAGGCCAGTGTTCTGATGCTTCCCTTAGGTTGGGGTGAGGCAGAAAGTATCTCCAAACTCACAAATTAAATCTCACTCATGCTCAGTAGGATTCTTTTTATTCTATCTGCTGCTACCCATTAATAGCACACTCTCTTTTCACATGAATGGAAAGAGAAATGAAATAATGAACAAGCTATGTGCCCAAACATAGTTTCACTATATCTTTACCAAAGAATCAACAGGCAATTTCCAAAAATGCCTTGACTGCATTCAGGGTCTGACTAATATTATAGCTGGCAACACATATTGTTAATTATCTTTGGAAAAGCACACACTGGACTCCAGTTGAGAAAAGAAGGAGCTCCAGCTGAAATATCTTTATAATAGACTCAGAAGTCTGATTAAAGTAGACACATGCAGGATTACCTGAAGTTTGGAAGGTCTAGGATTATCTCATTAGATCTGTGAAACCATTTACAGAATTTACATCTGTGAGACCATTTACAGACACTTATGGGGGAAAAAAATAACTTTTTGATTAAAAGTCAGATTGCTGCCAGTTTAAAACTTCATCAGCAGACAAAGGTTTACCTAGTCAGTCTACTGTAAAGCCGTTGTCTGTAGGACAGGTTTCACAGGCAAACACAGAGGTCTGGTATTGTTTATACTGACTCTTTTGAAATGAGACTGAGTGCAATGAATCACTGAAACTAAATATGCATATTATTTCTTCTGGCTCCTTAGTAACTCTCCTACCCCAACATAATGCTTCTGTCTTAACTCCTAAACAAGGCCATCTTTCCTTTTAATCTTTTCAGCAGAAAGCATTGAAGAACACACTGAATATGATAAAACTTTGGCTGAGAAGTTAGCAGAAAAATACTCCAACTCAGCCTACTACCAAGAAACAAAAGCAGTACTAGAGAATATTTCTTTGGGAAATAAAAAGAAATCAAGAGCAGTTTTTCGACAAATCACATATGCCAACTCTTTCCTTCATCAGCTGAAGTGGGTATCCAAGCGCACATTTAAAAATATGGTAGGAAATCCTCAAGCTTCCATAGCCCAGGTAATGCTGTTTGTATCTATCCTTTTGTGGTATATGCTGAATTTATTCCACTCCTGTATTACATAAGGCATTGGGATGGTTTTGCCTTTTGATATTTTGACTGCAGTAACCATCAGAAAAAATAGTGTTCGAGGTCTGGAAATGTGATTCATTAGAAGCTGTCCTGAACTTTCCCCAACGAGCAGCACAAAGTACTGTTCAGTAATTAGGTTTGGACTACTGACAAACTTTGGAAGGCAAGATATTTCCCTGAAGTGTATTCTGCTGCTCCTGGACAGGAGGAAATTGTCTCCCAAGTAGTCTCAGACATTTGCTCAAAACATTTTTCAGGCTCAGCTCTCATTGTCCAGTCTTGTTCCTGTGGGGTCTGGCCTCAAATCTTTTCCTCACCTCAGGAAAGTTATCAAACTACACTTGCACACTTAATCAAACTGCAGCACACAATGAAGCGCTGCCAGTAGGCTTAAGTGTAAAAATATTTTCACAGTTTTACAATGTGTCATTTGGTCATTCCATTGTTCATAATGACAATAGTGTCTTCTGGAGAAGATGTGATGAAGATGACAACAGGGTCTAACACCTGCCACAGGAGACAAGCATGTTCTACATGACTGGCTCTGATAGGGCTGCTTTTTCAGAAGAATCAACACCAAAAGAATGCCTGGTTGACCTCTGCAGAATGACTAATCCTCAGGAATTCCCTAATTCACAAGCCAAACTCCACAGTATCAGCACCAGCAAAACTCTCACTGCAATTCTCAGCCATTCTAGAGAAGCCAATAGAAAATCTGATCTTGAGCCAGGGGTATAGATTATCTTCATCATGGTTTGCATAATGATGAATAAATGGCCAGTGTGGAAGGAGAAATGAGTCCAGAATTGCTGAGGTTAAAGGGCTTTTAGCATGTGTGTGTGTCTGTATGTTGATACTATGGAGATCCTTAATAATTGCTTTGTAAAAGATTGACCTTGTGACAAGCATTAGACTCTCAAGGATCTTGTAATACCCCAAGGTTAATGGTCCTGACTTGTTTCTCACAATCTTTTCTATCTCCCCACCCTCATTAGGGATGGATTTTACAAACATTCTTTGAGCTGTGCATGGTTCATTAAACCTTTTTTCATTAATCTGCTCCAAATTGGTCTTGATATGATCCTTGCTTTCCACTGCAGTTGGCTTAGGAGATGAATTATCCTTGACATTTGCTCCTTTTAGCAGGATCTTAGCATTACAGTACTGTAGATGCAGGGGCTTGTGGTATTATAATTCAAGCTTTGCTCACACTCAAAAATGCCTGATACTATCAATTTTGCTGAGATTCCTGTCATTTCCATTTAACTTGATCACAACACCCAACAATGGCTGAAACAGTGTGGGATACCGGGGTTATTCCCTCTTTCTAATCTGCTTTACCAAGCCCCTGCTGTCATCTTCCTCCCATCACTGGTTCCAACACCCTCAAAGCACTCTCAAAGCAGTTCCTCAGGTAGATCTGGCACAGCAGAAAGCTGGGGAAAAGCTGTGGTATGTGTTGGTCAGCACCACCACGGAAGAGTGAGCAGCAGCTGAACTTCCTGGGCTGTCCCTCCTTTCTTGAGGGCAGGTGGTACTGGGGAGCTGCTGCATCTCACAGACAGCTCCCGAAGGATACTGTGGTGCAAGACTGTATGTTCCATGTGCTACATGTTGCTAACTGCCCCATTGACTTCCTTCCCAGCTCAGGTAGCTTTTCCCCTTGTTATTCCTTCTGAAAATGCTTCCTGTCAATCTACGCTCATCCACTACATAATTCAAAAAAAAAAACTATAGAAGCTTTGAAAGCAATGAGAATAATACTTTCTCTCCTCATTTTTTACACTTAGATATGTGTTACGGCTTTCCTCGGACTGATTGTAGGTGCCATCTTCTTTGGACTTAAAGAGGACTTTTCTGGAATACAGAACAGGTTAGTCAGCTTAGGTACTGGGTATCTCAAAATTTGATAAAGGTACATTGTGGCGATAAGATAATAAACAGTTCAGAGGCTGAGAAGGAACTTGCAAGCTCTTAAGGAAATATATCTACCACTTTAAAGCAAATGCTTCCCTTCACATCACTAGATAAGCGTACATTAGTGATTTCAAGGTTCTTCTGCCTCTAGGAAGGTCCCCGCAGAACTGAATGGGGGATGCAGTTCTGCCTTGCCATGCTGTAATGCGGACAAGCAGTCCAAATGATGTGAGTAGTGCTGCTTCTGTAGGATTATGTTTTTCATTCAGGTTAAAACTGAACAGCAGACATCATATTAAAAAGGTTTAATTGGGTGTGCAGCATTTTAACATATTTTCTGCAGATATTCCTCCAAGATAAAAAGACTAAAGATTAAAATATACAGACTTGGCTACATAAACCTGAGTACCTAAAGCTCTGATCTTGCAAATGCTTCTATATACACACTTGAGTTTACCAGCAGTAAGCCAGAAGGTGCATATAAACCCAGATTTTAAAGTTATTCTGGTCTATGTATCATTTTGAACAGCTGTATGTACATGGCCTGACAAACAGGTCTGCAACTAAGAAAGCTCTGGCTTCTTTAAACTCTTCATAGCATTTACTTTAAATTGGATAGGAAATTATAAAAGAAAAGCCTTAATTTTAGCAGAAATGGAGAAAAGTTTATCACATTGCTTATTCAGTTCCTCACATTTTGTGTCAGACAAGTACCTTACAGATAGAGAACTATCAGGATAATTACACTAAAAAAGAATAAGGAAAATCAGTTCATTTTCTATCCTCTGACTGCATCAAAGAACACGAACTATGCTTGCATGTGAGTAATACATACTGCCTGTACGACAACTGCTCTAGGCCTTTTACAGACTCAGACTTGTAGCCAAGCCTTTTCCTGTGGAATTGGGGATGGGAGGTTACCTACTGTCAAGCTCCAGGCACTACTGTTGGGTTTGTGGATGGTGTAGTAGAAACACTATACTTACACTACATGTTTAGTAACAGGTTGCTGGTTTGCTTTTTGCAGAGTGGGTGCAATGTTCTTCCTGACCACCAACCAGTGTTTCAGCAGCATCTCAGCTATTGAACTCTTTGTTGTAGAAAAAAAGATATTTACGTAAGTAAAACTCACAAACATTTTAACAGGGACCGCTGTTAGAGAGTTAGTTTGTTTGCTCATCTTTCTGCTATAGCTAAATGTCAGCTAAGTACACCCAGTGCAGAGCTTTCTAATTATTTCACTGTTAAGGCTCATTGCAAACGTATTCTCTTAGGCTGTTAGTGAGTTGTCTGCAAATCTGCCAAACGGCACCTATGTTTCCACATGGCTCAGAGTCTAAAATTATTAGCATATGTAGGAAAAAAAAATCATCCTCCTGAATGCTCAATTTAAGTATTAATAAATAAGTTTGTGACTTGCAAGTGAGGATAGTAAATACTGCCTAAGTAAGTGGATTCTTTAAAGCTACTCAGATTACACTGTACAGAAAAGGACAATTATTTAAGCTTTACCGTCTCTCTCTGTTTTGATGACATGACACATACATTCACTAAAAATTATATGTGCAAGTATCCATCGTCATTTGCACAAGTAAATGCAAACATTACTGTACTGTATGGCTTAATGGGCTTTTGCATTACAGCCTAACCTGAAAAAATTCCTTTTTTCCTATTTGAGCCAGGACTCATTTTGAGCTAAGATTCATTTTGAGCTACAATTCATTCCCATTTGAGCTAGGTCTCTAGGTAAAAATAATCTTACTGGTTTTTAGTGATTATATTTGTGAATACTGTATATATGTATCTCTGTGCTCCAGGCATGAATATATCAGTGGATACTACAGAACATCTGCATATTTCATGTCAAAGCTAATGGCTGATTTAATACCTATGAGGACCTTACCAAGCATCATCTTCACCTGTATAATTTACTTCATGTTAGGCAAGTATAGTCTCTTCATCTCCATTATAACCCCCTCAATAAATCAACAAGGCATGCACATTTATATATGCTAAAGCACTACATTGGCATGTCACTGATTACTGCACTTGCTTTTAGCATACCATGCTGTACAGGAAAAATAGAGTTTCAAAGGTGTAAGCATTTATGTAAGAATCTGACATGTCTCCCCTCTACTGTTGCTAGAAGGAAACATGTCATAACCATTACTATATAGGTTTGATTTATTCATTTTCATCTGTGGCTATCTTGGCTTCAATTACATTTATAAGACACTCTTCCCATCCATGCAAGAACACCTATCAAAGGAAAAGGTTTGTTTTAAGAACTTAATATTGTGTGAATTAATATCAGCTCTTTGGTGAAATGTCTTCTGGTTAGTCAGCAAACTTTGAAAATTGCTGGCACCAACTTCTACAATAATAGAACACCTTCAAGCATCATCCTTAAAATGTGTCCCAAGCAGACCATTTTCCTAGGGGTAAGCTTTCAGAGCACAACATTCTTTTCATGTGTCCCAAAACCTTGAAGCCACATATAAAAAATTAAAATAGTCACAGTTACCTTTGGTCTGAGTTTTTTCCCTTATGATACAGGAAGCAAGGTTGCACCAGCAAGAGGCTCCCAGGGTCTGGAACTGGGATAAGATAGATCATGCTACCAAATCCATAGCCACCCACAGGCTATGAGGTCCACTAGGACAACTCTGTACTGGAAACAAGTGAAATGCTGCACAACTGCTGCTCAAGGAGGTGCACTACAAATTTGATAGACAACTTGAAGCCACAGCGAAGCCTTCACTTCGGACTGTGTGGAGTACAGCACTGTAACTTCTATCCATTTTTCTGTAAACTATTTCCAGGATTACTGCAGTTACAGTCATACTCCTTATTGATCCTGCCTTCTGTTGGCAAGGCATACGCATATGGGCTGTCACAAGCCTCACTGCAGTCTTGGGTCTCAGTGACGCAGCCTGTGCTGTCAGACAAAATGTATTCTGTAGGCAGGATGCACTATGTTCAGACTGTGGTAGAGCTTTTGGCAGGATCATACTGAAATCCTTCTTGCTCTGATCTTTAAGGTCTGAAACCAACAGCAGAAGCCTTCTTTACAATGATGTTTACCCTTATGATGGTGTCCTACACAGCCACTTCTATGGCATTAGCCATCGCAGCAGGACAGAGTGTGGTGGCTGTAGCAAACCTGCTCATGACTATCGCATTTGTTTTTATGATTGTGAGTAGTATTATTCACTTTTCTGGACTGAATCCTTAAATCCTAGAAATGCTGAAATCATGAAATCCTAGCAGCAGAGAGTTTAACTGAATTCTGGAAAAATGAGAGGTCAAAAATGAGGTTAAGCATGTCAAATATCCTCATTTGAATATTTGAATATTCTGATACAGTGGAGTCAAATGTTCTGAATTGTCCTTTTAAATAACAAGAACCTACAGGTCTGAGGGGCCGGGTAAGAGGGAGAGTGGTTCTGCTACCCTTTCTTGGTGACTCTGGCAGCCAACATATTGCCTGGAAAGCAGAAAAGTGGCCTAGAGCTACATTTTGTTCACTCTCCTTAAACTTTGCCAAAGACAGTTTTGACTAGCTGAGGATTTGACCCACAGACTCCGACTCTCTAAGACCACTACCATAGTTGCCCTCCTTGGCTGGAGAGTCAACCATTTGACATGTTAGAACCAGACTACACACAAACAGCTGTGCTTAGAATCAGGCACCATAAACAATAAGACAATGCTGAACCAACTGCCGAAAACTAGGTTGCTTCAGACTCAAGGCACACCATCAAATCTAAGTGCACACCTTCCACAGCTCTACACGCTTCAGGAACAGCAGACAGTTCAAGTGAACTGATGTGGGACCTGCATGCAGGAAATGCCCAGGTCTAACGCATGAGTGGAAGCATCCATCACTACTCATTTTAGGAGAACAACCACACAGGGTTATGGCTCAAAGCTGGGTAACAGATATGATTCCTTCTCCCTCCCATTCTTCCACTGGTAGAGTTTCTTCCTCTAGAAATGCCCTCCCCCTTGTTTTTAATCTGGAGAAGCTGAGTCAAGAACTAGAGAACCCATAGTAACAAAACTTAAACTGTAATTTGGTTTTCTTCTTGTTGTTGGGGTTTTTTTATTCTTTGCCTCTAGATTTTCTCTGGGTTGCTGGTCAATCTCACAAGCGTTATGTCCTGGCTTTCCTGGCTCAAATACTTTAGCATCCCTCGATACGGAATGACAGTAAGTGCTGTATTTTTCTGTGTAAAAACTTAGAAAAGATTTGCTACAAAGGAATATCTTTACCCATGATAAAAAAACTCCAGACTGTATGGGTTAATGAGCAAAAGGTACGCTAATTAAATACAGCAACCTCAGAACACAGTGCAGTATCTTGAAACAAGAAAGGCTTCTCATCAACCAGCATCCACTGCTGTTTAGAAAAGCTAACTTCTGTTAACTCAGAAAGACCTCAAACGAGACAGACACTAAACAACTATACCTACTGGAATACAACTGGATAAAAATGATTCAAAGACAAAAAAAATTATTCTTCTTTTTGCCATTAATCAAACAAAAATTTGTCAAGATAGAACTTCCCTTCTATTTTTTTTCTATAATATAAGCCAGGGTGATGTTTCTCAGAGAAATCTGGGCTTTAAAGTACCTGTACAAAAATAGCGTAGGGATGGTGTTAAAGCGTGATGATGCACATGCATTACAGGGTACAGACTGCATACACTCCTCTTTCAAAAGAAAAAGCAGCATGCTGCTCAGTTAAAGAAATGGGGATTTGGCCTACAAAATAAATAGTGATGCCATCATGTTTTTAGAATAAATTGGAATTTAATTATATCTCAACTTGTTTTTATATCATTCCTTTACCTACTAATTTCTGCTGTCATTGTTTTTTTTATTTTAAAAGGCACTAGAAATCAATGAATTGAGTGGTCTGAACTTTTGCAACAGCGTTAACAACACAGATTTAATCACCAGAGAGAACTGTCGACAGATAAGCCAGGGGTAAATATTTTGGTACATTGAAATTAATCCTATCACCAGTAACTTAAAAAGTTCTTTAGTGTTAGTCTGTGAGCTACTCACTGGTCACCACCAGAATCTGTGAGGTGTTCTATGGAAAATTAAGTTTCAGCTGGGTTTTTGCATTCTGTCTGCAGAGAACATTCCGTTTATCATCTTTTCCAATACCTGAAGAGGCTACAAGAAAGCTGGGGAGGGACAGTGTACAATGCTTGTAGTGATAGGACTAAGGGCGATGGGTATCAACTCGAGAGGGGCAAATTTAGACTAGACATGAGGAATTTCTTCACTAGGAGAGTGGTGAGGCACCAGTACAGGTTGCCCAGGGAAGCTGTGGCTTCCCCATCCCTGGAGGTGTTCAAGGCCAGGTTGGATGGGACCTTGGGCAGCCTGATCTAGTGGAAAGTGTCCCTGCCCATGGCAGGGGGGTTGGAAGGAGATGATTTTTAAGGTCCCTTCCAACTCAAACTCTTCTATGATTCTATGATATTTAGAAATACATGGCATTATGCTTCTCACCTTTCTTTAAACTGCATTGAAACAAATGCACACATGCTACAAACATACAGCCTTGTAAAATCAGTTTCATTGTCCTACAGGAAACCAATTGTCACTCCAGGGAAAACAAATTGACAAACAAAAAATATTAATACAATAGTAATGTATAGCTGGTGTCTGCCTGGACTACTATAGATGTGAAATCACACCCCAGCTTCTGGGGAATCTTCCTGCATAGTCAAAACTGACTAAGCTTATAAATGTGTTTGTATTTATTCATAGGATTTGCACTGGAGATGAGTATCTGAAAAGTCAAGGCATTGATGTGAGTAGCTGGGGCCTGTGGCAGAACCACCTGGCTCTTGCATGCATGACAGTAATATTCCTTACTATCGCATACCTGAAACTGCACTTCATGAAGAAGTTCTCTTAAAACCAGAATGAAAAAAGCAATTCCCATTGTTCGGAAGTCTGATAAACTGACTGCACAGCTGATTATTGTTCGAGACCTGCCTTGTACTTGTAAACACTGTGAATGCCAAATCAACAATGTGAATGCCATCCTTCTATATTAAATACTTAGTATTAATGTACTCTGCTGCAATGTCTAGCACACCTCAGTTCTCTTTGCCATAAAATGTACACAACTATTCATTTCTCCAAGAGACTATTCAGTTTTTATATACTAGCTATGAATTTGTTAAACAATGAAACTAATATTGAGTGGCTTAACCTTAAAAAAAAAAAAAAAAATATAAATGGTTCCATACTTCAATTAAGCTGCACTAAAATGAACAGAGTCATTCCATGCAGACATGCACTGAGATGTCAGCTATCAAGCTTACTGCGATAAAACCTCTGTATATGAGTTTCCATATACCAGTATCAGTATATCAGTATCACAGAATCACCAGGTTGGAAGAGACCCACCAGATCATTGAGTCCAAGTATATACCTAATACATTTATATATGGATAATTTTTGTCGTTTCTCCCATCCCATAATTCTGTGGAAAGGATTTGGTTTAGGCTCAAACAACACATCATTTTGGACAGCCTCACTGGGACAGATATATTGTTGAGCTTCTGCTTATTTGCTTTGTCTTCAAAGTGCCTTTTCTGTTTGCAGTTTGGGAGAAGAGTCACAATCCTTGTTCTGTGACATGTGACCCTACCCATCTTTCTCTCTGCTTTGTTTGTAGGATTTAGCCAATTTCCATTCTTATGTGCTTCATAGATGTCATTATAGCTTGTAAATAATATAAAATAATTTTTAATAAAGTGATCACAAGTATTTCTGCAAAGGAAAAAAACTCAGAGAAAAGGCAGTATTTCCTTTCTTAGATGAATATTTATAACATTATTTTAGCAATTAAATCATCAATAGGATCAAATTTTATTTAGATACTTGCCAGGAGAAGAATTAATCCTCGAGAAATATAACCTACTCCTTTACTCAGATTTTGCAGAAGCATTTAAAGTCAATGGCAATATATTTCATAAAAACTACTTAAATATAGAAAAGGTCATGCTTTATACTATTCATATTTGCAAGCATGCTTGCGAGTTATTAGTTGTTCATAGCACAATTTGTCACACAAAGGAGGGAGAAAGGATAGATGCAGAGGTTGAATGCCAGTTCTGTTTTTTCTTTTGCATTCAGGATATCCAGGCATGGGAGGACAATCATCTTTTCCATTCATCCATCTCACTATTACATATCCAGGGTGGTGAACAGCAGGCTGGGTGTACCATGGCTTTGCGCACAGGGCTTTACAGTACTTAAGACAGATTGCAGAGCTTTCAAGAAAAGGGACTTCTGGTCACACCAACAGGCACTGACTAAATCAGACTTAAATCTATCACCTTGCACGGTGGTGACTGTGTTTTTAAGGAAAAAAAATATTAATTTTTCATTTGAACCCATTAGTAGACAAGAAATCATTACTTAAGTGAGTTGTAGCTCCTTCTTATGGTAATGTCTGAGCGGTTCCACTGCTATGTGAATTTCTATCCCCAAGGCAGGAGCTTTCCATACAGCTTAGGAAGAGTTGTTGCTTTCATTGAAATGCAACAGCACTCTGGATTTAAATGACAACACTAAAGGCTTCGCCCTTTGCTATTTCTGGTAGTGCCAAGCTTTTTTTGTTTATTCGTTGCTATCAGCAGTACCTGTGTTACCACTGTTTTAAGACATTTTTCATCGTATTAGTCTTAGCACCTTCTATTCCCTTTTATCAAGTCTCACATTAGTCATTTTTGACTTCCAGCAGTGTTTCAGTTTCTTGCAGGTTACAAATGGAAGCAAACTGATTTTCTTCTGAGCATAACTAATTAACTGAGCTACCGTGGTGTTGAAAAATTCCTGTCTTGGTCCTTTCAGTGTAACAAGATGTCTTGTTTATCACAAAAGATCATTTCCCAAGTTGAGGATAAGCCATAGTAACACTATATTTGCAGATGGTAATCTAATCCAAATAGAATTATAATAAGACTTTGTCAAAAATTTCTATGGCTGGCGTACTTTTAATGCAAAATTAGAAGATACCTCTAAAAAAAATCTGTGTGAAATTTATACAGACAGCTATAAACAGAGTCACAGGAGGCAGGTATCACACATAAAGAGGTGAGACCTATTACATAATTCTTTTTGAATGTTTCTCCTTTATGTTTGCAAGCATTTAAATTCTTCCACTGTGTCAGCTTCAGCTATTTTTCTCATGAAAAGAAGAAAAAAAATTACATTTGAAATTTGAATTTTTTTTACTTTTATTTGCATTCTCTTCAAAATCCCAAAACTTGTAGGAAAATTTGAGAAAAAATTCTTCACTTGCCATTCCAGTGTGCCACTGACATACTGCACAATATTTGAAGATATTAAAACTCAATGACTAATTAAAGAATTGGGTTGGTCACTATTAAAAGAATTAAACTGAAGTAGATATTAAAACTTCTGTTTCACAGTTTGCATTCGTGATTGTGGTACTTGTGGATACAATTAAGGCTTGACTGATGGCCTGAGAGCTACTAAGACTGTAACATAATTCTGCTTTTTAACTTCCCAAAGAGCTTAGGGGAACTTCGTTACATCCTAAATGTGAGTCGTGTTAAACTTGAAAGTTGAATCACACAGTTTGTCAGCCTCACCTCTGTGCCTGGGAAGATCATGACACAGATCCTCCTAGAAGCTGTGCTGGTGGACAAGGAGGTGATTTGAGACAGTCAGCATGGCTTCACCAAGGCCGAGTCCTGCCTGACCAACCTGTGGCCTTCTATGTTAGACTGACTGCATTGGTGGACAAGGGAAGAGCTATGTATGTAATCTATCCGGCTTTCTGTAAGATCTTTGATACAAATCTCCACAACATCCTTCAGTGGAGAGAGATGGATTTGATGGGTGGACTGTTCAGTGGGCAGGGAACTGGTTGGATGGTTGCATCCAGAGGGCAGTGGTCAACAGCTTAATATTCCAATAGAGATTGGTGACAAGTGGTCAAGGATGACCATCCTCAAGGATGTCCGTACTGGGACAAATATTGTTTAATATCATAGAATAACCAGGTTGGAAAAGACCCATCGGATCATTGAGTCCAAACATTCCTATCAAACACTAAACCATACCCCTAAGCACCTTGTCCACCCGTCCCTTAAACACCTCCAGGGAAGGTGAATCAACCATCTCCCTGGGCAGCCTGTTCCACAGCCCAATGACCCTTTCCATAAAAAATTTTTTCCTAGTGTCCAGCCTGAACCTCCCCTGATGGAGCTTGAGGCCATTGCCTCTCATCCTGTCCTGTCACTTGGGAGAAGAGGCCAGCATCCTCCTCGCCACAACCTCCTTTCAGGTAGCTGTAGAGAGCAATGAGGTCTCCTCTCAGCCTCCTCTTCCCCAGGCTAAACAACCCCAGCTCTCTCAGCCACTCCTCATAAGGCCTTTTCTCCAGCCCCTTCATCAGCTTCGTTGCTCTTCTCTGAACTCGCTCCAGAGCCTCAATATGCTTCTTGTGGTGAGGGGCTGAGAAATGAACACAGTATTCAAGGTGCAGTCTACACCAGTGCCGAGTACAGAGGGAGAAGAACCTCCCTGGACCTGCTGGTCACGCCGTTTCTGATACAGGCCAAGATGCCATTGGACTTCTTGGCCACCTGGGCACACTGCTGGCTCATGTTCAGTCGCTGTCAACCAACACCCCCAGGTCCTTCTCCTCCTGGCAGCTTTCTAGACAGACGTTTCCTAGTCTGTAGCACTGCATAGGGTTGTTGTGCCCCAAGTGCAGGACCTGGCATTTGGCCTTGTTAAACCTCATGCCATTGGACTCTTCCCAGTGGTCCAGGCTGTTCAGATCCCTTTGCAGAGCCTCCTTACCCTCCAGCAGATCAACACTTCCACCCAGCTTAGTATGGTCTGCAAACTTGCTAAGGGTGCACTCGATGCCTTCATCCAGGTCATTGATAAAGACATTTTCCAGGGCTGGACCCAGCACTGAGCCCTAGGAACCCCACTTTGTAACTGGTCTCCAGCAGGATTTAACTCCATTTACCACCACTCTCTGGGCCCGGCCATCCAACCAGTTTTCCACCCAGGAGAGTGTGCGCCTGTCCAGGCCAGAGGCTAATTGATTACCTATATAGGTACTAAAAACATACACCTTTATGAACAGGGAAAGCAGGGGAAAAAGTGATTAGCAGGAAAAGGGAAATGAGTCCAGAATCCCCAAGATTAAAGGGCTTTCAGTATGTGTGTGTGTCTGTATGTTGATACTATGGAGATCCTTAATAATTGCTTTGTAAAAGATTGACCTTGTGACAAGCATTAGACTCTCAAGGATCTTGTAATACCCCAAGGTTAATGGTCCTGACTTGTTTCTCACAATCTTTTCTATCTCCCCACCCTCATTAGGGATGGATTTTACAAACATTCTTTGAGCGGTACATGGTTCATTAAACCTTTTTTCATTAATCTGCTCCAAATTGGTCTTGATATGATCCTTGCTTTCCATTGCAGTTGGCTTAGGAGATGAATTATCCTTGACATTTGCTCCTTTTAGCAGGATCTTAGTGATACGGTACCATAGATCGAGTGGTTTATAGTGTTAAAACTCATACTTTGATTGGGCTTAAAAATGACAGAACTGCCTGACACCATTGTTTTCCTGAGACTTTTTTTCATTTTAACTTAGTCTTAAACAATTGTGACGTACAAAATTTAATAATTCTGATTGTATCACTAACTCCATTGAAAAAATGGGTGTTTGTATATGAAAACCCTTGTTTCAGTTTGCTTACATTGAACAGGAAATGATTTAATCTGGCCTCTAGGAAACTTTAAAACATAAACATAAGTATGTCTTATGTGTAATTATTCCACTTGGTTGAATATTTCTTCTTTTAAATCCTCTGTCTGAACTACTTTAAAATCATTAAAAATAAATCACCTTAATGTTGTTACTTTCTAAAGATGTACTGCAGTTAGTTTGAATTTATTAGTTTGAGAGAGCTGGGGTTGTTTAGCCTGGAGAAGTGGAGGATGAAGGGAGACCTCATTGCTCTCTGCAGCTCCCAGAAAGGAGGTTGTGGAGAGGAGGGAGCTGGCCTCTTCTCCCAAGTGACAGGACGAGAGGAAATGGCCTCAAGCTCCACCAGGGGAGGTTCAGGTCGGACATTAGGAAAAAATTTTTTATAGAAAGGGTCACTGGACAGTGGAACAGGCTGCCCAGGGAGGTGGTTGAGTCACCTTCCCCGGAGGTGTTTAAGGGACAGGTGGACAAGGTGCTGAGGGGCATGTTTGATAGGAATGGTTGGACTAGATGAACCTATGGGTCTTTTCTCACCTGGTTATTCTATGATTCTATGAAGGAAGCTTTCTGACAGCTATAATCTTACAAGCTCCTGTTTTTAAATTGTATTGCTTTCAGTACAGAAAGTAAGGCTTTTATATTTCCAGTGCTAGTAACTGAAAGTAATTCCTTGGTAATTAATGCACCATTTGCTGTAATTAATAGCACAGCATTGCTAAAGAGCACAGAGGTTATGTTTTTACTAACTCTTGTTCCTCCTTAGGAAAAACACCTCCCTCTAGTGGGAAAATGTCCCTCTAGTGGGAAGCGTTTTCCTCCCTAAATACCAGGCTGAAGTCTCATTTCTGACTTGCTCAGTATAAGCATTCTTTTCTTTCATTGCCTAAATTCCAACTTTTCCATTTGTTTGATCAGCTGTTACAATCTCCCAGCTATAAATTCTGTTAGTAGCAAACAGCTAACGTTATTGCTACATAACAGGCTAGAATAGATATTAAACTTGCCAGATACAGTCAACACTTCCAAGGTGCTGCCCCAGTGCTCTTGGGAAGCAATTTCCTCCTCTTTGACTTATTTTACAACAAGTAATAAACCAAAGTCCAGTTTTCAAAGTAATAATTATGGGATAGACATTTAATTCCAATTAGGTTGGGTTTTTTTTAATTTTAAGCTGCATGAATTTGAAGTACTGTTTGACAAACGTGCATTTATTAATAAAGATGGGTCCAATATACTAAGACTTCTATAAGAGCTCTTGCGTCTATCACAGGCCTTACAGACTAAAGAATAGGTGCAATTACAATACCTACTAAAAAGACTACAAGGGATTGATTTGATTCACAGCTCTCAACAGAATCCATAGGGATCTAGTCTTGCCACTCACCCATCTGAGCAGAGAATTATTGCCAGGAAATCAGCAAAATTGCAACGTTCATGTCCAACACTGGTCAGTCAAAAAGATTCTTCTCCATGGCAACACCTGACTGCATGCCTTGCAAATGACTCTGCAAAAGCTGCATGAACTGAACTACAAAACTCTACCTCACCCAGCTCACTCACCCAACCTCTCTCCCACCCATTATCCCATGTTCAAGCATCTAGAAAACTTCCTGCAAGGGAAAGTTTACAACATTCGAACCACCTTTGAAGAATTCATCAGTTCCAGGACTCCAGAATTCTGTGCTACTAGAATAAATAGACTTGGGTTTTGTTGGCAAAAATGCATAGATTCTAACCATTGTTATTTAAACTAAGAAATATTATTCTGAGCTGAGATGTACCGCTTTAAAGTTAAGATGGTTGAAAACAGCAATTATTTTTGCATCAACCTAATATTTAGCATGCTTTAGTAAATAATACTTCATCATTTATTTGCTAGCGACTGAGAACCAATTTTTCTTTCAGCCATCCACAGCATCTTTTGCGTAAAAGGAGCACGTCATCTGAGTTACTATTAAAAAACCTTTTTAGCAAAACAGAAGACAATTGTGCTTCTGAATTAATTTGTGTGCAGCAAGAGAACTGTTTGCAAGCATCAGAATCTCAGCAATTCAGCTTTGAAAAGAGACTGGCATGATTTACTTAAGCACCTCTGAAATGTCAGGCTCTGCTTGCCCTCTCCAAAGCAGTGATGTTTATGTATCTTCCCACCATCGATTACCTGTGTTCCTTCGGGGGCTTGTGGCTGCCATTGGGACCCCAGCAGAGCCAGAAATGCTGTATCAGAAGGGGCCAGGGACACAAACAGCATAAGCCTTTTCCTGAAGGAGGACTTATGGAAAGGGCTCTGTAGAAGGCCTCCTCTGCTGCCAATTGCCATCTTCTTCACTTACACTGCATGTTCTATATAAGCAGGGAACCAAACAAAACTTTATTGGTACCTAAACATACAAGTAAAAATTCCTTGCAGATGTTTTATCATAATATTAACATTTTCCCCCTTTTCTCAATTCTTTTTTAAGACTTTCATAACACGCTGACTAAAGGCTTACCATACTTAAACTAAATAAACTCAGTAAGTATGTACATAGTTAAAGATCGAGATGGGTTTATATCAAGCATTCGATTTTCATTAATATGGTACGCTTCTGATCTGGTGAGACAGCTGCTTTCTCTCTGCTGCCCAGATAGAACTATTGGGGTTTATATGGGAGCCTGGGATTTCCAAGGACCATGAATCCCTCCAGATGCCATAGGATTCCCAGAAACAAAGGGAAAAAATAAAAGGAAATAGAAAAAAGAATAGAGAAGTCAACTTACACAGCAACTGTGACATAATAAAGGGACAGAGTTATCAGGTCAGAGCTGCTACCTGGAATATTATTGTGCATTTCCATGAATGCAGATGTGAAATAAAGTGTTAAAAAAAGTAGTTACTGGTCAATGGAGCAGTAGGATCAACCCACTCCCCTCTGCTCATTTACACTCTGTACTCCCTTTTTACATTATTACTGAGAATAGGGTATCAAACAGAGGGAACACATACAAACAAAATGTAGCATTCTTAATAAACAAACGAACTATGGCACAATATTTGCTCTACAGATTATATAAAACATTTATTAGGAAGTAAAGTGCTCAGTTTTACAGATCAATACATTCTTGATCATTGTAGAAGACTTATATAATTAACAGCTTCCTGATAAGACTAAACACTGTACTTTGCATTACTGTGCAAAACACCCTTACCTTTGTAATAAGTGGCAAACGATATTATAGTCTAAAGTTGAAAAACAAAATAACAAAAACGTTCATAACATCAGTCAAGTGGCTAAGCCCACTGTTGACACACAGGGTACTCCATGAAACCTTAATGCACTTCAAGATGAAGTTTGTTATTAAGTAACGACACGTTACAGAAATATACTTCAATAATACAGCTTCAAATGCAAGCATTTTCCTTTTCATAATAAACATATACTGCAAATAAAAGATTAAATGCGTGACTGAATTTAGAGTTTGAAACACACTTTTTTTACAGGAAATCTACTTAAAACCTTACTGAGAGTTCAGTTTTGCTTTCGTTCCCCTAGGAAGGCTCTGCCTTGCCCAGATAATCACTACATCACTCCTGCACACTCACCAATCCGTGCTCCCATAAACCTCAGTAGTACCATGCTACATGCTCTGTAACCTTCTAGCTGGACAACTCATGCTGCGTCCTTTGGCCAAAGTCACTGATTTTAAGCATGTGACTATTTAAATGCTAAGTTAGCACTTAGGTAACTTAACCCTAGAAATCCAACATCAATCCCATGTTACACACGTGTAGTTAGCAAGCCTCAAGTATATAAATCATGTCATGTACCAACACAGAACACAATTCAGATATGAATATAAAGACAAGGCAATGTATATTTAAACGGCTTTGTACTGCATTTTCTACTTTCCTTGCACACCAGGTGGCCACGTACAGAGACAGCAGGTTCTGGGGGGTCAGTTTGTTGGATGTGTTGGGTTTTTTAAGTCAGAAATGCCAGTTTAACAGAGAAAACCTTTCTTCAGGGAGGTTTATAAGACAAAAAAACCTTCCAATAAAGGCAAGAAAGAACTGTCTCTGATTTCACACAAATGCCCTAATCATCCTGCTGTGTGCTGTTTTGGGATGCAGACAGGGTCTGTTGTGAAATAGTACGAGTTTCTTCCCAGTATATAGCAAAATAACCCACAAGACTCACAACCAATTTTCCCTTGTTGTTCCATTCTCGAGCCAAAGCAACTAAGATATTCCAGTCGCCACACTGAATTTTCTCCTGCTCCACCTAACATTAAGTTTCTGTGCATATAGTTTCTAATAAAATTAGGAAAAGGCATGAAGTCGATCTAGTTTTAGCAGGTTAGAAGGAAGGCATTTCAAGTCCTTGTACATCCAGGCAATACAATTTTAAGAACATAGGCAAGATATTGCTTTGCCTAAGCTGTACTACCACAAGAATGAGGTGCTACTGTCTGGCAAAAACTGCTTTTTGAAGCAAAAAGCATCAACATAGCAAACATACTACTTATACTTTGTTAAACAGGCAGGTTTTTTTCCTCTATATACCCTACTAACAGCTAAGGTGTTTTATTACGTAGGTTTCAATTTTCCTTTACACCACCAGCTTTAAATCTTTAAATACAGGACAGCTGCCATCTTCAGGAAAAAAGCACAATCGACAACTTCCCCCCTTAAACCAGCAGGCCATATACGGAATTGTTAGGCAAACCTACAAAAGCTATGCCTCAATATTTTCTAGAGGAAGCTAATGTAATTTTACCATTGCACTTCCTTTCAAAAACAAGCTTCTATGACACAGAAAGCAGGGGAAATTAAAATACCAAAAAATAGTGATTATAATAAAAACTGTTACATGTAATACAGGCTGCATTTTCAAGACACCATTAGAACCTGATAGAGCACGAGACTGGATTTTCCCAGCTGTCTGCAACTTCTCTGTCCCCTTCCTTGTCACATCCCAGGACTAGATAGAGTTAGTGTTTTTTTCAATTTTGTGTGCATTTAAGTAATATATTTTCTGCAAAGTAACTGTGTTTCCCTAAAGACTTGTAGAATGTTTACCTTGAGAACACATGGATAACAAAGACAAAGCATTAAAAAAAAAGCACTGTCTAACAAAGCTGAAATTATCATGTTAGCTGGGTGGGTAGAGGCAGTTCTCCAATATTACTTTTGAAATGCCAATGAAAACAAAAAACATGTCACGCATACAGTTTCTATTGAGGAATAATGTGATTTACAGTTGTACAAACTAAGTGTACTTTCTTCTGTTTAAAGAAACATAGTATTTCTTAAATGCTGGAAAAAAATAACACTTTTAATTAATTAAAATGTTAGTACACCAAGAGTAATGTAGAAAAATAGGTTGAAACTCAAAGAATTAAAGAAGAAAGTGCTAATTTATCTCTTTGAAAAGTATATAAACTGATGCCATCACCTTTTAAAAATTGCTTTTAAAGCATTTACAAATCGTACTTTCCAAGAGAAAGCAGAAAACTTCATCTGAGTGTTCTACACACAGCACATTATTTTGTCTGAAGCTTGCTGCCTTCATGAAAGTGCTCCCCATAGTACACGTGTGGAAACAAAATTCTGTCCAAGTAGATTTTGAAACACTTGGTTACCATTCTGTCTCCTGCATTTTCATTTCCAAGGCTGACAGTCTTGCTGTTGGTAACTGGAATGTGGCTTACATAGGCCTGAAAATGCCTAATGAATAAAACGATTACTTTTACCCATCAGTGAAACTTGTTCTTCCAATCAGGATGATCGTCTCATGCTGTGAAACAGTGGACTAGTGCATTTCCTGGCTTAATACTGACCTGAAACACTTAGAATCACCTACAGAGTTAATTCTACACATGGATGTTACTCGCCCCATTTCCTCCTCCCCCATCAATACCATCTGACTGGGAGGAAGATGGCCGAGAATTCCGTGAACGAGGCTGGCCATTTAGTCCAAGTGGTGTTCCCAGCCGATGGCTCATTTGGGATGCCGTATCATCTGATTCCCACCGCTCCAATTCTTCCCGCACAAGCCGCTCCATTTGTTCCCTGTGGATTTCGTTGTCACGACCCAGTCTTTCATCCTAAACAGATTAAAAAACACAAGCTGGAAGTCTAGCTTCCAACCTGCAGCCAAAGCATAGCCCTACACAAGCTTAGGATATACTTATACCATTCAAATATTTCCACAGGCTAGTGGAGAAACACAGCTACTGCAGGAAATTTTCTTTCTAGTAATCCAGCACTATTTGTATTAGTTTCCAATACAGAAATCCACCTCCAGAAATGTAAAATACACTGATAAGAACATACACATAAGGAAGCCTCAGCTCAACAATCAAGCAGAATTATTGTCTGGAGCAACAGCAACAGTCAGGAACACTGTATCTGTGATGAGGCAGCTGCAAGTCTGACCTAGGTAGCCCATCAAGACAGCTCATTTCACCCAGCCTTTAACAGTCCTGTTCCAGCTGTTCTTGACTCATCAAGGAAGCTGACAGGTTTCAAAATCCACACAAATAATGCATTTGTCCCACTGGCCACTCCCAAAGGGCCTTCAAAAAAGAGAAGGTGGGAGAGGAGGCAACAGAAGCTAGATAACCCTGGTGACAGAAGTGACCTGCTTCTACCTGCCATACATAATCCCATAAGCTACACCAGAGAAGCAGAGCAGAATGCACAAGCCTACTGGGCTGGATCCTCTAGACTAACAGACAAGTCCATAAAAGGATTTGTATTAAAGCAAGCTGATATCAAAGGATGGAAGAGCTGCATCAGCAACTACCAAATACTACTGCTGTCCAGTTCAAGGGTTTAAATAGTGCTTTGTTGCCACAGTGTGACACAGGTCTCATATAAGACGGGATGCCATTTCAGAAACTTGCATCATGTCCCTCCAGTAACACAAAACTGAAATCACATGGTCACTGCCAAAGCACCAACCCCATTTTTTACCACCATTCCCTCAACCCTCCCAAGCCCAGCAGTGGGAAGAAGTTGCGCTAACAGTAAGTATGCCATGCAGGTTGTGACCAGATGGGAGAGAGTAGGGATTTCTTACCTCTGTGACTCCATCCAACAGCCTTCCCAATACATCTCTCCTTTTCAGTCTGGCTCTCTCCATCGCTTCGAGCTTCACAATAACAGCATCAATCTTGGAGACAATACTGCCAATAGAATGCTCCATGCGATCAACCCGCCTCATGAGTCTGAGGAAAACAAGTGTGAACTTCAGCGATTCTGACATTTCCAAGTTAGTATTGTTCTAGTATGTCAATGTACAGAGAGCGGAGAAGGATGAGACAGTAATTAATTCATGCATGCATCTGACTTTCCATAGAGTACTACTGTCAGGAATGGAGGAGGTACACAAGAGCAAGAAAGTAACACAGGGATAAAGCAGATAGGAAAAAAAAGTACACATTACACTTCCTTTTCCCTACTCTTAGGGCACAGTCATCAAAATTTGTTATTCCTAGTTACTCAAATCAGTCATTCAGCTAGCACTGCTATTATTAATTAATATGGAGATCTGTCATTTTATACAAAAGACACAAACATAAGTTAACTAATCCTATTAAAATCAACAGCGCAAGTTCTTAATAAACCTACAACCTCCTCAAGGTTTCACAGCTATAAAAACCAGAAAACTCTTCTAGTATTATTGTAGCGTGTCCATTTTCTCTGTTTTTTCAACAATCAGGTTTTAAGGACAGGGAGATCTGGGTTGTTTTTTAGGTTTGGTTTATTTTTTTCTCACTGATTCCCATGAGCATCTCTAAAGGACTTCCAATTCAAGTATTGCATGGAAGCTTCTAAAAAGAGTGACTTAAGCACCTTCAAAACATACCACTGACTTTTATTAATCATTTGATTAATATTCAGAGTTACAGGAGAGACTACTGAAAGAAAAAACCCATAAGGAAAACAAAACCGCCACTGTGCAGACTCATCTCCCTCAAAACGATAAACTCACACTTGGAATTCTTCGTAGGAAACCCCACTAGAGCTGCTGCCCCTCCTCCTGGAACTATGTCCACTGTCTTCATCCTCATCCTCCTCAGAGTCATCCAAGCTCCTGGGGAAGCTGCGGCTACTTAGAGGGCGCGGTAGTGAGCACCTGTCCAGGTCCAGATCCTCCTTTGTGAAAACACAAGCCACAGACAGAGAAGATGTAGAGACTTACACCTGTACATGGGGATGGGGGGGGGGGGGTCAAAGCCAAACACTTCCTGCCCTCCACCAGCTCCCCCTTGGCTTTCTACAGTTCTGCTCAGACAGCCAGGTATGACAGTAAATATAAAGGGAAACAAGAGGATTCCTTTGGAGCAGTAAACCAAAACTTTGTGCTGGTGATGCACTACTCCTAACACTGAGCTCACCCTCTCTTTCTCCAGGTCATCTCTCATCTGCTGATGTTCATGCTCTGTCAATTCCTGGTCCCCATCCTGGTCATATTTGGTAAATATTGCTTCAATCTCTGCATCTGTGTGTCCCTTCCTGAAAAGGTAGTAAAAACAGTTCCATTACTTTCTGGTTTTGAGATGCTGAAGGAACTTCAAATATTAGAAAAATACTTCAATACAAACTTTCATCCCCAAGCCACAGACATGACTGAACCTAGTGCTGCATATAAATTCACAACACTGATCGTAGCAAGAAGCTCAGGTCTTACCCTTCATTAGTCAATACCAAAAATCTTCCCCAGATTGCACCCTGCTACTTCACAACCATCCCTTTTATACCTCTTCGACTTGTTCCCTTTTCCTTGGACTCCTGCCTGTTCACAAACTCCTACAGTGGCTCTGACAGAAATACTACTGTTTCCCTGGAGGCCCTGGATTTCTGCTTCCTTAGATCTTTTCTCTCTCACAACACAGCAACTCAAAGAGGTTGGACTCCAGAGTGCCAAATCCTCCCTCTGGTGTGGGAAGCTGTCCTACTGCAGCAACATCAGCCACAGTGCAGAGTTCAGGAGCCAGAGCTCAGCACACCTCCTCAGATAAGACTTCTTTTCCATCTCAAACTGACCATTCTCTTATCTCTTCTTCTCAGTCTCATGTCACAATTCAAATTTCCCCTTGAGCAATGCCGGTGAGTCTACATGAAAAGATTGTTTGTCTGTAAATTTCTGTTACTTTACAGAAACACAGGAAAAGCACATGCTTAGTTACCTGCTAACTAAAAGGAAAATACTCTATTGAGTTGTCTTTATTCACATTAGCATACTCTTGCCACATCACAGCAGTGAGAGAAACTTGCATCAAAGAGTTAACATGATGTAACTCTGGAGATACTATTCAAGATAAGAAGTAACAGCTACCTTACCCTTTTAGATCTTGTCGGAGTTCATCAAAATTTAGTTTTCCGCCACTTTGTCTCAGACTTTCTGAAATGTCATCAACAGTAGTCTTCTTCAATTTAAGTTTGATCATGGCTTTGTTGTAGCCCTATTAGAAAGAGTGAAATTTTGTGTTTTACTTGCCATGAAATGTCAGCAATTGATTTCTAATAATGTTGTTTATTAGAAAATCAGTGTACACAATCGTTGTGTTCCAAAAGCCCTACAAGAATCTATCATCTCCCTCAGTTTATCCATCTTTTATATCAGCATTTAAATAGACAAAATACATTTGTAACCTTTGCAGTGAAGAGGTAAGGCTTTCATCATTCAATTTGCACTACAGGTCAATAGGAATAGAGTATTTTGTCCCAGTGAGACATATTTGACTGTTAAGTGACAGTTTTAAATAATGCTGACAAACCAGGTTGTCATGGTGTGAAGTCAGACTATGTTTATCTTTTTGCCTTAAACATTTTCTGTGAGGACTACCCACTTGTGGCATCAGCTTGTCTGTGGTGCCGAGGTTCAGCGGGGACAGTGCCGGAGCAGGCACAGCTCTCCCTCGCTGCAGTGAAGTCGGGCCCCAGAGCTGGCTTTGGCGGGGGGAGGGGATGCAGCCGTTGCTGCTGCCCCCGCTACCCCCCCACCTGCTGGCTTCCAGGCCGCCAAAAAGATGGGGGTCAGGCTGGCCTTACAAAGGACCCTCAAGGAACCAGGGGGCCAGTCTGGCTCTCACCTCCATGCTCGCTCTCACTCACACACTTCGATCAGACCAGCCTGGACCCCGCGGCCTGGACCACATGTTCCCAAGATCATCTGCTGCCTTCAGTATGGTGATTTCTTTCCTTCTCTCTCTCTCTCTCTATTTCTCTCTGCCTCCCACCCATTACCTTATGATGTGCATGTTGGATCAGATATGAGGGACTTGGGTTGGTTTTGGGGATTCATTTCTGTAACTTTGGGTGGTTGCACCCCCCCGTGTCTTTGTTGTGCGCCCCGGTATCTTGGTGTGTTTATGCTTGCCAGAGCCAGAAATAAATACTGCTTTTGATATTCACCCTGGGAGTGATCTTATTGGCCTCCGGATCGCCACACAGACAAACAAATCAAATCCTCCCCCGTCAGGGCCGGACATGAGCATGTGGCTCGTGGGTCTGGGTTGTGACACATGGTTTAGTCCTTGCCAGCAACAAAGACTCACGCAGCCACTTGCTCACTCATCCCATCCCGGTCAGATAGGGAGGAGGACTGGAAACAAAGAAGGTAAAACTCATGGGCTGGGACAAAAACAGTTTAACAGGACAGCAAAGGAGAAGAAAAACAATTGCTACAACAACAATAAAAGGATAAACAAAGAGAATGATACGTGCATGTGGTCTGATATGTGGATGTAGCACTGTACTGTAGCCAGAAACGTCAAAAAGCACGTGCGGCATGACCAGTAACTCAGTGTTTAAAACTTGGAAACAGGTTACTAAAATGCATTTAGACATTTCTGGCCACAGTACAGCACTGCACATGTATTTCCTAAACTGGGATTCAGATCAAGTTCTTAATTCTGTTCAACAGTCTTACTGGCACCCACCCTTGGGAGTTTCCAACATGTTATTCCAGACTTACCTCATTTTATTGCCTGAAACAAGGCAATTGTGAATCTACAAACAAACCATATAGCAGTTATTTGCAACAGTTCAATGTTTCTCTACATAGAAGCATAGAATCACTAGGTTGGACAAGACCTCTTAGACCATCATGTCCAACCATTCCTATCTGCTATTAAACCATGTCCTTGAGCACCTCGTCTACCCAGGTGCTGGAGAACAAGTCTTACGAGGAGCAACTGAGAGAGCTGGGGTTGGTTAGCCTGGAGAAGAGGAGTCTGAAGGGAGACTTTATTGCTCTCTACAACTACCTGAAAGGAGGTTGTAGAGAGGAGGGAGCAGGCCTCTTCTGACTTGCACAGACAAATCCTATGTGACATTCAGCAGGGTGATCATTAGATGCAAAGTCTCAGATGACTAAAATAGAATCATAGAATCATCAAGTTGGAAGATACCCACCAGATCATCGAGTCCAACCGGAAGTTTTCATTCATTTAATTTACACCCAGCTCGGATTCATTTATTTTAACTAAGATATCTGTATTCTCATCAACTGCCAACACCTGATTTATACAATTTGCATAGCGTTTTATGAAGTAATTTCAGATGTGAGGAATGAGATGGCAGGCAAAAAAAATATTACTTTTACCTTTCTTATAAGGTCAGACAGTTCCATTTCCACCTTCTGTTGTGCCATATCTGATTTGACTTCAGAGTATGTATCACTGATAATGGCCAGAAACATGTTCTGTTCATGAGAGAAATGAAAAAGCCCACTTAAACATTTCAGAAGTCCAAGTCCTACTTCTCCCATGACCTTCATCATCTCTACATAATTTTTTTTAAAGGAATCAGGATAATATTGTGAGTTGTTTAAAAAGCACTAACATCAAGAGTTTGAGATACTGAAATATGATGCACTGCAGTAGAACAACTTTTAATCAAGACTACTGGTTGTGTTAATAACTGGAGAATTACTTTCCAGAGAGAGTTCATGCATACACACAGAGGTGGCAATAAGCCATGTTCTACCCACAAAGCCAAACTTATTCAGGTAACAACTATGAATTAATCTAGGCAACACAGCTGGCAATAAAACCGTCTGAGGACTCAAGTTAACTATTCATCCTTTAACAACCACCACTAACATAGGGTTCTTACCTAGTTACACCCTTAGTTGTATTTCAGACTAAAGATAAAAAAAAGCTTAAAATCAGACACTTGGCATGTACACCACTAACTCTGAAAAGAGTTCAGTCACTTGTCCAAACAAATGAGAGAAAAATGTTCCCGTTAATCCTGTGCCAAACCTACGATTTACTTGACCCGTGCTATGATTACTGGAAGAGTCCTTTGGAGCATTTAGTAAATATGACTGAATTGCAAGCTGGACATTCAAACCCAGAAAGAATTACTCAACTTATTGGCATGCTACTGTCATGCAAAGGCAGTGTTAAACCCTATTTCCTCCTGGTCTTAAAAAAAAAATGCTTTAGGAAAACAATCTTCCAGTGTTGTATCTATATGCATTCTTGCCCAAAACCAGAGAAATAACAGATTTTGGCTATTGTCTATTTTGCTTTCAGCTGCCCAACATTAAGAGTTGGTGCTTTTTGCCCATCATTCTTAATGTAGATTCCAAGTCAAAGATTAGTCTCGAGGAACTTACAGCAACATTTCACTCCAGCCAAATCGCAATATATACAGATATTAATAAGCACAAATTATAACGAGTGTTTTGAATAACTTGCTGTGTCTTCATACTCCACTGTTTCTGTGCTATTCCTAAAGAAAAACATATTTCTTTCCCTTGCTGGAAACTAGCCTCTGCTCCTCTGGATTTTATGAGGTGCTTCAAAGGAAATACCAAATTAGCTTCATGTGCTTCTTCGGACAGTGTGAGACACATTTTCCAATTGACTACAGGTCCATCCCACTGAGTACATTAGATTCTCTGCTTCCTTTCTAGTGAATAGTCAATATGAAGTCTTCTGTCACCTTACACAAATAATATTTAAGTGTCATTTCTCCTTATCTCTAAGAATAATAAAAAGCCTCATTAAACACCAGGGTCATTAGAAACTCTAAAAGTCACAATGATACAGGACCACTGTATCGCTTTAAGGTTAATAAAAGTCTGCTTTAATGCTTGCCACCTTATAAGATCCACGAAAGAGACACAGTTTTGGAAACAGTTTGAGAAATTCTTGCTCGCGTAACAGTTTCTGTCTGGTGATATCATCAGAAACAAGTTTACTATATACTAATGCCAGTACCAAACTAACTGAAGACTATCTCCAGACAGAAGACACTGGGGCTCTTTCCTTATATCGACACAAAAAAAAAATGAATTTACTTGGTTTCCTAGGTTTCTGAGACAGAGGTCTCCCCCTTCTACTTTTTGTTTATAAATTATGAGCAAGTCTGTAATATGATTTGAATACCGGTATTTACAGAGAGAATACAAACGAGTACTCACTCACAATATACTCACTGAATTTATCTGGCAGACAAACATGCCTACATACTGTCTCTCAAATAAGTTGAGCTTCTTATAATATTGCTTGTCAGAAAGTAAGTATACAGGTAATCTGCACTGGGAAGCTGAGAAAAACAGGCCCAACTCTGCCCTGCAGAAGGCAGAGAGGGTAGAGAGAGGCCTTTGCAGGCAAACCCACATGTCTGAAAGCTGCTGCACTGCTGATGAATTAGGCTTTTCTAGCAGACAAGGTGCATGCTCCTTTAATGAAACAGGCTGTTGCAGAAGTAGCCTACCACTCATGAGAGTACTTTATAAACTAAGAGTCTGTATAGAACATTACAGCTACTTTTCACCAAAAGGTACAGGCTTGCTGTGTATGCCAGTCAAGCATAATTCAGATCATAGAAATAAAAATTTGTTTACAACAATAATAATAACAACAACATTTTTTAAAACCACAATGTGGAAAGATAATAATCATACAATGTAAATCTATTTTAAATCAAATAAAAAACAGGGAGTGCAGTCACTGGCCAGGAAGCAGTCAGGGCCCTATGTGGACTGCACACTCACCATTATCAAAAGAAAGCCCCAAGCTGCAGTAGGAATCAAAGAACAAGAGATGCAAAAATGGCAATTTACTTAAAAGAAAAAAAAAGTGCCACCTACCCACCCCACATAAACAAAGGCGTACATACCAAAAGAATGAAGAACATAAAGAACACAAATGTAGTGAAATAAATTGGTCCCAAAATTCGATTAGCTTCTTCAACCTCTGTGAAGTTGAAGTCTCCCAAAATGATGCGGAACTGAGTAAATCTTAAAAAACAAAACACAACCAGAAGTTGAAAAAAAACCCAACTTTCGGAGCTGTGCAAGAATTCTCGACTTATTTCACACTAACAGCCTGGCTGACAGGCAGCAGAGCACTACTATAACACTTTATCAGGCACTGCTGTGGTCAATTCCTCAAGTTCATCTCTTGGCATAACCAAATGTGTAGATGCCACTCATGGAACAGAACTAGGGTCTTTACTTCTAGCTTTTGGTCATAACTGCCAATAGGGGCAACAGGAAGCAAGGAAAACCAATAATTACCATTATAAAGCTTTAAGACTCACTCCTGCCCCTCTCCTATACCTTCTGCCTCTCACACACAGCCCCAGCCATCTCCCTGGGCAGCCTGTTCCAGTGCCAAAGCTGGAGAGGATTGGCACTGCACAGCACCATCAGCATTTCAAGTTCCTCTGCTTCTCTACAAGAAACAACTCTGCCTTAGTGTAAGGGGGCAGGGGAAATTCAGTAATTGAACAAACCCCTAACTACTTAAGTTAGAATGGTGTTATGTTGTACCAAATCAATAAAGGAAAAACTGACTAACAACCTTAGTATCTATGTCTCTCCTGGATTCCAGCAATTACTTACAAATTTACTAGTTGGCCAAGACAGACCTCATTTGTGAATCAACCAGCCACACATACTGTTGGGAACAGGGCACTAATATGCATACAATGTTTCAGTAAGTATAACAAACATAAGTAAGCACAGAATCATTTACTGCTGAAGAAATAGTTCTTACTTTGTCTAGGAATGTGACTGGTCAACTGTTGGAAAACCATGTCACTTTCAGCAACGAAAATTGCCATTTTTTGCTCATTGATCTAACTGTAGTTACTTTTTACATTTTTAACCTCAGAGTAAAGACACTTTTTAAACTAAAAATGCTATTTTAAAACTCATTTGCTACTGAGCTACATCAACAGTGCTATGTCTGCAGCTTCTCTGTTTAGATGAATGTCATAAGATTTGTTTGGTTGTTTCTAGTGAGGCAACCAAATCCATTTACCAATGTACTAAGAAATTCTTTGCAGTTTTTATTTTTGTACTTACATGCAGCCCTGGAAAGTGCTGAAGTCATCAATTTGAGTGCCAAAGACAAGATAAGCCAACTGAGCATAGGCTAAGAAAATAATAAAACACATAATAGCAAAGCCAATGACATCTTTGACACAGCGAGACATGGTAGTGGATAATTGACTCATCGTTCTGTTGAAGTTAACAAATTTGAAAAGCTGTTAAAAGAGAAAAAAACAACAACTGTAAAGACAAGGAACACCACAATTTCTTAACACAACTGCTGTCCAGCTTTTCACACATGAAATGTCTAAACGAATTTGACAGGAGACAAAGTTAGTTAATTTACACACAGAAATAACACCACTTCCTAAATACAATGAGCTTTGAAATCTAAAGAAAAGTCTGTGAGAACACCAACTTTTGGGTTGGGTATAGGGTTTTGTTTGGTTGGTTGGTTTTTCACTCCTCTATTTGGCACCCTGGTTACACAGCAGTGTTATCAAAATACTTCCAAAATCTTATTTATTTATCTTTATTTTCAATGAAGATGTTAGCTACTAAGTAGTAAAATGGGAAAAAAAGATGATCTCTCAGCTCATCTCGCCTCAAGCAGGTGGCCAGAATAGAGAATTCTTGAGGTCCCCTCCAACCTGCATTATTTTGTTACTCTGCAGTTTACCGTTACATCTTATAATGAGCCACTTTATTTCCTAAGTCATGATGCAAAAATTAGATGCAACTTTGTCTTGTAAAACAATGAAAGGTTAGCTCACTTGCTTGATAACCTAAGTATCGGTTTGGAGTATCATAGTAGAAATTCACATACTGTATTTTTGCCCCCATTAGAGAATTTATTAACTAAATGTTTCCCTGCAATTCTTTACAGAAGTCAGGAAAATAAGTACAGATATAAAACGAAGTATCACTAGAAAGGACACAGCAAAACAGAGAAATTAAATTTAACTAAAGCAACATCTCTAGTTTTCAAATGAATTGAACTAGCTTTATCAATCCTTCCAGTAATTTGCAATTATAAGGGCTGACTAAACCTATGACCAAATCATAACCTAGCTTTTAATCAGCAACAAATTACCCCTGTGCTCTGACTTTCTAGCACGATCAATTTTAGGAGAAACACAACTAAACCTCAAATAAATATATCATGCAACATTCAGATACTGCTTATGTTCTAATCTTAGGAAAATTATGTATGTCTTGGAGTTACCTTAATCCAGGCAAAAAACACAGTGACTGCAGCAATGTTGTTGAATTGCATTTGCCAATATGCCAAAGGTTCAAAATTGGGGAATGAGTTCTGATCTTCCAGCAGCTTCTTCAGGAGCATATCAACAGTTGATGTTCTATAGATACTAATCCATATAGCTGCCACAGATAGCTGAGTACAAAAGAAACATACAAATACATGAAAGGCGACAAGGGTTTTAAAACAACTTATTTCAGTCATATAAAGACATGAGGAACTTCACGTTATCTATAGCACTACCATAAAGTGAGCTTTAAGTAAAAGCAAAAATATTTTCATAGTGTCCTGGCTACAGAGCCAAAATTCCAAAAGTAACAGCCAGGGACTGTACAGAACCTAGAATAAATCACAGATGCAAGCTTCTCACAGTCCTTCAGGGTTAGTCATCACTGATCACTTTGGCACTTTGGTTCCTGTTTCACCACCTTTCACTCAGGGGAACTTTAACAGCCCTATGGCTGCTGTTTGAGACAGGATCCAAACTAGAATTTCTAGACAGATCAGGAAATGCATTTCTCAACAAAACCATTATAGTCCTAGACTACAGGCAAGTAGCCTGGGAGCACGAGGATTTAGAAATCTTCTCCTTGCCACAGCTGAAGAACAAGATGACACTGAAGCCTAGCGGGCTCAAAAAATGAAGCTGTCACAGAGAAGGAAACAGAAGGAAAGTGATAACTCAGAAAGACAGAAGTGAAAAAGGGCGAATAGGAGAACAATGGCAGTAGTCAATAAGGTACTAGAGTTTCTCCGGAGTACAGACTGACCTGACCAGTACTGCCCAGAGTACAGCACAGAAGCTGCTATTTTATCATACAGGTAAGGTTCTTGCCTTGACCTCTGCAAACACGCTTTTTATTAGTGTACTGATCACTTCACCACACACACAGAAAGTTATAAAGTACGTAAAATGTAAACGTTCCTCAGACAAGGTATAAACATCAAATTTGACCCTTGTGTGAACTGCACATTTTATACTCACGCTTGAATACATTTCACTAACAGAACAGCATCTTATTTCCCTCCTCTGTGAAGTATCACAGAGAGCACACAGTTCACATAAACATGGTGTTTGTAAAATGGTCCTTCAGTTACAAAGCACTGTGAGGCAAGTATGACTTTTCCAGGTTTCAGATACTAACTTGAACCTTCGATTTATTGAAGCCTGAAGATACAAAACAAGCATGGGACTGGAACTGTTTCAGCACCACTGGTTTTGTTTACTTTTGGTAAGCACAGCTCGATATAAGTCCAGAGGGAATTTATTATGTTGCTTTAAATTCAAATCTCAGATTTTCTGCTACACTGAAATTACCAATGTGTAACACTGATCACTTAAGCAAGAAAGCAGCCCTGACTGCTGCTAGTACTCCACAGTTTAGAGATACTTCTTTAAACTTGGTATGAGCAGCTAAGTATTTCAATACCCCATTAAATCTCTTTGTGGTTCGTTGCAAACATTCCAACCCCAGCCCCATTCCTCCAATACAAATCATTATTTTAAAGCAAATTATTTGCTTACTGGAAAGCCACTGCACTAGTCTGTATCACATATGTGGAAGACAAATGAGGGGGAATTTGTTACCTCTTGTAATGGCTCTGCCTTTATAAATAAAAACTGAAAAAGCATACCGGACAAATACTCTAAACATTTCACCAGGACACAACAGTTAAAACCACCCAAGACAGAACAAGCAAGTTTGCAAAAATCACTGACATTACAACACAGACTAAAATTGTCATATGCAGACTGAACAGCCCTATAGTCTACAACTGCTAATACTAATGATGGCCTTATCAGCATGAATGATTAATTAACATCTTCCACAAAATGCATTTTGGAAAGCAATTTTATCTTTATCATAAAGATTACCTACCACAATGATAAGGACATCAAGGCAATTCCAGAGACTTCTGAAATACTGCAGTCTATGAACATGAATTTCTAAGATCTCTTCCACCGTGTAATAAAGAACAAAAAGACAAAATACCATTTCACAGGCTGCCAAGAAAAAATCAAAAGTGGAGATGTAGTGAATCAGCCTCACGGGCTGAAACTGCCAAGAGGTAACGAGGCCTCCAGTTGCTGGAAACTCCACTAACAACCTGCATTTAAAAAAGGCAAAGAAAAAAATTAATTTACACTGTGTCAATAAAAAGCACTACTAAAAGACACATGGTTTTATTTACACAATTATTTATATTATGGAAACAGGCAAAGCGCATATACGGCTCAGAGAGGACCCTGCATAGAACAGAAGGTGTAAACCGGAGCACACTCAAATTTGACTAAAACCCAAAGCATTTGAGAAACCGTAAGAAAACAGAGACAGAAAGATCTGTCTTCAGCTGCCTTAGTTTCAGGTTGTCTAAACTAAAGACTGATGCTATATATCCACCTATTTACTTTAGTAAGCCAACCACCAGGGTGGTCACCTGCAAACTGCACCCAAACTGCTGCAGAATCAGGAATATTCAGGTAATGTAGTTCAGATGATGCAGTGCACCCACCACATGCAGTCTCATACTCCTTTGAGAGGGTCTATAACCTACACTGTGCAATTTGAACACTGTCATGGTTCTGTTCATACCTGACAACGCAGAACAGGTTGATGTTTGCATTGTATACCGAGAAATCAATGAAAGCTGCTCTGGTCCCTCTGTCCAGCCACAGGTTGCTCTTAAGGCCAGCAATCTGCACAGCTGTCATTTCTCTGGTCCTTGAGAGGTCTTGGTAATAACCAGCTCCACTGTATGTGGCAATCAAGCCCCAGTGGCTGCTCCCATTCAAATCCTTCTCACTGGTGTACGTCCAACTAGCTCAGATGGGAAACAGAGCACATTAGTCTTTCCACTTTCAACTTAAAATTAACAAAATAAGACGCCAACAAAACCTAACCAAAAAGTCCCCACTCATAGAGCTTTGGAATTTTTGATGCTTGTACCTCAAAGAAAGAGCTTACAAAGTTCCTTTGACTAACACAGCAAAATTAAGATAGAAACATGGCTCACAAGTATCTTAATTGTGAAAAGAGAATGCATCAATCCACTCACATAGAATTTGCTCTCAGGGAAACAAAGAAAATTGGTGTTTACATAGTAACATTCTACCTTCAAAACCCTACATTGCACACATTGTCTTCCAAGAGAGGCAGTACTATTCCCATCTTTTAGCCAGGGAAAGCAACTAAGTGAAACGCACCGCAGTAATACACCCTGGAATTATACCACCAGTACTCCTGGGCTGCAGTGCTGCACTTAGACCACAAGACGTCCCCCATACATAACAGCTACCAATGGCACAATGACAGCACCTAAACTCAAGTAGAGCAAGAGTGCAGTCCTCTACAAGTTTGGTAAGGTTTCTCCATGAGCAGAACTGGCAGCTTCTCTGGATTTACCTAGCTTTAGACAGAACATACAGCAAACGCAGAGTTGCCTCTGCCAAGCAACTTGTGTAATTTGGCATAAATCAAGAACTACGTACGCTGTTCCATTTCGAAGCCCAAAAGGAGCAGTATCTTCATTAGCTACAGAGTAGCCATCATAGCAGTCTTTGATTTCATCCTTTAAATCTTCAGGTATTGAGCATGAACCATTTCTTACTTTCAGCTGCCGAATGCGTGGCACCCCTAGGAGCAGGTTCTCATAATAAATGAAGCTTTTGTTTTCTGCCATGGTTCTGTTGTTGTACCATATATCCCAGTAAAGACCATCCAGCAAAGGGCCCTCTGCAAACTAAGGAGGAAGAGAAAATTTTAGTTTACATGTTGCCAGCACTATTTTTATAACTCTTTATTATGTGGACACGTTAGAATTGCAGTTGATGATTTTTCAAACATTAAGGCAAGGGCCTTACTGCTACCTGTCCTCCAAAGACACAACCCAACCTTTACCTAGCCTGCCCCACTAGCACTACCTAGGTTCTAAATGTTCACATTTACTTTGCTCCAGAGCTTTAACACTGTGCACAAAAAG
The DNA here is from genome assembly GCA_033459285.1 of Clamator glandarius. NCBI lineage: Eukaryota > Metazoa > Chordata > Aves > Cuculiformes > Cuculidae > Clamator > Clamator glandarius. The sequence goes on along the minus strand of JAUNZM010000072.1, from coordinate 1,119,603 downwards.
ATCTTTGCGCACAACTCCCATCACAAGAAAGAAGAGCTTGCAGGTTAAATTTACAGGCCATGACAGGACACACAAATCACAGCAAGAGAGAAATAAAAAACTGTGTTTAGATTACCTTCCAAAAGTCGTCCATTGTGGACAAAGTTTTGAAATCAGTTTTCTCCATTTTTGATAAAGGTGTTTCCAGGAAGAGCTGAGACATAACTCTTGTGTAATAGTACATATTGGAACTCACTGTCCCATAAGTCACTGCAAAAGATTTGGTAAGGATTGAGAGATAAAGGAGGATGGGGAGAGAAGGAGAAAAAAAAGAGAAACTACTTTCTTGTATATTGAATACACAAGGCTGTATTTGTACAGATTTTGCACTTGGAAGTTTAAGCTTTAGAACAAAAGAAAACCAACACCAAGCTGCATTTGTCTGTCAACTGTGACCAAAATACAAACAGCAGCAGAGAATGAACTGATCAACCAGTTTAAAATACTCAGCTGTCCTTTCCATGTCTCATTTTATTATTAATACTTCTACAAAAGCTAACTTCACGAAAAACAAAGACAGCCTGAAAACAGGCGATTTGTGCTATCCAAAGCATCCATAAAGAGTTGGCAAGGATGCCACAAAACCCCAGAATAATTATGTCCTGCTTGAGCAGATAATGATGGCTAATCAGGATACCACAGGGCACTGCAAATGACACCCTCACTTACTGTTAGACAAAGGAAATCCATCCAAGATGTGCAGTGCTCCTAAGAGAATCCCCCTCCCATGAAAACAAATGACTAGTGTTACTAGTTTTCTTCATACTGGGCCAAGTATTTGGCTAAGGACCACAGAGCATAAATTATAAAATGACATACAAAGCCAAGATGGTTTGACAGCACAGTCTTCGGCACTGATACTGCCTATAAATACTTAAAACCATTTTATGGCCAAAACTCAGACAATATTAAAAGATTAAGTCTACACTGAAGAATCTCCATTATTTTTTGTAATTTTACAGAACTGTTTTATCACAGGGAAGAAAACACCTTTTCTTTAGCAACTGGAGAACAACTACTCTTAATGCAGTTGTGCAGTGGCACATGGAATGCATCCTATGATTATACAGTAACTGGATTCTCTCTAAATATGTACTCTCAAAAATACCAGAGTACAAGAAATGCCAGTAGCATTCAGCCTGCACTGGTAAACTCCATCCTCAGGCACGTCAAGCCACAGACCAGTTTGTCCCACAGTTATTGCTTAAGCATAAAACTACAAAGGGCAGTACTTTAAAAGATATTAATGAGTTTTCAATATCTGTAGATATTTAACACACTATACTTTTCCTTTATTCTGTTCCCAAAAATCTTCTTCTATAGCAAAAAAAATTGTGAACAGCCTGTAGTCAAACTTCTACCACTGAAACCAATTTTACTTTATTTTAATTCAGGTCTTTCCCTGATACATCTCCCTTGGTGCTACAGCATACCAGCCACAAGCAGTCTTACACAATTTTGTCCATAAACCTGCACTAAGCATGCTTAAATGACACAGGTAAAGAAAGAAGCATTATATTTGGTACAGAACCATGCTTGCACTACAACACCAAATAGTTGTGTCAATGGCATAAAGTTTGGGGTCTTGGAGTTTTTCAGTAACTCTACTCTGGACAAGCAAGGCAGATTTGCTCTTGGAACCAGTCTACTGCATAGTTTTTCATTATTTTTTTTCCACTGCAAGATTATACCTCACAAAAACCAAAACCATCACCTTGTCCAAGTGATCGAACATGACAATTTAAGTGACACTTATATTTCAGGCATTTAGAACAGAACTGCCCACATTAAAAAATAAAGGCTTGAAATATACTGGCTTTCCACACATATAGAACTTTAGGCACACAGATTTTGTTGTTATTCCTCCTAGTAATAAAACAAAACATCTATTTCACAACTCCTTAGTAAGTCTTATTTTGCATTGCCTTGCTAATTTTTGTGCAAATATACGAATATGTGTTTTACTATTAAAATTAAAATTAAAAAAATCCAGAAATCTTGAAATAGAATTGTCTAAGGGCTTCAAGTTCCAAATACCAGAAGAGACAACCACTCTCAAAACCATTATGTTATAATAGCCACAACTGCTCACAGTGCCGTGTGAAGCCTCTGATAAACACCCTGTACTGTCTGTGCTCCGGCACCATTAAGGTTTTTCATAGAATCACCAGGTTGGAAGAGACCCACCAGATCATCGAGTTCAACCATTCTCACCAATCTCTAAACCATGCCCCTCAGTACCTCATCCACCCGCACCTTAAACACCTACAGGGAAGGTGAGTCAACCATCTCCCTGGGCAGACTGTTCCATTAGCTAATGATCAGTGAAGAATATTTTCCTTATGTCGAGCCTGAACCTCCACTGGCGGAGCTTGAGGCCATTCCCTTTTGTCCTGCCCCCTGTCACTTAGGAGAAGAGGCCAACTCCCTCCTCTCCACAACCTCCTTTCAGGTATTTGTAGAGAGCAATAAGGTTGCCTCTCAGCCTCCTCTTCTCCAGGCTAAACAACCCCAGCTCTCCCAGTCACTCCTCATAAGGCCTGTTCTCCAGTCCCTTCACCAGCTTTGTCACTCTTCTCTGGACTCACTCCAGAGACTCAACATCCTTCTTGTGGTGAGGGGCCCAGAAATGAACACAGTATTCGAAGTGCAGTCTCACCAGTGCCGAGTACAGAGGGAGAATAACCTCCCTGGACCTACTGGTCACGCTGTTTCTGATACAAGCCAAGATGCAGTTGGCCTTCTTAGCCACCTGGGCACACTGCTGGCTCATGTTCAGTCGGCTGTCAACCAACACCCCCAGGTCCCTCTCCTCCTGGCAGCTCTCCAGCCAGGCTTCTCCTAGTCTGTACCTCTGCTTGGGGTTGTTGTGCCCCAAGTGCAGGACCCAGCATTTGGCCTTGTTAAACCTCATGCCATTGGACTTAGCCCAGCAGTCCAGCCTGTTCAGATCCCTTTGCAAAGTCTCCCAACCTTCCAGCAGATCGACACTTCCACCCAGCTTAGTGTCATCCACAAACTTGCTACGGGTGCACTTGATGCCTTCATCCAGGTCATTGATAAAGACATTGAACAGGACTGGACCCAGCACTGAGCCCTGGGGAACCCCACTTGTAACTAGCCTCCAGCTGGAGTTACCTCCATTTACCACCACTCTCTAGGCCTGGCCATCCAACCAGTTTTCCACCCAGGAGAGTGTGCGCTTGTCCAGTCCAGAGGCCGACAGTTTCCAAAGCAGAACACTATGAGAAACTGTATCAAAGGCTTTACTAAAGTCCAAGAAGACCACATCCACAGCCTTCCCCTCAAGCAAGAGTCTTGTCACTTGGTCATAGAAGGAGATCAGGTTAGTTTGGCAAGACCTGCCTTTCATGAACCCATGTTGACTGGGCCTGATCACCTAGCTCTCTTGCATGTGCTTCATGATAGCTCTCAAGATCACCTGTTCCATGACTTTCCCTGGTACTGAGGTCAGAATGACAGGCCTGTAGTTCCCCGGATCCTCCTTGTGCCCCTTCTTATAGATGGGCACGACATCAGCCAGCCTCCAGTCCAGTGGTACCTCCTCAGTCACCCAGGACCGATGGAAGATCATGGAAAGGGGTTTGGCAAGCACATCTGCCAGTTCCCTCAATACTCTTGGGTGGACACCCTGAGTAAAGAACAGCTAACTCAGTTCAAGCTCCTTAAACTCCATCTAGGTCCAGGAATATCACTGTGTGAGAGACTGGAGATGCATCAAGCTCCTCACTTCTACGCTATGTCTGTATTTAGTATAATCTGCTAATGTTACCTTCCGTGTTGATTCTAGAGCACCTACCTCAAAAGCAATCACCTACTTAAAAACCAAATTAAAAAAAGAAAGGAAAAAAAAAAGAGTAGGTTGAACATTACTATATTCTGTGTTCTACAGTGTTAAGGTACTTTATACAATATCAGAGACAACAAAATAAGTGACACACTTAAATCACGGAAGTCTCCATCAGTGACCCACATATACCTGAATGTTTGTATATATATCATATGTTGCAGATGGACTAAAAACAACCAGCACTGTGTAAACACACATTATCAGGTATTTCTAAGTAGCTAGCATTATCTCTGCATTTTTAGCATCAATAACTTTTATTCTTAGAATGATCTGTGCATAAGCTTGGTGATGAATTTGAATTCAGTAATTAAATTTTTTGTCCTAGATGACTAACTCCTACTTTTCACAATTAACAGGTCTGTTTATTGATTTCAAAATGCATAACAGAGCATTACACTGCAATGTGTACTACATATAAAAGACTCCCTAGAAAGAATAAGTGTACTATCATCCTGCTTAAAGATTCAAAACCTGTTAAGGCACAGAAAGTTTCAGTATTTTCAATCTCAAGCATCGATCCAAGTGCAGAACCAAGGAATTTTTCATTCTAAATATTTGCCTCCACACTTGCCCATTAGTTCTACCACATCACTGAAACAACCTTCATTCTGGAACCACAGACAGCAAGCAGGTAGTACAGAACTGGTGCACTAATGCTGAATGATACTTACGGACACATAAGACCACAAGGAAAATCATGTATGTAACCAACTCCCGTAAAACACTTTTCAGGTATCGCTCTCTGCTGGTGTTGCTTTCTTCCATGAGCCTTGTTCCCCACAGACCTTAAAGGAAAACATATATAACTGATATACACAGATGTCTGACACTAGATAACAAGTGACCCAATTAGTGAAGTGGTTTTGGAAGTTTAATCCATGTCATGTCTGCTGCACGTTCTATGGATTTTAAACCAATCTAAGTTCAAGAAAGGACAATTTCTTTGGGTGCCCTTTGGCTGAACAAGGGACAAGGTATTATTAGCTATTAACAAGTCACCATAATAATTTAGTTAACAACCACACTGCAGAACTGTAACAGAATCTGACACTCACAGACACCAACCCTTCAAGAAACATAGCGCAGTGCTTAGGATTTTTTTTTAATATGAAAAGCATTGTTTGACAAATGAAAATGCACATTCAGTACTGAATCTTTACTTGAAATCTCAACTAACTTTTAACCTGAAAGCAGGATATGTCAGTCAAAAAAAATTATAAAGAAAACAAATTGTAACCTTCCTCTCCCAAAAAGGCAAGGCACGGCCAACAGAGACACAGCAGGGATCCTGGCAAGTATTTCTACGTGATTTCTTTCCTTGCACAATAAAGAGATACCACTGAAACACTAGTAGCATCTAGCTGCCAATCTGGGCAACTGCATTAGCTGAACTATTTCTGCCAGTCACTGGCCTCACAATAATATACTCGACATTCTCAAGAAGACAGTGTAAGAGAAGTTATTGAACTTTGGTGATCCCTTTCCAAAGGGTACCAGAAAAGCAAAAGGATCTTTTAAGTACAGTCACTAAAATAAGCAACCATCTGTAAACAAAAAAAACCTCATGAAGTAACTACCATATTTATTTCACGTGCCTAATGCAGAATGGGAAAAAAGCTGGGAACGGCTGCTGATGCTCAGTCTAGAACTGCTACCTTCAAGGCACTTTCCTTCATTTAACCCCAAACAAACCAAAGTGATTCGACTTCAGTTTACAGTGGGAGAGAAAGCATATAAAAATAAAGATTCATTCCTACAGAACACTGCCAAACTTCCATCCTTTTCCTTTTCAGGTATTTTAAACAACCAACCTTTATGGTCCTAGCAGATGGAAATGAAGTAACTTCCAGCTCCCTAGGAAAAAAATCTTGGATCCATCAAATATACCACAGTAATTTGAAGTCAAATGGAACATCAACAAAGGGTAGACAAAATAAGCTATAAAATGACAATGAAGTGAGAATTGTTGCTTTGTAAACACTGCTGCAAGACTAAGACAGACAAAAGGCTAATCTGCCTGCTGCAGAACTTCATTTGCTAACAAAGAGCTAGGAATAAGGAAGCTCTTCCCTTTACCTGCAAATATGACCTTTATTCAGAAAAAAAAACAAACCCACGTGTCAGATGTTTTTACAAGCCTTCCAGCCACCACATTTTTAAGTTGTGACCTAACCACAAAGTCAACTAGGAAACTTCTCTAGCAGGCACAACAAAGCACTAATAGTCTAAGCATTTATCTCTGTTAAGTTCTTAATTAGTTAATTATAACCTTCACTAGTGCCAGCCTCCAAAATAAGAACGCTATTTCAAAGCTGTTCTTAAGGCTAAGTCTGAAAATTTACAGATAAAGACTGCAGCTTTACTATGCAGAATGCCAAATCCTCACCATTAGGTCATTCTTGAAGACAGAAACACAGAAACAAGACCATTTACAGAGTCACTAGTACTAAAGAACTCAACAAAGTCACTCTCTAATTCAACACTACACTGCACTAGAAACCTTCATAACAAAGGTAGGAAAACATAACAGAAGAGAGGAAGAAATGGCTGGAACAGGCAGTGAGCTGAGATGGTGGGAGAGCCAAGTTCCAGTAATCAGCATATTACTCACTAATAAAAAGTGTGGTGAGCAGAAAATGTTGCAAGCTCAAATTCTGTCATATTAGAATATTGTTAGTTTGTCAGCAAACACAGGAAATTAAAACCTTTCACAGATATAAGATATTCTATACACATACATATACATGCAGTATATATGAAATATATACATACTTACATACACACAAACACCTACATAATTACAAAGCCAAGTTTATAAGGTATAGAATGCAGATTTACGTAACAGACTTAAGTTCTGAAAGCCCTTAAGCCAAGGTATATACCACTAACTAATCTACCTACAAAGAAATTCCCGTGCTAGGGGAAGAGAGGGGCTGCAGGAAGGAGGAAAGTGATGCTCAGGCAGATGCTTCATCTCAAAACAACGATAAAACACAGCCCCACAATCCTTAGTCCACTTTCCTTAGTTAGATACAATTGGAGCATGCACTAGTTCTATTCAATAAAAATGTCATGATGCATTCTTCATGAAAGTAACAATTAATGAGTGACTGGAAATTATATATGACACTTCCATTTAACAATAACCAAGAAAACCTTTCATTAAATGCCCTAAATACACTCCTCACTATTGATGCACATGAGGACACAGGAGGACTGGGTGACCAAGTGCAGCTCTGAGAAGATCATCTTTCCAGCCTAGCTCTGGCAATGGATGTTGCTGTTACCCATTATAACTTCTGATGACTTTCTCCTTAACAGAGTTGAATAACCATGCCCTCCTCTGCCCCCAGCACCTGGGATGCTTGCTGAAAAGATCTGCAAAAGGAGAGGGAGTACAGCTACTTCAGAGACACACATTAGAATTTGAAAAGAATTCACAAAGGGAAGAATGCAAAATACAGATAGTCTGAAGTTTCTATCCACTCAGCAACTTCTGTTACAGCCTCCCTGATGGCTGCAATTACCAAAATACCACTACCTTAAATTCTTCTGTGTAAGCATTTTTATTTCACAACTGGTAGTAAGAAAAACAGTAAACTGTCATTCAGTATCCCTCAGCTGATGAGTGACAACTTGTTTAGCCATGATAACACAATCACTTTTGATATCCAAAGGATTAATCACTCATGTTAGAATTCCACCTAGTGAAACAGAATTTCACTAAATAAATCCATGCCAGCTTTCCTCTAGACATCTTGAAATAAAACTGACTACCAGGTTTGCCATTTTCAGTCTTTGCCATTTTCATTCAAGGTTCTCATGGTTATCCATGAGATGTCAAAAGAACTACTGAGTGCTCTCTGCAGTATTAGAGCCTCAGCTGTCCTTTAAGTACCCTATATTAATTTCAGGCATGAAATCAATCCTTTCACTATGTAGCCGGCAGCAATCGCACCCTGCAGTACCTCCACAGCATGGAAGTCACATCTAGCTATTTGGTATGCCCATGAATAAATGGCAATATTCTCATGAAAGAGCCAGAAAAGAATCTACTACAGCAACTTCAGCTACACTTGCCTATAAACACAAAGCATACGCAGGTCAGAAATCAACAGAAACTGTGGATAACAACCACATGGATAGACCCACTCCAAACATTTCTAGAACATGAAAAAAAGTCTTTTCATCTTACAGCTAAAATCAGAATACTACCAGTGTTCACTGCTGCCTTGAACAGCAAGACGCAGCTTGGTCCACAGCCATTATTAAAAATATTCTCTTTGTTTTCTTGCACTGCGGGAACGTGTAACTGCAATAAGCTTACACCCAATAGTGAAAAGAGAATCACAACAGTTGAAAGAATGCATAATGTTATCATGGCGGTCCTCACCATTCAGCCTGCAAGGAGAAATTAAAAATGCAAGCTACATACACACATCACCTCTCAAGCTGTTTCTTCTAGCCCCAGATACATTTCTTTTAGGCAGCAGGACAGGGAAGATATCTGCCTATCAAAGCAGGGTCAGAACATCTTCTCTTGCAATGTCCACCTGATGCTGATGCCACTGAAGACTCACCTGCACTCACTCAGCACAGCACAGAGCTTCACCAAAAGCCAAATTCCTTTTGGCTCAGCTGACAAAGGTGAAAATAAATGAATAAGCTTACAAAAATAGAAAAAAAGCATACTAAAAATAAGCAATCTTATTCTGCCCCAAACCAACCCTAAGCTGTAGATGCAGATGAACTACTGATTCAATGAAGAATTTTACCCAGCCCTCATTAGAATGGTCCCCTGGGGGCAGGGGGAGGCAGGATCTGCCTGATGGACTTTCTTTCCATCAGCAGATACTCTGACCTTACATAAATGATTTTACTAAACTCTGCATTCAGGTTTAACATGACTCAGAAACCAGCACCAAAAACAGCTGGTTTTAAGTATTACTGCAGAAATTACGACAGATGAAACAGCAGCCTTATGCCAGGTTGCAGAGTTATCACAAAGTCACACTCGCATGCATTTCATGTTCCAACACCACAATTTCTCACCACAGTTAAAAGGGCACCCAGAAACAAACAGTACAAAAGAAGCACCTTAACAGGCTAGATATAAATTCTTATAGGACTCCACTCTCTCCATGTGAAACAGCTCCTTCCCTAGGCAGTTAGGTGTCTCAGTGACAAACTGAACTAAACACACCTTTGAAAACTCCAAACACAGCAATGTTCGTGCATAACACATAATTATCAAGGATTTCTTTTTCCTGGCCATTCTGTTCTCTTGTTATGAAGTGATATAGATCACTGAACATCCTCCCAATAAAATCTGCTTTAAAGACAACACACTCTCTTCCATGACCTCTGCAGGCGTGACTTGCATCCAAGCAAAACACTGCAACCAGCAAAAGTGATTTATTTTGGTGCAAGACAGGTGAAGTCAGAGAAATCTCTACAGAAAATAATTTCTGAATGCACATGAAAACCAAAGTGAAGACATACAGCATATCCAATAGCCTGCTTAAACAGACTTTGTTTTGACATCTCTACAGGCGCTGTGCCAGTAACAGAATTCCTATCATTTCAGAAAAATCATGGATCAGAAGACGAAAGCTTATTTGCTAAATATGGTCTACGCTTCCTGTACCTTTACAACTATACAGGTGTTGTCTGGCAAATAAATCCTATGTTTAAAGTCCCAGCAATCCCACACTGATATTTCAAGCTTCTCTGAAAATAGAGGAGGTTTTCATGAGTGCTCCACAACCTCAAATCCAAAGAACTCCCCAGCCACCATTCTCTCTGTTGTGCCAAATCAACCGTGTACAGGGCCAGCTCAGCACGGAATTAATACTGCAAGCTCTGAATGCTCCTTTGAGGTGTCAAACTATATCCCTGGGCACTAGCTACGTGTGTTCAGCAACAGCAGCAGCTCCGAGGGACCACACAGCACTGCGGAAAAGCAAAATGAAACAAACACAACAATCCCACTCTAAGCAACAAAACACCCCCACAGCCTCTTTCACGGGATGCTGGAAAAGAGAGAAAGGCAAGCGCTCTGCTCAAGTTCTCCAAAGACCTGGTGCTGGGCCACACGTGTCCAAACGCCACCTCTAGCGCTGAAAGCAGGCAGACCGGGGCGGAGCAGAACTCTGTGCCCTGGGGGAAGGAAAGGAGGGAGGGATGGGGTCAAAACCAGGGCAGAGATAGGGATGTGGGTGCGTGGGGAGCGGCGGGTGCACAGACGGGAGGTGGGGAAAGAGCACGGGTAAAGAAAAAAGAAGGCAGGTAGCGAAGGGTGAGTAGGTGGGAGGAGCGGCAAAAGGGACTACAAACAATAACATAAACAATTCTGCTAGGAAAGCCTGGAGGCTAAGGCAGCCGAGCCGCAGCAGCAGGGGGACCCCGCTCCGCAGCGCGGGGGAAAGGGGGAAGGGGACGGGGTTGCAGGGGCAGAAGACGGGGCGAGGGGCAGAAGGGGACGGAGGGGCAGGGTGTTGGGGGCCCCTCACCTCGCAGCCGCCGCGCCAGGCGCTCCCCCAGCGCGACGCGGGGCGCGGAGCCCTCGGGCGGCCCCGGCGCCCCCTCCCCGCCGCGCCCCCGCCGCGGCCGCCCCGCGCCGCCGCCCCGCTCCGCGTCCATCGCCGCCGCCGCCGCCTCCTCCTCGGGCTCGAAGCTCGGGTTGTCGCGGCTCCAGGCCTGCCGCGAGCAAGCGGAGGGCGGCGGGGACGGCGGGCAGGACCCCTCGCCCAGCCGGCCTAGCTCCAGCTGCTCCCGGCCGCGGGCCCCGCGCCCCGCCATCGCACCGCCTGTCCTTCCGTCTTTCCTCCTTCCGTTCCTTCTTCCCTCCCTCCTTGTCTTCCTCCTTCCTTTTCTTCTTTCCTCCCACCCTCCTTCTCTCCCTGCCCCCTCCTTCTCTCCCTCCCTCCGCCTCACTCCCTCCTTTTCTCCCTCTCCCCTTTTCTGCCTCCCTCCCGCCTTTTCTCCCTGCCTCTCTCCCTCCTTTTCTCCCTCCCGCCTTTTCTCCCTGCCTCTCTCCCTCCTTTTCTCCCTCCCTGCCTCTCTCCCTCCTTTTCTCCCTCCCTGCCTCTCTCCCTCCGCCCCCCTGCCTCCCTCTCTCCCCTCCCAGTGCTTCCCCACCACTGCCACAGCACGGACCCCAAGTGGGAGCAGCTGGGGATTTCAGCCCAGCTTACCACTCACTCTCGCTAAACACAGAAGGAGGCCCCACAAAGGGGTTTTACCCGCTTTCGCATATTGCTGGAGAACAGCTTTTTTGCACATTATTTTAAGAATGAGAGGTATTAAAGCTTCTCATGCAGCCAGAAAACCCCCACCCCAGCACACAGTAGTAACACAGCCTGGAGGTTCAGGAGTTTGTGTTTTTATTTATATACAGTTACAGCAAAATACAGGCTGGCATTACAGAGAGCAGCAGTGCCAGAGAGCAAACGCTCGCTCTGTGCGTCCAGCAGCGTTCAAGCAGTATTTGAGCACCATTCATCTCGCTTCCCCACACAATCCCAGCCTGCATCCCAGGGGCAGACACTGCTGGTGGCTGGAGGGAGGCCGCCCCAAACTCCAAATTGACCGCACGCTGTACATTTACAATTACCCAAAAGGAAGCTACTTCTCCCTCCCCTCAGGCAGAACTTGAAGAAGGGAAAAATTAATTTGTCTCCCTTTAAAGGGTGACTTCATTATTTTCAATGCTGTGCTGATCTTGAGCATCCTCAGCACTCTCCAGCGTTTGATTGCTGTTATCATCAGAGATCTCAGCTGAAACACGGACGTGGCTCTCCCTGCTTTCCATGCTGTGGTGGCTGTCTGCTCTGACACTAGCCTTGCTGTCATCATCTCCTTTTGCCTCATGGCTGTCAAATTTCTGCCAACTGTCATTTTCCACACTCCGCTCGCTCAGCTTGCTGTCCAGCTCACTGCTGTCGTGCCCATGGCTCTTGTCAGCCCATTCCCCACTGATGGTGTGCTTCCCCAGGGAGCGATCAGAAGCAGAATCCTCCTGGGAGAGCCCCGCTTGCTGGCTGTCCGCATCCAGGGTGCTGTCATTCTCCTCGGTGGCATCATACACAGTGAGCTGAGTTACAGAGCAGAATGAGAAGGCACCCTTGTTACTCCTGAGGAACTGATTTCTGTCACCAGGTGCTGCTGTACTACACCAAAGTAAGCTGCATGGGCTTTGTGGATGCTCAGAGTAAGGATGATACTGCTCTGCTCAGAGACACTATGGTGTTTTTATGGAGTTACATGAAACTTTCACATTATGAGAAACTCAAGTTTGGTCCTGGCCTCAGATTTCATATGCAAGTACCTCGTGACAGCATAGTTACACTCCTGCCTCTTGTCATATTAAGAGCCATCACCGAGTTAAGGTATCCAGAGAAAGGAAACAGATACCTTCACTTATGCCTGCCCTTCTCCCCACCAACTCTTTTCAGAGCTCCTATAAAATAACATGTGTATTTTCAAGTTTGCTATCCTTTTCCAAAAACTTGCGTATTGCTGCTCAGCACTATTTACCTTTTTTGCAGCCTTGGGAAGCTTGCTAGATTTCATCACTACAGGTTTTGCCCTCACCCTGTAGGCCACGCTGTCACCTCTGCCAGCATTGTCTCCCCGAGTGAAAGGATGAAAGGGTATAGTTACTGGAATGTCTGTGGGAAAACCTGTGACAACCTCATCTGACTCATCTGTGTCATTGGAATCATTGTCATCATCATCATCCGCATCTTCATGGCTCTTGCTTGACACATCAGGTGTCTGGAAAACATTTATTATCCATCACGCAAATGAACATATACAAGATGTGCAGACAGTTCTCTCTCCTGCTCACACAGAGCTTATGCGCTGTTGAGGAATTAAGTGCACAAATTGTTCTGAATTCACTTCACCCACCCTGAATCTTTGTTTTATTTAGGGAGAGTTGTTATCACAGGAACTACATGAAAATGAAAACCTCATGTGAACCCCATGAGGTTCAACAAGGCAAGTGCAAGGTCCTACACCTGGGTTGGGGCAATCTCTGATTTCAGTACAGGTTGGAGGATGATGTGATTGAGAGCAGCCTAGTGGAGAAAGACTTAGGGGTGCTGATTGATAAGAATCTCAACATGAGCCGGCAACATGCCCTCGCAGTAGTGAAGGCCAACCATATCCTGGGCTGCATCAAAAGAAGCATGGGCAGCAGGTCAAGGGAGGAGATTCTGCCCCTCTATTCCTCTTTGTGAGACCTCATCTGGACTATTGTGTCCAGTTCTGGAATCCTCAACATAAGAAGGATATGGAACTGTTGAAATGGTTCAAGAGGAGGGCTGCAAGGATGATCCGAGGGCTGGAGCACCTCTGATGTGAGGACAGGAGGAAAGAGTTGGGGCTGTTTAGCCTGGAGAAAAGAAGTCTCAGAGGATACCTCATAGTGACCTTCCAGTACCTAACAGGGGCCTACAAGAAAGCAGGGGAGGGATTGTTTACAAAGGCTTGTAGTGATAGGATGAGGGGGAACAGGTATAAACTGGAGAGGGGCAGATTTAGACTAGACACTAGGAAGAATTGCTTCCCTATGAGAGTGGTGAGACACTGGCACAGGTTGCCCAGGGAAGCTGTGGATGCCCCATCCCTAGCAGTGTTCAAGGCAAGGCTGGATGGGGCTTTGGACAGCCTGAACCAGTGGGATGTGTTCCTGCCCATGGCAAGGGGGTTGGAACTAGATGATCTTTAAGGTCCCTTCCAACCCAAACTATTCTATGATTCTGTGGAAATGAATGCTGCACATATATAGTGGCCTTGCAGTACTCAACTGTCATTTTGCTGTTCAGAACACTTACTGGTTGTACTGGGACATCCACGCTTTCTTCTGAAGAGTAGAGAGTCTGAAAACAACAACAAACTCACTATTATCACCAGGACATATAAAATAGAGCTGAACAGCACTGAGCATTTAACTTGCAAATCTTGGCATTGAAAGATGCTCTTCCTTCTCTTCCAATTAGTTGCACATACCTGCCGAGGTGATGCCAGGTCATTCTGTGGGTACTGCAGACTCTCCCAAGACTGAGAATTCACGTGATGGTGGTGGTGTCTGTGTGAGTGATGGCCCTTGAGGTCCTTCAAGAGAAAAGGTAAAAGTGGTTTTAGTTCACAAGGGAGCATACAGGAGCAATCAAAGCCACCTGTAGCACAACCTCTGTTTTAAGATGGATGGGGCATCTGCAATGCATGCTGCTTTTGTACATAGAATCATAGAATAACCAGGTTGGAAGAGACCCACCGGATCATTGAGTCCAACCATTCCTATCTGCCACTAAACCACGCCCCTCAGCACCTCATCCACCCATGCCTTAAACACCTCCAGGGAAGGTGACTCAACCACTTCCCTGGGTAGCCTGTTCCTGTGCCCAATGACCTTTTCTGCAAAAAATTTTTTCCTACTGTCCAGCCTAAATCTCCCCTGGCAGAGCTTGTGGCCATTCCCCTCGTCCTGTCCCCTGTCACGTGGGAGAAGAGGCCATTACCCTCCTCTCTACAACCTCCTTTCAGGTAGTTATAGAGAGCAATGAGTTCTCCTCTCAACCAACACCCCCAGGTCCCTCTCCTCCTGGCAGCTTTCCAGCCAGGCTTCTCCTAGTCTGTACCTCTGCTTGGGGTTGTTGTGCCCCAAGTGCAGGACCCAGCATTTGGCCTTGTTAAACCTCATGCCATTGGACTTAGCCCAGCGGTCCAGCCTGTTCAGGTCCCTTTGCAGAGCCTCCCAACCCTCCAGCAGATCGACACTTCCACCCAGCTTAGTGTCGTCTGCAAACTTGCTACAGGTGCACTCGATGCCTTCATCCAGGTCATTGATAAAGACATTGAACAGGGCTGGACCCAGCACTGAGCCCTGGGGAACTCCTTCCTCAGCAACTCACTGCAGCAGGAAGAGGACTCAGAACAAGCTGTGATCCCAGATGAACATTATACCCAAATGCTATAATACAGAATATGTGCCTTTCCTACTGGCAGTGCCAGGGCCTTATGATCAGTTTCTGCAGCTCATTTTATTGAGTGAAATTTGGAGTTATATCCAATGATCACTTTTTCAGCTAATTCATCTAATTCTGAGCCAAGTTCTTTTCCCAAGTGTAATTTATCTCCCACATAATGAAGACTCTAAGCTAAACACAGTAGCTGATTCTCAGCACAAAATAACTGATATTACATGCGCAGTAGCTGGCAATGGAATACAAATCAAACAGCTGTACACAAGACTTTCAACAACATTCACTCACACCACTCAAAAAACTCACGAGAAGTGGATTCAAGTGCTCTTCCAATACCAAGTATTGTCACCTGATCCACGCTAATGAGTGTGAGTTTTAGTGGTTGTGCCACGCTACACTCCCTTTCTCTTTTTTACTGATGGCTTGCACTTTTGTCATTAGGGAAAAAGGTGCACAGAGATACAACCATAACAAGAGTCCACAACCAGGTACCAAGACACCTAACATGGCAAAAGTCCATTGAATTCCGTGGCTCTCTGCTTTGACTACCTGAGAAACTGGCTTATAACAGCCAGGTGAGGACATGTTCTGCAAGCAGCTACAATCACAACCAAGTATCAGACTATCAGACAACGTGCATTACAGAAAAAAATAATTTAAAAGAATTTACTAAAGAATATTAATAGACAAAAGGAGCTTACATATTTTTCTTCAGAGCTGGCAGAAATGGCATGCTGCTTGGATTTACTCACCTTGAAGTGAGAAGAGAAAAAGCATTTGTCAGTATTAATCTCTTGCTAATGTGCAAAAAAAATATGTAAGTGATTGTTAAGACATATTTGCAATTTACTCACTGGCCATGCAGTCACAATGCTGATAAGGCATAAACACAGAACTGCCACCTTCATTGTGATGTTTTACCTAGAAGATATTTTGGAACAGTGAGTCAACAAGGTAAAATACCATAAAGAAATGCCATATGCTTTTGCTTTCTACTGGTGTTCCTCGCTGTACTGAGACCAGCTCGCTGCTAAAGACAGAACCTGACTGTGCTGATGTTTTTCCTCTGTCCTCCATCACCACCCCACATCTGGCCCATTTTGGGATGATTTAGCAACTCAAAAGCTGCAAGAATTTTATAACCAGGTAGTAAGAAGCGCCGTGAGTAGCCACAGTGAGAGGGCAAGCAGATTCCTCCTGCCATCTTCTGACTTGCACTGGCAAAAGGAAAAGCTTTGTGAATGACAAAAGTACTATAAAGATTAGCTTAGGTTTATCATCATTCATTTAACATTGTTTTGTCAGAAGAGACAGGACAAAACAAGCTCAGGTCAATTTCTCTTTTCAGTTATTTTAAAACTAGTTTTCAGGGATATTGACTGGAGTCACTATGAGTAAACTCAGTTTATATGAACATAAACTGCTTTTGTTGATAGACTTATTTTCCCCCACAGAAGTTTGAACCAAACTGTGTTTCCAGGCAAGAGATGAAGTGGAATATCTGCTCACATTGCAGTTCTAGCACTTTGATAAATGAACGATTCCTGATGAAATGAGAGTGCTGAGCTACAGTGAATTTTGGTGCTGACAGACCAATTTCCCAGGATAAGCAACATTTCTGAGAAATTAAACTGGTTTACTGATGAATAAGAGGCATTTGAAACTTCAGTAAAACATAGCAGGAAAGAAAGGCTATTACAAGCACATTTAAAAGATTAGCCTGAGACAGGACACTCCATTAGTGAAATTACAATTTCAAGAGTTAGACAGAGAAGGGTGCATGTTCTGTCCATTCTGCAGTGTGCAGCACAAACTGCAAGCTTGCCAGGAGAAGTAGGGATACTGCCAGACAGGGAGGAAGCTTTCTGCATTTCAGTACAAGCTTTGAGTTCCCAGCACTTGACTCAGTGGCAGAGTTTTTAGTAACTTCCTCTGAACATCTATCAGCACACAGATTTTAACTGGTGATCACATATGGTACTTTGCATTGCTAAAGCAGCCTTGCTCCTATGAAAGCAGACCTGTTTCTACAGAGAAACAGCAAAGATCTCCTGTCCAACACTTCCTTCATCAGAGCTGCAGACAGAACAACATGTCAGGTAAAAAAAGGCAAAATATTACCTTTCTGGTGCTGGAGGAATCAGCCGGTACAAGAACTCTCTTAATGATCCCAGAGGAAGCTCCAGCCAGTTGGCTCCTAGTAGCTCTGGCTTTCTCCCCTGGTCCCCTGACTGCCTGACATCTCCAGCCCCAGGGAATTTAAATCCTGTTCCAGGCACAGCCACCAATCCCTGTGAGGCGGAAAAAGATGAGGTCATGAGGCTCCTGGCCACCATCCTGCCCACGTTCTCCTACACTTCCTCTTCGGCTTTGTGGCTTTTCAAGCAAACAAAAACTACTCTTTGGTTAAAACATTACTTATGGGCAAGATCATTAACTAGAAGGTCTGTTGAATGCACAGCATTTGGTATCGTGTAGGAGGACTTTAGGGCACGTCTGCCCTCCTTTTACAAAAAAACAGAGCCCAGTTTCCCAGAAACATTTCCTGCTCTGTTCTGTAGGGGGCAGGAATATGTAATGTGTGCAGGAAGAAGGAGACTCAAACATGAAACTCTTCAAAAAGTTGTTAATGCTTCCACAGAGTTGTAGATTTGCTCTCCAGGGTATACATGTTGCAACACGATTAGCAAAGACAGGGCATAGAACCTGATCCTTTGCCTTTTTAGTCTGAACTGATACTAGTGTGTCTCAACAGGTATTCTGCATCCAGAAACTTGTTTAGAAAGGTGTAGAGACGCTGATAATCTAATTAAAAAGGGTTGTGCACCACTGTCAGAAATTCTCACTCCTTTTCTATCTATTTGCATCCTCTTCTGGTCCTTTACAGTTTCAACCACGCCCAAGGGGTTCAGTTGAATCACCTGCTACAGCTGTCTCCTGCACCAAAGCTGTTCCAGGGACCAGATTCCAGATTTCTTCTAGGAAAAAAAAGGAACTACAACTCCAATATGAGGAGTGCCATCACTAGCACTGGGAAGCAAAGGAGATAGTGGGATGAATTTGCACATTTGCTACAGAGTCGCGCATTGGCCCTGCTGATGGGCAACAGATCTGGTCTGACAGTGGCTCACTTGACCAGATGATGTGCTACAAGATTCAGAACCTCTTCCGTTCATTGTTTCATTGAAGTATCATTCAAGAAAAGGAAAAAATCCGAGCAGACATTTTAGAAGGTGTAACTGTTTCAAAGTGGTTGTCTTTCTCCTCATTTCTTATACCCAGGTAGCATTGATGTGTCCTTAGTCAAGAAGCAATGAAGTAGACACCTTTTTGTTCCAACTCATGTTACCAGTTGTCCTATGCTTACTTCGGTGGCATGCTTACAAACACCCGGAGAAACCTGTTCAAGTTAGCTCAGCAGCTGCCCCTCACATGGACTTATCTAAATATATTTTAAAGCTGAGATTAGCCACAGCTGGAAGTGTAACTTAGTCTGCTTAATAGAGTTTTCTAATATCATAGGAGAAGAATTGGATAAAAAGGTAGTATAACATTAACATACGTGTCCATACAGCCTTGTATGCATCCACCTGAATGAAGACTACCCTGCCTTTTATTTTTGGAACTATGTGACCATTATTGCTTACTAACTCCAGAATGGCTTTTCAAGCAAAAAAACTTCATTAAATCAAACTTTGAGGGCCCTTCCAAACAAAAACTATTCTATGAGTCTATATGAGAATGGTAAGGCACTGGAACAGTGGTTGGATGGGGCTTTGGGCAGCCTGGTTGGGTGGCAGGAGTACTTGCCTGTCACAGGGGCGTTGGAACTGAATGATCTTTACGGTCCCTTCCAACCTAAACTATTCTATAATTCTATGATTCTAAACAGGATTTCAGCAGTGTCTCCTGCAGATTCAGATGGCTTGTATCATCTTCTATCATATCTGCATCTTAGTGCTTCTGGAAACCAAACAGTTAACTGAAGCCATTGAATGCAGATGTAGAACTTGAGCTCTAAATGAATGACATTTAGAAGGTTGGAATTGAGCATTATGAGGTAGCTGATACGCCCAGATTATAATACACCACTATTACTTACTAACTAGGAGTGACTGAGAAGACAACTGTTGTTGACACTAGGGAATCCTAAACGAGGCTCTTAGATAGTCAAGTACCTTTGATCCCAAACATCAATACCAATGATCTGTGCAGCCTGCAGTTCCCATAACTGCTAAGAAAAAAATTTTTCCATCCGTCAGAGGGGAAAACTCAGACAGAGAGAAGCTTGGTGGCTGGCATCACAGAATGTGGCACTGGAAATGTTGCATCCTGCTCTCTTCTCCTGTATGTGCCCCACATGTACAGTTGGTCAGATTTTGAGCTTGCAAAAACTTACTTTTTCTACCAGCCATTCATCAGGAGACATGGAAGTGAATAACATCATACTGAAAAATCCTCTAGAGCTGTTTTCTGGCCAAACCAAGAACCTTCCAGCACATGCAATCTGCATAATGGCATATTATTGTCTATCAGACTTCCAGGAAAATACATACTACGTCAGGACTTCTAAACAACCTCTTTCACCAAGTTCGGCAGCAGTTATTACTTGTACTGATGGAGAAACCAAGAGCTATTAGAAACATGGTCTTCCTGCAGTTTGTTTAAGACCTGTACAGTACAGGTCAGGTATCACTGTGGCTTTTCAAGGCAAAAACTTTGCCAGTAGCTGGAGCATTTGTCTCCCAGTGAATTGTTTCTGGCAAGCAACTGATATTTCCAATATGCTGAGAGATGGCATCATTTCTGAGTACCATTGCCAAAGCTATACAGTTGATTTTGTAAGAGCTAAAGAACAACAGAGATGTTTTGCAGTAATTCAGAAGCAGGATGTGAGGTGACAGTTATTACTAAATGGCATCTTTCTATGCAGGATCAGCTACTACAGAGCTGTATTAAATTTAGCACTTGTCTCATGCCCAACATTATGTGGTTATTCATTCTGTAAATCGTATCATCTAACCTGGGAAATCTTTTGCCTTCATAGGAGGTTGTGCTTTCCTATCCTCGCAGAGACAAGGAATAAACAGGGCAGGAAGGGGGGGAAAATTTCACCTTTTTCACTTCGCACATTAAAATGAATAATTCTGGAGAGAATACTTGGCTGGTGGAGGTACAGCAAAAACAACTTGCTTGAATTGATACAGGTAGGAGAGTGCATGATTTCAGCTTCCAACAGCTGTCAGAGTTTGTGTGGAGCACAACTGTGACAGGCTGTAATTTACTGCATGTAGGTGACATTTTCTACTTAGGCTATCCTGTCAAAAAATGCTTTTTAACATAATTTCTTCTGTCTTGGGCTGTGTTGGGAATATGTAGTTAGGCTGCTCTTCCATGTCATTGGGAAGTGACATCTGGCCATCTTGGGAAATCCCAGCCTGCCTGCAGCAACATGCAATGACTAGTCTCTCAGGTAAACTGGCTTTTGTTTGTTCTCCAAAAATACAATGCTTGGGGGAGACCAGAGCAGCATCTTCTGTGTGGCAAGGACTAAGACTGGGAGAGAGAGAGAGATTACTTTCCTCAGTAGCTTGAAGAAAGCTATTAAATGAAAACTCCAAGAATCTCCAGCTCAGCAGCACTCTCGTGAAGAACTGTTTTGCAGCTAGGATGCCCCAAAGAAAAGCAGACATAGTAAACAGTAGTTTCTGTGAAAAGCAGATGAAACACAAAACTTTCTTGTGATGCTACTATAAAATACTCCTGAAAAGTACCTTGGAAACTTAGCACATCAGCCAATATAATATATCCCCCAAAGCCCTTGAATTTCCCCAATTAAAGTTACAAAGGTGGGGAAAAGCTTACTTTCAGCAGTCGGTAGGCTTCAAAAAACCTTCTGCCTCTTAAGCAGTCTACAGAAACCACCATGGCGTTTGCGTCCAGACCTAGGAGAATACTCAGTATGCAGAAGGGATACAGTTTTCAGATCTGTTTTGTAAAGAAACTACAACAGAGATTTGCTCCTTGCATGTGCAAGCAGGGCACCCCGGTTTGTTGTGCAGCACAACTGTCTGTCTTGTGCTTTGCAGAACTTCAAGCTTTTCCAAACCAAGGCAGCAATCAAACAAGCAGCCCCAAGTTTCTCCCAGATAAAAGTTCTCATGCAGTTCAGTAGGGCAGCTCAGAACAATGTGGGATCCATGACCTTCCAGTCTCCCTGCCATTTCTGATCTCAGATGACTAGCTGGCAAGGTGAGTTCTATTCATCCCTTGTTCAGGCAATACAGGGTGTTACGATATCTTGCTTTTCCAGAGTCAGCCCTAGCCATTCCGGTGGATCTTGTAGAACTAGAAACACCACAGAGCTAGAGCTGTAGTAGATGATTAATCAGGATAGAACACAGACTTTCTGGGAAACAACTCCACTGTAAGTGGACAGCTTATTAGGAAGTGCCAGTATTTGACAGACAACATATTCTTATGGTCTTTCTGTATCTCCCTCTGCATAAAGAGAGCCCACTTTCTTGCTCCTCTGACTTCTAAGCCTACTTGCTAGTTGTTCACATTTTCAAATGCCTCCTTAGCAAAAGCTTTGGAAACTGAATAAAAAAAAAAATATTTGAGAAACTGCTGCACAGCTATGGCCCACAAATACTGGAGGCCAAACGTCATATCCTAGCTTTCACAGAGCTGAGGCTGCTCTTACTACAACATAAATGCAGTCCAGCTGTCTGTAGCTTCCTAAAATGGAGCCTTACTGATGTTTCCTCCCTTGACTTGCAAAGCCAGCTAGGAAAATAATTTTTCCAGGTATTTTTTTTTCCTGTTGAAATTCATGCATTTTAATACAGAAGTCAGTGGAGCAGCAGGAGCAGGAATTAATCCAGCACAGAAATCATTATGTTATTTTCAGGTCATCATGGTTACCAGTGTGAAGGGCAAAATGCCAGATACTCCAGTGCTAGTTTTGTGGCTTTATTTCAGTTCTGAATTGACAGAAAAAGAAGTGCATTTGTTTCAGTTGGAAAACTTAATAAATACAATAATAGCTTGAACTACTATTAGAAATAAAAGAAACCAGGGAAAGTATATATGGTGCACATACATTTTTCATGACCATGCCATTTTGTGATGTATGTAATCCTCAAAAAGCAATTGTCTGAGGACAGGAGAATGAGACTTTCAGCATCCCAATGGAAGCTGAGCTCAAGCCACTCTCTTAAGATGCTGGCTCTGAAGTATGAACATTGTTGCAGAGAGATAGCTCCAGGATGAAAGAAAGCATGCAGGGTGCATGTGCTTTATTCCTCTACATGCTCTAGAGAAACTAACCATCAGACTGTCAGCTAAGGCTTCACAATCTGAGCACTGAGTGGAATACAATGGTAGGAAACAGCACCACATAAGATTGCTTTATGGACAAGCATTGCAAGAACTTTGTGACAAGCTGTCTCTTTCTCTTTTTCTCCTCTCCCTCCTCCTCCCCCCACCCCACAGTTCCCCATTTCCCATCCTACGGCAAAATTTTCTTCTAGTAAGAAAGGATGCTAATGGAAACTTCTGAATATGCAGAAAGTCTATGGAAAGAACAGCATCTGTTCTGCATTGTGAAACTGTTGGGAAGTCACAAGATGCATTCCACGTAGAGCAGGAACTTTCATCAGGGCACCACAGGATTGATACTGCACTTGCATCTTCACTAAGCTTCACTGGAAAAGCACAAAAGCCCCATCACTGCCAAAAATGCAAGAAGCAGAAGAGGTTACAGCACAGCATGGCAGAGAAGAAGGGTACAGGGAAAATGATGGGGCAACTTCTCCTCTGCAGTCACTGGTGCACTGCTTCTGTGCAATATCAGCTCTGCAATCCTATACTTCACTATGAAGGATGAATCCTAATTGTGTCCTTATAATCTTAACAGAGCAACCTTGATTTTGCATTCCACATCATGTCAAGCTCATGTCATGTTTCCATGCACGACAATCATAAGGCTCGCATCATGAGGAGCAGAGAATCTGGAAAAGGTTGCTACCAATCCCAGAGGCATACCTTTTACATGGCTTACTCTATGAGTGCTTCCTGGAAGGGGCCAGAGCAAACCAGATAATTTGGAGAGGTTCCACATATTATGCAACACAGGACTGCAGCCTGCATATCTGTGGTTACTCATACACAAGACTTCTTGTCTGCAGCCTGCCCTGACTTTTCTGTCCCTATAAGGTCTAGGGAAGGCAAAGCCTGAACTGTACAAGCAGGACTTCTAGGACAGGCTGTAACCCTGTCAGTGAACCTGACCCAGGCTGGGCCGCACACCAGAAACCCTTCAGATTTCACATGGTTTCAGGTTTTGTTGTGAGCAGTTTTCTTAACTCTTGGTCTAGGGCTGCTGTGGTCTGAGGTGAGACGGATGCAGAACTGAGTCAGTGTGAAAGCAAACATCTCTCAGGCACTGTGAGTTGGGGTGTGGAGCCTTTGCCAGTGGAGTGGGAGGAAAAATCCATCTGTGGGACTGGTGAATGGGAAATTAAAGAGTTCAGGATTAGATCTGGGGAGGAAGTAGTTTGGCTGAGAAGCTGATCTGATTTTGTGGGGGGAATCAAAAACCAGCAGGCTAAGGTCAAGGCCTCTGCTGTCCCGACTGACTCACTGAGAAATTCCCCATGGCTTGCTCAAGCTAAGAGTTGATGAGGTTTTTTTGTCTCAAAGCCTATCCAGGTGGGAGCTTTGCAGGAACTAAGATTTGCAATGCAATGGAACATTTTTGTTCCGGCTTACAAAGCCGGGATACCTCCTGTGTGTCAGGATATTTCATCTTAATTGGTATTGGGGTTGACACCTCTTGTACAATATGCAATCAATGTGCCAGTAGAGAACTTCACTCAGACTCAGCAATTGCCTCTTGTGTTTTGTGTGTTAAAATTGTATTAATCCTTTCAGTTTTAAAAAATTAGGGGGTTGGATGGAATGGGAAGTGGTAACTCCCATCTGACAGGTATTACCATCAGCAAGTCAAAAGATATATTAATTATCCTAACTGCAGAATTTTTCAAGTAAATAGGATAAATTGACACATTGAAAAGTTCAGGTGGTGGATAAGACAATTGTCTGGAAAAAAATAAAATGTTTTCTTTTCATTAGAAAAGTACCTTTTATTTTGTCCCCTTTCTATCTTGTTCAGTAAGATTTCTTTTTCTTCCTTGCCTCCCTTTCAGCAGGACTAGAAGGTAAAAATATTTTGTTTCCTGTCTGCTGGACTAGCAGTTTGTGTACACAGGGCAGGTGCCCTTTCTCCCCCGATTTGTCACCTCTTGGACAGATCAGTCCTGATCCTATTCAGTGCTGAGGACCAGGAACCCAACAGCCTGCAATACGGGGGAATTGCTTGCACAGAGGCACACCGAGCTTGGCTAGCTAGGAGGACTGATGGTCTGCTAGGTACAGGAACACAGCAGCATGGTTTTGGCAAGCCCCTGCTGTCTTTTCTGGCTTACCAGCTCTCTTTAGAAGGGAGGTGCTTTTTTGGAAATAGACAATTGGAAGATAATCACATGCAGATTTAGGAAATAACATTTGCACATAATTCATATTGGCTACACAGACAGATTATTGGTTAAGCATGTAGCTACAAATTTGCCAGAATAAATGGCAAAGTGCGGTTGGCATGTGGATGCAAAAAAGGAAACAAGCTGTGGCTATACATTCACTAGAGGAAAAGAAAGCCTAAGAAACTGGGTTAATCATCAGGTTCTTAAGCAAATAAGAAGAGGCAGATGATAGGGCAACTAACTCTTGAGAAGTGTATGCAGTATCAGGACTCTTTGCATTAGTAAAAACATTACTGGTCAATAAATAACAAGCCAGAACTGCTGTTTGCTCACTGAGTCTTGTTCATCACAAGGTCAAATGACTTCTCACCCATGGAAAATGTGAACACAGACAATGACAAGCAGTTTTGGGAAGAAACATCCGTTCTGTATGGAGAAACTTGATCTGCTATTCCCAAAATAACTGATGTTGAAACACAGGCTAAATCTCATCTAAGTAATTGACTGGACAGATATAAAGCAGGCTGTCAACAGGTAATTCTGTGGCACCTGGTCTCTGAAGGAAGCACTATAGAAATTATGGCACTTGTACCTTTATTGGTACCAAAACAGTTGCAGCCCACCAGAATCTGTTTCTCTGAGTCCTGCAGGATGCGCTGCCACCAGCATCCCTGACACTTCCTGCTCCTGCATTACCCTAATAGTTCAGGTAACTGCACATCAACCCAGCTGTGACATCTAGCTTCCCTGGGTGTGCTAAACAGAGAAAAGAAACAGTGTGGTGGCTACAGCTAAAACCCACAAACCTAGCTACAGGTCAGCATTCAGCTAGCAATTCTACTTAAATAATTGACTTCTAGAGACCAGGTTCTTCTGCATTAACCTTTTGCAAAAAGAATCTGAGTTCCCCCAGGACAGGCTTCAGTACAGAGAGACATCTCAGTATTTGCCTCCATGCACAAAGTAGCTAGAATTTTACTCATTGAAAATTGGAGGCATATCTACACCAGGCTGAAAGTCTGATCAGAGCAGGCTTCCTGCAGCACTGCTTCGCTTCGGCTCAGCCACAGCGGTGCAAACACTCAGATATGCACATATATACTGACATTCATATACACATTTCAACTATGTTAGTATACTAGCGTACATACACACGTATTACGTTTTATAGAGATGTACATACATACTAACATACACACACACGTAACTGTACGTGTGTGTGTATGTTAGTATGTATGTACATCTCTATAAAATTAACTATGAAACCTTAACTATATTTTAAATTCCACTTTCTGGACCAAATGAAATTCTGGCATTCTGTCTTGCTGAAGTTACTCAAAACTCCAAGAATCAACAGCAAAAAAGATGACTGGACCATCCTCCCATCAAATGCAATGGTAAAAGTCCCAGTGAGACAAGTCCAAGACACTTTTTTCAGGCTTGAGTGAAGACTGGAATGAGGAGGGAATAATTTCAACAAGTATTCACAGCCATGGGTACCTCCTTTGCCTCTGCTCTAGGCAAAGAAGTCAAGCTGATATATTGGGTAG
The DNA here is from genome assembly GCA_033459285.1 of Clamator glandarius. Taxonomy (NCBI): domain Eukaryota; kingdom Metazoa; phylum Chordata; class Aves; order Cuculiformes; family Cuculidae; genus Clamator; species Clamator glandarius. Next base: position 1,093,604 of record JAUNZM010000072.1, on the reverse strand, counting down.
TTTTAGGTATTCTTTCCAGTCTTTCAGAGAGTTGATTCAGTCATCCTCCCTCTGCTGGGTGGCTGCTGTCAGAGACAGATCAGTTTAACACAGCCATGGACCCACTTGACACGGATTCCTACAAGAGGAAATCATAGAATCATAGAATCATAGAATCATCAGGTTGAAAGAGACCCACTGGATCATGGAGTCCAATCATTCCTATCAAACACTAAACCATGTCCCTCAGCGCCTCGTCCACCCGTGCCTTAAACACCTCCAGGGATGGTGAATCAACCACCTCCCTGGGCAGCCTGTTCCAGTGCCCAATGACCCTTTCTGTGAAAAATATTTTCCTAAGGTTCAGCCTAAACCTGCCCTGGCGGAGTTTGAGGCCATTCCCTCTCGTCCTGTCCCCCGTCCCTTGGGAGAAGAGCCCAGCTCCCTCCTCTCCACAACCTCCTTTCAGGTAGTTGGAGAGAGCAATGAGGTCTCCTCTCATCCTCCTCTTCTCCAGGCTAAACACCCCCAGCTCTCTCAGCCGTTCCTCATAAGGCTTGTTCTCAAGCCCCCTCAAATTACAAATTTGGAGGATGCTTCTGAACACTTGAGTATGGAAGACATTAGTTTTACACATATTTCCTCTACTACTGAGTCTCAGAGTGAGGGAGAAAGGAGGCAGGCTGTCCAGGGAACACTCACTGTGGTATTTTTTGGCCAGTGCCGTGAGTGTCATTGCTGCAATGGAGCTGTACCTGGATCTGGTAGCTTTATATGATGTCATGACTGGCTGGGTAGATGAGGAGAGAGCAGTGGATGTGGTCTACCTCAACTTTAGCAAGGCTTTTGACACTCTCCCACAACATCCTCATAGGTAAGCTTAGGAAGTGTGGGTTAGATGAATGAACAGTGAGATGGATTGAGAACTGGCTGGATGGCAGAGCTCAGAGGGCTGTTGTTGGCAGTGCGGTCTAGTTGGAAGCCTATGGCTAGCAGTGTTCCCCAGGGGCTTGTACTGGGCCCAATCTTGTTCATCACGTTTATCAATGACCTGGAGGAGGGGATAGTGTGTATCCTCAGCAAGTTTGCTGAGGATACAAAACTGGCAGGAGCAGCTGATACTCTGGACGGAACTACTGGTGAGAGTCCAAAAATGATGATTAGGGGAATAAAGCATCACCCTTGTGAGGAGAGGCTGTGTGAGCTTAACCTGTTTAGCCTGGAAAAGAGAAGACTGAAAGTGGATCTTTTCTGTGCTTGTAAGTATCTAAGGGGTGGATGTCAAGAAGATGGAGCCAGACTTTTCTCAACAGTGTCCAGTGACAGAACAAGGGTCAATGGGCACAAATGGGAAGTTCCACCTCAACATAAGGAAAATCTTCCTCACTGTGAGGGTGACAGAGAACTGGAACAAGCTGCCTGGAGAGGTTATGGAGTCTCCTTCTCTGGAAATGTTCAAAACCTGCCAAGACATGTGCCTGTGCAAACTGCTGTAGGTGAACCTGCTTTCACAGCGACATTGGACTGGATGATCCCCAGAGTTCCTTTTCAACCCCTACCATTCTGTGGTTCTGTGGACACTGCTGCTTTTGCAGTCAGATCCCAAGGCATGCTCACTGGCTTGTCTTGGTGTCTAAAGATGATATGAACAATGTTGATTTTCCAATGATAAATATCTAAAGAAACAGAAGCATTAAAATATTAAGAAACACAATCTACTACAGCAAGTGTTTTTTGGAATCAGCCTTTCATTTAACTACATGTCTACCATACCTGCCCTTTCTACCATCATGTTACAGCATATGACTTAAATAATTTCCAGCAAAATGAATATTCATTATGGCTCTGATCTTGCAAAGTTCCTGTATGGGCACAAGCTTGTCCTTATTGATCTCACAGTTATTGCCTCCTAAGAAATACCTATAAGACCTGATGAAACAATAGTTTGCCCATCATTTATTAGCTCCTGGCTTGATACTGCCCATGCCTCAGACAAGACAGATGCCTGAGAAATACTTTTAGTATTTCTCTCTCTGTATTCAAAATTATGCTAGCATTTCCTTAATGTACTGATTTCCCATCATCATGGAGACCGGAAAGCAGAGAACCATATGGAGGCAGAATTGCAAAAAAGAAAAGAAAATTAACCTCTCCAAGTAATTGCATTCTCTGGCTGTAGGTTTTAAACAGTTTTTTTTTTTTATTTTTTAAGCAGGAAGTCTTCCCCGTAGACTTCAGTGGAAAAGAGCTATGTTCACACATACACAGATTGCATCTTGGAGGCAGGCAAAGGGAACGGCTTTTTCTGTTATGTGGGCTACACAGACACTGCAAATTGAAGCTTAAGAAAGCAGGGCTGCTCCTGTTTCACCATAATATGCCCTGCTGATAATTAGCCTGTCTGCTTGGGCTGGTATGCTTCCCTATCCCATTCCCCTAACCAACACCTACTTTGATCCCCTGCACAAATTAGACTGAAGGGCTGACTCCATATGCTACTGACTCTAACAGCTTGCATTTGGCCCAAAGCTGCCATGCAGCGGATTTGTTGCAAATATTGCTTTTTGTTAGAAATAATTCTAGCAAATTTCTCACTTCAAAGATTTTCCACCTTGATTGCATTTTTTTTGCTTAATTTACCTTTTTAATCATATATTAGGTACCATAGTACATTTTCTTTATTTTCAGTTAAGAGGTGCCTGTCTACCCATGCTGTATTTTTAAAGGAACATCCTCTCTGTTCTTCATTAACAATTTCAAGATGCCATCACTTAAACAATATGCAATGCTCTGTTAACAGTGTTGCTGGCACTCTCATCTGCAGTTACTCCTCCTGAATTGGTGTTATTCTGTGTTAAACCTGCATTCCATAAAATCACCTGATGACTTTTAAATACACCACCCATCCATAACTCTAAAAATTAAATTAAGCACAGGCTTTCCCATTGTTTTGTGGTTTTTTTTTTTTGTGGGCAAGAGATTATTCATGCCATTTACACAGTTCAATCATATATAAACATAGCAGCCTGGCTTACAACTATCAACTGTATTCCAGCTCCTGTAGTACTGGTATTAACAAGTTATATTCTGGTTTTAACAGAGAAAACCGCACTGGCAATGCTGGTGAGGTTTATTCCAACACCCTTCTGCTCACCGCAGAGAAAGCCTCCCCACAGCCTCTGATGGAAAAGGTATTAGAAACACGCAGGTAATAGTTCTGGAAGAGACCAGTCATGGTATCTCTCTATTCCTCTCACTGCAATACAAGTTCCCTGTTTTCCACTCTCTCTTGTTATCCCACTCCAAGTTTTTGTCATAGGAATCCAGAGAAGTAACTTTCCTCTTTTCAGTGGAATTAAAACAAAAGCATGGGGTAAGTCCCAAAGCAGAGGATCCTTCCTGCCTGACACCTATTCAGCATCTCTGTCCGTCGGAAGCAATGCCACAGCTTTCCAGGTTACTCAGTGTGGTGTAAGCCAACTGCTCTGCACAAGGTGCCCATCTCAGTGAGGTCTCACCCATGTATACGATCCCTCCTGGTGAGCACCTGGCAGGTAATGCTGGGTCTACCAACATGCCTGTGCTTTGGCATCATGCAGGGCCTCTTCCCAGAAAGACCAATTTTTCATGCAGGTTATTCAGCTAGTTCTCTCCAGGAAACATCTCCATCTGTGTAGGCCCTACTCTGATGAGCACAAATCAGTCTCTCCAATGAAAACAGCTATTGGTTTATTTGTTTGTTTTCTTATTTCAACATAGTAATCTCCCTGCAGAAAGTTCTAGGAAATCACAAGAGAAATGCTTCTTCTGTGAAATGCAATTAACATAGTTTTCTTCCTGTTGCAAAGCATAATTGCAAATATAAACCAGAGCACAAGAATGGAGTTATTTTGGGCTATGGTTTGTGCATTTCAAAATACTGTGACGAGTTTGGTTTGTCAAACTGAAGACAGGGCAGACGTCTCTCTCCCTTCCTGTTTAAGCCAGTGGCCTGGGAAGGGCTGCCGTAACCTATAATGATGGTTGGCTTGCCTAAGCAACTTGTTTGCCCCAGTCTATAAATGCAGTTTTCTGAAGGTTGAACATATGCCACAACATGCACATGCTTTGTGATCCTGTTTGACACGGCAAACTCCAGTTTGATCTTAAGTGATATTAAAACTTACATAGAAATCCTCAGTTCTGACAAACCTGATGTATATACTTTCTCATACAGTGCTCACAAGAAGATGCAGAACGTTCCGTAAAAGTCAAAGAAATAAGTCAGACTTTCTTCTGCAAAAGCATTTCCTAACTGTGGAATAACTTGACTAAACATGTGACTATTGTCATAGTTCACTCTATATTTGCAGTTGTTCTTGGAGTGGCAAAGCATTCAAACACATATACAGTTGAGTCCCAGGAGCTGCTGAGAAGCAAAGTGGAGTGCAGTGCGACGTGGCTGCATGGTCATAGCCTAGGCAGGCAGTCGTAAGGCACCTCCTGGCCAGAGGTCATTTTAGCCAGGTGGGTAATTCCCTGCAACGTGTCTTCACATGCAAAACATATAGTCCAGGATGGCACCAAAGGACTGAAATAACAAATGGTTTACTTTCCTATGCTCTCCAAACAAGGTCAATCATAAAGCAAAAATGAAAAATTACATTCTGTTGGTGGAAAGTCTTGCTAGTGTAAGTAGGTATTACGCATTTACTGAGCTTGTTTGGATCTAGGCCCAGTAGCTATTACTATAAATCTTTCTGAGCCAATGTATCTTAAAAATTGTCAGCTGCTTCCTACCTGATTTTCTTAAATCATTGCAGGAATTCACAAGTAAATACTCTAGCCTCCTTCTGTAAGAAAAGACATTGCAGCACAAGTGGCATGGATGAGTAAACCACGGGGCAAAAGTAGGCAACACAATCAAACTCTTCAAATTATACATTGTTCAGCTGAAGTGAAACAAAGCTGATCTAGCAGAAACAACATGGGAGCAATACCACTATGCCCGAGAGCTGCTCTCCTCAACAACTGAACACAGTAGTGTGCTGCTGTGGCCCTCTCCTCTCCTCAGTGCCTGTCCAGCCATCCTGCTGTGCCATCAGGGACTGGCAGCTCCAGGCAGATTTGTGCATCTTGGTGAGATGGTATCATCACTGCCACTCCCCAGTGATTAGAGGGTCATGTTCACATCTCCCCATGGCTTGCCAGGGTGCACATAAAGGGTTGGAGGTTTCTGAAGGAAAAGCAAGAAGGGAAAGGCACAGAAAAATTGCCAGACAGCTACCTCACAGGCAGGCAGTTTAGGCCAACAATTAGGTGCATTTATCAGTGTAAGGGGTTTGCCTTGTGCATAGCACATGAGATGCTCTGCTTGCTCATGACCCACATTTGCACACTGGGTTTTCTCAAAGCCTACTGCAGGTACATGTCTCCCAGACCAAACACCTAGCACACTGGCAGGCTTTGGAGTAACAACTGGACTGCCAGGAGGAGCTGAGGTCCAAATTGTCCCTTTGTATATCAAACAAAGAAATACAAATTATTTCTGAGCAACTCTAAAGGTGTGACAGACCACTCTATTTCGGTAACATGTAAAATCTTTAAACTGGGATTTTCCAGCAGCTTTCCAGTGCCAGGCTGATGGCTTATGAATCATGTTTTATCTGTAACATCAGCAATATAAATTTGTCATGGCTATTGGAAATCTGCAAATTCTAAGAAGCAGAATGACTATTTTGGAAACAGCCAGATGGAGTAAAACCATGTCAGAGTCTTGCACAGCTCTACCTCTGGCTTTTGAGCCCAGCATACCTGGGAAGGGGCCACCTTGCTTTCTCTTTTCAGTGCTCCAGATAGGGCCCTGACATGAAGTCAGGTACTCTTCGCTTTGTCCCTGACAATACTCTCTTTTAACAGGAGAGAAATAGAAGCTAACATCAGCTCGTGAGTGTTTTGTAGCATGAGGCAGAAGCATTTTACTGCTGTCATTAAAAATCCAGAGATTTCATCTCACTGTTGTCCTAATGCATACCGTGTTAATTTTATCTGATTTTCTAGTTCGTCATGAACTCTTAGACTGCCTTCATGCCTTTAAACCAACAGGACTTTGAAGGACGAAGCATGGTGGCTGCTGCCACACCCAGATAGTCCCTTTCCCTCCCCAGGCAGTCTGCCCAGACAACACCACACAGGACAGTGCTCAGCCACAGAGCTTGGTCCCTGAGGCACTGGCGCCTCAGTTTCCACACCCAAGAACCAGATGCCATAGCCGTGGGTTGCAGCACAGAGAATGAAAGCAAGGCCCCCCCAGTTCCCATCTGCATCTCCAAGTGGAGAAATACAAGCCCCCATCCTGACAAACATGTCCTACCAGCTCAGAGGATATTTCTCTAGCTCTGAAACCTCAGGCCTGGGCAGCATTTAAGCCATACAACGAAAGGGCACAGTTTTGGTTTTCCAGTGAACATAGCAATGCTCTTCTCTATTCCGGGGTCTGGCCTTTTATTTTAAGTGGCACAGAGCCAGGCAGTCCTAGTAAAGCAACAGCAAACCAGCTCTGGTCTAGCATATACCCTGTTAAAATCTTACTTCTGGCTCAGTGAACAGGACGCTAAAAATTAACTACCTCCCTTGAGTACACCTCCACAAAAGTCCCTTTGTATGGCACAGAGGTTAGCTCAGGCAGAAAAACACATTGAGGAGACTGAGCAGCCAGGGCTTACAGAGAGGCTGTGGTAGGCAGCAACAGGGAGTGGAGATATCCTCCAGAGCTGGGAGGGGCAAGAATATGTTAGACCTTGTGTATCACAGAATCTCAACTTAAACACTTTTGGTACCACATCACTCCATGGCTGGTGACAAGGGAGAGGGGACCCAGGGAGCACAGAATTCACTTTTTCCGCAGGAGGAAGGCAGAGTTTCCTGCTACCCATTTCCAGGATGACTTGCTCATTGCTGGAAAGTGCTGAGTGGAGCAACTGTTCTCCAGTTTTTGCCCAGTAAATCACATCTTCCCCCTAGTTGTGAGTCAGAATAGTTTTCTAGCAACTGAAGGAAGCCCAAGCAAGACAGGACAGAAGTAGTCACTGGGTCCAAATGAGGTGATGAAAACATCAGCAGCTTGTGACCCAACTCAAGCAACTTTGCTTGTGTCAATGAGTTTGGTAACCAACATGCCTGCCTGTTAGCGATTTTCATTTGTAATACCTTAACCTGGGTGCATGGGAGCTGTCTGTGAAATGCAAGGAGCCCATCTAGGTAAATCATAGAATGGTTTGGAAGGAACATTAAAGACCATCTGGTTACACCACTATGCCTTGCGCAAGGACATCTCCCACAAGACCAGGCTTTTCAAGGTCTCATCCAACTTGGCCTTGAATGCCTCCAGGGAGGGGGCATCCACAACTTCCCTGGGCAACCTGTTCCAGTGCCTCACCACCCTCATTGTGGAGAATTTCTTCCTAATGTCTAGTCTAAATCGTGCCCATTTTAAAGCCATTCCCCCTCACCCTGTTTCCACATACTCTTGCAAAAAGTCCATCCCCAACTTTCTTGCACATCCCCTTCAAGCACTGGAAGGCTGCTATAAGGTCTCCTCAAAGCCTTCTCTTCTCCAGGCTGAACAACCCAAAATCCCTCCTGCTGTCCTCACAGCAGAGGTGCTCCAGCCCTTCTCTTGACCTGTTCCAACAGCTCCATATCCTTCTTATGTTGATGATTCCAGAATTGGACACAATACTCCAGGCGAGGCATCACAGGAGCAGAGCAGAGAGGCAGAATCACCTCCCTTGACATGCTGGCCACATATATGGAGCCCAGGACACATTTGGCCTCCTGGGCTGTATTGCCATCTCATAGAATCATAGAATCACTAGGTTGGAAAAACCTCTTAGATTATCGAGTCCAACCATTCCTATCTGCCACTAAACCATGCCCCTCAGCACATCATCTATCCATATTTTAAATATCTCCAGGGATGGTGACTCAACCACCTCCCTGTGCAACCTGTTCCAGTGCCTGATGACCCTTTCGGTGAGAATTTTTTTCCCGATGTCCAGTCTGAACATCCCCTGGCAGAGCTTGAGGCCATTCCCTCTCATCCTGTCCCCTGTCACTTAGGAGAAGAGGCCAGCTCCCTCCTCTCCACAACCTCCTTTCAGGTAGTTGTAGAGAGCAATAAGGTCTCCCCTCAGCCTCCTCTTCTCCAGGCTAAACAACCCCAGCTCTCTCAGCCACTCATAAGATTTGTTCTCCAGTCCATTCACCAGCTTTGTCACTCTTCTCTGGACTCGCTCCCAAGCCTCAACATCCTTCTTGGGGTGAGGGGCCCAGACATGAACACAGTATTTGAGGTGCGGTCTCACCAGTGCCAAATACAGAAGTAGAATAACCTCCCTGGACCTGCTGGCCACGCTGTTTCTGATACAAGCCAAGATGCCATTGGCCTTCTTGGCCACCTGGGCACACTGCTGGCTCATGTTCAGTCGGCTGTCAACCAACACCCCCAGGTCTCTCAGCTCCAGGTAGCTTTCCAGCCAGTCTTCTCCTAGTCTGTAGCACTGCATAGGGTTGTTGTGCCCCAAGTGCAGGACCTGGCATTTGGCCTTGTTAAACCTCATGCCACTGGTCTTAACTCTGAGGTCCAGCCTGTTCAGATCCCTTTGCAGAGCCTCCCTACCCTCCAGCAGATCCACACTTCCACCCAGCTTAGTGTCATCTGTGAACTTGCTACGGGTGCACTCAACGCACCCTTGAACAGGGCTGGACCCAGCACTGAGCCCTGGGGAACACCACTTGTAACTTGCCTCCAGCTGTTAACTCCATTTCCCACCACTCTCTGGGCCCAGACATCCAACCAGTTTTCCACCCAGGAGAGCGTTTTCCACCCAGGAGAGCGTTCACCTGTCCAGTCCAGTGGCAGACAGTTTCCAAAGCAGAATGCTGTGAGAAACTGTGTCAAAGGCTTTACTGAAGTACAGGAAGACTATGTCCACAGCCTTTCCCTCATCCAGTAAGCGGGTCACATTGTCATAGAAGGTGATCAGGTTAGCTTGGCAAGACCTACCTTTTGTGAACCCCTGTTGACTGGGCCTGATCACCCAGTTCTCTTGCATATGCTATATGATAGCACTCAAAATCACCTGTTCCATCACTTTCCCTGGCACCGAGGTCATACTGACAGGTCTGTAGTTCCCTGGAACCTCCCTTCGACCCTTCTTGTAAATGGGTGTAACATTAGCCAGCCTTCAGTCAAGTGGAACATCCCCAGTCAGCCAGGACCGCTGGAAGATGACGGAAAGGGGTTTGGTAAGCACATCCACCAGCTCCCTCAATACCCATTCCGCCCCATAGACTTGTGAATGTCTAATTGGCCAAGCAAGTCTCTAACCACTTCCTCTTGGATCATGGGAGCTTCGTTCTGCTCCTCTAACTCCTGGGTGTGTACACACAGGGAACAACTTTCCTTGCTATTAAAGACTGAGGCAAAGAAGGCATTAAGTCCTTCAGCCCTAACCTCATCCTTTGTCAGAATTGTTCCCTTTGCATTCAATAAAGACTGGAGATTCACTCTGGTCCTCCTTTTACTGTTATATTTGTAGAAAGATTTTTTATTATCTTTCCCAGAATTGGCTAGACTGAGTTCTAGTTGGGCTTTAGCCCTCCTGATTTTCTCTCTGCATGACCTCACTTCATCCCTGTAGCCCTCCTGATGTGGCTGTCCCTTCTTCCAAAGCTCATAGACTTTCCTCTTTTTTTTTTTTTTTTTTTAAATATATCCACCCATATCTCTCTGCTCAACCAAGCTGTTTTTTTTCCCTGATGGCTCATTTTCTGGGACATGGGGACAGCTTGCTCTTGCACCACGAGGATTTCCTTCTTGAAGAGCACCCAGTCCTCTTGGGCTTCCTTGCCCTTAAGGACTGCCTCCCATGGGACTCTATCAACCAGCCTTCTGAACAGTCCAAAGTCTGCCCTCTGGAAGTCTAAGGTGGCTGTTCTGCTAACCCGCCTCCTCACCTCACCCAGAACTGAGAGTTCTACCATCTCATGATCACTTTGCCCCAGGCATCTTCCAATTGTCACATCTCCCACAAGCCCTTCTCACCAATCAGCAATGTAGCCCTTGTTATCTGCAGCACAAGTCTCCTCCTGCTGAGTGAACAGAACCTGTTCAAATTAACCTACAGGCCTGGAACATCCTACTTCTCTCATCACCACTGTATGTCTTTTATGTTTTACAGTTCATGCAGAGCACAAGGTGGCCATTTCACAGCAATAACCATTTCTCTGTGCTAATGATCTCCATTCACATGCATAAATAATAAACAGGAATAAAGGCAAAGATTTTTCAGGCAGACAATGAGAATCCAAGAAGATCTGCCAGACCACTGCCCAGCTGAGTGTTCCTCCCAGCATTTTTCTTTTTCTGCTGTTCTGGCTGATTTCAAAAAGCAGAAAAACAAGCCTAGGAGTATGGAAGAACAAGATACACTGAGTAAGAGGGAGACTAGTCCACAAAACTGGTATCTAGGGAAATTAATTTATTAAGGAGTTCCTTGACCTCTGTTTGGCTTGGAATTTTGTAGAGTCAAAACCGAAATGCATAAGCAGTTTCCTCAGGACAGAGCAAACTGAGAGGAGGAAGGGAAAGGAGGTGAGCACTAATGGAGGGCACTGCATGGAGAAGTGAAACAGAACAGAAAAGGCAAAGCTGGAGAAACAGGAGTGGAAAAAAGTGCCCAAGGGGAAAAATACAAACAGAGGCAAAAAGTCAGAAGACATGAAGCACAGGTAGCTGGGGTAATAGTCTGGAAAGCGGGGCAGGGGGGAAACAAAATAAGAAAGAGGAAGCCACTTTAAATGGCAGAGCTGGTTAGTCAGAGGCAAAGCTGAAGCAGAAGGAATGAACATGGCCCTAAGCCAACCTGTTTCACCCTGTACCCAAGTCTGGGGCACAGCCATCAGCATTCTGCATCAGCTCTGCTTTCATTAGCCTTATTTACATATTATCCACAGGGAACCAGCTTGCAAGCTCTACCTCAAAGCTTTGTGTGCTCTGCACAAAAAAAAAAAAATCCAAATGTAAACTTAACTGCCTTTTGTTGCACAAATTTTGGTGCTTTCTGAATTTCTATGGCTTACCCAAAGGTGTCCCTGCTGTTGCTGGCACATACAGCGTGCGCTGCCAGCAGTACTCCGCTCAAACACACAGAATCACAGAATCACTAGGTTGGAAGAGACCCACCGGATCATCGAGTCCAGCCATGCCCCTAAGTACCTCATCCACCCTCACCTTACACACCTCCAGGGACGGTGAGTCAACCACCTCCCTGAGCAGCCTGTTCCGATGCCTAACCACCCTCTCCGTGAAGAATCAACACTATCAACAGCAACTATTTTAACCAAGTGTGCCCAAGACAGGGCCTTGCTCAGGACACAAACATGACTGCTGGCAGCAAGGCGGTTGAAGAGATAACCCTATATGACAAGATATTTTGCTTAGTGCACTGGTTTTAAAAAGAGAGATGATGCCACAGCAGTGATCAGCACATCACTACCATTAGTATATGTGTTCAGTTGCTCTAATAGAATGTAAGCAGGAAAGACTCAAAAGCTAGTGCAATCCTCAGCTATGTGGCTGATGCTGCCCAAGGAGAAACATCCCCTTTCCAACTAAGACTCTGTTTCGAACCCTAATCATTCATCCTTCTTTTGACTTTCAGTTGAACAAGAAGCTTTTTACAGTGCTTTTTTGCACTCCTTTGGCTTTCAAGAGTTAACACTTTGAATAAATCATATATATATTCAATATATCTTCGCAAAGCATGCTTTACAGCTCAGACAGAAGTTAGGTGTTTAATGTAGGGGTTAGTGGCTGCAGGCACATCAGTGCAGTATGTTCTTGTCACTGATGGTGTCTAACTCCTTTTGCCATATTTTTTGGCTATAGGTGGGGTAAAGCAGACAATGGAAATAGGAAGAGATGTTCCTCAGCAAGGATGTAAGATCATAACATGATCAGAACAAATTATTTAAGATATGATAGCTGATCCACATGCAGCAGCAGCCCCTGATCCCTGACAGACAACCATTACATGCTTTTGTTAGATTTGTATAACTGCTCCTTTCTGTAAATTCAAAGAGGACCTTCCCTTCCAGTAAATTATAGGTTTCTTTTGTCTTCCAGGCTAGTTTGCAGCTCATGTTTTCATACAGTCTGACTTGATCCCTTTCTGCTTTTCTAAGGCACTGACCGTGGAGAAGGTTAAGCAGTTCAGCAGTTGAGTCGCTGGTACAAAAAAACCCCTACAGATTTCTGATTCAGAGCACGCACCAAAACAAGATGCTCTAGAGAAACAGCCCAGCTGGAGCTAAGTATATGTGCTATTGCATCACTCCCCTCAATGTTTATTTACAAAGCAACCCAAGTAGGATTGCCATCCAAACAGATTTCCTTAAACATGCACTTTTTGTGCCCAGAAATTGTCCTTGGATCACGTTTTTTGTGGAAGGGGGGTGTAAAGCAGACGTGCAGGACCTGCTGACAACATGCTTCTCCAGCACATCTACCAAGAGGTGAAACACAGGTGTACACAGGAGGTCTTGTCCGCAGCTGCTGTGGGCTCTGAGATACCTGAGGTACAATGGCTTTTCTGTGCCTGTACTATGGCTCAGTTATACCCATAGAAGAAAACACCTCCCCAGGGAATCTGCAGCTCTGTGCAGCTGCCCTGCACACCCAAATCCACATGATACAACACTACCAAGATAGGTCAGTGCCCCCCAAAATCTACAGGAGCATTTCCACATTTGGAACTGGACCAGTCCAAGGACTGTGAGCTCTAGCAAGGGGAGGAAAGCAGTGGCAAAAAAGCTCCCCAAAGGGGAATTTCCCCTAAAGGCTGGGGAAGTTGATATCAATAACTGGAACTGCATACTGAAGCCTCTGGTAGCTTTATACAGTTCACAAAAGCCTTAATTATTCTGCCCTCCATATTCACATTATTAGGCAAAAAATACGTTTTTCCCCAGGGGAAGAGATGGTTTAATTCTCAGTTCAGCAGGGCTATAAAAGTCACAGCACAAGGCAGGTGAAAGTCCTTTATAAAAATACCTCTGTATCCACTGAAGAACTGAAACAGGCTGGATGCTAACAACAATTTTCCTGACCCTCACTGGCATCCATTTACCCAAGGGCTCAAATTCATCTAGGCTATGGCTCCAGAGCAACAGATTCCAAACTACAAGGACAAGATAATGCTCCTGCCCCACTCCCACAGCCTCAGCACCCACACCTCCCCAGCCAAGGCTGTGGCTACGTTCGCAGAAGGGCTGGGATCAGTGCCTGGGACAACAAGCACCTCAGAGCCGGCTGCTGCCCTCCTAGGAGAGATAAGAAGGCTTCCCCAAGGGGCTAAATATCCAAGGCCTGGGCTCAGCAGGTTTCCTTAGTGAGAAAGCTGCTCAAAAGTACATCACTGGAAAATTATGCAGCTGTGTATAATTCAGGGAAAGGAGCTGACCTAAGCCTTGCCCAGCTGGCGTGCAGCAATCCCCAATTAGGGATCATGGTTTACTCATGTCATATCTGTCTCACTTGACTCAGGGAGGGCTGAGCCCCTTTTCACTCAACACCTGCTTTTGCCAGTACTGCTGTATGTGTTGGCCCAGGTGCAAATCCAATGTTAACAGAAGTCCACTTATGCAAAACCTGAGGGATTTCCACTGCCACAGCTGCTGCAGAAAACGCTCTGTACATCACATGCCAGGGCTTTTAAAACCAGAAATTAGTGACAGTCCACAATAGCAGATATTTCTCCTCTAAACATGCCATTTACCTGAATAAATAACTGCCTATAATTGCCTGGCTACGTCCCCACAATTAGTATTTGTAAAGGGAACTGGGATTGTTATAGACAGCTCCTTTCCATTTCTGCAGCTTCAGAAAGTATTCTTTGTTTGGGTTCGTTCATTTACAGGGTGCGATGAACAACACTAAAGCACATCAGTAAATGCATCTGCTGTCCTCATGTGAAGAAACTCCTGGGGATAATTCACTGAATCATAGCATCATAGAATAGTTAGTGTTGGAAGGGTCCTCAAAGATCATCTAGTTCCAGCCCCCCTGCCATGAGCAGGGACATCCCACTAGATCAGGTTATCCAAGGCCCCAGTCAACCTGGCCTTGAACCCAGAGATGGGGCAGCCGCAGCTTCTCTGGGCAACCTGTGCCAGTGTCTCACCAGTCTCATGATGAAGAAATTCTTCCTAATGTCTTGTCTAAATCTGCCCCTCTCCAGTTTACACCCATTCCCCCTCATCCTAGCACCACAAGCCTTTATGAATGGTCCATTTCTAGCTTTCTTGTAGGCTCCTTTCTGGTACTGGAATGTCGCTATAAGATCTCCTCGGAACCTTCTCTTTTCCAGGCTGAACAAGCCCAACTCTCTCAGCCTGTCCTCATATGGAAGGTGCTCCAGCCCTCTGATCATGCTTGTAGCCCTCCTCTGGGTCCATTCCAACAGCTCCATATCCTTCTTATGTTGAGGATTCCAGAACTGGACACAATACTCCAGATGAGGTCTCACAAGAGAGGAATAAAATGGCAGAATCACCTCCCTCAACCTGCTGCCCACGCTTCTTTTGATGCAGCCCAGGATACAGTTGTCCTTCTAGGCTGCGAGCACACCCTGCCAGCTCATGTCGAGCTTCTCATCTACCAGCAACCCCAACTCCTTCTCTGCAGGGCAGCTCTCAATCACATCATCCCCTATTGTGTACTGAAAACAGGGATTGCCCCAACCCAGATGCAGGACCTTGCACTTGGCCTTGTTGAACCTCATGAGGTTCTTGGAAGCCCACTTCTCCAACCTGTCCTGGTCCCTCTGAATGATGTCCCATCCTTCTGCTGTGGCAACTACACCACTCAGCTTGGTGTCATCTGCAACCTTGCTGAGGGTGCACTCAATCTCACTGTCAATATAATTGATGAAGATATTAAACAACACTGGTCCCAGTATGGACCCCTGAGGGACACCACTTGTCATGGATCTCCATCTGGACTGTGAGCCATTGACCATTACTCTTTGAATGCGACCATCCAACCAGTTTCTTACCCACCGAATAGTCCATCCATATCTCTCCAATTTAGATAGAAGGATGTTGTGGAGGACCGTGTCAAAGGCTTTACGGAAGTCTAGATAGATTACATTCATCAGTTTACCTGTGTCGACTGCTGCAGTTACCGCATCATAGAAACCACTAAGTTGGTTATGCAGGATTTACCCCCGGTGAAGCCATGCTAGCTGCCATTAATCACCTCCCTGTCCTCTATGTGCTTTAGCATAGCCTCTAAGAGGATCTGTTGCATGATCTTCCCAAGCACAGAGGTGAGGCTAACAGGTCAGTAGTTCTCAGGGTCGTCTTTTCTGCCCTTTTTAAAAATGGGCACAATGTTACCCTTCTTCCAGTCATCAGGAGCTTCTGCTGATTGCCATGACTTTTCAAATATCATGGAGAGTAGCTTGGCAACCACATCTGCCAGTTCCCTCAGGACTCTGGGATGCATCTCATCAGGTCCCATAGACTTATATATGTTCAGGTTCCTCAGGTGGTCATGAAACTGATCCTCCTCTACAGTGGGAGGGGGTTTACCTCCCTGGTCACTGTCTTGCTGTCCCATGACCCAGCAGAGGTGAGGAGAGTGGTTATCAGTGAAGACTGAGGCAAAAATGTCATTAAGTACCTCAGCCTTCTTGTCATCTGTTGATACATGATCACCATTTCCAGCCGGGCGGGTGGGGTACATACTCTTTGACCTTCCTCTTTTGATTGACGTACCTGTAGAAGCTCTTCTTGTTAGTCTTCACTTTCCTTGCCAAGTTCAGCTCCAGCTGCGCCTTGGCCTTCCTGACCCCATCCCTACACATCTGGGCAGCATCCCTATACATGTCTCAGGTTACCTGTCCCTGCTTGCACTGCATGTGCAGTTCCCTCTTGTTCTTGAATTTAACCAGCAGGTCTTGAATCAGCCATGCCGGTCTCTTCCTTTCCCAGCCTGATTTTCTACACACGGGGACTGAGTGCTCCTGCACTTTATGGAAAGCATCCTTGAATATTTTCCAGCTCTGTTCCACTCCCTAGACTTGGAGGACCATGTCCCAGGGGATCCTACTGAGCAATTCCTTGAAGAGCTGGACATCTGCTTGTCTGAAATTTAATGTCCTGACTATACACCTCACCTGTCCCATACCCCTCCAGACCTTGAACTCCACCAGTGCATGATCACTGCAGCCCAGGCTGCCTCCGATCCTAATGTCACTGATGAGTTCAATTGTATGGGTGGGGGTCTCTATCAGCTGGACTAAGAAGTTGTCCTCAATGTACTCTAGGAGCCTCCTGGATTGCCTACAGCTTGCCATGCTACTTTTCCAGCATACGTCGGGGTGATTGAAATCCCCAAGTAGAATGAGAGCTTGCGAGCGTGAAGTCTCCTGTAACTGGAGGAAGAAGACTTCAGCAGTTGGTTCTCCTTGATTGAGTGGCCTGTAGTATATACCAACCACAAGGTTCCTGTTGGTTCTTCTGTCATTAATTTTGACCCACAAGCTCTCAACCTGTTTTTGGCTACTCTTCAACTACAGCTCTTCATATTCTATCCCTTTCCTGAGATACAGGGCAACACTTCCACCCCTCCTTCCCGATCTGTAGCCGTTGATAGACACACTCCAATCATGGGATTCATCCCACTACATTTCTGTAATGGCAACTAAATCATAGCTTTCTAGTTTTAGCAGTTTCACTGCTGCCTTTCAGAAAAGAAAAAATACATGGGAACAGAAATTAAATGCATTAAAGTTTTCCCCAAACCAGCAGAAGACCAAAGAGCCACAGATGAAATCCTCCCACACTTGGTGGCCACTTCTTGCCCAGCTGTAAGCTTGCTGCAAATGTTGAGGTGCAAGGGATGGTAGTAAGCCACTCTGTGAGCTCCCACCTTGCCAGTATTCATCAGCCCAGGCCTTCACTGCAAGGAAAATAACTCTCCCTTCTTTGTTCCTATACTCCAGGAAAAGCCACTTTCACAGGAAACTTGCAGTTTCTTCATTTGGCAGCTATTTGTGGCAAGTGAGTTTTGGAAGGGCACAGCCTGGTGCATCAGTGGGGGTGAGCAGGGGGCTTGGGGTGGGCATCCCAATATACCTCAGGACAGAAACCCAAGTCACTGCACAAAAATCCAGATGCTTTGACAGCAGCTGTGGAGCTGGAGGTGCTGTTTTATAGATGTATGCCGTTTATACCTGAACTAGCTGGTTTTATACCCGATCTCTCTGCTTGGGCAGGTCTACCTGGGAGCTCCGGGAAGCAACAGGGCAAGAGGGCAGCAGTGCCTGACTGTGCCAGCACCATTCCACCAGGTGGAGCCAGGCATCATTCAACAGGCACAAAGTTTTCCCAGCAAAAGGCTTTTATTTCCACTAGATGGCGCGCATGCCTTGCTTATGGATTTTTCTTAACAGCACGGACAAGGATGCAGGCAGAGCTGGCGTCGGAGGTGCCTGGCACTGTGCCGTGGTCCCCATGCAGCTGCAAACCTGCCAATCCCAGCCCTGCTAGCGATAAGACCCCAAACTCACCCCCTTCACTTGCCAGGCAACAGCATACGCCGAACCCAAACTCCCTGGAGCATTGCCATGGTCCATCAGATCTGGGGTGTGACAAGTCCTGGCAATACCAGGGGAGAATTGCCAAGCCCAGTCTAAGGCAGCGTGTGGCCATTTAGGATCAGGAGGGTCCTGAGCCTTTGGGGGTCTTGTGGATGCTACCCTAAGCCCAGGAAGCAGCAGGCAAACTCCTAGCCCAGGGTGCTTAAACCTCCACGTCCCCCACCATACATGTACAAGCCCCAGCAAGGCAGAACCCCAAATGAAAGCACCGGTGAGATGCAGTGTTGTCCTTAATCTGGTGGTCCCAGCATCAATTACCCATGAACAGCCTCTAAAAACCAAGTGTCTGGCCTAAAATGGGACCTCTCCCTTCCCCACCTGCAGCTGTGCAGAGAGCAGGGGAGCAAGCTCGCTGCAGCTACATTGCTGCCATCGCAGCTGCTCGCATCCCCTTTTCCTGCATGTGGACAGTGCCGGCAGGGAGTCCCCTCGTGCCATACCAAAAGTAGCGCCTCTCCGCATGGGGCTCAGTGCTGCTCCTGCTGCATCGTTTGCTTCGGCGTGCTGCTGAGTGCTCCCATTTTAGCAGCTTCTCAGACAGAAAAAGCAACCTGCAATTGTATAAACAGTGATTAACCTCAAGTGCCATCGGCGGCACGGCTCCAGCGAGTCGAAGCCCAGGCTGGCTCACGTGTGGGGACCAGCAGTGGGAATGGTGGCTACACAGCTCAGGTATTAGAGTGCTGTTGGAGGGGTGGCAGGGCCACAAGTGCCCTGGCAGGATACTGGAGGGTGCAATGGGAATTTACCACTGAAGGCAATGGACAGGCCAACTGGGAAGAATCGCTGCTGAACTCCCCAGCAAGGTCAAACTGCTCAGGGAGGCAGGTGGCCCTGGGAAGGAGTTTGATGTTGCAAGGGAGGGATATGCGGAGCCAAGTGGCAAAATTGCAGCCCCAGGGATGCAACAGGGCCAGGGGAGTGCTGGCTACACAAACTCTCTCAGGGACGAGCCCTGCTACAGCAAGCTGCTTGAAGCCTGAAGTCAACCTGCAAACGCTGCAGTCAGTATCACAGAATCACAGAATAACCAGGTTGGAAGAGACCCACTGGATCGTCGAGTCCAACCATTTCCACCAATCCCTAAATCATGCTCCTAAGTACCTCATCTACCCTAACCTTAAACACCTACAGGGACGGCGACTCAACCACCTCCCTTGGCAGACCGTTCCACTACCTAACCACCCTCTCCATGAAGAATTTTTTCCTAATCTCAAGCCTAAATCTCCCCTAGCAGAGCTTGAGGCCATTCCCTCTCGTCCTGTCCCCTGTCACTTGGGAGAAGAGGCCAGCACCCTCCTCTCCACAACCTCCCTTCAGGTAGTTGTAGAGAGTAATAAGGTCTCCCCTCAGCCTCCTCTTCTCCAGGCTAAACAACCCCAGCTCTCCCAGTCGCTCCTCATAAGATTTGTTCTCCAGCCCCTTCACCAGCTTCATTGCTCTTCTCTGGACTCGCTCCAGAGCCACAACATTCTTCTTGTGGTGAGGGGCCCAGAACTGAACACAGTACTCGAGGTGTGGTCTCACCAGTGCCAAATACAGAAGTAGAATAACCTCCCTGGACCTGCTGGTCACACTGTTTCTGATACAAGCCAGGATGCCATTGGCCTTCTTGGCCACCTGGGCACACTGCTGGCTCATGTTCAGTCGGCTGTCAACCAACACCCCCAGGTCCTTCTCCAGGTAGCTTTCCAGCCAGTCTTCTCCTAGTCTGTAGCACTGCTTAGGGTTGTTGTGCCCCAAGTGCAGGACCCGGCATTTGGCCTTGTTAAACCTCATGCCGCTGGTCTCAGCCCAGCAGTCCAGCCTGTTCAGATCCCTTTGCAGAGCCTCCCTACCCTCCAGCAGATCCACACTTCCACCCAGCTTGGTGTCATCTGCAAACTTGCTAAGGGAGGACTCAATGCCTTCATCCAGGTTGTTGATAAAGACATTAAACAGGACTGGACCCAGGACTGAGCCCTGGGGAACCCCACTTGTCACTGGCCTCCAGCTGGATTTAACTCCGTTTACCACCACCCACTGGGCCCGGTCATTCAACCAGTTTTTCACCCAGGAGAGTATGCAGTAGGAACAGAAATGCATTTATTTCTCCATTAGGCTGGAAATAAAACCATGAGGACAGGAGCCTTTTCTCACCCTTTATTTACTTATTTCACATAAATGCATGACCAACGCTACCCTATGCCCTGTAGTGTGACCGCTGTTTACATGGCTGTCTAGCACACCTTATCTACAGCAAACCCAAGCACTGCTGTCCCAGCACTTGATGCAGCCCCCCTCCCCCCCCCAAAAAAAATTAAGAGCAGATTTGCATGAACTGGTGATTTTCAGCTCCTGGGCTGTGAGCCACTGTGAGACCCTCAGCAATTTGCAGGGTATGCCTTGCCCAGGCAAGAGCAGCACCTGCAGTGGGGATGCTGAGGGACAATGACACATGAGACCCCCTCGACTCCTTTGCCAGAGCGGGGGCACACACCAGCAGCCCCTCAGAGGGCCCTCTGGCCCCAGCGGCTTTGCGGATGCTCCAGGTTCCCCCACTCTGAGGTCCAGGGTCCCACCTGCCGGTTGTCACTGCGGCTGCCCTCCGAGGACTGGCTGCTCTCTGCACTCCCAAGGCTGGCATAGGGGTCATGGGGACCAGCCCCTGCCCTGCTGAGGGCATAAAACGCCTGCTCTCGGACATGGAGCTCATCTGCGTGCTTCACTTGATCCACCTGCCTGCTGTGTCCCAGTGCTGCAAATGCCCCTGGTGCAGCAGCCCCCAGCCTCCTGCCACCATGCCAAGGGAGGTGTCTGCTCCCAGCCACTGCCCCAGCTTCACTGCCTTGCCTCTGCTCCCAGCCCTCACCCACTACCACACTGCCCTTGGCTTGCCCTGCCTGCAGATGGGGGCTGCCCTCTGCTCCTGTGGCGTGCAGCCTGCCCCCAGCACTGCCACCATGGCCACCAGTCCTCGCCTGTGCCCTGTTTGATGCATGGCTGCCAGCTTTCCCACGTTGGGATTGCACTTTCTGCATCCTGCGTGTCTTTTCAAGCCCTTCTCCTGCTGGCTGAACCTTTGCCCCAGCTGCAGGCTGGCCCTTACTGCGGGGTTGTGGGATGGCTGTCCCTGCCTCGCTGCTCCCACCTCTCCCCGACATGGTGTTCTCGCCCACATCATGACTGCTGGCTGTCCTGAGGGTGGTAGTGCAATCCTCCTCACTCACTCCCAGGGAGGCCACAGTGGTGTCCGGGTGGATACCGACCTTCCCGGCTGGAGCATAAGTGGCAGCCTCCTCATCACCCCCCTGAGGGAGGTTGCTGACAGCCGGCCTTCCCAGCCTCCCCCTTACCCTCTGTCCCTCACCTCTTGCTTCCTTGTCATCACCCTCATGGCCACCGGCTGCCATGGGGACAGTAACATCACCACCAGTGACACTCCAAGGGGTGGGGACTACTGGTCCTTCTTCATTACCAACAGTGATGGCACCATCCTTATTATCTCCTATAGGATGTCCGTCCCCAGAGCTGCTGGTGATGCTTTCCCCAGGGCTTGGGGTGACTGATCCTTCAGGCTGCTGATGAACAGGGATGCCAACCTGTTCACGTGAAGCAGTGATGCCCATCCTGGGCCTGGGGCTGCTGGTCTCTGCAGAGGGGATGCTGTCATCCTTGCTGCTAACTGTGACACTGGCCAGGGTGGTTTCTTGATCCCCTACATGGATGTTAGCCCTCCCAATGAAGATATTGACCTCATTGTCCACATCTGGAGTGCTCTGTGTGAAGCTGGTGCGTCCTGCCGTGCTCTCCACCTTTCCCTGGGTGATGGTGACACTGCCCAAGTCAGGGATGTAAGCATATTCATCCACACTTTTGGCGTTGACTTGAATGTCCTCCATCTTCTCAGTGACAGATGAGAGAGATGCATCTCCCATCCCCCTGCCCTGTTTGGTATCCTCCTGCCCTTGGCCATGGACAGTGGCCTCACCACTGCCCTCATACCCAGCCCCTCCAGTGATGGGGGCCCTCTCTTCCCTGACTGTCACAGACCCCTCTACCAGGACTCCACCAGGGGCACCATCCTCCTTGTCCCCGCTCCTTATACCAGACCTGTTCCCTGGCACTGACCCACTGGCTTGTCCACCCTCGGGGAGGATGGAAACACCACCATTGATTTCAGCCACCAAATCCAGGTCGCCGCTGCCTTCTGCACTGGCTGGGGTGGAAGTTGGGATGCTCACACCACTGTGCGGCCGTGTGCTGGTGCCTTGGTGAGGACCACGGGCATCCCCATCGATGTCTGGTGTGCTGCGGTTTTCGGTCTTGAGGCTGGTCCCATTCTTGGTCACATCCGCACCACCATAGTCACCTCCCTCAGGGGACGCCCTGCCTTGCGTCAGCCCTTGACTGGCATCGTCCTTACCTGGCTGGCGACTGGGGCTGGCACTCTGGCTGTCGGTCTCTTCCTTCTGCATGGCACACACAAAGGAGAGGTCAGGCTTGGCCCCAGAGCCTGCGGGCTGTGGGCAGCATCATGACTGAGCTGGGGTCCTGCCACACCACTCGGCCACCTCCTCACCTCTATCTGTGTCTGGTTCCTCCGTGTCGAAAGTGAATAGATGTATTTGAAAAAGATGAAGCCATGCTTAGCATTACAATCTTTCAGTAGTATCTGGAAAAGGGAGAAAAGAAAAAAGAAACACAGAGGTTTTTTTATTAGAAGTGGTAGCTGGAGTTCCCCCTGATGTGCCCACCACTGCAGCAGGGTCCTGCCAGCACCCACAGGGACCTGCCTGCTCCCACTACCTCATGGTTGCCAATGCAGGCAGGGAACTGGGCAGGACATGTGTGCTTGCCTCCCAGGTTCTGGGGTTTGGCTTCCTCAGGACTCTTTTTCTGCATTTGTTTGCTTTCAGGAACTCTGAGGGAGTTGTTGTTTTGTTGAGTTGTTTTGGGTTTTTTTGCAAGGCAGTTTATGTTATGGCTTAGATAGACAACCTAGCTGATGGTCCCATCAGACCTGAGTGATGGGTCCTATGGGGTGCAAAGTGCTGGGAGGACAGCAGCTGGTTTGCAATAGGGAAAATAGGCGTTTTCTTCCACGCTACATATCTAAATTGTGATACACTTTGAAAAAAACCCCTGTAACAGCTGAGTCTGGGACTTCTACAACCTCACCTGTGGACACACCAAGCATGTATGCCAGGGCAGTGGTTGGGTGGAAGCCCTCACCTCCACCAAGTACATCACTCCTTTCCCCACCTCTGCCTATCATAAGGGTCTTTCATAATGCTCAGACATTTCTCATCCACATCCCCATCAAACATAGACCTCAGAGGCAAGAGTTCCGATAGACTCATTCTCTGCAGCTCACTAGGTCTCCCTCCGAAAGTGGCACTTTCTCCCCACACCCCAGCACAGGACACCTCAGGGACGTACCCGGTGCTGTCCTGCACAGTTCCCAGTGGCTCTCCCGGGCAGCGGCACCAGCACCTACAGACAATAAAACACGAGTGAGAACTGAGGCGTCAAATGCTGTCCCAGTGTCCAGGTGGCTGCCAATGCCTGCTGCTGGCTGCCCACCCTGTCACAGCATCCAAGGAAGGATGGCAAAACTGTTGATAAGCTAAAAAACAGGCACTAGCTGGGACCGCTTAAAGCCAGCAACAGTAGGAAAGGTCAAAACCCCATTTCCAGGGGGCATTAAAAGCATGTTGCTTTTAATAAAACAACTTTGGTTTGCAAACGCCTTTCTCCCGGATTCTGTTGCAGAGTGGCTTTTTGCACTGGAGTTTCATGTCACAACACTCCAGTTTACAGATCTGTGTTGGGAGCCTGGAGCTGGTTAACAAGGAGAAATTCCCAGTGTTTCCTGGGCAACCAAGCAGCAATGCCTGTGCCCTCACAGTCAGGTTTCTGCATGTGCAAAGCTTCCAGCTTCTCCTGATTATCCTGGCATCTTTGGGGATATATTAGCCAATGCATCCCCTGGGGATGTGGGACACAGAGATGTGAGCATCCTGTGAGCCAAGCTATTTGCGGGCATTTTCCTGCATGCCCCAGGGAGAGATAGCCTCATGGAGGGGAGCCCCAGTGAGAAAAATCAGCCACTGAAGCACCCTGAGCATGGCTGAAATGGGTAGAAAAACACCCTAGAGTGTTAAATGTTTACCAGTTATTCCATTATTTGTGAACAATGTTGGGTTGCAGACTCAGTTATGCAGCAGAGGGTTAACCAGCCATTTCTATCTTTTTCTATCTGAAAAGCAAATCTGTACTGATTCATTGCCTTCCCTTGGTTTTGCCCTGTGACAGACCCAGTTGTGCAAGCCTGTCCTGGGGGCTAAAGGACACACGCTGGGACCCAGTCCTCAGGGAAGGTGTGGTTTCCCCTATCCCTTACC
Source organism: Clamator glandarius (assembly GCA_033459285.1). Classification (NCBI taxonomy): domain Eukaryota; kingdom Metazoa; phylum Chordata; class Aves; order Cuculiformes; family Cuculidae; genus Clamator; species Clamator glandarius. The sequence continues at coordinate 1,069,531 of JAUNZM010000072.1, read as the reverse complement.
CTACAGGAAAAGCAAACCTTCACTAAGAGCAAATATTCACTCTAGCTGTATATTTAATGTGTGGCTCAACAGTTATGCAGGACAAAAGATGTTGCTATTATATTGATCTTAGTTTACCCTTTTTTAGTTATATCTGTCCAAATTGCACAGTAGGAGAGCTGGAACATAACTGCAAGTGCCCCTCTATGCCCTACCCATGTCGGTAAGCCAAGTATCCTCCGCTTTGTGTGTCTGCGCTAGAGCTGTCACCAGGTCAAAAGCTCTCAGCAGATCCCAAGTCCACAGAAATCAAGGGGAAGAGTTAGAGCAACCCAAACCCTTGCACAATGCCCTAACTGCTAAAGGGATGTGCTTGTCACCTCAGTGCTAATATATTTTTCCTGCTGGGTTCATCTCTGTGCCAGCACTTCAAAAAAACACCAGACTCTAGAGCTGCTATATGCAAGCACAACTCATACTTTCCTGCTGCTAAAATTATACCAGGCACACCGGGTGGTACACCCCATACTTTCAGCAGCACGTTGGGAAACTGAGGGAAGCCATACTCACGGGTGTCGAGAGGGCTGTACTGAGCAGGCACAGGCACAGGAGGGCTGTGTGCATCTTGGGCAGCTCCTAGGGGCACAAAGCAAAGCATAATTGGAGTTTGTCTTCCCACAATGTGCTGCCCTAAGCAGCCCCAGTCAACAGCAAGCCAGAAGTTCCTGTCATCCCAAGTCCCCATGGCTGTGGGGTTATCCCGTCACCCAGATTTCCCTGGCCTTTGTGGCACCCCTTGGCATTGCTCTGCCTCTCTGCACCCCTCACAATCAAGGTGATGCTCCTGCATGCATATGATGGCAAGGCAAGGGCATGTGCACAACTAGAAGCACTGACAGCTATCAGGCACTCTGACACCAGGCATTACAGTTTCTTTACTTGCTCTGTCAAAGAGGTTTGGGTATCTTCAATAAAGATCCACCAAACCACTGCAGGCTAAGCCATACAGTCACAAGTCTGAATTAAGTCTGCATGCAATTTTAACAACTCTGTTGGCTAGTAATTCTCATTTCACCCACTGGCAATGGCTGGGGCTGGTCCAGCCTGGGGAGTATTTTCAGCCACGCAGGCATTGCTACAGAAAACAGCTGAAGGAAATTCATGTAGGAAGCTCAGCAGTATAAAGCAACATAGGCTCAAGAAAGCGCAATGTAGAGACATATGCAGCTGAAGTTTAGGCCATCTCCCTGTCCCTACTGCAACTTGCCCAGAAAGTGTGAGCGCCCTGCTCAGGGAGGGCAGAGCTGGAGGGCTGGGGAGAGACAGAGCAGGCAAACTAGGTAAGAAGATTACCTTTCACAGTTGCAGGCAGGTCCTAGCGGCCAACCGTGGAGGCTGTGCCCACTTTGCTGAAATTTAAAGTTGGCCCCAGGAGTGCGGAGCCAATCAGCTCCTGCCCAGCAACATTTGTCAGAGCTGACAGCACCCGCAGATAACCAGGGGGAGTAATTTCAGCTAAAAATGTGTTTGTGGTGGAAGACAGCTATCAAATGTTCCACCTGGTTGGATAAACAGAAAGCATAGTTTATAAATATATGTTCTGAAGGCAAAATTGCTCGATGATTAGCATAGATCTTAGCATGGCACACATTCAGCCTGGTTATTGATAACGAGTGGGAGTGCAGTGGGTCACAGCATGCTCACCACGAACAATATGGGAAAGCTGGCAGACCTGCAGAAAGGGAAAAGTGATACACTGAGCCCAGTCCAGCTGTGGCCACAATTGGCATCACAGGGCAGTGCTGGCCGAGCCAATAGCCACCACCACACTGTAGCCCCTGAAGCTTGCTTTTCGGGTTTCAACTTCAACCTCCCAGTGCAAGCACAAAAGAGAACAGAGGTAAAAAAATGCTGCAGGAGGGTGTTACCGGGATGTCCACAATGTACATACTCTCCTCCTGCCTCCCTCTAGCTTTGCTGTTATTGCTGGTCACCTACGCATATGCCAGGTGGGGGTTCCCCCTGCTGCGGCCAGCCTGGCTCAACTGCTCACTGTAGTGACAGTGACAGCAGTTCCCATCCCACCCACCAGCTTGTCTCAACCCAAACCCTGAGAGTGGGCACAAGTAGTGCATTAAAAACCAGCTTAAACCATCAGCATCGAGTCTCAGGTGGGAGCAAACCATGGAGCCAAGAGGAAACTTGCCCTTTCCCCTGGCCAGGGAGCTGTGGTCAGGTGCTGGCCCACAAGTACCAGAGTGGCTGGCATGCCTTGGCTCGGGGCAGCAGAGCTTTGGCCATGTACCCAGGGCGCGGCTGACGCACATGGGGCCAGGCTAGGCACCCCTTGGGAGCAGGACATGGCCCCCAGCAGTGCTGGAGCCCTTTGTCCATGTCAGTTCTCTGACGTCTTTGGACACCCCCTGGGAATGCAGATGATGGGGCCCTCGTGCCACTCGCCTCCCTACTGGCTGTGAGCACGTGCAGGGCTCCATAGTGCCAGTGGAGGGATTCAGCTGCAGAGGTGCTCACTCTACATCCTCTGCCACCCCAGTAGATACAGCCCTGCTTTGGTGCATGGAGGAGGTTTGGTACAGTGGCCAGCAGCTCACTACTGCGAGAATAAAAACTCACTTTGCAGCTGGACCTAAATCAGGAGCTGAACACAGTACTCACCATAACCTGTGGCAGGAGTCAGCACAGCACACAAGAGCCACTGCTTTTCCTAAATGGGGGCACCTGCCTGAAACCAAGCAGGATTTAGTCCTTCCCCTTCCCTGCTGGGGATCCTCCCTTGGACACTCCTGCAGGGAGGCAATTCTGGGTAGGTATGCTCTGGGGACCGCAAGACAAGTATCTGCATCCCTGACACAGGAGGTGAGTAGATGCATCGCTGTCACCACAAGAGCACCCTGCCCTGGGGATGAGGCAGCATGGCAGGGAGAGGGCATGAACCATTTGGGTCTGTAGCAGCAGTGCCTGGAACACAGGTCAGAGGTGCCTGGCCTCGGAGTGACCCACATGCCCAGCCTGGCAATGCAGAAGCAAAGATCTTGTTGCAAGGGTGTGCATCCACTACTGGTGATGTACTGAAAGAGAAATTAAGGTCTTTACCTTTATTAATGTTACCTGGTGTGTGGTCAGACCACAGGAAGTGTGCTACTGAGCAGTGGAAGATGTGGTGAAGCTATCATCTCCCACATACTCAAATTTGCAGATTCTAATGGATTTACATAAGACATGTCAGTAATCTCACACCAGTGACCCTAAAATTAAGTGTCCTTCAGTTTTTCAAAAGTTTTTTCCTAGTCAGCCTTTGTGTTCCTTCCTCCTTTCATGGGCATCTGAGCTGGAACAGAGATTTAACCTGGTACAAATAGCATGAGGACCTGTATCTCCTCAGCCCACTGAGTGCCATGCTACCCCCACTAACACCAGCAAATCTGGCAGCAAACCCTTCATTACAAATAAGTTCAGTTCAGTTGCTTTATTTCATTTCACTTTGCAAGATACAAAAAAAAAAGCCTGGGACAGAGCCAGTGCGCATTGCAAGCTCCCCGGCATCCCCTCCAGCACGCAGTGGCTGCAGTGAGCCTTTGGATGCATGTTCCTGAGTGGGATGGGGCAGATGGGGAGCAAGCCAGGGCCACTCCCCCACCTGCTCACTGGCTGTAGTAGTAATCCTGGCCATACACATCATAGCCATGCCCTTTGTAGTAGCCATACTCATCCTCATAGGCCCGGTAGCTGTCCCCACGGGCATACTCATCATGCTCCCCATAGCTGCTTTCGGTGGTTCCCTCATCCCCCCTACCATGGCCTACAGCTGTCACCTCGTACTCCCACTCTGCAGCTGTGGTGGCTTCCCAAGGTCCCCCATCTTCCACAGTGGTTGCCTGGGACAGCCCCTCTTCACCAGTGGTGCTGGCAACAGTGGTGGCTTCTGTTTCCTCCTCCTCTTCCTCCTCTTCCTCCTCTTCCTCTTCTTCTTCCTCTTCCTCTTCTTCTTCCTCCTCAGCTACGCCAGTGCTCTCCTCAACTGCTGTGGTGCCATTGCCATGAGGTCCATCTGCCCCCTCAGTGGTGTTGGTGCTTGTGCCATTGACACCATTCTTGTTCTCAGCTACTTCTTCTTCCTCCTCCTCCTCTTCTTCCTCTTCATTCTCATCACTGTCTTCATTTTCAGAGTCACCCCTCTTTCCAGCAGCATGGCCCCCTTTCTGGGGCCCTTGGCAGTCCTTATCATGATGGGGGAAATAACACAGCATTAGCCTCACGGCAGGAGGTTGCAGTTTTTCGGTACTGTGCAGCAAGGGCAGGCGTAGGCACAGCTGAGCATCCGTCCACACCTCATGTGGCAGGAGTGCCCTTTTGGGGTGCCCCTTCTGATTCTCCCACTGGGTTAAACTCCACAGCTTGGCCTCACTATAGGCATCTTGCACAGCAGACGCCCAAACAGAAAAGGGGCATCGCATGGGTGCAAGTGGGCATGCAGTGAACACCCTCCCTCCATGGGCATTCCTCCCCAGACCTCAAACCATACCTGCTGTGGGGATACGATATCTTCTCCCAGCCCACCCTGGCTATGCCCAGGGACTGCTCCAGTGGCATGGCCAGCTGCCTTGATGCCAGGATGGAACAGTTTCTGCAGGGAAAGGGAGAAGATGGGGCAGGCAGTCAGCAGCTAGAATGGAGCACAAGCCTCCTGGCAGCAAGGGCAGCACACTGCGTCCCCATGCAGTGTTTGTGTGCTGCTGCAAGTTGCCTGCTTTCCCAGGCTGAAATAAAGACAATGCAGCAGGGCTGCCCAAGCCATGCAATTAAACAGTGGTGGCTGAAGTAGGATGTTCCCATTCTGGTTACACATTTTGCTGTACCAAGCATTTAAAGGTTTGGTTTTGAAGTTTTCTCTCCCAGTTTTCCATAAACAGAGAAAGGCACAGGCACGCTACATGCAGACACACTACACACTGGGCATAGCTAGCTAGCGAGAGTATGGCAGCTCAAAGCTAGGCATGAACCTGAACCCCAGCAGCCATAACCCATCAGCATCGCTTGGCCCCACAGACCACACAGCAGAGCAGGTCTCTCAGCAGGGTGCACAGCAGTCCATGTAAATAAAAAGACAATAAATAACAGAAATGCATGTAGAGCCTGGAGCAACTGGCAGGGCAGCTCTCACAGCCCCCAGCTTGGAAAGAGGCAAAGAAACTTGCCACCCCACAAACAAACCCAGCTGCACCAGGAGACACGGGGTCACTGTCACCCATGCCCTGGGCAATACCCACTGCTCAAGGGCACACACCCTGGCATTTTGGGACAACTCAGACACCTTGTGCCAGTGAAAACCCAAGCTACTTTCCTTTCCAAAACTGCATTTGCTGCTGGTCATGCTGAAGGGAACAATGCTCCCCAACCCAGCAGCTGTTATGGAGGTGCTGTTTATACACCTGTAATTGAGCTTGGGGATTTTCATCATGATTTCTCTTTCTGGCCACCCTCAGCCAGTAAAAGCAGGCAGTATCCCTGCCCAGAATCACCACTGCATTGATGCCCTTCAAGGGAAAGGGGCAGCTACCAACAGCAACTGTATTCCTGCACATCACTTGATTTCTTCCTCAGGAATGAAACTCCCACTTTGGCTGTCTCATCCCGCTCCTCAAAATTGTCTCTAGTGATTACAGTGGTAGGGGAGAGCAACAGGTAAAAAGGGGCAAATTGCAGAGAGGTGCCAGGACTGGCAGAAGTGTGGGGGTGATCACCACGCTTGATTCCAGCCCTAGTTGGGACTGCAAAGGGGATTTTAAGACCACGTACACTGGCTTACACGCCTGTCAAAAAGGCCCCCCAAATCAGCATTACAATAAATAAAAAAAATAACAATAGGCCTGACACATAGATTTCCAGGTGTGCTGGATCCTTGTGTCAAGGCAACTCTGTGCCCAAGATAACTGCATTACTCTTGAGCATTTGCAGTCCAGTGAGGCACAAGATACCTTAGGAATCTCTGGTGTTTAATTTTGGACCCGGGTGGCTCTCACAAATGCAGGCGTGCCTAAGCTCATATTGACACAGCAGGCAGGAGCAGAGTTACTGACTGGGCTGGTACAAATGTGCGTTTCCCTGTATAGGATCAGTTTATGTCCCTCCATATGCATGTGTGCAGAGCATGACTATATTTTCCATGGCAATTTTAAGAGCTTTGCAGGGAAAATGCACCCTGAAAAAGGAAGGTACAAGGAGTCCTAACAGTGCCTTTTGCCTTGGGCTGAGCTTTCCTGCTTCTGCACTTTGGTCTGTCCTGCTCTTTTCTGAGCCACTGAAAATGGAAACCCAGAAAGTTTGTCTCCCAGTTGCTTCATACATCCTTTGCTCCTCCTCTTTCAAAAAAGGACAAAAAGGAAAAAAAAATACAAAAAAAAAAAAAAAAATAAAACTCAGAGTAGAAAATCCAGTCACATTCAGAGCACAAGGCTGTGGGCGGTCAGCAGCCACAAGTGGTGATGAATAGAGACTACAAAACCAAAGAAAGTTCCCAAATTCCCGTATTTGTTTTGTAAGCTGCTGGTTTGCTGGAAGAAAGGCTGCAGGAGTACTCACCCCTCCATCCTCCTCTTCTGAGCCATCCCTTTCTTCCTCTGATGAGTCACTGCCCTAAGGAGAGGGAAAACCAAGCTGTAGCTGAGCTGTCATGTCTCCATCGGTGTCATAAGTGCAACAGTCTCAGCCCAGACCTGCAGGCCAGTAGCAGGCGGGATGCAGACCATGCCCCCCTGTATCATTTGAGCTGATATCTCCGCATCTGGCAGGCAGTGAAAGCATCAGCAACACCTCCAAAGCACCCACCTTGTACCGTTGCTGGAGGGGATGCACATAGGCATATCTGTACAGGTAATACCGATGTCTGTTCTTGAACACCTACCAGGAGAAGGGAATAAATCTCATCAGTCTGGGGGCTTTCATACAGAAGTGACCAAAACATCCCTCCCAACGCCAGCACTAAATGGGGCTCAGCATGCAGGGGCAGGGGGCGAGACCCTACCGCGTTTTCTTCTGAGTCATCTGACTTGGCTCTTCGCAGCCAGCTCTTGACCTAGGGGGAAAGGCAGGGTTGGCGCACGCCCCTCACCAGCACCAACAGGGCCAGAGATGGTACCCTCGCTGCCCAGCACTCACCGAGAAGGTGCACGCCATCCCCACCAGGCAGGCGAAGACAAGGGCAATCCTCATGGCTACTTTCTCTAGGAATACCAAAACATAGCGAAGGCTTGCTTTTCAGCTAGGAAGCACCATCACTATCCCAAACTGAACAGGTGTTTGTGCCTGCACAGATGACCAGGGAGAAGAAAGTCTGACCTCCAGCCACTTCATGATGGAGTCACTCAACAACTCCAGAGACCCAAATCCTTTTTTTAGATGGATCTACCTCAATTTCCATAAATACATTTTGTTTTTTAAAAGGAGCCACAAAATACCAGTAGCAGACAAATTGCTTTCCTTGAGCAGGACTACTCACTCCTGCCTCCCCATCACCTGTAAGTGCAAGGAGAAAATCAGCCTCCAGCAGAGATGCGACAGGAGCAGCCTGCGGGAGTTCTGCCCACTGCCACCACCCTCCCACACTCCTGCAACCTGCTCAGGCTCTTCCTGGGGAGGAACGCCTCCAGGAATTACACCACAGCAAGGAAAAATAAACAAGCACACAAATAAATGAATATAATCAGCTTCTATAGTCTGGCATTAACAGAAATAGCAGCGGTAAGGTAACAGTGAAAGGAACCCTCAGTAGGCATATCCAGAGGGAGCTTGGCTCTGGGTAGATCCGAGATGCACCACCTGAGGACCAAAACTCAGCCTGCCCTCCTCCATCCCTGCCCCAGCAAGGGGCCCACCTGGCCCTTCCCACAGCGTATCAGCCTCCCTCCTGGGAGGGATGGTCCCAGCATCCTCCCCAGGCTCATCCAGGCCCACTAACCACGTTTTGGGTTTTTTTCACCTTTCCTCTGGCTAAATCCACTATCAGCTATGCTGAGGTTTGTGGGGAGTTGTTATGCATATCTGCACTTGAAGTTTCCCCATCTTTTCTTAAATCAAGCTAGAAAACAACTGGCCACAAACAAGTTTCCCTGGCCATGTAGCAAGGTTCTGGATGCACATCCCCTCCACCTGAGCCCCAAGAGCTTAATGAAGCCGCAGCCCCAGGAAAGGGCTAAAAGCACCATCCAGGCCCAGCAAGCCAAGACCCAACTGGGCATCCTGCAAAACACAGACAGCAATGCACTGCCTGGCTGGGAATAGCAGGAGCGAGCTTACCCTGCTGCAGTTCTGATCCGTGGAGTCAGCCAGCACAGATTTCCTCCTGCTGCTGCCCTGCCAGGCTATAAGGTCTATTTAAGGTCCCCTCGCAAGCTAGTCACCGCCCTGCCCACAGTGACGCCAGCCTGCCAGCACACACCAGAAAACCCCCAGATTTTAACGCTGGCAGATTTGGTGCACAAACTTAGCGCCCCATGCCACTGCCAAACCAGGGGAGGCTTGCATCGCACCGCTTAATTGAGGGTCTGGCTTCAGAGGGACGGCCAGGAGGCCAGAGGGTATAATAACACTCTTCACTCAAATTAAAATAAATATTGGGAAATCTGTTCTCAAGGGGTGCCTACCTCCCTTTTTGGGAAATTCTGTCACTGTTCTGTCAAGAAGACAAAAAAGACCAACCTCAAAGGCCCAGCTTCACAGTCACTTTGGCATAGCTGTTAACCAAAATAAACCACTAAATCTGAAGAAGTCCATTTCCAGGCTGCCTGCAGAGGTGAAACGGCCTTGGGAAGGGCAGAGAAAGAAAAGGGGACTCAAGTACAGGTGTCACTGGACCCCTTGTGAGAGCTATTTCTGCCACAGTAACGCTACAAAAAGCACAGCTGCCTCATTTCTCATGCTCACCCCAATCCACAGAGACCCATGCAGGGTCCAGTTGGGCGCCTTGCTCCCCAAAACCAGTTATTCCCCAGATGAAACCTAGTGGATCTATAGGCATTCCCAGCAAAGCTAAAAATTCCCTGGAACAAAAACGTGCAAATAATCTACCCTCACAGCATCCCAGAGCTCAGTGGGGACCTTGGTGGTAGGATATGGCCACCAACACAGGCAAGTGGCTAGGGCTCAACTCTCCTGACCTGTGCCTGGTGGCAGAGGATGGGGGCACATGGGTGCCACAGCTGCCCCCTTAAACCCGCTGTCCTTCTCTTTTCCCTATATTTATAATTACTTGCTGCAATTTCAGCTGCATCTCTTCGCCCTGCACAGATCTCCATTATAACTCTGCTCCCTCTTTCCCAGATTTTTCTTGCACTTATTAGCAGAGGTGTCTTTCATGCTTCTGTATGCACCTGGGCTGCAGCAGGGCAGGGGAATGGCTTCATAATATATGCAGCTTTTCTTTCCACAGCAGCAAGGAGAATTGCAGATTCCCCCATTGCTGTTAGACCTGCAGCCATCAGTGAGGGAATGGCAGGGCTGCAAGGTGTGCCGTGGCAAGTGGGTCCACGAGGCATAGGCTAGATGGTGCTAAGCCCACAGTTATTTAGGACAGAAAAATCCACTTTACCATGGAAGACAAACACTTGAGTTTCTGCTCAAAACTTGAGACTGTGCCTGCCCAAAGCCTCACCCATACCCTAGGAAGCACAGTTTGAGTCTGAATTTGATTGGGAAGCAGAGAATTTCCACTTAACCAAATTCCCAGGTTAGGACCAGAAAGACAAAGCTTCTTGTTGTTGTTCATATTATTTTCTCTTCTTGCTCCTTACCACATCAAGTATAGAGTGAGGAGCTGCTAACTGCTGATAAATTCCACACACATCACATGCTTTTAGGGATGCGGAGGTGCCTTGCCCAAGGGTCTAGCAGCCCTGGTGGCAAGTCGGGCCCCATGCCCACCAGGCAAACCCCAAGGCTGCAGGGCACAGTTGCGCCTGCCCCATGGGCTTCAAAGCCTGTTGGGTTGCTGCAAGGAGAGCCATAATTACAAGGGAAGCCTGGAGCTGGCCGTGGCTTTCAGCTGGCGCCTCAGGCCAGAAAAACACACACACAGAAAAAAAAAGGCGGGGAGAAAATTAAGCAGCAATGCAATTTGCCAATGCCAACACAGCAGCCTCCAGTAAAGAGAGACATCAGCATCATGAGTGGATCAGCCGGAGGGGCTGCCCTGTAGGGGTCAACGCGACAGAGAAGACCTCGCTTCTTGCTGCCCTGTGCTGTCACAAGCTGCCCCATGGAGGAAAGCGGCAAGTGCGCACTTATCTTTGAACTTGTACTTAATCAGGACTGAAGAACACAGAGTGCTCGTGGGAGGTGATTTTTGCTATAATTAAAGGGCTGCTTCTCCCGCCTTTTTAAAAAAAGAAAGCTGACTATAAAAGCACATATTTCACCCAAGATCCCTAAAAAGCACTGTGATAATTAGCATTTGCCAAAGCGCCTTGCACAGCCAGGACCTATGATTAGCTCCTGGACCAGGGAGCTGGCCCAGGCAGGCCACCAGCAGCAGCAACCTTCGCAGTACCGCACACAGCAAGGCCAGGAGGGAAGTGCCCAAATGCATCCAACATGTCTGAATTTAAAATAATAATAATAACAACAACAATTGAAAAAGCACCACATCTCTGGGCTTCACATCATTGGTCTCTTAATGCTTTTGCAACAAATCCCTTCCTCCAAGGCAACAGACCTTGGAAGAGTCATTCCTCTGCAGGAAAGCAGTATTTGGTATCTGTTCTTAAAAGCAGTTAGGGGATTTGACAGCTTCATGATCTTGGCTTTGTATATAAACAATTGGAAGCAAAACAGCTCACCTGCCTCTGGGGGCTGTGCCAACAGGTGACAACAGCAAAACCACATTTTTCAAGCGTACCTTGAGACAATGGGGCAGGTGTGTGGTGCACAACCCTCATGCACAAACGCAATGTTTTCCCTTCCGTACTCCCATCAGTTTTTTAACCTGTACAAGTAGGCTAGCATGTTGCTCACTACATGCGAGATGGAGGGAAGGCAGGCAGTTCTGTCCCAACTGTGTCCCAGTGCTGGTAGGCTCTGCACCAGCCACTGGCACCAGCTTTGTGCTGCAACTGGGTGAGCTTGCACCCAGGATGGCGCAGTAGAGGCACAGCCTACGATTTTGCTGTAATTGCCCAAGCCTGCAGAGACCTCATGGTCAAAGTGTCCCTGTCTGGCACAGGCTGACATGGCTCCTGTGTCCAAATTTAATTATTATTTTTGCAGGGTCGAAAATGAGCAGAGCAGCACACTCCTGTCCTGCCCAGGTCCACCACAGGGCCAAGGCTGCGGTCGAGGCCACACCATCCTATTCCATGCCCTGGAGCTATTCTGGAAGGAAACCTCAGGGCCAAAAATAAGTAAAGTAAACAAGATCAGAAGGACACTTCGAGCATGGCAGGAAGAAGCTGAGGTGCTTGCTGTAGCAGCAGAAAGGAGCATGCTTGCCATGCAGCACGGTGGTCATGGCACCTCCAAAATGTGTGCAGGGAACACCAGAGGCAGAACTTTCCCCAGCTCTCACCTCTCTCCACATGCCGTCAGCACGTGTGCAATGGACACAAACTGAGGAGTGAAGTGATGAGCAAAGAGGGTGCACTAGCAACAGCATGAGAGTAAGAAATCCCTCTCTCATCCCCCTTGCATTCCACAGCACAAACCCAAATGCAAACTAAAGTCAGTTGGGCAGCAGGCTTGTTACATATTTGCAAGCAGTAGATTTTAGAATAAAAGCAGGGGGCAAGAATGATGAAAATGCACCATGTGTCAACCTCAGTTATCAGTACGCAATCCTTATATAGTGGCCTCTGCAACTAAAAGTTTCATATGATTTTCCTTTTTCTGAGGCAGGAAATCAGATGTAGGAAATCAACTCCATTTACGTGTCTGGCAAAAAGCGGGCCACACATATCTCTGTAACATGAGCACTTTGACGCAGTCTAAATTCTGGGGAACAGAAACTCTGCAAATCACTGCAGAGTCACCGGGTTATCACAAATCCCAGCACTCATCACCACCTGGGTCCTAATGTTTTTCAGCCGCATCTGCATGTCATATTCCCTCTGGGTTTTCATTTGTTTGTTATTGTTTTTTTCAGGAGGAAGAAAGTTTGCACACCAACTAGAATAAGTTACCAGTACTGGTCCCACCACCAGTTTTCTGCCTCCAGCCATGTATGAGAGCCCTCAAACATAGCAACACAACAGAAATAGGAGGAGGGGAAAAAAACCCTCAAACCAAATAAAACCCCGAAAAGGCCCCATTTTCAGAAGGGGAGCAGGTAGAGAGCTAGAGAACTGATTGGATTTGCAGAGGTACCCAACAACAATCTACAGACAGAGCCCAGGAATTCAGCTCTCTGCCAAAGTCAAATCAGTATCAGCATCTCTGGACAACTGGATCGTGTGGAGGCATGCTGCTCTTTGTGCTGCACTGGTGCTGGCTGCCTACCTCCCCATCACTGAATGCCCTGCTCAAACTTGCAAAACCCCCTGCATCTGGGCTTAAAAAGCTGCCATTTACAGCAAAGGACTGCACAACAGCAGGAAACTGCTGAGCTTGCACTGGTTACTTGTCATTGTGTACACACGAGGTGCACAACACATATATATGTACCCATATATACACAGACAAGTATGTCTGTTGCAATAAGTACCTTAACATTCAGGTGTTCATCTTATTTTTGGAAAAGATGGCTTTGTAATCTTTTCACGCTATGATGAACCTAGTTTTTCCTTTGCAGGTGAAACATCACTGTGTCTGGGCTGGGAGAGGGCAGGTGCTGCCTCTGCTCCCCAGTTGCAGGTACAGCTCCTGTTTACATAAGCCTGATGCTTCCCGCACCTTTTTATTTCAGGGTGTGAAAACAGAAAGACCTGAATTGCAAAATGCTTGCTCCCTCTGCCACTTTTACATCTCCAAAGTGAGTTTAGGGGGTGCAGTAAGGGTATCGCACAGCCTCAGTGGATGCTAACACTTGTATGTTGTGCACCATCCTGTGGTGCCCTTGGGGCAGTGCCAAGGAGGGGGGACCACAAAACACTTAGGACATGGGTGAGCTGGGGGGAGCCACAAACGTTACTTGGCTTTTAAGTGCATGGCAGTGAAGGGAGCTAGAAGTAAAATTTCCTGAGAGCATTTGAAAGGCTTGCAATGTTTTGGGGGTTCATTGAGGTCAGAGGCTATTTTCCCATGGCTGAGACATTTCTTTTGTTCAGATTGACGGCAGTGGTGATGCCATCAGAGTTTTTTTTCCTTCCATTGAAAAAGGCAGAGAAACGCAAGCAAACTCTCCCCGCCTTCCCATGTGCTTGGCAAGGAACAATTCCCGTCACAGTAATCCATCACAGAGGGCAAAGAAGAGGGCATGTTATGGATCGTTACCTCCACAGATACATTTATTTTGCTGAAGACATACATGGGCCAAGAAAAAGCCCTGCAGCTGTCTGCAGTGCTAAGCCCGCAGAAGCCCAGGATGCTCAGCTGCACAACAAAAAAGCCACTGCTGGATGGGGAGGCTGCAAGGATCTCTGTGTTTCTCCCACCAAAGCCAGGAAAACAGAGGGGCTGATTAAATGCAGCTTGTGTGCCACGGCCAACCCAGTTCCAGGTGCTGCAGCCAGGCTCATCACTGCTGTCTCCCACCACTTCAGTCACCCTGGCTACTTATTAAAAATAGATTTTTTTGTTCTTGGAAAGAGTACACAGGCAGAAACATTTGTTTTAAGACAGTGCAGACTTGTGTTTTCACAAACCCAAAAGTGACCAAAAACATCTGCTTTAAACCCTAAATGCTGATGCCTGAGTAAATCACTGTGTTCAGCTCCAGAGGCCAGCCCCACGGTGCAAAAATTTTGTGTTAATGAACAAGAAAAATGCATACATTGACATGGGCATTTTTATCCTTGCCTAACCCACCAAGCAAGCAGACCCTTACAACTTCATTGCTAAATCAGCCTGAATCTTGAAGCAGGAAGACCTCCAGGGCCAGCAGTGTCTTCAGCCGTCCTTCCCAGATGCTTTTCCTGCCTGCCCGACAGCAGAAAGAAGGAGCACTCAACTCAGGTTCTTGATGCAGACAGGCACGTGCCACAAAAAAACAAACACAGAAGCTGCCACTAAAAATTAATTAAAATCCTTAAGGCAAGTATTTTTCAGTCACGCTCTCTGGCCATGCAAAACCTCATTCCTTGGAGCAGTGCCTGCCACCGAGCACCTGCAGATGACAACCTGGGTGGCCCCACACATAGACTAGTGCCACTGGTGTCCCCAAACCTCTGCCCATCCTTGTGGACATGTGCTGCCTGGCTCTGGACACAACCCTACACCAGCCCTCCCTGCAGCCACGCGGGAGTTTTCCCCACAGCAAACGGTTGAGTTTCCACCTTGTGACTCCTGTGAGGGCTGGTACCATGGGAAGCCATCAAAGAAGGACCACCAGGCAGCAGCCAGCTCTGGCAGTGGCTCCCTGGTTCTTTGGGGAGCAGCCAGGCATCGGGAGGCATATTTTGCACATTGCTGGCAGGGACATGCATACAACCACAGCACAGCCCTGGGAAGGCACATGAAGGGGACCCATGTGCAGGGGGAACGCAGAAGGGTGCTGCATGCCCTGTCTGCCAGGCATGCACTCCTCTTGCTCTAATGCCAAATCAAGCTGCTATTATTATTATTATTATTATTATTATTATTATTATTATTATTATTATTATTATTATTATTATTATTTCCTCTGTGCATGAAGCAAGAAGAGGATGGGCACTTGTTGTCCCTTTAGCTGGGAGGCAAAGGAGAGCAACCCCTGCCCAAGATGTGCAGCGCAGCCACATGCTCCAATGGCACTCACAGGAGAATGGGCAGATGGTCATGCACAAACTGCAAAAAACATTTAATAGAATGATAGAATGGTTTGGGTCGGAAGGAACCTTAAATGTAATCTTGTTCCAACCCTCCTGCCATGGGCAGGGACAATTTCCACTGGAACTGGCTGCTCATAGCCTCCTCCAACCTGGCATGGGATAGGGCTTCCACAACTTCTCTGGGCAACTTGTCCCTCAGAGTTAAAAATTTCTTCCCAATATCTAATCTAAAACTCCTCTCTTTCAGCCTCAAACCATTACCCTTCATCCTATTCTTGCACTCCCTGACACAGCTGCTCCCCAGCTTTCCTGTAGGCCCCCTTTAAGTACTGGGAGTGCTGAGGACTCCAGAACTGAATGCAGTACTCCAGGTAAGGTCTCATGAGAGCAGAGTAGAGGTGAATAATCACCTGCCTTAGCCTGCTATCCACACTTCTTTTGATGCAGCCCAGGATATGGTTGGCTTTCTGGGCTGCAAGCACACATTGCCCGGTCATGCTGAGCTTCTCATCCACCAGCAACCCCAAGCCCTTCTCTTCAGGGCTGCTCCCTATCCATTCTGCATCCAGCTTGTATTTGTGCTTGGGATTGCCCCAACTCAGGTGCAGGACCTTGCACTTGGCCTTGTTGATCTTTATAAGTTAGTGCAGACCCACCTCTTGAGCCTGCTGAGGTCACTGGGTGGCATCCCTTCCCTCCAGTGTGTCAGTCAGCTTGGTGTCATTGATAAACTTGCTGAGGGTGCAGTCGATCCCACCATCCATGTGGGATCCTGCGAAATGCCACTCATGACTGGTTTCCACTTGGACACTGAGCCATTCGGATCCTGTTAATTCCTTATCCAATGAATGGTTCATCCATGAAATCCACGTCTCTCCAATTTACAGACGAGAATGCCATGTGGAACAGGGTCAAATGCTCTGCACCATGTCAGGTAAATGATGTCAGTTCCTCTTCCCTTATCCGTCAACACTGTAGCCCTGTTGTAGAAGGCCACCACATTCATAAGGCATGATTTGTCCCTAGTGAATCTATGCTGAATGTCACCAACCACCTCCATATTTATAATGTGCTGCAGCAGAGTTTCCAGGAGGATCTGCTCCATGGTGTTGCCAGGCACAGAGGAGAGACTGACCAGCCTGTAGTTCCTCAGGTCTTTCTTTTTTCTTTTTATAAAAATACGAGTTCTGTTTTCCCTTTGCCAGCCAGTAGGAATGTCACTGGACTACCATGGGTTCTCAAATATGATGTACAGTGGCATAGCAGCTTCATCCGTCATTACCCTGGTGCATGGTTGCATCTCATTAGGTCCATGGACTTGTGCACCTTCAGGTTCCTTAGATGGTCTCGCACCTGATCCTTTCCTTTGATATCTCAGTCCCTGCCTTTGCCTTCTGCAACTTAAGCAGTGTGGCTCGAGCCCTTGCCAGTGAAGACTGAGGCAAAAACTTCACTGAATGTTTCAGCCTTCTCCATGTCCTGGGCAACCAGGTCTCCCGTTTCCTTCCGGGGAGAGCCCACCTTCTCCCTAGTGTTCCTTTTATCACTGACATACCTATAGAAGCTTTTCTTGTTGTCCTTGACATCCTTGACCAGATTTAGTTCTATCTGGGCGTTAGCTTTCCTCATCTTATCCCTAGATGCTTGAATGATTTCTCTCTATTCCTCCCAGGCTACCTGCCCTTGCTTCCAGCCTCTGTAGGCCTCCTTTTTCTGTTTAAGTTCTTCCAAGAGTTCTTTGTTCACGCATATAGGCCTCCTGCCATTTTTGCCCGACTTCCTCTCTGAGGGATGCATCACACCTGAGGAGAGAATCCTTGAATATTAACCAGCTTTCTTGGTCCCCTCTCCACTCCAGGGTTTTATCCCATGGTAGATCAAGGAGATCCCTGAAGAGGCCCAAGTCTGCTCTCCTGAAGTCTAGTGTAGCAAGTTTGCTGTGCATCCTTCTTCCTGCCTTAAGGATCTTGAACTTCACCATTTCATGGACACTGCAGCCAAGGCTTCCCTTGAGCTTCACATTGCCCACCAGTCCTTCCTTGCTGGCAGAAACAAAGTCCAGTGTAGCACCTCCTCTCCTTGGCTCTTCTGTCACTGGGAGAAGGAA
Organism: Clamator glandarius; assembly: GCA_033459285.1. NCBI lineage: Eukaryota > Metazoa > Chordata > Aves > Cuculiformes > Cuculidae > Clamator > Clamator glandarius. Next base: position 1,052,536 of record JAUNZM010000072.1, on the reverse strand, counting down.
GTTATCGTCAACACATTCCAAGAACCTTCTGGATTGCCTATGTCCTGCTGTGTTGTTCCTACAAGATATATCGGGGTGGTTGAAGTCCCCCATGAATACCACAGCTTGTGAACATGAGGCTGTGCCTATCTGTCTATAGAGGGCTTCACCTGCTCACTCTTCCTGGTCCAGTGGCCTGTAGCAGACCCCCAGTATAATGTCACCTGTCCCTGCCCTTCCCTTAATCTTGACACACAAGCTCTTGGTCACCTCCTTATCCATCCCAAGCTTGAGCTCCAAACACTCCAACTGGTCGCTGACATAGAGGGCCACTCCCCTCCCTGTGCTTCCTAAAATAATCTGTATCCCTCCATTCCAAGATCCCAACCATAGGACCCATCCCACCATGTCTCCTGATGCCAATGAGATCATGGTCCTTCAGGTGTGCACGTCTCTAACTCCTCTTGTTCATTCCCCGTGTTAGGCATAGAAGCACTTAAGCTGGACTCTGATGAAGCTGACTTACTGGCTGGAAGTCCTTTGTGTTGCTCTTCAGGTGCTCTCCTGCTGACCTATGTTCCTTCTTCAGGGTCTGCACAATAGATGCTGGCAATGGCATCCAAGTGGGATGGACTGAGGTTCCCCTTCCCTGGTAAATTTAGTTTAAAGCCCTTTTCACCGGGATGGTGAGCCTATGAACAAGGATGATCTTCTCCTGCTCCAACAGACGGATCCCATCAGGCCCCAGATTTCTCAAAGAGAGTCCCATGGTCTAAGTAGTCAAACCAGGCTGCAGTGCGAGTCCTGTAGTCATTTGTTGATTTGCCAGACTCAAATGGCCCTTTCAAGCCTCATCCTTTTGACCAGAAGGACAGATGAAAAATCTACCTGAGTTCCAGAGTCCCTTATCACTGCTCACAGGACTCTAATCCCTGTTGATATCCCTCACATTGCTCGTGGTTATATCACCAGTGCCCACATGAAACAAAAGCAGTGGACAGTAGTCAGTCATTCCACTGAGCACATTTCATGATGCCGTCACAAAGTCCCAGCCATCGTGCCCACGGGCTGGGCTCACCACAGAGCTGTGGGACACTCCTTGCTTTCCAGGAAGGGCCCAAAAATACCCTTCCTGGTCTCCATCCCCACCAGCTAACCCTACAAAAACACCATCTCTGATGGTCCCAGAGATGCATACCAGCCTCGTGACAGAGCCAGCAGTTGAAACATCCCAGTTTTCTGAGCAGCAGCACCGCTTGCTGGACAAAAGAGGGTTCACAGCAGTGACGTTTTCTGCTCTGCTGTGCGAGCCAGCCAGCAAACACACCATTATTACAATATTTAGCCAAAGTGGCATCTGTCACCCAGCCGTTTTTGCACCTCTGCACTGCAGCCAAACCCACGTTTGCCGTATTTCACCCCAGCACTGGGGCTGTGCACCAGCATTATGGTACCCGTGACCCTGACAGGCATCATCACCATCCCTGACTCCTCACACAGCTATTGCAAGAGATCCAAAAAAAAGGGGGGCAATTCACAGCCAAGGTATCCACTGTGAAGAGGGGACCAGTGGCAGCAGGAGACAAGGTCAGGAAAGAGTCAGGGAAGCTGCACTTTTCAGAGCTGATCTCATACAGAAATAAAAAAAAAAAGCTTACATAGGGTGAAAGTTAAAACATAAATTCCACTAAAAAACAGGAGCTATTCAGCTCCTGCCTTTTGTAGTGGTAGAAGGAGTCTATAAATTAAGTACAGTTTTGCTATAAGTAGTAGAAGAATATATTTCATTTCTGTACAGGTTCATGAACTCAGCATTTCAATGCCCAGCAATGACACCCCTGAAAGGCATGTACCCACCTGCACCATCCCCTCAGAGCCTGTCCCTGCAGAGCCACGTTTCCACACTGCAAATTGTGCAGCTGTGTAACAGACCTTCATCAGAATCAATACCCATGCTGTGCAGCTCATCCTATGCACATGAACAAGTAAGAAGAGCCTGGGTGGGAATTTTAAATAAATAACGTGCTGTTTACTTGCTTGCTGCTAGGAGGAAAAAAGAAAGAATAAAAAGCACACTGAGTAAGGGAGGCTTTATCCATGATCTATCTGGCCAAGATAACCCTTTGCCTCCACTTACCTGTGTATCTGCTGCAGAGGACTAGGGGACTCATGGGCACTCTAAGCCCATAGTCCAGGATAGCCCCCTACACTGGTGTAATTTCTTCCCAGTGCCTTGGGAAGAGGAGAACAGCCCTGGCTTGCAGCAGCTGGTGACCATAACACAGCAAAACCCCAGGCCCAGCTTGTTGGGGCCATTAGGCAGCTTTCCCCTCCACTGCTGGTTCCCTTGAGGGGAGAGGGTGGCCCTTGGGATGCCTGGAAATATGAGGGTAAGAATAGCCCTCAGCCCCTACTTTCCTCCTTTACCCCCAGCACACTGAGGCTTCCCATGCAAACAGCCTGGCCTTTGCTTCCCACTCATTCCATTCTGACCCCCAATCACAGCACACAACTGCCCCAGGAGAGAGAAACAGCAACAACTCAAGCTGTTCCACTGTAGAGTCTGATGTTTTTAATGGTAGTTAAGGAATCAACAGGGTATATCTCATCTTTGACATAGAAATGCCATCAATGCAAAAAGAATACAATATAACATTTTCTGTACATTTCTTACAAAATATTACAAACATCTCATCCTGAAGTGGTGCTTCACATACTGCTGAGCACATGTGCTGCTAGTTTTTCCTCCTTATGTGCAGGATGTGGAGCTGACAGAAAGCTCCCAGTGGAGCCTGGGAAGATGCATTTAGTGTAGTGGTAGATAAATACAAGGGGTGAGCACAGGGACATTTCTCCTGGGCGTGCCTGGGTGCAGCTCCCAGAGTGCCAAGCTGCCATTGCATCTTCATGGCAAATAGGCAGCATCACCCTGTTGGCACTCAGAGCTGCTCTCTGGTTTGATACAGGAAATGGCTTTTCCTGCTGGAGTTTGGCGTTTCCCCATGTCTGGCATCACCTCCCACTTTGCACCCCACCTCCACATGCCCAGGCTGAGCCCCAGCGAACTCACCTCCATTTTATCCACAGCATCTTCTCAGAAAGAAGTCAACCAGGCCATATAGCAAATAAATTAAGTCGTCCCCCACCCCATAGCCCCCCAGCACCAATGATCCTTCAGGGTGCATGTCAGTACCCATCCTGGCAGTCATTGTCATCATAGTCAGCAGCGGGTTTGTTGCGGTAGGCGCCTAGACGCCTCTTGCGGCTCCCGCTCTCCAAGCTCTGCAGTGAACTGTTGTCCCCATGGCTGCTAGACTCACGGGTGGCATCCTCCTGGGAATGGCTCTTCTCATTGTCATCATCATCATCATCCTGGGACTCACTGTTGTTGCTCTCCATGGACCTACTGTCCTCACCTGTATGGTCCTCTTGGCTACCATCATCCTCTGGGGATGCATTCTGGCTCTCGGCTGATGTGCTTGGCATGTCCCCATCAGAGTCAGAGTCATTCTCATCCTCCTTTGACTCCTCCACAGTGTCCTCCATGGAATGGCTCTGGTCACCATCATCTTCCCCATACTTGCTCTGTTTGCCCTCATCTTCCCCAGACTCACTCTCAGGCATTGATGGTGCACTGCTGTCTTTCGCAGATTCCTGGTCCTCTTGCCCTTCCTGGGACTGGCTCTCACTGTGTTCACTTGATGTGCTCACCACCTCCTGAGAGATGTCCTCTGGGGACTCCCTCAGCTCCTCATCTGACTGCTCAGTAGTACCCTCCCCAGACTTGCTGCCCTCACTCTCCCTAGAGCGGCTGTCCTCCCCATCCCTGTCCTCCCTAGAGTGGCCGGTGCTGTTTTCCTCTGACTGGCTGGTGATGGGCTCTTCTGACTGGCTGTTGTCCTCTGAGCTGTCTTCTCCCGAGTCAGCATCCCCTACCTCTGGGGACCTGCTGTCACCCTCCTCCCAGTGGTGGGAGTCAGCATCCCGGAGAGTTTCCCAGCTGCTCCCCGGGGCATGAGGCCCAGCACGGTGCCTCTTATAACTGCTGCTTGGGTCATCGAAGACAGAGGGGTCATCGCCCTGCATGCCTTCATCATTGAAGCTGTAGCTTTCCTCATCCTCCTCCTGGCTGCTGCTGCTGCCCCCTCCTCGCCTGTACGTCCTCTCATACCAGCGGCCAAGGTGGTTCCTGTATGGCCGGTGGTCCGCCCCTGTGCTCTCGCTGCTGCTGCTGCTGCTGCTGTCACCATGCCCTCTGCCAGCCCTGGCATCCCCGTGGCCAGGGTCACGGTCATGCTCGCCTGCCCCATCAGCACCAGCCACATAAGTAGGACCTTCGCTGCCTTCCTCCTCCCTGTTCTCTTCAAAGGTGTCATCTCCACTTTCATCCTCCTCATCCAGCAGTCCACCGGCATGGAAGGGAATCCCGTTGCCTTCTGCGCCGTGGTGCTTTCCGTTGTCACCATCATCAGCATCGCGTGCATCCTCATCCTATGGAGGTGACAAATGGAGAAAACTGTGAAGGTGTGCAGGTCACAGGGTCTATCAGCCCTGCTCACAGTGCAGGCCAAGCACTATCCTGACCAACACCAGATCTGGGGCTCAGAGTGCTTTCCTGGCAGAGCAAAATACCCGTCTCTGCTCACTCACCAGGAATCCAAGGCTGTTCCCATCCTGGGCATTTGTGTCCTCACGCTCCACCCAGTTCTTTTGCTGAGCCTCCTGAGTTTTGCCTCCCTCATCATGGCTGCGGAGCTCACCCAGCTCCTTGCCCACAGTGTTCCTGCCTGCCAGGTCTCCAGCAAGTGCGTTGTCTGCCCTCTCCACATTGGAAGGAGGGTGTCTGCCATCTCCACCACCCAGATCATTGATGTCATCTTCGTTTGCTGTGTGCTGGAAGCCAAACATGACATGGTGGATCAGTTAATTAAATGCCACTGCAAGTTTACTGCTACTGCTGTAGAACAATATGTTGCTCCTAAGCCATGCAGGTGCTCGAGCATCTTGTTGCTTGCACTGCAGCCTTTTAGTTATTTCTGCTGATGCAAGAAAAAAGCAGGTGCCAGCAAAAAAAGCAACCCAGAAAAACCCAAATTATGGCAGTTCAGAACACAGAAACTCCCTTTACCAGGACCAGTGCAGTGCAACATATCAGGCAAATTGTGAACATGTGAAGGGAGACAAAGCAAAATGAGTTGAAATCAACCCAACTCAAAGAGTCTGCGTAGTAGGGCAAAGCTCAAAGACCTCAGAAGCGGTAGCTCTTCCCCCAGGTATCCAGTCCAAGGATGCCTGCCCACAGCTGACCCCTCCATCACAGACTTGCTCCCAGGGTAGTTGACACTGGTGGTACCAGAGCACCTCCCCAGCTTACCTCCTTCCAGGAGCTGAGGTGGGGGTGGGCAGGCTCATGGCTGGGCACCTAAGCACATCCAGGAGACATCTAATCAGTGACTGGCAGATGAGCGGCATGCCTCTGCTGGGCAAAACCACCAGGGTTTGAGGTTCAAACACCTGTACAGTAGGTACTTACAGGGTGAGTGCAGGCTATGGTCCAGAGAAGCAGCACCAGCAATGCAGCTTTCATGTTGGTTGTGGTCTCTTTGGCTGCAATAGAGAACAAAGTATTTGCACACTAGAGTAAACCATTTGCATGTGCCTTATAAAGTGCTTCTGACCAACACAGCCTTGTTGTCCAGTACACAGTGCCCGAACTAGCATGTCATCAAACAAGTCGAAGATATGTCCTTGTGCTGCCTCCTGGAATCTCCTGTGCAGGATCTTCCCTTTAGTTCAAGATTTGAAACACCTGGGCATGTACTTGCATATTTTTTTGTCTGAGCATAATTTAAGAGTGGGAACACTCCTAATTCCTGATTCCCATGGTGATGTCACATGCCACCCAACCAAGCTTGATGGCTGCAATGAGAGCTGGTGTCAAAGATCAGCAGCACCATGAGACCACGGGCTGTAGAGCTGCACCTCCCACCCGGTATTGTCTCCCACGGCCTTGCCAGCCTCTTGCTACCTCAAAGCAGAACACCCTGGTAAGATAACCCTGCAAAGAACCACATCCCCTCTGGCCTCTGAATCAGTCCAGCATCCTAGGGAAATTCCCTCAGGAGTAGCAGCCCTTTACCAACTCCAGTGGTAGCCGCTGCAGAAAGCAACAGCAATACCTCAACTAGGGCGGGAGCAATGCCATGGGCTCCACTGGCAGCAACAGCACTGCTGCCTGCATAGGCAAGCAAAGCACCAAGGAGCTTTCCTCCATCTCTCATTTCATTTTCCAAGAACCTTAAGTGAGCAGCTGAGGACCGCATCCCCACAAGGGCACACTTACTGTGCTACACATCACCCTGCACTCAAAACACGCTTGAGCAAAGAGCCACGCTCCTTATTTCTTCCCTTATGAAGTGGCACTTACCTCCCTGCTTGAAAGTCTTTCTTGCTTTTGACCAAAACTCACAAGAAAACCTACAGCCCCTCTCCATAGATGTTACTGGTTTTAATCAGGGCAATGCCAAAGCAACCCAAAGAAATCAAAACCTTTACCTCGAGGCGTGATAAGAGTCGCTGTCTCCTCCAGCGCCCAGGACAGGGCAAGCTAACTGCTTGTAGTGGGATGCCCTGTGTCATGTGCCCTGGAGTGTCCGTGTGGGCATTTAACTGCTGGCTAGTGCCAGCCCCAGGCCAGAGGCAGCCAATGGCACTGGCAGGCAGCACCACTGCACGCGGAGGTGACACTGGGAACCATCCTCCCACACTTCCTTCAGCCTCCACTGGGATGCCAGCCCTAAAAAAGCTTCTTGTGGTTGCAGGATGATGAGACCGGCTGGCAGTTAATGACTGACTGCACCTGGCTCTGTGTTTTGACTGCTAAATTTATTTCCTTCACACACTTTCCACCATGACACACACAAACAACAACGTCGCCCACACCGAGCACCAGACCACGTCCCAGAGACAGCACCCTCCTAACACATGCACTTGGAAGTGGTGTTTGCCCTGTGCTGTGGGCCAGGATGCCAAAACCTGCATGGGACTGCTCCCCTGACAGAACTCAGCCTTCACCTCTGCCTTGGGCCAGGAACACAAAGTGCTGCGCTGTAAGGAGAGGATGTGCTATATTTGTGATCACCTATGCAAACATACACCCGTGCAAGGGCAGAAGGAACTACTAAATGGAAGTGTGCAGGGAGGATCCCATCTCCCACCAACAGAGAGACCACAGCACCCCCTGCACCCCTTCCAGCTGCAGGCCAGGGGACAAAACCTCTGTTCTGGAAAACACAGACAACAATATATACACATGTGCAAAGGCACAAATATGCACAGACATGTACATGCAATTCTATATTTGAATTCTTATACATGCACCACACATACTCCAGGATTTCTTGGTGTGACATGGATTATCTACTCCAAACATCATGGTATGCCAGCAGCACACATGGCCTTACTCACTCACAGGTGAGAGGGACTTTCCAAACCTCCACATACACCCACATGCACACAACTAGGCATGCTGTGACTGCACCTCTCTGCTCATTCTGTTTAGGACAGAAGCGGCCATACACCTAATGTGATCCTTTCCTTCTGCCCCTTACCCTGCCCCATCCTGGGTGGATGACAACTTCCTTGCCTGTATTTGGCTGTTGCTAAATCCTCCATGCCACAACACCCCATCTCTGCTAATAAAAACACACCACAAGGGCAAATAGGTTGCTTTCAAGTAGGTAGTATGTCCCTGCTCTGCATGCTGGTGTCTCCCCATGGCCAAGCCACAGATGATGGGCAAAGCCACAGGATGGCATGACCAGGAGCAGAGTGGCTATGGACCTTTTATTGGGTGTGGGTGTAAATGTTGGCATTCATGCTCTGCAACCAGTGTTTACACATCCTCCACAGCTGAGAGGAGGTGTTTCTGCTGACCTGAGTAGAAGAAAGATGTCCTGAGACAGTCAGTAACTGGTGGGTGCAGCCCTGCACCAGGGAGCTGCTGTGGCAGGGGAAGTGTGTGAAACATGGCTTGCCTTCAGCAGCAAGTGGTTCATGGTGTGCCCTGCTGTAAAACCCCAGCAAACCACTGTCATCTGCACTGTCACTGGCTTTTTGATGGATGCGCTGCCCAGGGGGCACAGCAAGAGCTATAGGTTTACAGGGATTCACAGGAGACACAAGCCCTGCAAAATAAGTGACTTAAGGAAACTTGAGCAGGGCCGAGACTGAGCCAGGGCTCTGTACACGGCAGTTTATCTGAATTTGCCTGAAATGTATCATCCGCAGACAACAGCATCCAGAAAGTGTCTCCTGTGCTGTGACACCACCTTGGCTTCACAGAGCCTCTTGTGAAACCAAACATGTCACTTGGCTTAATTTCATCCTCCAAAATCTCCTGCCTTCTTTCCCCATCATTGCCAGCTAGGGGACCGTGTGTGTCTGCCCTACATGGGCTGTGCAATGACCACACAGGTGTCAAGAGCATATTTGGTCTCCTTCCTCCTCCCCACCCCAGTACCTGGAGTCCCCAATACCACCCCAGTCCCACTGCTCTCCCCAAAGCCCTCAAAACAAGCACCATCAAGTCACTTTCTTCCATGCATGCACAGACCTTCGGCAGATGTTTTCCCTGTTCTTCCCTACCCAACCCCTGTTGTAGATACCGTGGGACGTGTTTTCCTCTTGACCTGCAACAAAATTATAACCCTGTCCCCAGTTAGATATGCGTTCATATTGCCAACCTTTTTTAGGCACCTCCCACAATTACCATTGAGGGTTTTTTACATCAAACCTGCATTTAACTCAGGTCCTAAAGACCTAGTGCTGCTTCACATCCAAGCACTGCAGTCTGAGAGGGGGATAAACACCAAGCTCTGTGTACCTGGCCTTTTTATAACAGAGGTTACTTACTACCTCACCAGTCACCTGCCTCCAAGGTAACCTCCCTCTCCTTGGGCAGCCCAAAACACCCATGGCACCAGCAAACCCAGCAGCACTCACTGCCAGGACCCTGACCTGACTCCAATCCCCTGCAAATTCCAGTAGCCCTGGGTCAAAAGAACAAGATCTTTCTCCCAAATACCTTCCAGAGAGCATCCCACAGCATAAACTAGGCTGCCCAGGCAGCTTTGCCTTTGTTTTTCAAGGAAAAGAAATCCCAACACATTGCAACCTTGTGATAAGTCTTTAAAGAAAAAAATAATAATATTAGATTTAGAATTATTTTTGTTACACCAGAAGTGAGAAACAGACTTGAGGGGAAGCAGCTGTCTGACTGGCATTTTAAATGCCACCATGTTTCCCCAAGTCCCTTTAGAAAGCACATCCTCCTCTCCTGAGGCACTTGGTCCCTGGCAACGGGCAGGATAGGAAGCAGTGGGACAAGGGAGACAGCAGACACCTGGCCATGATGCTAAAGCTGGCACCCTGGGGTGATTGAGTTAGACATGAGAGGACTGGCAGGGTTGGTAAAAAGATGCAGAATACCACTTTTCTGTTTGACAAGCTGTACCGTGTGGTGTTCATGAGGACAGAGAAAAGATATGAGAGCAGACAGCAGGATTAGAGACACCAAATCCAGAATATAAATTGGCACTGCAGAGAACAAACTGACAGTGGAGGCACACAGAAAACTGCTCTCCTCCTACAATTGAAATATCTCAGCATTGTAAGCTCAAGAAATTAAATTTTTTCAGAAAAAAAGTCCCTCACAGTTCCCTGTTTTTTCCATTCCAAGGTAGTTTCACACTTACATTGCTGATGCACTTCTCTCCAGACTATACCTATTGGTTTTGACAGCAACATCATAAGGAATGAACCGAAGCAGAAGAAAACAGGATAAAAGCAAGACTCAAGGCACACATCCCTCACCCTTTTCTAAATGTACATCAGCTCCCACCTTATATGCTCAAATCTAAATCCCTTCATCAAGAACTTACTGGTGCTAAGATGCATTTCTGCCTTTTCAACTGGGAACAGGCAGGAAAAACATTATCTACTAAATAATTGTTACCTCAGTGCGTGCCACCTTAGCACCAGGGATTACTCAGTGCCCAATCCCAAAGGAATTGTTCCCACACTGATCCACTGAAAAGGGGTGCTCAGTCTTGCTCAGCTAAGTTCCCATGTTGCTACCTGCTCTGCAGGTGGACAGACTGCAGCTGGCAGCTGCAGCTGCATGGAAGGGAATTAGCCTGGCTTTGGCTCCTCTGCACCTGCAAGGGATCTATGCAAAGGCTTCATGCCTGTTCCCTGAAGTCTGAGTGAATACTGTCCGTTTAGTAGCAGTAATATGACACATAATGCAGCAGCTAATGATAACATTTTAGATTTTTGAAGAACAGCACTGATAGTTCAGCTCTTCCTGGCAGCAAGCCGCGAAGTTATGAACACTGTAATATATGGCAGATGGAAGTTACCATCATGACTTTTTCATAGTGTGGAGGCATGCATAAGTTTTATATGTGCTAAGGCTTTATAATCTGCTATTTCTTCTCACTGAAAAAAAAGCAAATCATAGGAGCCTGAGTCCTGGAGCCTTGAATTATGGATACACACAGCGCCCTCCTAAAGTTAGACCACTGCACAAGACCAACAGCCCACTCTCCTTTCACCTTGACAGGACAGGGCCAGGATCATTAACCCACCTTAACTGCCCTAGGTGTGTACCATAGAGTTTACTTTACAACCTTAGAAAAAGCTTTTTTTTAAGGCACCAATAATTTGCCCTATTTCAGGTACCTATTTCAGACTCAAACGCATTGCAGATTGCTTGAAGTCTCCATGCTTCCTTCCATGCTGAAGGAAGGTGACCAGCATGCTGATATTTACCTACCAACTAGACACACCATGCTCTTTCCCAACACACTTGCAAGGCAAATTCCCGAAACCCATCTCCCCATCTCCCACGCTAGCCCCACACTCACTTCACTTCTATTTCCAATATCATTTTACCACCTTCCTCTGAGTAACTGGCTCCAGGCTCTCCACGAATGTTTTCCCCCAGAATAAAATGCCACGCAGAGAGGCACTTGTCAAAACTATACCTGCGAGCCCGCCCCCATATCCCCTGGAAGCTGCAGGCAGATGGGCTGGGCAGTAAGGACCCAGCCCTGCAGGCTGGGCTCCATGCAGAAAACACTGATTATATCTCAAAATTAAAAACTATTAGAGTAATGATGTGATTACTTTTTCCATAGGCAAGATGGCTTGCGTAACAGGTGCCAGCTCCATTTGTTTTGTGTGAGCCAAAAACGCTGGTTGTGAATTACTGGGTATGCTCCTAATGCCAGCTCCTGGCTTTCAAGCACGCTCAACTATGACATGCAAAAGCCCCTCACCAAATGCCTGCAGCATCTAGAAAGTACAAAAGAAGACTCCTCAGCCCCTTGCACCTAATTTTTTGAGGGGACAGGCTGAGGCTCGCTCCTCTGCAGCACCTATCTCTCCTTGTCACTGTCACCATGCACACAGCTCCAGCCTCTTTGGGGCAGGGAAGCAGCAAACCTAGTACATAGTCTTCATAGTGTGTTTGAACAAAGGCTCGCAGGTGTTGTATCTGCTCTGCACTACTTTGCGGTTTGTGTTTCTACTTCTTGCAGGAGCAAAATGCATGGAGCAATAATTCATATTTGCATCATGTCCATTGCACCTGGAAGTCATGGCTTGGCAATTACCTTGTGCCATTTGTGCCAGATGTGTGTGACCAGACTATCAGGTCCTGATATCCTATATTCATCAGCTAACTTGACTAATTTGAAACCATGACTTCATTGGCTGTGGAGTAGCCTGTCCGGCAACTGTCAGACCTAACACATCTTCCTACACAGAGGCGCTGCTGCAGCTTGCTGCCCTTTAGCAGAGTAAGGGCAGGGACAGACACCCAGCTTTGCCTCCTGTCAGGGGCTGGTGCTATAACCTCTGGCACGGGCACCAGGCAGCCCCAGTGTGGCTGTGTTGTTGACAGCTCAGCACTTACAGTAGTAATCATAATGACAGCAATGGGTAATTTACAGCTCCCGAAAATTTCATCTCAAATACAATATCTTCTACAATTATTCCCTGTTCAGTAGTCAGTCCCTTTGGAGTTCAGAGCAATTAATATTCGCCAATCGCAAGCTCGAAATGGAAAGATAACTGCCTTAATGTGAAAAGCCCTCTCCAGTTATCTCCCTGCAGTCGCCTCTGTCCCAGCTGGAATTGCAGAGATTTGTTCCGGACAGGCAAAGCAGCGTGACGTCAGTGCTCTCAGGATCACAGCAATAAGCTAGGATGGCTTTGCCCTCACATCAGCTGTCAGCGTGGGGTGACCTGCTCCCAGTTGCAGGTTTAAATATGTCCAGCTGCACTGTGCGTGCCCATCAGATGCATCGAAGCATTTCTGTACCCTGATTTCTTGTAGGGGGCAGGGGAAAACCATCAGAAGGAAATGACTGATGTAGATGATTGTATGAAACAGGGAATGCAAGAACACAGAAAAAGTGATGTAGAGGCACATGCCACCCAGAGCTGGCAGAAAGTTCAGGACAGGCTTGGCAACTCTAAGGATGAAGACATCTGCATGGAGGGCCAAATCTTCCTCCTGGAGAGCAGTCAGCACTCCTCTGGTTCCTGTACTGTCATTATGGCTCACTTGGTCTAAATTTATCAGTGCTAAGTATAGCTGGACAGGAAACATTACCACAGTTCCCTGGGACTTTGAAAAAGTTGGAAAGATGCTGTGAATGTAGCCATGAGCAAGAAACCAGCAGCAATTTGGCTTGTATTTCCAAAGGACAGAAGCCAGTTTTCAAAAGCTTGTGGTGTTTTTTCCACTATGAGCTTCTTCCTGCAGATGTGCTGAGCAACTATGAGCTGGGGCAGCCCAGCTTTCCTCCATCCATTTGGGTGCTTAGATTGAGGGTACCTGCCATCACAGCTCCATGTGAGAACGGAGAAAGACAGTGCCTGTACTGGCCAACCGTGCAAGTGGAAATCCTGCTTCCTAGTCAAAGCATCATCTGTTGTGACAAAGTCTGCATGCTCCTTGGAGATACATCCCATGCAAGGCTCTGTCAGAAAAAGGGCTACCTCAACCTCAGTCTGGCTTGAGATCATAAATCATATGCCCAGGTTTTTCCAGTTTGCAATGAGCTAAGTCCCTGAAACACTTGAGCTGATATGCTCTCCCCTAATGCTGTCAACATGCCTTTCCTTATCCTTACTCCCTTTTCTTTATTTTGACTTCAAAATGTTAAAAAACTACAACAAAACCAAAGAGCCCAGGGAAGTCTCAACAACTACATCCACACAAAACAGCAGCAGTACAGAAGATATTAACTTTGTGGGACAGCAGAAGTGCTTTCCAGGAATCAATGCAGCCTGTTTCTTTATAAGCAAATTTCCTCCGGAGCATACAAAGTAATTAAAACCTCATTGTTCATAACCCAGACCAAACCAACTGGAGGACCACATCACACATTGGGTAAGTTTCTCTTTGAGATAAACTCATCTGGCACAGTGCCTGCGTCACACACAGCTGAACTGCTCATCCCACAGCAGGGAAGGGAGTCAAACCTTGCAGGAAAAGAAGCTCAAAGCAGACAAGGCAGGAGAATAGAGACTCCAAAGCTGCCTGTTTCTTCACAGTACAAAAGAGGGATGGGGAGGAAGAAGGAGAATTCCAGATATGTCCTTGCTTACCCATGAACAGCCAGGGCAGGCATAAAGTCTACAGCTTCACAAGAGCTAAGGAGCCCTGTGTCTGCCCTTAGGCCCCTGCTGGGCAGACAGATGCAGTGTGGCTTCTGTTTGATTCATCAGAAGCAGACGTAATTCCAATGCCAAAATGCTCAGAAAACTCATTAGAGTACATTATTATTTAAAAGCACAGGTTTTAGCAAATTCTCTACACTTAGTTAGTAATCTAACTCTTTATTAAACTGTTATTACATGAGGGCTGCAGCCACATTTTCATAGCAATGTTCCATGTTGTATAAAGGCCTATATAATAAAAAACCTATAGAAGTTGTCTACATTATACAGGAATCTACATGCTTATGCTAAACAGCTTTCAGTAAGAAACAGGTATTAAATCAGATGAGACGTTTCTTGCCTTTCCTTATTTCTGAGAAAAGTGTGCAAATACCAGGGGAAGACTATATAAATGCAAGTGGGAGAGGTGATGTCTTGAATGCCAGAGAGACAAAGGAAAACCTGGAATGATCAATTGGAAATACTTTTTCTGAAAACAACTTGTAGTATTGTATGTGACAAACTTATACGAGGTTTCAACCAGCAGCCAAAGGTGTGCATTCCCCAGGGTGGTTGCATAGCACACTGCCAATACACTGAGAGGCAGGCCAGGAATATACCCCTAGCACCTGACAGCAGCCACCCAGGATCCTCAGACAGGAAACTAAATTTGTGCTCTACATTCACATGAATGGCAATAGGCTTTGAGTCTCACTGCTTTTCAGACTCAGGTTTAGAAGATCTGTTTATTCACCCCAGGAATCAGTTTATCTAATTCAGATATTGGTTATAGTGCTGGAACAATGGTTCACTTGTCAACATGATTACTTTAACATGCTTTCTCATTTTATCTATTCATGGATAAAGCTTATTTTCCCTCTAGTTGTTCTTTGTAAATCTCTACCAATTAACTTATATGAGCATGCCATAAATGACAGACTGGGGTCTTACAAAACAGACTAATTCTGCTGGACAAGCATAACCACACTGTTAAACTTCCAGCTGAATTCAATGGTTAACCTTAAAGGATTTATATACGTGTGATTGCACATACTAAGCACAACATTTTGATCGGGGCTATTTCCTTTTCACTACTCACACTGGGAACCAATGCTTGTTTCTGCTGCTACATGCACACAAGAACATTGCACAGGAGAATTGCACACAAGCAGAAATCTTTAGGGAAAAAAAGTCTCATAAGAAATAAATACTGGGCAAGTAATTATCCTCATGCACAGGATTCTCACTTTTTCATAACCAGTCACAAAGATGTGCAGACAGTTGATGACTGAGCATGGAACACTGATGCAAACAAGTGCAGGGAAGCTGCTGGCTGGGGAAGTAGAATTAAGAACCACTGCCTGTGTCCAACCTGCATTTGTGGCTGCTGCTGTCCCACAGCTGTAGCAGGTACACAAGACTCCCCTACAATTTATTTTTTAGTAACTTCAGGGCTCAAGTCATTGACAAAAGATTTCCTGAGGGTTTCTAGTACTTGTGACTCTTGAAACATCTGCAAGATCCAGCACTACCTGCTTTCTCAAGTCATGTATGGTAACCATAATGTGCCAGTGCTGCTGGAGCAGCCTGTTCTGCCCAGATGTAATTACATAGTACACTTTGTGGTTTTCTATGAGGAAGTGGCATCAACACCTCTGTTTTCCGTCAGGCACCTCTCCAGAAGCAGCCCAAACGGAAATGCAGTGCCATGAAAGGACTTCCTCTGTCTGCCCAACTGGAGGAGGATCCTTGGAAACATCACCCCCAGATTACACATCTGGGCATCTTCTGCCTTCATCAGGCTCCAGGCGCTCCTTGCTGAAGAAATCAGGCCAGAATCACAAAAACTGATGCATTTCATTTGTACTCCTCTCAGCCCTGTGAACTTCGTGCTTCACTGCTTGGCCCACGTTCAAATCTTGCCCATGCCCACAACCACCATCTATTTATATTACTAAAGTGCTTTAGCTCCAGCAGGTAAGCTCAAATCTTTCCATTGCCTCCAATGCCTACTCACACAACCGAAAAACAAATTTAAATAAAGGAAAAAATCCTAACTGATTTTTTCCTCAAAATGAAGCTCATATAAACTGGCCAAGCATTAATGCAAACAGTGTGATTTTAACAGGCATCATCCAAAATTACTTGCCTAAGGGGACTTGTAAGAAAACTAATTTCCTAGGGTAGATCCACCTGCAGACCCAGCCCATACTGGCTGTGTGCTGCACTCGAGGAGCCCCACAGCACAGAATCACTGTTACCAGTGGTAGCCCTAAGCTTTCTGTTGAGCTGGCTCAGGCTGGGGACTGATGCCAGCCAGGCTTGCACTGTCTGAGCTTTTCCTGTCCACCTGCAGCATGTGTTGTACTAGGTTTGACTATGACGCTCATGTCTGTAGCTGACCAGGTGTTTATGGCCACAATTCCAACATGGTGTAGGGAAATGCTGCCGTGATGGAGACATGTGATGCAGTGTGGAGGGGCACAGGCATGGAGAGGTGGGAGACAAGCATGTGCTGGGCACTACAGACCCCTCGGCTACGCACAGCGCACGAGAGATTGGGCCTGGGGCTTGTGGCTTTAGGGATAATAAATAAACTAGTAAACGTACAGTAGTATTCAGAATTTTATGCGTAGAAATATTATAAATTATTGTTTCATTCCTTTTCTGTAACAATTAGATGACAAATAATGATAAAGGTCTGGACATGTCAATTATACCTTTGACACTTTCTTAGTGTCAAAGCTGTGCTTCTGTAGTGATTAAGGCACAGACCCCATTGATGAAGCAAGAAGAAAGATCAGCTTTATTGAGAGCATGCAAACCTTATATAATGCCTCTGTATCCCGTAACAGCTATCCCAGTGAATTTTCATCTGTGAGAATCCCACAGTACAGCTACAGAGTGCAACCTCCTCTTTTCCACAGATGTGCCCCTTATCTCCGTGTTTTCTGCCTAGTGCATTCCTTTCCAATTAGCCCACGGGTCTTAACAAAGATTCCTAGGTCTCAGCAGGCTAGCAAGCATGACAACACCAGCCATTTGCTCTGTGCTTGCTGCTAATGTTGCAGGTACACCAAGGCATTGGCCGCTTGCCTAAGCATACACACAATACTGGAATCTTTATGCCTGTGTGTTTCCTCTTAGGTCACAAAAAAGGTTTGTATGTAACTGTTTAGAAATGATCATGAGCTCATCCTGATGTGACAGCTATGGAGATCTTGCTCTACAATGGTCATGGTGATGACAGGCTGATTTTTTTTTCTGGCTGTCGACCTCAGGAGCTGAGTTTCTAGGGAAGGCAGGTGACAGTCACAGCTTCCTGTAAGGTGGTGCCTCCGCACAGTGCTCTGATTGCTGCGGGTTTGAGTCCTGCTTCCCTCTGACCACAAGGAGACAGGCACCCAGGCCTGTACAGGGAGAAGGTACAGTACCCTTCTCCTTCCCATCAGCTCATCCCATGGTAAAACTAAAATTTGATACCTCTCCCCACAGCTATTTTGGGATTTGCAGCACTGAAAATAGTGTAAATCGTTCAGACAGGAAGCCATTGCTTACAGAACTAGAGAGCGGTACTTGGAAGTGAATACAAGTCTGATTAAAAGAAAGATGTCTAAAAACCTTTTAATAAAACATACTAAAATATGCATATAAAAAAGACATATCTAAAGAATGCTCTACTCTATTATCCTTATCTTATTCAGGTAAAAGGAAGTGGAAACACTTTCATAACTATACTGTATAATCAACCGAGAAGTTTCTGCAATGGCAAGTAAATGATTGAAGAAAGTTCTTCAAATAAAAGTGAATAACAAGAACATTAAATAATAAGAAATCATAGGTTTACTATGTGAGACACATCTTGAATGTCCAGAGCAAACACAATAATCTGAAGTCATCCATGAAGATTTCATTCTAAAAAAACCATCTAGTACCTGTACAAAAGCGGTGAGATTCATTAAAGCTCCCTTTGCAGAGGCATGAGGTGTCCTACAGCTGCCTGCCAATGATGCCCACACTGGCACCAAGCCCCTGACGTGCCTCTGGCACAGCCCTGGCGCAATGGCAAGCATGTCAGCTTGCACACACCTGTCACAGGCAGGAGTTGCCCTGCAGAGCAGGGCGTTTCCATTGTTCAAGGACACATCTCCTATGTCCTGGACTTACCACAGGCAACTCAAGAGAGCATTTCATTCTGATCAGGCAGTCACAACTGCTTAGGATGGATTTGTGTAAAAATTCAAGGAACTGACTGAGGACCAGTCAGGCACACATCTTAAACCAGCTCTTAAACACTGAGCCTTCACTAACCCCAAAGCTTTCCTTAATGAAGAAACAACCATTCAGACCACCCGTGAAATGTAAATGATGCCTTCGTTTCTGGTGCTGGAGGAGCTAGATATGATGGACATCTTATCCAAATGTCTTTGTTTCTTCTCACTCATCCCTTCTCGCAGAAGGTCACTGTCACCCTATAAAAAACAAGCTCCTCTCATTCCCCTCCTAGCTCACCCCATCTCATTGCCTTTTGCTCCACTCTCCCCACTACAAATCCAGTGACCAGAGCTAAAAAAACACCTAAAAAAACCCAGCCACTGTAACACTGGTGCTACCCGAGTCCACAAGATATTTATCTGCTCTCAGTGTCCTTTTCCCTTCACAGTTAACTATTTTTGTTTTTAAATAAGCATCTCTTCAAATACCTTTCCCAGCAGAAAACTGTGTCTGGTGTGGTCTTCTCCTAAAACTGCTCCCATCAGATACTTCACAAGTGGTATTTTTAAATGTATCACTCTGAACAACAGACATTACATCCACCCACAAGACACCTTTTTGTCTTGAGAGAGGCTGTAAGACATCACAGGCACATGGCAGATTTGAGTGGACTCTGACCTCCACAGTGTCACAAACAACACATGCTCCCCAGTATTTATTTCTGTTTGAGGAAGATGCAATTGCACAAAGTCAAGATGCACGCAGAAAGGAAAAAATCTGAGGGAAGGGAGGAGCAGATACACAGGGTGGAAGCCAGGGGCATAACATTGCAGGTTGCACTGAAACCCTCCTGTGCCCTGCAAACCCCTGAGAGCAGCTGCCAGCTCCAGTGCAATGCCTACTTGCCCTCAGCTGGGTGAAAAAAATCCAGAGAGCTGCCACTGTGGAGCTTTCAGCAGCAAGGGAAGCTCCTTGAAATATTGTGTTGGGGGCAGGGCAAAGAGGGGCCCAGGGGCAGTACAGGGCTTTTTCAGCTATACAAAACCTGGGTTTTGCCAAGTCCTGAACAGGAGGGAGCCAGCATTAGAGTTGAAGTAAGCCATTTACAGGCTATATGGAAAATTAGCAGTAGAACCAGGACTGTGACAGGAGGTGTTGATACTCCAGGATAAGGTCATGCTGTTTGTGAATCAACAAGGAACAGATTAAGTGTAAAGTTGCACAATTTTTATGTCTCCTTTCAATCAAAGTCTTTGCTGCTTGTCACCACCAAAGATCGCAACACTTATTAAATAAATGGCCTTGACAAACTCCTTTGTGAGTCTTGGCATGCTTTTTACATCAGCTTCACCATCACAAGCAGATACAGCTTTTTTCCTCCATTTACATTTGTTTCACAGTTTTCCCGTTCAATGTTGAATGAAATGGGATCCATCCATGATATGAAATGTGTTTGACCCCTGGCCCAAGACTTAAATCCATCTACATAGGCAATCTTGAAGCAAGGGCTGAGTGGAACATCAGCAATGAGGTAGATGAGCCACATTATCCAACACTATTCAGACAGCAGTCTCTGCTGTGTAGCTGTCTGCTTTGGCATTACTCTTCCCTGAAAGCCTCTAACTACACAGT
Organism: Clamator glandarius; assembly: GCA_033459285.1. NCBI lineage: Eukaryota > Metazoa > Chordata > Aves > Cuculiformes > Cuculidae > Clamator > Clamator glandarius. Next base: position 1,032,976 of record JAUNZM010000072.1, on the reverse strand, counting down.
GTGTTTGAAATGATTAAGTGAAATAATCAACAACTCCTGAGCTACACTTGGAGATTACATGACTTGTGCAATGCAAGTGCTTTCAGCAGAATTACCCTTAAAATACCCACACCGGTCTCAGGTTCTGCCTCCCATTATTAAAGCAACTGCAGGCTTGAATAATACAGCAAGACAAAGCCACGAGCCCCACCCCTGAACTACAGAAGGGTTCCGGTAGAGATAAGATCTTTTCAGCTTCCAGCTACATCTACCTTGTGCTGGTTTAAGGACCTTTCCTTTTCTTTTTCTTCTTCTTTTTAAGAATTTGGTCAACTAAACGTTTTGAGCACTATATACTATTATCTGAGCCTGTCTGGCTGAAGAGCAAAAATAGCTGTCCCTCAGTCTGAGCTTTAAAATAGCTCCTCCCCAACAGGAGTCAAATCTTCCCTGGCTGGGGGAGATGTTTATTTCACTCCCTCTTTTTTAAACATTTAATTTCAACTTGTGTAGGCAATGTGGTCAAACATAACATGGACCAGGGCAGCAGCTCACAGAAGACAGGATGAGAGTCTAATACAGTAACTGCATCACGCCTCGAAAGACAAGAGCTGGATTTAGCAGAAGATTACGGGCAGCCTCAACAGCTCCTCAACACTTTTTGGAGCCAGTTCCCATGCAATACAAGCATGACTCATGTCCATGCATTCAGACAACAAGAGTTTTGGCTGGCACTTCTCTTTTCAGACATCCTGAAAATCCTACATATAAATTCAGTACAGCATTTAATAAAGATTGATAAAGAAATAAAGAAGGGTGATATTTTTAAAAAGCAATGTATTGTTTTGACAAGTCAATTTTCCCATAGGATTGCTTTTTTGACCCTTGAAAACAGATGATAATACTGTGAACAGATCAGCTTCCTCACTGAACAGAGACTGCTCACGAGACCTGAGGAATGCTGCAGGACTGGAAAATGCCACATAGAGAAATAAAGGAATTGCAGTGTTCAAGCGCACAGAACTCCTCATATATGGAACAAAACATTGATAATAAGGGTCTTCTGGACTAGTGCATAAGATAAAATGTGAAACCACTTTGTATAAAAACAGGTTCAAGAGTCATACATAGAGTTGTCCAAATAACAGGCTAAAAATAACACATAGGAGGACTTTTCATTTAGTCTCTCTGATTTTTTAAATGTTTTTAATGATATGTCACATTCTGTTGAGATTTTTCTCCAAAAAAACTCTTAAGAGATACCTCAGTTTGTAAATATTCATTATCAGCTCATATACATTTAATATATATATAATTATATATATATCCATCTAAAAAGATGCTTGCTAATCTTGGAAGGACTCAGAACATGGCCGATCTCTACTTGAGAAGGGCAGCTGCTAGAGTCAAAAATGCTGTGCTGAAATTTAATTTTTCAGAGTATAAAATTTCAGTCCAAATTCACTACAAGGAGCCTTCAGGAGGCAGTTGACTTTTCTTACTTTTGGGGTAAAATAGAAGGAAGGAGCAATGCACTAACATAATTGAGTCCAGAGGGTGCAACATATGAGTGCATATATATGTGTATGTTATATAAACCCTGTAATTATGAGCAATATCTTTACAGTGGCCAAATTGATTCAGAAAGAAATGTGCACAAAAATACTTGGGCAAACTTCCCCTTCAGAGGTATCATATGATACCTGGAGGGTCACAACTGGCCATAAACTGACTTATCTAGATATTCTCCTGCCTTCTCAAGAACAATGCACAAAAGCCCCCTCTGAGTATTACTTTGGAGAAGCAGAGCTGAAATGAGGTGGAACACAGCGGGTCAGCGGCACTGGCTGCTTACTTTCCCCAGTACTGTCTCAGACAAGATTTTCTATCTGGCTAACTCTCAAGAAAACTAAACTCCCATGAATTCAAGGAGGTGGCCAAGAAGGCCAATGGCATCCTGGCTTGTATCAGAAACAGCGTGACCAGCAGGTCCAGGGAGGTTATTCTCCCTCTGTACTCAGCACTGGTGAGACTGCTCCTTGAATACTGTGTTCAGTTCTGGGCCCCTCACCACAAGAAGGATGTTGAGGCTCTGGAGTGAGTCCAGAGAAGAGCAATGAAGCTGGTGAAGGGGCTGGAGAACAGGCCTTATGAGGAATGGCTGAGAGAGCTGGGATTGTTTAGCCTGGAGAAGAGGAGGCTGAAGGGAGACCTCATTGCTCTCTATAACTACCTGAAAGGAGGTTGTAGAGAGGAGGGTGATGGCCTCTTCTCCCAGGTGACAGGGGACAGGACGAGAGGGAATGGCCTCAAGCTCTGCCAGGGGAGATTTAGGCTGGACATTAGGAAAAAAATTTTCACAGAAAGGGTCATTGGATACTGGAACAGGCTGCCCAGGGAGGTGGTTGAGTCACCTTCCCTGGAGGTGCCTAAGGCACGGGTGGACGAGGTGCTAAGGGGCATGGTTTACTGTTTGATAGGAATGGTTGGACTCAATGATCCAGTGGGTCTCTTCCAACCTGGTAATTCTATGATTCTGTGATTCTATGAATAGGAAAGGACTAGTGGTACTCGCCAGCATTTCCAGTGAGATCTGCTACAGGCTGTGATCTTTTGAGATTCTAAACTATTTATATCAGTACCCTAAAAGAAGGCCATGTCACAGGCTCATTAAAGTCTTCAGGTGTCCCTCTGTTCCTCTGTTTTGAGTATTGTGTCCAGTTCTGGAATCCTCAACATAACAAGGATGTGGAGCTGTTGGAACGAGTCCAGAGGAGGGCTATGAGGATGATCAGAGGGCTGGAGCACCTCCAGTATGGGGACAGGCTGAGAGAGTTGGGGTTGTTCAGCCCGGAGAAAAGAAGGCTCAGAGGAGACCTTATAGCAACCTTCCAGTACCTGAAGGTGCTACAAGAAAGCTGGGGATGGACTGTTTACAAAGGCTTGTAGTGATAGGATGAGGGGCAATGGGTATAAACTGGAGAGAGGCAGATTTAGACTAGACATAAGGAAAAATTTCTTCGCTGTGAGAGAGGTGAGGCACTGGCACAGGTTGCCCAGGTAAGCTGTGGCTGCCGCATCCCTAGAGGTGTCCAAGGCCAGGTTGGATGGGGCCTTGGGCAGCCTGATCTAGTGGAATGTGTCCCTGCCCATGGCAGGGGGATTGAAACTAGATGATCTTCAAGGTCCCTTCCAATCCAAAGTATTCTATGAATCTATGATTCTAAGATTCCATGACTCTATGATTCAGTTACAGAGACTTCCCTTAATTTCCTGATCAGCTGTTAGTCAATAACACGCAACCAGAGATAAGCTTAGAGCTCTATCAACACCATCTGGGAGAGCATGATCTGCAACAACCTAGGAAGCCATGGCACATGCACATCAGCACTGCATGATCAGCCTCAAACTGCTTTCATGTGTCTGGGATTTTGTGGTTCTTTTTTAGTCCCTTCCAGTAAAAAGAGGAAAAGCAGAGACACATAAGCTAAGTACAATATCACGGATAAAATAGCCAGTGTATATGCCCAGTGTCTTAATATACTCCAAAAAACCTCACTTGAATTCCACTTTGGCTGCATTTTTTCAGTTCAAATTAAAGAATATTTGATGGAAAAGTCAAAATTTACTCCTGGATCAGAACTAGCACCAAGGTTAAAATGTACTTAACATTTTAAAAACCTGTAAACTGAACTCTTGTGCCTGGTGTGGAAATGGATGTCTCAACATCGCTCTCTTGTGGGCAGAGATCTGAAGGCCTGTGGCTGTACTGAGCATGCAGTTGTGCAGACAGCTCCCTCTCTCAGTCATATCCATAGACATTTTCTGCCAGGGAATATAGTGTAAGACAGTATAATAATAGATGTAGGGCAAATTTTCTACATTAATAGATGTAGGGCAAATTTCTCTGAGCTTTTCCTCTTCTTTTCAAGTGTCCATTTGGCAGCTGTCACTATGAGACAGGGATAAATCCATTTTTTTACTTCCCTGTGCTCATTTGTCTTTCATTCTTCCATGGTTAATCTTTCTTTATTGTTTGTTGCATATTCTCCCTTTCACTTTCCTCTATATATAGGTTTATTCTTTCCAACAGTTATACTCCTTCTCACTGCAAGTTAGACTTAATTGAAAACCAGGACATTATATTCACCAGGAAGCATTAATTTTGCCTAAAAATACTCTTAAGGAGACCTCCACAGGTCCAGTTTTCCCACCGTCCTGCCAGATAATGCAGAACTTCTCTATAACAGTTCAGGCTGCAAATAAAGAGTCAAAGTCTAAAAGAAAATCATGCATTTTATGTGAGCTACATCAATAATTGCACAGTATGGCAGCTTAACAAAATGTGAGTCCCTGACACTTCAATTACAGTGATATTTATTCTCAAGCACATGCTGAGGGAAGCTGTCATGTTCACTGCTGTCTAAAGGCCATGTGTGGATCAGGCAATTTAGGGAATACCTGAGCTATACTAATTTAATCGGGGTTTAGTCCAAAGATTACTGAAATGACAAAATGCCTCTCCACTGACACGACCTCATTACTCTTTATAACTACCTGAAAGGAGGTTGTAGAGAGGAGGGTGCTGGCCTCTTCTCCCAGGTGACAGGGGACAGGACGAGAGGGAATGGCCTCAAGCTCTGCCAGGGGAGATTTAGGCTGGACATTAGGAAAAAATTTTTCACAGAAAGGGTCATTGGGCACTGGAACAGGCTGCCCAGGGAGGTGGTTGATTCACCTTCCCTGGAGGTGTTTAAGGGATGAGTGGACGAGGTGCTGAGGGGCATGATTTAGTGTTTGACAGGAATGGTTGGACTCGATGATCTGGTGGGTCTCTTCCAACCTGGTTATTCTATGATTCTATGACTCCTGGTTTCGTATCCAGCACACAGGCTACAAGCACAGCACTGAAACACAAATGGACACCAAAAGAAGATCAAGCCAGGATATCAGAATCTCTGCTGCAATACTGTCATTAAATGAATTCGTGACTTTCTGTCATTGAGCCAGAATTGATGCAGCCATATACTTCACGAAAAGGTCATCTGGCTGTCAAACACACAAGTGCTCAAGTCCTTGCTGCCGAGTAAAACAGAAGTGAGAACGGGTTATAACTATTCTGTTTCTGAAAGAAAACATCTAATGAGTCACTACAATAATTTCTAGGTTGCAGTTTTCCAGCACATCAACTGCTTAGCATCCCCTTTGCCCCCATAATTTACCATGATGGTATAGCACCTCTTCTGGTGAGAGAAGTGTTAAAACATGAATGAAAAGATTTCCAGAAATTATGCTACCTGGCACAGCTGGTCTGGCTACAGACTTCCCCAACAAGTACTGACAGCTCTGAGACAAGCTTAAGCCACTTGACTACACTCAGGAAACAGGGATCTTTTCTCAGCCAAAGCATTCTGTAATCAAACATAAACTCTGACATTTTAATAAAATGAAACATTTTGCAAATATGTAACAGTTTTGACAAGCAATGTATGATCCCTCAACATCCTCAAAACCAAAACATTTCCTCCCCGCACAGCCCGTGAGTCCCAGGAAAGCTGTTTAAATACAGAAACAGGCAAAGCTTAGAAATCATACACAAATCATTTCCCAATAATAAACTTCAAACCTCTGTAAGTTTCAGCTTCAAGTTTCTGCACAGTTTCTCTCAGTCTGGCACTTTTTGTGAATTAACAATTTCAAGGCAATGTTAATAGCAATTATCTGAAATTCTTATGAGAAAAAAGCCTACATTCTTAGCTAGTATAAGATTAGTGTTGGCAGACTTGTTTCTAGGGAGCTACCTGAATTTCTTTTTTCTATTAGCGGAGGATCTGTCCATATCTGGAATACTTAAAAATACCTGTCATCAATCCCCCAATAAAACTAATACTGACAATACAAAGAGTGTTGCTCATAGTGCACAGCAATGTTTTGAATAGACAAAAATAATTGCCTTTTAACAATGCACAGCAAAAGAAAAAACAAACATGGCACGTTTTCAAATATCTTTGCTCCTTTCAGACTCTGATTAGCTGACAGACCAGCAGAATTTCAACTCCAATATGCATGGATTAGTTTCCAGGCATAGAAGCAGACATAAAAGGGGAAGGGATTTAAAGAATTTCTCATGGGGTTTTGTCCAAGTTTTACTTTCTGCTTGATCTACAGAAAGAGGGCCTAGCCTCTCTCTCTCGCTTTTTTTTGTTTTAATTAACAATAAACTTCACAGTTGGCCACATGAAATATGGAAATTTTTCATTCCATTTCTCACTGTATCTTGTCTAATCACCTTCACAGTGTCTATTACCTTTCGGGTTGAACAGAGTAGAATCCAGTAGAATTGTAATCTTAAAAAAAACATGTTAGGATGTTATCTACAGTGACTTCATTTGCCTTACAGTTCTTGCCACACACTTTATTTTGTTTTACTTTGATTTCTGCACCTTTCGCAGGGAGGTGCCACTTGTAGCCATTTTCACATTTATACTAGCTTGCTCGATACTATCGCTACCAAAAAGACAGCGCAGCCATAGCAACAGCTTCAAAATAGCAAACTCTTAAGAGTTATCCAAGACTCTCCAACTGATTTTGGGTTTTACATTTTTAGTTTAGAGCTTGCTCTTCATTTCTTTACCTTCTCCCTTCTTACAGGCTTACACATGCCACATACAGTATATGAAACAAGACTGAAAATCTTGGTGAGGACCAGTATCCTCCAAGCTTTACTTTCTCCCAGGCCCACAATGCGGCTGCCCTGGTTGATCTCCTAGTTCAGCTCTTTCAGGGACAGCCAATGCAGGAGAAACAATTGCACCCACTCTCTTTGCCTCCCCTCCTCACCAAAGATTAGATATGCCCACATGATGGCTGAGTTCCACTGGCACAGAGCCTGTGAACACTGAATGGTCTTTCCCATTCAATTAATTCAGCAGAATTACACTAGCCCTTTACTCCCCGCCTCATCCTGTGGAAATCTAGGAGATTGTTTCCTCTACTTTTTTGAAGACCCATAGAGCATTATCTTCCTTCATTGAAGCTCACAGCAAAACACATTTGCTGAGAGCTTTCATATGAGACACCGTATCACAGGAAAAGCAGCAAGATTTTGCAAGGCTCAAGGATTTCTGGTTCATAAGAGGCTAACCAAGAAGGAGCACCTCTTCTACTGCTACGGTACTGTTCTTTAATTTTAATTAAAAACTTATTATACCTTGTATCAAACCCTCTGAATTTTTTTCACTTACTGTGAAGTAGCTGAAGTTTTCATTGATTATTTTGGGTTCCTTTGAGGATAATAATTTCAATTGTTTATGCCTGGAACAGAAAGAAATGTGTGTTAGAGGCTGGCATCATTATTTTCCTGTGATCTTGCAAAAAAATAAAGCATTATGTGATGGCCAGAAAGGATCAAGCAAAATATATGTCTGTTGCAGAAGCATACAATCATCCAGCCAAAATCTCCAGTGCAACCTGATTTCCTAACACACACCACAGTCTCCGGTAATGTAAGTTCAGGAATCTCAATCCAACAGAAAAGGCCATGAAAACCAGGTTCAACTTCCTCTTCCCATAACAGAGAGGAAAGATACAAACTGTGGCTGATCTTGGAGGAACCTTTCACAAAGATGTTGGTAGAACTGATAAAAACCTGTTGTAAACAGGGCATTTGTGAAGGAATACAGAGAGACCTAGAACTCAACAGGTTGAAAGTAAAATAAAATTATAACAGACAAGAGTAACAGATCAAACAATTACATTACGGGAACATCAACAGTTTATTTAAAATTGTTTTAACATGTCTTGAAATACTAGGGGTTTGGTTCTTTGGGAGTTTTTTTCGGGGGGGTGGGGTTGTTTGGTTTGGGAGGTTTTTTTGTTTGGTCGGGGTCTTTTGCATTCATCCATCAAGGACTTAGGGCCAGTGGTTCCTGCTGGTCTAAAACTGGTAGCATCAGAGGGATTGAGTCTCACTAACAGCCACATACTGGTACAAAATGCATGGAACAGCTTTATGCTTTGATATTTATTTTCTTATTACAATCTCTTCTTTTGCTCAGATCACTGCCTCAAACTCTGTCTTTAATTTTTGTATGTGTACACACATGAACCAACTTATCCACATATGTAACATACACACACTCTCACAAAGGCTTTTGAAAGAGATCTATATGTAAAAATGTGGTGTACCTGCTGTAATTCAAGAGTATCACTTACGCATCTTGATTATAGAAACAACATACATTAGTGAGAGAATTTTCTGTCTCTACGGTCATTAATTTCCCCTTGCACACAGATCTCCATCCACGTAGAGTATTAGTGCTGGGATCATTACCTCGCCACAATGACCACATCTTTACAGGATTTATCAGTGAGGATGCAGACATCAGCATCTGCATTTCTGGCTAACATGGTTGACATAGCACCGAAGACATTTTACAAGAATTATAGTGCATCTGTTTTTACTGCAGTCCAAGAAAATTTCAATGGGACTATTAAAAAAAAATCACATTTCATGGTTTCCTAATGATGCTTTGTGGACATACAAATAACAGCTCAATTCTGAAACTTCTCCACCATTTTAATCATTATGAAAATCTTAGTATCTTAAAATATTTCACCAGACTTTCAAGGTTTTACAGAAGCTTGTTACTCATGTCCATTCTATACCATGATAAACCAGGCTCCCAAGCAGACCCATAGTCTTCCAATTCTCTGGAAGAAGTGCCAGGCATCACTAGTGTTATAACTAGTTGTTAACAGCTTCTAGAGTTAGGTCTAGTGACAAATGCTTCTGCAGAATTTCTGCCAGTGCTAAAGTTGAAAGTAGGTCAGTCTGCATGATTTCTTTTGTCAAATATGAGGCATTTGCTGTCACCTTTGGCCACAGACTTTGCAAATTAACTGTTTCACAGCAGCACTTCAAAAGGCAAGAGAATCTGCTAGGTTGCAGCTGCATGAGGTTTGCTGTTTTGGTGGCTGACAATAAAGCTGAATCAGAAATAAATTAAAGAGACACCAGGAAAGACTGCATTTGGTATCTCATCTGTTCTTAAAATTCTCTCTAATTTTTTTATTAAAGATGCAGACTTCCTACTATGAGCAACGAGAGACAGTAAACGCTGCTAAAATACCTGAGTGACTGAGCTGGGCTATGGTACAGCACAACTGAGGAGGACAGGCAAGACTAGTAGGCATGCTAGATGCAATTATTTCAAGCCCACTGGACAAAAATAATGTAATTAATCAGTATTTCAAGTGACATTATTAGAATGGCAGCCCCTTTGCAATCTTCCTGTCAGGGATAAGCTCACAAGTAGTCTTTGCTGATCCAAAAGAATGCATTGCTTGAGTGTCAGCAAAGATGCTAGCAACTCTGCTCAAGTCCTGGCAGAGGCTTGCCTGAGCCAGACAAACTTCACTGTGCAGCAGCTGAGAGATGTCTCAGAGCCCACTGCACCTATGCAAATAAGACCAAATGCAGAAAAGCACCCTTAGCTCTACCTCAGCTTGCCAGCTGTGCACTGTCCTCTGGAAAAGGATTGTTCAGGGGTTATTTACTCAGAGCAATTATCATATCCACATCAACAAAAGCAATCTTGGGTTTTTTCCATTTTAAGCTGAGCTACATGTATTGTACTGGGAATCCGTTGCCATGGAATAAATGACTCAGAGCTTTTGCCTCCTCCTTCATGCAAAACATATTCTTCTTTCCAAGTCTAAAAAAGGGGTGGAAGAGCCTCATTAGAGTTGCTTCATCAATATCCCAAGCTGAAGTATTGCCAAATTCCTTATTTCTGGGTTAAAATATATAAATATATTCAAGAAATTTCATATTCATTCTTTAGCTAAGTTTTCCTACAGATTTTGCTGCAGAGTACAGTGATGACATTTCTCCAGAGGAACATTTTCTTGCTTTTAAAACAGCTTCTTGTGTAATAGTTCTTTACTGACAGTTCTGCTGATCTTATGTGTTACAAAATCTTTGGTTTAGAAGTTCTGTTCTGTAGGACAAGTTTGGGAATTAAAGCAAGAACAAAGGATCTTCACATTTAGATCTCGGTTTACTAAAGTGAATGTCACAATGCAGATCCTGGCATCATATGACAATTAGCTAATGCTTAATTTCTTCCATTACCATCATCTTGATAGCTAAATATCATCTACAACCCACAGAGCTTTCTCATCTCTGCATCTGCTCAGGCTGGCCATGCTATTGCTTTGGCAAAAGTAACTTTTCCTTTCTAACACTGAAAGATTAAATGAGCAAGTACAAAAATCCCATTGCCACGAGCCACAACCTCTGCAGCAAAAAAGAGCTGTAGGCTTGCAGGAAGAGTTCCTTGTATATTTTTTCCCCCTTAAGACTTTTAACCTTCAAGCTGCAAGTCCCTTGGCTCCTGCTCCAGGAAACCATCTCAAACCCCTCACATGGATTACACGTAGCAAGCAAAAAAGTGCTCCTGGATTCTCACAAAAGGTCTTGGCATGTTGCACAGCTAAGTCCCTAGGGCCTAACTGCACATGGAGTGACAGCAAGAGAAACATTCCTTTCACTTGTGGAGGGCAGAAGGGACCACAGGGGGGGTTCTCCTTGAAGTGTCTGTTGTCACTCCCCTACTACTCTCCCCTCATGGGCACTGTCAACATTGAAAAAAATCTTTCTGGCTATGGCTTCTGAACTTGCCAGGCAGTTTCTAGCCGTCAGTCACAGCTGCCTGTATGGCTGCAGAACGGGACTGGTATCACAGCAAGGAGGCACAATTACACGGTTAACTTAAAAGCAGTCAAGTCCACTACGGGGCACACCATCTGAACCCCAAAACTCCTTGGTCAGAAAACAGTGGCAGGACACACTGCACAGGAACTGGCATTGCTGCCGTATTCAGAAAGGCAAAAAAAGAGTAATTGACACTAGCAAACTTGCACATGTGTTACAGTGAAGAGTGTGTTTAAGAACACTACTTAATATTTTGGGCAGGTTATCCTGTTGGAGGAAATATTACAAACACTTGCAACTCTTTTGGCCTACTGTGACTAGAAAAAAGATTCTTAACTGGACTATGTTTCTGTACTCTATTCAAGGTGGTCAGTCTTCAACAACCAAAGACTTATGCTTCCTATGGGTCATCTTGGGCTCATTACTATGAGAAAAATTAATGCAAAAGCCCTATCCTGCCACCTTAACTCAGATTTATTCCAACTCCTTCTTCATTATTTGGACAAAGGTGGCATAGGCAACTTTTGCAGGCAGTGACAGAGGCAGATTTGAAAACTAATTATAAACAAAATGCAACATGCACAGTTTTTGGTTTACAGCTCTCAAAATACTTTACAAAAATAAATATGACAAGTGAGATTTTTAGAAGGAGAAACTCAATTAAATTACGTGCCCAGAGCTGTGTTGCTCACCAGCAGCAGAGACACACAGAAATCAAGATTACCTGACTTTTTTTTTGTACTGTCATTCAAATACCTGTTTCCTCAGCCACTTGCCAGATCTTCAAAAGCATGGCATACAGTTTTTAGGGCTATATATGAAATTGAATCATGCCAATGCATTTCTGACAAGTCACCTGCATGACCCTCAGTCTAACAAAAATTGCACTGATCTGAAGTGACTGCCCATACACTGAGGCATTTTGCATAGGCTTATTAATGGCTTTTGTTATATTCTGTCTTTCCCTCTAAAAACATCTTAACTAAGTCTGGATGCCAAAGAGACAGTGGATAATGAGATGAAAGATAATCAGGGTGCTAAATCAGTTAACTGCAGGGAAAATATGCCCCACTAATTGAGTACTTTGCTCCTCATTAATGAAAGATATTAACATTAAATAATGTACAACACAGGGATCTTCCAATGCGTACTAAGCACAGCAGTAGTCAGAATGCTTTTGCAAGAAAAAAAATTATGTAAGGCTCAAAGTCCTTGTCTCTTGCTTCACCATTCTGGCTGCCATACATACAAACTCCCCTGGAGTTCTCCTTTTGGGAATCTGGGTTCCTCCACCCCCCCAAGAAAAAGCAACTGAATTTTAAACCCATACGCTGAGCCTCATGTGTTTGAATATGGTTGACCTAGCTGACTGAAACCACTACTATTTTCTTCATGTGCCAGAAAGGTCAACCAGGACAGTAAACATGGTATTGTTCAAACAAGAACAGGGTGAGATATACTTCATTAGGAAAGGAGGAAGCAACGAAAAAGGACATGTGTGAAGCAGAAACTGAAAACATTTTAAAGAGCAAGGGAGGGAAGATTAAGGAGACAATCTCCAAGGAAGAAGAGCCAGTAGAATGAGAGCAGAAGCAGAGTGAAAATCCCAGTGACTCTATATGAATACAGGAAAAAAAAAAAGAAAGAGCAGGAAGAAATTTAAAAGGTTAAAAAAGCAATACAGAAGGGAAAAAAAAGAGAGAAAACAGCAACAATGTGACTTGTTGATTTTCGCTTTTCCCAGTGATACCTCTACAAGCATAGAAACGTCCAGTTCATGCGCACTGCAAAAGTGAGAAAATTTGTTGATGAAAAAAGGTAAAATTGACTTCCCTGTCTTTCAATCACATGAGGATATTAGCACAGACTGGAAAAAAAAATCCTAATGCATTACATATTCTTCTAGTTATCTATCTCACATAATACTGCACAGCAAATTTGGGTTTGATGTTTCCAAAGCAGGGCTGCACCTGCCTACCAAGCAGTTCGCACAGCGTTTCTAGGCTTTCACACCTGGTGAGCAGAGCTTTAGCAATGAATTCTTCCTACTACAGCTACATAGGAGAGCAGCCAGGAGAGACCTTGGCTGTAGAGGTGCCACAAGCAGGCAGTGTCTCAGAATTGAATAAAAAGGGACATTTTTCACTAAGTAGTGTCCCAGAAGAGTGGATAAAACTTTACAGGACTGAATTTATGTTCATTCATAACTGTCTTTTACTAACAACTCTAGAGTTTGTGAACACAGCATATAGTCCTGTAAAAGAACTAAACATCCTAGATAAGAGTTCTCGATAAGCTAGCTGGTTGAATGCCTGAGTTAACATACAACTGGACACTGCATAGAAATTGTGGGTTTTCAGACTCACCGAGTTATAGTAGCCACTACATTGCTTCCATCAGCCATTTCTAGACCATTATGCCCAAACCCTAACTTTATTTCTTTCCATGTTGCTTGCAGAAAGGCAGCATCCAAACTCTACCACTGTACTGCTAACTGTTGTCTTGTTCGAGATCTGAAAAGCATGAAGGCTGTAGCTCTCTTCATTTGTCTTGTAGGATCAGCTTTTGCTATCACAGTAAGTCCTCATTATAAGTATTACTGCACGCTTAAAATTCCCCATTCTTTGAATACTCTGTTATCCCATTGACCTATACAGGATTTGTACTTACCTCCAGATATTGAATGCATTTGTCTATTCTAGAACCATCCCTTGAACTACAAACTTGGAACTCATGGACAGAAAACTCCAGAAAAGGTACTCTTCTTATTCTTTAAACATTAACAAGCAACCTATACTATTCACCTCGAATATATAAAACACATTACCACATACACAATGGCTGGCAAATAGATTTAGGTAAAAAATAGTAGCCACCCTTACCTCAGGAATTAGTACAAAGCATCTCAAGCTTACATAGCTAGAAACAGAACAGTACAAAATTTAGTCCTTACAACAGAAATTTCATTTATTTGAAAATATTACCTTAATTTAATCCCCACTTATAAATATTATACCCATGTTCAATAAGCTCCATTGACAATCAAACTTGTGGTCATAGCTGCTCCAGTAAACAATGAGGTTGCAGTCCTCAAATTATCACACATGAAGTGATCATACATAGTCTCAAATATTCAAGAGTTTTAGTCACCATAGGTTTCATTATTCACAATACAGAACATTAGAGAGATACAGCTTGTATTGGAAAAGTACGCTGTGGCTGACAAGTCAAGTAGACAACTCTAATAGTAGAGGCAGATGACTTTGGCATCACTGTGCCATATTATGAATGCTAATGATAGAGCTCACAGTTTTGCATTTATGGTTGACTCAAATTAAAATTCCTTTTTATTGCACCATTCTGAATTTGTGATTTAAACTTAATGAACTATGGCTCCAAGCCAATGAATATCTAATAACAGTATGCTCTAAGGAAACTAACACAAAAATCCAACCTTCATGAATCACAGAATCACAGAATAACCAGGTTGGAAGAGACCCACTGGATCATCGAGTCCAACCATTCCCACCAATCCCTAAATCATGCTCCTAAGCACCTCATCTACCCTAACCTTAAACACCTCCAGGGACGGTGACTCAACCACCTCCCTGGGCAGACCGTTCCAATGCCCAACCACCCTCACCATGAAGAACTTTTTCCTAATCTCAAGCCTAAATCTCCCCTGGCGGAGCTTGAGGCCATTCCCTCTCGTCCTATCTCCTGTCACCTGGGAGAAGAGGCCAGCTCCCTCCTCTCCACAACCTCCCTTCAGGTAGTTGTAGAGAGTAATAAGGTCTCCCCTCAGCCTCCTCTTCTCCAGGCTGAACAACCCCAGCTCTCTCAGCCGCTCCTCATAAGATTTGTTCTCCAGCCCCTTCACCAGCTTCATTGCTCTTCTCTGGACTCGCTCCAGAGCCACAACATCCTTCTTGTGGTGAGGGGCCCAGAAATGAACACAGTACTCGAGGTGCGGTCTCACCAGTGCTGAGTACAGAGGGAGAATAACCTCCCTGGACCTGCTGGTTACGCCGTTCCTGATACAAGCCAAGATGCCATTGGCCTTCTTGGCCACCTGGGCACACTGCTGGCTCATGTTCAGTAGATTGTCAACCAGCACCCCCAGGTCCTTCTCCTCCTGGAAGCTTTCCAGCCAGGTTTCTCCTAGTTTGTACCTCTGCTTAGGGTTGTTGTGCCCCAAGTGCAGGACCCGGCATTTGGCCTTGTTAAACCTCATGCCGTTGGTCTCAGCCCAGCAGTCCAGCCTGTTCAGATCCCTTTGCAGAGCCTCCCGACCCTCCAGGAGATCGACACTTCCACCCAGCTTGGTGTCATCTGCAAACTTGCTAAGGGAGGACTCAATGCCTTCATCCAGGTTGTTGATAAAGACATTAAACAGGACTGGACCCAGCACTGAGCCCTGGGGAACCCCACTTGTCACTGGCCTCCAGCTGGATTTAACTCCCTTTACCACCACCTTCTGGGCCAGGTCATTCAACCAGTTTTTCACCCAGGAGAGTGTGCACCCGTCCAGGCCAGAAGCCGACAGTTTCCAAAGCAGAATGCTATGAGAAACTGTATCAAAGGCTTTACTGAAGCCCAGGAAGACCACATCCACAGCCTTTCCCTCGTCCAAGAGTTTAGTCACTTGGTCATAGAAGGTGATCAGATTACTCTGGCAAGACCTGCCTTTCATGAACCCATGTTGACTGGGCCTGATCACCCGGTTCTCTTGCAAGTGCTTCTTGATAGCACTCAAGATCACCCGCTCCATGACTTTCCCCATACCAAGGTCAGACTGACAGGCCTGTAGTTCCCCGGATCCTCCCTGCCCCCCTTCTTATAGATGGGCACGACATCAGCCAGCCTCCAGTCCAGCGGAACCTCCCCAGTCATCCAGGACTGTTGGAAGATGATGGAAAGGGGTTTGGCCAGCACATCCGTCAGTTCCCTCAAAACTCTTGGGTGGACTCCCTCCGGCCCCATGGACTTGTGGGCATCGAGCTGGGCAAGCAAGTCTCTAACCACCTCCTCTTGGACCTTGGGAATCTCATACTTCTCATCCAACCCTTGGGGTTGTGCTCATGCTAACTTTTATTAAAATTATGAATTATATCCTACTCTGTGCAGCTATCCAGATGCATTTCATGTCAATCCAGATGGCATTCTGCACTATGAAATCAAAAAAATTAACTTTTCCTAATGAAGTATCCAGCAGAGCAAATCATGGTAAAAATACTTGTTCGCAGCCTGTAGCTGTCTCCCAAAAACAACTTGAACAGAAGACATATGCATCATGCATTAAAAAAAAATGCAATACCCAATGAATTATCAGTTCCAATTGAATATGCAACATTTACCAAAGGCCAGTTGTTCCCTAACAGTAGATAATTAGAACTACATTTAACTGAAATTTGCCATCGTATTAAAAGACCCAATTATCTTCACAAGCAACAACATCCTCTCAAATATTACTGCCTCAAACACAGGCACCCATAATAGACAATCTTAATGGCTGTTTGGCCTCATGTTTTCTACCTCTATAGAAATAGAAGCCCTCCACAGAAGTCTGCTTTTTGCTTAAACTTCAAGATATGTATTGTACACAGCAGTGCCCAAAACCACATGTAACGAAAACCATTGTTGAAACAATTTTCTAATGTTTTAATGTAATTGGGATGCTTGATAACGTGTAGATCACTTTTTATAAGGTCTTCAAGAAACATGCATTTCATCTGGAAAAGCTCTTCACGAAACTTCTGTTAGATTTTAGCAAATCTATAGTCTTTCCCTGAAAAAGTTAGAAATTACATAGTGAATATCTCGCCTATTACTTTTCCTGCATCAGCAAATACACTAGGCAAAAGAAACTTGTAAAACAGTGAGACACCACATCGTCTTTAGATAACTGGATACAGCTGATCTGCCAAAAGCCAAATAAATATTTTTTATCCTAGTATTTCTTTAAATTTGTGTAAGCATTTGTTAGTAGAGTGTTTTTTTCCAAGCAGTCATGACTCTGCCCACACTAAAGGAAATGCTATTCCCGCAACTTGGGGGCTGAGAAGGTCTTATCTTCATAAATGAACCTCCAAAACCTTTAAGAAAAATCAGCATTAGATACTATATTGTAGTAAGCAATAAGCAATATTGAAAGACCATAAATGTTGTTGAGAAATACAGATGTTACTGCTACTGGAAGTGCCTGTACTCACTCAGCAGCCTCTGTGATGCTGTCTGACAGCAGCAGAAAGGCACTACTTGCAGCAAGAGCTAACAGCCACTTTAGTGCCTGCTTTCCCCTCAAGCATTTGAACTTTTTTCCACAGAAGGCACTAGTTTTGCCATGGGCCTGACAGCATTAAAAAAACCCATTTGAACACCCACGACTCCTGCTGGTGGGTTTATGTTACAGTAGCTGCCACCAAATACAACCATTTCTGAATAATTTGGCTAGGAAGCAATGATGTATCAGACTCAAAGTAGATGAATAAATTGATTATGGAACACAATGCAGTGCGCCCCTCAGAAACTACTACCACAACAACTTCTGAAAGGTGCTTTCCCCCTGCCCTTCTTTTCTCAGGCCTCCCACAGATCTGTGTAGGAAAACAAGTATCACATCCACCTTCTCTGAGACAGGTGATAATTACTGAAGCCTACAAGTAGTGCCTGAGATTATGACACTAGATTATTAATGAAGCTGTAAGACTTCACAAGACACTCGCAACTATCTCCTATCAGGTCTTAAACAGAGTTGCATAGACTTCTTCAGAAACTCCAATAGTAAAAGAAGGGACAGATAAACCAATTTGCTGAAGAAACACAAGTGACTTTAGCTGTGCACTTCATGCTCTGGGACAGCTTAAGAGGAGCATTTACAAGGAAAACAACATCAGTGTCACACTTTATAATACAAGGTAAAAATAACACTGCATTAACTTCAAACAAATTATAAAATCTCTAAATCTGTTTGTTTGTTTGTTTGTTTTTAAAGACTGACTATATCGAACGTGAAGCTCCAAAAGAAGAGAACACAGAGTATGCAGTCAAGGGCGATCTGCTGCGCAGTCACAGAAACCTAAACCCAGAGCTATCAGTACCAGATGCTGAGCACAAGGATGAGCCTCAGACCACTAAAAAACAAGGAAGAAGTGATAGTGAGCATCACATGAAAAATAGCCTAAAAAGTATCAATTTCCTTTTGCTGCACAGTAAACCAGATTTGGCTTCTGATAACCAGGACAGTGACTCTGGAAGCAGCAGCAGAGAACAGTCCAGCTCTGAGCATTTTCAGTTAATGAGGCGTGAGAAACACAGTAATACAGCCAATCTAAATGTTCTGGGTGGTGCTCTTAATCATGAGCATAACACATGGAAACACAATAAAAATACAGTTGGCCTATCTGAAAGCAACCATGAAAGTGATGAAGAAGGTGTGGAAGAAGAGGATGAAGAATGGGGTGAAGAAATTGATTATAGAGATATGAAGCGCAAAGGCCAGCAGACAAATCAAGGTAACCAACACAAAGGAGAGAAAAATGAAAACAGTATGCAGTCTGATGAAATCCCGAGAGATTCCAGTCAACCAATCCGGATAACCAAGAGACATGGTGAGAAATTTGACATAGTAGAAGAAAAGGAAGACAGGCAGAAGTCTCCCTATAAAGAAGGAGTCCCCATCTCTCAAAAAAAACATAACAAAGATCAGGATGACAAATGGCAAAGCCAAGAGAAGAAAAACAATATTCAAGTAAACTATCAAATTGATCATGACACGGCGGAGAAAAGACAAGATACAGAGGACAGTAGTGTTGATGATGATGGTCTTGATAGTGGTGATGTTGATGGTGAGGAAGATCCCAGCAATACCTGGAAAGAAGCAGCCTATGAGGAAGAGGAGAGAATCCAGAGTAATGATCAGGAGAGAACCAGCACTGAGCACAAAGCTGAAGAAGACGACACTGCAGTTCATAGAAAGACCCAGGACTACCAAGATGGCAAGATTAAAGACCTTATTTACACTGAACAAGATGATTATGATCGTGAGCAACCAAATTCTGATAGCAAGCAACAACTGGAAGCAAGTAGCTCAGTTCAGAGCATTAATTCAATGAAACATGAAGATAAGGTAAATTTTCTTTAAAACAAAGTCGAATATTAGAAAGCAGGGAGGGAACCAGTACTGAATTTCAATTCCTGATAATTGAAAGGATATTTTTAAGAACAACAGGTGTAATAATTTATTAATACTTTGAAGAAGTCTCATCTCCTTTTATTCCCTTGATCTAGTTTACACTCTTTCTTCTCACATATAATATTTAGATTAATTGTAACAGAAAGGAAGTGAGCACAACTCATGTAAGAGCTCCAGCCCAAATGGACCATGTAATGAAATGCACAAATAAATATGGGTATATAGATATACAACCTAGAAGGCAGTCTCATGCTGGCTAGGAAAGCCTGTTCACTCCCCTCTCCCTAAGATTTGAAACACTACCATATGAAAATGAACAGCTTGAAAAGGCAGGGCTAGAGTCCACTGAATAATTACCATCCTGTTAGCTAGGACACTTTCACACAAGATGAAGAATGTGGGGTTTGTCCCTTCTTCAGACAAAGGAGGAAGTTGCTCCCAGATCTCCTGTATCCCAGTCAGCCATTAGGTAACCGGAGGACTAGCAGGAGTGTTCTTTGAAATAAAGGAGTGAGTTTTGCTATGACTGTTAAATAAGGATCTGTAATGTTAAAAAAAAACCTATATAAGGTATCCATTCAAAAGAAGGCAGGGACCTACCCACAGCACCAAAGAAGGATCTGGCCTGAAGACACATCCTTCCCTTCTCCTCCTGCTTTTTGGGTCTGACCTGGCAACTCACAGCACAGATGCTCCCAGACACCTTTGAGAGGCACTTCATGCTCACTGAACCTAGAGGACTCCAGTGCAAACTATGATTTGAAACACCATTTCAGTCAACCTTGAGGCCCTACACTCTTCTGTGTCAAGTATTGTAGAACTACCAGGTGTCCAGGTCTTACTGGGCTCCTGTTTTACTCTTCCCACCTCCTAATTTATTTCCAATTAACAGAGCACCTAAATACTATCAGAGGTTCTATGCACATCTCATGCATTTTGCACAGCAAGCCCTTTCTGCTATAAACAGAGAAAACTTTGCCACAGTCAGCTGTGTAGTTCTATCTGCAAAAAGTTTTGTCCAAGTACATTTCCTTCCCAAGATTTACCACAACTTCTGCTATGTCTCTGTGACTTTACAGATTAAAACTACGGGCAGTTCCTATGACGAGATGAAAAATGCAAGCAACGAGAGTGAGAAGGGTCTCCTGGGTAAGCCACAAGGCAAAGCCATCACAAAACTGCTAGCTCTCAATGGCTGGGGAATCTGCTGATCTGCGTTTCTTTTCATAGGATTTCACATGACTGAACTGTACGCATGCAAAATCCTGCATTGCAGTTATATACCCAGAGAATCCCTTCCATGTACCCTTGGATTTACTCATTCGTTTGTGAAAAACATTTTTAGACAGTGCACAAATTTTCATGTCATTTGTACAGGAATGGAATTATCTTGCATTGCAACTATTCTGTTTCAGAACAGTAGCTTGAATTCAGCTAGGAATGGAGTGAGAGCCAATGCGGACAGATGAGTTAAGTTTGAAAGGAAGCTGGAAGTAAACATCAGTCAACAAAGAAATAGCTTTTTCTGATAAAATTTTTCCCCATCTAACTCAAGCCCAGGACTGCTAGAAGTCTCACAAAAATCCTCATTTAAGGTTTCACTTTATTTAATCAATACAAGATCCATCTGCGGTTTAACAAACTTCCAAAATTCACCTGACTTCCTTTGTGAATGTTGGGCTTTTTCTTTCAGTGTTGGTAGAACCTGACAGAAACACTTGACTTTATTCCATCCTCTCTAATAGTCCCTCCTTCTTGCTTTGATTGCTAGACCCGTGTAGGTACTTCCACTGCAAAAGAGGTAAAGTCTGCCACGTGGACAAACATGGGAAACCCAGCTGTATTTGCCAAGATCCTACTGCTTGCCCTTCCACAAAAGACTATGAGCGTGTAAGTATTCCATTCAGTGCACAGCAAGGGGGGAAACCAACTAAAAGGTTTGCAAGATAACACATTGCCCTGCTGTTATTTATAATAATTCTACCCTAAAAAGGATGCAAATGGGTTTGAGTGATTCTAGTAATTGTAAATTTAAGTATAAAGTGCTCAAATTCACTGATCGCAGCTTGAGAATAGTATGAACACATGTAGCTATGAAGTACCTAATGTGATATACTTCACTTAGTGTTTCAGGGATCACAGCTTTTCCCAGCTACAGAAACCACTGTTTATCCGTTTGATGGTTTAGAGCATATCCTGAATACCAGTACATATCTGCTGTAATAATTCTGGACCATTCTCATGCAAAAATAAATCCAAGTATCTCAAACTTGAGTGTGTATGTATAGCCAGCTAATCCTTACGACAACTACAGTTTTCAGTATTTCTGATCACATGCATTCCCTGTGGGTATTCACAATGCTCCACCACGGGCTAATGACAATTTTACTACTGTAATTCCTATACAAGTGACCAGAATTTTTCTCAACACAGTAGTGGTGGTTTTGTTTTTCACTCCTCTAGGTTTGTGGTACAGATAATAAGACCTATGATGGTACATGTCAACTCTTTGGCATCAAATGTCAACTTGAAGGGACAAAAATGGGACGCCAGCTGCACCTAGATTATATGGGCTCCTGCAAATGTAAGGTTTGTTTTATTAAGTCACCTAGGTAAAAAGGCCCAGTAGTGTTAACCAACAGCTAGCCCTAAGTTACCTTTCTTTCTGTGCCCTCCCTCTTCTGTGTCAATTATCTGCTAATGATGACTTTCAAACCCTAAACATGTCTAAAAGGTCACTTTTTCTATAATTAAGGGTATTAACCATCTGAATCCAAAAGACATCACCCCTGGGCTTATATCAATTTGTTATCATCCATGTCTTGCTCCTGCACTGTCTTACACGCTCCCATTGTTATAGCATCTGAAGCTGTTTTTTTAACACTTTGACCAGAAAACAATTATTTATAGTTAATAAATGAAAATGTCAAGTCAGAAAAAAGCAAAAAAAACCAGAACAAAACCAACAAACCTAACCCATACTTCAAAACCAAAAACTACTGAGATACCAAAGGTAGAAATTAGGACCTAAAACCTAAAAGTGATTTACAGGCTCTTTAGCTGCTGCACATAGAATGGTTTGGGTCTGAAGGGATCTTAACAATCATCCAGGTCCAACACCTTGCCATGGGCAGGGACACCTCCCACTGGATCAGGTTACTCAAATCCCCATCCAACCTGGCCTTGAACACCCCCAGGGATGGCACAGCCACCGCTTCCCTGGGCAACCTGTGCCAGGGTCTCACCACACTCTTCGTCAAGAATTACTTCCTAATGTCTATCTGAACTCTTCCCCCCTCCAATTTAAAGCCATACCCCCTCGTACTATCACTACGTGACCTTGTAAAAAGAATATGACTTTGTTGTTGAGAACTCTGCTTTCACACAACTGCCTGATGACAGCTTTACTACGCATCTCTATGCAGAAGCTGCACAGACATAGAGGTTGTGGCTTACACAACTAGGTAGGCACTTGCACCAGAGAAATGTGGATTTATAATTGATTCCAAATTTTATGCATTAACAGCTCCATCAATTTTAAGCCTAACCTGATGTTGGCTAGTAAGAGTCAAATCTAACTTGCCTTACACATGTTCAAATGGGGACTTAACAGACTATCTGTTAACAAAACCTTTCTTGTTTGCCACAGACATCCCTCACTGTACTGATTATGAAGTGGATCAATTTCCTCTCCGGATGCGAGACTGGCTCAAGAACATCCTTGTGCAATATTACGAACGTGATCTGGATACTTCCAGATATCTAACTGAAAAGCAAAGGACCAAGGTCAGCAATCTTTTTCAAATAAGAACACACAGTTCTATTGGTAGAGCTGAACAAACTGTGCCAAACAAGTGATTCACAAGTTCTCCTGTTTCCTATGACTATTCCCTTTCTTGTTAAGACAATTTAGACTCAATTAGATTCAAAAATCACAAAATACACTTACATCTCCCCTTGCCCTCATTTAAGCTGAGACACATTTCTACTATGGATGTTAATTTTATCCAAGCAAATGCAAGCCAACCTGCACTTTTTAATCCAGCTATCTACACTATCCATCTAGACCTTGATATTCAAGGGCTAGGAAATTATGGCAGTCAGTTTTTAAGAGAGAAGAGTTGCTTTATACCATCCAGTAGACCTGCAGCATCACACTACACTGGCTTAAAAAGGAATAAGCACCTATTACTATTTTCAAGAAGGATTTATGTCAAGTCAGTTGATGATAGCAGTTTATTTTTGAAGATATAGATGCTATAACTGCCTAAAAAGCCACAACCATTGAAAAATAGTTTAAGTTAAAGCAAGCCCTGAGCTGTTCTGACTTTGAAGCAGGAGGTGCACTGGGTTTATACAAAATAGGCTTGAGTAACACCAAAGCCTACTTAAACAGTTACCAAGAGGGACCTAACCTACCTAGAACACCTTATGCTAAATAGTATGAATTAGTTATTTCTGAGATGGCTTATTTCACACCAAAAGCTGCCTCAGGAGAGAAGAAGGACAAATGTGATAAAAATGGTTTCATCTCCTACCAATCTGCTAAGCCCTGCTTAGCTGAGTCTGACAATTAAGTCACAGAAATTTCACTTCCTTTCTAGTTACTACAAAATTGACATGGACAGCAAAAATCATTGTTCTGCTTGAGGCAAACTTTACCTTCTGTGTATGGTCACAAACACTAAAACCCATTTCCCTAGTGGTATTTCATCAAGTTTGTTTTCTCCAAACCATCTCCTTGATAGACAGGTCTCTTTTGATAGATCTTCATTCTAAATAAAAATATCAAATTTTCTGCTGTGTTCAGATCAAAAAAATCTACCAGAATGACAAGCACCTTGTGGCTGGCAACCAGCCAGTTGAGCTGCTCCTGCATGACTTTGAGAAAAATTATCGCATGTATGTGTATCCCGTGCATTGGCAGTTTCATCAGCTTGATCAGCACCCTGTTGACAGGTAAGAAGAAAAAATCATAGTGAGTTCAGTTCCAATCTGCTGTTTAAGCTCAGGCTAATTTACTTCTCTAAACCACCGAAAGGATTCTATACATACAGGACTGATCCCTCAGCAGACAGAAGCCAGCATCCCCCTCTTTCTAATGAGATGTTCATCTTTAACACAGAGTTTCTCTCAATGTTTTGCTGGAACCATGTCTTAGGTCAGAGCCTGCTATCTTCTTGCCTTTCATAATCATATATCTCAAGATCTACAGTGTCTTAATGCCCTGATTCTGGAATAAAAAAAGGTTCATGAAATCGAGTTGTAACTGAAGCTAAAAGCAACAAGCTAAGTACAAAAGACATAATTAATTAGTGAGGTATCATAGTTTTCAGCTGTAAGGAGCAGATATGGAAAGACAGCAGCACTGTCACAGTTCAGAGAAAGCTTCCAGCTTACTTCTGAGAACATGACTCACAGTAATGGTTGTTCTAGAAAAAAGCTATCTAACAAACAGCAGTTAATACATTTCTGTTTATCAGGTATTATACATCAGCCTAAAGAACTGGGACGGATTCACTACAAAAGCACCACAACAGAGGTCAACTCTGTCAAAGCCACAGCTGTCATCTTCTTAGATTATGTCTGATGATCCTGAGGATTTATCAGTGAAATAAAGCTCTACCTACCTGTTCTTTCTTTCAGACTATTAACACACTCGGAGCTTGCACCTTTGAGAGCCTCCCTTGTTCCCCTGGAACACTGCATAACCCGTTTCTTCCAAGAGTGCGATGGAGACCAAGACAAACTCGTTGCTTTGAGGGAGTGGTGCCACTGCTTTGGGATTAAGGAAGGTAAGCCTAAAAGAGCATTCAGATTTACTGGACAAAATGTTCATGTCAAGACTAGGCACACTGTCAGACTACAACATACTGGAAAGAAACGTTAGCCAGAAGCTTGTGGCTACTGTGTATTGAGGCAAATGGAAGAGTAACAACAAGACTGCAAAAGATGCAAGGTTCTAGATCATTTAATAAAGATAAGAAAAAGTAATCTTTCCCAAGAGGAAAAATCTGGGGGGTAGTTTATACTAAATACCAATTCATTCCTGTGTGGTGTCTCAACCTTTATGCTCTGCATGTCTCTGTCTCTCAAGAAACAATTATTTTATTCTTCAGCACCAAAGGAAAAGCAAAGCGAGCTCCTGCTTGTAAATCAGTGGTCAAAGCATACTGACTGAAAATGCATTTAAAGATCTCAGGCCAAGTAGGGAACATATCTGAGATCTCCCACTGATCAAATAATTCTGATCAGCTTGAGATTGCTATATGCAACACAAATGCTGTCATCACTCTGTAGCTGCAGGTCAGTCTATTTTACCTTCCCTGTCAGATGAAACACATGTTCAGCTGGTGTCCACCAGACTGCATGCATCAGGAGGCTCAGGCAGAAGCAGGGAGAGTTTCCGAATCCTAAATGGGCTAAGAATGTTTGGTTCAGCCCAATGCACGCCAAGACTTCTCTAGGAAAGTGAAAAACTAGGTACTACTGTGCTGGTGATATCTCAGCAGCTGAACAGAAGATGTCATCATAGCAACTTGAGATTTACATTACTACATTCAACCTAAGGCATTCTTTCACAATCTATCTTCCTCTTATCTAGCCTTGAGCGATATCTGAGCAATACTACCAGCCATTAAGCAAGGGTAGCAATAGCACAGGTTCATTCTAGAAATGTTATGTGAGAGAAGACATTTGGCTGAACGCATGGACTGAAGAAATACGTTCAAAATCATGCTAGCAACTCTCTAATTTTAAGTGGGGGCCAATTCTGGTCAGAGGTCTGACATGCAGAGTCTTCACTCTTTCCAGAATTTTTCCAGCTCTTCTGATGACAATTTACCAATCACAAACCACATAAGCTGCAAGGAGTTATAGTTTACATGTACTGCTGCCTACGATGTTCATCCAAAGAGGGGTTTAGGGTCAAACATTTGTGAAGAAGAGATTGAAGGGATTACTGGCTCACAAACAGATCAAGGAGACCCAACACTAGAAACAAGAAAGCACCTGTCAAGAAGGGTCTAAATGAATGGCTCCAGAATACCACAGCAGAATCATACCTGGTTTTTGTTAGGGATACCATTTTTCCACATGAGTCCTCTGAAACTTTGGTTTATCTCTTCAGTAGTAGTGAGAGTACAAAAAGGTCTCTTTAGCATCAAATGTCAAATATTAATAACATTTTCTTCTTTGTTGCAGAAGACATAAATGAAAATCTCTTGTTCTGAGGCTGGCTGAACAGAATCCCAGTGCTGCACTAAAAAACTGGCGAAACATGTGAAACCCTTTTATTTCCATAATTAACAGCTTCATAGTTTACAAGACAAAGATGGCATAAGATTAACTGCAATCTTACCAAATAACATAAGTGCAGAAAAGTTCTACTTTTGTTAAAAGAAAAAAATTACCTACTCTATGTGGTTCATAGCTAAAAAAACTAGTTTTGCCCTACATGTATCCATGATCTCTCTGAACCCATGAATTGTACTAACCTGATGACTGATCTGTTCATAAAACTCTTCTTCAGTGAAATTACAGGATGTGGATTTTACCATACACTGAAGAAAATTACCTTGAAATAGGACTTGTTTTCTTTATTTACTGTATTGTCAGTTTAACATTCTGCATAGAAGCCTCAAATAAAACAAAAGTCTACCTAGATTTACAGGTTTTGTCAGAACTTTGTCAAAGAAAACTTATCAAGCCTCAATGGGAATTTCATTTTGGATTTAAGAGAGGAGAAGAAACTAAAGTGTAGATCTTAAACACCACTCCTTAAAACATAATTCATTGCTTTTCAGATGCCTCTTCCCCCACCCCTTGAAACAAAACAGTAATAATACAAATGCCACACGACAGAATTCCTGCAGACAAACTGGACAATGAGCTAATTGTGTGAGCATGGTGAGCATGGATGTGTGTCAAAAGACTGATTAGCAAAAGGTCCACCATCACAAAAAGCAGAGGATAACACAGCTCCAACACCTCCTTATTCTCCTTAGCAGGCACATTCTTATTCCCATAGAAGCACCAACTACTGCTGCCATTTTTCCTGAGAAAGAAATGCTAACTATTTCTTTCACCATCTCCTAACTTTTGCTTGCCTGAAGACAGGCACAATTTGGGCATAAAAAAACAGAATAGAAAAATATTATTCCTGAATACCATTAACTTGTGATGTCAAAACAAGTACTTCACCAAAAACACACCAAGCATGTTCAACTATAAGCAAGAACTCCCAAGTGCTATTCCTACAAAGGAAGATCAGAAAGTACCTTTCTACTGAACCACACCACCTTTCCAATAGAAATAAAATCAGATTCAGAAATGCTGGCTTAGTAGCTCAGACAGTGAATGCCCACTCACCCTTCACTAATTTGCTCTTGAACCAGTGAGGACTGCTAATCCCACTCCAGCTCCAGCATGATGCACTGGGATACGATGAATCAAGCTACAATTATTTGCAGCACAGGAACTTCTTACCTAAACAAAATATTATTTCCCAACAAAAACTGTTTCACTGGCAGTTTCTCTCCTAAGCCTAACTTGTCACCCACATCACATTCTGTAACATCACACAGCAGTGGATGCAAATCGACCTGGATTGTGTGTACAAAAGCATATTCTCTGTGCTAATTCCATTTGGAAAAGAACCTTTCTCTGGGACTTGAAATGTGTCAGGGATAAAATAATTTTAACAGCATTTTTTTCTGCCAAACTGCAACCTATTGCTTAGTTGCTCTTCCTACAACTGAGAGTCAGCTGCCTTAAAAGCAATCAGATACAGCTCATACAAGAACAACTCATAAGGGACTGACCTGTTCTCCACTAAAGGTAATACCCATTACTCCACTCAAAACAAGTACTAGAAAAAGATGCAATGAAATTGTATTTATCAAGGAAAATAGGAAAGATTTTCCTTTATACAGTCCAAGTTCTGCAGGGCAGATAACAACTATCACCAAGATGACTACAGCCATGGATATATAAAACACTTAATGTGTTAAGGACAATATTTAAGGAGTAGATGAGCATTCCACCCTTTCTGAAATTCTCAGTGATGCTGTCACTTCAGCTTTTCTACTGCAAGCCACAGAAATGGAGTATTTGCTAATATATGCATAGATAGACACTACAGTCACACCAGGAGAAAAAATTTCACTTGAGCTCTTGTTGTCTGTGAGGGAGCAAGCTCCGACAATATTTAATCTACAAATTATAAGAACATTAAGAGTAAGAATGATAACTGAAAGTTAGTTTCCCTGTCAGTATTTTAACTATACTAACTGTATTCTTGCTGTTCTAGGTTAACTTATAAATATTTTAATTTTTATTATTTCTTCATATTGTGAAGTAGATAAAGTTAATGAAAATTTATTAACCTTCTGTAGACTTCATTGCTTTCATTTAGTCTTAATGATCACAAATTAAACCTCCATTTAGTCGCAACTATTTTCCCTGTCTACAAAGGAGACTCAGTGAAATCACATTTCTACCAAGACTTGGGCACTCTACTTTGACATACATGCAGACACGCATATTCTCATATATGTGTTTGAGAACTAAAGAGTATGTACATGCACACACAGAGAGCATCATCAGAAATGCACTCATTGCTCACACTTAAACCATGACATAATCTTATCCACTGTAGTTATAATGTGAACATGACTAAAATAATCTGACCTACTTGACCTTCCTTCTGTTTTAACTAAAACAGCAGCTCAGTGTTAAGTGAGGAGAAAAGCAGATGGGGATAGATGTTTTTAGACAGGTCCATTAAGGGACATCAAAAAACAGGATGCAGCCATAACTTCCAAACCTAATGGAAGACTGACAACACAAGCGATATACCAGGAGAAGCATCAGCCTGCACCTTTCTCTCTCTTCACTTTCTAAGCCAAAGCACCCAGTGTTACAGATATCACAGCCAACCAAACGATCCTTCCCTCTGATCCAGGAGAGCCACTCCTAAGTCTTCTGTCAATCAGGTTCATCCTCGGGACCTGTATATGCCAGGGCAAACACCCTCAATCAGCTATATGCATTGATCCTCACAACAATAAATTCAACAGAAATGGCCTGCTCTCATCCAGTTAGGTCTCATCTGCTATGAGGCAGGACATTCAGCTCCCAAGGCGAGCATGAGTTCCTCCTCTATTAAACGTGGCTTCTTGGAGTAAGAAGCAAGTAGAGCTTTTAAGACAACACAAACAGGCTTAAAAACAGAGAAAAATGTTAGCTGTATTTTGTTAGTTTAGGATCCAGAACAGATAAAATGCCATAAACACCATAAAAGAGCAACACCAGCTCTGTGCAGTTTCCCCCCATTGGCACAGAACAGCAGTTAACTCACCAAACCTTCCCTCCAAAATGTAGTGAAATTGCTCAGTTAAGTGGGTTCCGTCGGTGTGAAGAGGTGCAA
Organism: Clamator glandarius; assembly: GCA_033459285.1. Taxonomy (NCBI): domain Eukaryota; kingdom Metazoa; phylum Chordata; class Aves; order Cuculiformes; family Cuculidae; genus Clamator; species Clamator glandarius. The sequence goes on along the minus strand of JAUNZM010000072.1, from coordinate 1,003,657 downwards.
GGATCTGACCTAATATTAACAGGCCAGAAAGAAACAGCTGCAAAAGGCAAGCTAGCTTATCTCTTCATTGCCTTTTATCTGATACCAGATGAGTTTGCAATAAATTTAATTTTCAGTCAACCTTCAGGCCACATGGAGGATTCCAAAAAGAAGGAAATACAGGTGATCACCACCTCATCTGTAGATCCTTGCCCAACAGACCATGCCAACAGATGTGGGCTGGCAATTTTAAGCTTTGCGGCAGAACATGGCTACCTTTGCCTGAATATATCTCCCCCAAAACATCCTTACACTGTTAACTCCAGATAACATCTTCTTCTTCTCAATGGCCTTGCATGAACTTTACAGGAAAATAATCAATTAGCGTTTCATCACATTTCTCAAATACATCCGAAATGTATTTCCATTTCTGCCTGGGTTTGGGTAGTTCCTTTTTGTTTGTTTTGTTCTGTTGGGTTTTTTTTCACTAGTTATTTTCATTGAGGATAAGGACAATCTTTCCAACTAGCCAATAAATAACTGCACAAACACGCCAACACAGAAAATCCTATAACAGAAGTATGTTTTCTTCTTTCTGCTCTTTCTCCCCAGGGCTTTCTAACCAGTATCTACTCTATTGCCTCCACAGAAGGCAAATAGGATACTTCTTAACAAAGCTACAGTTAGGTTTTGCCAGAAAAGCAATCAGTCACTGAAAGTAATAAGGATTTATCTAGCACTCCAACAAAGAAAAAGAAAGCACAAGTTCGAGTGTTAGTCGAGAATACTACTACACAAATGCCTTAAGAATTCTAAGTTTTCTGAACGATCACACAATTATTAAATTATAAGGTGAGGGATCTCAGTCCCAGGGAATTTAGCTTGACCAAGGGGAGAGTCCCTACTGCACTGCAGGCCCACAGGTCTTGAGGAAGAGCCCGCTCAAATCAGATGTCCAGTGGTTCGCTGTTTTATACCTAGTTGAGTGGGATTCATGATCATTCAGACCTGCACCTTCTGGCACTCTGTGTCTGACAAGGGTTCTCTGCCTCCTTGCTCCCCAAGGCACAGGGCCACGAATGGGACATGGAGGTTTCAGTCTGAAAGCCCCTGTCTGCGTCTTTGACCAGCCTGGCACTCGTCAGGTCCTTAGTTGGCCGTAATTTTTATTAGGTTCTTGTCAGGGTGGTCATACTTGCCACAGCCTCTCATCCTTATTAAGCCGCAAATGTATGTGATCCAGTAAAGTACGTACTAGGCATCACACTTTCAGACCTGTGCCCAGAAAAGACCACAGAGATATATTGGTGGTTTTGAACAGATCCACCATAAAGGCAACAACTTCAAAAATCATATCCTATAGGATTTTTTCCCAGATACATTACCTTAAACTTATTTAATCGTTCAGGCTTTTCTACTAAAATAAACCAAACAGAAAGACCAAGCAAGCACCGTAATTGAAAATTTATTTAGAGGCTGATCTTTCAATAGCTTTTTGCTTAACCTGAATATAGTCAGATGTGAGAAAGCACAGCTCTCAAACTGCAAGTATGCTGCTGGTATACATCTGGCCTCAAAAGGCAGCAGGGACTTTGATTTGCAAGTTCCTGTTCCTTGAGGAAAATGGAGGTGATTTTTGAATTTGTAAAACTCCTGCTCAGTTAGCAGCTTCAGTATTCTAGGTATTGTCAAAGGAGTACCACCCAGCTTCCACCAGTGCTATAGTCAGAATGTTGAATAAATAGAGAACAAATGTTTCTCCTGTAACACACACAAGCTTCCATTGCCAAACCCGTCAAACCTTCAGGGATTAGTAGGGGTCATAAAAAAAACTTGGCTGCTTTATCAGTGGAGAAGTAAACTAAACATCCCAAATGTCTTAGGAAGGTATGATTCATGATGTCTTGTGGTTTTCCAATGTAACTATGGATGCCTCCTACAGAACGTTGTCCTTTCAACTTCTTACAGCTCTTTCCCATCTATTGTCTCACCAATGCACTGGAAACTGAGGTTATATAGCAACCAAGTCCTGCTTTACACACCCACTTCTGAAGCCAGCATGGGTGAATGTACAGCTCTCTCAAACCTTGTTTTATTACTTATTAAGTTTGAATAAACGCTGAGCATCAAACTTATTAGTTGACTTCATCTTTTCTTAAGAAAAAATATACCAAATTCATTTCAGTGATCCTGTTCCCAAAGACAAGGATGAGAGAGAAATGAACTCCTGAAGTGGGTTGTGCCTTTTGTTTCTCAGGCTCTCTCAGGTCTTGATTTGGCCCTACCAGATATTACCCAGTCTCCATTCTACACTGAGGAGAGATTAATCAAAAAAGTTTCCGCATATGCAACCACCACAATTTACCTATAATTATGAAGAAAGATTTTTGCATAAATCAAGTCTGTGCAAGCTTCTACAACAGAAAGCATTTATCCTGTTTTAGTAAGATTTCATTAGCTAAATGAGAAAAAGGGTTTGTGTTGAAAAGGAGCAAGCCCTAAAACCATTCATTAGTTAAGCAGGATGTGGTCAAGAGTATTAACAATGCACAAGCATGTCACAGTACTGTTAAACAAAGTAATTCCAGACCACGACATTTATCACCACCCTGCATCAATATTCAGCTCAAAATTCATTCAGGTCCCCTTCTCAGGTCCCAAACACAACTTTCAGCATTTAACTGCCATCAATCCGACACTAGTATACAATTGACAACAATTACCCCTTAAAACATAGGGAGAAATGTCAGGAACTTGCACAGCTCTTGCTAATCAGCATAAACACCATAGAAGGCCCATGTTGGCCTCTTGACTGCAAGTCGCTCACATTACCTAACCTGTAAAACACACCACATTTACAAGATTATATAATACTGTAAAGCTGCTCTTTCCAATGACCCTGTTTACGGCAGTCTCCCCAACAGCTGGACTGCCATAAGCAGTGGGAAAGAGGAACCTCGAAATCCAGCTCTTCCAAAATCACAGAATCATAGAATGGTTTGGGTTGGAAGGGACCTTCACAATCATCCAGTTCCAACCCCCTTGCCATGGGCAGGGACACTTCCCACTGGATCAGGCTGCCCAAGGCCCCATCCAACCTGGCCCTTAAACACCCCCAGGGATGGGGCAGCCACAACCTTCCTGGGCAACCTGTGTCAGTGCCTCACCACCCTCTTTTTGAAGAATTTCTTCCCAATGTCTATTCTAACTCCTCCCCCTCCAATTTAAAGCCATTCCCCCTAGTACTGTCACTGCCATATCACATGTCCCAAATTGGTCATCAAGTTCCATCAGACACTCAGATGTGAATACCATCCATACTGTAAACTATGAAGAAATTTAATGTGCAAACTAATCTGCCAAAATAGAAAAAAATCACTGAAATGTTAGGTAAAACCACTCAGAAAGAAAACTTCACTTTATTACGTAGCATTTAAGTCATTATTCAGATTATCACTCTACAAGTCTTGTATCCCTTAAGGATTCACACTGCTGACAAGAAATCGGTGCATAAAAAGTGAGCTAAAGTGAACAGCTTCTGAACTACGGGCAGTCAGAATCCCAATGTTGACATGTAAATCTGCAGATAGCATGAAACGGCTAAAAGTAATGAAGACAAGAAAGGAAAAAAACAGCTCCACAATCGTCTCATTTCACATTATCTAAGAAAGCAAAAGACGCGATCTGAAGCCTCTGAAAAAGTCTCCATTTATCACTTCCAGGTGTTTTTGCCAGCTGAATTTCACACAATTTTCACTGAATTTCCACTGAAGAGGACAATGTCATCTCCATTTCAAAGCTGGAAAACTTATTTTCCCCTTGGTGTGTGTCCATGTCTCGTTTACATCATACGTGGCACTCAGGACCAGGATCCTCACTCCAATGGGCTCCCCATTTCTCTGTCACAAGCTTAATGAAGTAGCTGTGACTTGCATATAGGTTGAGCTCCTCACTGATGTCCATCCACTTCACTACTCCAGCATCATCGCCTGCTTCCAGAGGGAGATGATCCATTGTCTCACCTGTTCACAAAACAAGAGTTAGGACATGCTATATCGCACCTTCTTTCCTGCTTTTTCTTCTCACATCTGATCAGTTTAACCCTTCCACATGGCTCCTTCACAGGCAGCAACTATCAACTGCTTCTCAGAGAGAAACAAATAAAATTGCTCTGTGATTCTGCACCAGAAACTATTTCACACTTGCACTATTTTAAGTGAAATCTGAGTGGCAGCGGTGTAACCCCTTGTCACCACTCCTGGGCTACCATGAGCGGCATGACAAGTTAATAGAAATCATTCTGACAACATGTAGTCACTGCCACAAATTTAGCCAATTCCTCTACTTCTATTTTTGTTTGGCTAACATTTGACTGCTTCCTTTCTCACACACTATCTTACAGGCTATTATCTGAATTCTAAAACATCCTAGCTACGGAAAAGCAGAATAACTACAATTTTATTAAAGGCCCCAAAATCAAAAATAGTACTTGAAGGATGCAGAAAGGTTTCTGAATTGCTCTCTGAAGTTTCTTACTTTGTTTCCAAAAAGAGTCCTAGGACTTCACAGACAACAACCAAATAAATGCTTTCAAAAGTATTACAGAATATGTAATAGAAACGCAGATCAAAGTATCTTTACTGTTTCTGAGGCCTGATAAATCAAGGACTATTGACATGTAAAACTTCACCACCAGTATCTATTAACTACCCAAAACACTGGAAATGTCACTACATGAAGTCTCTGACTGGAACAAATCAGACATACTTGACTAGACTGAATTATCTCAAAGGGGGAGTGAAGAGAATCCAAGATAACAGATCAACCTAAGAACTAGCAATGTATGCCCATTCATAATGATTTATAGAAATAAATCAAGGTCCAACAATTACCCTGGTGTAGTAATCAAGATAAAGGGTCTCTCAGAGCAATTACACCAAAGCAATAAATGCCCTGTAATTCTGCCAATGGCCAGAGTGTGCTCTTGAAGCGCTACGGAAAGAAAAATAGCAGAAGAAACAGAATAACCTTCCACACGAGACTCATTAAAAAAGGAAATTAAACCAACTTGAGATAAATACAGACACAAGAAGGAACCCTTGTCCAACGTTCAGTCTCCATAAGAAGGCACATGGTCCATTGCTTAGAACTAGCTAACCAGTGCCCCAGTCCTGGAAACATTCGTCAGGCTGGAAAGGGCTCAGCAACCTGATCAGCAACTTGAACTAGTTGAAGATGTCTCTGCTCATTGCAAGGGTGTTGAACTAGATGACTTTTAAAGGCCTCTTCCACTCAAACCACCCCTCCAAGACCACCACCCCTTCACCACTGAACAATTTCAGGTGAAGTCCACATGTTCCTTATTTCAAGACTGACAGAAACCAAAGAAGAACAACTACCTGTTTCCTAAGATACTCAGCCATGACAGGAGACCCACACGCCCATTGTTTTCAGTCCAATATTTTACACTTAACTTGCATGCTCCCCCAATTTCATTGCAAATCTCAGCCCAGCATACATTCCAATTTCAAACCAATATATAGAGAAAAAGACAACTAAAAGTCCACATGATGACACCCACCAGTTTCATCATGATAGTTCACAACCTCTGTCTCCATCCAAGCATTATCAGTGTTACGAGGGTCATCCACATATCCTCGGTACACCTACAGGCCCAAATGAACGAAAGCAAGCTCAGAATCACAACTGGAAACAAACAAGGTAGAATCAATACAAAGATATTATTTTTCTTTCCCTGTAGTACATTGACCCTTACATAGCTTTCAATAGTCCCTTCCATTTCTTACATCGCAACAACCTAAGCATTACAGCTTTTCTTCATTTCAGCTACACTTCTTCAATTTCCATACAGCTGCAAGTTAAATGCATAGCTCAAGAGATTATCTCAAGAGAGAGAGCTCACCACAAAGTGCTCCTGGCTGAACAACTTGTGTAGTTGCTTCTCCAACTCTGCTTTCTCCTCTGGTGTTTTCTGCAAGGAGTTCAAGGCCTCCTCCCCAAATTCTCGCTTCAGTGTGGCACTGATCTTCTCCCCTGGGTCCACCATTCCCTTAGAGAGGGGAAAAAAAAATAGCCATTATCCATCAGACTCCACTTGTTATCAGTCCCTTTTGATTTGCCTTGAGTACATTACATCCACCTGCATCGTACTCAGGACATGGGAGGAGCTTAGTTATAAAGAGCAAACAAACACATCCTTCAAAATCTGCAACAGATGAAATAGTATCTGCATTAAGCAAAACACATGGTCCGGATTAAATGCAAATGCCACCTTGCAAGGCAGAAACAGTAGAAGGCATGTCAGTTGATGCTTGTGAAAAGCCAGTTTACAGAGCATTTCTTGTCACCTCTGCAACATGATGCCATTCATTAAAAAGCACACGTTTATCACACATAGACCAGGTAGTGCCTGGGGACCTTACCAGCAGGGCAATGTCTACCATCTCTGGAGCTTTGCTCTTACCCCTGGAAGGGCCCATTCCCCACAGTCTCTCCTCTTGATAGCTACGAACTGCAAGATGCTTTTGCCAGTAGTTGGATGAGCAATTTTATTGCCACTTCCATCTCTTTTCCACCTACAGCAAACAAAAAACAAGAATATTCTTTGTTGCTTCTTGACACTAGGACCTGAAAGAGGAACAGTAAGGTGCAGGGTAAATGAAGAGGAAAAAGAACCATCACATGGGAGGACCAACAGATACTGTCCAGCACGATCACAGCCAAGGGCAAAACACTGAGCTTTTCATACACCTACACCTCCACCAACCACTGCTTCTTCAGCCAAAGGGGCAGAAAACAAAAGCCACATTTCTGCAGCCACACTGGCAGCAGCAGCTCCTTCGACAGCTGTGCTCAGCACATCTTGTCAGCTGCAACACTCACCAAGCTGCACTTGTGCCTCTCTGTAACGAGAAGGTCAGCGTGCCTTCTGCTAGAACAGAATGGACATGCACACTACAACACCTCCAAACTGCTCACCTAGCTCCAGTATAAAGTCACAAATACCCACCATTGCCTTCAGTAAAGAACTGCAAAGAACTACCAGTAGTTAAAGCAAAAAGCTAGCTAAACAAAGATAAAATAAAACCAGCATTTCTTTTACTTTAAAGGAAACAACAGCGGCATTGGTAGCCTCCTGAAAAGGGGAACATGCATTAGGATGACTTTGATAATGGTTCTATCTTCAGCATGGCACTTACTAGCCTGCACCTCTATTTACTATGAAATCTTCTCTGAATACTTCTTTTGTGTAAAAAAAGCTAGCATGTACCACAGATCCTGCAGGCAAAAGCATCACTGAAACAGAGCACACACTGACAAAAAATAAGGAGCCGATCCCCATCTCCTCCTTTGATACAGCAAGCCAAGTTAGTATTTCCCACACAGCGAAAGCAAGTATGCTGCTTTTTTTGTGGTTGAATCATTATGATGCAAAAACTTACTCCTGCAATTTAACATGCCGCATCCAAGGTCTTTTGGCATATCATATATATAGTATCAAAATACTGTGTAATCCTTTCAGTTTTCACATTGATTAATGAAGAGTATTTGTATCATGTTTTTCTATTGAGTTAAACTTTGTGGGTTTTTTTAAAATATGCTTCCTCAGCATTTCAGAAGCAACTGCTTGACGAAGAGCAAGTCTCTACTCTTTTCCAGAGACAAAGACTGAAAAAAATTATGAAATTTTAGTTCTGCATGTCTACACATCTCTCCATTCAGATACCAAATACCTGAATGGGCTTCCTCATAGAGGAATACAAACAAAAGGCCCACAGGAAGCAACAGCCTGTCCAGAGATGCACAGAAAAAGAAAAATGTGGGGCTTTTTCTTTACTGCACAGCACTTTTCAGTCCCCTGCCCCTTACCTAGTTACAAGAGGATCAGCAGCATGGTTTGGTCCCCAGCGCCCCAACAATCCTCTGCCTGTGATGCCAGTCCTTCCCACTGGATTTCTGAAATGAGTGCCACAGTACATTAAACACATTTACTTGCCCATTTACAAAATAGGCTCCAAGTATTCTAAAAAAGCAGCTTTAAAGAGGTTTAAATAACAACAAAGGAAATATACATCCTTGTTGACCTGTTCAACAACCTCTCTCTCCATCCAAACACTATCTGATGCCACTATACGCTTTAAAGAGCAAGAGAACAAAGTATGGTTTACTCCATCACCCTCTTTTTGTGTGTGATAGTACAGGGAAAGAAAGTGTACAAATATCTTTGTCATCCTAGATCTCATGTCCTGAGATACTCCTGATCAAGCATTGTGGACACAACCTCCTCCAAGAATGGAATCTATTTTCCAGAACTTGAGATATGTACAAATGGCAGAAAACCAAGAAATTTTTAGGTGAGGTTACCCATCTGTGCAATGCCAGGATTTGCCAGCAGGAGGAAATTCTGCTCTGCCATAGCATGAGTGCTGCAAAAGCTTCTGAGCACATCATGAAGTCAAACTGCAGAAACAATTTATTTGACTATTAACAGTGTTAGACTTCCTCCAACTCCAATGTCAACATAACCCTTTGCTGTGGTAGTACTGCCTAACCTTTTAGTGCCTCTCTGCCACAGCAGTCTTCCAGAAAGAACTCTGGTACTGAGGTATCATTTTTTCTGTCTCTAGGGCAGACTATCTTGACTTTGTTCTAGCAGGTTCTATGTATCAAAACTGACAGACCTCCAAAGAGCTCTGTAACTCCATCACTGAAATGAATACTCAAATAAAACAAAACCCACACTCACCGGGGCCTCCCGTTTTCAATCACATACAAGCCACTCAGACTTTTCCTCTCCACTTCTCCATCTCTCTCATTGAATTTGGGAGAAAAACTTTTATCACTGTGTGGAAAAGAATAATTTAATAAAGAAAAGTCATTAAACACAAAGCATCACTCTGCCCCACAAAGGCATGAAGACCAACCACCAGATCCACAATACTCGTTTGACCAATGAGCAGTTTTTGCCATAATTGAAATTGCAGGTCCTCCCTTTTCTATAGGGGACTACAAGGTCTCAACCTGTACCGCGGACAGTCTCTCTGTACTCCATACTGCAGGCATAAGCGTGCCCCTCTACAGTACTTAACACTGTATCTTTCTAGATTTTCATGTTTCAAAGGTGTTCTTGTTAAGGTTAGAGAAAGTAAAAGGACTTTATTCACTGATAAAACTAAAAAAGATTTTGCAATTTTTTAAAATTGAGTAAAATTTTTTATTAGGCATCATTTATCAGAGTTGCAAGCAAAGAATCCATTCACTAATTTTAAAAATTAGCTTAATGCCAACCTCCTATATGCACCTCTGAAAACTGGTAGAGAAGCACCTGTCTGTCTACAGAACTGTCTGTCTTCCCCAAAGAGCGATTCCTCTCAATTCATCAGAGGTTTCAAACTACTGATTACCCTCTTCTACACATAATTTGTTTGGGAAGTTACACTAATATCTTAAAAAAGAAAAAAAGAGACTATTTTCAAGCATTACTTACACTTATTAACAGACTACCTGATACTTTCTTAACTCTGCCTCAGCAGAACATTAGCAGTTCTACAGAGTCTGAAGACTTGCGCGCCTTGCAGTCAGCAGAATATTAAACCAATTAATAGCAAATAGAAGCATATGTTCACACAGCAATGGAAAATGAGGAAGGTAAGGCTGAAACATCAAAAGTCGTTATCTTCTGATCTTTCTATACAGCTGTGTATTCACAGGAATTACCACTTCACATTACCAGAGGTTACCACTAGATGCATGCATCTAATTTTCTAGCCAATAAGCGTACCGTATTCCTTGAATAGAGAATGTATTCACTGAATCAATACAAATGAATACACACATTTAGAGAAAAGAACTACAGCCACGCGTGAAATCTGTCACATTTCCTCAGAGTGCTCAATTCAAAAACTACAATTCTGCTTTAATTCTTTTCTCATCTTGATTCAGTCCATGAATGAACAGGTACGTTATTACAGTTTTCTTCCAAAACCTTACAGAGAATTAGAAGCTTTTTACTCAGTTCAAAACACAGAGAAGCACTACACAGGATAAACAGCTATCCATTATTCCAGTCAACACTACTTTTAACTCAATCACCAGCACAGTGAAATCATGTATCAAAGACCTTCACAGCTAAACAAAACCACTCAGTTCTCTAACCACCATTTTTCTACATCTTGACTTTCACACATCCCTGTACAATCACTTGTCGCTTAAGCTGATGATCTTATTAACTTAGTCCATTACTACTTCTTTGTTTCGTGTTCACAGGAGAAAAGAGCCACAATTTCCACTCACTTGATTTGGGGATCTGCCCAATTGGGTCCAGCCAAAACAGACTTTGCAGTGTACTCCACAGGATTATAATCTTTCCACTCAATCAGCCAGCCCACTTTATCTTCAGGAACTTGTCTACGCTCAATGCGTGATCCAGGATATGGGGATGTGAGAGCTTTGCTGTGGTAGAACTGCTTAACACTGTAAGTACTTAACATGTTAACAGGATGAAGATAGGACCAACAGCTTACAGATGAGTTACTGAAATAAAAAAAAAAAAAGAAAAAAAAATCACCTAATTCATTAGGCTTTAATGCTGTTATTTAATTCCAGATCAGCACAGTACACTACAGCAAGCAGAACAGACTAGGCTTATATTATTGCTTCTTTTAGGCACTGTGCAAATGCATGCCTGGGACCAACAAATTCTGAATTTCACATTCAGCTTCTTGAAGCAGAATAGTTCTCACATGAAGATTTCATAGCATGGGCAAGAAGCTGAGAACTAGAACTGCCATTCTGAGCTGTGTGGAACACTGAGCAGTTGCAGAACAGAATCACAGAATCATTTAGGTTGTAAAAGATCTTTAAGATCATTAAGACCAACCATAAGACTTGATCATATACAAGGAACAGCTCAAAGATATTTACTATAAATGCAGCAAGGAGACTTGTGTTCCAACAGTTCCTTTTTTCATTGAGGATGCTGGCAAATAAAAGCCAGCAAATAAACACTCTAAGACTCATTTTGGAGTTTTAGAAAGTAAATATGTGCAGTCAACATCACACCAAAAAACAAAAGCAGCATAACAAGAGTCCTGCTCTCACATCCAGTGATGCACCAGGTAAGAGGAAGAATCAAATAGCCCAAAGCCTGAGCAACACAGCTCTACAAGTTGCTGTGACCGCCAAAATATCATTTTGTGCAATAACAACCAGGATATATACCTTGGGTTGTTATGGTTTCTTGGTTTGTTTGTTTTTTTTTTTTCAAATTCCAAGAAAGCTAGAACTATCATAGAATCACAGAATGATTTGGGTTGGAAGAGGTCTTCATAGTTTATCTAGCCCAAGCCACCTGCAATTGAGCAGGGACATCTATAATGAGATCAGGTTGCTCAGAGCCCTATCCAGCCTGACCCTGGATGTCTCCAGGGACGGGGCCTCCACTACCTCCCTGGGTGTAAGAGAGGTAGGTGCTGGTCTCTTCTCCCTAGCGACAGGCGATAGTATGAGAGGGAATGTGCCAGGGGAGGCTCAGACTGGACATTAGGAAAAATATCTTCACTGAAAGGTTTCTCAGGCAGCGGTAGAGGCCGCCCAAGGCGTCCCCACGCCGGAGGCGTTTAACAGACTCGACGACTTGGAAGCCGTTCCCCTCCCCGGCGGTTCCCGCGCAGGGCGGGGCGGGCCGGACAACGCCCCCGCGGTACCTGGGCTCCCGGCGGACCCGGGCGGGCCGGGCGCACAGCGCGGCCGTCACGGAGAGCACGGCGACCGCCCGAGCGACAGCGGGCGCAACTCGCACAGCACCGCCGGAGGGCAGCATGGGCCGCGGGGGCCGCCGGGGGACCCACCTCCCGGCTCCGGGCCTCCTTGCGAGAGCGGCGCTCCTTGGGCGGTGCCGGGCCGGCCCCGCCCCGCGTCCCACGGACTCCGCGCGCGGGAGGGTCCCGGGGGCGGGGCTGGGGAGCCCGGGGGCGGGACTTATGGGATTTTGGGGCGGCATTTATGGGACTTTTTTCTGGTGTGGGCGTGGTCATGTCCGGGGCGGGGCTAGGGAGCCTGGGGGCGGGGCTCGGGGCCGGCCGGAACAGCGGCGCGGCAGCGAGCGAGCGCGCCCCCTAGCGGCAGCCGAGGGAGACGCTCCCCGCGCAGCCCCGCGTCGCCGCGTACCCTGCCCGGCGCGGAGCAGCGATGCGGCTGCTGCTGGACCTGCTGCTGGTGCTGGCCACGCTCCTCTACTCGTACCTGGAGGCGCTGGCCAAGTTGTTCGTCCCCACGCGGAGGAAGCCCGTGAGCGGGGAGCTCGTGCTCATCACGGGAGCTGCGCACGGCGTGGGGAAGGCGACCGCGCTCGAGTTCGCCCGGCGCCGCAGCCGCCTGGTGCTGTGGGACATCAACCAGGTACCGGCCCCGCCGAGGGGATTACAGCCCAGCCCAACCCCAAACCACCAGATCCCAAGCCCATCCTATCCCACCCCAACCCACCCCGTCTCAACTCCATCCCACCTCATCCCATCCCACCCTGTCCCATCCCGTCCCACTCCATGCCAACCCCATCCCACCCCAACCCACCCTATCCCATCCCACCCCCCTACACACCAGTCCAGACCACCCCACCCGCTCCCACCCTACCCCAACCCATTCCACCCCACCCTCTCTCACTCCAATCCATTCAGCCCCATCTCACTTGATTAATATCTGGCGCTGAGCCTGGTGTGAGGAGAGGGGCTTTGGGTTCTTTGATCATGGGATGGCCCATGCACCTCCAGGCTTTCTTACTAGGGATGGGGCACACTTGTCTCCTAAGGAGACTAGAGTCCATACTAAAAATCTAGCTAGGCTCATAAATAGAGCTTTAAACTAGATGTCAAGAGGGAGAGGTACAAGACTAGGCTAGTCAGGAGTGAGACTGGAAATAGAACTCTAGTGCCTAAGAGACGGTGTGCTGGAAAGGACCGTCAGTATGACACCATAGAACAAGTGGGGGCGAGTACATCTGGTGATGATGAAGATGAAACTGGCACTGAGGCATTAGTTATTCCAAGGACCAGTCAATTGAGAATGAACTTTATTCCCTTTATGAGGGCTGAAAGTTCTCCAGCCCAGCTGAAGTGCATTTACACCAATGCACGCGGCATGGGCAAAAAAGCAGGAGGAGCTGGAAGTTGTTGTAGGGCAAGGAGACTATGATGTCGTTGCCATCATGGAAACGTGGTGGGATGACTCATATCACTGGAGTGCAGCTATGGTGGGGTACAAACTCTTCAGGCAGGACAGGAAGGGTAGGAGAGGAGGCTGTGTAGCCCTCTATGTTAGAGAGTGCTTTGATACCCTCGAGCTCGATTATGGTGATGATGGGATTGAGTGCCTGCAGGTTAAAATCAGAGGAGCCCAAAAGAAGACAGGTATTGTGATGGGAGTCTGTTATAGGCCACCCAGCCAAGAAGAAGCAGCTGACAAGCTCTTCTATAAACAACTGGGGGTAGTCTCAAGATCACTAGCTTTTGTCCTCGTGGGAGACTTCAGTCTTCCGGATGTCTGCTGGAAGTGCAATACAGCAGAAAGGAAGGAGTCTAGGAGGTTCCTGGAGTGTGGAAGACAACTTCTTACACAAATGGTGAGTGAACCAACAAGGGAAGGTGCCCTCCTGGACCTGCTGTTTGTGAACAGAGAAGGCCTTGTGAGGGATGTGATGGTTGGAGGATGCTTGGGACAAAGCGATCACAAGATAATAGGGCTTTCATTTCTAGGTGAGGTGAAGAGGGTGGTTAGCAGGTCAGTAGCACTAAATTTCCAGAGGGCAGACTTTGGACTGTTCTGAAGGCTGGTTGGCAAAGTCTCATGGGAGACGGTCCATGAAGGCTGGGTGCTTTCCAAAAAGGAAGTCCTAGCACCTCAGGAGAAAGCTGTCCCCATGTCCCAGAAAAGGAGCTGGTGGGGGAGAAAAACAGCTTGGTTGAGTAGGGAGATCATGAGGGACATCAAAAAGAAGAGGAACGTCTATGAGCTCTGGAAGAAAGGACAGATGTCTTGGGTGGACTACAGAGAGGAGATGAGATCATGCAGAGAAACAATCAGGAGGGCTAAGGCCCAACTGGAAATCAGATTGTCCAAGTCTGTGAAAAATAATAAAAAATCTTTCTATAAATATATTAACAATAAAAGGAGGACTAGGGAGAATATACAGTCCCTAATGGATGCAGAAGGAACAACAGTGATAGGGGATGAGGACAAGGCTGAGGTACTTAATGCCTTCTTTGCCTCAGTCTTTAATTGTAAAGAAAGTTGTGCCCTCTGTGTACAAACCCAGGAGTTAGAGGAGCAGAATGAGGCTCCCATGATCCAAGAGGGGGTGGTTAGACACTTGCTTACCCAGCTAGACACCCACAAGTCTATGGGGCCAGATGGGATCCACCCGAACGGTATTGAAGGAGCTGGCAGATGTGCTGGCCAAACCCCTTTCCATCATCTTCCAGGAGTCCTACAAGACTAGGGAAGTTCCACTGGCCTGGAGGCTGGCTGATGTTGTGTCCATCTACAGGAAGAGTTGCAGGGAGGATCCAGGGAACTACATGCCTGTCAGTCTGACCTCAATGCCAGGGAAAGTCATGGAATAGGTAGTCTTGAGTGCCATCATGAAGCACATGCAAGAGAACCGGGTGATCAGGCCTAGTCAGCATGGGTTCATGAAAGGCAGGTCTTGCCAAACAAACCTGATTGCCTTCTATGACAAAGTGACTTGACTACTGGATGAGGGAAAGGCTGTGGACGTAGTCTTCCTGGACTTCAGTAAAGCCTTTGACACAGTTTCTCACAACATTCTGCTATGGAAAATGTCACCTCTGGCCTGGACAGGTGCACACTGTCCTGGGTGGAAAACTGGTTGGATGGCCGGGCCCAGAGAGTGGTGGTAAATGGTGTTAAATCCAGTTGGAGGTCAGTTACAAGTGGTGTTCCCCGGGGCTCAATGCTGGGTCCAGCCCTGTTCAATGTCTTTAACAATGACCTGGATGAAGGCATCAAGTGCACCCTTAGCAAGTTTGCAGACGATACTAAGGTGGGTGGAAGCATGGATCTGATGAAGAGTAGGGAGGCTCTGCAAAGGGATCTGAACAGGCTGGACCGCTGGGCTGAGACCAATGGCATGAGGTTTTAACAAGGCCAAATGCCGGGTCCTGCGCTTGGGGCACAACAACCCTATGCAGTGCTACAGACTAGGAGAAGTCTGGCTGGAAAGCTGCCTGGAGGAGAAACACCTGGGGGTGTTGGTTGACAGCCAACCGAACATGAGCCAGCAGTGTGCCCAGGTGGCCAAGAAGGCTAATGGCATCTTGGCTTGTATCAGAAATGGTGTGACAACTAAAAAGCTCCCAAGCCAAGCCTTGCACAAGAGGATCTGTAAACAGTGAGGATATTGTGTAATATTTTCAGTATCAGTTCATGCTCCCTATGGCTAAGATCAGACTTTGTGTGTGCTTGTGTTCAAGTACCAGTTCCGTGTTCTTCAAAAAGGTGTGACTTGGGGCAGGGACAAGGAGATGGCAGACCATGTCACAAGTCTCCCACTGCTGCCAATAGAGCATTGTCCATGTTGGATGGAGTGGAGGAAGAAGGCAGACACTGAACGTAGTAGCAAAGTTCTCTCTGCTGCTGCAAAATATATTCTAACAGTGGAGATAAGAAGACAGTGAAGTATGGTGCTGAGGGAGGTAGTGGATCCTGAAAGTTGTAAGAATAACTCACATGATGATAGAAAGTCAAAAACAACATGACCCTGTTGGTCCTGCTTGGAGGCAGAAAGATGGGCTTATTCTTTCTTTCACTGTAATATAAAAGAGGAACATCACCAGATGCTCTTCACACTTCTAATCACAGCCAAAACCACCTCCAAAATGTTTAGACAAATGGGAAAAATGCCTAGACCACACTAAAGGAGAACAGTATGGATCGATGAAAATAGCATCTTCATATTTTGACAGTCTTCTGTCACTGGAACAGATCTTCAGACCCGAGATGTGAATAGTTCACACTTGGTTGTTCCTGAGTGGGAAAAAAAACAAACAAACCTGACTTTTCTACCAGGGAGCAATGTTTGGGGTCTGGCATTCATCTGGGAATCAGTTTCAGTCTTTCACAGAGACGGGCTGTGTCCACAAATGAACTTCACGGAGCATCTCTTCCATATGTGTCAAAGCTGTTCTTGTAAGAAGTTTCTCTCTATACTGTGTACTTCGGAGCACACTTCTCTTCTCACATGCAGTCTGTGAATACTGAAATGCACAGGGCCACTTTTCATACCTTGGGGTGTCAGCTGGGCCGGTGTTTTAAGAGCTCTGCTTACAATCACGGGCCTGCCTGCTGTGCTGTGGAAGTCACACAGTGCCCCCTTTCTGCTGCCTACCTATGTGTGCCTTTCCAAGGCAAACTCATCCTTGTGTCATATTCCCTATCTGGCAGTCACTCTACAAAGTTCCAAAATTTAAGGTAGAAATACTAGTCCTCCCACAGAACCCAGCTACAGCTCTTTCACTGGGTAGGCATGAACTGCTTAGCAGTTTAGCAGTGGTTATGCAAGCAGAACAAATCTTCAGCCTGCAACAGGCAGTGCCCGAGCAGTAACATGAGCAGGGAGTACAGTTGTTCATGCCCATCTCTCTTTTCTGCCTCTTACAGCATGGCATTGAGGACACAGCAGCAGAATGTAAACAGCTGGGAGCCACTGTTCACACCTTTGTGGTAGACTGCAGCAAAAGGAAGGAAATCTACAGCACTGCAGACAAGGTAGGGGAGCAGGGGGTTACCAAATGCTTGCCCAAATATGCTTGATATTCGGAAGAGATGATGAAACAAGAGGTTGCTGTACCCAAATCATACAGGCTCTCAGAATCTCCCCACTTCTTGCAGCTTTCTGTGCAGAGCGTGAAGTAGCACTTCTGAGATCAGAGCGAGCTTCAGCCTCTTTTGTGTGGCTCTGGCATATCGCACCGTGTTGCCAAGTTTGCTGTGTAGGCTTCCAGGCCCCAAAGGAACTTTGTCTTTTAGTTTCCTGAACAGCAACACAGACAACACTGGGGATATAAGAAACATTTTATTGTAAACGATATGGTCTGGCTTGCTCAAAACAGTCTGTACACAGAGCGTGTTGTGTCTGTGGGCAATGTGTGGTAGACTGAAAACTGGCAGTAATTAGGAGAAAAGCATCAGATCTAAACCGCAGTTCTTGGTACTACTGCACAGTTCCTACCACATCTGGAAAAATGGCACAATCTTCCTCTACCTAAAAGAAACATTAGGAAAAAAAATAATCATTGCTTATCTTACTCAGCTTTGTATTTTTGTTTGTAATGAATGACGTGCACCTTTCTGGGGTTTTCCTGTCCAAAAGGTGAAAAAAGACGTTGGAGATGTCTCCATCCTGGTGAATAATGCTGGTGTGATTACACCTGCTGATCTTCTCTCGACTCAAGACCACCAGATTGAAAAAATGTTTGAGGTCAACATTCTTGCTCACATGTGGGTAAGGGCCACAGACATCGTTAAACCTATGTATTTTGGGGAGTGCTGTTGAGGAGGCATGTTGAGACTAATGATTATCTTCAGCTACCAGTAAATTACAAAAAAAGCGTCTTTTGGATGTGCATAGCACAGGGGCACCCAGCTTGACTGACTGTGAGGAAACTTGATTACCGTCTTCCTGACCTAAGCCTGGCCCATTTTTTCACTCCCTCTTTTCGTTCTCTGCTTTCTCTGCGTGAGCAGAGAAACAGCCTCATCTGTGCATGGGTTGCACAAAAGACATCCAGCACATGGCCTGAGTGGCCAGGCAGGTTAGGCAGTGCAGGAGAGGGCCGGCCCTGCAGCTCCCAACACAGAGCAGCCACAGAGCACAGCGAAGCCTGACCACTCCATGACTGCACCCACCAGCCTGGCCAATCTCCCTGGGTGCTCTTCCCTTTGCAGCAGCATCTTGCTGTGTCACCACCTTCCCTCCTTGTTCCATGAGCTACTCCCGAGCCCATCTCACATCAATGCAGAGTTCCCTTATGATTTGTACCACTCCCATCTTTCTGCGGACTCTCTCCTAGCTTTCTTTCAGCAGTTGGGGTCAATGTGACACAACTGGGCCCTGTCCAAGCTTAGCCTTGAGTCTTTGGCACCCTGCAGTGATGCCTGCGCCAGGGAAGCTGCCAACAGGGCTCCTGGAGTGGGAGGGTTTCTGCTGTTATGGACTTGTTGTTTGTGGGGGAAGAAAAGAGATGCTACAGATAGATGAGCAATTTATCGTACATGCTGATCTGAGTCACTGGCAGCACTGACACTGACACCTGAAACCGAAAAAAGCAGCACAGGAAAGTGTGAGAATCGGCTCTTGTTTATAGCCGACTTCTTGAAATGTTCCTGTTTGGAAGAAAAGGTTACCAATTGTGCCAGCTGAAGAGAGAATGAGTATCTCTGTGGCTCTCAGAACCTGAGGTGCTGTGATGTACATCGCGTAAGCACTAGCACTAGTCGCTTGATTAATGATAGTCAGGGTCAGTGCTGAAGATGCCTAAGAAGACTTTGTACTTTTCCTCCTTCTCCCCTCCATTATTGCTTCTTGGCTTAAATGACTTTCCAGACCACAAGAGCTTTCCTGCCAACCATGATGAACAACAACCATGGTCACATTGTTACGGTGGCTTCGTCAGCAGGTCATTTTGTGCTTTCATACATGGTGGCTTATTGGTAAGTGATTTTAAAATCAGCTTCCTTCATATCTCTTACTTATAATTGCATCTTCTCCATCAGCAAGTAGAGAGTAACCAAAATAATCCTCCCACTGAATATAGAATGTCCAGAGGACCTTGCTGAGGAGGAAGAAAGCACAACAGGCAGCACTTAAGTTTGCCTGGAGGTTCATAGCAATTTGCATATTAGCTCTGACTGAATCAGGAGCTGTGCTTGTGTGAAGGAAGAGTCATGTGACACACCAGCTATTGAAAGCTTCTTTTTTCTCTCCCTCACCGATTCAGATGTTTGCTTAGGAGGAAGAAGGTATCCTACTCCCATTGGCTTCTGAAAAAGTAGAGCTTCTGAGAGTTGTTGTAGTGTTGTCAAGTAAACCATAAAATGAGTAGCCTTTGATGCTCCCACCCTTGTGGCAGCAACTGTAGTGTATAAGAAACACTTCTGCCATCATGAAGTGAAAGTGCTTTTCAACAATTACCTTTCAGAAGGTAAAAACACTAATACTTACTGTGTTGTGAGCGACCTAGCTGATACAACTGAGAGGTCAGTGTTCACTGACTGATGCACACTAGTCAGCGTTTTCTAAGAATTCTGGACATTCATCCGTCTGTTCACCACTAAGACAACCTTCTTCTGAAAGACACCCATGCTGCATTCCACAATTGCTTTCCCAGGCAGCAGTATCTAATCCAGCACTGCAGACTGGCTAAGGGAAAGTTAGCATTAGTTCCTGCACTCTTTCTCAGTTGGATCACAATTTACTTGCCTCCTATTTAGTGCTGCCTGATCTTTTAGGCTGCTTTGCTTTGTAGAAGGCTACAAGTAGTATTTCTGCCTTCTCATCTATGCTTTTTCCCCTCCTGCAGTTCAAGCAAGTTTGCCGCAGTTGGATTTCATAAAGCTCTGACAGAAGAGCTGTCTACCCTGGGAATGGATGGAATAAAAACTACGTGTCTGTGTCCAGTTTTTATAAACACTGGATTTGTCAAAAACCCCAGTACAAGGTAACTATCAAAACTCTGCTTTCCTGTCCTTCCTTCTTTGCATCAAGGCACTACTTATTAACCCCAGCTTTAGGTCTTCTGTTCCAACCAACTGTACAATACCAAAGATAAACTTGTATATAGCAGTGATTAAAGAGATTCTGCAGGTTAACACACGTATTGATTGCATATGTGGGGTGCCCTTCATCAGCCGGTACCATCTCTGTTTTACCACTCTACCTCTTACTTGTATGCTTTTCTATGTAGGCTTGGAAAGATTTTGGAGCCTGAAGAAGTTGCAGAGGCCCTGTTGGAAGCCATACTGACCAACCAGAAAATGGTTTTTGTTCCATCAAGTCAACGCTTTGCTTTGCTTATTGAAAGGTAAGTCAGAAAATAGCAAACCAGACTAAAACAAAACAAACAGACCCCACATGTATAAAATATAGCTTGCTGAATCTATAACCTTCAAGCTTGTAATATCTTATTGAAGGCTACGTTTAATTTTAGGACACCTCAAATATTAACCAAATAGTGCAGTGGTTGTTTCTAATTACAGTAGCAAAAATCATCCACAGAAATATTTTGTTGAATCCTCTCATAGATCCACTTTCTGCAGCGAAATGTTTTCAGTGGAGAAGTCAGCCGCTCTGCAGGCTGATAGGAAAGGAAGGGAGAACAAGAGAAGACTTTTTCTTCATTAAGCGCTGTTTCCCTTTTGCCTGCAAACAACATTTTCTCTGAACCAGCAGACTCAGAGAAGTTCCAGGCAGATCTGCTGCTTATTAGTATTTGTTTCTTTGCATCAAGACTGAAGACTTAGGCCACAGAGGCTGGAAAAATTGCTTCAAAAGGGCTCTATTGCTTCACTGTGCCATGTAAAGCAAAATTTGTGCTCTCACACGTCTTTAATATGCAGTGCAGCTGTTCTGAGGAGGTGTTTTCAGCAGAGCTCAGGTTCCAAACCAGAACTAACATCAGAACAACTGAGGAAACTGAGTATCTGAGGAAACATTCGGTTAATTGTTTGTGAAAGCCAGCAAACTTGGGTCAAACAGCAATTTTTTTTTAATGAAAAAGTGTCAAGATGTTTAGGATTTTTTTTCATCCTGCAAGAATTCCCAAAATTAACCAGGTAAGGTTTTGAAAGCAAAGAGAAAGCAAATGCACATGTCTGTGTTCAGTATTAAAACTTCCTGGACCCTGGAAGCAATATTCCAAGCTAAATTGTGTCCATTACATACCTGTTCTGTAATTGTCATAAAAAGAGATGGGTGGTATTGGAGTTTAAATTAGTCAAGAGACTGATGAGGGCTATGTATTCTTTGGAAATAACACCCCATTTAAGCCTTGGTCTCAGTTCATGTGTGTGCATGCATTCTGCTCCAGACCACTTCTTCCCTCACCTGCAGTGCCATTTTTTTCCCATAATTTAACTTTCTTATCCTACATTTTATGTCGTATTATTATCTCTTTCAGGTTGTTTCCAGAACGTGCCTTGGCTGTTCTAAAGAAGATGACAGATGTTAAGTTTGATGCAGTCATTGGACAGAGAAGCACTCAGTGAAAAGCAAGAATTGATTCTCATTTCCTAGTGGCAAAAGTGAAAACAGAACTCGTGCTGAGTGTAGTTCAGCTGGATTCACAGAATCACAGAATAACCAGGTTGGAAGAGACCCACTGGATCGTCGAGTCCAACCATTCCCACCAATCCCTAAATCATGCTCCTAAGCACCTCATCTACCCTAACCTTAAACACCTCCAGGGATGGTGACTCAACCACCTCCCTTGGCAGACCGTTCCAATGCCTAACCACCCTCTCCATGAAGAACTTTTTCCTAATCTCAAGCCTAAATCTCCCCTGGCGGAGCTTGAGGCCATTCCCTCTCGTCCTGTCCCCTTGGGAGAAGAGGCCAGCTCCCTCCTCTCCACAACCTCCCTTCAGGTAGTTGTAGAGCGTAATAAGGTCTCCCCTCAGCCTCCTCTTCTCCAGGCTGAACAACCCCAGCTCTCTCAGCTGCTCCTCATAAGATTTGTTCTCCAGCCCCTTCACCAGCTTTGTTGCCCTTCTCTGGACTCGCTCCAGAGCCACAACATCCCTCTTGTGGTGAGGGGCCCAGAACTGAACACAGTACTCGAGGTGCAGTCTCACCAGTGCCGAGTACAGGGGGAGAATAACCTCCCTGGACCTGCTGGTCACGCCGTTCCTGATACAAGCCAAGATGCCATTGGCCTTCTTGGCCACCTGGGCACACTGCTGGCTCATGTTCAGTCGGTTGTCAACCGGCACCCCCAGGTCCTTCTCCTCCTGGCAGCTTTCCAGCCAGGTTTCTCCTAGTTTGTACCTCTGCTTAGGGTTGTTGTGCCCCAAGTGCAGGACCCGGCATTTGGCCTTGTTAAACCTCATGCCGTTGGTCTCAGCCCAGCAGTCCAGCCTGTTCAGGTCCCTTTGCAGAGCCTCTCTACCCTCTGATTGATTCAGAGCAGAACAAAGATAAATCTTCCAGGCCACCATTTCCAAGCATACCTAAGGGTTTAGCCCACATTTTCAGCAGGGACAATCCTGCATAACATGGGATGTTAACAAAGCAGAGGTGCACCTCTAGAAGTCTAAAGGGCTGCATTGGCTGTATATCATATCACCTCTGTCTCCAGGTGCTGAGACAGATAGGAATTCCCTCAAACCCTGTCTTTAGAACAGCATGGGTGTGTACATGAGTACAGAGCATGCCTGAATGTATTAATCTGGACTCCCTGAGCAAAAATATCTTTCAATAAGTACTTTATAGAGGAGGTGGGTGGCCTGTTTCACCTCAATTTATCTTTTTAAATTTAAAAACGTGCTTAACAAGCACTGAATTTCATTGCTTTTGTTGTAAGTACCTGAAATAATACAGGCTTATATGTAATGTAATACGTAGAATTGCATCAATTAATAATTTTGCATTAGCAGGTCTGAATTCCTGCAAACTGCTGAACACATCTTCATTTTGACTAATTAATACATTCGCACAGTTACATCCATACAAACAGTGGATAACACGTACCTCTGCATACCTATTTTCTTTCTGTCTCTTTGAACACCTGTGCACCAGACTAAGGTTTATATATTACATTCCTCTGAAATGCTGCCACACTGACTTGAGAAGATGCTGCAGCAACAACATTCCTGTGCGATCCTACACTTCACCTTCCCAACCCTATTCTTCCCCTTTCCATGCGCAGGGGAACTGTGGAGCAGGGATTCTTGGCAGGCGGAGGCAGACCAGGTGCCATTGGTGGGGGCAAGGCAGGCATTGCAGATGCTGCAGTGGTGAAAGGGTCAACCAGCATCTGCTGACCACTAGGCTGCAGGGACAAGACAGGTGCCTGGTCACACTGAGAAGCCACATCAGGATGCACAAAGTACAGAGACAGGCATGGCATACCAACAGCACAGCCCATACAGGAGCCAGGTGCCAAGTAGAGGGCGCATGGGGGAAGGCTCCAGATGAGCCAACTTGACCAGGAGGTTAAACCCCCAAAGGTCTTTGGCCTGAAGTACAAGAGAGCAGCACCTGATGACACAGGAGTCAGAGACCTCTTCAGAGCACGGGTTATCTTTCCACACACTCATGACTGGCACTTGCTGGCTCACAGCCATCTGAGGGAACCCTGAATATACTGCTGTCCTTGGCACAGCTAGAAGCAGGTGGCTTCCAGAAGAATCTGTCCCACTCACCCAAGCATTTCATGTTGTTCTGTAAACTGAGGTTCTTCAGTAAAGGGAGCACCCTCATCATCCGGTTCCTCCTCCTCTTTGGTGGCAACAGGTAGCAGTTGTGCTGCCAACAGCCTAAATCACACAAAAATGGTTTCCTTTTCCTCCTGCAACATTCATGTAAAAGGACGTTCAGGGTGTATCAAAGCACAGGTTCCCAGCTCAGGAACTTTTGCTTCACAGTGCAAGGTTCCTGTACCCAAGAAAGGAAAAAAAACAGAGGGGGTTCACAAATTTCAGGGAATGAAAAAAAAAACCAGACAAATTAAAAGCCAATTAAGAATTATTAGGCATGGGTTGTATTTAAAACCAAGACCTTTCAACTCCCCAGATATTTAAGAGAAGCATGGTTTGAGTCCTGAAGTATAAAGGATGCCAATTGGGATGCATGTTCAGTGAGTTATTTTGTAGGTCTGTTTTCTGTGTTTGAGAGACATCCCCCAGATCTGAGAACTGTGATCTAATATATTTGGTGCACACTGAAAGAAGTACTTTGTTTTGTACTGATTCTGCTTTTATTATAAATGCATATTAAGCTCTTGCTAAGAGGGCAGGCTTGTCAGAACTGAGAGCCACTTCTTCTTCTTTATGTTGTTAGACTCCAGCCTTCTTCTTGGCATAAAGAGACAGGTACACAAGGAAGGGTTTAAACCATCATCTCCTGAACAACAGTGACAGAGTTGAAGCAGCAGGCTGCTCAGGCTCCTCAGCTCCCTTCCTGGCCTCAGCAGGCAGCTGAAGCTTATCGCAGAGTCTGGTCGTTACAGGTGCCCAGCAGGACTCTATGGGAGCAAGCTTCATACAGCCACCTACAGCTCAGCTAAGTCCCAGACTTGAAGAGCAGCATCTCACGTCCTGCCTTTGGGCTCCTTATGAGTCTGGTTAGTGACTCTGGCCTCGGGCTCTGCCTCCCTCTGAAGTGTCTCTTGGAGCTGATGCCTCCCTGCCTTTCTTGTCTCCTCAGCCTCAGCCACAGCACTGACAGGAGCCCCCTGCCAGGAAAGTGACAGCCCCGCTGAGCCATGCAATTAGGGTCTGGCCCAAATGCCAGTGTGTTAATTAAGAACAGAATCAAGTTCCAAGAGGCAAGTAGGAAGCTCCGAATCTCTCTGCTGGAGCTGACCCAGTTTCCCACAGAGAAGATGAACAACAGTGCAGCCAAAACACCAGGACAAAAAAAATCCTTTTCAACAACATTAACTGGCGACTGATTTTGGTCAGAGGACAAACATTCGTGCAACATTCACTCTTTTCCAAGAGGCTCAAAAATATTCTTAACACTTTAAACAAGACCTGGGTCCATCTAGTTTTCTAACTGAAAAGTAAAGGCATGAGGTCAGCAATCCTTTTCTAAGATGACCATGCAATTACATTGTTAGAGACAGATAAATCATCTAAAACTCATTTTCTCCTGTTTCCTGTAAGCTTTCCTGTTCTGGCTAAGATTCTAGAGCCATTTTCCAAAGGATTGGAGGAAACTAAGCAGCATAAGATTAAGTTCCAGCTATGGATAACTAATTAACTAAAAGCCAGAATAAGAGCCAACAGCCAGCCCAGTGTCTCACGAGTCGCAAGGTCTTGTGCCATTCAGCTTTTGTTGCCTGACCTGGAGGAGGAAGGTAGGGGACAAAGTCTGCTGACAACACCCAGGTATGCAAAGCAAGGACGGAGTTGGACTCACTGAGTGACTGGGCAGTCACAGAGCAGGACTTGAAATGGAAAAACAGTACAGAGTTGGAGGGATCCTCCAGACGATTTTGCAATAACTGGATGTGCAATTTTATTGCCACTTCTATCCCTCTTCCACTTGCAGCAGACAAACAAGGACATTCTTTGCTGTTTCTTGGCACACGGGCCGCAAAGAGGAACTGCAAGATGCAGGGCAAACACAGAGGAGGAAGAGCCATCACGGCAGGACACATTGATGGCCTGTGTCTTACAAGATTGCAGCCAAAGGCAAAACTGTGAGCTTTGCATACACCTCCACCAACTGCCTTTTCCTCTGCCACAGGTATAGGAAAGACACACATAAAGACCTGGAAGAGAAACAGCAAGGTGCCCATGCTGTCACCTGTGTGGGCAAACAAAGAAGAGGAAGACATTGTGATCCAGTCATCCATAGACAAGATGAGTTACAGTGCAGTTAAAGGACATTGGCTAGAGGGCTGTGTAGCTCCTTCTCCAGGTCTTAGAGCTCTTCCAATTTTAGCAAGCATAATAGTGTGAGGACCCCACTGGGATTTTATACACTACGTGCACTATGTATTTCCTGAGCTGCTGCCTCCTGCATGCACATGCCACTGCTGTGATTGCCCTGCTAGATGATAGAGGCTCTGTTCCCCAGTGTTTGAGGTGTGAAAGAGAACTATTCACATCACAAACACTATAAGAGTGTTTGTAAGCTGGCCAGGCACCATGCTCATTCACTGTTTTGCAGTCAAGCATACTGTTGAAGTGTTAGCATGCTTCCTGGCATCATCATGGCCTGTATTTTTTTTTTTTCTTTTTGGTAGTACATGCTCTGGCATAGCATGGGAGCAGCACGTCCCTGGTTACAGGGCTGTTGGGCAGGCGGTGTGGGTGAGACCATCCACTTTACAAAAGAAGTGGAAGTTTATGGACACACAAACCTTCAATCAACAATGAACAAAACAGAGGAGCAGCTGTGATAGTTTCCCATCATCCACTCTACATGTAGACCTGACTGACCTGAAATTTGAGAGGCTCATTATTAAAGAAAAATTCTTAACAACAATATTTAATGACAACATTTAACATTCATAATTGCTGTCTTCATCATGATAGGTAAGAGGCTTCAGCTCATCTTAGTCAGATCAAGTGTTATTAATTTCTAATAGCATGGATTAAAGCTCCCCACAGCACTGCAGCTGATCTGTCTCTTTAGCAAAGTGTAAGAGTACTTCTTTGGACACTGGCTTTGCTGCATTTTTCCGAAGTCCTTGAGTCCTACTCAGAATGTTAGAAGAATTAGTCCATACTGTGTTTCTTGCCACAAACCTAAGCCACTTACAAGTGAAAATGATGGCTGTACATTTTATTGCTACCATCTGCTAGCACTGAGGCTCCAACCTCATGACTGGTGAACATTCAGTATAATGCTGCTGCTTTATTTTTGAAGAGTTGATCTGGAATATAGTACAAGAGAAGTTCTTCAAGCCTTACAGCACTGACACTCGCACTATAACAGAGGTGAAAAATTGAAGATCATGTAGTAACTGTTTTTAATATTATGCAGAGGCAGTGGTCTGCATTTACTATCATCGAGAGATTTCTATGTTGTAATACTGAAATTATATTGCCAGAGACAAGATTCAGGTCTCTCTGGTGTGAAAAACAATGAGGAGGGGGGGAAGCATTTATCTGGAGCTCAGTTCTCAAAGCCTATGGAGCATCCGTGGGCAGTTTACACCAGTTCTGGCAGCAGAGCCTAACCATCAGTGTTATCTTCCCAGCTAAACACTTTGTTGTGGCATATTTCTGCTTCCATCCTCCTTTCTCTCTCTCTGACATAAAATGGTATCAAGAGCCCTTTTGAGCACAAGCACAGTTTCAAGTGTTTTTTAATGAGCTTGTCTGGGAGGAGGCTACACCATGATTTATAGCAGGCAAAGTAATATGAGACAAAATAAGATAAAACATTTAGATGAATTGGCTATTTCCTTAGAAGACCCCTTTAGGTCATTCAGAGCTACATGTCAGTTCCTATTAATTCAATGAATACTTTCAGCCAAAAGAAAGTGTAAAACATTTTAAGGAAAATAAATTGGTAGAGGAAGATAAATTGATTGAGGAAGATAAATTGAACTAAGTAATGTAGTTTGTTGAACTAAGCTCAATTATACAGTGGAAAATCAAACACAGACAGGTTGTTGGGGTTTTGGGGGGTGTGTGTGTTTGTTTGTTTGTTTGTTTGTTTTTTAATTAAGTCACCAAGACAAAATATGTGATTTCCAGGATTCTGTTATGGACAAGAGAACCTTTTTTCATGATCAACAGGAGCCTTTCTGGTAGATTCCAGGGACGTTGGATGAGAGCCACAATGCATTACAAGCAGTATCGCTAACACTCAAAACTAGATATAGGAGCACAAAAGTGTTAGTTTCTCATTTAGAATAGCAGCCTACTCACTGATTCCTCCTACCCTTTTACAGAACATATTGATGAGCTTGCTCCTGTTCCCAGCACTCGTCTCGGGAAGCTGGGAGGTAAGATTTCCTACAACTGCTTAAGTGTCCAGCTTTCATCTTGAAGAGAACCAATCTGGGAAAGTAAAGCAGCAGCCAGGCTGGACATACAATGTAGAAAATATTCACTAAAGAATAAAAGCATGCACAACAATAGAAAGCAAAGAGAAGACTGCAAAACACAAAGCCCTGACAAAATTCTTCCCATCAGATCATAGGCTGTGTGCCTGGGGTTCCCGAAGGCCTGTTGGGAAGTCCCTTTCTTAACCTTCTGACCAAAAGGTCTGCATGGGTCAGTTTGTCCAATCACAGCCTTCTGGGAACTGCTCATGGTCAGCAGTATCTCTGCCACATACACACTAGTACCTTCCAAACACATGGATGGCTTTGGGGAGGATTTCTTGCTGGTTTGGTACTCAGAAAACTAGCCACAAAGGTATGGCTGAAATGGAGTTTTCTAAGATGTATTCATGCAAATCTTAAAATGTTGGCTTGATCGATATAGTGCTCTGAGAAATTCAGCATGTCATGTTATCACTTCATCTGTTTGCTGTTACATTTTCATTTACATTTGGGAAGAGAATAACAACCCAAACCTATTAAATAGTTACATTTTTTTATGATAAAAATTATCGTCATTTTCCCATGGATATGTGTTATGGTTCTTTTTCAAACAGGCCAGCTCAAATAGCAATGTTATTTATTTGGACACTTTTGCTTTTAAGACTCCAAAATAAATGTGCATTTCCTCCTAAACGTAGTGTATATGCATTCTGTGTGGAACTGTAAACCTCCAGCCGCTCATTCTTTGATAAACATGGATTTATAAAAAACCTTCCTGCTTTTCAGCAGAGTTGTGTTCTACTCAGGAAAAAAAAAAGAAATCCTAGCATTATTATGCATATTTATAGAGGTGAACTTGGCATGCAGCATAAAATTCCAGCTGTCAACTCTGCAGTATCTAACTGGAAGTACTACTGAGCTCTTTAGCCATGGGTCTGGAGACAAGTGGGGAGAAAGGAACTGCTACAGCCTATTCTTTCTCCTTCTTTCTCCACATGAGCCAGCAATGTGCTCTCACAGCCCCAAAGGCCAACCGCATTCTGGGCTGCATCAAAAGAAGCGTGGCCAGCAGGTCGAGGGAGGTGATTCTGCCCCTCTGTTCCTCTCTTGTGAGACCTCATCTGGAATACTGTGTCCAGTTCTGGAATCCTCAACATAAAAAGGATACGGAAATGTTGGAACAGGTCCAGAGGAGGGCTACAAGGATGATCAGATCCATGCCCTTTCTGTGCTGAGGACTCCAGAATTGAAAGCAGGACCCCAAGTGAGGTCTCATGAAAGCTGCGTAGAGGCCAGAATTGCCTCCCTCGACCTGTTGGCCACGCTTCTTTTGATGCAGCCCAGGTTGGCTTTCTGGGCTGCAAACATACATTGCTGGCTCACACTGAGTTCCTCATCCACCAGCACCCCCAAGTCCCTCTCCTCAGAGCTGCTCTCAATCCGTTCTCTGCCCAGCCTGGGTCTCTGCTTGGGATTGCCCTTGCACTTGGCCTTGTTGAACAAGGTTTGTGAGGTTTGCACAGGCCCACCTCTGAAGGTCACTCTGGATGGCATCCCTTCCCTCTAGTGTGTCAGCCTGGCCACAGCAGGGTGGTGCTGAGTGCAGGGTGGGGTGCAGGGGTGCAGGCAAGTGCAGAGGGGTACAGCAAAGTGCAGGGGAGTGCAGGAGAGCAGGGTGGTGTGCAAGGGGGTACAGAGCAGTGGTGTGGGGTGGAGTGTAGGGCAGCAGTGTGGGGGTGAGGGGTGCAGGGGTCAGGGTGGGGTGGGGTGCAGAGGGGTGGATTGCAGTGCAGAGGGCAGGGTGGGGGCAGAGGGGTGTGGGGGAGCAGGATGGGGTGCAGAGGGGTGCAGAGAGGTGCAAGGGGGGCAGGGTGGAGGGCAGAGGGGTGCAGGGGAGCAGGATAGGGTGCAGAGGGGTGCAGAGGGCAGGATGGGGGCAGAGGGGTGCAGTGGAGCAGGATGGGGTGCAGAGGGGTGCAGAGAGGTGCAAGGTGGGCAGGGTGGGGTGCAGAGGGATGCAGGGAGCAGGGAAGTGCAGAGGGGTGCAGGAGAGTGCAGGAGAGCAAGATGGGGTGCAGAGGGGTGCAAGGGGCAAGGTGGCAGCAGAGTGGTGCAGGGGAGCAGGATGGGGTGCAGAGAGGTGCAAGGGGGGCAGGGTGGTGGGTAGAGGGGTGCAGGGAGCAGGGAAGTGCAGAGGGGTGCAGGGGAGTGCAGGAGAGCAAGATGGGGTGCAGAGGGGTGCAGAGAGGTGCAAGGGGGGCAGGGTGGTGGGCAGAGGGGTGCAGGGGAGCAGGGGAGTGCAGGGGGGTGCAGGGGAGCAGGATGGGGTGCAGAGGGGTGCAGAGAGGTGCAACGGGGGCAGGGTGGTGGGCAGAGGGGTGCAGGGGAGCAGGGGAGCAGGATAGGGTGCAGAGGGGTGCAGAGAGGTGCAGGGGGGCAGGGGAGTGCAGAGGGATGCGGCAGAGCAGGATAGGGTGCAAGGGGTGCGCGGGGGCAGAGTGGAGTGCAGACGGGTGCAGCAGGGTGCAGGAGAGCAAGGTGGTGTGCAGGGGAGTGCAGAGTGAGGTGCAGAGGGGTGGAGCAGGGTGCACGGGGTGCAGAGGGGCAGGGTGGGATGCAGGGGGGCAAGGTGGGGGCAGAAGGTGCAGGGGGCAGGGTGGAGTGCAAGGGGGTGTAGAGCGGGGCAGGGGGTGCAGAGTGGCAAGGTGGGGTGTAGGGGCTGCAGGGTAGGATGCAGGGGGTACAGAGGGGCAAGGGGCGCAGAGGTGTGCCTGGGGGCAGTGTAGGGGGCAGGTTTGGGGCATGGGTGCAGCAGGGTGCAGGGGGTGCAGAGAGGTGCAGGGTGGGCGGCAGGGGGGCGTTCTTGGGGGGGGGGCGGTACTCCCCGCCCACGCGCCCGCCCCGCGCATGCGCCCCGCCCGCCCCCGCCCCGCGCGGGCGCGAGCTCCGCTGTGTTCCGTTCCGGTGCCGCGCAGGTGAGCGGGGTGCGCGCCGCGGGGACCCCGCGTGTCCCGTCCCCCCACTCGGTCCCGGTGCCTCCACGCGGTCGGTCCGGGCGGGTTCCGAGCCACGGGGCGGGCGAGGGGAGGAGGAGGAAACAGCTCCCCAGGAAGCACACGCGGCTCCGCGCCTGGCAATAATCGATAAGGATTTGGACGAGGCCCTCGGACACAGTGTGAACGCTGGGGTTGTCCTGGGCAGGGGCAGGAGCGGGACTCGATGATCGCTGTGGATTTAATTGATAAGTTTCGCTGCAGCTGGTTCGTATGTTTAACTATCTGTCTTGTGTCAAGAGGTAATATGCAGACAATCTCCAGACATGGATAAATAACCTGGAAGAATAAACACTCTCTTACAATTGCAAGAATTTATTGAGGTGCATAGTTGGCTTATAAGATGTAGCTGTTTTAGGTCAGGAGATAGCCTGAAGGAAGTCTCCAGACATGGTTGGATAACCTAACAAATAAATATTCTTTGAGGACTCACATGGTCTAAAACTAGTATATATACTTACTGCTTTTGTAAGATGAGATGCCTTTTTAGAAGGGCGTCCAATTCAATGTTGAATTGTAAAATAAAAATATTACTGTCTTTGCTTCAAAGACTTTGTCCTTTTCAATATTTTACCAGTGAGTAAGTTTCTCACAGTCCCTTCCAACCTGGGATGTTGTATTATTTCACAAATTAACGCAGAATCAGTGCAGGTGACCTAGGAATGGGTTCCACCCCTTGCAGGAGCGCACACGTGGCACACTCCCTGGGCTACCCTCTGATCAGCGTCAGAGGGCTGGTATTCTATGAGCCTCCCGTGGAATCCTGTGCCCACAGAGCTCTCGGTTACCATACAATTCAAGCACGGAGACAGAACCACTCAGACACATTTCAAGATGCTGCGTGTAATTCAGTGCTGTGGAGGTGGCAGCCCAACAGACTAGTACCCTGGTCAGCTTACTGTTGGCTTCTTATAATAAATTATAATAATAAGTAAAGTTGCTTCAGTTATCACAGAACGGTTTGGGTTGGAAGGGACCTTACAGCTCATCCAGTTACAAGCCTGCTTCCACCAGTTCAGGCTGCTCAAAGCCCCATCCAACCTGGCCTTGAACACCTCCAGAGATGGGGCATCCACGACTTCTCTGAGCAACCTCTTCCAGTGCTTCACCACCCTCACAGGAAAAAAAAAATCTTCTTAATATCTAACCTAAATTGCCTCTCTGTATAAAGCTGCTGCCCCTCGTCCTATCCCTGCACTCCCTGATAAAGAGCCCCTGACCAACTTTCCTGTAGCCTCCTTTCGGTACTGGAAGGCTGCTATAAGGTCTCCCCACATCCTTCTTTTCTCCAGGATGAATAAGCCCAACTGTCTTAACCCATCCTTGTATGGGAGGTGCTCCAGCCCCCGATCATCTTCATTAGCCCAAACCAAATTATTTTTTGTGTTAAAAAACACCAAGAAATTGCCTGTTCCAGTGGGGGAGAGCCTCAGGAATTAGTAGCTTCACCTTCCTTCCCAAATAAATGTGAATTTCAGATGCCACAATTCCACCAGTTCTTTATGTTGCCTGCTTGATTTTCTGTCCTGCTTTGATGGGCTCCAGCTTATCATCTCCAGTCAAGCCAGTTGCTTCCTGGCTGCTTCGAACTATCAGTTCATCAAGATTTTACCTATATGGGGTTTGGAGGTATTTCACAAATTGAATGGGGCCTCCTAGTTCATAGATCTGTGTTTCCTCAGACATATGTGGATTTCTGTGCCTGTCACAAAGGCTTCTGGAAGTATAGTTGCGAAACAATTCTCATATATGACTACAGAAAAGTACTACAGCAGGTAAAATAGGTCATCAAGTGTTAACCAGCTAAAACCACACCATGTGTCACACAGGGCTCTGATTGCTGGTAATAGAGGTTCAGCTGCCGCCTTTTATCAATTGGGTCTGAGGTTTGACAGATTCCCCTGTAACGTTTGTTGCAAATTTTGTGCTATGTAGAAAGTGTGTCCATGCCGTAATATGCCAAGCGTGTACCTGTTGTTTTTTATGCAGCATGTGACTGGTGTGACCTGGTTTATTTTAGAAATTGTTAGTGAGATGGCAGTAGTCTGGCATTCAATTTTCTAGTTGGTGGTTTACTTGTAAAAGCAAGGCAGCATAGTACCATGTCAGCAGGCATCTTAGTTCTTCCTCAGCAGGCTTCATCAAATGAATTTTGTATTAATAGTTTCCTGCATCAATATTTGTAGCTTGTATTACCACTGCCCCCTCCTGATTTCAAACTGATTTTGAAGGAGCCCTCACAGCTCTGGACAAAAGGAAGGTGGTATTGCTTCATGGTTTGACCCATTTCACTTGTGAGCATAACGTGACACTGCAGCCTCAGTGTCTCTTCTCTAGACAAGAGAGCTCTGAGAGGCTGAGGCTGGTAGACGTATGGGAAACAATGTTTGACTGCAGCTCTAGGATGCTCTGGTAGGTACCATGCCTTGATTTACACATCCAGGATAAAGGGTGGCTGGAGACTGATGTAGAATTGATTTTGCTCTCTGTTAACTCTTCCCAGGACAAGCTGGACCAAACACTGCTGTGGAGACCATTAAAGTATTGTATTTTTAATCAGGTCCATCTGAGAAGACAACAGTGCGTCTCCTTGGTAAGGGCCTGTTCTGTGTTCTTACAAACGTAAAGTACTAACTGTAATTTCTATTATATATCTATCAGCACTTCACTATGCTCCCAAGAACTGCACTGATTTGCAGTATTTTTTCTTTTGTGTTCTCCTTTTTGGATATTCCCAAGGTTACCTTACATTAATAACAAACTTCTTAAGTACACCTATATCTGCAAAGCAGAGTCCTCCTTCTCTGATCAGGGGCTTCTGATGGGTTTTGGTGGTTGTTCTGAAGCAAAAGTAAATCATGACATATTAGGTTACTTGTTTGGTTTTGATGATGCAAAATTGAACAAAATTGACAACCTTTCATTGTGTAAAGCCCAGAAGACAGTTGGCCTTTCTGGTGTTTAATGGAAACTGGAATTAAAGTTCTCAGAACTGGCATTAAAGTTTTCAGAAGAATTTTGTTGAGCATATTCAAATATTACATCAAAGGAAGCAGGAAAGAAACTGTCTCAAAATAGGATTAAAGGATGGACAAGAAGAGTTATTTCCAAAATGAGATTTTATCTGACTGTGCTTTTGCTCAACAAAACACCTTTTCTGTTACTTTTCTGCTGCATTTTTCCAAGAAAAAGCAGCCCTCATTCACCGTTTGTGTGTCTACTGTACTAAGCAGTTTTGGTTATAGATGATAGATGGTGGCAACTGTTTCACTGTTTTCTGAACTGCATGTGACAAATAACACAAACCAATAATACCTGTCAATTTTTGCTACAATAAGCCTTTTAAATACTGAAAGGATTTTGTATTAGTGTTGTCTAAAGAAATACTTTATGAATTTCTGCAAAAGGAACTCTGTTGGTTTTAAACATGCTAAACCGGTTAGACCTGTGGTTTCTGATTATTTTTCCCCGTGAAATTAACTTTCTGCTGAAAAGTACAGTAGGCTTAGGCTTGCAATAGTGTGTAACTTGAACTTTCCCATGTTCTCCAACCTTATCTGATTTGACCAAATTAGCATGGGCATCAAAGCAGTTTTGCATGAGGTTTCCATAACTCCTTTGATGGAATTGGTGAATGGAGGAGGGGAGAGTACTGAGGTTTTTCTGTGCAATTTTGTCTATTTTTTTTTCCCTCCTGTGTTCCTTCTTGGTGATGCAGCTGTCATGAGACTGAACAGTAAAAAGCAGCTTGTGCAGTCCCTGCCAAAGCTGCTACTGCAGCTGCCTCCTGCCCTTCCCTCTTCTCTCCCTCTATCTCTTCCTTTGCACTGCCAGCTGCCCCCTTTTCAAATATTCAGATTTTCTTAGTACGACACAGGACAACAGGTAGACAGCTTCTGTTAGATGGATTAAACTGGAGAAAGTCTTGTCACTGCATGTTTAGCTAACCTTGTGGTCAGCAGCAACCAGCATGTTTTACCTGCAGAGACTCATCAGGCTCTGTATTAGACAGTTTAGTTTTACACAGCCACATGTACAAACTTGTCTGTATATGCATGCAGTCTGTTTGTACTTGAGTCTCCTCTAACATCAACCCTCCCCCCAGGGCTACAATACTTGCATTTACAGAAGGCAAATTCAATTCCTTCAATTCAAAAGACCTTTCAGTTTCACAGTGAGGCTAACTGCCCTTCTTTGCCCTTCTTCATCATGTGATTTTTCAGGTAATCGAAATTACATACAGGATAGTTGGTGTAACTTCACCTGTATCTCTCTCCTGGACGTCTGACTTTTTCCAGTTTCAGTACCACTGCTGATAAAGGGCATTGGATTCATGGGTAACATAACGCCTCCTTATCTGAACACTGTGTGATTCTGGTTGTAGGGAGAGTCTTGGATTTGCTTCTGTTCTGTATCACTGAAATGTCTTCTGACCTTGTGTCAGTGGAAGAACAAGGACATTCCCCTCTTTCTGGGGTGCTGTCTCCTAGGGTACCTGACAGGAGGAGGAGGCCATGGACTCCAACATATAGCTTGGCTTGTCAGCCAGGATTCCTGGGTTTTATTTTTGTGATGGGAAAACAGAGAGGTGTTCATTCATGTCCTGTCACTGTCTAATCTCTTCCATTTCTTTTTGCTTCAAAATTATTTGAGGTATTTTACTTCTGCTGAACATAAGTACTCTATGTGACTTGAGGAATTTTACACTTAATTCAGTTTGAGATTTAGCTAGAATGTCTAAATCAAAATCGCTTCACTTGAGGATGTTACTGTTCCCTGAACTACAGCAGATCTAAGATAATGTGCCTGTGCTTTGACCTCCCATCCCTGTTTGATTTTCTAAGTTTGATAGCGAGGAACAGCTAGGAGGGGTTCCTCAGTCCATCACCTGAAGACCTGAACACTAACTCTAGGATCTGGAACAGCAGACGTCAATACTTCTAAATATTTAACTTGAACACGAAAATTGCTGAGCTGCTCTCAGCAAATAATGTGCACTATAAACTGTGTGGTTTGTTTTTTTATTCAGACAGTTACCCCTTCTTGGAAAGTGTAAAGCAGCTGTCTCCAAGGAATAAGAGATGATGTTATGAACGAGGCACTTTAGTCAGTCAGTCTCTTTCTGTGATGGTCATTTACAGTCTCAGTGTAGTCAAAATACCCGACTGTACCCAGGCTGGAAGACTTAATTACCAAGATGAAAAGGGAGCACATTGTATTGAGATTTTGAATGGACATGGCAGTGTTTTGACCTAGAGAGGAAAGACTGTGTGTGCAAGTCTGCAGCGTTCACCCAGTACTAAACTAACCTCAAGTAGCTGGATGCTATTGTTGCATTACTGTTCATTTGGGAAGCAAATCTGTAGATGGCTCTTCTTGCTCAGTTTGTGGTTATTAGTACATAATTTAAAAAGTGTCATGCATGCTAAGCTAAGCTAAATGCTGATTAATCTTTCTAGCTAGTGGTCTTCAAACTAGTGAACTTATACATAAGTAAAGATGTAAACATACAACTTCAGCTTTTTGCTCTTTTCATATGCTGCTCCTTTTAAGGCTCTGCTCACCCTTCCACTTCAAGTTGGAAGGAGGAATATGTTTGGAGTTGAAATATCCTGACCTTCATGACTTCTGTGTGACCTTCAGATTCCAGAGTTTGATCTTGACCAAACGCACTACTAAAACTCATTTCTGTTCTGTTTAAAATCTGAGAACAGTAAAGGCCTAGAGCTAAGCATTCAGAACAGCCCAAATTTCAGCAAATGGAATGTATGTTCTGTCCTTTCTGGATCATGATATCACATGCTTCGGTACATTATCTTAATATTGTATTACATCTGTAATATTACTTCTTTTTGTGTTTAAATCTACTAGTGCACCATGTTGATAAGACTGGCTTTTTACAGAAGTATGGTAGTGGCTCTTGGCTTACTTTAAACCTCCAGCTGGGAAAATCCCTTGATTTTTGACAGAGATGACATGATGCATAACAGTACTATTTCTCAAGCCAGATACCGTTAACAGCCAACTGAATCTATACGGTGACTTGGCCCTCTGTCTAAGTTAGTGTTACAGCTGTCTTATGGCTACCGCTGGCACTTTTATAGTAGATGGTGATTTGTTTGAAGACTCCACCTTCCCAAAGTAAGATTATAGGCAGTATTTATAATATGTAATCAGTGGTAGGTACCAGCAGTACCTAATGGCTTATCTGCTTTTTTGTGTATGGTTGGGTTTTTTTGTTTTTTTTTTAAAAAAAACAGGAAGATGAACAGAACTTAACTGCATTTTAGGACTTGACTCATGATGGGCTGGATTTTGTCTTGGCAGGATTTTTTGAAGATTCCCACAGTAGAAGAAGAAACAGCCAATGGCTTCAGAATCCATGGTCCCAGAGCAGGCAAAACAACATCTGATAAAGGGTAAAAGGCGGCAGCAGCAGCAAATTAAGTCTTCCAACAGTGACGGTGAAGATGACATCTTTGTATTTGAAGCAAATGAGGCTTGGAAGGATTTTCACAGCTCTCTTCTTCACTTCTTTGAAGCCGGAGAGCTCTGCGATGTTACACTGAAGGTTATATTGTCACACATCCATTGCATTTAACAGTTTGAAGATTAAGCTACCAATAAGTGTCCTGGAGGTGGCTGTGAATTTGGGCAGGGATGTGGATGCTGTACAATACCTGTTGGATCTGAGGCATTCTAGATATCCTTGTGGGGTTATTTTTCTTATTTAGGAAGTTTAGGTCTGAAATATAAACACTTAAGATATTGACAGTTCAAGAGAGGAAGTACATGACTTTGGCCTGACCCAGCTTGTCCTCTTAAGCAAGTTCCCACAGCTGATGAGTGTATTACTGTGCAATGTCAGCTCCTTGTAGCCTCTTTCCTCTCACATACTTTCATCTCTAATTTTATCTCTTATTTTTGCATTCTGTGTCGCTCTGCTAGATCATTCTGGGAAAACAGCATTTCTGGAACAGGTCTGATTTTAAGAATTGTCAAAGAAAGGAAAAAAACCCCAACAGATGCTTATGTTCTACAGCTGATCAAAGAGTAAAGGAGGAGGAAACCATTTTTATGATTCTTGCATAGCTTATCTTTAATGCAGTCTTTGTAGCTCTTTGTAGCTTTGTAACCATGGTTGCCAGCACCTACAAATATTAAGTATTGCTTAGCTAGATATCTTAGTAATGCAAGATAGTTACTGAAGAAAAGGAGATGAAGCATAGAACAAAGAACAAGTGACAGTTGCCTTTAGGAGAAATTGTTCACCTGTCACCTTTATTATTAGATATGAACAGGGAGAATCCTAGACAGATGTGTGTCCCTGATGCCCCCCCAGTAGGCATCTCATCTTTCTGGAGCACTTGGGAGACAATGGAAATATGAGAGAAAGAGGGTTTCTCTCCCTTCCACCCCAGTGGACAACAGAAGTAGACTAAGCAAAAACATTTTTCTGTTCTGCTATACAGCAGATACTAAATTGCCTGTCACCAGGCACTAAGCAGGCATTAGATGCAGCAGCAAATAGGTGCGCTGGCTCATAACAACTGAGTTAATGCGCATGGAACATAGAATATACACACCAGAGCTGCTCTGGACAGCATGAGAGCTATGAAACAGAACTTACCTGACAGCTTATCATCAGGTCTTTTTACATTTGTCATTTTAAAAGGCGTTTTGGTGAAGGTTCACGTCAGAACTCTGTAACAACTCTCCTTTTTCCCTTTCCTGATCTCTTCCTCATCTTTTTCCCTTTCTACCCATCCTTGCAAAAAAAGGCAGAAAGTCTTATTTTATACACATAGTTAAACGTATACTCCTGCGAGGAAAACTTGGAAAATACCCTTTACTGTGGCTGCAGTTTAACTTTCCCTGAGTTAGGGCTTGTATTAATGTTCATTTGTATTATTTGTGTGGAGTTACTTTGGCAATTTAAGACTATTAGATTGCTAATGACTTGACTACCAGTCCTCAAGCAGTGAATATAAGCTAAGGAGACCAGAGCAACCTATGTACACCGTACCGTAAGGCTTCCTAAATCAGGTATTTTCAAGTAACTGGTAACCATATCTTGAACTAGAATTTTCTGGAGGGCTCGATTTTTTTTTCTGTGGTCCTCAGGCATAGGCATTTGTCAATAAATACTTCTCTACTTAACTATCTCCTTTTGTGTGTGACCTCTGATAGTGTGCAATTCTGGCATTGCTGTTGTCAGACCAATTATTGATTTAACTGCTGGCTCTTAAAATATGATAGTTAATGGAGGAGAACTCTAATTTCAAAATACCAAGAATGTGCTAGATATTTAAGCAGATTTGGGCAAAATAGTGAAGCTACTTAATCAAAAGAAAGATCTAATGGGAGAGGGGGATGGTGGGCAGAATAAAAGTCTTGAAAGGTGAGAATGGCCTAGGAGCTTTCCCTGATATAGCAGACCAGCTGGTAGCATCTTTTTGTATCAGTATGATCATTAGTTGGAATGTTGACACTGTAACAGTGATAAACCACAGGTGCACACAGGGAGACTTCCTCTGCTCCAGAGAGTTAAAATCGGGAACTGTACTGCTCTTGTTGTATCAACAGCTGCCTGCTAGAAGGCAGAGAGTGGCAGATGCATACTATCTGCTTTTCTCCTATTGGTTTGGTTTTTTGTTCATTTGGTAGGTCTACGAATTGTTCCTTGTGGAGTGATCTAATTATCTCATGCCAAACCATCCATCTTTTCCTCTCTTAACTACATACTTTTTTATGCATGTTTGTTTTCTGTACTTAGCTTACTGTTTCTGTACATAGCTTACTGTTCATCAGGCAGGTTACACTTGTATTGATAACACACACTTTTAAAAAGGGTAGAGCAATTCTGTATTGAATCAGAGCTAGAAAAAACTCCACATTAGCATTATAATTTAATATCCTTTTTTTTAAAATTGCAAGACTTAACGCCTTTTGAAGATGAACATGTAATTTGAGTCCTATTAACTTTTAATAATCACTGTAGTACAGGGCAAATGAAGTTAATGTGTGTGGACAAAATGCAGTAGCTCAGTGCATATGGACTTCAGAATTCATATTTCAGCTTAACTGTCCATCCTTTCATAGCTGGAACTGACATTCCAGTAAAAGATTGGGTTTTTTTTTTTGTTCTTTTCTTTCCAGGTTGGTTCAAAGCTTATCTCCTGCCACAAACTGGCACTGGCTTGTGTTATACCTTACTTCAGGGCCATGTTTCTTTCGGAAATGGCTGAAGCCAAGCAGACATTGATTGAGATCAGGGACTTTGATGGCGATGCAATAGAAGACCTTGTGAAGTTTGTGTACTCCTCCCGGCTTACTCTGACAGTGGATAATGTCCAGCCTCTCTTGTACGCTGCTTGCATTCTTCAGGTGGAATTGGTAGCAAAGGCGTGCTGTGAATACATGAAGCTGCACTTCCACCCTTCTAACTGCCTGGCAGTCAGGGCATTTGCAGAGAGTCACAATCGCATTGACTTGATGGACATGGCTGATCAGTATGCTTGCGACCATTTTACAGAAGTGGTGGAGTGCGAAGATTTTGTGAGTGTGTCACCACAGCACCTCCATAAACTTCTGTCCTCAAGTGACCTGAACATTGAAAATGAAAAGCAAGTTTACAATGCTGCTATCAAGTGGCTGCTGGCCAATCCACAGCATCATGCTGCCTGGCTGGATGAAATACTTGCGCAGGTAGGGCAGACCAAGCTGATGGGTGCCTGTCTCATCACTCATTTAGTTGTATAATCAACTCTTTCATTAGGTAGATCTTAAGATGAAATATGTTCTTAGCAGTTGGTGCCTCATCTAGTATTCACAGTTGTGAGTTGACAGCAGAAGCAGGTTAGATCTCTTGGATATCGGGAAGAAGTTGTATTCTCCATTTTCTGTAGGGAGAAGAGTACTTACTTTATGCTCATGGCTGGGGGGTGAAGAGCCAACAAAAAACTGCATCTGTGTTATAGCAGAAACTTCTTAGATTTACACATAGTGAAGAACATAAAGCCATTGTTTCACTTGATTTGATACTAGTACAGCCTGAAACACTCGCTTCTCTTGCTAG
The DNA here is from genome assembly GCA_033459285.1 of Clamator glandarius. NCBI lineage: Eukaryota > Metazoa > Chordata > Aves > Cuculiformes > Cuculidae > Clamator > Clamator glandarius. Next base: position 962,789 of record JAUNZM010000072.1, on the reverse strand, counting down.
TAAAAATTTGTACTTAAGAAAGAAGAGCAAAGCTGTTTACATGGCTGGGAAAGTAAAAGTGTAACATAGGTGTGTCAAATGCTACTTTACAATGTTCCGTATATTTAATTAACAAAAGACGAAGATGTGTTAGCCCTAGGAAACATATGCTAGACATTTCAACATTTGCTAGACTAGCACTGCTGGTTACCTGTAGTAGCCAAAAGGAGTTTGCAGTTTAATTGTCTAGACTTGATTCAAATCCACCACTTCTGAAAAAACCCACATACAAGTATCAAAAGGTCAATCAACTGACTTTATTAAACACCCATTGGAACTCCTGTCAAAGCGTTAGGTACTTTAGTTATTCAGGCTCTGTGTGTGCTGGGTGTTTAAAATACAGTATTTGAGACAGGTATAGAGAACTTGTCATGGGGAGGAGAGGGTATGTGCCCTGCACTCCAAAATGCCCTGTGTATCTTAACAGGTAGTATCAACTATGCTGTTTCTGTTGTAACCGAACTCCAACTTGAATAGCTTGCATTTGGCAGAATTGCTAATATTGGTGTTGGTGTGAGTAATGAGAGGTCCACTAATATGCTGCTGTCATTGTCTTTATGCATAATTTTTCACGTTTCCTGGTAAAAGATCACAACTATTTATTAACTGTCTTCCAAAACCCTTCGGTTTCATCTAGACTAGCTTGAGATTTTTAGTACCAAAAAACTTTTGTAGTACACTAGAATTAAATTTACAGGCTATATGAGATGTGGAAAAAAACCCCACAATGCATTAGATTTATTTTTATTGCTCAGTTGTGCTAGCAGATTAGATTAACAGCTTTATTCTGTTGGTAGAAACCAGAGTCTAGCACAAAGCAATGAAAAGTAAACCCCTTCCTGTAAATATTGGTTATTTGCCAGAGTATGGAGCCATCAGTTGTTTTGGACATTATTGCTAGCAGAAAACACAACTGGGCTTCTTTACAGTCGTTATCCACATCATAATGAGCCTTAAGGCCTCCACTGTTCTAATGAGGTTCTGCGTTTGTCAGCCCTGAGTTCTTAGTGCATCACTAACCTTATGGGTCTATTAGCAGGACTACGGTGATGCTTTTAATCAACTTAAAATAAGCCAGGCCAAAGTAAAAGAAGAAGTGGGATTGAAAGCAGGTGGGTAAGGAAGAACTGGTGGAGACTTGCTTACTTGAAGACAGGGACGCTTGTCAGCCATATGACAGCAGCATCCTGCTACTCTGAGAAGCACAAGGAACACTGGACGTTTTCACCATTTCTGCTGAGCCAAATGGGAGCTGCTTAACAGCATTGACTCAAAATCTTAGGAAGTCAGATGGTGCTTTACTTCACTTCCCCCATGCTACACCTGTTCCACCTTTGTGCCTAACTGTACTTCATATTACGCACTGTTTCTTTCACAAGGGCAAAGGAAAGGTTTGCTAAAATAAAAGACTGTAGGGAAGAGGACATTTCAAGGCAGTCTTTGAAAGACTGACCTTATTTCAGATCTGCCCAGTCACTGGAGGTTGCTCAGGGTAGTGACCGCCGGTAGCCTCACTCAGGAAGAGCCTTCCATTCCTCACCCTGGTCACCAGCTCTCTTCTGGGGAACCATAGGGAGGGTTTGAGGAACGAAACAATTGGCTGTTAACCCTCTCCTTTTTTAAAATCCTGTCTAGTAGTAGTCTGTCAAGTCCACGCTAAAGAAAGGTGCTACTGCACTAGCAGTACCTCCTAAATAGAGACTTAGTTCACGCTGACCGTGTTTCCTTTTTTACTTGCCACTCAAAGAAAACTAACCATTCCAGCAAAAGCTTTCTTATGCCAGCATAACAATGAGCTGAAGATTCATACCCTCAGCAGACTGACCTGGCCCAGGCTGTCCTTGTAAAGGCATAGATGCCACCTGCATCATGCCAAGCAAACACAGGCAGCGGCACTTTTTCCTTTACTCAGTCTGGGCCAAGGGACAGCTCTCCACGGCTGCTTAAATGCAAGTAGTTGTAGCAAATGTTTGTTACTAAAAGGAACTGTTCATATCGCTGTTATTCTGGAAAAAAAAATACGAAAGCTGCTCTTTTTAGTGAAAAGCGTGGGCTGGCAGCTGGCTTAGAACCTGCCATCTGTTATGTGTGCGTCACTGTACGTGGTGAGACTCAGTCAATTCAGCCAATTACTCCAACTGTGTTCGTTTCTGTCAGGTACGGCTGCCTCTCTTGCCTGTTTGTTTCCTTATGGGTGTTGTGGCAAAGGAAGAGATTGTCAAGCAGAATCTAAAATGTAGGGATTTGCTGGATGAAGCAAGAAACTACCACCTTCACCTGAGCAGCAGGGCAGTGCCAGACTTTGAGTACTCCATTCGCACAACACCAAGGAAGCAGACTGCTGGTAATTAAATGTGTGTCTGATTATCCAGTAGGGAGTGGTGTGGAGAAAAGGTGGCGCAGGGTTAAATAGCTTGGAATAAATGGTTGTTAATGTGTTAATGCAAAATTGGGAAAGCCCCTCTGGTAATTAGGTAATGTGCTGTGTTTCTCCAGCAGAACTTTACCAGTCATTTTCTTTCTCTAAAGCAATGTTTTTTTAATCCTGATTGGCTCTATCTGTATTGAAGCCAGAACTGTTAAGTGTGTTATGACTAGGCAGTTATGCTTAAAACTACACCAAAAACAGTCAGCGCGTCTTTTGGTGCAAGAAGGTTGAGCTAAATTTTAAACCCTTTGCTAACCTATACCAAAAGTGAGTGATGAATATTGGACTGCAAATCCTAATTCGTATGTTGTTGTATATAATAATCTGTATATCTCCCCAAGCAAAACCACAAAAAGCATATTTTAAGATCATACATTGCTTTTGTAAGAGCCTAGATAGTTAATTGCCATAGCAACATGCCAAAAAAGGCCAAATTCCAGCATCCGGTTATGCAGGGCCCTGAAGTGAAATACGACTTCTCCTGAACTACATAATTTTCAGTTCATTCTGCTATACAACTTTATCCCCCAACTTCCAGCCAGTTTTCTGGAAACCTGTTTTGTCTTCTTCAGGTGTGCTGTTCTGTGTTGGTGGTAGAGGTGGATCGGGTGACCCATTTCGCAGCATTGAATGTTACTCTATCAGTAAGAACAACTGGTTTTTCGGCCCCGAAATGAACAGCAGGAGAAGGCATGTGGGTGTGATATCTGTGGGAGGTCAGTAACGCTTATTCAAGCAACTGTATTTAAAAGGCACTTTGTTTGCTCCTTTTGCTGGAATTGGTACTTTTACTAACCAAATGTCTTACAGTGGCTTAACTTGCTGGATATTCTTCAATTTAGAATTCCCCATGAAGGCATTTTTGATTCTGAAACAATCTGAGAGCATGCTTACTGAAGAGACATTACTGTGAACTGAAAAAGTTGAGGCTTTTCAGCCTGGAGAAGGCTGTGGGGAAGACCTTATTGCTGCTTTTCAATAGTTAAAGAGAGCTTAGAAAGATCTGGACAAACTTTTTAGCAGGGCCTGTTGCAATAGGACAAGGGGTAATGGTTTTAAACTACATTCTTTGCAAGCAACTCTCTGTGACATTTCTTACTCTGTGCAATAGGACAAGGGGTAATGGTTTTAAACTACAAGAGGATGCATTTGGACTAGAAGTGAGGAAGGAATTGTTTTATGATGTGTGTGGTGAAACACTGGAACAAGTTGCCCAGAGAGGTGGTAGAAGCCCCTTCATCCCTGGAAACATTCTGAATCAGGTCAGATGGGGCTCTGAGCAACTGGATTGAGTTGAAGATGTCACTAATTATTGCAGAGTGGGGTTTGGACTAGATGGCCTTCAACTTCCCACCCAAACTATTCTATGAACTGTATAAAGTCTCTGGCCTTAATAGGTGACTTAATTTTTCTTAATCCATTTGTAAAGAAATAGCCTTACACAGCAGAGTCACCCAGAGCACTTTCCTAGCACTTCTACTAGCTCCTTTTGTACTTGAATCTGTCCAGGCACATCACTAAGACCATAACTCTTCTAAGAGAAGATATACCTATACTTTTTGATCTCTGTCTTCTGAAACCAGGTCCTTGCAGTCCAGAACAGCTTAGCACCCATAATGCAACTTTTCTTTGTACACAGTAGCCCTTGTTTTGCTGCAGCAGAACCTGGAGAGACCAATATAAGTGTCCAAAACTGATCTAACCTGTAGTACTCAAGTTATGGGAAGTTTTTGGGGTTTTTTTTTGCCTACCTAGCTAAAGCTTTGCATCCAAGTCCACATCAGAACAGATATCTGGTTGAGTAGAAAAAAGTCTGTACTTATTAAAATCCTGATACTGAAAATATTTGAAAACTTTAACTTTTATTTCAGCTTTTTGCTTCACACCGGCAGGAGTAGTATGTAAATGAAAACTGAAATGTTGCCAAGCAGTCTCTGTATTGAAAGATGTGTATGTGTTTCAGGTAAAGTCTATGCAGTAGGTGGACATGATGGAAATGAACACTTAGGAAGCATGGAAGTATTTGATCCTCTCACAAACAAGTGGATGATGAAGGCATCAATGAACACAAAGAGGTAAGTGTCCTGTGATCAGTATAAGTCCTACTTTATGATATGTCATTTCTTGCTGTCTGTCTTGCCTTTATTTGGGTTTCCACACTGTGCTATTACCAGGATTGCTTTTCCTGGTTTGGGGCTTTATGCTATCAAACACCTTTACTTGCTAGCTGTAAGGCCAACATAAATCTACATCGCATACCTGCATACATCAGATCTTTGCACTAACACAAAGCTGCGTGTAACATACTCTTTCAGTGCAAAATTACATAGGTAGAGAGACCCTCAGTATTAACATAGGTTATGTTTACACTTTGGCTTTCTTCTTATTCCTCTACTATCCTTTTTTTTTTTTTATTTTTCAGTGGGTGGAGGGGGTGGATATGACACCTGTCTTCTGGAGCAGAGAGGTCTTTACTTCAGCCATGATTACATTCTGACATCTAGGGCCTTTCTGCTATGCTGCATAAAAAAACTTGAAACTGATTAACTGTGGGGTGTTTTTTCTCTTTTTAAGAATGAGCAAGGTGAACGGCCAGCAGAACATGCACAGTGAAATACTTCATGCCCAGGAAAACAATACCTGCCTATGTTTTTGTCACAAAAAGCCGGAAACACTAAAACACGGAAAATCAGATTGAGGATTTTGTCTTGCCTTTTGGCATTTTAAGGTTCTTTTAAAGAGCTACTGGACTTACAGATCTGTATTTTTTTGTCTCTGCTGCCATTTAAATCAGTTTCCTTAATTCTGGATTCCATTTTGTTATTTGTTGTTTCTGAAAGCATCATGCACAAGTACAAGTAAAATACTGAGCATGGCTAAGTCCTAAAGCTATTTGTAGCTGTGACCTAATCAAAGTAGAAGACCCAGACTCCGAGAAGTGGCTTCTTGCTTCTCTTCCTCTCTTCTGCCAACCAGCCCAGGGCACGTTCTCTGCAAGCAGCTCTCTGTGACATTTCTTACTCTGTGCCTTGGTAAAGGAAAGGGCTGCTGTGCCTTGGCTGTTCTCCATGCTTCCCATTCAAGGAGGTGTTGTCTGGATACTTATTTGGGAAAAAAACGCCACCACTGATGGTGTCTGTGTTATCTGCTGAAGCAGTTTAAGATAAGCCCAGGATATTGCCACAAAGTTTGTTCTGTAGGAAGGTTGTGCCTCTGCCCTCTATGTAATGAGACATGAACGTTCTCGATGAAATGGTATATTACTTGTCTTGGTACTTAAAGATGAAACTTAATGCTTACATTCGTAAGGCCATACTTTTCATTTTGTAGTACCATTTGTACTGTCATATTGGTAGATTTAGTAGAAAAAATCTGACAACTATTTTAACAGAGACTTTTAACAGAGAAAATAACAAAATGGAAGAAATTACAGTTAAACCTTTCTAGAGTTCAGTCAGAGATTTGCCTTTTTTAATATGTATTAGTATTACTTCCAAAAACAAATTCCCAAATTGTAGCAGTAGCTACAAAACTAAAACAATTTTTTCCCCCATCACATTTAATAAAACAAGATAGGTGGTGTAAAATTCATTACAGAGAAATCAAATTACTAAGACCATCTCATGTATCCAAGCACGTAAGTAGAGGACTTTGGCCTTAGATGACATTCAGTCATTCCATGCCCCCTGCTTTTTTTTAAATTATTTTTTAGATGGGAGCTTTTATCTTTTTGCAGTCTAAAAATATTCTTAGCTGCAACATTCATGTTCATTGGTCACACAATAACATACAGGTGTCTGGGAAAGCTGAGGTGAAGATGAACTGTAGAACCCCTCTAACAGGAGGCTGCAGACATACAAAAGACTTTCAGGATAAAGCTACAAGACTGACACCAGTGTGCAGAAGGCCACCCACCGTTGCCAGTCATTATTTGTTATAAATTTCACCTTTTCAATTTGTGTGACTTTTTTCCTGTAGTTTGAAGCAGGTGCCAGTCACATTACATTGCAATTGATGCGTCTTTCCCATTCCTCTTCCTTAAGGATTTGCTCTGAGGTATTGATCCTGTGGTTTTCTTAGGAGAGGAATTGCTCTTGCCTCCCTTGGTGGCCCCATTTATGCGATAGGAGGTTTAGATGACAACACTTGCTTCAGCGATGTGGAAAGATACGACATCGATTCTGATAGATGGAGTGCAGTTGCCCCAATGAACACTCCTCGGGGAGGAGTTGGCTCTGTAGCCCTTGTGGTAAGTGACTGTTTCCTCCCAAGTCGGGGCCAGCTGAGGCACTGACCTACTTTTTAAATCTGCTTTTAAAATGTAGAACGCAAGATTTAAACAAAATGCAGCTGGTGGGTCTGAGCACCTCCAATCATCAAAAATCCTATGGAACTGTACAAGAGGTGAGGATATTTAGGATAATACTCATACCAAATTGAATGGTGCTCCCTGTTTCTACAGTATTTGAGGCACAGGGAGCATACCAGGACCCTTCTAGCAGCACTGAGCTAATACTTCATGTCTCATTCAAAAGACTCTGGTTTGTCATAGTTACTATGTTTAAAGTTACTAAATGCATCTGCATTTTATTCCCTATCGCCACGTGCACTCTGCAAAATACCTGCCATGCTATGCAAGTTTTTCTTTGTTCGGAAGATAGCATTAACAAGTTGTTAGATAATTAAGTCTGTTAATTGGGACTGTATGGATATACCATGTTTTCCTACAACTTTAATACTGCTTATGAAAAGCTGAGTAAATACATATAAATTACAAGTAATCTTTCTCTATACAACTGTTTTGCAGAACCATGTTTATGCTGTGGGTGGCAATGATGGCGTAGCATCGCTTTCCACTGTGGAGAAATATGATCCCCATTTGGATAAGTGGATAGAAGTGAAAGAGATGGGTCAGCGAAGAGCTGGCAATGGGGTCAGCGAGCTCCATGGCTGCTTGTACGTTGTCGGTGAGTAGGGATCTGGCAATTTGCAGTGCTGTTTCTGCCGAGCACTGACATTTAGAGTGGGCAGTGGTGATACAAGGAACTGGGGATCAGATAGACCTGACCTGTACGTTGCGTTCTTGGGAAGGAAAAGTAAGCAAGCACAACCAGGGCACGCTTAAAGGAAGGCAGTGTTAGCGAGGAAATAAAAAGAGCTCCTAATCCATGTTTCAGGAGGGCTGTACTGTGCAGGACTAAAATGATTCTTAAGTTCACCCATTTTTAAAGCACTGTAGTTCTTTTTCGAGTGTAGACAACAGTAGCTTTTTTACACGGCGATTACACTTACCCCACACCTCGTTGTCCTAGGCCTCTCCTGTTTTGCTTTGCCTTGCATTTATCTGCTTTCCTGAGGGAGGAAGATGCCAGGTCGGTTTGCCTTAGTGATAGCTGCAAAGCTCTGCATTGAGTATTATAAGTGATTAAAAAAGTTTTGAGTAAAATGCTCCTCTGACAGCAAGGGGAATGCATCACTGAAGTCTTTCTTGAGGATTTTTTTCCTACTGAAGTATTCAGCAATGCTGTAATTTGAGAACACCACAAGAGCGTGGTTTCCTTAAGCCAAAACAAGGTCAGGATCATCCTTTTACTGGTCTTACATTTTTTTTTCCTATTCTCAATTAGAAGCTGTTTCATTATAACTATGTGCAGGATTAATTCAAGGAGAAAAATAATGGAAATTCCTCTCCTTGCAACTTGAGTAAAAGAAAACTGTCACTCTTGGTGGATGCTTGCACAGAGATAGGATGGGGGACCATTAGATTCATTTCAAGGAGCTTGTAAAATGATTGTAAAGAAATAAGAGCTGAACCGTAGCCCACTGGATGCTGAGTATAACCTGATAATACCAGTCTTGGATATCACCAGCACTAGAAGTGACTAAAAACTGATAATGCAATGATTCTTTACAGGCGGCTTTGATGACAACTCCCCTCTGAGCTCAGTGGAGCGGTTTGATCCATGCAGTAACAAATGGGAGTATGTAGCAGAGCTTACAACTCCGAGAGGCGGCGTTGGCATAGCGACACTGATGGGTAAAATCTTTGCTGTTGGAGGTCATAATGGCAATGAGTACCTGAATACAGTGGAAGCATTTGATCCCATAGTGAACAGGTAATTTAAAAAATTTTAATTGGCATAATAAGGAAATGAAATCTGCCTATATGATAACGTGATATAATGGAAATAGTGTGCAGCAAGGGTCTATTTGTTGTTTCCTGGTAATAATTGAGTAGTAGCCATGACTAGTGGTGCAAAAGTGCTGCTTATGCCACTAGAGGTTCTTATTTAAGCACCACCACCTCTTCCTCCTCCTCTCCTCCTCTTGTCTTCTTCCATTCATTCAGTAAGAACCTACATTCTTCTCATTGTTTCAATCTGATTTTGCGCTACATTTACCAGGGAAATAGAATAAGCTAGCGGGGTGTATTTTCCTGCAAATGTTTAGACTGTATAACAGAATCTGAGACGCAGAAGATAGATGCTTTTAAGTTGCTCAGAAAGGACAGGAACTTAACTTTTCTTTTTCTTTAGGTGGGAGCTTGTCGGCTCTGTGTCACACTGCAGGGCAGGGGCAGGTGTGGCTGTGTGCTCTTGTCTCAGCAGCCAGATCCGGGACATGGGCCAAGGATCCAGCAATGTTGTTGACTGCATGTGAGCTCTGCTGCCTTGTCCAAATTCCAGAGGAATGATAGTAGGGTGGCATTGCAGACCTTTTAAACACTGTGTTTTGTATGGTAGGTTAAGAAATAAAACCAATACATTTTCTTTGTGAAAATGTTACCTTCTGCAACTGCAAAGCTTTTGATGGCTTTCTCTCAGTAGTGATACAAAACAGCCTGTGAAAATGTGGCGTAAAAGTGGGACTTGCATGACAAAATCTGCCAAGAGCTGCAATCATCCTATATTTGAGAAACTGTAATTTCAGAATCTTTGGAGGCAACTGGTGCAGGAGCTCATTACTGAACTGTAAACCAGGCATGGGGTGAGGAGAGAGAGCAGCAATTATTGTTGAGCCTTACCCAACAGCCCTGATACATGTTCTCTGGAGGACCTGAGTGGTGTTTAATACAACTTATTTTCAGGAATGTAGTCTTAAACATTTCCTATTTGTACATGAGCTTTGTAACACAAAGCATCTCAAGTTTTGGAAGGTAACAACATCCCTGTTGCACACCAAGATAACTGGAGCAGGGAAGTTCACTGCCCACCTCCCAAGGGACTGCTGGCAGCAGTGGAAATTGCAGATGCTCAGTCTGAAACTTGTTTTTCAAAGTAGTTTCTCAAGCTAATGCACTTGTTGGAAAGCTGTGAAGATTCTTGACCTGAGTTTAGCCACTGGAATTCTCAAGTCTTCAATAATATTTGTAGTAACTACTTCCCTGCAAAAGGCAAGTTTCTACTGAAGCCATTCCTGAAGTAACCAGTGTGATTTGTCCTACTTTGGGATGAAACATGTGAAAATGTAGGCTTCAGTGGTGTCTGAATCACCATTTTTATATGAAATGGAAACACGTAATAAGAGTTGCAATATTCTGTAAAGGCCTTTAAATGCCTAGGAGAAGACTTGTCTGATTTCAGTATCCAGTAGGAGCTCTGTGATAATTCAAGAGGTACTTGCTCTGTTAAGACAGTTAAGCCAGGCAAATCTAGCCTCAAGTCAGGTAGATGACTTAAAGCTTACATAAACCAAAGAGAATCAGCAACAAAAAGAATTGGAAATAAACAAGTACTTACATCAAAAATTGAAGTAGGAACTTGACAAAGGTGTCTTTGTACACAGTCAGAAACCCTGAATTCCAAGTGTAGTCCAGACATGTGTGGTCCAGCTGGAAAGACTGCAGATTCTTGTTCCTGTGTCACCATAAACAGACCAACAACCGACAATCCTTTGTAACCTAAGTTGCATGTTACCAGGTAGCTGCAAGTGACCAAGGAGAGCAGCATACTACTTTGCATTCGGTACCAGGGAAGAGGCAGGGCAGTATGAGCATAAGGCACAGTTGAGTTACCATCATTTAGTTTTTCTGTTTCAAATGGCTTGCCCTTTGGTATCACCCTGGGACAAAGTGAATGGTACTGTAAATAATGAAACATTGAAATAAAGCATTTGTACTTCAAAGCACCTTGTTAGAGTATGACTGGACCATGCTGTTATGGAGGAACATTACAACATTGAGTATTTTTTGGTTTCTCCAGAGTATAAATTTCAATGGGAAGCCTTAGTCAGTGGGGAAAATCCTGTATTACAGCCGCAAGCTGTACCACCCTGCTAATGCCTTTGCCCCTGTACAAGGGTATGGTCATCCTTGTAGCTCTTGGTCTGGCTAGGAGGGGAGGAAAGAAGAGGTGGTGGTTCTTTCTTTGGAATCAGACAGGCTCTTCTGTGGATGTCCTGGCTGAAAAAAAAACTTAAAGAAGGGGGAAGAAAAAAAAAAACAAAACAACCCAAGTTTTCCACAAAGTAACATTGACCATGAAACCAGATAGCCTGGCAGTGCCCTGCCTTGCTGATACTTTTCTCCTTTTGGTGGGAAAGTGCCAACACCCATAGGTGCAGCCTGTGAGTAACTTGCACACTTCTGGACCGCTCTGACAGCAATCACCCTCCAGGCACCAATGGGCGACATGTGTGTTCGGCAGGCAGGTAAAATTAGAGCCAATGCTCTCAGATAACGGTGTGGGAAGAGCTCTGCTGTCAACTCTGTAGCTGGAAGTCAAACAGTACTAGGTCTGAATGTGATTGTTAGATACTTCTGTTGTAGTTAAAGTCACATACACACCCCACACCCTCCCCAGAGTTTGTACTCAGACTCCTGGAGGCGTATCATTAAGGGCTGGCAGGAAAACAGGTGGCAAAAACGGTTTACAAGAAACCACCATGATGCCAGGAGAGTGGTGTCTATTAATCTTAGATGGCACCAGAACTACCAATATTTTGTGCAGAACTCTTTTTAGAAATACTAGTGGTAGGAATACGATACTGATGTCGGTGTCAAAAAAAAAAAAAGTACATGGTTATTGTGGCAATGTGTAGTAACTCTCCTGTGTATAAAGCTGTTGTGTTTTAACATAAAACTCTTGTTTTCTTCTTCCAGTACTGGCAACAGGATAATGATGCCAAAATAGTGCACCCCCCTCTCCCCTCCCCTGAGACTGAGGGATCAGAGCAGCCCATGCTGGTTCCCTGCCGAGAGGCAGCCCTCCAGTGGCAGCAGGCCCCAACTTCCACCATTTCTTCTCATTTTAAAACCAAACTTGAGATTTGCAATAGCAGTTTAAACATTCAGGGTCATGAAATCATTGCATCTAAACATGATGCACGTCTGATCTCAAATATAGAATTGTTACTGCTTCTGTTAGCGATGCTTTTCCTGCATCTACAAGCCTTGACTTTGCCCATAAAAACTGTAAACCCAAAGATGACTGTTAGTGCAGCCTTTAAACACAAACAAAAATTAATTTTGGAAGAATCAAGTGTGGTCACCGTTACTCACATTAAAGTTTGCAGCCTGTAGGTTTTAACTGTGTTATGGACTTCTGGGAGGAGCAAGACCAGAGTTTGGACCACACTTGACCAGCCCCCTCGGTGCCTATCTCCACTCAGATGTGTGCAGCCAATGCTTATGAGTCACTCTGCTGCCTGTCCACCCCACTGCTGCCCCAGCTCCTGGGAGACACCACCACCCTGTCTTGGCTCTCCTGCTGCCCCACAGCAGCGCTTGTGCATGACACTGCTCCTCCCCTTAGGACTTCAGACTGTGGCTTCCCAGTTCCTCCCAAACCCTGCTACTGCCCAGGGCAGGTCACCAGCTGCTGTGCCACCCACAGCCATGTTTGTTTGCAGGAAATTTTAGCCTGAGCACTCAGGTATGCAGCTCAGTACAAAGATTTCCCTTTAAGTTTTCTGATCACTAGCTTAGAATAGTAATTTGTGACTGTATTTTTTTCAGGACATGACATAGCACCATGACAACACAAGGATCTTGCATGCATTAGTGTTTACTTCAATTTTGTAAAATATACCCTTCCAAAATTACCTCAAATACATACCTTATTATTTACTTTCAAAGGGGATTGGGGGAATTTGGTTATATTTTCACAGCTTTAAATACTTTTTAATATTGCTGTTCCCCAAAGGCATCTCCTTTCTAATCAGCCATGCTTGCTGCAAAAGTATTTGGATTAGACATCCTGCTAAAATATTCAGATGTGCACAGAAAACTTGAAGACTTGAGAAGGCGATGCGTGTGTTACTTGCATATTTTAAAATGCAAATACAATCTATCCATGCATAGATCAGAAAGACAACAGACCTTCTTCCTGCCTGAACAGCAGCGGAGGGAAAACTATTTCACTGAAACGTGCGCCTGTAGGGGGGAATGCAGCCCTGCAAATAACCAAGCCTTTGCAAAGGCCTCTGCACACACCGGGTATTTATGCAACATAACCAGCAGACCATCAACCAACAGCCTCAGGCTGCTGCACAGAAGCAGGAGGTAACAGTGTTCCCAGCCAGGAGCTTGAGGGATCCCATGTCTGCCTCCTAAGATGTGGTGGGATTTACATGCACTTATTCCAGTGTCAGTGCTTTTAACCCTTACAGCATGCATGCATGTAGGGCAGGCCGAACATGTCAGAAACAATATTCATCAAAACCAATGAACTTCCCTTTCTTGTGATCTGGTAAGACACTGTTTGTTTGTTTGTTTAGAACAGTGGTAAGGTAATTAAATAAGTACAATTGCCACCAGCATGACTGCCAGCAGATACTGAAACCAACATTCAGGCCAAACAACCTCTTTCTCTGTGCTTGATTTGGCTGCATTCAAGTGCTAGCAAAGGAGCAACAAGGCTTTCATGGCCCCAGGAAATTTTATGAGATTGCTTTGCTGCTCAGAACTTTTGTGTGCGCTTACCTAAAACCAAGCTGCCTTCCCACATCCCAACTGCATGACCTCAGTTGTGTCTTACCTCTACTTGCAATGACGCTTGGGCTCTGGAGTGATTCCATCTCTTACAGGAGTTGGAAACAAGCTGCATGAGAAAATTCAGATCAACAGGCAAAAACATCTACCAACAGCAGACACTGAGACATGGGGGGCAGGCCTTGCTGACTCAGGGAAACTCCTGACTAAATAAAGGTTTGCTAAAGATAAAATTAAGTGCTCAGAATGCAATGCTGGTTGCGTGGCTTCCGAACAACTCCAGGCCAACATAACTGCCCTGAACCACAAAGAGAAACAAGCAGTTGTGGCTGCCTCATTTGTGGTGTCTGGTCTGCTGAGATAGCTCCAGGATGCTCAGTGTGCTCTTGTGTGATAGCACCATGGCTCCAGCACCAAATGACACAGATTCATTTTACAAACAAGTTGTCATCAGGCAACAAAAATTCAGCCAATTAACCTGCTCAAGCATAATGAGAACAAATGCACACCAAAGTCCATAACTCCAGATTAGTCCCACAGTTAAATGAGGACTTCCATCTTTATTTAGGCTGAAACAGCTTTTAAAAATATTTAAACATTGCTGCAGTATAGGTTTGCAAATGTGAGTACTTTATTCCAGATGCTCCACTTAACTTTTTGCTGGCTGCTTTTACCACATCTGTATTTGTTTTCTAAACTTTTGCACGTTCTCTCGATTGGAACTGGCAGCAAATAAAGGACTCCTAGCCAGGAGATGAAACTTTTATTTGTAATTTTTTTTCCTGGCTCTCTCAGCAAGGTTGGTGTCACTGCCGCTTCATAGCACTTTAATGCAATTCCTTAATTCCAGACAGTTTCATTTTAAAGCTGTTCCAGTAAAAAAAATAAAAAATATCAACCATCATCTGTATAATTTCTGCCATCTGACGTGTTTGGTTAGTAGGGGTTGTCATGTTCCATCATTTCGAGCAAAAAGCCTGTGCAAATACTTAACTGCCGTAAGCTTTCCACTGAAATGGTGACTTGATCTTTCAGTGAGTGCACACAATGTGCATTAGGTGGTGCGATGGGCAGCGTCCTGAAACACTAAGAGTACTGGACTGTGATGGAGAAAATGCATGCATGGCTATGGCTGCCTGCCTGGCTTCTGAAGTGCCCCTGCTACCTGGCAGCATCCCATGGGAGAATTTCCCTGATGCTTATTAAATTAGTGGTCCTGAAAATTAGTACTCTAAGCAGGCAACTATGCAGCTATAGCCGGTTTTGGAGTGACATGGAAGCCTGGCTCTGGTTACATAGCCAACAAGAAACATTTTTGTGTCTTCATTTGGTTGACAGGTCAGATTCAACTCAGGCCAAGAATCACAAGCAAATTAGCTTCCCCTACACACATTTTCCAAGAAAGAAAAAAATAGGACAGTGCAAGTCAGCGCACTTAACTCAGCACGGGCTGCTGGGAGAAAGTGATTGCAAATCCATGCCCTCTTCCGACAGAGTCCGAACCAGATCTCCAGCTGAATGGCCGCTGGATGAAATAAACAGCACAGTACAGCTGCCAATATGATCGCATTTAGATGTCAAGTTGTCACTGCACATTACACCACATGGCAACTTTCTCCTGCTTCTCACTTTTCTTCTGTACCAGTACCTGCCAGTTCCCCAGACAAAGTCTTGGTCGGTGCAGGATAGAAAGGAGAGGAATGGAAGAGCAGAGCCAAAGTTCCTTTCTTCCCATTCTCAGTAGACATCCTAGCTGCTCTTGCTACTGTCATTTGGTTCACAAGGTCTTCCTTTTACCTCCAAAGACACTGCCATGCCTGTCCCTCTCATCTCTTCCTTTCCCGGCCCTTCACACCTGCTACCCCCCACCTGGTTTCCTGGCTTACCACTTAAGATCTACAAATCTGTACTCCCCTGGAGGGCCAGTCCCTCACTCCACACCCTACCTTTTCCTGCTTACAGTGCCTGCACACACATGTACTTTGGCTTTCAAAGCCTGTTTCACCTTGGCACCAACACTGCTATAAAACGTAACACCCCTCCCTCCAGGGAGCCTGTTGGAGGGGAAGAAAGGAAAGCTGATGTTGGCCATACACTTGCTCTGCTCTGTAAATCCCACAGCCACAGAAACAAATGGTATAGCCTTGCTGGAGTCATTAGCCAGCTAATATCCATCCCTCTGTGTGTGTGTGGTACCAATGCACTAACCACAAAAGGTTAGTTACCATCCCTAAAGCTCTTCTCCCTGAAAGAAGGTCAAAGCTGTCACATAAATCAAACATGTACAATGCAAGACTAATTCTACCTTAATTTCATGTCATCAACCAAAAGACAGAGGCAGTGTTGGACTAGTATGCATGCAGCCATTAGGAAAGAGGAAAAAAAAGGAAAATATATACTTACTAGGTATCCAGAGCTCCCAGCCGAACAGGCCACAGTCTCAGGCAAAATAAATGGGATCTGGAAATGTGCTTGAATATTTTGTCAAAGTAGTCAAAACAAATGAATCCCAGCATCACAGTATCATCAGGATGGACATCTGCATTTCAAACTTCAAGGCTAAAAAACTTGAAACATACCATTTTGATATCTTCTCTCAAAAAGTGGCAGTGAAGAGAAGACAGTGGCTTGTTTGTGCTGTTGAATATTTCAAGAAATTCAACCACACACCAAGGAAAATGCACAGCACAATCACACATTGCACGGCCACATCAACCTTCACTTCTGAGCAAATCTGCACCCAGGAGCTGTGCTTGTGCAACTGTGTGTGAGCAGAGCACCAGGGATAGCAAAACTTATCAAAAGTGAAACAAGAAATTCCCACTCTCCGGGTAGCTTGGTTTTCATTTCATCTTTACAATTTTGACCAACATCTCTTTCATCTGAAGAACTTGGAAGACAAGCAAGTCAAAATTAATATTTTAATTATGTACATATACACACGCACACAGAGCAATTCATCCTCAGTGCAGAAGACAAACAATCTCTTTGGAGAGATTAGTTTTACTTTTTTTTTTTTTTAAGCTGTATCACAGATCTGGCTTTTGTCTTTTTCTAAGAGCAATAAAAGGCAGCTACTTCTAAGTTACAGAAGCCTCAGAATGCAGATTCAGTGCTGAAGTCAAACACATCAGTCTCCTTCCTTCATGAAAAAAAAAAAATAAGATTTTCACATCTTTTCCACCGAAAAGCCCATTTTGCAAAATGTTTGGCATCCTCATTTCTCTATGGGGCTCTAAGACATCACACCTCTTCCCATGCCCAGGCCACTGCTGTGTCCCAGCACACGAAGAGCTGCTGTGAGAGGGAGGACTGGCGTGTCATTCCCTACCAGTGAGGACAATTTAGCTGATTTAAAGCCAACGCTCAGGAAATCTGATAGTTACTTTTAAAGTGTGTTTTCACTGAAAATTGCAAATTTTATTTATGCTGTAAGATAAGTAAAGAGGGGCAAAAAAAAAAAAAAAGAAAAAACCCAACCCTGTATGATAACAGTTGAAATAGAAACTCCACAGAAATGACCCAGAAATGCAAGGACGAGGTGGCTGGCAGCTGAACAGATAGGCAGTGGTTTGACGAGCATACAACAACTCACTTGCTGCCCATAAAACTGATGACATGAGCCCTGCCAGCACCCATGGTACTACCATATGCATTCACATCGTGAAGAAAATGCCACCCATGAAACCTTCAGCTCCTGCCCTGCATCTTGCTCAACTCTGTTTCCCAGAGCCCTCTGGAAAAAGAAGTCAAAGCAAAAACCTCACCTCAAATCCTAACTACCTCTTCTCAGAACAGTGAGAAGAATCACAAGTAAGCATTCTGCACCTCATGTGGAACAAGTAAAAAGTTGCACAGGCTGGAGCAACTTTCAGAAACACTTTTCAGCTGCCACATATGGGCTGATACATGTCTTCAAATATTGAAAAAGGACAGAAAAAAAGCTATCAGTTGGGATGTAGTTTTGCTGGCAGAACAGAAGTGGAGAACATTGCCAACACTGCTACAATATGAAACACTGGATGCAAAGAAAATCTTAACTTCAGCAATACTGAGTAGGAGAAGAGAAAAACAGAGAATTCCAGGAACCCTGTACCATGACAAAATGCATCAGAAACCAGCAGTGCACGCTCCTGTTGTAACACACACAATTCCTAGTTTCAGGGACACAAAGTTTACAGAAACACATTCAGAAATTCTGCTGATCCAGGAACGCTGTCGGTTTTGGGTAGTGACAGGGCTTACTAAAGTACAATTCCTATGAAGAAAGCACAGGCTGCCAATGAATTATTTTAGCGTTTAGAGAGCAGCACAGGGCTGAGAAACTGTAATCAACTTTAATGCAGCTGTTCTGGCAAAAATAACATCTGTCTTTGAAAAGGATGAGCAAAGCCAAGAAGAGAAAGCAAACTAATCTGTAATGTATAACAAATCTCAAAATAAATTAAACATTATGCAAAATTAGGTTTGGTCAATAAGGCCTCAATATAGAAGCAATCATCAACAACCAAATATTATTGGAAAACAATCCCAAAATATCTTTGGCTGGTTTAGCCCAGGGGGACACTACCCTGGTTAGAAAGCAGAGCTGGGTGGTCAATGCCTGCTGCAGCCCCACAGCCTCTACCTTTTTCCCTCCCCGGCTTTTGGAAGACCTCTCTGCTGGCTTGTTGCATCTCCTTCCTCTGCATCCATCCTTCTGCTCCCCATCTCCACCCCACTTCCAAAACTAACCCTCCTCACTTTTGACCCAAGCAAGGAGTGTGGCAAACATACCTTTCAGGATGCAAGCAAAAGTGGAACAGAGGATGCGACTGACCTAGGAAAAGCAGCTCCACCCTGGGCAGCAGACAGGTCAGCTCATGTTCAACTATCCCTCACATCCCACCCAAACAGGAACAAAATTCACAGACACTTAATCCACTGTATTGCCACAATCACAAGCCATCTTCCCATGCTCCTTGCTTACCCTCCATGCATCTTGTAATGAGCCTGGGGCTGACTCTGTTTCATTCCACTTGAAACACTAACTGATGGCAGCAAACAGAGTCCCAGTCCCACCTGGCCTGGGCAAATGCACCACCAAGGTCCTCCTGTCTAGTCTGCAGCTAAAAGTCCAACCAGATGCTCATCTGTGGATGCATTACATTTTTTTTTTCACTAACTAGATATAATTTTGTTTTATTCTTACTTCAATACCAATTTTGCCATTGTAATTTTAAGTGTGCAGTGAAAAAATGCATTGAATCAAGAAAAGTGTGCATTTCTATATTCATATCTCTAACAGCAATATATCTAGCAGGTATTAAAACAGGTTTCAGTATCTTCTACTATTTACATACTACATTACAAAACCGCTCCCATTATTACCAAACATCTTGGGTACAATGCCTGCTACAGAAAGTACCTGAATTATACACACAAATTATATCACAACAGTGCACAGAAAGATGCAAAAATTATTCCCAGGGACAGTTGCATTGCCTGCCATAAAACAAAAAGTGGGAAAAGCTCCCAAATAAGAAATGTAAGGTCATGGCAACAAGATTACCTTGTACAAGCAACAGAAGCAGAGCCACCATGGGCCATGAAATCCTGTGTTGATTCCCTGAGGAAAATGCTCCTCACAGCACTTCAGAAATGTATTCATGAACTAGACCTGAGCAGACCCTCCTCCCAGCACCAAGCCTTGCAGGACCCTTGTGACAAACACGGAGCAGTACGCTTCACAGAATCACAGAATAACCAGGTTGGAAGAGACCCACTGGATCGTCGAGTCCAACCATTCCCACCAATCCCTAAACCATGCCCCTAAGTACCTCATCCACCCTCACCTTAAACACCTCCAGGGAAGGTAACTCAACCACCTCCCTGGGCAGACTGTTCCAATGCCTAACCACCCTTGAGATTTTTCCTAATCTCAAGCCTAAATCTCCCCTGGCAGAGCTTGAGGCCATTCCCTCTCATCCTGTCCCCTGTCACTTGGGAGAAGAGGCCAGCACCCTCCTCTCCACAACCTCCCTTCAGGTAGTTGTAGAGAGCAATAAGGTCTCCCCTCAGCCTCTTCTTCTCAAGGCTAAACAACCCCAGCTCTCCCAGTCGCTCCTCATAAGATTTGTTCTCCAGCCCCTTCACCAGCTTCATTGCTCTTCTCTGGACTCGCTCCAGAGCCACAACATCCTTCTTGTGGTGAAGGGCCCAGAAATGAACACAGTACTCGAGGTGCGGTCTCACCAGTGCCAAGTACAGGGGGAGAATAACCTCCCTGGACCTGCTGGTCACACCGTTTCTGATGCAGGCCAAGATGCCATTGGCCTTCTTGGCCACCTGGGCACACTGCTGGCTCATGTTCAGTCAGCTGTCAACCAACACCCCCAGGTTCCTCTCCTCCTGGCAGCTTTCCAGCCAGGTTTCTCCTAGTCTGTACCTCTGCTTGGAGTTGTGCCCCAAGTGCAGGACCCGGCATTTGGCCTTGTTAAACCTCATGCCACTGGACTCAGCCCAGCAGTCCAGCCTGTTCAGGTCCCTTTGCAGAGCCTCCCGACCCTCCAGCAGATCCACACTTCCTCCCAGCTTGGTGTCATCTGCAAACTTCCTAAGGGAGGACTCAATGCCTTCATCCAGGTCGTTGATAAAGACATTAAACAGGACTGGACCCAGGACTGAGCCCTGGGGAACCCCACTTGTCACTGGCCTCCAGCTGGATTTAACTCCGTTTACCACCACCCTCTGGGCCCGGTCATTCAACCAGTTTTTCACCCAGGAGAGTGTGCACCCGTCCAGGCCAGAGGCCGACAGTTTCCAAAGCAGAATGCTGTGAGAAACTGTATCAAAGGCTTTACTGAAGTCCAGGAAGACCACATCCACAGCCTTTCCCTCGTCCAAGAGTTTAGTTACTCGGTCATAGAAGGTGATCAGATTACTCTGGCAAGACCTGCCTTTCATGAACCTGTGCTGACTGGGCCTGATCACCCGGTTCTCTTGCAAGTGCTTCTTGATAGCACTCAAGATCACCCGTTCCATGACTTTCCCCGGTACCGAGGTCAGACTGACAGGCCTGTAGTTCCCCGGATCCTCCCTGCGCCCCTTCTTATAGACGGGCACGACATCAGCCAGCCTCCAGTCCAGCGGAACCTCCCCAGTCATCCAGGACTGTTGGAAGATGATGGAAAGGGGTTTGGCCAGCACATCCGCCAGTTCCCTCAAAACTCTTGGGTGGACTCCATCCGGCCCCATAGACTTGTGGGCATCTAGCTGGGCAAACAAGTCTCTAACCACCTCCTCTTGGACCTTGGGAATCTCATACTTCTCTTCCAACCCCTGGGGTTGTGCACAAAGGGAACAATTTTCCTTACTGTTAAAGACTGAGGCAAAGTAGGCATTGAGCACTTCAGCCTTGTCTTCGTCCCCTGTTACTCTTGCTCCCTCTGCATCTACTAGGGACTGGAGATTCTCCCTAGCTCTCCTTTTGCTTGTTGATGTACTTGTATAAAGACTTTTTGTTGTCTTTCACAGTCTTGGCCAATCGCATTTCTAGTTGGGCCTTAGCCCTCCTGACTTTTTCCCTGCAAACACCATTTCTGTGCTTTTCTCTTTGTTTTCTTATTTAACCTAATCAACTGCATGAAACCAACCCATGGGACTTTCCTGTCAGTGAGTGCTAAGAGCCAGGCTCTGCTGGCCATCAGCAGCTGACCCTAGCACAGTCTTCCCTGAATCCATTTTGAAAGGATAGGAGGCAGATGTCTTGAGTTGTGAGCCTCCTGCCTCTCTAAGCATCCAGACTTGGAACCATTCTTGTCCTTACAGGAAAGGGGCGATAAACAGGAACAATTGAAAACGAGGCTTCTTGTGCACAAAACCTCTTTCAGAAGGGAAACACTAAAATCATTCAGAGAGAAAAGGCAAATTACAGTTTCTCTACAAGAATCTGAGAACAAGAGGACTCTTGCAACAATTCATAACAAATAAGCTATTTCATTTATTGTTTATTTCCCCATATGAATGAATCAACCATCTCAGAAACTCCATCACACACAGGGCAGAAAACATTATTTACAACAGGGATGTACAGCCCCAAAATAAGTTTAAGATGTACAGATTTATAATGGCAACTAAGAGGGAGGGGAGAGGACAAAACCAAAATCAAAGACATTGCAGTCAGACTTAGACTTTCAGTTACAGAAGAGATCTCTGTCTTCATGTAAGTGGGGTTTCAACTATTAAATAAACGGCATCTTAAAAATAGAACATTTGACAATTTCAACACATGTATTATTTCTTCTAAATAAATATTGCATGGAAATGATGCTGCTTTGCCACTATAGCTGCCTTCCCTCCTTCTGGGACTCAACCATCACCTCTGTTTTTCCTTAGATTCATAGTTTTGTTTCCTAATGGCAAATACTATTTCCTCCACTCTTATGTTTTGTTTTGGGGTACTTTTTTTTTTCTTTTTTTCCTTTTTATTTTTTTTAAAGGCCTTAACAGGCCCAAGTGAAAATTGTTAGCATCTTTCCTAACCCTTTGCAGGCCTCTGACCTGGTTCAAGGTTGAAATATGATGGCTTTTTGAAAATTACCTCTTATTTAAACAGTCTCTTCCATGACCTGAAACAAAACATAGCTTTGTGCTATGCAGCTTGGTACTGATGCTTCCACAGATTGTTTTTGAAATGAGTGTCCCTAGATAACCCCTTCTCATGCCTGTGACACAAACTGCTCGTGATCTTGTTTCCCCCAAAGCCCAGAGGATTTTGACCTGGGAGCAGAAGCAGCTCTTGCACAAATGTCTCCACACAGTAGCAGAGCACACACTGCTTTTTCCCAGTTGTAAAGAAGCAAATGCCAGTAGTTCATCAGCCTTTACTTGGTGTCTTCTTACCAACTTTGCTTGCCAGACGCCCTTGAACAAGCTTTCCTAGGACCAGGGCTAGAGGTTATAATATCACCATCTGGGCACCAAGGTGCCCAAAGGGCAGGTGAGGATAGGACCTGGTGCGCCGGCTACACCAAACTGTACGCAGGACCGGGGCAGCTACACGCCATGCCTTGTGGGTTGTGGCAGGTGGTCGCTCTAGGGCAGATAAGCTGTGAGCAAGTAGCTCTCCAACAGGAACCTGGCCTGGCAGCAGGGAGGGAGATGGGTGTATGTGAAGGGAAAGTACTGGGGGTACCGTGTCCCTCCTTCACCTTAAGCTTATCACTAGCCTTCTGCTATGGTACTTGCAGATTCCCACAGTAGTTTTCAGGTTCAATAAAGCTTTCTTCCTTCCCTCCTCCTCCTCAGCTGGTGATGCTAAAATTAGCTTTATTTGAAGACAAAGTCAAAAGAAGGCATCGACCCACAGGTCTAGAATTGAGCTCCAAAGTGCACATCAAGCCTTCAGGCCAGTTGTCCATCCTATGCTTCCTGAGAACAAAACAGTTAATGCTGAGCCTCTCTCTGTCCCTGGCTTCCTCAGAGCAGTTCAGGGAGGAGGAGTGCAAGTGAAATTTGATAGGTAAAATGAGGATAGGGGGACATGGGCCTTCCTTCCACTGGTTAGGACAGCTTATCCCTGAAATGCACTAAGGCTTTTAATAAAGTGAATATAAAAGGACAGTCCCTTGGAGGTGTGGGAAGACCCAGCCAGGATCCCAGCAGTCCTACACTGCCAGAGTGAAAGAGAGGAGAGCTCCCTTGTGCCCAGCACTAGGGCAAAGCTGCAGTATACTCCTGCCAGCTCCTCATAGAGGCGAGATGACTCTAGGCTTCCCCATGGCAGAGGCCATTTCTACAGAAATTACTTCTGGAAATGCAGACCTTCTGCTATTTATTTACTGCCCATTCTCGTGAGCCTCAAAATCATAAGCAGGTATTTTACAAAGTGGGAACCACTGCACACATGCAGACCTGCTCCTCTACCCTGAAATTATGTGGGAAAGGAAGCTAACTCTTTCCTATAAGTAAAATTATTTTGGGGTACCGTCCTTCTCCTTGCCACTCCCACAGGCCTGTCAGAGATAGCATGAGGGATGTGAGAGGGGACCAGAGGACTAAGGCACGCTATTAGATATGAGGATAGTAGGATGATGCAGTCACACAACAGTAAATCTTTGGGTAGAGAAGGGTGTCATCTTACTGAATACAACAGTGCCATAGATTCTGCTTTCGCTGTTACCCTCACTTGCCAAAAGGCAATTTAAAAAATGCAGCTCCTGACAATGAAACAATGCTTGCAAACAGCTAATTATCCCCTTTTGTGTTCCCATTACAGATTCCTAAGTTGCTGGGCCCACCTTGTAGCTTGGTTGAGAAAGAATATGAGTTTTCTCCCACGTGAAGGATGCCCTACTTTGGTACTAATTCCTGCTCTTTGATATTCACTGAGAGCAGCAAGGGTTGCTGTAAAGTATCCAAAGACAAAATTTTTCTTATGTTCCACATCCAGCCACTTAGTCCCTCCATAAACAGAAGTGATTCCTCCCCATGTGAGCTCTCAGACTTGGAACAATGTCCAGGCAATCACAGTGACCCAGTACACCTTCCCACCCCCACCCACCAAAAGTACAAAAAGCAACCAGACAAGGAGTCCTCAGAAAAAGTGACATCCCTCCACTACAGAAAAGAGGCAGAGCTATTTCCAACTACGCCTGGTCATTCTGTCACCCCAGCTGTGTTTGGCTTACAAGGCTTAAACCAAACAAGACCCTAAGCAACATTGTTCAACTGCTAAGGGCATGTGTGTGCATGAGTGCATGGCAAGGAAAAAGACCAAAGTAGCGATGACTTAAAAAGTGAACTTGCAGCACTGAAGGCAGTGGCTTCCCCAGACTCTCAGGATAGCAGCTGGTGGACAAATGCAAGAGGGTGTATTTGGGAAGCAGGCAAGGCAGACCACGTTGCTGTTTTTATCGTGCTGATGAAGTTGCTACTTGCCACATGAGGAACAAAGACACCGAAGATTGCATCAATGCTTGCAAAAACGTTTCTCTAACATGTCTTCTGGGAACAACTGTTACAGACTGTGAGATGTTGCATAATAACTTCTGGAGGCAGATTTCCTTCTTGTCGGCACTTCTTCATGTGTGATTATTGTCCTGCTGGTTATTCATAATAGAAATGTTTATAGACCATCAATACACTGAATTATTCAGACAATTCATTGCACTTCATCATTTTAAAGGAAGGTGCCATCAACGCTGAGGCTTTCCTCCATGTCTTCAAGGCAGCAAAGCACTACCCTAAAAACACAGTTCAAAGTTTTTCCAGTGTAACCAGATCCCTTCCACCTTGATTTAATTTTCCCTTGCAGGTGCTTTGTATCCAATGATTCAATAAGTCAGACTGTTTCTGAGGCTTCAAAAGTGCAAAAAAGTTCAAGGTAATTAGCCACCTTGAGCACCAGTTAAGGCAAATTTGTTTCCAGTCTCAGCCACTGTAAACCCTGTCTAGCGTAGTGTACCAGTTCAGTCATGCTACTGTTCAGTGCCAGAGTGCACGTCACTGTGCTGAGTTCAGCAAAAAACTCTGGAAAAAGGGGAGGGAAAGAGAAAATATTTGGTTGGTTTCACACAACAGGAACTTTCTGACAAGGCAAGGGGGCAGCAAGGGGCAACAGCAGCAGCACATCATCAATCAGCAAGTTACGTTAAACAAACGTTAATGGAGAGAGATCAGCAATATTACATGGTTGGGAAGTGTAACAAACACGAGGCAGGCACGTGAGAGGAAAATACACACAACATACAAGCACTGGATTTAAAAGGACATAGACTCCATGGCAGGTGGGCAAAGGTTGAGTATTCAGACCCTGTCCCTGCTGCATGCTTTCCCCAGATTTTAAACAGGCCAAATTTGATTGTCTTTCTGAGTGACGCTCAGAAGCACACACAGCACTCATAGGAGTGGTCCCTTTCCTTCATCCGTCCTCAAACCTTGGCGACATCACAATTTCTCAAGTGAACAGGTTTTGAAAAAAAAAAAACCAAACCAAACCCAATCCAAAAAAACCCTAAACCTTACAGCTTGTCAGGCTATACAATTCTGATCTGGGAATCTTACAGCTAGGTACGTGAGGCAGATTTAATGAAGTCCTCCTATACTGCCACCAACTTCAGACATCACACTCCTCCTGCACAAGCAAGAGATGACTCTTGCAGTGTACCTGAACCTCCTGGGAGGTGCTGGCAGGATGCATGCCCTGCTCTGTGCTGGCAATCATCTGTGCAGGTGATAGTGAGTTATGGAAAATTATCACACCTACACCTTTTTAGTCATCTTGACAAGATATTACTGCATGACCTGCCTTTCAATGACATAGTCTTGTCCCAGTCCCTCCTGCCTTGGTGTTGCCAGGTATCTCTTCAGAAACTCTCCATTCTCAGCTTTCATTTTTTACATAACAAAGACTGAACCTGGAGACTGAAAATTTCTGCTTGGCTGCGTGCAAGGAATTCTTCAGAAGCAGAGAGCACAACACTTTCATTCTATTACTTTCCAATTCAGAAGCAGAGAGCACAATTCCCATGATTTTCCTGCTTTTGTTTACAAAGTGGGTATCCATTCCCTCTATGGGCAAACAAAAGAGCTGTAAGCAGAGACAAGGAGTCCAAACCCCTTGCCTGAGCAAACAGAAGATAACCTGATCTGTGACCACAACATTATGTGAAAGAGGAGTGACTTCACATGCATGCATGCAACCTCATCTTGTCCTTGCTGTGGGAGAGCAGAGGCTGGAAGATAACTGGTTACAGCTTCATGATCTATGATGCTGCTCTGAATTATGGTGAGGAGCAGGGTCCTGTGCTAGAAGCACCTGGTTGTGGACCCACAGAGCAGAAAGCACTTCAGATATGCACAAGTGACTTGGACATCAATTACAACTGCTTTCCACTAACTTGTGACTTCTCTGTTTAAGAAAACTCGACAGCTGAAGGCTACTGCTCTTCCCTCTTCTTCTTATGCCCTATGAATTGCATAAAAGAATAAAGGATGTGGCCTTTTTTCAGTTCTATGTACTCCCTCTCTTTACCTCTTAGAATCTGTATGTTACAGTGAGTACCAACAAATTCCAGTTCTGAAATCCCACCATTCTGAATGGTGACAAGAACTGCCACATCTATATGAGTATTTACTGCTCTCCAGCACAGATCCATACCCTTGTGAGTATTTACTGCCCCAGTCTTTATTCTCCTACATTTTTTTAATGTAGTTTGGCAACACAGACCAGGCTTTGAATTTAGTCTTGATTGAAGCAAGACTCTGCTTAGGCTGTTCTCCCACAGATTTGACTCACTCCCCTTGCTTTTATCAGCAACATCCACAACTCCTTCTATGCGACAGTCTTTTATATGTCTTTTGAGAATATAATCCAAAATACTACACACAAATTGCTGTGAGCACAGATTGCTCAGAGGACAGCCAACAATTGGAGTTACTTTATTCAAAGATGACTGGTAAAGTCTTTTGAATTTCAGCAACTGCCTCAGAGTATTTTTACAGCCTTCCAAAAATTCAGCATGGCACATTGTGCTTATTTCCTTCTGCAATTTTGCCAACAGATTATGGCAATACATCCCTTCACCCACAGTAGCTCACAAAACTGTTTTTTTATGAAAAATGACAGTGCAAATGCCACCTGGGGTAGCAGTTTGCAGACTGAACTGCACCCACTCCTTTTGCTTATTCACCACTGTGAATTGTCACAGAACTCTTGTTAGGTTTGGGCTATTCAGCAGACATCAGTAACAATGACACAGGACAATACAATGTTTTTAACAATGAAACTATAAAACAAAAAACTAACAGCAATTTTAGGAAATTCTACTGGCAAATACTGGTCACTTGCCCAGCAAGGACTCCCAGTTCAAGTGCTGCTTAGTTTCTCTATCACAGGGAGAAGCCAGCTTAACTGTTTTCAAGACAAAAATACCTGGAAGCTTGACAAACTAAAACACAAGGCTCCAGCTCAAAAAGCTGTTCTTAAAGAAAGTGAGCCAGCTCAGAGAACCTAAGTGCCTCAAAGGCAAAAACAAACAGCAAAACAACTCCTTATGCTTCTTGTATTACCGTGAAGTGAATTGGCTGGTTTCCTGTACTCGATACCCTCATCCCTCAGCTCCTAGACATTTGAAGATGGCAAGACAACCTTTTAATTGGGACTTGTCAACAGAGCACCACCAAGGATCTCTACCAATGACCTGCCAATATGCCACAGCTACCTATTGCAACATATTTAATGTTTTGATCTTGAGTTATGGTGTTTGCAACACTGAATGTTAGGATTTAAGCAAATACAGATGCATAAACACAACAAATAATACAGAAAAGACACAGGGGAAAAAAAACCTTACCCTTATTCTTCCTGGCCAGTGCATCAGCCTGTTCCCAAACATCATACGCATAGAGGATATAGGAAGTGATGTTGATGTAGGAAGAGGTGATGTTTGGGATATTATAAGGGACAGTGACTGAAGAACCAATGCTGTTTCCACTGCAGTTGCTAGCATTCGATCCCAGCTGAGAACTCACAGAACCAGCAGGAGAGGGCATTGGAGAAAGAGGAGAAGGCGTGCCTGTGCTTCTGCAGGAGAAAGAAACACCATCATGAAAGTTTAACTTTGGAATCTTGCCACAAGACTGTGTTATGCCAGGAGCTATCTGGTATCATCCAGGTCTGCAGTATGTTGTGGAATGATGAAAACTGAGATGTGTTCAGCTCCGTAACAAGTAATTGTCATTTGAGCACAAGGCCAAGGTTTTTAAAGTGATACTAAGGACTCCTCTTGACAAAAGAAAATGTGTGACCAGACATCAGATAGGGCCACCTTTCACCTTCCAAAACATGCAGCCACTTGTGGAAGCCTTCAACAGATTATCTAGGTGTTTTTTCCTATTACTTTCATTTCAGACATGCTGAAGCCACCCACCTATGCAGGCTGGAGCTTTCTGACAGCTAATCCAAGTAGTCAGGTCAGTCTACACACACTTATTTACAGACCTAGGAAAGCTAAATGTGGTCAGCTGCCTGCCTTCCAGACACAGGCTGGCTTCACCACAGCATTTCACCTCGACTACTTCAATCAATCTAATTTTAGTCACTGGTATGAGAGGGCTTCCACCATTGCTCTTGGGAGATCATTTACTTCCCAATAAATTATACCTTGCATGGTGGTGGAAAAATAACTGGAATTTCAGCATCACTATTAAAGACTAAGCAGAACCCTCTCAACTGCATTTTGAAAGGGACAGCTCATTGTCATTAAAACACAGGTCCAGTCTGCTGGGCATCAGGTCAGTTACGTGACAGCTTGCCTTTTGCTTTTGCTGCCACATATGCAGCAACATCACTGCAGATGCATCAAAAGGAAAAGATGTTAAATAACTCGCAAGTTAGAAAATTAGTTTCTTTTTCTTAATTGGTGACTGAGCTAAAGAGAAAACTATTGAAGTATCACCCACCTCAAAGTTACGCTAGCACAGAGTAAAGGCATAATACTACTGGACAGTGACCAGCAGTGTAGAGGTGATAACCCATTAAGTCTCAAGAGGTCTCTAACAGAACAAAGATGACTACAGCAACAGGGGCTCTGAAAAGGTAGAGTGAAAACACTTTCCTTCCTCCTCTGACCTGTTTCTTTGATAGAGAACTGCTCTGCTTGATACATGGTAACCCTGGACCTCATAAACTCACAAGATCATTTATGTTGGAAAAGACCTGTAAGCTTATGAAGTCCAACCCTTAAACTAACACTGTCAAGTCCACCACTAAACCGTGTCCCTAAGCACCTTGTCTGCATATCTTTTACACACCTCCAGGGACGGTGGCTCAACCATTTCCCTGGGCAGTCTGTTCCCAATGCTTCATTACTCTTTCAGTGAAGAAATTTTTCCTAATATCCAACCCAGACCTGCCTGGTGCAACTTGAAGCCATTTCCTCTCATCCGATCACTTGTTACTGGGGAGAAAAACATTTGCCTCACTACAACCACAATAAGCAATAAGGTCTCCCCTCAGCCTCCTTTCCTCAGACTAAACAACCCCAGTTTCCTCAGCCACTTCTCCTAACTCCTGTGCTCCAGATCCTTCACCAGCTTCACTGCCCTTCTTTGTACCCCTCAGCGACTCAGTCTTTCTTGTAGAGAGGGGCTTAAAACTGAACACAGTACCCAAAGTGCTATCTCACCAGTACCAAGCATAGGCGAGAAAAAAACCTCTTTTCTAATGAGAAAAGACAGGAAAGAGAGCAGAAACATACTTATGCCCCCTAATAGTATGATTTCAGGTAGCAAGAAAGAGTGAGAGGTGAGGCACACTCAAATGCAGTTTGCAGCTCAAATACTCTCGGTACTGTTTACATTCACACACTTACAGACATATTACAATGTATGCATTTTTAAATCTCACCTTGCAACACATGGAGAAGGTGGTTGTGTTACTCTGGAAGAACTCTGCAGCAAGGAACAGAACTCTTGTTAGGTTTGGGCTATTCAGCAGACATCAGTAACTACTGCAGCTGTAGTAAGCATGCCCTACCTTGAAGTGGTCATTCAGGATCCTGGAATACTTTATTGCAGTGTCTTTTTTGTAACGAAACATCACCATGTGCAGAATAGACTGACAACGCATGCTGTGAACAGAAATACACCCAACTATCAGTGTTCGCACTCACTGCTGCCTGCCTGCTCAGACTCGTAGGATGGAGGCAGGCACACATCAGCTGTACTGCAAAGTCAAGAAAGCTCAGAACTTCTTCCTCCTGCTGATCTTCAACAAAAAGAAAAAGTATTCTATGAAAACAATCACATGGGAAAAAAGGAAATAAGGAAGGGCCACATCTGGTCTCTTACATAACCAGGTGCCTAGCCTCTTACAGGTGCCACAAGCTGAGTAAGCCACTGTCTAGAAGCACCTCAGCTACGGTCAGCTATAGTTTTGCTTTTACAGCTCAAACATGGGCAGCCAAATCACATTCTTTTGCCTTCAGTAAAAGCCCTTATGCACTCTCAAGTTTCTAGGAGATCAAACTATAAAGCCTGTGGCTTTTGTACCTATGGTCCCTTGTGATATCCCAACTCACTTCAGAGATGTTCTAGTTCATTCTGGTTTTTTGTATTGTGGGTTTTATCCTTATTGAACATTGATTTCCATTTAACTCATTTCTTCACCCCCAGAAGTAATGCGTCTTTCACTCAATTCAAGTCTAAAGACAGAATAATAAGGCACAGAAAAAGTTACACACCATAACACAGCAAAGATTTTTTCATGTGAAGATGCTGATGAGTCTGCAAAAGGTTTCAATGTCATAATGAATCTAAGGAAACAAAATAAACAGAATCTTGTCAGCCAACAGTGCTCTGAAGTCCCACTGTTTATAAAAAAACAGTGCATGCCATTATTTCAACCATCAGTCCAAAAGTCAGGAAATCTGCCTTGAGTTCTTAGTCTTGGCACCAAGTGCTTTGCATGATCTTGACTGTGTCTCAAAATGCTTTGTTTTCCACATAGTAGGAACAGATGTGGTCCCTTATGCAACTGAATGGTGCCTCACACTCATTAATGGGCAACATCCCTACAAGTAGATGCCCCTTGTAGGCCACCTACAGGCCTGGGGACCCAGAACAGGTGCTCCAGCTGCAGAAGGTGCAATATTAATTTAAGTTTCTGGACAAGACAGACAACTTAGTGAAAAATACTTCTTTTGGGAAAAAAAAAAGTAAATAAAAATGGAGCAAGTCTCCTTCCTAAGAACAAAGCAACAGCAGCATCTTGGTAATACAGTCCATCAAGATCAGAAAGTAATTTAAAAATCTTGAAGCCTACCACAAAAAAAGCCCTGACAGTTGTTTCAGCTCTCAGGTAAGAAGGTTATGCTGCCTGTATATGTCATACTGTTTACTATCTACACCCATCTACTGAGGATGTGAAACTAAATGGGGAAGGTTGCTAAAAGTGTACTGATAAAGTGTACTGGTAGAAAGACATATGGGAGATACCAGTAAAATCTGTCTTCAATCAAACTGCAAAACTTTTGGGGCACAAACTGTTCTTCCACATGCTACAGTGTTGCTTTTTTCTTTCTTTTTGTTTCGCTTTGGTTGGTTGGTTTTATTTTACTGAAATACTACTGAACTCACATGCAAAAGCAACTTCAGAACTAGATAAAGTCAAAACTCCATGTCCTCGATTGTCATAACCAGTGACCTCTTGCCTACCTCAGCTGCAAGGGTCGAAAGCTGGCGAGGACATGGTGCCTACTTCTGGTAAGCAATACTGAAACATTTCAAAAGATCTGTCTCTGAAGCCTCTGAACGGCCTATCTTGTGCTTGTACTCAAACTCCATAGTGGGAATCCAGAACTGTTACAATTGCAAACAAACAATCCAACTAACCCTTCCCTTCCAAACATGCTGCCTAACCGTCATGCTTTGAAAATCACTTACTTGATGAGATCTATGGTGTCACTGAATATGTTGTAAGCTGGTTTTGGCACTGGTGCATCTGATTCCAAGGCAATTCCATATTCAATGAAGGAAAGGGCAGCATCTAGGTACTGAAAAGCCTTTCCAGTCTTGTCAGTCTATTGGAAAGAAAATTCTCATTTTTAGACTAAGACAAAAACTACTTGCCTCAAGTGTACTTGAATTCTTTTTTTCTCTCTAGTTAAGCAAGATCTGAAGAAAAAAAAGATGCAAATCGGGCCTCCAGGCGATAATTTAAGGGTTCTCAGTAGAAACCCTAATCTGGTCAAAGTCACCAGGTTTGTGTGCTCTGGCTATTTATTTCTCTTCGTCTTGCTCAGTGTTTTCCTCGAATAATTTATTATCTTCAATTTGTTTTATATTATTGTCTGGTTTTGGAGGTCTGTGTCGTGAGAGGCAGAAGTGGCTTTCCTACTGCACTATTCCCTTGCTTTGATTTCACAGCTAAATGGTGCGTGTAAGTGTACATGGTAAGTGTACCTTATCTGATTGATCCATAATTAGCAAAAATCTATGTTCATTCATGCATGCTATTAAAACTGCACAGAGCAGAGAAATCCAGTTACATTCACAGTTACATCAATTACTGTCAGGATCCTGACATTTCAGAGTAAACTGTCTTCAAGCTAACTGTTCCATCTATCTTCAAACACTTTGTGATAGCTCTGCAAAGCAAACAGACCTGCTAACCTCAATGTCAATTCTGAATTCTGTTCTCTAGGCATATTCCCTAGATGAGTTTATTACAAATCTGTACATTTGGCAAATAAAGGCAGCCTCCTCACACATATGACATGAGCCTACTCCAAATATGGAGTATGAAATTAATGTTAGCTAGCAAATCTTGTTCACACGTCCACAGATATCAGGTCTGAACACAAGCACTTGTTAACTTCTCTAGCACAGGACCAAGACTCACCATTGCATCAGCTTTGTGCTTAAGCCTCTTGGCCTCTTCTATGTAGTATTCCACCGGACACTGTCTGAATTAGGGACAGGGACGAGAAAACCAGAAAGTAGAGGAAAAAAAAGCAGGATAATTATCAGTTTTACCTTCATATCTAGAGGATGCTATAAGTCCAAACATCCTGTTTTAGCAAGCCTTTTACAGCCTTACCAAATACACATAGCAGTTACGATAGTCACTAAACAAATGTCTGCATGTTCCAAAATACAAGACTGAATGTACAGATAAAATTAATTGATTTTTTAAAAAAATCTATGTTAGAATAACATTGAAAACTTACTTTCTGAAAGAAAAAACACTTGAGATTAGGCTACTATGAGGCCAAGTTTACAACTTCATTCCCATGGCAGATATTAGTTATGTGATCTCCTACCATTCCTCAAGTGCAATACCACATATACATTTTGATTGAAAGGGAGTAAACTTTACAGTACCACAGACTCATCTCAGACCAAAAGAGCTTGTATTCAATTTATCTGCTTACAAGTGATAGGGTCACCAAGGCTTCTAGAGTTCTTGGTCTCAATTAGCACAAACTGATATAAAGCTGGATCATCTGTTCACCGTACAAATAGCACACAGCCATCCATATACTAAAAAGAGTAGCAAGTGAATAGTCATGTCCTCTCAGGAAAATTAGTGGCCTGCTCAGCAATCTGTCACTTGTCAAGCATCAAACAAATTAAACCCCATCACTTGTAGTCAGGCAGAAGAGATCTCCTGCCAAAGTTGAGTGGCTTCCCTAAAACCAAGAACCACTGTAATGAGACCTTTGCTTTGTGCTGGGTGGGGCAAGTCTCAGACATCTCTCCCTCTTTTCTTCCAAAAGAAGTGCTGACTAAGAAGCAGAAGCCAGAGCGGCTGCAAGGCCAGCTTTGCCTGGTGTCCTCAGAAAGTACAGTTGAGGGATGTAAAACAAAAACTTACTTTTCAAACTTGAGCTGAGGTCTCCTTGGTTTGGAGGTACCATTTGGCAAAGAAGGCACTGGGAAAGGATTTGTGACACCCTCTGCAGATCCCTAAAAAACCACGAAGTAGTGATAAAGCTGATTAGAGAGGTATGTCTAAACTAATTCCAAAGCATGGCTTTCCTAAATTTCAAGAGAAAAATGTTTAGTTGTCCAGCATACCGTCTATTCTCCAGGCTCTCCTCCTCTTCTTACCTTCCTACCCCCATCACTCTTCCCAGTAACAGAAATGGAAATCTGGCTTCTTACCTGTTTGCTAGTAAGGCAAACCATTCAAATTCTCCCAGGCATGGAGAAATTAAGTAACAGGTTTCCTTGCACAGTGGCTTGGATAGCAGTAAGGCTGTAATCAGCATATTTTTTCTTGGCCACTAGCCAAGGCAGGAACGGGTAATATCGACTCACACTTATTTCCAGCTTAACCCTGCAGTAACTGCTGATTCTCCATTACTAGCTACACTATCATGAAAAAGCAAGCAGTCAGAAGCCAGCTAATATAGAGTGCACAGTCTGTCTCAATACATACACACATGACAACATCCTAGATTGTATACACCCAGTCACCAGTAAATACCACTATAATTTAATTTCATAACCCAAAAATGCAAAGATCTATCTATAAGTATCATTAACAATTTTCTAATCAAGCTATAAGGTATTATACCCAGGTTGCAGGCAAAACCACAAGTTGCTTGTTTCTTGCTTTTGAGCAATCCACTCTTTCATAAACACACTTATTTTTACACCAATGTTGTATTTGCAGTTACCTACAGTCAGAAACAGTTACTACCATAAACATGACTCTCTTGCCTTTGATTTTCACATGGTCACCCTCATCTCACCAAGGTTCACTGGTGAGATAAAAACAGATGATGGAAGAGAAGTTATAACATAGGCTTTCAGGCTAGCAACACACAGTCACAGCCATTAAAGGGGCAAAAAATTCTTCAAAAAGCTTTCTTTGGTTGCTGGTTCTTCCTTCCTTTTTAACATCCTCAGAGCATATTTCTGAAGAGAATCACACAATACCCAGAAATCACAGGAAACATCATATCAGTTATAATGGATACCTACTTTGATGCCCTTCAACAGTTCAGTGTGATTTCTCTCCACTCTCTTGTGCTTAGAGAACAAAGCATCCTTGTGGCTGCTCTTGTTCCTGGCAGTGTTATCCACAGCAGGCAGCTCACTGCCCTCGCTTCTGGGTCTCTTTTGTGTCACCTTGGTTGATTTTGGTGCAGGATGTGCTGGAGACATAGGTGGCGGTGGTAGGGGTAGCAGGAGATCTTTCTTCTGCACTTCAAATGAAGGTTTTGATACTCTAGACATGGGAAGCAAATTCAGCTAGTGAGATGAATATGGTGTACTTATAACGTAGGGATTCTTTTTTTAAGCTTATGCACCAATTCTATTTTAATTTCTCTGGAAGTGTGAGATGACACATTGACATAAAGAATCCAATAAAAGTAAATGAAACTTCAGGGACGTCACTGTGCATTAGATACCACAGCTTCAGCTGCCAACAACATACAAGCAACTTGCTCTTCAAGTAGGAAAAAATCTCAGAACTTGTCCTTGGAGTAAAGACATGTAACCAGAACACCAGGAAGTTGCAAAAAGGCAACATCCAACACAGCCCCTTTTCACTGAAAGGGGGAAAGAAGCAATTACAGCAACTAAAATCTCTATGACAAATGGCCAAACAAGGCAATTTAACTGCCCCACTCTTCCCACTATGGTAGAGGGTATCTTCTACAATCAGAGATACTCACCCTGATACCTGATCCTGTAGGTGCTTTCACAGAATTAAACTAAGTTGTTTCTTTTAGACTTGCCAGCTCAATTAGACAACGCAGAGTTGAGAGGAGTCAAGCAAGAGACTTAAAATGCTGTGCCTTTATATGGCAGAGGCTGTCACATTTAATAAGATGGTGGCATATCATATTTCTGATCACCTCAAGTTAGGATTGCCAGCTCTGTGGATTAGGCAGCTCTAAGCAGCACCAAAGAGCTGTGAATCCCAACTCATGGACTGCAACATCAGAATAGGAAGAAATTAAGTTAATCTGAGGAAAGACTGAGACATGACGTTGCATCTTGCTTCATTCTGCTGTGTATGGGATTGTCCTCTCCCTTCTTCTGCAACCCACTTTTCCCATGGTACAGTTCGTACTCATTTCACACATGCTCCCCAGCTTCATTACTCTGATACAGCTGATGCTCCAGAAAGGATCACTTTACACAGAGCATAGCAGCATCCCCTGGCCTGATCCAGAACCCCCTCTTCTCCGAAACGCACCCTTATCCTTCCTACTCCAAAAGCCAGGACATGACTAAGATGGAGGAATGTACCCCAGAACTAAAACCTTTCCATTATTACCACAGCTGAAATATCCTTTCCCCCAACCAAATGTTAGCCCCAGTGTCTCACTGCTATAATTTCTCTGCAGAATGGCAGTTTGCTCACTGTCAGGACAATGCTACATACCAATCAAAGTAAAGACCTCAAATTCAAGCCAAAAGCAAGAAGGAATTGAATGCAGTAGCCCATGACTGATGCATGAGCCTCCACTCTGGGAGCACTGCCTATTTGAAGTCATGCTTTTGGAAGCATGCCCCAGCAAAGACCTCGCCAAAATTGCTGGCAGTACACTGGTATGCAAACTATGGGTAAGTGTCAGCCTATCTACCAGAAACACTGCAACTGCTATACTGCAATAACTGAAAAATTCGTGGCACTAAAGGCCACCTGAAATTCCAGACATTGTCATGATTCAAAAGGCATGATTCAAAAGGCACACAGCAGCTAGGTGAGAAAATGAGGCTCTGCAATACCCATCCCATCCACCTCTGTCTTCTCAGCTGCAAGAAGACATGTCCCACCTAGCACAGACACCATGTGCACCAGCAGGTAAGTACTATTCAAAGCTTGTAATTGGTGACAGCAAGAGCAGCTGAGGGAGTAGACAGTATCAAAGTTAACATCTGACTTTTTTCTATCATCAAGACTTCTTCAGTTAAGAAAATAGCAATGATCAACAAGTCAAAATTTATGGACATACAGTTACAGTACAGTATCCTTTCCCAAGAGGCTGCCAGAATTCTCTGCTGTGGCCATGATTGCTCAATCATGGGAACAAGAGTCATGACTTCTGGGCCACATTTTCAGTCATTTCACCTGTCTGCAGTGGGAATCTGAGCAAACAACTCAACTTGTCTGGACCTCAGTTTCTCCAAGTGCAAAACACATTTACATCACTTTGTCATCTTACAAAGACTAAGAACTTTCAACACACTTGAAGTGTCCCAAACCTGGTAAAAACCCTTCTGCTGCTTCCCACACAGTGAGAGAACAAACTTTCCCAAAATTAAGTATGACAGCAGAACCCAGATTGGGGAAAGCACAGGCGAAAAAAAGAAGGTCATAGAATCATAAAATCATTTAGTCTGGGAGGGAGCTTTAAAAGTCATCCAATCCACCTCCACCCTGCAATGAACACAGGACATCTTCAAATGAATGACAAGTTCTCTTGCCATCCCCTTAAGCCCCTAAACTATCATGCAGAACAAACTTACCTTACTCCTCATGGAACAGTTGCCACCTTCCAGATCATCTAGGGCAACCATCTGCTGACAAATTGCCACTACTGTAGTCTGGACAAGGTGAAACAACTTCTGCATCCTGGCAGGTAGGCAGTCTACCACACTGTTTGCAGCTCAAAAATAAAATGTTTTTGTACGTATCTGTTTCCTGCCTCTACTATGAAAGAGAGCAGTGCAATAGGCTCCCTACCAGCATAGAAGTAGAAGTAGCATGGGAACTTCTGGCAACTAAATTTTTTCCAGCATAAAAAGATACTTTGAGCTACATGCAATATATGGATCAGAGTATGCAGCAATACAAGCTGCAGGATGGACAAGTTCATGGTTAAGACACTGAAGTGTTCATTCCCACCTCAACTCCTAGAAATCAGGACAAATGCTATTATATTCAAGGCTTCTGCAGCAGAGGGAATCAGGTACAGAAGGATGAACAGCCACTAAAACACCAGTTTATGCCTGAATGTTTAGAACCATAATCCTCAGCATTAAGAAGAGGGAGGAAGATAGGTGACACTCAGGTATCACTTCCCATCTGCAACAAATGAAAGTAAATTATGTTCCCATAGTCAAATGATTGGTTCCAGGATGTAACAACAAATCTGCAGCAGATTAAGTGTCAGAAGGCACATTATGCTATAATATAAGCAAAGTCACAAGTCTAAGGACAGGAAGTAAAGTTCTTTGCCTTAACCTTTTAAGAAAGACTCAGTGTCATGCATCCTTCTGCCATCCCACCATTGTATACTCACTTCAGTCTACTGGAGTCAATGTTAGCTGAAGAGTGCAATGATTTTGTTTCTTTTTCTGATTTCATTTTCTTCCTATTAACCTCCTTCTCCACTTCCCTCTAACAGGAAGAAAAAAAAAAAATCACTCAGATTTTGAAAGCTCATGTAAAGTACAGACCAACACAGCTAAGTTCGATTCTGGTTAAAAAAAAAGAAAAGATAAGATATTGGAACTGACAAAGTGGAAACCCAGCACACAGCAGATACATATTTCAGGCTCACTGACAAGTATTGTAAACAAACATTTTATCAGCTTTTGCTTGGACAGATTAATTATTTTGTAGTAGCAAGGATGAACTGCTAATCCTCTTGTTGGCAAAAGAAATAAAAATTAAGACACTTCTATTGCTGAAAATAAGCACTTCCATCTGTTCTGGATGGGCTTTTTTTCCTATTTGGTATGAATTGTATAGAAACATACTCAGATTTCTCATGACAAAATCATGAGCTGGAAGTAATTCTGTTTTGTGGTATGCCTTATCAAAAGGAAAGAAAAACTGCATTGACAGAAGAGTTACATCACTCAGATTCCCCAGATGTGCAAAGGTTCTTGATTTTATTAACATGAATTCTATACAGACGAAATTTTAAAGTCAGATAAAATTGCTGCCATTGTCTTCCAGAAGAACAGGAACTATTAAGGCAGAAAGTAATAAATAATATTTATTTGCCCTACACAGATCTTAAACACCAACACGCAAATCATCAGCTCACCTGAATGAAAGACTTCAGAATAATTTGCTATAAACCAAGAAAACACAAAACCCATACTGTGCCTGCTGGTAGCCAAAAGCATTCCAGGACTGTCTCTCCCAAAACTAAATCCAGGTTTCTGTTGCTGTGATGGAGCTCAGTGGGTAGTGCTCAACACAATCTAGCTCTGGTAGGGTGTTCAGGGCAAGGCTTCAGCACCTAGATCACATCTTTAAACCATTTCTCAGGTTGAGCTCCACACTACTGCAAAAGATGACATGATCTAGCTGGCTGCACTGAAGCCAAAGCCTCCATGGACACTGATGCATGCTGACATAATACAGACAGCAAGGCTCTGAGGTAAGTTTTCCTGCCATCAGACACTGAGACTGAGGAAGACACGTCTGACATCAAATAACTCCTCTCTTGGTTCTTTGAGACAACAGGACGGATTTGCTGTCTGTCTGTTTGTCTTTCACTTACTACTCTGCAAGCAGGGGAGGACTGCTGGGGTCTCTCAGGTTTCTTCATTTCCCTGCTGTTCTCAAATTCTCCCCCACAACTATGGGGAATTCAGAAAATGACAAGACTAAACAAAACGCATGTAGGAACCAAGGTTATTCACTCACAAATGCTAAGCCACCTGCTCTGTGAGGAGGACCAAAAAGGTACAGGCACTGAACCACCCACAATGAATACGTACCGGCCTGCAGCCAGTTCTTTCTGCAGCTGAACCAGCTGGCTAGAAGTATATTCACAGTTCCCTTTGGGAGTTAGGTTTCAAAAATACACTTGGGAGTAACTACCACCTCTGTTAAATAAATGGCTGTCTTGTAATTCAAGGTAAAACAATTATAGCTGTAGGACTTCACAAAGGGGACCCTGGAAAGCCCCTTACTGGATACACTAGCATTGCTGCTAGCACCACAGCAATTCCAGGGAAAATAAAAAATGTTTTCTATGTGTTGGTATCCAAGTGGTGAGATTCAAAGAAGGCTTTAGTGATGGGTTGTTACTATCAGTGAACCTGAGTTGGTTAAAACCTGCACTTATAGAAAAACAAAAGGTAGATGGCTGCTGCCATCAACCCTAGTAGCAACAAGAGTTCACATTTGCAGAAGCCATTCCTCTTTGCATAAGCAAGAAATCACTACTGTTTCATAGGAACAGACAAGACTACACAGGAACAGACTACACAGATTGAAGCTGAATGGCTAAAGGCAGAAGATGATGCATACATGGGCAAAACGGAAAACCACAGACTAGGGTGGCCTGGGTCAGTTCTCCCCTTGGCCATCCCCACAAACTGCAGGTAAACTTCTCTCACACAACAGACATTAATTAGATAGCGTAGATGGCTACACAATCTGGGAAGTACTTCAGACACTGTGCTGATTTTAAAGGGATTGTATGGGGAGGGGTCACCACAGCCCAACAAAGCTCTCTCCTTGGGTTGAAACTTGGAAAAAACTCACAAATGCTACCAGGGTGTTGGCCAGCCACATACTGACACAGCCTGCTGTCAAAAGCTCCTCCAACAGAGGAGAGCTAGGATTTTGTTGTCTGAGAAAACTAGCATTTCAAGAAAACACAGCAAAAAAATGTTTTAAAACACCAAAGAATTTGTTAGCTTACAGAACTTTTCACTTGCTCTGCAGGGGATTTGCAGCCAACAAGGAACATCTGTGGACAGTTTTCATACACATTCCCTTTAGAAGCTGGCTAACACCTTTATAAAAGGAGCATAAATGGGTCCACTCCCAACCTGTGAAGCGGAAATGAACTCTTTGCATGGTTTTTCCAAACATCACCTTATTCTTGTACAAACCCAACGTCACCCCTCACCTTCCTCTTTTGAAGGGACTTGGAAGGAGCATCCATGGATTTCCGCTCCAAGTCCTGCTTCCTTGCACCAGGGAGTTCCTTGGCCTCTGCTCTTTTCTGATGACTCTCTCTGCTGGGAGGCTGGGGGACTCTTGATAGGAGAGGGAGATCTATTTTTACAGTGAGGGACTGAGGGAAGGAGGAGTCCATTGCTGGTGAGGGAAACTTCTCTCTGATATGGAGGGGAAGTTTCTCCTTGTGCAAATCCTCTTTGGCCACAACAGGAGGCCTGTGACCACTAGTCCTGGTGTGCATTGTGCCCTGGTCTTGAGGAAGGGGACTGAGAACGAGATTCTCCTGGGCACTGCCAAGCAAAACATTTCTCATGAGCTTGGGGTCCAAGCAGGGTTTCGCATTAGCCTGGTGGGAGCTCTTCTGCTTTCGGTTCTCAGAGGGCTCTTGCAGCTTCAGGTCTTTTCTGTCACTGGATTTTGGCTTCCCTTTCGTTTTGACTTTTGGCTTGTCTCTGGAAGACTGGTCTCTGATGTCAAAAGGACCAGGGTCACTCTCCACCTTCAGGCCTCCCTTGGGCCCCTCGTGCACCCGGGCCTTACCAGGCACTTTGATACCCACAGTCTGCCTGGACAAGGGCTCTCCAGCATGCACAGGAGACTTCTGACAGCTGCGTTTGGTCGGAAGATGAGTGTCCTGAGGAGTTCTGGTCACTTGGCCAGAGCTCTTGTTATGAGGCTCCCTTGGCTCAGCATGCTGGTTGAAGGAATAGCTGCTGACACCTTGCCCATGCTCCTTGTCCTTTTCATCTTCATTCCCATGGGCGATTTCGCTGAGACTCTCTGTTGGCACTGCTGGTGGATTCACCTTGGTTAGCCAGTTATCAAGCTGCCACTTATTAGAAGTTGGTGGGTCGGGCTGCAGACAAAAAGAGAAAGGAAGGATGAAGACTGATGCCTTTATAGTCTACTTCCATCCTAACACAGCTCACCAGAACTCAGACAAATTTCTCCTTGCTGTACGAAGACCTTGAAAGTGAAAGATCACGGGGCAGTGGGGATGCTCTAGCACATGTGCATCAACACTTATTTCAGACACACAGATATCTTTTTTACACAGGATCAGTCAAATGCACTGCACAGCACTCCTGGATCTCTACAAGCCCTACCTGTCACTCTGTGAAAAGACCAGTCTACAGGAAAGCTTCATCTTGGTTTGCCACTAATCAACATTGTTCCACAACTAGACGTTATATTAAAATAAAGCAGCAGTTATAAAAATGGATTAAGAACTGCCCTCCCAACTCTTCCTGAAAGTTATTTGTGCACAGCACTGCTTTCAAAATGAACAAGAAGCTGTGCCAGCCACCACATCTCATTAAACTCTGACAGGTAGGCTGT
Source organism: Clamator glandarius (assembly GCA_033459285.1). Taxonomy (NCBI): domain Eukaryota; kingdom Metazoa; phylum Chordata; class Aves; order Cuculiformes; family Cuculidae; genus Clamator; species Clamator glandarius. The sequence continues at coordinate 920,672 of JAUNZM010000072.1, read as the reverse complement.
CAGGCACCTGTGGTTTAACTAAAAAAAAAAAAAACCAACCAAAAACATTTACCAAAAAAAATTGTATGGCTAACATGTCAAGCGCAGTCTCTTCCAAGTCCACTGCCTACACAACCCAAATGCTCACTTCTGTGTGGATCAAGCAAGACAAACAACAACCACGGTGCGAAGGCCTCTGGAGTCACAAACGGGTAACATAATGCAATTGCTTACAAGCCCTGCCTAATCTAACAGTAGTCTGACAAATTATGAGGAAAGCAAACCCCACTACTTCTAAAACAGACAATGGAAGTTGCAGATCAGGGGCATGAGTCTCAGGGGCCCAATCTGAAAATAATGTATGCGTGCCAGCATCACTGAAATGCTAATACCATTATCTGGACACCATCAGAGCACAGCTACACTCCCACTTTCACCAATTCTCACCAGTCACAACTCTCACTTGCAAAAAGAGCCACAACTCTCCCCTGGGAATAGAAAACCTAGTATATGACAGATTTCCCACACTAATGATGAAACCCTTCTGCCATAATTTACTTCTCTATCCAGACTTGACTGACTGTAGAACACATGGGTAAATAAAACATGTCTTCAACTGCATTTGAGTGAGTCAGTCTAGGTTTAAAAAAGAGAGTTTAGGTTTACCACGGGTTTGTAAGTAAAATTAAACTACATCATACTTTCCAAATTACACAAACTTGCTTTATTTAATTAGATTTTTAACTTATCAGCTACAGAAGAGCATTTTTATTTTGGTCAAACACTATAAAAAGACAGCCAAAAGACTTTGGTTTATAATGTAGGTAACCATCGGGCAGTGGCATACTCTGATCCTTTTCTGGCTTATCTTGTTTGTACTGTACACCATCACATAGGTTTTCATTAGTTTTTCCAAACACAAAGGAGAGTAAAAGGCTTTTTAAAGAAAGAAGGAACTATTGCTTATAGGTCTTAAATTCTGTGCTTGAATATGAAGAACTGACTATAAACAAAAGGACCATATGCATTGATTTGCTCCTTGAGCACTAAAGATGAACAGTTAGCTGAATAAAAAAGGATAAAATGGTCAATGGCAAATAGCTAGGATTTCATAAGAGTGAGAAGGATCTTACAATCCAGTATTTTCAGGACAAGTCAGGTAGAATTTGGCAAAAGAACAGAAATAAAACACCTTTTTTCCTTCCAAAGACGTCAACATTGCAGAAGGCAAAGTCTGTGACTGAACTGCGAGAGAATAAAGTGTACCAGATGCAAGATGAAAAGAGATGCCTTCCCAAGACCCATTTTATACACATACAATTCTCCCTGTACACATGCTTCTAAGATATAAGAAAGGAAAGATGGGGCTACGGAGGATTGGAGAAAAATGACAAGGTTTCTGGGCTTTGTGAGAGTACTTCAAAATTGTCAGCAGATTGGTTTACATCAGCTGTGGTCCATAGGATATGACAACATACTTTCCACTGGCCTGAGAAAGTTTTGCAAGCTGGAGGAACTATTTGAAACCATGGGATACAAGCACTTCTGCAACAGATTTTTAAAAAATACATGGTCTCAATTATGAAACTTTAAGGCACCAATTTTTGTTTGTCTGCTTTTCCCAATAAAAGCCTCAGAAATGCCAGTGCAGCACTATCCAAGCCAAATTCCACAGGAGCAAGTCTGAGCACATTCCAGCCCTTCCTGCAGGGCTGATTCACTTCAGCTATGATCTGGGAGAGGCTGAATCTGTCACTTACACACAGGAGCTGCAGGGAGGTAGCAGCTTTTCTTAATGTATCAGGAAGCTGCTTTTGCCTCAAAGCAGCCAGAAAAGCTGCAGAGGTGGGCACCAAACACCCCAGACAGGCCATGCTTCTCATCTTGCTTGTGTCTCACTAGTGAAGGCACTAATTCCTCCAGGAGCGCTAATCAATGCCAGAGGAGAACGGGCAACATTTCAAGGATAGGCACACAAATCTAATTATGCTATTACTAAGAGTTATCTAATTGACAAACTCAAGAATTGAAGAAAAGGCCAAGAAATGTCTGACGATGCAGCAAAGATGTCAAGAACATCTGAACAATGACTATATTTCAGGCTTCCACTCTCTCCCAGAGAGTTTGAGGCAATGAGTTTTAATGGCCACAAGCTCCACCAGGGGAGATTTAGGCTGGACATTAGGAAAAAAATTTTCACAGAAAGGGTCATTGGGCACTGGAACAGGCTATCCAGGGAAGTGGTTGATTCACCTTCCCTGGAGGTGTTTAAGGCACAGGTGGACGAGGTGCTAAGGGGCACGGTTTAGTGTTAGATAGGAATGGTTGGACTCGATGATCCAGTGGGTCTCTTCCAACCTGGTTATTCTATGATTCTATGAAGAGGCTGTATTTAGCAGCTTCTATGTTTTATTTGTATTTACCTCAGAAGCTGACGCTCTTGGAGGATCATTTGCTTCACTGTCACTCGAGTTGCTCTCCGTCTCAGAGTCTGAAGAGCTGTCTGAGTCACTGATGCTCCCTGACTCCGGGCTGCTGGAATGTGCTGATGCCACAGTCTTGGGCTGGGACTGCAGGACACTGCAAGGCCATCATAAGATAAAATTAGAAAGCAGCATGGGTGAAGGTTGCTTATTATTTTGACATGGCAGGATTAAAAAATAAAAGTGAAACCCTGTGTTTTGGCATTGAGAGAAGAGCAGGCCAAAGGAATACACTGCCATACTCAAAAGATAAAGGAGCAGAATAAAAAAAGTCTGGAAATAATAAAACCTTCTATTTCAACACAGTCACATAAGCAGGACATCACTGTTACCATATGAAGCTGCACTTAGCAAATCAAAATTTAAAAAACAACCAACTGATAGTGCTCTTCTAAAAGCCAAACCCTTAAACGAAAAATTTCCAATATAGGCTAACAAAACATAAATATGCATTCCAGGATGGTTTCTCTGTTTAGTATCTCCCCCTTTAAGTTTTCACTTCTTCATTTGTGTTACTTGGTCAAGATGCTGAACCATTTTGTTCACAGTCTTTTCAAACAGTGGCATATTTTTGCAAAATCTTTCCCCTACTCAAAACTGTTTTCCTCTAGCACTGACAGTGGGAGTGGACGGAACTGAGGGACAGAATCACAGAATCACCAGATTGGAAGAGACCCACTGGATCGTCGAGTCCAACCATTCCCACCAATCCCTAAATCATGCCCCTAAGTACCTCATCCACCCTCACCTTACACACCTCCAGGGACGGTGACTCAACCACCTCCCTGGGCAGACCATTCCAATGCCTAACCACCCTCTCCATGAAGAATTTTTTTCCTAATCTCAAGCCTAAATCTCCCCTAGCAGAGCTTGAGGCCATTCCCTCTCATCCTGTCCCCTGTCACTTGGGAGAAGAGGCCAGCACCCTCCTCTCCACAACCTCCCTTCAGGTAGTTGTAGAGAGCAATAAGGTCTCCCCTCAGCCTCCTCTTCTCCAGGCTAAACAACCCAAGCTCTCCCAGTCGCTCCTCATAAGATTTGTTCTCCAGCCCCTTCACCAGCTTCATTGCTCTTCTCTGGACTCGCTCCAGAGCCACAACATCCTTCTTGTGGTGAGGGGCCCAGAACTGAACACAGTACTCGAGGTGCGGTCTCACCAGTGCCGAGTACAGGGGGAGAATAACCTCCCTGGACATGCTGGTCATGCACTCTTGCAAGTGCTTCTTGATAGCACTCAAGATCACCCGTTCCATGACTTTCCCCGGTACCGAGGTCAGACTGACAGGCCTGTAGTTCCCTGGATCCTCCCTGCGCCCCTTCTTATAGATGGGCATGACATCAGCCAGCCTCCAGTCCAGCGGAACCTCCCCAGTCATCCAGGACTGTTGGAAGATGATGGAAAGGGGTTTGGCCAGCACATCCGCCAGTTCCCTCAAAACTCTTGGGTGGACTCCATCCAGCCCCATAGACTTGTGGGCATCTAGCTGGGCAAACAAGTCTCTAACCTCTCTTGGACCTTGGGAATCTCATACTTCTCTTCCAACCCCTGGGGTTGTGCACAAAGGGAACAATTTTCCTTACTGTTAAAGACTGAGGCAAAGTAGGCATTGAGCACTTCAGCCTTGTCTTCGTCCCCTGTTACCCTTGTTCCCTCTGCATCTACTAGGCACTGGAGATTCTCCCTAGCCCTCCTTTTGCTGTTGATGTACTTGTATAAAGACTTTTTGTTGTCTTTCACAGTCTTGGCCAATTGCATTTCTAGTTGGGCCTTAGCCCTCCTGACTTTTTCCCTGCACATTCTCACTTCCTCCCTATAGTCCACCCAGGATGCCTGCCCCTTCCTCCAGAGGTCGTAGACCCTCCTCTTCCTATTGATGTCTCTTAGGACCTCCCTACTCAACTATGCTGGTTTCTTACCCCGCCGGCTACTTTTCCAGAACTTGGGGACGGCTTTCTCCTGAGCTGCTAGGAGTTCCTTCTTGAAGAGCGCCCAGCCCTCATGGACACCTTTGCTTTCAAGGAGTGCCTCCCATGGGACTTTTCCGACCAGCCTTCTGAACAGCCCAAAGTCTGCTCTCTGAAAGTTGAGGGCGATTGTTCTGCTAAACTCCTTCTTCATCTTACCCTGCACTGAGAACTCTATCATCTCATGATCGCTTTGCCCCAAGTGTCCTCCAACCTTCACATCCCCCACCAGTCCTTCTCTGTTCACAAACAGCAGGTCCAGGAGGGCACCGTCCCTTGACGGTTCGCTCACCAGCTGTGTGAGGAAGTTGTCTTCCACACACTCCAGGAACCTCCGGGACTGCTTCCTTTCTGCTGTATTATACTCCCAGCCTATATCTGGGAAATTGAAGTCTCCCACAAGGACTAGAGGTAGCGATTTTGAGACTACACTCAGTTGTTTGTAGAAGAGCTCATCAGCTGCTTCTTCTTGGCTGGGTGGTCTATAGCAGACTCCCATCACAATCCCTTCCTGCCCATGAACTCCTCTGATTTTCACCCACAGGCACTCAGTCCCATACTGACCGTAGTCCAGTTCGAGGGTATCAAAGCCCTCTCTAACATAGAGAGCTACCCCGCCTCCTCTTCTGCCCTTCCTGTCCTTCCTGAAGAGTTTATACCCCACCATGGGTACGCTCCAGTTGTACGAGTCATCCCACCACATCTCCACAATGGCGACGACATCGTAGTCTCCTTGCCCTGCCACAGCTTCCAGCTCCTCCTTCTTATTTCCCATGCTGAGTGCATTAGTGTAAATGCACTTCAGCTGGGCAGGCGTAGCTTCAGTCTTCGTAATAGGGCTTCTCCCCAGCTGAGCAGTCTTTGACTTAACTAAGGCCACAGTGCCAGTTAGCTGCCTACCATCCTCAGCTGCACTCACCCCCTCTTGCTTACTGGTGATATACCGGCAGGCATCGCCAGCACACCACCCCTTTGCCTCTGAAGTCTCACCTCCAGGCTCACTCCCATCCTGCCTGGCCTCCATCCCCTCCCCCTCCTCACATCTAGTTTAAAGCTCGATTTATGAGCTTAACTAGGTTTTTGGTGAGGGCTTTTGTCCCCCTAGGAGACAGGCGTGTCCCATCCCTGGTAATAAAGCCTGGGGGTGCGTGGGCCTCCCCATGATTAAAGAACCCAAAGCCCCTCTTCTCACACCAGTCCCTAAGCCATTCATTAACCAGTTTCTTATTCCTCATTTCATGCTCCTGATTCCTTAGTATTGGGATGGAGTTGAATATTACCTGTGCCCCAGAGCCCTCGATCATTCTCCCGAGTGCCTTGAAGTCCCTTTTAATGGCTTGAGGCCTTCTACATTCTATTTCTTCATTACCAATTTGAAAAGCTAAGAGTGGGTAGTAGTCCGTATCTTTGACCAGGGAAGGGAGCTTTCTAGTAACTTCCCTCACTGATGCTCCTGGCAAGCAGCAGACCTCCCTATGGAGTGGGTCCGGCCTACAGATGGGACCCTCCATACCTTTGAGAAGGGAATCCCCCAAGACAATCACCCTCCTCTTCTTTTTAACCGAGGATGTTTTTAGGGCTGTGGGAGGATGATGGAGTTTTGGAAACATTTCTAGGCTGTGGGTGCAGCCCTCTTCGTCTTTAGGGTGAGGATGCACCCTCAGCACCTCATATTTGTTCCCCAGAGAGATCTGGGGGTTAATTACCTGGGTGGAGGGAGCAGGTTTCCTTCTCCGGACAGGAACCTGCTGCCATTCCCCCTCTCTGTCTCTCCCGGCCTTACAACTTACTGGTGGGTGGTGCTCAGCTTCACTAGCTCCGGCAGCCTGTGAGAGGGTCCTGCTCCACTCATCTATCTCCCTCTCACATTCCCTGATGGTCCTCAGCCTAGCCACTTCCTTCCTCAGCTCTTCCACCATATGAAGCAGTTTCCCTACCCGAGCACAGCTTCCACAGACAGTCATGACTTCTGTGCACAGCTTCTTTTTGTTTTGAAATGGGCTTGCAAAATCAAGATGCATCAACAGATTTGCTTGATTTGGATGCAAGCTCATTGCTGATCCAGACTGATATGATGAGAACACTATTTCAAGAGCTTGCAGAGATGCAGATCGTGCCAAGAAGTGGTGTGTCCTCCTGCAAGTCTGACTTCGTAGACTATTACCCGGTGCTTGAAGAACATGAACAGTTGGGGAAATACAATTCTGGTTCATAGGCAAAATCTAGCATGCTTGGATTATAAATTTCTAATTGGACCTTTCCATAAAACTCCACACAACTAAAGCCAACTTTCAACAGCGATTTCAGGCAGCTAGAAATCAAAGCCTGTATCTATAAGAGGAAACCAGGTACCCATACCCGTATACTCCATATATAAAGCGTAGTTTTGTTTTCCTCCTTATTTGGTCTAGCTAGTAGTTTGGCAACAAAAGTGTACCTTGGAGGAGGAAGTGAAGAAGCTGGCTTTTCAACAACCTGTTTTGTTCACAAAAACAAAGAGGAGAGGGGGAGGAAAAGTTAGCTTAAGGAACTTGGAACAATGCAATGAGTCATGATGATTTAAAGGGATGTCTGTGTGCCTAGTGTATAAAATATCTAAAAACTGACTTGGTCGTCACCACTCTCTTCACTATCACTGAGCTGCAGGTCGTCCTGGAGAATTCTGGAAGACAACCAGAAGATAAATATCAGCCAAGGCAGACATATTTTCAAGCAGCAGACACTGAAAAAGACTTGTTTTGTGCTTGCCAAAACAAACCAACCCCCCACATCCTTTTTGAACGCTTGGCATGCTTTATCTGCTAAACTCTGTCATCACCTGAATAAATGATAAAATGATAACAATCAACCTAGGTATTTTACTCCGCTTTGCAATCAATCTGAGGACATTTTGCAATGGAGGTCACTATCATTGGCTGCCAGCTACAGACAACAAAGATAAGGTTCTGTGATGGGAATGCTCCTCAACGAAGGTTACCTATCACATTAGCACAGCCAACAAATGTTAACTAACACAGTAACACAGCAGGGCATGATGGAAGAGTCTAAACTCAGATTGCTGAGAGTAGGCTGCCTGCAAATGTTCTCAAAAGCATAATTTAATCCTCTGCTTGCAGATGGTAACTACTGCTTGCAACTTCAATGTATTACTGAGGTTTTCAAAAGGCGGAAGGAAGGATTTGTGGGGATGGATACAAAGTTCTCACAAACTGTTACCCAGCCTCTTTGGCAATCATGCAGGCATCCCAGAAGGAGCTGGAACAGATAGACAAAACGTGCTGTTCAAAAGTATAGTGACTCAAATCTTGAAGTTGGACACCAACTCCTCAACCCAGAAAATTAAACAAGTGTCATTCAAAAAATGGGACAAAAAGCTTGGGTACTAAGATGGGGATTTTAATGAATCAGGTAAAAAGATCTGTATATTTCAACTTTATTTTATACTAAGGGCTCTCTGTGAGAATTTTTTCTCATATTCAATTAAGAAAAATAAGTCTCCAGCCCCTCACAACAACACATTTTGTATCAAGAAAACAAGCATGAAAGATCCTCAGTGAACCACATCACCTTGGAAAAGCAGGGACAGACTCAGTGTTCCTGTGCTTGTTATGAAAAGGAAAACTACACAAACCTTCACACTCTTTCAAGCCTTCATAACACATTATGAAAAAAGCAAAAAAGATCTATGCTCAGTGGGTCACCTCTAATGGCAGTTAGGTTTCTATGATTCCGTGAAAAGTAAGTAAAAACCTTGAATAAAAAAAAAGGTATTTTAAAAAATTTAAACACCATCCACACTAACTAGACAAATTATTTTACACTCATACCAAAGCAGATGACATGCACAGAGATACTTTCATTGGAAGAGGACCATGTTTACTGTCAAAGCTGGCCATGGTCTCACAGTGAACAGCAATTCTACAAACTAGAACAGATGAAAATGCTCTTGTCCACAGAGCCAGACAGCATGAAGAAACCTCAGACGTTTCCTGTCTACCATTACAAAGTCAAGCCCTCCTGCTGAGGTGACACCTCCTGTGCTGACCCCACAGACCTCAAATTCCTCTCGTTGATGCAGAAGAGACTCTTTTTGCCAGAAGGGCTCTGTCTGACTACACTCCCTATGTGCTTTGTTTGTTCAAGCATTTTGACTTGTCATTCCCCTATGATTATCCTTCCTCCATCTCCCAGCATACACTACCTCATTTTCTCACGCATCTTGGTGGAAATCACCTCTTGTCTCCTCTTTTAGAGTAAACACTGAAGGGAAGTGCTATAAGACACCACCTTGGAAAATGAAGCCCCTAAACTTCCTACAGAAGGCAAACACCATGCAGCGTGCAACAATGCTGTACATGCCAACTTTGCATGTGGGCTAGAGCCAAAGCTCATTGCCAGTTCATTGAGACACAATAAGGAAAAAGGAACAGCAACAATACATTCACTCTCCCCACTTCTGGACAGCTTGGCCAAATGTCACTGGCATCTCAATTATTCTTTTTATTTTTTTTTCCAGAACGTTCAGGGAAGTAGTCCTTCAGAGGCGAGAACAAGCAAATTACCAGAGATGATGGAATAGTTCTCGGAGTTTTTGGTTGGTTAATTTTGCTTTAAGAATTGTGGATTATAGATACATTTCCTTTAGAGGAAAGAGGATAATGCAAGGAAACACCATCTAGATCTTTTAAATCTGATTTACCTGTTTGTAATGCTTTAATTAGCTCAGGACTTAACAGACACCAAGTTTTCATTTGCAGCTTATATACATACCATCCATCTCCCTGTAAAGCTATTTAAAAAGAGCTCTTTCAGCAAGAGAAGCAGGACTAACATTAACATTGCTTGCCAAGCAACCTCACTGAAAGCACAGGCTGGCCTCTCTCTGCCAGCCAGGTTAAAGATGCATCACCAAGAATGAGCTTGGCACCTCCCCTTTTAAAAGGAGGACTACTTCAGTTCCAGTGCTGCCAGGTGCTAGTTTTGGGGCTGTATTCAAGACTGAAAGCCATCTGGGAAATCCATGCATGGTCTGTAAAGCTGAATGCTTAATTTGGGCACACAGATGCACCAGGATTTCAACTTCTAATTAACAAAGCTTCATTTTGTAACACAACCTACTCTAGACAGCTGAATTTTCAGTCATTTGCACTTTGAACAGCAAAGAAAGCAAGTTCTGTTGTGCAAATGAAAACAAAAACAAAACAAAAAAAAACAAAAAAAAAAAAAAAGGAAGAGACGCATCAGTTCAAGGGAAAGATGTAGAGGAATTCCTTGGACAAATCTCATTTTTCACATAAACCTAGGCCACTCCAATTCTCCTGTTTCAACTGCCTTCATTGACTGTGGGTATGCACATCCCTGGTAGCTGAATGCTGGCCCTGAAACGCCAGCAAGGACACTAAGCAGAGAGGGTATGTTGGCTAAGGATAGACCTATGTACCATGCCAAATTTACAGTTCTGTACCTTTGGGCCAAGAAAGAAGTATTTTCAGATTCTTGTCTACAGTAGAAGTCGTTTCTCTCTACTGCCTAGAAAACTGATTCAAGTGCTAGAAGGCTTTTTATAAGCAGCTGAGAAAAGTTGAAATAAAGGTGATGGATGTAGGACAACTGAGGAGGAAAGTAGAGCCTGGAGCAGTTGAAACTAGTATTTCTAATAATGCAATGAAAATTTTCAGCGTAGTTCAGGAGGACCAAGCAAGGGAAGAAGAAGGAGCAAAATAAGGAATGGAATGAGTGAGTAGTTAACTGCTCAGCAAGACACTATCCCACACTCCCAGCCAGCAAGAGCTCCTCTGCATGACACTAGAGCAGTATGAAAAGCATTGTTTTACAGATCTTAGAGTTTGAACCAAAATTCTACAATCTCAACCAAGATGCTGAGATCCTCTTCCTCTTACTTGTGACTAGCCCGGTTGGGGTTGTGTTTATTTTGTTTTCTGCTTTTTTTTCCCCTCCCAATTAGATTGTTCATGATAGGAAAACAAGGAGAATAAGCTTTGCGGTCTGTAGTTTGCAGCCTTCCAAACAGAACAACAAGTCATGGAGTAATGCGATCTTTATAAATCGCATGAACATTTAACAAGCATTTAACAATTCCATAATAGCTTTGTACACAAGACCCCTTAGCCTTACAGACATGGAAAGATTTCTAATTGTTACTCTTGGGCTTAGAACCTACCAGTGCCACCATCTGGCCAGGTTAATCCTGAAAGAAAAACATCAGCCCCCACAAAACAATTCAAGCAATTTATTTAATTAACCTAGCTAACAGATAACCATTCACCTACAAGGATGGTACCAAGTTATTTTATCCACCAACTTAAAATTTTCTATTGGAGCAACTCGTTTACCAGTTGGCACTCTTTCCCAGCCTTGTAAAACGTTCTTAGTGATTATGCATAAACATCTTATGCCAAGAATCAAATTCTAAGCAGCTTTCTTCCAAGAGAAAATATAACATGACAGGGAAAAGAATATATAAAAAAAGTAGAAATATAAAAATACTATTTAGCAAAGCTAAAGAAATTTCATCTTCCCTCCACTTTGCAACAAGCTAACACTACTAGAAATAAACTGAAGGGGTTTTTTTTGATTGTTTGTTAGTTTTAAATAAAAACGAAATTAAGACAACACTTTTCAGGAAGCTTTTCCTTGGGCAACTGCAGAAAGTTGTACCATATAATTGCTTTAAAATTTCACCCCTCATTTTCAGTTTTCCTGGCCGTAGCTTTACAAGAACCACTCAGACTTCAAAACAACACACAGAATAGATCAGATTCATTTTGTAGCCCTTATAACTTATGTCAGTTGAATGCATTATTATTTGTTTGAATAGCACTAAGTGTGACAAGATGTTAAGCAGTCACAGATTAAAAGTGTAAGATCAACTTAAATCTGGTGCATTAATAGTTGGAGTTTTTTTTCTTCAGTTTTGTTTTGGTTTTAACATAGTATTTATGATCATGAAACAGGAATGTTTCTGTTGGCGAAAATTTCCTCCAATTACGTTCTCTGAGAAAAATCAGACCGATAAAACCCTTCAGAATTATCAAGTAAGGCAAATTTTAATTCATTCCATGTTTGTTTATGTATCTATACAGTAGAGATGGGAATTGAATTTGGTTACTTACGATGTTCTTGGTTGAGAACTAGGCAATGTTTTTGAAGGTGCGTCATACTGTTCTGTAAATCAAAAATGAATCAGTTTATTTGCCTCACTTTTAGTGTATTTTACCCTATCGTCTCCGAGCATCAGATTTGAAAATCACTTTCTTCTGTGGCATAATTGATTGCCACTGAGATTATTCATCCCTCAAATGGTGTTCCTAACAAAATACTGTTTATTCTCTGCTGAACTGCTGTTTTAACTAATTTAGGTAATGAATGTATATAATCTCTTAAGTATTTTCTAAATCCAACACTGTTCAAAGCAGCAGAGGAAATTGCACTCCTTAATGTAAAAATTTGATGTTCTCCTCAGGTGTAACACACAACACACAAAACTATCTGTCAATACATACAAAACAGTGTTTTCTTTGGAATTCTACTTACTCTGATTCTGTGCTACAGCTCCAACATGCTGTGAGTCCTAGAAAGAAAGGACAAGGTGCAAATTGAGAATCACACAAATCAGTGCTCTCTTCATAGCAGCATACTAATGATCTAGTTTCCACGTGTTTTGTCCAACTTGTCAAAGTATGACTTTGAAGTGTCCACTAGTCTAAGCTAGCCTGATGTAGCTTAACAAGGACAGAAGTGATAAGTGCTTGTGCCATCAAAAACGTCTTGCTAGCGCATTAGTGGTAAGCACGTTTTGAAGAAACATTGAAAAAATTTTATAAAAGTGTTCAAACACTTCTGTTTAACACAGTCAGCAAATATTTTTGTCGACAATAAAGATAAAATGGGATTTTGTGTGGCAGAGATGAGGTGCTTAAAATGTTTCTGAAAAGCAGACGCATTTGAAGCCCACCATTATAACAAACATGTAAGTCATTGAAACATTATTCATCCTTCCCCCCTTTGGCTTAAACATCTTACAACTCTAAAAATACAAAGCTTTCTTAAAGAATAAAAAAGAGGAAAGGTAATTATGCTACCACGTACACCACTCAAAAACAATCACTTGGAAGTACAATTTGATCAAATTCTTAGTAAAACAACGTGTTGCAAGCAGATGTTGTACAACTTGAGATTGTTTTTATCTATCTGACTGCTACCAATGATAATCTATCCTACCAGCCTTTATCTATGAAACGGGGACCAAATCAGACAAAAAAAAATATGCAAGAGCCCAAAAGCTCTCTTCTAATTTATCAAAAGCCTTGGCAAAAAGAGGATGTTTTACCTTGGTCGGGAATGGAAATTTGGAAGGCTCTGCTGTACTAGGCGTATGAATAGCTGTCAAGGGAGGTGGCCATGAGTGGGTCATTTCCTGGAAAGAGATTGAGAGAAGCAGCTTACAGTATTTTTGCCGATGTATACAGTTTATGTTTTACACTTAAGAGATTCATATGAATCTACCAAAAAAGTCTGTGTTGATCTGACTGTAAACCCAAGAGATGGTACTGCAGCTAGAAGCACTCCTTTAAGCAGAGCAGACAGATCATGGTGAGGACTTGCTCCTTTTCTGCTAGCACATTTGCATTGCCCAAGTATCTCAGTGAAGCTTGAAGAGAGTTAAGTACTTACTGTGTTTGCAGGATTAGGCCTCACCCTTACAGCTACCACAGTTAATAAAGGGAAAAGTAAATAAATGAGTAGTTCTGGGTTTTTTCAAAGTGCAGGACTTTCCAATTATCAAAGTTCTTACATCCTGTTACAGCAACAACACTCTGAAAAGCTTATCATAACTCAAGGAGGTCAGCCAGAGAGCTCTGACAGCCAACTGTTCCCCAGGCTATTCTGCCTAAAACACTAGCTCTTGCTCTGGACAATCAAGACATCTTTGACACAGCACATGGTTTTGAACCAAAGAAAGAGACCCCCTGATAGGCTATGCCTTCAGGAATCCTTCTGCCCTGTTCCCCTACCTTTATTCTCGCCCACCATCACTACCTCATACAAGCTTCTTGGGCTTAGCCATAGTCCAGGTGAAAACAGAGCACAAACACCACAGCTATGGGATAGGACTTGGCAGGCAAGATCAGCCTCCAGCCTGCCTCTCCTGGTACCACAGCTGGACCCAGACAAGCGCACTGAAGTCTTGTTTTGCACTGCAATGAGCACACATGAAAGGCCTAGAACAGACAAGGATCTTTGTCTTGAACACATGCTAAAACAATGGAGGTTAATCCAGACGATGCCTTTGGAGGCTGGAGATCAGAAATTCAGAATCACACTTTTGAAACTGCACAAGACAGACTTTCCTTGGCTCCTGATCTTCAAATCTGAAATCCTGAAGAGCATAATAGTCACTCCAGGAAATAAGTGAATTCACATGGTCTGCCAACCCCACTGCCTTTCCAGGAATAATTATCTCAGTATTTACCCCCTAGCTCAACATCACCTCTGTGCTCAAGGTGTGTGCTCACCATCCCCACCCAGCATGGCTGTTCCCTGCCAACTCTCCAAAGAAAGCAGCATGCAGAGTAACACAATACTGCCACTTTGCTCAGAAAGTTAAGAATTACGTTCATGCAGAATGCGTCTCATGATGAGCATGAACCACACACAGTTTGCTGAGGGGCTTAGAAAAAAATTAATGAAGAACATGTCAGAGCAAAGTACATTTTTGTACTTCTGGCACAAAATAGACTGAAGCATGAAAATCTCTACTGTATCATAATTTACAAGTACATTTTTTCATCGAGGCACAAGTATGTAAGTTCAGAAGCGTCCCTAGTTTCCTTATCTATTATGAATAAGATGAAATGCAAAGATTTACAGGGAATGAAACCACATTGCAACCTTTGGATCTGTAAGCAGGGATCACTGCAATCTGCAGGGGTTTCTGTGGGAGCAGCCTAACAACTAATCTGGGTAACTACTTGATCACACAGGTACCACCCTTACCTTTTCCTTTCTCCCCTCCTGCTGTTCCGTTCATTGCTCACTTCACTCACTAGCTGTGCAATCTTTCAAGAGATGACAAACTCCGCAATGTACTGCACTACACCTCTTCATGTATTTGTACATGCTCCCCTGTGGTTGCTACAAAAACCATGTTACGAATTATTAGGCAAGAAAACAGGATGTATGGTAAAACATGAAAAGATGCAGTACTTCCAGGCAGAGTACTCTAGCTGCATGCAAAAACCAGCATGGAAAAATTAGTGAGCACCTGTGCACAACCGTCTTTCAGCTGAAACACTGCCCCAAACACAGCTTCTTCAGATTAATAAAGGCATCAGGATTTTGCAGTCTGAAGCAATGATGAGGGAAGTGATCACAGAAATCAAACACCTGTGTTAAAACATCAGTGTCTCAGAACAGTATTTGCGACCAAGGAATTGTCTCCTCAGCATGACTGGCTTGCAGATCACAGTGCATTTTCACACTGTGAACAGTGAATGGGTGACATGTGCTTAGACCCAGCTACTGGGTGCCTGTGCATTACTCACAGAGCCAGCTCTGGCAAAAGGTTACAGAGACAGTTTTGCATCAGAGCTGGCTTAGCTTTGCACAAATGGACTAGAATTACAGTAAGGGAGAAGCAGTTCAGCAGCACTGCCAGGCGCAAGGGGTGGGAAGGACACAAATGCATGCTCCCATTCAGGGCCATGCTGTTGGGCCTGGCAGCACAGGCAGGAGCCAGCACGTCCAGCACCTTTGCAGGAAGTGTGCTCAGTAAGGGCAACACTTTGATTTACAAAGGAACAGCTCTGGCTGTTTTGGATGACTTGTCAGTCTTGCTCTTGAACTGCATCAGGTTGTATTACACTTACATACTGATAGACAGACTAGTCTTACAACTCCAGCTGCATCAGAGGGCTAACTTATCTTTACTTCTCCACAGTGTACCCCAAAACACATCTTCAGCAACTGGAACATTTGCCGACAGAAGCAGAGCGATATATTTTCCGTCACAGACTATTTTAATGCATACAAAATATAAGCAAACACTGAGATCTATTATTTAAAAGCACCTACCTTCAAAATTTCTTCAATGGAGTGGATATCACTGGGGAAGGTTTGCTACAGGAAAAAAAGAAAGAAGCAGCATGAGTTTAGTTTGTTTTTACCAAATGACATGAGATAAACAGATGCAGTCACCAAACATATATGGTTCTATAAGTTTCATGGAATTCCACTGATAATAAAATGCTAGAAAGAAATAAAAGACCCATTAGAAGGTCATTTAATAGTGCACATGTACAAAGCCTGTTGTTTTCAAATCTTTAGTGGAAGATACACCCTATAAAGGTGAGAAAGCAGGGAAGTGAAACAAAGCTCATGAAATAACAGTGCTTGTTCAGCTAATGGGAGTCCTCGTTTCATGACTTGTGTTCTTCTATGCACCCATGTGCACTCAGCAGGATAAGAAGCCAGTATTAAGCCCTAAATTTGGAGAAGGCAAAATAGAGGTGGTTTTAAGTGGAGGAATTATGTACCAGGTCCTTGAATGCCAGCTCTTGGACTCATGAGAACATCAACTGCCATTAAAAAAACAGAAAAGCAATACAATTCTAACTTGTATAGTTCAGAATAAAACCTTGACTGTATCGCCAGGTAGAAGAAGTAACATGGTCACTTCTGGAAAAGTTTGCAGATGACCTTGATCTGGATTGAGGGACTTGCACCTGTACATCCCACACTCGTTTCTCTGGAGACCAGGCAGTGACCACCACATGCCTGCCTGACACGGACCAGGGCTCCCCAATACAAGCGTGCTGAGGACCTCCGAAGGGAAGTCATCTCCCTGGTGGTGCCTTTGCACTCCACCAACACCAGCTGAAGAGGACAAGGAAATGCCCATGGCAGCACCTGCAGCTGCCTTCAACCAGGCACAACAGCTCCAATCGCTGAACATTTCAGTACTTATTCCATTCTGAGCTGAAAAAGACTCCAGGCTTGAGGCAATATAATTTCAGGCATCTACACAAACATAAGAAGCCCAAGAAGTTACACAAGGAACTAGTCTGCCTTTACTACAACAGGCTTGCAAAAATGCACAGGTGCACAAAAGAAGAGAAGGAGCTCTTAATTTAGAAAATAATTTAAAATCTGCACAGACACTCAATTCAAGCTGCATAGAAACTTTGTGATGAAACTCTCAGAAATACCTCTAAGTCCTCCCTTCAGGAGCAATTCCAAAAAAATGCACAGTTTCATCAGCTCTGCTCATGCCCCAAGCCTTGCACAACCTAACACTTCTTTCAGACACTAAAAAGAAATGAACAAGGGAACTGATATAATAAGAATCACACAAAACCATACTAAACAGCTTAAGGAATCATTTGGTACACAAATGAAATGCCCCACTGGCCGTGATAATATTGTGGGCCAGAAACTCAACTATCAACCAGAAGTGCAGCACTGCTCCAGCCAGGGAATGACACAGGGAAGGGACAGCATCAGCCCTACCAGCAGAAGATAGGGTTGAAGAGCTAAGGTTGATTCTTTTTTTTAAAAGGTATTGAATGAAAAATTACAGCACACAGTTCTATTCCACCTGCTAAATGGAACTGAAGGACCATATGGCTCTTATGCATGGAAGCACAGGGCTGAAGCTTTGTCCATGGTTTTTAAATTGTTTTCCTGCTCACCAGGCTGTGGCAGAAGTTTCCAGCATGCCGTCAAAAAAAAAATCTTCTCCAAGAGAGAGTTGGCCATGCATTATTTCATAAGTCACCAAATGGCACTGCTGAGACGTGTGAGCTCAAACAAGGCCAGTGGCATTAACAGCATATAGACTATGCAAAGCTGATAACAGGAGGTATGGAAGCAGATATTAACTGGAATGGATATGGGCTGCCTTTCAGGCAAGCAGTAAGGTATTGCACATCTTCCTGTTCCTTCTCATCTGAGTAATTTCCACCTGACTGCTTTTTTCTGCTAATTTGCATCTCTGCTGTCACAGCCCATTTAGAGCTGCCCCTCTGACATCCTGCACACAAACATGCCCCATGGTTCACAGTCTCCTCCACCTCAAGTGAAACTGTTGCCTGTAGATACCTAGGCAGCACAGCTGAATAACAGCTACAGCATGCGTGCATTTCATATGCTGACTGGTATCTCCTCCTAGTCAAAACAGATTTGCAATGCATGCATGTAGCTCAACTTTGCCAGCTTTTGCTCTTTGCCTGATTTTAGACTAAATTATTAACACTGACAAAACCCAAGCAAGCAATGAAGCAAGGATGAGAAAAGTAAATTATTACTTCCATGCCCCTTCAATGTGTTGTCAGTTTTCCTGGATTCCTATTGAGAGCTTTGCCACTGCAACTACCAGTGGAGTTGATCCATTCAAGCTAAAAAAGTTCATATTTACAGCTGTTTCTCATTTAATATAACATTAAAATGCAAATCACAGAATCATAGAATAGTTTGGGTTGCAAAGGACCTTAAAGATCATCTAGTTCCTGTGATGGGCAGGGACACCTCCCACTAGATCAGGCTGAACAATTTAGTTTTAAATTTATCTTTTCATGTCAACTGCACATGCTTTTTCCCCTTGAATGCAATGGAGATCAGGAAACTGCATATGCATTAAGGGTTAGTTTGAAAACAACAGACAGGACCAAAAGCTACCATCCTCTCATCAATTCACTCACATGTGCTTAACTAGTTCAGAGCAGGAGAAGATCTGGCATATTACGTGGACTCTTACTCACACACAAGTCACTCTAGGGACAGCATGCTGATTTACTCTTCACAGCAACTTTCTTTCTTGAAGAAAACCAGACACCAAGCAGATTCTCTGCCGAAGATATTTAAATGTTCCACACCACAAAACATATTTAATACATTATACAAAGAAAGTTCCAATGAAAACTGGCTTACTCTATCCACCTTTTCTTCGAGGACATGGTGACAAAGCTGCTTTCACAGAAAGCTAAAGTAACAGTTCCTAGTTGTCCATTCAAGAGAGCATTTATGGGAACAAATATGAAGCCTGTGTGAATACATTTGTGATTAAAATAATTTTAAGTCAGTCAGAAACCATCCTGTGAGCAAGCCATCAGCATGGGCAGTCATTAAGCATGTTGTCACAAGATGTTTAAATTTTGCTGCAGATACAATGCACTTGTTCAGTAGATCTCTCTCATTCACACACTTAACTGACTCCCAGAAGTGTCTGATGAATGGAGAATCCTTTAAGGGGGCAAACAAAGTTTTTCCAAGTTATCTAGCTGAAGGTTTGTCTTGCAGATAGACAGGTTCCCCATCAATCCTTCCAACAGTATCCACCCAATTAAACAAAATTTACTTACCATGAATAACAAAATAACAATTGTTAAGACATGCTAAAAGAAAAGTAGGGGTGGGAAGGAATAGAAATGCAAACCAATACTAATTAGACAGCAATGCTAACAACATTGTCATGCCTGTAAGCTTTACATTTTGATTAGTCTTTGAAGATCTCAGCAAGCATTAAGTATGAACCTTACAGCAAGAAGTATCTGCTTTAGGAGTAAAGAATCTCATAGAAGGCACAAAAGAAAGTGCTATAGAGTAATCCCATCTAAAACAGTAGCCTTGAGGCAAAAAGTCAGTCACACAAGTCTTTAGGGCATAGGAGAAAGACATCTGCCAGCAGAGGCAGAGAAAGCAGGATTCTGGTTATGAGCTTTTTGCTCAAAGCAAAAATAAAGTTGAAGCTGAGAGGTTTGACAGCACAGAGAAGGCAATGCAGCCAGCCTTTGGTGACTGCCAGGACAAGCAACTACATGGTCCCTGGCCACATACACCACTCTGCCACTCTTCCCTTCCCCTGGCACTGGCTTGAGCCTACAATTGAGACAGTCCAGGACTTAACTTGGTAGACAATCATTCACCTTCCATTGATTCAGCTAGTTTGGCCACCTGGCCACAGGAACAGAAGAATACCAGAAGTAGTACAGCTGAGGGGGTAGTAGAGAGCATTCCCAGATGCTCAGTACACCTGGAGGGAGCAAAGGTCTTAAATTTACACAGCTTCCAATGTTTAGTAAACCTTTGGGGATCCAGAACCAAACACCAATGGTCAAAACTATCTCTGGAAGCACACAGTTCACAGCTTAACGCTGCTCCTACTGTGTTGAAAATCCCATGAAGTGCAGTAGAAAAAGTGTTAGAATTCTTTGCCTTTTACAAACCCGAAATGCCTCTTATATTGCATCTACTACTTGCAGAACTTGAAAAGAGTAATTTAAAAAACTTTACAAAGTGGATAGTTTAGATTTTCAAAAAGACAGAAAGTTCCCATGCAATCAACATATGTTTTGCTACCAGCAAATATCCTTTCCCTAGAAAGCACACAAATAGGTCAGATTGTGTCATGATGCTCCATTTTCTAACTTAGTCCAAGACACTGATTTTGCCTCAGTACTCTGAACTACAAATCCAGGTTTGTTGTAATTGCTTGTAGCTAAGCAGATCTGAAACAAAAGAAAGTGATGCCTTAGTTTTGAAGCGTGGGACATACTGGTGAAACTTATTAACCTCAACAGCTCTCTGGGGCATAAAACACATTTTCACTTACAGCTCATGAGTTTTATCAGCATCCATCCCTCCTAATATAAAGCAACTTCAGATCTGGCATCACCAACCACTTCAGCGACCCTGATTTCACCTGCTGATGGAAAAAACAAACAGATATTGTCTGCTACCATCCCAATTTTCCCTGCCCACATGTTTTTTCCTTGGTTTGTGAGTAACCTAAAGTGAAAAGCAACTCTTGCACCAACATCATTGGGGGAAAACTGAGAAGCAGAGATTATTTTTTTTAAGCTTTCAAGCCAGCTGGCTCCTCTTCACAGCACTGTGGGGCTGCAGAGCCCACAGCACTGGGAACAGCAGGACTTCCCTGACAGCAGCTCAGAGCAGCAGCACCCTGGCTGCACAGCAATCAGCTCTGCTGAGCAGGCGGCAAAGCGGTCTGCAAGAAATGCACAGCCAGCGCTGTGGACAGCAGAGGAGCTTCTCTACAGTATTCCTGCACCATCTGCAACACTGCAGGGATTCAGCAGCAACAACTGATTCAAAGGGCACCTGTTTAACCCAAAACACACATACGGGAAAGTAAAAAATAATTCAGATGTGTCATCCATATTCGTAAGCGTCTGGTTTTGCAAAAACACACAAAGGCAAAACATCACTATCACAGCTGCTGCAGTAGAAGAGACTCCAACAAACCACAGGAGACCTGAAAAAAAACACAGGGGAAACAGCAACACTGGCGAAAAGCAAACAAAAGCAGCATCATTTTGTCAAATAAGAGGGTGGTGCAGGTGGTGAGTTAATACAAGACTGCACTCTGATTTCTTTCAGGAATTGCAGGGGTTAAGGGTTTTGTTTCTTTCTAAAGTTCATTTTTAAAAAGCATTTTTAAAATGAAAAATAAGGTATTTGAGCTAAAACTTACTGATATAACTAAGTCTTTGCTGTGGATAAAGTCAAGAACAAATCAGATAAAAGAATGTGAAAAGACTTTCAAACAAGCTGTATTTTAAGACTGTGACAATTCCTTCCCTGACTTCAGTGAGGGAATATTTGCATACACATAGGCTTTCCTTGGTGTTATTTTTGTATCAGTCTCAAAACCATTTCAGAAACTTACAAGAAAAAGGGACTTATATTAGCCTGTTGTGAAATCTTTGCTGACATCATTTGCTTTAAATCTCAAATTGTACAGAGCTAAACATGCCCTTAATAGAATATAGCCAGAGGTTTCATTACTACTGTAAAAATAACATACAGACATTATTTGGCAGTAAAGTCCCTGTATCAGCAGCTCAAGCTGTTCTAGGAAATTCAGGAAGCTGCTGTGTGAGAATGACAAACCCATAAGAAGGGGAAGTGATTTTCTTAGCAGCTTGCCCAAGACAAGGATTAATTTTCAGAAGAGATTAAAAATTGCTCGAAGACACACCATTTTTAGCATAGGAAAAGAAAGCTCACCTCATTTCAACAAAAACACAGGAACCACAACAAAAAAGACACAAGAAGGTAGAAGAGAGAGGGACAAAAAAAAGGAAATGAAACACAAAGAAAACTCACACAGAAAATCAGTTTTATAAAAGCCTTGCTATCAGACTGTGGAAAGTGAAGAAATTTGTTGATATTGCAGCACTAATAACGCACCGCACACAAGAGCAGTTGTTAAAAACAACTGGGGATGCACTTGCTCAAGTTTTGTTCTAGATTCAGGTAGTCAGATGGATGGGTTTGGTGATGAAGGATGACCAGAAACAAGCCACACAGCCTTTGTTTCCCCACTCACCAACTTAGCTCTCAAACATAATGGAACAAGACTGGAATAGTCCCAGCAAAACAAAGCAAACCTAAAGCAGATCACTTGCTATTGCTTACAGCTTTAAATTTCACTTCCATATTTCATGAAAAACAAAAACCATGCCAAGCTTCTTGCTTTACGCACAAGCACTACAGAAGTGTACAGATTGGCTATGCCTCATCCCGCAAGGCAAAATCTTCAAAATTAAATTATAAATGCATTTGTTTTCACATTTATATTTATGTTGCTTTCTTGGTCTGACACACAAGACTTCACTGCAGACTATAAATCCAATCCACCAGTCTCAAATTCCATGTGAGCCTTCTAAAATAATTTCCCTGGGTGCTATATCAGGTCCTCTGTGGGCACCAACATTTAACCAACAGTTTGCATGTAGCCAAGTCCCCTGCAGATGGTTTCACAAGTGCACTCAACACATTTGAGTACACATCTTTCTAAGGCAATGCTGATGTTATTCCACTGGAACAATGCTACATCACTAGGCACTCTCCTGCTTCTGCCCCAGCATCAACCCAGCAGTCTAGTTCACAAGAGAAGACCGCAGCTCTGGCCTGCCTCTGCCTTCCTTGCAGGTTTGAAAACAAATCAAGTTCCATGGAACTTCTACTCTTGCTTTCTTCAGCTGACACTGAATAATCCTGGAAAGTTAAGCATTTTACATCAAAATCATAGAATCATACTATCACCAGGTTGGAAGAGACCCACCAGATCATCAAGCCCAACCGTTCCCACCAATCTCTAAACCACACCCCTCAGTACCTCATCCACCCGTGCCTTAAACACCTCCAGGGAAGGCAAGCCAACCACCTCCCTGGGCAGACCGTTCCATTGCCTAACAACCCTTTCAGTGAAGAATTTTTTCCTTATGTTGAGCCTGAAACTCCCCTGGCAGAGCTTGAGGCCGTTTCCTCTCGTCCTGTCCCCTGTCACTTGGGAGAAGAGGCCAGCTCCCTCCTCTCCACAACCTCCCTTCAGGTAGTTGTAGAGAGCAATAAGGTCTTCCCTCAGCCTCCTCTTCTCCAGGCTAAACAACCCCAACTCTCTCAGTCGCTTCTCATAAGACTTGTTCTCAATAAACAATGGTTGTACTGTCATGTTTCTGCAGATACCTGGAGGAAATAAAACATTCTTTAAAGATTTTACATGCTTTTCTAACTCTGAGATGGATTATTTTGCTCAGTCTAAAAATAAATGCATGGGCCTCCCTCCTTGTGTTCAAAGAACATAATAAAAAAAAATGTCTATTTCGTGTTCTTTTGTTTGAAGAAGCAAAGGGGTTTTTGTTTGGGGGGAGCAGACTATTATGTTTTAATAGAGGATTCTTTAAATATCTTGAGTTGCTGAAAGCAGTTTGTGCATCCTTGTTAGCCTTCCTCTAACAATAATATTATTGAAATCCAAACAAACTAAGCACAAGAATTAGATGCAGCATCACACAAAAAGCCATGTAGACCAGAACTCCAGCCAAGACTAATTATTTCACTACATAAAGACCGTTGCACAAAAGCACCTCCCCATTGTAATTACCATCTGTATAGTACCTCTCAATAAACTAATTTCATCCTCTCGATCCTGCGAAACTTTCTCACCTACTGCCCCCTTAAAGTCTCCCCAGTAAATAATTTTTAATATTGCTTAATGTGAATCTACAAGTCTGTGTCTTCTTGCTACCTTCAGCACAAGCACAACGTGTCTTTCAATTTAAGTGTTGAAGATATGAAAAGCATTTGAGTATGAGCAGTAAGCCATGATTTCAGGTATTTTCTAATTTCCGATACCACTTTGCTGCAATTTACTTATTAGATACATTTTTTTACAGTATTTTAAGTAGCCTGACTCCCAGCCTACTCCAGAAAGAAGAGCTGCTCACTGCAGCTGATATAAAGCTGTACAAGCAGCAGAACTCAACAGAACTCATGTCACAGGAGATCTTTGTTGATAGTATCTGTCAGATTAATAAGTAAAATAAGTCTGTACTCTGCTGACATTACTATATTTACATATGAATTTTTTGCTTATATAAAATAGTCACAGGAAAGGGGCAGAGGGCAGAAGGAGAAATCACAGCTTCGACACTATTATTCTGAGGGCTAGAGGAGAAAACAGCTCAGACTTGGTTGAAAAAATAATGATTTTAGCATTTTTCACGTCATGAAATAATGCATTAAGCTGCATTACTGTTATGTACAAAATTTAATACACGATCGCTAGTAGGAATGTTGTATCAAGGCTATTGCATACATATGCATGAGTAACATATCAACTATAGCACAGCTATTTGAAAACCACAAAGAGCCATAATTAAAATATGCAGCACAAGTTCAGAAATTCAAATGGCAGGGTATATACTTCAAAGATTCCAAGTTTCTCAAAGTCTAGCTTCACTTCCTAAAGTGATTTAACCATTTAAGTGTCCATGTTTTGCTAGAGGTCAGCAGGGATTAGGCTCTTACAAGCAAAGAGCACTTTGCAGATAAATTCTGTTCACTTAGACCTCAGCTGAGCATAGCTACTTTTTAGTTCTTTAAAAAACAATCAAAAGACCAAACCAAACAAACCCCAAACCCTCCAAAGCTGTGCATTAAGATACTTGTTAACAATATGAGTGAACACCAAGATGCACTTCAGTTCTCAAATCAACTGCTTTAACCAAACAAAATCTAGCAACACTTGAAAACCTACACATGCTTCCTAAACTTCCATTCTTCCCCATTCCATTCTTGATCACTATTATCTATCTAATGGATGCTCAGTGCCAATATCACCAATCCCTTGGTATTTACACTGGAAATAACGTCAAATCACAGAAGAACTAGTGTCTTCAAGCAGGCTGACTTCTGATATCAAGTATAACTTTGGCACTACTAGGGTTTCCCTTCCATAGAAATAGTAATGTAGTAGGCATTGTTTTATTACAGCTAGTAAATTTCATTTCCTAATCTCAAAAGGTGAGGTTGAGAAATTACCTGATGGTAAATCCTGACCTTAATTTGAGTTCAACGAAAACATAAGAAAAGAGTAACTGTATTTGTTAAGACTATCAAACAAATTGTGGAGTTTAGTGGTGAGGCGTCCTGTGGCTCTATGGATCACCTCAGATGATTAACTGCTGCTGTCTCTTAGAAGTTTTTGCCCTTTTCAAACTCCACTTTCTCTTTGGAAAACAAACAGAATTAGATTTATGGTGGCAGTGGTGACACTCAATGCACTTCCCCGTAATGACTCAGTAAACAAGACCTGGAGATGCAGGCTCTCACACTGTTTTTATAGTTAGCAGCAAGTCTGCTTTTCTGAACCAAAAACTTTTATTTGTCCATATGTCTTGAAGAACAGCACCTCATGACACCTCTCTGCATTGCCATCACTGCAAATAAAAACTCAGAAAACAAAGGCAAGCTGGAGCCTGAAGCAGCATTCTGAGTCCCAGGTCAGCACCCGGCACAGCTCTGTGCTGCTGGGACAGACCACACAAATTAGAGGGGAGCAGGAAGGCATCAGTCACCAGCACCTGTACATCAATAGAGAAGGCAAGCAGGAGAGAAGTGATAAAGGGATACTTGTTAGTGAATCCAAGGATAGTGTACCCAAAGGAAGAAAAAAAAAAAAAGAACAAGAAAACAGGAGAGGACAGAAGTTTTATCTCTCTCCTTAAGAATGCAAAGCTCTTAACTGAGAAAGAGCCCATGTGCTATTTTTAAACCTTAACAGAAATTCAATAAATACAATTAAATGCTTCCAAAACAAGGAACTTAAATCTGTGGGATAAAAATAGCAGGATATCCTTTTGCTGGTAAAGACAACTTTCACCATCATTTTACAACTGACCTAAATGCAAACAGAGTATTTCTAGATTTGATGTTTTGGGATTGGGATAGCAAAGTGCCTTATTTTTATTAAATCATGAATACACAGATGAAAGCTATCCTCCCTGAGACAAGTGTCGGACAAGTCTCTCAGAAACTTCCTCTATCATGCTAAAAGACTTGGAAGCCACGGTAGGTCCTGTCCACCAGGTACTGTGGTCACCACCTCCAGTACACAAAACTATCCACTGAAGTAGCTTAATCTATACTTTCAGCTGTAAAAGCAGTGTCCAAGCCTGACAAGGGCTTCTACTAGGAGATGATTATTATTACTCGACTAAATATGCACACAGACACTTCCATCCTCTCCTCAAACAGCTCTGCCCACTCAGTGTAAAGCCTGCCATGTGTTTAGCTTTTTTGCCAGGTGGGTACAGAGGTCAGGGCTGGACACAGACTTCTGAAATCTGCTTTGCTCATGCTGTGCCTAGAATAACTGGTCTACAATTAATATTTAAAAACTCTGTGTAGAAGATACTTGTCTCTGTTATTATTCAAAACATAAGCTTCCTTAAAAGATTTTTATTATCCCCTAATCTCTGCATTAAGGACAGCAAGCAGTGTTTCCCAAGACCCAGAAACTTTTTATGGCCAGGCTTATGCACTGCAGAGCTGTCACATGCAATTTTTATCCACAGCTAATTGAAGTGGAAGGTGCTGAGCCTCTGTACCCGGCTGGCATTTAAGAAGTGATCCCTCTAAGTCAAATGTATTAGGAAGGCTATGGGTCATCAGCCTCCCAAGGCTCACATAGCTGGCAGAAAACAAAGTGGTGCTGTGAGGACAGGAGAGCTTCAGTTCCCTATTTCTTTCTGTGTCTGTCTAATCTGGATGGAAGAAGTAGCTTTTTGACTTATTTAACATACTATCTGAATGGCTTATCATTAAAATCCACCCAAAGGTAGATGGTTACAAGAATTACCAAGATAACAGCTAGCCTCTGCCTAAGGGAAAGTTTTCTGCATCTTCAGGACACTGGAGATGTCTTAACTACTTGTTGCTCTCATCCACTATGCTCATTTCCAGGTTTTCTGTATTATTGTTTCAATGCCTATACTTTCCTTCATACATAATTGCTCTTAAAATAGCAATATGCGTGGGGAAAAGCTCCCACGAACCAGTGGCAAAATACTCAAGTCACATACTTCAGGAGTGTGAACAGGTAGGTTAATAGTTCATATTCATACAACAGATCAGGCTCAACACCTTTGTGTACCACAACGTGTTCTTTACATCCTCTCAGAGTATCTACATGGGGATAGCTTCACATGGAATCTACAACCACCACCAGCAAGCTGAACAACAAGCATTTCCCTACATGCGCACTACAGAAGGCTGAGGGCTCTAGGACTCTGAGAAAATGTCTAAGGAAAGGGTAGGACATACCCAAGGGGTTACTGCTACCATAGCAAATAGAATAATAAATACTACTTCTCTTCTTGTTTTCATTATGGAAACATGCATAATATTACTGTGGCAACATGAATGCTGTATTAGCAGAGAGGGAAAGTAATGGAGCCGACCCTGCTTTGCAGAACAGTAAACCAAGGAGGCAAGGGAAGTCAGCCTGTACTCTGCATCAGTAAAGTGCAGATGGTATTCAGCCAAGGATTAACGAAGTAAAACTGCAAATAGACAAGCAACATGACAGCCAAGACCACCGTTAGTAAAACATTTGCTTCAAGGGAAAACACATAGGCTGAAAACACTGCACCCTCCACCTTCAGCAAACACATGGCATCCAACCAAGTCTGAATTACAGCTTAGTCCAAACAGCTATGAGCTGACAGACCAATGAAAGAAACCAAAATATTCCTGGTATAAGGAGGAATAGGTTGGTAGAGTCCAAACCTGACATGACTCTTTATCCTGTTACATGAGTTCACTCTCAATCTTCCAAAACCTATAGCATTCTTCAAAAACCAGTGTTATTCAAAATGCAATGCTCATAAGCCATATTTACAAAAAACTAGTGTTCTTATGCCATGTTAAAAAAAATGTCACCACGAGGCTTAGAAGAAACATACATCACAGCATTAACGAGGAAACATTCCAGGCACTGTTTATTTTACAACAGACTTTTAAAACATGCAGTCACCCTGCCAGTGTATTCATTCTAGAGACATAGTAAAACACCTGTAAACACACATGCCAGTTAGCCATAAAAATTGTGGGGAAGTGCTCACTCTGAATCTGCTGCATTTCTGTGGGTATGATCTCCAAGCTTTAGGCATTTTCCCCTTTAAGGTAGCTTTGTTTATTGAATTCAACAGTGCATTAAAACAAACATTAGAACTTAGGCTCTGGTTCAAGAGGAGTGTCAACTCAAAATTCTCCTAATACAGAAACTTAATTTTCTCAAGATCTCTCAAGAAAAGGAAAAAGTAAGCGTTGCCTATGTTGCCACTATTCTTTCTAAATTCAAGCTGTGGAAAAGAGATCTGAAAACTTTAGGGTGTTTTTTTTTAAATGGATACATTTTTCTCTCAACTTAATGAAACTTAATAAACCAGCCAAAATAATGGTTCTGACTGTGGCATAATCTAAGCTATACAGCAATGTACTGAATAGCAATAGTTACTATTTATCTTGAAAGGAAAATCACCCAAACTGGAGTTTCTGTAAGTAATGGGAGTTTAGGTGACATTACATTTTTTTAAATAATATCGAAGGTGATAAACTGGTTAAAAATTAGTCCATGAGTACTATTAAGTTCTATTTCCTTAGCAGCAAAGGCAAACATGACACTTGTTTCTTCCTCCTTCAGTTCAAGAAAAGTTCCATCTTAAGAACAGGCAGAAAGGCCAAGCCGATTGAATTCAGTATCCTGGAGAAGCAGGACTCACAAAGCAGTAATGTCTTTTATTAGGTGAAGGTAGCTAAAAGAGAAAGAGAGGACAGAGGACACTTTCTAGCATCAAGTCCTTGCCACATGTGAAACAAATGCTGTCATGTCCATAGGCAGCTGCAGTTTATTTTCCATGTGACTGGGTATATGCAAAGGCAGCTGGGCTGATGGCACAGCCTCTTTGGGAAATGCATGCAGACCTTTTGCTTGGAGCAGGATGGACTGCCAAGATCATGTCTCACACTATTTGCTACACCTGACTGCATGTTAAAAGAGCACCTCAATATCTAATGACATTTATGAACCATTTGATCAACTGAATAATTTGGCAAGAAAATGTAACACTGCTAACACAGTTTACAAAGATAAATTAGTGTGTTGAAAAGCAGAATATCAGAAAGGTAGGAGCATCATCTTTTCCAACTGGGAATTAAAATATTCTTCTGCTTAAAACAATTAAGCACTAATTTATTGTGCAAATAATACATGTTCATCATTACGATGAGGAAAAGTGGCAGCTAAACCTTGGGAGGACAGGGGATATCAAAGATAACTGACAGGGACATTGTTAGACATCAGTGAAAATAAGAAATGAGACCCCAAACTGCAAAGCACAGAATTAGCACACAAGGAAACAAGTAAGAGGCATAACTGAGAGAAAACAGGCTATGGCGAGTGTATGCCATGGCAAGAATAACACTAATTTTTGAATGTCCTTTCAAAAATTAATATATTAGTACAGTAAGGGTTTGGAAAACATACAGCACGTCAGCCAGTGATCTTAAAATTCAGGATCAGTATGTCACTGGTTTAGCACTTCAGAGGCAGCCAGTGCTGGAGACTGCAGAGATCAAGTCCCTGCACACAGGGCTGCACCTGGGGAGCTGGATCCCTACTCTGAGCCCAGCCCTGCCAAGGGTGTTATAGAGCTGAGCTCTAGCCAGTATCAGTGCCTTCTTTGATAAGCTCTGGCCATCTTATGACCTACCAGGTAACATCAAGAATAATTACTGTGATACAGAACTATACAAGCTGCCTTCTCAAGTTAGTTACTAATCACAAAAGAGCTCAAGAAGCAAGAGCAGTATCACCAGACTCGTCAACACGCATCACTGTGCTGATGCAGACAATGCCTATGCAGCATCCTTAAGATACAAAATACAACTTCCACTGTGGTCCCCTAGTAACCCAGTAAAAACCCCACGAAATAAGAAATAAAACACAAAGCATGTGCTAACCATTTCCCTTCACACAAGCAATGCAAAAAAATAGATCAAAGACCAGAAAGGTGCTCAAAATAGTATTAGGAGAATATTAATGTGATGCCCAATGTAGTAAGACCAATCTGTGCTTTATTCCTGGAAATATATCTCTTGAAAAAGACACCAGATGTGTCAAAATGATTCAGGCAAATTCACCTTCTGAGGAAACATATCCAGGGGCATTCAGGAGGAACAGAGGAATGACCCCCAGGCCTGGAACTCAGCTATGAATTACTGCTTGGTTGGGAAAAAAGCACAAATATACACAAGTGTTTTAAGACTTGCCTTATTTATAAGCTCTATCATACTTTAATAACTAGAGAAGTTAATGCAATTTACATGAGGCAGTCTGAAACTACATTCCTGAAAACAGCCCTCTTTGCCCACCAGCCCATCCTTCAGCTACTGCTCCCACACAGACGCAAAAGCCAGACCCAGGGAAGGCCACCCCCAGTCTTCACAGGGCGCGGGTGCCTGGCCAGGTTTCACCTCCGCCCACTGAAGTAAATGCCCGATGTCGCTCTGGCAGAGGCAGCTTAGTGCCGAGCCACATCTGAGTGGTTCACTTACCTCCGTGAACATGTCTTAACTGCCTTCCTACATGGCAGGGGAGGTTTCCTGTTTTCATTCATTCCCTTGTCAGACCTAATCAGTGTCAACAGGTTATGTTGTCTTTTGTG
This sequence comes from Clamator glandarius, assembly GCA_033459285.1. NCBI lineage: Eukaryota > Metazoa > Chordata > Aves > Cuculiformes > Cuculidae > Clamator > Clamator glandarius. The sequence goes on along the minus strand of JAUNZM010000072.1, from coordinate 890,191 downwards.
CTGGTGGCATCAGCCCTGACAGGCAAGAACTTTTAATCTTTTCCCTCGCACCAAGCCATAAGAAGCGGCGAGTGCTCCCAGGCATAACTCCCTTGGCTCCTCTCCTAAAAACGCTCTCTCAAGCATACAGTTGCTTAGCAATATTTGCCTTCCCCCTGTATGGTTCAAATTGGCAACATCTGTCCTTTTGTCACTTTCCACTTGTGCAAGAACTGGTGCGGAGCGCTTAAAAAAAAGAAAATCTACTAACAGGTTGGTGGATGACATTTTGCATGAGCTATTAGAGCTGCTTTGAGGTTTTATTACTGATTTATTTCCAGCATGGATAAAATGTGTGGCTTCTTCCAAGGAGGTGGTACACAAGGGAAAAAAAAAGTCTTTTGCATCCAGTGGGACTCACTTATTAATACAAATACAACAAGCAGCTTTTTCTGTTTACACAATTACACCAAGCTATAGCTTGGTTTGGGGGGGAGGGGGACCACACCAAATCAAAACACAGCACTGCCATATAATTCTTCCCTTGTTTCTCCTAAGATTCTACATGCACATCAAAACTTAGAGAAAACAAGAGAAACCAAAACCTGTTTATGTATTTAAAAATGCAAAAGCTGTATGCAATCCTGACCACCTAGTCAGTAGTGCTCTGTCAAACCCTGAAAATGTCCATGAAACCACCCCAAGGAGCTGCGATTGGAGTCAGTGCCTCTGGATGTACTTGCAATACAGCTACTACAGCAAATAAGGGGAAAAAGATATTAAAGTAATGTAAAAGTATAGAAGGTACCAACTGCTTTCACTCCTGAGAGCCAAAAAGGGCCAAGGAAAACAACAAAGTAAAAGGACACATCTTTAGGCACTTGGTATTACAACAGGCAGCAAAGAATCCTGTAGTTAACCTTTTTTTGGCTGCAATTCATTTCAGGTCACACTTACCATGATGCCTATGGGTTATAAGAAAGGCCTGGAACCACAGCTTTGGATATTTAAAAGCAAGTTCTTAGGGATGTTTACCGTGAATCATGTAGCTCAGTTTCAGCCCTTAAAGCAAAGCTGATGGTTTTGGGTTTGGTTTTTGGGATTTTGTTTGTTTTTTTTTTTTTTAATCTTATACAGAAGAGTCAAAAAAGTAAAATGAAGTGAATCAGACTAAGTGCTATTACAAGGCTGAATATTAAAATATCATTATATACATATGTGAAGAAACTATAAAAATACATAGTTTTGTCAATCATTTTTAACATGTCATTAAAATTTGCAGTCCTCCCAGAAACACATAAATTCATCCTCTTATAAAGATGTGGATGAACACCCCTAATGTCTTCCAAGGTGCCAACCACTATGCCCAGTAAGAGGACAGTGGTGAAATATAAGTTTAGTTTCTTCTAAGCAAATGATTCGTGTCATGTTTAGCAGTAAGTGCGCCATCCTAGATCTAGGCATTTTATGCCACAATATAAACCTCAGTGACAAACTCCATTCTAGTTGTTAAGGGATGCTGATAATGGCAAGGCTGAATGACTAGCTAACTGTATATTATGAAAAGATCACGTATACTTGAATCTATGGAAAAACACCTTCAGGAGCTGCCTCTACAGTTAAAGCCCCCTGATCTTGGACACTGCACTCTTCCCACTGCTCCTTGGCTTAGTACAGCAGGAAAGGAGGTACAGGAGAAAACACTGGGAAAACCCAATGCAACAAATGCAGAAGGAAAGGAGGAAAAAGAAGTGAAGGAATCGAGATTTGCAGTTTCCAACAAGCTGTTGATACTTTTTTTGATTGTTTCATTTTACTTTTACTGAGGATACCACAGCTTCGAGGCTACATAAAAACATAGTTTTCTATAGAAGTTTCCAAAATACCAACAATGCACTCTGGCTTGCAGAGGACTGATGGATTGAGCAAGTTGTGTTCAGGACAGAAAAAAATTCTACTTTGAACTCCAAAGGAATTCGTACATAAGTCATAAATGATTTTTTAAAAAAAAATCTTAGACATAGCTCACATTTAAGCAGATACCAGGTCAGAAATAAAGCTGCTGCTCAGCTTTGCATTTTAACAAGCTTACTGCCTCCAGCTAGAAAAAAAAATGTCCGCTGATGCTGTCGCATATCAGAGGTAACGTGGACTGTGGGTTTGTGGTTTTGGTTTGTTTGTTGCTTTTTTTCCCTAGAATTATATCTAAAATTAAAAGGAAAAAAAACTTTTATACCTCTTACAAAGACCTTCCAACTGCAGGATAATGGAGTTTGGAGACCAGGCAGAGAAACAGCTCAGACTACCACAGTCGCCTTCTCCTCCCAGATAAAGGTCTGACTTTACTTCTGAAACTGGCAATGATAAGCTGTCAGTAGCTGTGTTTTGTTTTGAGCTCATTAACATGCATGTCCCCTGCCACTTCTCCTTGCCTTCAGTACTTGCTTTGAAGTAGTGTAGTTGGAAGGTTTGGCTGTCATCTGCTTTTAGCCTTCTCCTCAGGCTTTCCAGATCCCTTTCCTTGTTTATCATTCATAACATTGGGCAGTACTAATCATTGTATTAGAAATATTAAATGCCTCTTGTAATATTTGTGCTGCTAATCACAACCTCCTTGAATTTTTTTTATGATGTGCACCCAACAAGCAAGGAACTCAAATTCTATTTTCACTTGCACTTTCTTCCCACAGTTCCCTCTGGGATGCCTCTACGTGAGCACATGTTAGTCTGTTCAGACAAGTTTTGCAATCCAGCAGTCACCACTGGAGACCTATATGAACAATAACCAAAGATAAGGCTGACAAATTTTTCCTGTTTCCACACTGATTTTTAGCAGGAGCATCAGGCAGCTACTACAAGCTGTTACTAACCACACAGGGTTAGAAAACAACCACTTTAACTTAATAAAACAGTTAAAACCAACCAATAAATCTGCTCCTCCCGACTTGTCATACCCAACAGCCAGTTATTCCTTTCCTCCCTTTAAAGTTTACTATCCTAAATGAGCTGCTTTGCAAAACAGTTAACGCTAAAGCAACTGCAGTGCCCACCCGACAGCTGGGGGATGATTTTTCCATCCCCAAATTACCTTTTTTTAAAAAAAAATAAGTATCATTCTACAGTCTGCTCCCTTCATTGAATTTTGCTTTACTTAAATTACTATCAAAGCTTTGTTTGCATGGGCACAGGCCGTCCCTACATTTAAAAGATTTTAAAAAGGTTTATTTCAGGGTTTGCTGGGCTTTTTTCTGAGTTTGGGCTTTCTGAGGAGGGTAGGGTGGCAGTGGTGTTAGTTTTTTGTTTGCTTTGCTTTTTTTCCTCCACCTTTTTAAAACACAGCACTTTTTACTGTTGCCAGTGACAAAAGCAACGGTCTAAATTCTCTCTGGAATTATAACTGATTCCTGTAAGGATGGCTGATCACAAGCCAGCCCTTTAGAGGAAGAACAACAACCTAAATAACCTCAACTAAAAAACTTCCAAGTGATTAATATGCTATGGCACATCGTTTAGGCCTGGGTTTCTCACAGCAGTCTGAATGAGACACTGACTTCTGAGTCATGTGGAAAGGTGTAACGCAGTTTATGGAAATTCTTACCTGACCTTATCTATACTGCTCTTGCTTTCTGCAGGATTTGCTAATACCCATCTCATCATTCTTTGTCAGTCTTTCATTGCTTTGCAAAGTGATAGATTTAGCATCCAAATGTGGACAAATGTTCTGGAAAGAAGTCAGGTTTGGTGTAAGCAAAAGAGCTAAGTCCATCCATACCTGATGGGAGAAGCTGGAAAGGACTCAACTGCTCACTCGGAAACACTGTTTCTTGGTATTCCTCCCCTTCCCCTCCTCACCATACACTCCAAGCACATGTCAGATTCCTCTCTTCACACCGGATATTCCCTAGCTGGGCTTCCAAGCAGCAAGAACAAACACTACCTGTTTATAGTGGCCTAATAGCAACACTATGGTTTTGGTTTGGGTTGGGTTTTTTTAAACAATTACCTTATTATTTAGTATTTTGCATAAAAGCCAAGTGAACAAGCAAGGATCTCAAACTTGAAAAGCTGTGCAGCTGAGAGCTGATAGTTGAACATTGAGTGTCCTTCTCCAAGCATCAAATAGGAAGATGAACTACTTGTAATTTATGTCTTCTGCACTCTGAAGCATGAACTTTGAACATCAGAGTCTGGTTAAACTGAAGTAATAACACAAGATGTCTTTTTGGCTTTTGAATAAACCACCAGCCCCATGCCCTACATGCCCTTACCCTCTATCCCTTCCAGGGCGATCTTAGTTCCAGAGACCATAAGCAAACATTAATAACTAGTAGTAACAACTGTTATTTGCATTTGATCTGCCGCTTTAGCAGTCACATACCAACAAAAGGACAAATTTCTACACTGCTTGTGTTGAAGCAAGGAACCTCTTCTCCAACCACATAAGGCACTTCTGACTATAAAAAGGGCAGCAAAGGAGACACAGAAGTAACACCTTGTTACCTCTCTTGGTACAAAGCAAAGGATAAAAACAGAAAAAAAGGAATAAAAAAATTACAAAGGTAAGAAGGGAATAAAAGTTGAATCTCCCTTCTATTCAATATAAAGTTGGCAGAAAGATAACAAAAGTAGCTTAATGCTAAATACTCTGTATTCATTAGGTAAAACCAAATGACAGTGCTATATATATTTTTAAAATATTCTCTTTAAAAAGTATGCAGCATTAGAGCAATATATCTAATTTACAGGGTTCACCTATCTGACCACTCCTGCCAGCAGAAAAGCTCAGTTGCCATGGAGAGAAATCAGTGAAAATTTATTTATCTAGAATGGATTCTTCTTTTGTCATCAAAGCTTCTTTCTAGCTATTTAGTCATTAGTACATACTATGCAACAATCATGCTTTAACTGGTGACCATTCATAAATATTTACTGAGGTGAACAGAGCTTGATGACAGCTATCACACTTCGAACTTGAAGTGCATACCTTGTGCTCCAAGCATGATACAGTATTACCAAAAAGATTGAAAATGTCTGGGCTTCTTCACTGGTTGTTGTTCTTGTTTTGGTTTGTATTTATTTTTTCTTAATTGCTTGCTTCTCTATTGTCTTTGGAGTTTGTAGGCAAAAGAGGAGAGTTCTTGAGGTCTCACTGCATGAGATAAAAGGAGTTTCTCCCTAACATTTCTGAAAATGCCAAAACAAAGCCAAATCTTCAGTGAGCATCAAGTGCTATACATTCCTTCAGACACTGTGCCCTTAGTAATGTTTGAGGATTTACAAACATACTCCCAAGCCAGCCTCACTGCTTCTTGGTCCTGTCCTCCAGCCAATTCTCCCTTTAAGACATCAATCTTTGTCAATGAAGGTGATAAAAAGGCCTCTGTTGGCGATGCAGCTCTCCTGAAGACATGAAAAGATAGAATGGCTTTAGAAGCATCTTTGTTTAGGTGCTGGGGAAAGAGGTAAAATCTTGCACATTAAAAGAAGGGATGTATCTAAGCTTCACTTTGTGAAGTCTTCTCACAATAAATTTGGAAAGATGCCTTAAGAGAAGGGGATTATATTTGAAAATGAAGCTTTTTATTTGGAAAAGAGGGAAAAGAGCTGTTCAGTTTCTTTATGTGAATGCAAAGTGAGTCACTGCACAGCTATCCACTGTGGGTTAATTCGCTCTACAGTGAATCTGCTTGTCTATTCAGACTGGAAAGCTTGTCAGTGTTGCCATGAACAGAAGCTGTCAATAATGAATTCACAGCTGCAGGTGACATGCCTTAGAAATTCAACTAGCCAAAACACATGTAGTAGAAGAAACGTCCTTCCTAAATGATGTCAAGGAAGATCACGGGAAAAACTGTATTTGGCATGTGGCTGTTCAGCACAACCAGAGCCGAACAGCTTAAAAATTGTAAAACTACACTCCCAGTGTTGGGAGGAAAACGGAATAACATCAGAGTTTCTGCTACTCTAGATGTATTCATTATCAGGGTCACGGGAAGGCAGGAGCTTCCCCACAGCTTTTGTTTCACCAAAAACAAAAGGGTGGACCAGCTTCTCAGCCAAAGGACCCCCTGGTTAGCCTTCCCAAGATCTTACTTTGGCTGAATCTTTCACCTGCACGCAACATACCTCACTGGAGGTTTCCTAAAAGCATACCAGCTCTGCTCCCCCATCACCTCTTTCATACTGTACATCCTGCACACAGGGAATGTATCCAGGTGTACAACTACATTCACCCTACCCCAGGCTTTAGCACTGAAAGATTGTATCAAATGTATGTTAATCATTCAAATAAAACTGAAGTAAACACAATAACGACAAGCCTGAAACAAGCAGAAAATGAAGTAATGGATTTTTCACTAGAGCTGACAGAGCCATTATCCACAATGCCCACACACAGAATATAGTCAGAGGCCACAGCTTAAAGATACCTAACTCAAATGAGGATTATAAATTAGGATCACTTGGCATATTCATAAAAGGTTTCATCTATCAGCTTCAATATAACTAAGCATATACTTAAAATCAGGAGTTAGTTTGTGTAAAATCATTTAATTCATTATCTTCATTTCCCTTTTCATTATGTTCTTACTCTGCTGCATATCTACTAGCACTCCTGCACTAGCATGGGTAATGCTAGTTGTGCTCTGACAGCTGTAGGATTTTTATGGGCATTTGGATTCAGAGCCATGTGTGCAACATAAAGTGACAAAGTTTCACTCAGCATACAGCATCATGCTGCCCTATCTAAAATCATATTAAACCAGAGATAAATGAGATGACATAAAAAGCATGGAGATGGAAAAAGAGATAAAATGAAAATAGAAATGGGACCAGATGCATTGGGAGAGAACAAGAAAGTCTCACTTAAGAAAAAAAAGCATGCCTCCTCAAAAAATAAAACCAACCCAGAAATGTCCTTTATCTTGGCAATGGATAATGAAGAATGGCTAATACAGAAGTCAAGGCCCTGCACTGCTTTACTTCTCCCCCAGGAGCGAAATATCTGGTCAGCAAATAATGAAACACAGACCAACAATGCACTTCCTATTTTGAAGTATGATGGGCAATGCCAAACCTACTTCGAAGTAAATAAATTCTCTTAGCATGAAAATATTTTCACAACTGCTCAGCAATGTCATTTTGCCAGTTTCCCCTCATTTTCCACAAGAAGTTGTCTACAGCCATTTGCAGCTGATCAACAACCTTATCCTTGGAAAACAGACTGCACCCACACACTCCCTTTTTATTACAAAGGCAAAACACAGTTTGAAAACTCTCTGTAGCTCTCTTCACTCAGCTGCCTTAGGTCATCACTGTGGGACCCTACATCCCAGAGGGCGCAGAAATATTCTCAGTGCTGAAGAATGGCGAAACTGTCAAACATACCTGGGAATCAAGCGCCTCTGAGCTCGCAGGCGGCTGAGCTGAGGCAAGCAGAAGCAGCATGCTAGTCCCTTAGCAAAGCTGAAACAATGGGCTTTGAAGAGGACAATGAAAAAGAGTGCATTTGCTGAACAACACATACAACACTGCTCCTCCTCTCCCACTGCTTCACCACTACGAGCTTCAAGCTGCTTCAACCTACAGCACATGACAGAAATCCAAATCTTCTGCCTCCATTACACATGACAGATCACGTAAGTGGTATTGGGGTCAGCAAAAACAGCTGGAGCACAACAAGAAATCTTCCCATATCAAAATAATTATAAAGGAAAGAACCATTTCTTGATAACCACCTCTTTAAGAAGCAGTCATAATCTCAGTCACTTCCTTCCCCTCAAGCTTCCTAATAGTCTCCTACACACATCTGCTCCTTGTGAAACCACTGGACTTCACAGCAGACACCAAATGTAGGTGCCTTTCTGAAATCTTTGGAAAAGCCTTCCCAACTAGTCTGACAACTGTCCTTCCCATTTTTTCTCAGGTGAAAACTAATCTAGCCCAGACCAATTGCATCAGCCTCTATCACACACTGCCTAGGATCTCTAACCAATTCAAAATGCAGGAAGAATGATTAATAAAACCCCAAAACATATTCTTGGAAGTTTTCTTCCTTCTGTCAAGCAGGCCACATAAGCAGCAAGAGCAATTACATTATGTTCTGAACTGCCCCTGTTAATCTGCTATACTCTGCACTCAACCTCACTGCAACCAACTGAAATGTCCCAATCTGAAAAAAACAATCCATGAAAATGACCAAAAGAGGAAAACTAAAGACAAAGAAGGACCTGAAGACAGTAATTTAACTGCAGATTCTAAGTGAAGATAGAAATTTAAGCCCTAAAACATAATTCATATTTTAAATGGTGGGCAAATGAAGAAGGTAGTGTTTTGCTCTCAGGAAAACAACACAAATAAGGAAGAAGCTGTTTTCAGATGAGCAGGAATAACGAAAGGCTTACACACAACACAGTTTGGTCTTTGGCCAAATTGCCACCTCTTCAACTGCAACAACTACATTTTCCCATCCCATTTCTTTTGCAACATCCCACTCAGTCCTTGGCAGAGAAAGGACAATAGTGACTAGAATGAAGCTATGCACAGAATCACGGCAAGTGTTGCATTTTCACCATCCAAACAGATATCTTACTCAGGTCAACCTCAAAATGCACATCCTAAACATGATAATGCTTGCACAGCCATCATTGCTTCTGGTAGCCTCTACTCTTCAATGACTTGTTCTCCCACAGCTGAATTTACTCTGTTAGCAACAGGGCCCCCCAACAATTGCACTCACCTCTACGGGCTCAGAGGGGATTTCCAATTTGGATAGTCTGGCTTTCGCATTCGTCTTCAAATCTGAAATCTTTTCATAGAGTTCTCCGTGGTATTCCTCCAGGAGAGGTTTGAGCTCTGGTGATTCAACTGGTGCCTGATCTTGCCCATCCATTGGTCTGACATAGGCAGTTGGTTTCTGCTGCATTGCACTGGTTTTTGACGGCATAGGTGGGGGAAAAGTCTGAGAGGAAGGCTGAGTGGTGCTGGTCAGGTTAACAGCTGAGCTGTCCCGACTTTCCTTCTCCTGTGATCCTGTCACTAGGTCCTGAGGTGACTTTGTTTGTCTATAGGTCAGCCCATTACTTCTGCTGCTGTTCTGTGACCTGGAACTGATATGCTGGCTGGAATGTAGAGGTGACAGGGGTGCCACAGGAGAAGACAAAGATGGAAGCAACGGAGAAAGCACCAAAAGGGAGGGCTGCAGTTCATTAGCATGACCTTCACCAACCTCATGCCTGTCATTTCTCTTGCGGCGAAAACCTGCATGACTTTCCTGGCCACTGCAACTGTGTTCTTGACCTTGGCTCCGACCACTGGATAAGCTGTGACTCTTGGCATGCAGACCTGAAGCTGCTTCTAGTTTTGATTGTGTCTTTTGGTAGTGAAAGGAGTGGCTTGAAGGAGGAGGAGCTACAACCATAGGTCCCACGGGAGGATGGCGAGTTGTGCGATGGAATGAAGATGGTAATGCATGGCTGGTCTTTTCAGGGAAGTATGGGCAATCAGACTTTCCTTGTGGGATCAGAGGAGTGACACATTTTGGAACCCCTATGAGATTCTGATGAGATTTGTTGCTGATGAGCTCCTTGACCTCCTCATAATTGCCCAGCATGTTCTGAATTCGGCTTGACAGCTCATCTTCTTTATTAGTCTGCAATAAAAGAACACGGAGGGGAAAATTTAAAAGCACAGACCTCCATTTCAAGAGATCCAGCTCAAGGAAAGACATTCTTCAGAATCTTATTTTAATCACCAGGCATCACTGCGAGTGAAGCTACACAAGCTCATCTCAATCCTGCATGTAGTCTCTCCAAAGCAAGTGGTCCTGCTCTAGTCAGTATTAGTTCTTCAGAGTCAAGACCAGAGGTGTGCCAGCGCTCTTCAGGAACGTTAACATCAGATCAGTTTGTTTCAACCTTAGACGCAGTACAGCCAAGCAGCTCTTGAGCCCTCTCCCTCCAAATCCCAGACAAATGGAGCCCCACAAATGAATCTGCTCAACCCAAAGTCTATACTGTGCTTGCACCAGGTACACAGCTTTAAGCACATACACTGATGTATTAAAGTTAAGCAGATGGGAAGAAGCTGTGCTTATATGTATCACACTCAAGTTTACTATACCATATGCAGAGGCCACAGCTCTCCTCTTCCACCTCAGCCCTCTTTCCTCCTCCCCTTCCACCACATGCACACTGACCATTACCTTATAGGGTTCTGCAAAGAGGGGAGTCTTGTTGGAGATCTTGTCTTCGTCCTGCAGAGCCTCTTGATTCCGCCTCTCTCTCTCTCGAATACGCAGCAAGTTTCTGTCCTCATTGTACAAGCTTTAGGAAAGAGAAAGAAAGGATGGTTAACATTTCACACCAGTGTTATTAACATGTACCTACTTTGCGCAGAAACTGTGGTTTTCAGGAAACAGTATACATCCAGTAATAAAGTAAGTTTTAGATCCACAGGGTGGTTATAGCTGACAAATCAGCTCTGTCAAGTACTTGCTGTACCACACAGTAATGTAACATGCAAGGTACAGCATGTTTCTCAGTGATTTCTACTCCTGATATCACACAAAGTAGTGCGGGAAGGGAAAATTTAATTGTGAAACACAAAATGAAAAGCCATCAACATGACTGACAAGTGCACGAGTACAAGTGCATGAGTTGGCAAAACCAGCTGCAATGATCAATGTGAAAACTACTGGGTTTGCCTCCTCCAGACTTCTGCCCCAATTCTTCACCCAAGAGTAAAAAAGTATCAACTTATTTTGAAGGTGCTGCCACTTCAGATATTGAACTTTGCCTACTTTATTAATAAGCTTGAGAGCTTACACTCTACTTCAAATGAACATTAGGAAAGCTGCTTACATGACAAAGCATGTTGTTGCATTTAAAGCAATGAGGTAAATGTATTTAGAATCATAGAATCAATAGGTTGGAAAGGACCCATCGGATCATCAAGTCCGACCATTCCCATCAGTCACTAAGCCATGCCCCTCAATACCTCATCCACCTGTCTTTTAAATACCACCCTGGGCAGCCTGTTACAGCATCCAATGACCCTCTCCATGAAATATGTTTTTCTGATGTCCAGCCTGAGCCTCCCGTGGCAGAGCTTGGGGCCATTCCCTCTCGTCCTGTCCCCTCTCACTTGGGAGAAGAGGCCAGCTCCCTCCTCTCTACAGCCTCCTTTCAGGTAGTTGTAGAGACCAATGAGGTCTCCTCTCAGCCTCCTCTTCTCCAGGCTAAACAATCCCAGCTCTCTCAGCCGTTCCTCATAAGGTCTGTTCTCCAGCCCCTTCACCAGCTTTGTTGCTCTTCTCTGGTCTCGCTCCAGAGCCTCAACATCCTTCTTGTGGTGAGGGGCCCAGAAATGAACACAGTACTCAAGGTGCGATCTCACCAGTGCCGAGTACAGAGGGAGAAGAACCTCCCTGGACCTGCTGGTCACGCTGTTTCTGATACAAGCCAAGATGCCATTGGCCTTCTTGGCCACCTGGGCACACTGCTGGCTCATGTTCAGTCACTGTCAACCAACACCCCCAGGTCTTTCTCCTCCAGGCAGCTTTCTGGACAGACTTCTCCTAGTCTGTAGCACTGCATAGGGTTGTTGTGCCCCAAGTGCAGAACCCAGCATTAGGCCTTGTTAAGCCTCATGCCATTGGACTCTGCCCAGTGGTCCAGCCTGTTCAGATCCCTTTGCAGAGCCTCCCTACCCTCTAGCAGATCAACACTTCCACCCAGCTTAGTGCCATCTGTGAACTTGCTAACGGTGCACTTAATGCCTTCATCCAGGTCATTGATAAAGACATTGAACAGGGCTGGACCCAGCACTGAGCCCTGGGGAATCCCACTTGTAACTGGCCTCCAGCTGGAGTAAACTCCATTTAGCACCACTCTCTGGGCCCGGCCATCCAACCAGTTTTCCACCCAGGACAGTGTGTGCCTGTCCAGGCCAGAGGCTGACAGTTTCTGAAGCAGAATGCTGTGAGAAACTGTGTCAAAGGCTTTACTGAAGTCCAAGAAGACTACATCCACAGCCTTTCCCTCATCCAGTAGGTAAGTCACTTTATCACAGAAGACGATCAGGTTTGTTTGGCAAGACCTGCCTCTCATGAACCCGTGTTGACTGGGCCTGATCACCCGGTTATCTTGCATGTGCTTCATGATAGCACTCAAGATCACCTGTTCCGTGACTTTCCCTGGCACTGAGGTCAGACTGACAGGTCTGTAGTTCCCTGGATCCTCCCTCCAACTCTTCTTGTAGATGGGTATAACATCAGCCAGCCTCCAGTCCAGTGGAACTTCCCCAGTCAGCCAGGACTGCTGGAAGATGATGGAAAGGGGTTTGGCTAGCTCCTCTGGGTGGATCCCATCTGGCCCCATAGACTTGTGGGTGTCTCAAAAGATATCTTTAAAGATAGTCTCATAAATTTGTAAAATACCAGGTCAAAAGCCACTGTGCCTCTGCAAACATATACACATACACTCAATTCCACCCTTCCCACAACAAAATGGCAATAAATCTGCACCACAGGCACAGTAGCATGACTTCATGGAAAAACACATCCTTTAAACCGTACCTCCTCTATGAAATACTTCTACAAAAATAAGCGAATCTATTGCTCTAATATTTATGGATATTTGGGAAGAAAAAGCATGCAGGCATAGTATGTGGATCTAAGTATTTCTCTCCTATTTCTATTCTACTGCACAGGCATAGTATGTGGATGCAGGTTTTTCTCTCTTCTCCTGTTTCTACTCCACTGTACAGTCTACTGCACACACGCAATTCCCGTGCTCTTCTCAGTACATTCAACTTCAAGGGTCCCAGTTTGGAAGGGAAGAGCCTTGTCTTGCCCATCAGTGATACTTCATCAAATACCACATCAATAACTATCTACTGTAAGTTTAATCACCCCTAAAGGTGAGGTAGAGGACTAGTTTTGCTGCAACAGTTAATCAAGAGGCCTGAATGCTGCAGAGGCAGTTTCTTGACTCAGTGTGAGCTCTGGAAAACGATGCTGTCTGATGACAGATTTCCATATATAGAACTGAAAGAAGGATGTACTTGTGCCACTAAGACAGAAGAATGTACATAAGGGTTAGACTGTGCACATTTAAAATAACATTCCAACTTTGTTAGTGCTGAACTGTTTCCAGACATGGGAAAACATAAGTTTGCAGTCAGCTCCATGAACAGTTATGCAAACAATGCAGACAATTAAAATTTTTTTTTTTAAAAAGGAATCACAGATCATTGATTCAGTAAATATACACAATCCCTCTGTTACAGATAATATATAATAGAAGCATTTCCACTGTGCATCTGACATCATTTTACATGTGAGCAATTTTGCATCTATAATCAGTTAGTCATTCAGTTGGTCTGTGTGTGCCAGCCAGATTTAGGAGATACCAACTGCAGAAGACAAAACCAGGAGGAATTACAAGTCAAACTAGAAGCAATTTTGCCCACCTACTACTTGAAATTGTATGCATGTGAATGATTTTTAAAGTGAACACCCTTTCAAGTTAACAGCATTTTTGAAACGTATCTGGAAAATTTTTACTGAATGAAACAATTTTCCAAGCGTTGTGGCAAGTAAAAAATTATTTTGTAAGTATCCTGCATACAAGCTTTTAAAAAAGTCTCCTAACGCAAGCATCAAAAAAGCTGTAAAAGATGGTTTTAACAGCTAAGACGCCGGCTTTTAGTATGAAGGAGACCTCTGAAATCTCCTCTTCATGAGTCTGTGACACCATGGCCCACCGTCAGGAGCACCAATATCAATTGTAGAACAAACTTTTTTGGTGGGTATCATTCAAACCAGATTAAACAGCTCCTCTTCCCACAACAGTCCCCAGTCCATTTCCCCTCATGGCTGCACAAGTACTCAAGCCAACACAGTGGGGTGGGCAAAGGAACAAAACCACAGGCTTTATGGCATTCCTTTTTGCTCTTTGCCAGCTTCTTTGCCTTGCATTCAATATCTTACCTTAACAATTTACACAACTGTCTTCTAAGGAGCCCTTCTGATGTATTTGGACTAATCAAGACTCTTATTGCAACCAGGTGCTCAGCTTTGGCTCTTCCTCACCCACCTTGACTTTTCCCTTTTGAAGCCACCACCAGGTATGTTTTTGAGCTCAATGATAGTACTCAGTGCAATGCTGAAGGCACAAAAGGACAATTTTAAGTTAGTTTTAATTCCTCCTCCTCGAGTGTAATCTGTTTTCCCAGTCACGTTTTCCCCTGTCAGTTCTTCAGCCATAATTTTCACTATACAACAGACATAGGGACATACAGGAAATTCAAAGACACAAATGCAATGTGCTTTTTATAAGTTAAAGAGAGAAAAGGTCCTTCTGCTTCATGTCTTTTGATACACATATACGTTTCAGTCTGCACAATGCTCGTAATATCTCAGCCTGCCCTGTTAATATTTCTGTCTTGATCCACACCATGAATGCCAAGCACTCAGACCCACAGAGTACTTTTTAATACAACTGCAACATTAAATATACATACTTGGTTTTGTTTGTTTTCTACCTAGTACTTATTAAATGGTTGGAGTACACAGCACACAGACACTGTGCTACTGCAGTTTGCAGATTGTTGCAGCACATTTCAGATCCAGGCCTCCCAAAGACAAGCTGTTGAGCTGGCACAGCTCTCTGCTGAAGCCCAAGATGACAAGAACTGAAAGCAGTTTAAAATGCTCATCTAAACGACCCTTAAGGACAAAAAGCCACAGCCAATCCATCTCTTTTTAAAACAGATTGTTTTAAAAACTTGAACACAAGTCTCTTGGGAGACACTGTCAAGACTAAAAGACTAACTTCTCTTCCAACATTCACAACATCATTTTTAGAACATACCACATCACTTAATAATCTGCATTGTTATTTAGTAAGACACATACAACAGCATTTGAATACTTGAGACCTTGAAAGATGCACTACTTCAGTAGATGTCATTCTAATAAAGCACTAAGGACTGAGTAACAGCCTCTGGATGCTACTAGTCAAGCATCCTAGCTTGTAATGACTTCACTGCCCCTTGCTTGCCCAGTTTCCAACAGTAATTTAAAGTTTGGTCTCCCCTAATTATTTTCTTCACATAAGTATTATTAGTAAGGAAATAATAAAGTTCAATTTCCTTAATCAAATAAAAAATACACACAACACTTCAGATGAATCCAGTTGACAAGCTGGGTATCATTTCTACACACCAGATGGCTAATGTGGAGAGTCAGATCTACATATTCACTTGTGTTCTCCCTTTGTATGATAAATCTATATAGAAAAAGAGTTGGCGTTAACATTATTTTTCTATGATTGTTAGGTAAAAAGGGCAGGAGTCACAAACTATTCAAATTACTACTCTTGCAGGAAAATACAAAATGGCATGCCACTATCAACAGTAAACCAAGACTGGAAAGCATTAGCGATGATCCACAAGTATCAGTATAACCACATGTGTATGTTCCTAGCTGGAAGGGCACTGAGAGGCTGTCACTCCACAATAAGACTCTGCTATGAGACAAACAAGTGGAAATTCTGATCTAGAGGGTTTGTGTTATGTTTAGTTGTTTCAACTTGCAGAGCAGGAGAGTGAGCCAAAGCCCACTGGAACAGGCAAAAAAATTCTTACTGGTTTCAACAGGCTTTGTGTTGGGCAATGAGAGCACATTCTTCAGTCATGCAAAACAGGGCTGACCTTGGACACACATGAGCAAACCTCTGGCAAAATGATGGGAAGTCATAAATAGGACACCATACACACAAGGTTCAGCATCTGCATCTTTCACAAAAACAACGAAATAATAAAAACAACCCCCGAAAACCAAATAACCCTCAAATATTAAAAGGTTGAGTTCATAAATGTTATCTCCTGACTACTCATATATGTCATCCTCTTCACCACAAACTCTCTTATCAATAACATTAAGATTTAATTATTAAGACAAATAGAAAATGTATGTATGCATACACACAAGAGCAAAAATTTACTAGAAAGAAGATGAGCAGTCAGACATGCTGGAAGAATTAGTTCCTTCGGGATAAAATCTGCTGTCAGTGCTGGCTGACTAAGGCTTTGGTTTACAACGTCTTGCTGTAAACTTCTGAGTAGATCTCCACTTCGAGTAAGAAAGCCCTAACTTGCAAGTAGTTTAAAAACTATCAGCAGTGATTAAAAAAAAAAAACAAACACAACAAACCAAACCAAACCAAAAAAAAACCCCAAACCCTAAGCCACATATTATCATCCTGCAAATTGTTTTCTACTGAAACACTGCTACGTCCACGTGGATTATGGATATACTTATATTTCTAGGCTGCGTGCATCCAAATGCAGAGCAATCAAGCTGTTTTGCTCTGAGGTTCTGATTACTTTCAAACAAAAGGAAATCCCTAACTGTAAATTGTGTCTGTTGCAACAATAATATTTACAGTGAGAAGTCACTATCTTTCCTGTGTGCATACCAGCACTGACCATAAAACATCTTACCTCCCACTTGCTGCAAAACCAGCATCTGTAATACCTCTAAAGGCTTTTTCTTTCCCTGAACCTTCCTTGACCCCAAGCTCTCTTCCCAGCAATAAATTCCTTTTCAAGAGCGCATGAAGAAAAAGAGAGGATGCATGGAGGGGAGGATACACCACCTTTTTGCCATAATGCCAGTTCCTGTAGGTTTGAAAGAAGATGAATGTGCCTGCTCCCAGACAGCCTGCTCCCAGAGGGTGGTGGTAAACGGAGTTAAATCCAGCTGGAGGCCAGTGACAAGTGGGGTTCCCCAGGGCTCAGTCCTGGGTCCAGTCCTGTTTAATGTCTTTATCAACGACCTGGATGAAGGCATTGAGTGCTCCCTTAGCAAGTTTGCAGATGACACCAAGCTGGGAGGAAGTGTCGATCTGCTGGAGGGCAGGGAGGCTCTGCAAAGGGACCTGAACAGGCTGGACTGCTGGGCTGAGACCAACATGGGCATGAGGTTTAACAAGGCCAAATGCCGAGTCCTGCCTCACACTAAAATGCCACACACACAGAAAACTGAGAGCTAGGGGACTCCACAGTCCTACCCTGTCCATCTTCAGGGCGGAAACAGTTCAAAATTTGAGAGCTAAAAATAACGTTGCACTCCTTGCAACTGGGCTACAATTGATGCGTCACCAGGAAAATGCAAATATTCTGTGAGTTTAAACAGCATATGAGACTGAATATCTGCTCCAAAACATTAGTTCAGTTTCAGTCTTGATGCTCCACAAAAAGTAAGCACATGCACAAATTTCTCCCCCACCTCAAAAAAAACACCAAACAAATCATGATTCACAGTACACTGAAACAGTATAATACTCCCAAGCTCAAAGCAGCCCATGCTGGAGAAGACAGTCCACTGGCTCCCGTAATAAGAGATCTGGTTCAGAAACTTCAGTGAGGCATATACCCTGACCCACATCATGCAGACTTGGGTCTGTAACAGAAACTACGAAAATACCAACGTGCTCTAAAGTGACAGGAGAGTCCTTACTCCAGAGTTTCAAATGCCAGTATGTAATAATCCAGTCCATGGTAACATTTTCAAAAAATAGACAGGTGCAGGAAGAAGTTCTGTCCTTACTCCTGTCCTCCATGTTCTGCAAATGAAAATGAAATAAAAATTATCTGCTTTATTTTAATTGTAGAAAGATCTCTTGCTGGCTTCCAAAAGGAATCATTCCTGCAGCAGGGAAGGGGATGGAGAAAGACTAAAAAGCAAACATACAAATGAGACTGACTTCCTTCTGAACACATATAACCTCTTCCTCTGAAACTTACATTAAGAGAGAACATTTCCTTTTAGTACAACTGCAGGAAACCACAAGTTTATTGAAGCTGTTTTGTCATTAAAATAGACTCTTTTTTTAATTATGAGAAGCTGCTGATGAACATTTCTCAAGACTGAGACACATATTCTTGTTTAGTTTCAAGGCAAGACACATCACCTCAGAAGTGATTAAACAGAAATGACACAGATGCACTCTAACAGCCCCACTGCAGTACCCTGGTTCTGCTGTCTCCATAGACAAATCGCCACCTATCTATACAGCCAGGATCTCATTTACAAAGATTAAATATACAGTTTCATTCATTAAATATACAGTTTCATTCATCAGCTTGAAAACAAACATGGATAAATGCACAGCACAGAAAGTTTCTAAGCACTGTAGATGTGCTCAGCTCTCACACTGTGTATCACCTAAGCAGTTTGGCTGACAGTGACTACAAGACAAGTCAATGCAAGGATAACGTTAAAGTTAATACCAGAGAGCATCAAACATGCCTCATCCCAACCTTTGTTTCCTTTCATTTATGGAAGCATCATTAAGCTATGACTTGCTGATATTTTTAAGTTCTGTTTCACATCAAACACTATTTCACAGAACATACACAGCTTGAACAAATAAGAGGAAAACACAGCAGAAGCACAACAGGTGGTACAGTTAGTCAATTATTTTCTGCATCATCATCAACCAGCTTTGGTACATGCTTTCCAAAACTATATATCTTCACTTTGGAAAAATATGAGCTGGATTTTGTTTTTTCAAATTTTTGCTTCCTGTAGCTCCTTCAGCTCATCAAGTCTATCCAGCCCTGTTCACTGAATGTACAATAGCAGCATTAGATTGCTGAGCAAGGGATCAAGGCCTCCCAGCCCATCCAAATTTCCACAATGACTACAGTAAATCTCCTGGCAAATAATTTTGAATAATGTTCCAAGAAAATCCAGTCCTGCTGCAAGCTTTCCTTCAAACCACATGGAAAAATGATGCCAAATACCTCTTCCTATGTTTTAAACAGATCTCTAGGTTACACCAAAAAAATGAAGTGGAGAATGGCAGGGATATTATAACAGGTAGCAGGAAACTGTCAGTTTGCTTAAGTAGAAGCCGAGTTGACTGCTACCAGAAAAAAAAAAAAAAAAAACAACAGTTCTACCTGTGTCACGTGAAGCTTTTTCTCACTCTGCCTCTTCCACAGCAATCTCTGGGTTCTTATTCTTACTTATTCATTTCCTGTTGCTATTGCCAAGTTTAAAAAAGATATTCATTACTCAGCTATTAAAAGGTTTTTGCTTCCTTTCAGTATCAATAGGCCCTTCTTTTTCAAACAGCTCCCAGGAGTGAGCCTGAACATTTCCTGAAAAGAGCTGAGACCCTGCAGCGCCCAGTGACTTTGGCAGTAATTGGGAATGCTCAGATGTTCTTCAAACACAACAAGCCCTTCACAGAATTGAGCCTAAAACCCCCAAATTCTCAAATGGCTATGCACTTAAAAACACACCCCAGGACCAGGAGCAGTATTTCTCAGCTTATGGTTTATAAACCACTGAACACACAAAAGAGGAGGGGGGAAAAAGATTTTTGAAAAGATGCAAGTAACTGACAGTACCAACTTCTTCTAACCCTACTGAAAAAAGCCAAACAAATGAAAGGTTGATGACTTTATTTTCCCACATGCACTGAAACATTTAAAATAACTTTTATTTACTTGTAAATGAAAGCCATTGTAGCAATATCACACTAGACAGGCCTTGGATACTTTCAAAAGAGACGTGGCATGCTCTAGCCAAAAATACTTCCAACAAGAATGCTCCAATCAGTGGTGCTCTCGTAAGCAGAAGAGCATCCTATTCCTCATCCTCTCCACAGTGACAGGAGCTCACACACCTGATTCCACCATTCCCGAGTCTGCAGACACACCATTTACACTACTAGCAGAAAGCTTTTTGATTGCAAGAGGCCAGAAAGCATCATGATGAATATAACACAAACAACCCGTCCCAAAATGGTTAACCCCTGAGAGGCCAGAATACAGCATGCACAGTCAGAGCCCCTTCGCAAAAGAATCCTCCCAACCAAAAGCAGGAGCTCTTGCTGAGGGCCAGCCTCACTTAAGAGCTGCATACAGTAGCAACTTAGAAAATTTGTAAAATCGTGACAATGACTTCAGTTTATATAATCTTTCCTATGTCATCTTCAATAACAGCACTTAACTGCCATAGTCAAAGCACCTGAATAAACCAAAAGGCAGTCTCTCCACTCATGATGGTACAGAAATGAAGACTGAAAAATCCAGGCTTTCAACTGCACCCTGCATACAGAGTTTTGTCAGAAAAGGTGTTAATTATAAGTTACGAGGCGGGTGGGGGTGGAACCAGGAAAAGTTGTCATTCTCCATCTAAATGCAAATATATTAGAAGGGCTTCTAAGAAGGTGTGGATGTGTGAAGTATAATTACAAGCAGATCAGACAAGGCGTTTGAACAATGATGAATTTAAGGCTTTGATTGGTCTGGATGTGGCAGGCAAAGGAGGAAATGTGAAAAATTTTAATCACCAAGTACGTGCAATGAAAAATCCTGACCGCTTCACCTCTGAGAGACAAGGTGTTCTGTATACAGCAGTTTAATTAATCAGGAACACATCTCAGAATTTCTCGAAGCCAAGTAAGTGGTCTGGCTGCCTTTCAGCCCTGAAGGTATGTGTGTCACTCTGGGTAGGTGAGTAAAGATCTACAACTCGAGTGTTATTTTAGCAATTGAGTACACACAGAAAGATTCAGGCAAAGTCGCTGGTGCTTTAGCTGCAGAACTGATGGAATGGCTCTAGTTGAAACGATTAGGATGGGAACCTGAGTGCAGGACCTAGGCTCTGAATGCTCCCTCGCAGCTGCCTTGTTTTTTGGTGACCCAGCTGTGACAAGACTGAGTTTACAGAGCGGCAGCTTTTGCAGGCAAGAGAACCTCAACCATGCCTCTTCTCACCTCATCAACAAGGATCAAAAAGTTAGCCTGGTCAGGAAGCAGACAGACCTATGCTTCAGGAACTGGGGTTACTTTCCAGAGGCAATAGTGAAAAATGAGATATGCTAAATGTCACTCCGTGTTAAAACCGGAGATTTCAGTCTCACACTAACACAGCTACACCCCTCTGTTGCACAGCTGAGCAAACATTTTCACATAAGCCCACGTGCCTCCAGAGGTCTTCCCACAGCAGGCTCTCAGCCCCAACACCCACCTCAGTTGGTACTTCAAGAAATGCACACCCAGATCCCTCTGACAACGTGTTACATCCTGGCTTCATGTGAGAATTGATCTGTTTGGAGAAACAGCATTCCTCCCTGAGCAGATCCTGCTCAGGGAGGGGACTGTGAGTCACCCATGATCACCCCAAGACCCATCTGTAAAAAGGCCCGAGGAAGCAATGCACACAAACAGAAAAGACATTCAACCTTCCAAGGTACTTACACCATGTCTTCCTAGATCAAAGGCTGCTGGACATAAATACACGGCCTTGGCATTATCAACAAACATATGGGGTGTAGCTTTTCTACCAGAATGTAAACTTTACATCTGCTTGGAAGTTTAACTCAGAGAGAAAATATCTACTGTTAAAACACAGGAAAACCAGTTTTCGAAGGCCAGCAACTCTTGTTTCTCTTGCTGCCCCCACAGCTGACATACAGCTAACTCATATTCTTTTCCCGCTCTGTTCTACTCCTCTTCTTTCAAGTGGTCCCACCATATTCGCACGATGTCTAAGCACTTTCTACTCTCTCTCCTGAAACCTGCTTCAGCATGCAAGTTCATAAGCTAAGTAGAAAGGACTTCTTAGAAGACTCCTAACATAGCTTTCATTAAGCACCATCCATCATCACAGTGGCTGCAGGATATCACATTCAAGTTTTCATCTCTCTTCTGGATTTGCCTTGGCACCTTCTTGCATCAGCTTAAACCCCATTCAGACAAGGCCTGGATGTTAGCTTCCTGGTGGTCTGTGCTGTGGCAAACTCCTTCCCTGTTAACTTATTTTTCAATGAAGACATCCATGCTGCATAACACAGCCTAAGGCATCTGCATCCACACCAACTTGAGTGCCTATACATTACAAAGCAAGCATCACCAACAATTTTGTCTTCCTTCTAAGCCCCAGCAGGTCCACTAAATGACCAGAAGATACAAACTACCTGCTTGAATTAAGCTAAGGGCAGCTGAAGTTGAACCAATTAGAAAATATTGTCAGTTCAAAGCCACAAAACTCTTTTCATGGGAGTGGAACAGAACTTTTCACTGACATACCTGATGGCTGTAAACATCTTAGAAACTGCTAAGCACTGACTTACTGTAGTGCCTTATCACTCTTTGCATATGCTCTGTTGCTTAGAAATTCATCTGGATTGCCTGGGAAACAGCAAGAAATAAGCAGATTCTGACATTAAGCGGACAAGTAGGTAAAAGACATTGCTAAAAAGGTTTTTTGCTTACAGAGGAGCATATAGAATCACAGAATAACCAGGTTGGAAGAGACCCACCAGATCATCAAGTCCAACCATTCCTATCAAACACTAAACCATGCCCTTGGTGGATGGCTTTATATTCTTCTATTATTCCCCATTCTCTTCTCCTATCCTGTAAAGCTCTTTTATTTTTTTTTTAAGAAAATTATTAACATGTGCTCATAAGCACCAAAAAAAAGCAATTTTTTTTTCAGTAGACAAGAATTCCATTTAATTTTGTCCCTACAAGAGAGCTCTATGAAAAAAAGTGAGTGCAGGAAAAGGTCTTTTTTGTCAATTTTGCATTTAAAATACTGCCCAGAGGATCATTCTGATCAAACACATCATACGCACTTAGAATGAAAGCTCATATAAGGCTTTCTCCAGTTATGAGCAACGTATTATTAATAGCTATGAAGATATCCCTAAAACTGAGTCACCTTTACCACAAAAAAAGCTATTCATTTTCTGTGTATTTACCTACTAAGTGCCACACATATAGGATAGCAAACTTACTAGCACTAATATCCATGAACATATTTTTACCTGCCTTCCTAAAGCCAGAAGAACTCCCCATGTAAGAACTGTGAAATATTTCCAGATCAAACTTCAAGCTTCTGCCAAAATACTGCACATAAGAAAACCCTCACTACATGTTATGCATGCCTCTACAGAATTAATGAAAAAATTATGAGGAAACAATAAGGAAACGAGAAGAAAAAAGCAGGGAGAAGTCACAGAATTTATCCAGGGTTACTTCTTCCAAAAGAATGCCAGACATTGAGAAACCCACCAAAAAACATGTCAATGTGCAAAGGAGAAATTATCTCTAATTAAGTACTCTCATTCTGATTTCCTTAGATAAGGATGAAGAAGGTAGAGACAGTTGAAAAAAACCATTTGCGCAAGGCACAGTCATTTCTCAGGGCTGATTTTGCTCCACCCAGTCTAAACATTACTCTACAATATAGAGGCAAAGTAACATTTAAAGGAACTGACCTGAGGTCAAATCTCACTAGGGAAAGTGTGTGTTTAGGTAACCACAGATGTACTGTAGTAACCCTAGATTGGAGAAGAACTGCTGTCACAGTACACAGCATTTTAATAACTAACCATCTTCTACTTAAGTGTGCTACCTACAGTCTGATTTTGTTAGAAGTTTACTGCAGTTAAGACAAATCTTCCTGTAGGCAGAGTTTAGCTTTTGAATCAGCTGTTTTCACATTTAAGCCCATCCTGACCACAAGATCAAAACCTGCTTCTTCTCAGAAGTGACTTTTTCCCATTTTTACAGATTTAAAAGTAATTCATGCAGTCTCTCATCAAAGAAAAGCAACCTTGTACGATTCCTAATTCACCCCAGGGTAAGCACAGGCATGCTGGCAGCAGGGTAACAAGCTTCCATGCCCTCAGCTGTCGTTAAAGTAATTGTTCCAGTGGTACTTACCTGCCCTTGCAGGCCCTGGAGCCTGCTGCAAGACAGTTTGTTTTTTTTTTCCCCTGGATGAAAACAGAGGTAAAGCACTTAGCAACTGCCGTGAATTAAGAATGTATAAATTAACTCAAATGTGGCCACATTAGAACAGCACAGGGGCAATTTCTTTGGATAAGTCAGTATTCAGGCAGTATGAGGGCAATAAGAAAAAATAAGGTGAGTACACCCATTAGAGACCCAGCTGGACCCCTTCCACTGTCCACTGAGATTACAGCAGCTAGAACAACTCTCAGCACTCAGGAGCAAACTGTCTTGCAGCATCATCCCTTCCCATGTTTCTCCCCCTTGATTATCTACACGCTACTCATAGTAAGAACAATTGTGCACTTCTCCCAGATGTTTAAGTCAGTCTGAGACACACAAATAAACCTAGCTTACAAACCTCAGCTCAGGAAGATGATGTGACTGAAATAAAATTAGTGGAAAAGGGCCAAACCCTGCATTTTGTTAAAACCAGTCGGGTCCTCTAGCACTCTGCACTTCAGTGCACTGCTTCAGCTATTACCTCTATGCCAAATTCTCCCTTAGAGCTATAAGCCAGTTGTATGAGCACAGAAACAGAGTAACTACTACAGGGTAAGAAGCAAGCCTCTTCAGAGCAGACAGTCTTTTGCCACATGCACATGTGTGCACAACTACTCAGCACAGTAAAAAGACATTTCCCAGTGAAAAGGCAGACACCATAACTGTGGTGTTTTATCAACTCACCCATTACTAGCAAAATATCACTGTTCCTAACCCTGGCAAGATATACTTAAATAAACAAAAGTGGATATGGGCTGCTGCCCCAAAGTGAAGGCTTTCTTTCTCCCACTACACCAACCTGCCTCTGAATTCTTCCTCTCAGCTGCAGAAATCCAGCACCTTGCATGAACTGTTCCAGGTGTGCCTGGGAAAATGTATAGGGCAAACCATACATTCTACCCAGTATAAGAGCCATTCTATATGTTCATTTGCTTTTGCCTTGACATACCATCTTTTTGCTGTTACTCTTGTTCAGTACAATCAACTTACTGGTAATAGGTTTAAAGGCAGCAAGGGAATCATGCATTCTTATTAGCAATCTACACAAACTGGAATGTAAAAATGAAATCAGGCTTCTATTTCTTTGAAATAGGCTCCAAAACAATATCTTTCATTGGCAAACCTTGGAGGATCTGCAACATCAAGTAAAGAGGCTGCTGCAAACTCATACTGGCTGAGAAAAAGACAAAATAATCTAGTAAGGGATTACAAAAAAAGGTTTTCACTTTAATATTAATTTCTCAGACCTATTTTAATACTATTTTTTACATAATTACAAGATTTTGATTCAGACACATTTCCATCTTCCTGATTGTAGGAAATGAAACCCACAACTTATTAGATTTACTTTTTCTTTACACCAGCTATCCAGACATATACCAGACCTAGCACAGAAGAACTCCAGAAAGCAAAGCCCAGTGGTCCTCCCCACCCAGTAACTGTTTCCCCAGGGTCCTCATAAAAATTATAAGCCTTTCAAAGACCTATCTCAGTTAAAAGGTCTGAAGAAAAAAGTAGAATACAACACAGTAAAAAAAAATTCAAAAAACCCCCCAGTGTTTAATTTTACATATGAAATAATTTTGCAAGTTAAATCCAGGATTCAAGTCCTACAATCTGCTTTTCTACCTCAGTCCCTCAAGTACAGGTGCAAGAAGTCAAATTCAATACATTTTCTACTTTAACATGACATGAAAACTATTCAAGCAGATGTGCCTTTCGTTCAGTTTTATAGAACTAGCTTCCTAAATGCTCTTTAAAAAGAAAACCAAAACAATTATTGTTCTGTACTACACCAAACAAGAATTTTTACAAGACACATAGTGAAATGTTTAGTGAGTAGATGCTTCACGTGTCTACATTTTAAATCTCTTCTCACACAATACTCCTCCTTGCATAGTTAACATCCCCGTACATCCAGCTGAGTGAATATGTCACTGGTTCTCTGTAAGAACGGGTTATCAACTGCCCTGTTCATGCTCTGCCAAGCAGCTCAAAGTCCAACAGCCACACTGCCATGTGGTCCATGACTGCTACATCACACAGCTATTGCCACAGTGCATTTCATCCTCATTTTACACACAGCTCCACTTCAGAACCATTTCTGCACAAAGAGCCCCTGAACACTCCTCTCACCATATCACGCAGATGGAGCACCAGTTTCAGCATTACCTCAGCTTGCTTTGCATGACACAAATACGTACACATGCATCATAACTCAAACTGTTGCTGAGCCTTAAAGCCTTTCCTCCTCACATTTCCTGCACAGCTGGAAGGGTCCTCCTTTCCACCCTTTGCTGCCATCCCAGTTGTGGGCTAAGGTGCATTCCTGAAGCCCCACAGTTTCATGCAAAGAAAGCCCAGTGTAAAAAGGAACACAACATAAGCTTTTGTATTTGTTCCTTTTGTGACTGCAAACCTGAAACTGGTTCAGGAATAAACTACACAAAATGTTATCAGTGGTTTAATTTGCTATGAAGCATTTAAAAAAAGGCAAAGCCTACAAATAAGCATTTAAAATCATTTTGGAAATACATGTATGTGCAATTCTGCCTCTTGAATCTTTAATACTTTGATTAAATCAATATTGACAATACTGTAACTAATTTGCAATGAGGAAAAAAGACTATTAAAGATACAAATTCTTTCATACTTTCATAGGAATTAGCAGCAAACAAATCATGCACAAATTAAAAGGTTTCCTATTCTTTTGAGTTCTCCACTTACATAACAGCATGAGCTGAGTAACTGGTTGAACAAGTCTTATCTGCATAGCAAGTACTAAGTAGGAAAATAAAGAGATTAGCAATGTTTGTAAAAAAGATCTGTTTATGTGCTGAAAAGCCCATTTAAAAATCTTTTCCGGAGCCTCTGTCAGGCTATAATTATTCCACAATTATTTCCTAATTTTACCATCTACACACACAAGCACCTGCTAATTTTTGTATGGTTTGTAACTGTTCGGTTTTATTAAGAGGCACACATGCTCCGTATCCCAGTATCTCTATATGCAAGATTTTCAAACTGCAAATCATCGGCCTGATATCTACACAATAAAGCACCTCACTGTCATTCAAAAGGACTTGGAAAATATTCAAACTATGCAAGAGCAATAATCCATGACAGAGTTCATTAAGCAGGTAGCAATGCATGCCTAATGCACCCTGCAAGGCACATGCTGCTCCAAAATACACTCTGAAGTATCTTATCTTTGTTCCTGCTTTTTAAAAATATTTATATGCAGTTCATTTTACACAAGCTACTCCCTTCAGCAACTACAAAAATCTACTCTTCTAAGGGAATAACAATTTGAAAAGCTACAAATTGCTTTTCCCTTCAATTCTGAACGCATCTATTCAACAACTTTCTAGTTTTCTAATTAAAAAAAAAAAAATCCTAATTTTCCTTGCATCATCTGAGCTTCCATCTTTCCCTTAGCATTGGAAGTCAGATGAGAAACAGCAAACTGTTCAGCTTTACCACTGTTAGCAACACTTGCATGCAGGCAATGGGAACATCACAGTGTGGCTCAGATCAAAAGCAACAGCTAGTTCCAGTTCCTACGAGCCAACAGTGTGAGTTTGGCAGCACTAAGACCCACTGCAAATAGTGGAAATCTCTCTGACCTGCTTGGTTGGGCATGGCAGTTGGTCTGCATCTGTGTGCACCAGAGTCCAACAGGCACACGGGATGTCCCAACCATGCCAAGAAAGCCTAGTGTAACTGAGAGGCTTCTGCAAACAGGAGGATTCAGGTGTCCTTGTGTTTAGGCAGCACGGAAAAATGACAGAGTAATTTGTGGGAAAGGGGAGTGCTGGTGGGTAACCAGCAAGGCCACTTCCAAAATACTTACCTTGCCTCTCTGTGCAGCATGTGCTCTTGGAGCACGTACTCCATGATAACCATCCTCTGCTCTGGGGAACACAGATGTATGCCAAATCAACTGCCAGCTCAATACCGAGCTAACCTCTTTTCACCCCCTGCTGCCTAACCTGAGAGACCCAAAAGATAGAGATGGCTTCTGTAAGGACTAATGTGCTTTGAAAGGTTTGCAGCAGTATCAAAAAATAATAATGCCAATGTGCTTCCGAGCACATATCCTTTGCTGCTTGAAAAACATGAGGTATTTTTGTGAAACACACAACACAGCAAAAGCCATGACTTTTACAGGGAGGCAGAGGGACAATGCATTTTCTAGCTGAAATGGCAAACTACCACATATCAGGAGTTATCTGCCAATAACTGGGTAATGTGCTGATTAATAGTTTTTCTGGGTTGCCTAAGGACAGTGCACGCATGAGTATCTTGCCACTATTAATTAATCACTCTTTGTGCATTTATCCTGATAGAATTTACATGTCCCACACATTGAATGCCCTGAATGAGGCAATTTCTACCTCCAAAAGCACTGACTATTGTCCATTTATTTGCCCTGCTTAGCCTGATGCTCAGAAGTGTTTAGTGTCTTTCATTCAATACTCTTTCCTCCCCAATTGCCCCCCCCCTCCAGCCTGCAAGTACAGTAATCATGCTGAATAGTCATTTACAGCACTCCAATTAAGAGATTATTCCATTAGGCTTTGTATTTCTATCCGGTTTTATGTTTCCACTAAAAGCACTTTGTTAAACAATTGAGCAACAAAAGTAATGCAACCACAGGAGTCTCATGAGCAGATGACTGTCAGGCCCCTGCAAAGCAGCCCCGGAAGGGCAGACAACGCACATGCATCAACAGAGAAGCCCTCCTTTCATGCAGGGTCCCAAAACCAGCAAGAAGACAGGGAGCACGACTACAAATAGGCCAATGGAGGAGTTGATTGCCTGCCAGTTTGCCTGATACTGGGGAAGAGTCTCTGGCCAGACACTTAGGTGCAGGATGAGCAAACACAGCATGGTTGCTTGTGCCTCTAATAGCAGGGTAAGAAAGGTCAAGGAAATTTTACGTCTGCAAAAAGTGACCACTCATGTCCCTTACATTTCAGTACATACATGGAGCTTGGGAATTCAAGTATTCCTGACATCTTCAGCGCTTGTGCAGCCTTGGTCAATAGGTTTTCTGCAGTACAGCTCTGCTGCTCTTTCCCAGGTCCTTGCTCTCTGCCTGATCCATTTTACTAGTGTGAGAACTGGAAGTTCGTGGTGAAAGCACCGCCCCCACTTCATCATGTGTGTGAAGTTTCAGCTCTTAGAGGTGGTCAGTACCAGTGAAGCCCTCACAAAGTAAAAAGGCTGTGATGAATGAGGAAAATGCTTTTCCTTAGACCTTGCCTGGAAGTACATGAGGTGAACAGATATTAGATGCAACTCCTGCAAATGGAAACTAGAGAGGAAGCTAAACTGTATTCACATTAAAAATAAGGCCATCTCAGCTATGAAAACATATGGTCACATCACAGCAATTTTTCTTTCCATCTTCAAGGAGAAGACCTGACAGCCAACTGATAAATGCAACTAGACAAAAGACTTATTAATTACACCATAGTTGTTCTGTTTCATTAGCTTCCAGACTCTGTATCATTTTATTTTCAGTTTTAACCTTCTAAGGGATTGGTATTTTTCCAGGTCTGCTCTCAATCAGCTGCCCTTTTGTATGAGTAAACTACTACTCTGGAAGTCAGCCCTCCACAGAGAACAATGGTGGTGATCTAATGACAAGCTCAAGACCAAGGCTGGAAATTTACACCAAACTGCTGCAGGAATACACAGGAGGAGTTTCACTAGACATATGTAGCATTCTGTCCACTCAGCAATGATTCAGGACATCTTCTAGGGACTTCAGGACTATCAGGCCTTCTCTGATAAAATCCTTCAGAGTTTCTACCCTTATGAGTATTTTCATGGTAACAACCAACAGCCTCTTTGAGTTCCTGTCCCCTAATACCATGGTGGTGACAGACCGTTTGGAAAAATAATGAATCAGTACTGCCTTTCCCTGGGGTTCCTCATCCCCTACCCTCCCATGCATGTTCCCAATGACACTTATTCATCATCCTAAGTACAAGGCAGGAGGTCTGTGCTTTGCTCTCTGAGGGACTGAGCAGATGCCCTGCAGTAACCATTGCATCAAACTTCTGATGACAGTTCCAAGTTCTTCCATGCAGGCTGCTGCATTTACCCTCACCCCCTGACTCTGTCTAGTGCTACATCCAGTGGCAAGTGTGGTAGGCTTCTTGAACAACCTGCTTCCAACCAGACAGCTTCCTCTGTCATCACGGGGACACGCTTCCTCTGGATTGCTTCATTCTCTGTAGTCTCTCCCTGTCCCAGAGATTCATTAATGAGGCATCCACAAACATGATGAATAACATCTCCTACACCAGCCAACACCCTAAACAAACCAAACAACATCCAGCCAAGTACTCTGTAGAAAGCTAGGTATGATCAAGAAAATGCAAGCTGATCATAGGATTTTAGAGTAACATTTTTTAATAAAAAAAACACTAAAATCTCAGCACACATTTTCTAATACATTCTATATCTTTCCATCTTATGTAATTGCTTAGTTGACACAGTTACTAAAAATTCAATCAAAAAAGAGTAAATGTTTTGCACAAAAGACTTGTTAGGCATAAGTATTTCTGAAAGCCACTTGAAAAACAGGAGAAAGGAAAGAACAGAGAGTTACCGTTTCTGCATTTTCCCATTCCACCTGAAACTTTCCTTTTATCCATCCTCAGAACAATCCTTGGAAATCCTTCCTGGCCAGCATATTGCAACTCAATCACACATTTTTTCACTTAACACAACCTTGCTTAGAAATACGGTTCTTACAGCAATACACACACCAGAGAAAGAACAAAGTAAATAGAAAGGTTAATATCCCCCCCCCATCTCGTTTTCTCTCTGTCATGCACACATGTAAGAAGTCATTCCTCAGTTTCAAGCTGTAAATCAGGAACCCATTTTGAGCACCTGATTATACACCTGCATATGTAAAAAACATCCTTCCTGTAAAAGCTCCAGGTCCAAGAATTCATTTTGAGCACAAGCTCAAGCTCAGCTCTTTAACAGGAATGCTTTCTGGAACTGGACTTGAATAACAAGCTTTGAAAGCTTAAAGCCAAAGGAAACTAGAAAACCAAATACTGGTCTAAATTCTTCCTTTCACCAAAGTAGATGACTGCCTTATAATACACAGTTTAAGCCTCTCAGGAGATGCGGAGGGAACAGATCAGCTGAAACCAAGAGGATATGCTGAAGGTTTCAATTCGGCCCCAAGTGAGACCAACACAGAAAAACTCAGAAGAACTCATGAAATTCAGAGCTGCAGCTGTAACAACACCTTCTGTGTATGCCCTACTGAGCCCTGGCACACCGCCTCGCACTGCCACCTCAGCTTCCAGCACACCCTTGGCAAGCCAAAACTGCATAGACCATTTCAATCCTCCTCTGGTTTCCTACTTTCCATGAAGAGTTCCCTGTGCGTCAGCAGGATCCAAGATCAGTATCTAGTCAGTGCCTGCATCTCACTTGCACTCCATCTTATTTTTACTTACTCAGCAAAGGGAAAGAGAAGAGGAAAGGGTGAAAGAATAATTCAAGAATTTTTTTAAAAAATCCATGACTTAGAGATGTTCTAATTGCATCATATTAACCCCAGTGACTGCTGCTAGGTTTTCAGCCCTCCCACTGGTGGTTGTGTGTCCAGGGGCTTCTCTAGGGAAAAGAAAGAAATATTGAACAAACAAAACCAAATCATTATTTACTTGGCAGATTACTGTAACTAAACAGTCTTTATAGTTGTTACACTCACGTAAACATAGCTTATATCAATATCATCAGTACATTTCCATCATTAGCCTGAGAGAGAGGGAGGACAGACCGTTTTCAAGGAAGCTATTTTCTAAAAAGGAAACCATTAACTTGATATTTAATCAATGTATGAAGGAACAGGGAAGCAAAAAAGTAATTTTCCTAGTATTTACCCTCTCCATCAGTTGCACACTTTATCATCTGCCCCACAGCATGACACCCCTTACCCATCACATTAACAGCTAGAAAGCAATGGACCATAGGAAGGAAACAGAAGGATGGCCAATACAGAAATCCATTAAAAGTAAAGCAAAAAATGGGGTTGCAACACAAAAGGAGTTTGCTTAAAAATACCTTCTTTGGTATGGCATTTCTATCAGACTTTAAGGAGGGGCAGTATTTTTAAACATGACTTTTGAACTTTTCTTTTGCTATAGTTGAGAAAAGGACTTTTTCTTCCCCTCCTCACTGTTCTGGCTAGCACAAATGATTACTGCCAAATCAGAAAGCTACATGAATAAGCACTCTTAAGTGAGCCGAGCAGAAATGGTACCAAGTACAAGACCTGTGACTGAGGGATTGCACACTCCATACATGTTTCTTCAACTGAGAAGTACAAATAATAGCACAAATAACAAAACAGTTCTTAGATTTAAGGACTGAAACAACTGTATTTAGCCACAAAATGACATAAGGTTTAGCTCAAAGAGTGGAAAGTCAAATAAATGTTCATTAGATTTAAAAATTAACCCAGGTCACATCTAGTTTTACAAGCATTACAAAATAGTTTTGTGTCTGTGGTTTGGGGTGTTTTGTTTTAAAATACCACAGATGCTAAGTTTTCATGATAAATTCTCTCACAGATTGTTCAAATAGCAACACAACGTTAACACACAACAATACAGCTTCCAAAACAGAGCCTGAGAAGCTTTTAGTTGCAATTATCAGATTATGCCATAATTACAAATTGCTTTCATTTATTTAAGAATTATAGAAAGAAGGTTCTGATTGTGAAACACAGTGCTAGACGATATATATCAACGCTCTACACTGTAAGAGAAAGCTCTTTGTCTCTCAAAAGAGGTATGAAAAAGGGATGCGCAATTAGAGAAAACCATCTACTGTAGGTCAGTCCATTCAGTTTACTTAACTGACTTGGAAAGAAAACACATTTCCTAAGACATTAGGAACCAGACTGATTCACACATTTAAGTAACAGAAGAACCAGTTTAGGAGCCAAGTTTTAATGTTATCATTTCTGCTGACTGACAATTTAATGCACTCACTTTAATCTGCTGTGGTCCTACTCGTGCAGACTCGCACCATCTACGCACTGCAGCACTGAGCAACTGCATTACTCTATGCTTAGTGAACATGCTAAGGCAAGAACAAAAAGTCAGGTTTGGGACTGTCTCATTTTGGCTCACTCAGAACCAAGGCTGAGATCATTCCATTTACCCATCAAGAGTTTGAAGCTGGTCTGGAAAGAGGAGGCATCAACATCAACAAAAATTTAAAGGCATCTTCCAAGAGATAGTCTATCCTTGCTGAAAAAACTGTTAACACTTTTTCTTCTCCCTTCTCAAGTTATAGTCTTCATCCCAGATTGCTCAGGCTGCCTTGTAGCCACAATTCCACATATCTGCATATCTGTTAAAAAATTAGTTTCTAGCATGGCGCATTCTTCCACCAAAGGCTGCAGTCTGTAGATTAAATTTACAGGTATTCACAACCAAAACTTAAACACGCCTTTGTACTCAAAGATATTAAATTTTGGGAGAGATTAATTTAAGCTATTAACTTTCCCTTCAGCTGTTATTAACAGTTCCCTATAACCATAAACCTGCTCAATACAAACATTGGTATCCTGCTAAAAAAAAGTCTAGAAAGTTAAGCACTTTTTTTTTGCCCAAATGAAACTTCCTGAACTATATACTAAAAGTAAGGGTTTTTTTCCATAGGTAACATGGAAAAAACACTCTCAACATCTGTTACTTTACAGCAGTACTAAAGTCATCCATATTGTCTTTCAGTTTTCTTACTTGCTACTTCTCAATTTCATTGTCCCATCTAATTTACGTAATCTGAGTTTTCCCAGCAGGGAAGAATTTCTGCCAGTTCTTTCACATATCACAGAATTTTAATCCCAATAGCTTGATGACATTAAAATATCATCAAGAAGAACAAAAGCTATACAGGTAATTCCTTTACCAGCATATGCTTTTAAACAGAAATGGCTGGAAGTACAGGAGTCATTTTAGTTACACATAAAGAACCGTTAGGGAAAACTTTGTGCCCTGAATTTGCTAAATGACCAAAAGTCGTCTTTTCAAAGGTAAAACCCTGAGTTATTGAATTTTTCCAAGTTGCCCAATTTAGGAAGTTTTTTTGTCTATTATTAATACCTCAGTGTATGAGTCAACTGCTTTTCATGCAGAATGCAACGAGAAAAAATCGTCACATCTCTGAATATCAAGTCTTATTATTATGGTGTTTCTAAAAGCAGATTAGACTTTCTCAAAGAACAGGACATACTTCTACCTGTTTTTCTGTCTCTCCTTGATTTGGGCAGTTACACAGAATTATCTTAAACTCAGAGTAGTAGTTTTTCACTCTTGCAGTGAACCAGGCATTCTCTCTTCATGGAGGGTGGAGGTGGTGTGGTGTCACAAACACTAGCTAAGCAAAGAAAGTCTATCAACAGTTTGCTGAAGCCAGCCTAGGTAAAATGGATAGGGGATTGCAAACAGATTAAAATTCCTAATAGTGTTTCAACACCTCAGCAAAGCGATTGCATTCCCTTTGAATATTAAGGGATTCATTCATCCTCTTTCCAGAATAAAAGTTATAGAATATCATGCATTAAAGGGGGCCTGCAGGAAAGCTGGGGAGGGACGCAATCAGGGTATGTAGGGATAGGACAAGAGGTAATATTTTAAGCTGAAAGAGGGGAGATTTAGGTGATATATTAGGAAGAAATTTTCTCCTGCGAGGGTGGTGAGGCACAGGTTGCCCAGAGAAACTGTGGAAGTCCCAACCCTGGAGGTTGTTCAAGGCCAAGTTGGATGAGGTGCATCCCTGCCCATAGCAGGGAGAGGTTGGATGATCTTTAAGGCCCCTTCCAACCCAAACCATTCCATGATTCAATCAGATACCCTAAATTATACCGAAAGTTTCATATATTTACACATTTCTGAGATTCAGAGCTTCTAAACAAGTTGAAAACCACAAGCTTTCATAAATGTGCATTAAACGTACTCACAGATGGAGGGTTAGAGGGTGGAAGTACAAAGCATGGGGACACACCAGAAACTCCACATGGTTCTGAATTGACATTCTCAAAGCCATGCAACTAGGTAACTACTTTTGAAGGCAGAAGCACTGCTTCCAGTACTGTTTAATTTTCCTGTCAGCCTGCACAAAAGACAACCCTGGGGAAGTCTCCCTCTCCAGACTAAGACTTACCTCAGATCTGGCTGTCCACAAGG
Organism: Clamator glandarius; assembly: GCA_033459285.1. Taxonomy (NCBI): domain Eukaryota; kingdom Metazoa; phylum Chordata; class Aves; order Cuculiformes; family Cuculidae; genus Clamator; species Clamator glandarius. The sequence continues at coordinate 855,143 of JAUNZM010000072.1, read as the reverse complement.
CAAGACTGCCCTGCAACACAGATTGAAAATTAAGTGCAATCCAGGCTGCAATCATTTTCAAAAAAAAAAAAAAAAAGAATAGATGTGCAAATTATTTCCCAAATGACACCCAGCAGCAACAGAGAAGTAACTGCATTCCTCATGTCAGACTATATTGCACTAATAAAGGGAAAAATGAGTTTCTCCAAGAGACACACAAACTGCAACTCCAGTGATTTATGCATGAGGTGTCTTTGTTTTTCTATACGTATAAATCACATGAGTTTTAGTGCTTTTTTAAATTTATATAGACAGACAATTCAAGAAGTAATTTTAAACTTTAAAGAACTAACATTAATTAATAAATAATTTTAACATTAAAAGGTAGGTGTAACATTTCAGTACAGTTGAAAAGAGACTTTCAGGCTGGACTACAGGAAACACCATGATCCCACTGGACAGTGATGGGCATTTTCTGTCGCTGATTAAGAGTTAACTGCTGGACAAAGCAGGCTATCCTACTACAAGGAGTATGAAAGGTTTCAGCAAAGAAGAGAAGACACTATGGTTCAGAAGAGGTCTTCAGCCAAAACAGCTTATATCCACCATCCCACACCCATCCCCCCGGAACCCACAGGCCAAAAAAAAAAATCAGCCTTATTCTCCAGTATCATGGAGTTTACACTAAGCTTTTGCCACTACAGTTATCTTGCCTCCACATTATATTTGTTGCCTGTACTTTTAGCTATGCCACCAAAACTTGTCATGGCAAACAAGGCCCCGAAGCTGCAGTGACAGGCAGAAACAGTAGCCACCAGGGACAGGGGACTCTAGGTCATGGCAATGCTAAGGGATTCTGTAAAAAAACCCAATCAACCAAGTGAGCCTTCCTGCTCTGCAGTATGGCTAATCCATGCTGCCTTTCTGTTAGCACACATTATTTTAGCCAAGGTATGAAGAAATAGGTCCCTGAACTGACAGCCTGTCCTCGGCAGAACCACATGCTTACTGGCACCAGGAAAACAATTGTTACTAGAACAGCCTGTTCTGCTGAGGGCTGTGAGGACAGGGAAAAGAGAAGCATTTCACCAAAGCACTTCTTAACTGCCAGCATACTCCTTATACTCAAATTAGGATGATTTTTTTCCAAAACAGGCTGTTAGGGGGAGACAACTCTTGAGAAATAGCTACAGACTAGTTATGAAGAAGAGTTTCTAAGCTATGCTTGTAAAGATGAATTATCTCAAAAATATACTCTTAAGCACAACCTAACAAACTGCAGAAGCACAAGAATATTGAAAGTAATTTCTTAGATATATCTACAGCTCCCCAAACATGTGAATATCCTTTTATTATTATACATTGTCATAATTCTTTTAAATTTCAAATACTCGCAAATACACACTGTAACACACACACCTCAGCTCAGGGAAAAGGCACATGTACTCATGCTCTCCCACATACACACACCAGCTGCTAAATACTACTGTGCAAGGAAGGAGTTGGTCAATCATTGATAAATACATCATTGGCTGCCTACAGATTACAGAGAATAGGGTATCCTAAGCAAAAAATTTAGAGAATAAAAATAGTACCATATGCTTGCTAGTTTGCTCTTTTATTTCTTTTTCAAAAGGGCTTCTGTTGCACTCTTCCTGCTTAGGTTTTCATGAATTGGGAGTAGGGGTGTTTGTTGTTTTTGTTGTCGCTTTTTTTTTTTTTTTTTTACAAGTACAAAAAAAAGAAATACCCATTTTTTTTTGCAGTTCTTAGAATAAGTTTTACTGTTGTCTCTGAGGTTAAACATTAACAATATGCTTGTTGAACTTTCTCTAAAAAATTAAAGCGGAACATTATTTTATCTTAACCTGATGGGCAGGCACTGCAAAAACAGCACTAAAGGAAAACTTAAGTCACTGGTACCACAAACACTCAGTACAACTAAAAATGACAACTCTACACACTAAACAATATCTATGCCTAAACTAATCAGAAGACAAACATCTTCACGGAGCATATGGCACCTATGATGAAGGTTGCCTATCAAAATCTACCTGACAACTCAGCTTGACAATGCTGAAACAGTATTAACATTGGCAGAGCACCTCATCAAATGCAGCTTTGTGTGCACACACCTACTTTTTGCCCCTGCATGACACCTCTCCCTTCCCTACAAGAACAAGACAGCAAAAGAAACGCACATTTTAAAACCTGAGCAGTAAATTAAGGTGATTAACAATTTCTACACCTCAGCAGTAGTACTTCTGCACAAAACAGTATTCACAGCTGAGAGGAAACACAGGTGGAAAGGATTTTGACTCTTGCCACTTTCCACAGCCACTCAATTCTGCACAGATCTAGAATGCAACTTCTCTTCCCCTAACTGTCTGTGAACATGCAGCTGTGGAAGATCTGCTCACACCACATGCAGTAGCTCTTATCTGTTCCCAGTAAAAGCATCCTTCTGGAGCAATGCAGCTCTGTCTTAATCCACCTACGATAGCTGCATTTTGGAGCAATATCTGCCCCAGCCAGTTGTTCCACCCCAGCCAGTGCTACGTGTGTCTTCTCATTTTTATCATGGACACAGATGAACTGTAGCAGCCCAAACTGCAAAACATAACACAGACAGTACATTTTTCACTATGATATACCACGAGGAGAGAAGAAAAATCTGAATTAAAGTAACTCTCATCACGTTGCTGGCAAGCTAGGCAGTGAACCAGCCTCTGCGCTTCTGAGTGCGTTGTGCCAGAACCAGGCCTTAGGAAGACACCCTGTGCTTGGTAGAGAGCTCTTCCTCACTTCACTGTAGTCTGCCTCACAAAGAATGTCTTCGTAGCATTCCTATGTACTTTACTGAGGCAGCCTTTCTATTATATTTTAAAAGGCATTTAAAAGCTTCATACCATCATTCACCATGACTATGCTCAGAAGGAAAGCACTGAGGAGAATTTATGCAGTTCATTAAAAGCTTGTTTCCTGCTATTCATGCTGCATCTTGCTGTTAACTAGCAAATTACTTTCTTCTAAAAAGTAGTGAGAAAATGCTTCTCTCTGCAATACAGATCAAACCCAGGAGAATTGTAACCTAAGTAAAAATTCCTTTCTATACTAGCTCAGGTATTCCACAAGAGCATTCAGAGTTTTCAAGAGCTATTACAACTTGGAACTCCCACAGCAACAAATTGAGCAAAACCAAACAAAAAAATCACCTAAAACACACCATAACATACACACATAAAAAAAGCAACACCAAAAAAAAAACATCCAAACCCAGCAAATCCACTTCCCTGTGAGTACCTCTTCTTGGGGTAGGGGACTACAGCTGCATGCCAGCTCCAAAGCAATAGACGCCAGGCTCAGAAAGTCTAGACAATAAGGAACTGTGAACTGAAAATCCCCAGCAGCCCACAAAACACACCATGGATCATCTATGCATTTTGTTCCAGAGAAAATAGGGTTGTATTTCTAAAAGCAGGGCTGGTAGCAGTGGACAAGCAAAAGCAATGGGAGTTCACAGGCTGTTTTAGCTTTCAACAAATAAATAAACCCCATTGTTTCAACCCTTCTTCGCATACATCAGCTGACTGGAATGCGGCATCTCCAATACTGGCATATGCCAGTACCAACAGGCCTCACAAACGAAGTAAGTTGTGAAACACCACAGAATGAAATCAATCTGCATCATTCAATATAGCTCCTCCTCAGGGAATAAAAGCCCCAGCATTATTCATCGTAGAAGGAACTGGTTTGCTTCATTTACTATGTTTTAAATGCAGATACGGCCACATTCCATTTCTGCACAGCATCACCTTTGTTTTCCACCAACATGAACAGTACAGCCTCATTTCAAGACTCTTCTGTGTTTAACTGGTATGACTTGGCTTTAGCAGGTAGAAACAGAAGGCTTCTCAGACTGCTGTCCATCATTACCCTTCCCTGCAGAGCTGACTCAGGAAGAAGAGCAAGGTTAGCTTAGCAGGGATGACAGCACAACACTCAGATTTCATATTGCTTTAACTGCTACTGTATTCACCTATGTACAAAGATTAGGAAATTGCACTCGTCATTCATAACTGCAATCAAACTAATCATGGCCACTTTGAAAGGCAGGTCAAGTGACAACTGGAATTTCCTAGCATCCATACCAATAAAGTATTTACTTTTCCACCAATTTTAACTAAAATAAGCATAACCAACAGGGTCTACAGGCAATTTAAAATGATCCCAACCTGCCTTAGAAAAGCAATCTACAACTTCAGAAAAGCAGCTAATAATCAAAAGGTTCTCAGCTTGCCAGGACTGCAAATGCACACACGTTTTAGTGAAGAATGAAGCAGCAGAAGAGAGACAGGTTCTGCCACTCAGTGAAGGAGCCACATCCACATGCCTCACTGATTGCTGGTAGTAGCCAGTAGTGAGCACAGAAGCCATTCTGTCCTACACACTTCCTAGGGGTCCTGACATATCTCAAAACAGCTAAGCAGCATGTAATGAACATCACACCCACATTTAACTAGAAAGTAAACTTGTCCTCTTTCAGACTAATTCTGCTCCTGCTCACACGTTCCTGAATAAACCATAAAAACAGGACACAAGCCCTGTTGCCTGGGGACACCACAGGCATCAGATCATCCACACATTCCAGAAGTGAGTGCATAGAAAACTACAGCTGCAAACCTACAGCTCAGCTAGCAACTTAAAAAAAAGAAAATCTATATTATACACAAAACAACACTAACTGGAGGATAGTTTCTCCACCTAATGGCTCTAGATACAAGCTATTTACAGTAGGTATCAGTAGAAACCAATCATTCTCAAACAGCTGAAAAAAATCATATGCAACTCATCACATAATCATTTCTTAACCTTTAATATTTTTAAAAAGGTTACAGCATCCATTGGTGCATCAGTGTCTCGGTCATCACTATGGCAGTTTTTAAAACACTGAAGAGCCACAATAGGCATATTTTGTCCCCTTATTCACCTTACTCTTTCCACCTTTCAAAACAGTGCTAGGTGAGTTGCCCAGGATCACATTGCTGAAGCTGAAGAAAAGATACGGTATTTTCTTGTTACCAAATATCATCCCCAATGTCATATCCCTTCCACTAGCTTAAACACACAGCATGCGAGAAAGAGCAAACCCAGATGGAGGACTGCCAGAAGGCCACATACAGAGCAACATGCAAAACATTATGGTGCTCTGTATCATACCACCTCATCAGTAGTTTTCTGAGCTTGCAGATATCGATTGTATTTTTTACAAAGAAGATATCAACACAAAAAGCTCACCCACATCTTTTGTCAGCTACCTAGCAGATTAAACCCTATGACGTGTTTTGGCAAATGAACTCTGGAGACATGTGGCCTCACCATTCCACGCAGTATAACTTTAATTATTTATCGTAAATATGAATTCATCCTTCATTACATCCACAAAGCACAAGCCTCTTGAACTGAGATGGATGCCCTTGCTGACCTATGCCACCAAATCAGAAACGCCACAAGCACTAGGCTTTTTGGCAAATACAATCTCTCTCTTCTGCAAAAGATTAATTTCTGCTGGTCATATTCGCTCCTACTTTCTTTCAAATGTCTTAGAATAAGCAATAACCAGAGACTTTAAAAGTGATCTTAAAGCATACAGATATTATCTTCCGATTCACCACACAAATGCCCTGACACGGTTTTACAGGCTGAGCACGTCACTGCATCCTAACAAAAGCAAAAGCAAATACAAATGATGGAGGAGCAAATACAAACAATGTACAGAATGACAGGTGCACGTGTTGTCTTCATGCCCATGGCAGGTGTGAGGCACAGTCCTTTAACTTGCCCTGCATTACTCAACCCTTGGTCCATTTTCCTCTGTTCCACTTTGAGCCACTGAATGTATAAAACTTCATTCTCTAAGCTATTCACTTTAAGGATATGGATGTTGTTCGCAGACCCCAGTGCCAGCCGCGCCCTTTCTTGGCCAGTTTGCTGAGGCTGTGAGCTAGTGTCCTCTCATGTGCCCTCCTGTCACCCAAGAAAATGGCTGTGCGACCTCCAAGACATCAAGTATGTCCCTGGCCTTGGAGCCAAGCCAGGCTGCGACACCAGCCAGCAGCATTAAGATTTATGCTGTATCCTCTTTTAGCATGCCAGCCTATTAAAGCAACCCGCTGATAATGCAGGCCAGTAAATCACACGAATAAGTGATCATGCAAAGGAAAAAAGATGCTGAAAAATTAAACCTTTGCCTCTTTGTTAAGTACTCTCAGTCTCCCCACACAGGGAGAGAGAGCAGGCAGTCGGACCTAGGGAAGAGTTCAGTTGCTAATGAAGCAATCAATCTTCCCCTTCCTCCCTCCCTAAACCTCAAGGGCTCTGTCATTTTGCAGCTTGTAATTTAAAGCCAGCTCTCGGCTTCAAACCTGCAGAAAAACACCACTGTGAAAAGACACTGCGAGTGCCAAACTTCTGTATAGGATTTGCCACCATTTTAAATTTTTCTTTAACTGTCTGAAGGAAAGGGGAGCAGAGTGACTGCTTGGTATGGGAACTAAGGAAGAAAAAGAGGAGTTTCTCTCTTCGGCATTTCTGAAATGCCCATTTAAGCACTGCAAAAGCTAAAAGGCATTTAATAGGTGCTTTAAATAGCGCTGCTTCATCAAGTGCTATGACTTAAGGAAAGCTGCCTCCCCCATGCTGAGTGTGAAACTCACTTTAGACAGGATGCACCCCCCGCCCTCAACCCCGGCTGGCGAGAAGCTGTTTCTTTAAAAACACAGTTTAAAAGTATTTAGCCCAAACTGGTATATTTGCTTCAATTTTGCTCCCTGACAGCAACTACTTCGGATTATGCTTTTTTCATACTCTCCTCTACAACCATTTTCTACCCTCTCACCTACCCAGGTCTACACGCAGGCAGACGCGACCTGCTTCCATTTCACACAGCCAGCTCCAACCCAACCAAATGCAAACCGGATGCCTTTTAAACCTTGCTGTGAGCAATCACAGAAACCTGTTTACACCGTGCAGGTTACAGAGAGGGTAAAACCCCCAAACAAATAATAGACAAGTCCATAGAGGAGAAGAAAATCGGTTTCAAAGCGGTGCTAACTTGTCAGATAGGGAAAGATTTGACAGGGAACCACCACTGTTACCACCGTTTCTCCCGATAAAATAAAGTTTATGACGAGAGGAGGTGGTGGATGCTTCAGTGAATAAAGTCCACGAACAGAAGTTATCCAGGACGTGCGCGCAGACGTAAAAACCAACAGCGAACCGTGCCCGGGAAGCAGCGAGGGCATCACAAACCACACCGGACCGCGAAACACCCTCAATGAAACCCCCCGACAGCGACCGAAGTTATTTAACGCCGTACCTCGACTGGGCAGCCATCGTGAAGTTTATTCCGGCGAGCGTCCTCTATCCATGAGCTCTCTACCCGGCTGTCCAGGCTCTACCCCGCTGCCAGAATCTTATCTCCCATTTGATGCTCCCTTCCCTCTCCGGCTCCCGGCGCCCGCGGCCGAGCCCCCCCGCACCGTCACGGAGCCCCCGCTTCCCCCGCCAGGGCGGGCAGGCGCAGGGCCGGGTGACACTCGCCGTGATCGACATCCGGGCTCAGAGCCCTCCCCCGGGCGGCGGCGAGGGACGGGCGGCTCCCGGGTCTGCCCGGCGGGGGAAGCGGGTCCCGCATCCCGCTCGGAGGCGCAGCCCGGGCACCCTCCATCCACGCGTGAGAATCGGAGAAGGTTGGGTTGGAAGGGACCGTAAAGATCATGGGTGGCTGCGGTTGATACTCCCAGTACTGGCTCCCTGCCTTTTGTCAGATCCCAAGGGCTCCTACATCCCACTCTCTCCCGAAGCGCTGCCTGGGCCGGAGGGAAACACTCTCCATAGAATCACAGAATGGTTTGGGTTGGAAGGGACCTTAAAGATCATGGGTGGCTGCGGTTGCTACTTCCAGTAGCAGCTCTCTGCCATTTGTCGTATCCTAAGTGCCGTGGGACTTTTGTTGTTTAGTTGTGTAGAGAAAGAAAATGGCTCATGTAGTTGTCAAAATTTTCCAAACAAATACAGAACCCAGGTATAAACGTGGATCCCATCTAGCCACACATCTGTAGCAGACGAAACCAGAGTGTACTACTGAAACTGCAGGCTAAGAAAAATAATAATAATAATAAAAAAAATTGTTATGCAATTTCTTCTGGGCTCAAGTCCTGACGCAGTTTGCAGACTCACTCAGAAAGCAGCAATACCTGTCCTTTGCTCTGGGTGTTCCTTGGCACAATTATAAAAACAAACGACTCCTGCAACTCCTTTCAACCAGTAATTATCCAAGCCTTCATCAGGCAAAAGCGTTTATCCAAGATCCCTTCAACTTTTCTCAGCAGACTATACAGCGGAGATTTCTAACACTGCCACAACATTACAGTCCTCCTAATTTTCTGTTTTAAAGCACAACTTTTGTCGAAGTACTCAGCAGATACCATAGTTTTACAACTGAGCCATAGCATATGATAAATTATAATTTTAAAAGACTAATCATATAAAGCTTCTACAAGCATATAATTGTAATAGCTAAAATATAAAAATTATCAGAAAGCATGTGTGTTTTCCCCCATTGTGTCTTTATCCGAACCCAAAAGATTCTAAATAGAAAGCCACAACAGAACAAGTAGTTCCGATTATAAAGTAAGTACCTAATGCTATTGTTAAATCATGGACTCACTGCTCATAAGTGACTGGGGATTTGTGGTGTCACCTTGATGATGGACAATTCCTATTATGAAATCAAAAAAATACCCTCAAAAACTTAAATAAAATCACACAAACAAAACCAAAACCCACACCCAGGATTCTGTGAAATTCTTTGAAATCCTAAAAATGCTGGTATAACCACTATCATCTCTGAAGACAAGATGACAATTTCACATCAACTAAGGAAACCCAGGAGATCTGGACAAAATAATAACAGAACAAGTTATCCAAGCAGCAGACACTCATCACCAGAAACAGTAGCTGTAGCACAGAACCCTTGACTCCCAACAAAGCACACATTTCACACTTACACACTCACTCACTTGCATACACACTTTTTAACGTAAAACTAAGCTTGCAGAAGTAGCTATTTAGTGCAAATTTCATGTGTAAATGAGACTGTACAGAAGGCAGCAAGAAACGATTACTGTGTATGTCCAGTGGAACGCATGTAACTAGATTAACATTAACTCCTCATACACTTATTTAAAAGGGCAGCTCCAAAGAGATTAGTATCAATCTCATGGTTACAAATAGGGTATAGAAGATGGGTGCCATGACTTGCCTGGCATCAACCAGCTGGCCAACAGAAAAGCCTAGAAGGGAAGGCAAGCATCCTGGATTGCAGGGGGCATCTTCAAACAGGCAAACTACTAGTATTAGAGTTGCTAACACTGATAGCCACTACTTCTTTTTTTGCAGCATTTTATAAATTCAAAGCACTGTAGAAATACTAGTCCTCTGTCAAGATGGGAGCAGAGCATCTCTCTTTTCTGTAGAAGTCTAATTCAGGCTCTTAGCACTGATAACTTCATGCCAGTGACCATGAGAACTTTCAGCCAGGTGGCAATATGTACAAACCACACATGGTAAAAACTCTTCTCTGAGGTACTACAGAAAAACAAGATAGAAAATTCTTGTCTACATCATCTTGCTTTTGCCTTCAATTGTGTCATAACCTGGAGGAGGCTTTTTGCTGCTTTTTATTTTTATTTTGTTGAAGCTGAACTAATTGATTTTCGTATGAGGAGATTTTCAGATGAGACAATCCCAGGGAAACACACTCTACCCTTAAGCCCCTTTTCTGCCAAGAAAGCACCAAATGAACAAAGAAAGCAATAGTGAGGCAGGAATGCTATGCAGATATGCGATGTTCATGCCTTTACTGAGACCGCTCCTTGAGTACTGTGTTCATTTCTGGGACCCTCACCACAAGAAGGATGTTGAGGCTCTGGAGCGAGTCCAGAGAAAAGCAACAAAGCTGGTGAAGGGGCTGGAGAACAGGCCTTATGAGGAGCGGCTGAGAGAGCTGGGGTTGTTTAGCCTGGAGAAGAGGAGGCTGAGGGGAGACCTTATTACTCTCTACAACTATCTGAAGGGAGGTCGTGGAGAGGAGGGAGCTGGCCTCTTCTCCCAAGTGACAGGGGACAGGATGAGAGGGAATGGCCTCAAGCTCTGCCAGAGGAGGTTTAGGCTGGACATCAGGAAAAAAAATTTCTCGGAAAGGGTCATTGGACACTGGAACAGGCTGCCCAGGGAGGTGGTTGAGTCGCCTTCCCTGGAGGTGTTTAAGGGATGGGTGGACGAGGTGCTAAGGGGCATGGTTTAGTGTTTGACAGAAGTGGTTGGACTCGATGATCCGGTGGGTCTCTTCCAACCTGGTTATTCTATGATTCTATGATAAAGCAGCTTAAACAGGAGGGTTTCAGCACTTTACAGTGAAAGAAACCCAAAACACTACTGTGGCGACTAACACTGCTGAGCTGGATTCACAAATGTTTTATTCATCTCAGGTGAAATACCCTTCTTCCCACAGCCTTTAAAAAAAAAAAAAGTTTTGACCCCCAGATGAGTACCCCAGCCTTTGGACCACTGCTGGTCTCTCCTATCCAACTGTCACATTTTGATGAGTTATTAGATAGTGGTGAGGGAAGGAAGAGAGACTGACAGTCTTGAGGACACAAGAAACTTGTCACTTGAGGACACAAGAAACTGAAGCTTCTTAAATAACTATTTCAAAACGTTTAATTTAAATAAATTAGAAATTGGCAACAGTTCTTAAAAAGCTTGGGGGGTGGGGCAGGTTTGGGGTTTCCCCTCCCCCTTTTTTTAATTTTGCAAGACAGAATCAGAATAATTTAGGTGCCTGAGATATCCAGACATCAGTTAATGCAATTTCTGCCCTGAAGGCACAACCAACTTGATTTAAGTTGTACTGAGAATGGAGAACGTATAACCTTTCTGGGTCCTGCTCTTATGATCCAATTGTAATTTCCTGTGTTGCAAAATGTATCTGTTGCCTCCCATTCTTTCACTGTTCATGTCTGACAGAAGTCTACTCCTCCCTACTCTTTATGTTCACCACGTAGCAACAGACCCTTCTGGATGCTTCCTTGCCTAGGAAATCAAACCCAGCTCTCTTGGCTTCTCCTGTACTTTGTGCACTCCAGCCTGTTTTACCTGATAGTTCTGCACTGTTTCCCTTGTTATCTCAGTGTCTTTCCTCTACTAGGCAGCGTGATCTCCCCAGCATCAGACAAAGGGGAGTCTAGCTAATGCAGACTAGGCTACGTTTTGCTACAAGGGCACACTGATGGCTCCTGTTCATCTTGTTGACCAGGACAATCAGCCTGCCTTACAAAGCAAAGCCTGGGATTCAATACAGTGCATCTTACCAAAACCAAAATAAGAGTAACTGCAGCTTCCAAAATGCATGCTGCATTTTAAATCGTTACTTAAAAAAAGAAATCCCACATCCTCTCTCAAGCTCATGCATCACTCCAAGGAACCTGATTATTCTTCCTATGAAAAGCAGTGGAAAATAATAATGCTGAGAGTCTGACACCTTCAGAGAAGAGAATATATTTAACTGCTGCTAGAAAGTTCTAAGCGTAAACAAAAGCACTGATAGTGAAACATACTAAAACCAGCAGCAAAACTGCATACCCAGCCAATATTTTGGAGGGGATTTCCAAGCAAACACAAAGATCCTACTGGCCCTAGAGAGCTGTATATATAATTATCTTCTGCAATGTCAGAAGTTGGAAAATACGGGAAAAGGAAAGGGAGGCATTTAATTATTTGACTAGCTACTTATTTTTAAGTAAAGTAATTACGAATTCATTTATTCTTTTTCATGTATATCTTTCATGCAAGCAAATAAGAAAACTCTCATTTTTAAAAGCAGAGATACTGCCCAAAGAAAGGAAGTGAGTTGAAATCCATGCCTCTACCTCAAAGGTTTATTTTAAAGTTTAGGGGTTTTCTCCCCTATACCTATCTAGATCAGTACTTCTGAAGATTTGCAAGCTATTGATAGGAAGAGAGCTCTACCAATTTGAATTTATGGTTCCTCTGACATATTATTCTGCTGTTTAAGCAAAGAAACAAAAATTCACTGCTCTACTAAGTTGAACACTGTGCACATCCAGTGCTGCAAATGCAGAATACCAACATGAGGAAGGATACTTTTGGCTACCCCACAGTTCCCACATCTCACTAAGACCTCTGGAATCCACACCTCCCTGAGAACATACTGACTGGTGTTTCCATAGCTAGTCACAGAGGCTGTAACTGTTTTCTACATGTTACAAGAGATTCTGCACTTGAATCAAAGCTGCCATCAAATATTGCTAAACATAGCAAAATGTTCATGTTGTATAGATGGATATGTGCATGTACAAAGCAGGCAAACAAATTACTTGATGTCTACCCTGTAGAAATCCTTTAATAGAGATGATATTCAGCATTTCTCTCTCCATGACCTACACTTCAACTAACTCCACCCCAACTTCCCAGGAAGAGGGAATGCTACTCCACACTCCCAAAGCTATATCAGGATATCAAATCTTCTACTTACCTAGAAATTAATTTGGACCAGGGCCTGCAGTCCAGACTACATTTCCAGATGTACAACATCCAGAAAAATCATTAAATAAAAGGGTTAGTTTCCTTTCCATGAGGTCAGCTTCAAACTTTCTGAAAACATGCCTGGATGCTTCAGTCCAGTATGAAGAGACTAACAGAGAAGAATGGGATATTTTGAACCATTCGCCTGCGCTTAACCAGGCTGCAAGCCATTCACTATTCAAGAAAACTTAATAAAATACATACTTCTAGACTTCTTCCTCATCTCCAACACTAAATAAAGCTTTTGTTTGTACAGGCTGCACAGATATGCTACTCAGGACATTTTAAGGACTGTGATTGTTGTCTTCCGGCTGGTAGCAGGTTCCATTCTGCGCTGTGGAAGGACATACATCATCTAATATCATGACATTTAAAATTTCATGCAATGAAACACAGTAAGCCAACTTTATATATATATATATCTACACACACACTCGGTGCATGCCAGCAGTCTTCGATTTGCTCTATGCTCCAAGGTTTAAATATGTGATCTCTCAACAACTCAAAGCTTTAACAAGAGATACCACTGTGTACACAATCATGTAGTCATGGAAGAAGCCAGCATCTTGAATATGAGACTGAATGCAATTAAATTTGTATTAGATAGTTTCAGGATGAATAAGCAGCAAGAGATCACTGCTACCTCTTCCTTAGGATGTGAGAAGGGGAGATTATAGTGAAAACAATCAAGGACCCCCTAACATATGTGGATATAATTATGCAACATATGAAGGTTTTATTCTGGTTTAGGCATGCTTAAATTGGGCAGGAGGAGGATGTGCTCTAGGTCATACGAGCACTTTCAAAGTTGGAAAGAATTGGTAAGGTGGAAACTAAGGTTAGGATCAGAAAACACCACTCACTTCACTTCCCTATGTCCTCCCATCTCTTCCATGACTCTATGGTATTCAGTCACTTTTGACCACAAAATGCATTTTCCTCCTCTTTAAAGCATTAATCTGACCCTTACCAGCTTAATTTGTGTGATGGTAGAGTAATGCCTAAGACAACACCAGCTACAAGTGTAGCTCCATTTGTCTCAATATGTGCTAACACATGGACATTCTTCTCCAGTGGCAAAATATGTCAAAGAAAAGTGATAAATAACAAGCAGAGCCGCTTTCTGTTTAAAACCCTCTCCTGCTGATCATATAAATTTTCTTAATCCAGATAGCTGAGACTGGAGGTTTCCCATGTTTCATGTTATCATGAACATGATTTCATGTTATCTCCCTGAAGATTAAATAAAATGCATCTTGGTTCTTTCGGGTAGAAAAATAGATAATGGGAAAAAAATTATACATTTGCCACAACAGCTAAGTTTCAGGTAAAATTGTCACAACAACATGCTCTGTTTGCATCAGAAGTTTCTAGCAGCTTTTAATGCCTGTTTCCCTTCCCCCTTAAAACCAGTTGTTCAAGTGCTTCTTGATTCCAGTGGTGTGAAAAGGGACTCATCTTTAACAGGATATTGGCTTTGTGGCAAAGCCTTCTTCATTGATCCAAAGTATACAAGACTGTGCCAAGATGAGGCATCTGCACTGGAAGTACAGAGAGAACAAGGACTTTAAAGAGATGAGGCAGAAGGAGATAAGCCACCATGACATTATTCAGCTTCTGTATTTCAGCGCTCATCTCACAAATACCTATGAAACGCTCCAAGACAGTAAAAGAAAGTCTAATCCCACTTCACACTGCCAGGTAAGAACTGCCCTACCATCAATTTCTTCAAAGCACACAGCAGAAACCTCTGCTGAAGCTCTGAAGAGCTTGCAAGCCTGCAGGTAAATTAAAAGGGTGGCCAAATAAAACTGTGGCACAGAAACAGCTGCTGGCTTTTTTTTTTTTAATTATTATTTCCACATACCACTTAAGCACAGATACACTGTGATGAAAAGGATGTGATTATTTTTGGACAGGCAAGCACTCAAAAATTAAGAAACGTTAATATCACTCACATCCCATGGACCACTGTTAGTCCTCCGGACAGACCTACCCTAGGATTGAAACATTTGCTTAGAACAGAAAGGGACTTAATGTTCACAAGCTATTTGGGCCTTATTCCTGAAGCCTCTACCTCATTCCTCTCAGTTCACAGCTCAGCAAGGCTTCTTGCAGGAGTAGCACAGCTATCCCAAGTGGGTCCTAAACAGAGCCTTCCCACAGTATTAGGGCCATGGAAAGCACAGTGATGGTCCAACACACCCCTATAGTGGTGATGCTATGCTACAGGCCCTGGTATCTATGGCTGTACCTGGCAGAAAGGCTACTTTATTAAGCAGCATCCAAGCAACAAATACAGCAGAAGTCATTACCTCCTACTCCAAATCCCTGTACCTCGTTACCTGTGAACTCCTGTCTTCAAGGGGTCCTGCTGCATCACAGAACAGTCGCAAAGCCGGTAGAAAAACAGCGAGATGGGTAAAGCACCCTAGGAAATCTCACCTGTGTCTCTAAATTGTTACCTTAAGCTTACTTAAAACATCTAAATCCTGATATATTGTATTCTTTACCTAATTGTCTCTTCCCTGCCTCCAATTTGTGTCATGCTGAGTTTGGTTTAACAGTGAATAAAAAAAAGTGGATCGACATAAACTGTTAAAAAATATGAAAAAAACCACCATAATGTCATGGTATACATAACCCGTGAGAAGAGCTTGTGAGAAGAGCTTGTGAGAAGAGCTTGTGAGAAGAGCTTGTGAGAAGAGCTTGTGAGAAGAGCTTGTGAGAAGAGCTTGTGAGAAGAGCTTGTGAGAAGAGCTTGTGAGAAGAGCTTGTGAGAAGAGCTTGTGAGAAGAGCTTGTGAGAAGAGCTTGTGAGAAGAGCTTGTGAGAAGAGCTTGTGAGAAGAGCTTGTGAGAAGAGCTTGTGAGAAGAGCTTGTGAGAAGAGCTTGTGAGAAGAGCTTGTGAGAAGAGCTTGTGAGAAGAGCTTGTGAGAAGAGCTTGTGAGAAGAGCTTGTGAGAAGAGCTTGTGAGAAGAGCTTGTGAGAAGAGCTTGTGAGAAGAGCTTGTGAGAAGAGCTTGTGAGAAGAGCTTGTGAGAAGAGCTTGTGAGAAGAGCTTGTGAGAAGAGCTTGTGAGAAGAGCTTGTGAGAAGAGCTTGTGAGAAGAGCTTGTGAGAAGAGCTTGTGAGAAGAGCTTGTGAGAAGAGCTTGTGAGAAGAGCTTGTGAGAAGAGCTTGTGAGAAGAGCTTGTGAGAAGAGCTTGTGAGAAGAGCTTGTGAGAAGAGCTTGTGAGAAGAGCTTGTGAGAAAAGAGAAATGCCATTCTGATTCTTCTTTTAAAGTTTCAGCCATATAACAGAGGCATTGTGTTCCCAGGCTCTGAATTCTGGCTCACCAGCTAGCCTAACAACAGAAATACACCATTTTTGTTGGAAAATTTGATGAAAACTTCTAAGTTCCTATGGAACATTCAAGTCCGACAAATCAGTGTTTCCTCAAAAAAAGCTTTCTCTCAGAATATATCCTGTCAGCTGTAGTCCCTTTCCTTACATCTGTCTTCAGATTAGCAGACTGCAACTTTTCTAGCCTTTTTTTATTCACCAGTCGGGGAAGCAAGTCTCCCCTTTTCAGATCCTTGTCTCTGAAAGGGCTATTGTACATGAAGGAAACTGTCTCCAGCAAGTAAAACACAAACAAAATGAATCAATAAAATACACTTTTCATACTCTGCAGCTCTTCATAAGCTCAGAAAGGCACTCTTGAAGTGAACGTGGTTACTAAAGTAATACCTTTCAAAAACCTAACAGGAAAAGCTTCCTACTGTATTTAAGCTATTTATGAGCATTTTAATTTTAGAAGATCCATTCTTATCTACCTATGTGTTAAATGAGAATGGGGTTCTCCAGAGATAAAGCTTGTGATTTAAATACTGCATAGAAATGCAAATCCAACAGAAAACCAGATGAAGATGTGCAGACAATTCCTTAAGTGCCAGACCTCAGCCATCAGAGGCAAAGCACAGGATGCGGGTACATTATGTGCATTTTACATTATTATTTTACATTATGTACGCAGCACTGCCTCACCTGGCCATACACCTATTCATATCTGGACATGCTGAACAAAAGGCAGCAGAGATTTAGAAGAAAAAAAAAAAACTGTTTAAAGCATAAATCAACAACATTTTCAGATAAACTGCAGAAGCTGTTACATTGCCAAAACCAGTACTTAGAGCATTTACAACAGGGTCTGGCACTCCTAATAAGGAAGACTGGTATCCTCTCTGTGCACCGCTAATAATGCCTGTCATAACTGAGTGTTGGTTCAGTACAACTAAGCTCAGACACCCATAGCTTTTCAAAGTAATCACATGATATTTTATCTTTAGCCTTGTTCATCTGTTCAACTTATTCCTTCTGAAGCATCTGAAAGTTTTCCACAGCTACACAGAGCATGATGAACCCATTCTTTAAATTAGTTATTTTTCACTTGCTATGAAATTTAATTGCTCCTGTGCCCTTTCTGTTATAATTCTATTTAGCGGGGGGGCGCAATTCAGTAGGCACGCATGGGGGTGGTACCATTAAAGAAATCTTTTCACATCTTTGTTTTCAAGAAGCATAAAAAAAATCAGCAACAACAAAATGTTAACAGCAGCAATCAGTATCCAGCTTTTATTCAACGAATGTGATTTAGGTACTATTCAAAGTGGAATACAGCATCCCTTCACTATGGAAAAAACGTAATATGACATTATGCTGACATATGATAATCCCTTAAATTTGTGGGACAAATTCTAGAAGTTTACAGTATTGTGAAACAATCGAGCATAGAATACCAAGGAAAAAGGAATACATACCAAGCTATATTAATATCATTAAACACATAGCCAGAAACCTTTCCTAAAATATATTTTCTGTAAATTAAAACATGTATTTGTATATACCTAGAAGTAGGCCAAAGCTTTTCAAAACATGTCATTGCATTGCATCAGGTTTTTTAAACAGACACACACCCTTACTTCCAGTCTTCAAGAGTCACTGTTGTCCTTTAATTAAAATGTGTTTTCCCAGCTCTGTTGACAAGAAATCCATCTTACCACTGTCATTTATTGCCACTGATGAGTCCTTCACTTTTGGAGGTGGAAAGGGCCAAATGGATACTGTGATTCCTGGCCCAGCACAGCTGCAGACAGACTTTTCATTTGCAAGGGTGACTTCTACACCAGGCCAGAAGGCAAGGATCATGCACTATAAAGGCTCTGCTGGCCCAGATCAGCAGGACAATTCTTAACCTCTCAGCCCCACAAGCCTCCCCAGCTGTCAGCACCCTTCTTTCTTGTGTCTCCTTACTCCCTCTACAGAAAAACAGAGGCTGCAGCCCCAAACCCTACACAAATCTAACAAGGGCTTGATACTCTTGTGTCTTTCTCCATCCATAGTCAAGGAACTAACCAGTATACAAACATAAAACACAATTTCCAGGGCTCCATATATTTGCAGGAAAGGAGATAGATTAATCTTATCCCCAAACTCCTGCCTCTAATGCATTGCTGGAAAACAAGCAAAATTCAGAAACTCATACACATAAGCACACACAGAAACCAGTTTAACAAGGTAAATGAAGCCCTGTGCTGTAAGTAATAGCAGCAAGCCTGAAGAAGGCTGAGGCGGCAAAACTTGCTGTTGACCCTGATTCAGTAAAGCACTTCTCAATAGGCTTGATTTATAGAAGCTTCTTGAATTTAGCACTTTCCAGAACCCAAGCTAACTGCCAACAGCACACCCTACCTGTGCAAATTGCAAAAAGCACTTACATATTGAGTCTAACCCACACAGCATATCTGTGCAGAGGCTAGAGGAGCTGCAAAGGCAAAGGAAAGAAACTGAACCGAGTACAATGCTGAAAAAATGGGCAGAGAAGAATATCGCCAAAAGGATATTTCAACTTTAACAAACAGAAGACTAAGTTGGATGCAGCCGGTTATGAAGGAAATTGCTCTACAGACGCTGGGAATTAAACATTCTTGAGAAAATAAAACAACCTTCTGTCCTTCGATATTTAAATTGAAGGAAAAATTTAAAAAAGAAACAGCCTTCTTCCAGGAACCAGACAGCAGTAAAGACTGCACCCTACTAGATTTTGGCACCCACCAGGAACAAATTCCATCACCTCTCATTTATCACTTATCACTGTGAATCATAGAATCATATGAATCATCATAGAATAACCAGGTTGGAAGAGACTCACCAGATCGAGTCCAACCATCCCTATCAAACACTAAACCATGCCCCTTAGCACCTTGTCCACCCATGCCTTAAACATCTCCAGGGAAGGTGAATCAACCAACTCCCTGGTCAGCCTGTTCCAGTGCCCAATGACTCTTTCTGTGAAAAATGCCTTAAAACGTTCCATAATCAGTATGAACTTTCACAAGCAGTTAAAAACAACAGAAAAGTTTAGGGTTGTTGTTGGCTTTGAGACTGCAGCTGTCAGAAGCCACACTGTGAAGAGTGTTAAATATCCTGATTTATATTCCAATTGAATCAAGATAACATCTATGCACAGAACACAATGTACCCTTCAGATTCTCTACAGCTGTCAGATTCATTTTGTGGTGATATCCAATCCCTAGATGAGGTAGAGAGGTATGTAGGACACTGAGTAAGGAAATGGCTGTGATTTTTGGTTTGCTTTGTGATCAGGCTGCTATACACAGCATTTCAACCAGAAGCCATTCAGAAAACAGATTTTTTTTTTTTTTTAGGTCCAATTCTTTGCAGATGTATCACCAAAAAAATTATTAAGTTAGATGTACTTTGGAGAGTGATAGCAGAAGAGGTGAAGTAGAGTCTGGATATTTGTGCAATATCTCTGTCCACCCATACCTCCCCCCTTTAATGTAATCGTGCAGTGACAACTGACCTTTCATACCTAAGGATGGCACGTATAATAGAGGAAAACACTCACCTGTGGTATAAAGCATACTGGCAGCTGTGAAGAGCTAAATGAGAAAGAAATGGGAACAGCAGAAAAACAACCTCCTCAGGGAGAAGGAGGGGAATTAATTTTGCAAGTTAGATGTTTAAGTACAAAACCCTCATTGCTCAGACTTCCAAAGATGTCCACCTGCAGGACTAGGAGACCTGAGTCAGGTCAGAATTGCCTTTCTCAATTCACATGCATTAAAAGTGCAGAAATGCATGTTTTAAGGGCTGGGTTGCCTCATGCAGATCACTAGGAAGGCAATTTTGCCCCCTGCTATGCTAAGACTGTGAAGAGGACAGGATATGAAGCAATAGGACTGGGCTTACTAGAGACGAAGACATGATGTGCTGTAGGCAGACACCTTAACTCCACGTAATGAGTAGAATTTCCACAGGACAAGGGGTCATTCTCACCACCGAAAATCATAGAATCGTTTAGGTTGGAAAAGACACTCAAGACCATATTGTCCAACTCTTAATCCAATGCTGCCCACTCCGCCACTAAAACATGTCTCTAAGCGTCACATCCGCATGAGAATACCATTGAGACCCAGTCTCAAACCCTGTTCATTTGAAAACAGATTCAAGTTACCAAAGGCAACAATTCTTTGGTAAAAGAGAGCATGTTAGATTTGAAACTGTTCTGCTCCCACTCAGCCATTACAATTATTTTACTGAGGAGGGGTTATTTTTTTAAACAATCTCAACATTTGTAACAGCACCTGGGAAGCCAGTATTACATCAAATTAATTCCTACCTGTTGTTGCTGCCTTGATTGTCTGTAGGTTCCATTATGTTGTTTCCATTTGAGTCAGCTCATCTGGAAGAGAAAAAAAAAATAGATATTTAACATCTCTTTTATAGAGAAGCACACAAGCTCTACATCAGCAGTGACAAAGACCAGCCAAGGAACATCCTTCCTCAGAGTCAGAAAGAAAAAAGGGAGAGTTAAATAAGCAAACATGAAAAATCTTCTATTTCCAAAGTAGAAAGTCATTGCAGTATAGTGATGTCTGGAACATTTGTTGCAGGTAACAAAAGATGAGATCTAAACATTTATTTCCTTTGTCTATCATAGAATCACCAGGTTGGAAAAGACCCACCGGGTCATTGAGTCCAACCATTCCTATCAAACACTAAACCATGTCCCTTGGTGCCTCCTCCACCTGTGCCTTAAACACCTCCAGAGAAGGTGACTCAACCACCTTCCTGGGCAGCCTGTTCCAGTGCCCAATGACCCTTTCCGTGAAAAATATTTTCCTAATGTCCAGCCTAAACCTCCTCTGGCAGAGCTTGAGGCCATTTCCTCTTGTCCTGTACCCTGTTACTTGGGAGAAGAGGCCAGCACCCTAATCTCCACAACTTCCTATATATATCTGGTTGTCTATTCTACATTTAGTTTTCTATATTACAACAGAAATATTTATTTTAAATTAACTCTCCAAAATAGTTTTGCACTTCAAAGCTAAAATACATGACAGTCATCCTCAACACTCTCCCACAGATCTTTTCAGAGTTCTGCAAATCTCTCAGTTATCCTTTGCAGTTTAAATTATCTTTCAATTACATTCAGAATGATGCTGTGAAACACTACATGACAGGAAGGTTAGAAGTAACCTAAAGAATAGATTTGTTACCCAAGGCAGCAAATAATTTAAATTTTTGCTGTTCACTAGGTTTACAGCATTCTCCACAATCCTCAATACTGATAGGCTGAGGCACAATCTCTGCATCAAAAGCAGTTCAAGAAACTGAGTTCTGGAAAAGCTTGTAAATACCAAGAACACTCCTGTAAATGCTTCTGCTTCAGAGAGACCCGATAGAGCCACAAACACTCATTACCATATCATAATGAGTGACTGCAGAAATTGGCCTTTCACTGTCTAGGAACAACAAAATAATAATGAACTGTCTGCACCAGCAAGACAGCAGGAACCACTATGTGACACTGGAACTCACAGCAGGTTTTTCAAAGGACTAGAAGCGACCTAAGCCAGCACCTGTGCCAATCTCTGCTGAACTCTTCAGCATTCAAAACAGGGAGCTATACTGTAGGTGGATGAGAATCAGCCTAAAGCAGAGAGACTGGGTCAAAATCTCCATGGACATTCTATTTACAGAGCCCGAGATATTCAACTGCAATCACTGCAGTGCTGCTAAACATATATGATCCAAATACAAGGATCATATGTAGCTAAGAATGGGACAACCAAGATATCCATTTTCCCATTCCTCCAGCAATGACACTGAATTTCAGGTCAGCTCCTAAAGAGAACTACAAGCTTCGCCAAGAGCATGACAATCCAGGCTATTGCTATAGCCTCCAGGATATTCAGTTCAATGTTAGGAATAAACATGCCATAAGAGCACTCCCTTCAGACAACCAAATAGCCCTCTGATGAATGGAAACAAAAGGAAGGAGAGAAGGAGGTGGGGGGAAGCATTAAAAATACAGCTATAGAATAAAAGGTAACGTTGGTTAAAAAAAAATCAAAGCAGCAGCATTCAGGATGCAAGGAGATAACAGAAGGGGAAGGTGGCAGTTCTACCCAGCAGGGCCCTCAGAGACAGCTAAGCTTCAGCCAGTGCACAAATAGTACCATTTCGGCTGATCACAGGAAAACAGAAAGAAATCCCCTTGCTCTCCCCTGCCTCACAAAAGGGATGAACTTGAGCATATTCTCCCACAGAGCTCTTCACTCTATACCTACTTCTCACCACCCCCTGCCTGCCCCAAATCTGTCTTGAATTCACAGTAGCACAGACAAAGCAAAGCATGTGTGGAACTGATGATATCAAAATCGTTTTCAAAATGCCTGCCACATGGGTGCCCTGTGCTGCTAACACCTGGTCTACAAGGACTGATGAAGAAAAGAAACATGCATGGAAATAAAAAAGATGCAGTAAATAAGTCTAGATTAACTGAAGTGCAAGATTACCTCAGCAAAAGCAAAAAAAATCTCCAACAAAAAGAAATATGACTGAAAATTATTACATTTCAATGTGTGATATACATTTGTGGCATCTCACACTCCTGAGGAAGCAAAATGATTTACAGCTGAGGTGCAGGCTACAGTAGCATTATGTGAAGCCTTGTGAACCCCCTTAGAGCAACTGATAATAAACAGGAGCTCAGATCCTTTGACAATTAGACGAAACAGCTGACCTGTTTTTAACCTCAGGTAAGATACCATCATATAACCATTCTGCAAGCCACAGAAAGACACAGGCCACTGAAGATGGGACTCCTGTCAGATGCCCATCTCAGCCTACAGCTACAAAGACTAAATAATACATTTGCTTACTAAGTTTAGCATATGGATCCAAACGCAAATAATCTTAATATTTGTTCCCTCCTAAGTATTATTTATTATCAACCTTTGCTGGTAAATAAACAGTCTTAAAAGAACAAGGTGCCCACTTGAATTTAAAAATAAATCAAGGCAGGGAAAGTAGGAAGCACATAGTGGAAGAAGCTATTCCCACTTTCTTTCAGCTTTTGTTCTCTTAATTCTACATTTCTGTAGAATTGTCTTCAAAATTTCAGAGGAATTTCTTCAGCCAATGCGTGGATCTCACATTGCAATAACATAGAAATGCTTGCACAGATTTGACTCAGAGTAGTGAGGAAGCTTGCTCTGTCACCAATTTGTCCTTAACGGAGATATAAAGCATGCAAGAGTCTAGTGGTAAAATCTAGATTTTGCTAAACAGTTTACAAGTCTTGCAACTGCCTTTGACAGAAACAGGTTTTCAACCAATGCAGCATGGATTTGAGGTGGCCTGGGCATTATTGATCTAACATATTTCAACAAGTTACAAATGCTTTTGTTTTTATTTTCCGCAATCAAACTCTTTTTATAAGCAAGCTTGCATCTCATGTCAATTAGCCTAGCTAGCTAATTCAGTTAGGATGCCTTTCCTTGATCTAAAAACAACTATTCTGTTATTAACAGTGCTTTTTGTTCAAAAAACTTGAAATAGTTTCTTCCTTAACTTATTTTCAGTGATGCAAGCTGCTTCTTTCCCTGCAGCCCTGCACCCATATCCCTGATGTCTAAGGAACTCTAGGATGTCAAGGTTTTCCTTCCAAGCCAGTCAGGAAACATTATTGTGAAAAAAAATTATGGAAATTGGTTTTTAGATATGAAACACAGTAACCATTTTTGCAAAGCTTGTTTCTTTAGTGTATTTTTATTATTGTTTCACTCTTCAAGAACTGCAGATTGAAATCAGAAATCAATGCCTATTTGCATTTATAGAAGCTGCTAACGTGTCCTCCAAAAATGTGACTACTAACAGTTATGAAACAATGAGACAAACTGAATTTGCTGTAGGGGAAAAGGTCACATTTTTACTATTTACTATTCTATTTTACAACATTACTACGGGCAAAACGTGACATCAAATTATTTGAAGGGACACCTCAATGTAGGGTCACAGAAGACTTTGGATTATTACAATTAAAATTAAAAAGTAGCTTTGACTGCTCATCTCCACTCTGGGTTTTCCACATAAGCGTTATCATCTTCCCCTAAGAGTCAGAGCGCTACAGCTAAAGTCCAAGACGAACCGATACCCACGCCCGAGTAAGAACAGGGGCATTCACCTGAGTAAAAATACTCGCTGCAAGCTCCCTGCCCAGGCGGATCCCCCTCACTCACGGAGAAGACCGAGCAGCAGTCGAGGCAACCTGCCGGGGAACTCGGACACAACCACCCCGACAAGACACCCTCCTGCAAACGACTCAGGTTCCAAAGTAGCGCCCCGCTAACCGGAATGGGTACAGCGCATTCCACTTCACGCCGCCGCAGCTCCCGGCACCTCGGGACCTCCCCGCATCCGCGGGAGCCCGGCAACGCCGCCGACCCCCCGAACCCGGCGGCGGGCTGCAGCTCGCGAGGGCCGCATCGCCGCCTCCCTCCCGCTCCTGCTCCGCGGGCAGTCCCGGCAGCCGCAGGCGCCGTGGAAGGAGCAAAGGAGACCACGCGACTCGGCTCACCTCAGCGCCGCCGCCGGCCGAGCCCCGCGGGAGCCGCTGCCCTCCCCGGGCTGCGCAGGGCCGCCTCCTGCCGCGCCTCGGACCCCGCCGCAAGCCCCGCCCGGGGGCGTGCCAGCTGTGCCCGAGGGATTCCGGAAGTAGCCGAAGGGTTCCGGAAGGAGCCGAAGGCGGAGAGGTCCGTGCTCGTGTCCGCCCCGGGTGGTGTCGGGCGCTTTCGCCGTCCCCGCCTTCTCCGCTGGAAGGCGGAGAGCGGCACGAAATCTAGGGTAATAGCAGAGGCGGGATCTTAATAGAATCATAGAATTACAAAATCATAGAATCACAGAATCACAGAATGGTTTGGGTTGGAAGGGACCTTAAAGATCATCTACATCCAACCCCTCTGCCACAGTCAGGGACACCTCCCACTAGATCAGCCTGCTCAAGGCCCCATCCAACCTGCACTTGAACAACTCTAGGGATGGGGCAGCCACAGCTTCTCTGGGCAGTCTGTTCCAGTGCCTCACCATCCTCAAACTGAAGAAATTCTTCCTTATGTCTAGTCTAAATCTGCCCCTCTTCAGTTTATATCCATTGCCCCTAGTCCTATCACTGCAAGCCTTTGAAAACGCTCCCTCCCCAGCTTTCCTGTAGCCCCTTCAGGTACTGGAATGTCACTATAAGGTCTCTTCGGAGCCTTCTCCAAACTGAACAACCCCAACTCTCTCAGGACGTCCTCGTATGGGAGGTGCTCCCGTCCTCTGATCATCTTTGTAGCCCTCCTCTGGACCCATTCCAACAGTTCCACATCCTTATGTTGAGGATTCCAGAACTGGACACAATACTACAGGTGGGGTCTCACAAGAGAGGAATAGAGGGGCAGAATCACCTCCTTTGAGCTGCTGGCCACGTTTCTTTTGATGCAGCCCAGCATACAGGTGGCTTGCTGGGCTGGGAGCACACATTTCCGGCTCATGTCAGCTTCACATTGCCCAAGGAGGTGGTTGAGCCACCTTCCCTGGAGGTGTTTAAAAGAGAGGTGGATGAGGTGCTGAGGGGCATGGTTTACGAATTGATAGGAATGGTTGGACTCGATGATCCAGTGGGTCCTTTCCAACCTAGTGATTCTATGATTCTATGATTCTCATCAACCAGCAACCCCAAGTCCTTCTCTGCAGGGCAGGTCTCATTCACATCATCCCTCATCCTGTATGGAAATTGGGGATTGCCCTGACCCAGGTGTAGGACCTTGCAATTGGCCTTGTTGAACCTCAGGATGTTCCCACAGAGCCACTTCCTCTAATGACTGTGCTGAAATAATGACCTGACTTCTGGAGCTGTTTGGGCTCGAAAATGCGGATTTCACAGTGTGTCTGCAGTCTGGGCCAGGGGGAGCTGGGAGCGCAGGGCCCATGGGTGCTGCCACAGCTGAGCTTCTACCAGAAGTAATGACTGTGCTTTTCCCTTCAGGTTGCAAACCAATGTTTCTAATTCGACACTGAGGTTGGCACAAAACAGTGTTTATTTCCTGCAGGTGCAGGCTGCTTTTATCTCCTAGGGCAATGCTGCCTTCACAAAGCAGCTCTGCGGTCACCTGTTGGGGTTGAGCTAGCAGGCACCCATGTGGGCTGAGCCCTTGGGCACCATTATCAGGACTCCAAGTCAAGTTCCCACCAGTGAAGTTAATGGTACTTGCTTAAGGGCATTGCGTCGTAAATGCACAGAAGACCTACTGTAGTTCTTATCTCAAAAGAGAGTGCAAAGAGTTGTGTTTCCCATGGATCTGACGTCTCAACCTGTTGGCAGCACGAAGAACAGAAACAGGTGTGCCTTCACTGCCGATATCGTACCCCTTTACTACACTATTAACAGGCTATGGAATACAAATTATAGCTCAGAAACTTGTTACCTACGTAAGAAATAAACCAAGAGAGGAGGGGAGAATATGTTGTCCTCCCTAAGGAGAGAAGTACTTGATGGGAAGGAAATAAAAGGTCCCTTGGCATTGCCTTTTCATGTAATTTTAGGGTCAGGCAACAAGGACTGCTGTAAATTACAAAGGGCTGGAGATGCCTAGGTCCTCCTTCGCCTCAAGGACTGTCTAACACCTGCATTCTGGCATGCCAACTTCACCTAAACAAACTCTTTCCAATTAGCTAGGTAAATTTCATACACATAGGAAAGATGCAACAAAGTCACTTTATCAAAGTTGTGCTTTACTATCATCACACAAGTTCGTGTGCAAGACTTGTAAGTTCTTGTCTTGTATTTCTTTTCATACTCCAGAGCAAATGAGGAGGATATTATCTTCAAACATCTTGTGCATTCCTAAGCAGTTCGTTAGTGTAGGATGCAACAGAAATGCTTTTTTTTTCTTAACAAGTAGAGAAACATTTCCGTGACATGACTCATATCAGACTACAAGAGACATAAACATGTGCAGATATTCATAAAAGCTGTGGCAGATCCTGCTGATAGATCTCTTGGGTTTGCATCATGAGAGGATGAAACATAGGGTAAGATAATAAATTTAGAAAAATAGTAAAATAAAAATTTATGAAGAATTATTCTGTAACAATGAATGATCAAGTTGTTCATTTGTAGTTCTATTTGCAACAGTGGCATTTCAAGTATTGCAATGGGAAAATGCATCTAGCCATTACTATGTTCAACTACCTCCTCCTCTTGATAATCATAGTCAGCAGTGCCTGTTCATCTTGGCCAAAGTACTGTGGACTAGAGTAGGGTTTTCTTCTGAGCCTCGAGACTTATCAGTGATGCTCTGAAACTGGGACAAAAAGATTACCAATTACAAAAAAAAAAAGCAGTCCACAGAAAAAAGCAGATGATCATATTACTCAAAATAAAAAGCATCTTCATTTGAGTAGATGAGATTTGCTGTCATAGCTTGCTATAAATTTGATTTGTTTTCACAAACATGCCACTTGTTTATTCTTACTATGGGACTCATTTTGAAATGTTTAGCAGTTAGTTATGAAGTCTCTTCACAGTGATTCGTGAAAACTTAAGTGAATTGAATCCTTCAGTCTACATGGCAACCTCAAATATTCACTTGTTTGTGAGGGTCACATCCCTTCACATATATGTCGACTCACAGGAATTGATTTTATTCTGTTACAATCAGAAGTTTGAAAAAAATTAATCAGATGAGAAAGTTTTTTTTTCTCTAAACACTGATTTTATTTCCCAGTGATTCACAAACTGTAATTGTGCTCTCATCTACATGTATTCGTTTTTCTGCCAATCATACCTAGCAGCGATCTGCAAAACAGCACAGGAAGTTCAACAAGGTGAAGTGCAACGTCCTGAACCTGGGTTGAGGCAACTTTCAGTACTGATACAGGCTAGGGGAAGAAGAAATTTAGAGCAGCTCTAAAGAGAAGGACCTGGCAATTCTCGTGATTGAGAAACTGGACATGAGCCAGCAATGTGTGCTTGCAGCCCAGAAAGCCAACCACATCCTGGGTTGCAACAAAAGAATCACACCCAGCAGGTAGAGGGGGGAGATTCTGCCCCTCTACTCTGCTCTGGTGAGACCACACCTGGAATACTGTGTCCAGCTCTGGAGTCCTCAGCACAGGACAGACGTGGACCTGCTGGAGTGGGTCCAGAGGAGGGCTACAAAAATGATCAAAGATCTGGAAGACCTCCACTATGAAGTCAGGCTGAGAGAGTTAGGGTTGTTAAGCTTGGAGAAGTGAAGACTCTGGGGAGACCTTATTGCAGCCTTTCAGTACTTATAGGGGGCTTATAAGAAAGATAGGGAACAACATTTTAGCAGGGTTGTAGCTATAGGACAAGGCAGAATCGTTTTAAAACTAAAAGAGGAGGTTTAGACTAGATATTAGCAAGAAATTTTTTACTTTGAAACACTGGAACAGGTTGTCCAGAGAGATGGTAGATGCCCCTTCCCTGGAAACGTTCCAGGTCAGGTTGGATGGAGCTCTGAGCAAACTGATCTAGTTGAAGATGTCCCTGCTCACTGCAGGGAGGTTGGGCTAGATGATCTCCATGATCCTTTTCAACCCAAACCATCCTATAATTCTGTGATCAGTGCCTGGCTGGTCAGGATGAGCCAGAGAAGAACGCCAACAACCACCAGCAAGCGCAGCAAGGAAGTGAACAAAGCTCCACATTTTCTTTTATCTTTTTAATGCTAGTGTCAAAGCCACATAAGAAATTGTTTAGCAGTTGAACCTAAATCTGCAGATCTTATGCTTTGCAGACATGCGGTGTATCTGCACTTGAATAAAAGCAATCAAGGAAGTTTCTCAAAACAGGAAACAAAAATCTGATGAACCCTGTGCCTCAAATCCACAAAATCTGCCAGAGGGCAAGATCTGATAAAGTCACATTTAAAGTGACAGAAGAGAGAGTAATTACTCAGGGATAAGAGCATGCCTGAGGGAAACAGCAAAAGAATGCTATATGAAAACAAATCCTCTCTCTTGTTTGAAGACCTACGAGCACAAAAGTGAGGTTAAAGTACTAATCTGGGTGGCAACAGGACACAAAACTTTAAGAGCAATTCAAAGCTGGAACATGATGTTTGTATTTGACTGTCTGGAGACAGCTAATGAAAACAAAAGCAATGCTAATTTGAACTAGAGTTAGTAGAGAGAGAAATATTTTGAGGTTATCATAAAACCAGAGGGGATGGTTCAGCTCATTTAAAAGATGATGATGAAATTAAGAAAGGGCCTGGTACACTGCGTACATCAACACAATACAAGTTGTGCTCCAGAAGTAAAGGAACTTTCTGAACAAAAAACCACAACAAAGTAGATTAAGATAACCTACTCAGGAGCAACAGATGGATATGGCCATGATGGTTTAGCTCTTCTCCACCAATAAATATTTCTATATTTCTTAGTGGTTTAGTTGTTTTGCCATATTATCAGTACATACTTCCAGTAAAGAAAAAGAAAAAAAAGACCTGCAGATTATAAAATCATGTAAATCTCCACTATCCAATTTATTCCTTAATATATTACTGACATATATTTATCGAAAATGCAAAATGATGATGAGTTATCAGGTTTGATGGCTGAATACAATGCAGCACTCCCAAGTCCCTAAATCAAAGTTTTGGTGTACAATTTGTTAATGTCTTAAAAATAAAAAACAAACGTCTCCTTGGTTGTCTTATATTTCTACCGTGATGTAGAACCAGGTGTTGACAGCTAAATCAGATTCAGGGCTGCCATTTGGAAGCATTTATTTCTATATACTGGCACATTTGTGAGATCACACTACCTGTTACTAATGGTAAAAATTAATTATTGGACAATCTGTATAGTTAGATAGATTTTTACTTTTTTAAAGAGTATTCATAAATTATATTGTATGTATCATCATGAATAAGTAGTGTCATGCATGAAGTGCTGCAGCTTTCAGGCACAGGAGAAAAGTTTCAAAGTATCATGCAAATTCACGCATGGGTAATTTTACAGAACTATATCTGATCAATTAATGTAAAAAAAGATTATTGTAAAACCATTATATATATCTCACATCGTAAGTATGCCAGTTCATATTTCTAGCATCTCTTCCTATTCTTAGTAAGTACATAAATAAAAGCATAATTAAGAAGTAACTAAATCCTAAAACATATTAATATGACACCTTTATAATTCTAATATAGATGTATTAGGTATCAATTATATTAGGTAATAAAGGTGATATTCTCTAGCAGTTGTTGTTTTAATTTTCATATCTTTATTTTCTGTGCATGGGTTTAGCATCTGCTAAAATTACATTTAACATTCCTGTGGTGAGGAATAGTTTCTGTTTGGAAAGTAATTTAAACCACATGTTTGTTTCCATGATGTCATTATTCAATTAAATTTCAAAGCAGCTATGAAGGCAGCTATGAGAAACAGCAATTTGGAATCAAACCTGACAGGTTAAAGCCAACTTATCCATTTTTTTTAACAGTGAGCTTAGGATAGCACATACAAGCATATAAACGCTTTTGTTTTTTCTTCAGAACTTATTCTGGGAGTAAACATCTTAATTCAAAGATAATTACAATTTAAACCCATACTGCTTGAAAGCAAATTATACCCCTCCAATAGCTTAACACTTAGGACTAGTTAGATGGCTAAAAATAAAAGGCTGACATGGATAAAGCAACTAAATCTTTTTTCCAGGCTAGGAATACAGGCACCACCCTTGACAGTGTTGCAAAACCAAGGAAGTCTTATTAGCTAAGCATTTGGCCATTGCCGGCTGTCACAGAAATTACAGTAATCACCAAAGCCCTCATAAAATGAAGCCTAGAAAAATTAACTCTCAAAGAAAAAACAAAATCCTGTCATCAGGTCCAGACTGAAGTCTTAATGATCATAGATGCACAGCAGTTTGTCAAAGGCATCAAACCAAACCTTCATGGGATCCATGACCCCAAAGACATTTCATTTGGGACTGCAGGCCACCACTAGTAACACTAGCTAATCATATAGTGGAGTGTGGCATAACGTAGTTTGTACAACTTTACAATCCAGAAGACATAGCAAGGCTTGTCCGCGGTCCCCAAGTATGTTATGTTTAATGGGAAAAGAACCTGTGGGGTTTGGTCAGGGCTGAAAATGTTTGTTCAGGGTTGAGAAAAAGGGCAAAGCTGGGAGGAAACAGAACCCAGAGGATGCTGAGGAAACTGAACTGATTCGTCTGCCTGTTAAAACTCTCCAGACAGGGGCTTTGCAGGAAAAGCACAGCAGGCATCCTGCAAGCAAGGGCTCTCCATCAAATATAATGGCTTTTGCTCTCTACCTGGCTCAGTCCCTTCCTCATGTCTTCTCAGCACAGCCCCAAGTCAGCCCGATTGTAGCATCCTTTTCCTAATCTGCCACAAAATCCTTTCTGCCACACTTATGTTTCGTCCAGGAAATCCATGAGAGGCCAAAGCACAATCTCAGCATCAGTGGCTGCACTGTTTTTATTGGCTGCTGCATTGCTGTTTCCTCTCATTTAATTCAGTTTATTGCCCATTTATCTTACACAATCTTCAATAATAAATTGAAAACTACAGGATGGGGGGAAGAAAAAAGAGAATGAAAGAACTCTGGGCTAGAGAACAATGCTTACTATTTTGTGTCATGTTCCTCAATAAGATTTAAATCTTTTTTGCAGTGATGGAAAGATCACAAATACAAGATCCTGCAAGTGGTACAGACTGAAAAGAACTATTCCTAAGGTTTATAGCTCACATAGCTAAGCTATATACTGTTTTGATTTTCTTTTTCACCTTTGTTTCTGTTCTGGCTCCGCTTTTCACATCCCTGTAGGGGTTCCAAGTAATTATCTTCTGAAAAAAATACATGTATCAGAATATGTAGTTTAGGGTATGAATGACTGCCAGTAAGCAAGAACTTCTCAAGATTTTATTTTATAAAACAGGAACAGGTGACTATAAACTATTTTTCTCTTCATGGTTAATTTGAACCAAGCTTTGATATTCTACTTGTGGACAAGTGGAAAACCTCTACTGACTTGGCCCTGTTTGGCTCAATTTCACTTTTTCCTGGGTTTCAGATAGAGCCTCTGCCATCAGAAGCCTTACTTATTCCTTTGCAACCAGGCAGAGCTAAACCATCTGAACTGTTTAAAATATTCTCCCATAAAAAACCCAACACACTAAGAAGCAGTTAGATGTTTCCTCTTGGAAGGAATCTTTTTCACTTCAGGGTTAGTGTGAACAACTTGATCCTCAAGTTGCACCTCTTCAGCTTTTCTGAAATGATCTGGGAGAGCAATGTGTCTGACAATCTTGTGCCATTGATATCATAGAGTCTGCAGTCAATATATTTAAGCAATGCAGAATGACAGTTAATCAGAGTAAACATTTCAGAGGTAGAATAAAGTTCTGCACTCATGGTAATTTGGTTTACGCATTGACTTATGATGAATTGAATTGATTTAGGATTAATTTATGAACAGAAATGCAAAACAGAAGCCATAAATATACCGGCATATATATAAGGTGATGAGGAGAAAGGACTAACAAGCAGTATCATTAAGTACCAGAAGCTTCCTAGTGAAGCATATCATAGAATCATAGAATCATAGAATCATAGAATCATAGAATAACCAGGTTGGAAGAGACCCACTGGATCATCGAGTCCAACCATTCCCATCAAACACTAAACCATGCCCCTTAGCAACTCGTTCACCCATGCCTTAAACACCTCCAGGGAAGGTGAATCAACCACCTCCCTGGGCAGCCTCTGCCAGTGCCCGATGACCCTTTCTGTGAAAAAATTTCTCCTAATGTCCAGCCTAAATCTCCCCTGGCAGAGCTTGTGGCCGTTCCCCCTCGTCCTGTTTCCTGTCACTTGGGAGAAGAGGCCAGCACCCTCCTCTTTACAACCTCCTTTCAGGTAGTAATAGAGAGCAATGAGGTCTCCTCTTAGCCTCCTCTTCTCCAGTCTAAACAACCCCAGCTCTCTCAGCCATTCCTCATAAGGCCTGTTCTCCAGCCCCTTCACCAGTTTTGTTGCTCTTCTCTGGACTCGCTCCAGAGCCTCAACATCCTTCTTGTGGTGAGGGGCCCAGAAATGAACACAGGATTCGAGGTGCAGTCTCACCAGTGCTGAGTACAGAGGGAGAATAACCTGCCTGGACCTGCTGGTCACGCCGTTTCTGATACAAGCCAAAATGCCATTGGCCTTCTTGGCCACCTGGGCACACTGCTGGCTCATGTTCAGTCGCTGTCAACCAACACCCCCAGGTCCTCCTCCTGGCAGCTTTCTAGACAGACTTCTCCTAGTTTGTACCTCTGCTTAGGGTTGTTGTGCCCCAAGTGCAGGACCCGGCATTTGGCCGTGTTAAACCTCATGCCATTGGACTCTGCCCAGCGGTCCAGCCTGTTCAGATCCCTTTGCAGAGCCTCCCTACCCTCCAGCAGATTGATACTTCCACCCAGCTTAGTGTCGTCTGCAAACTTGCTAAACCGACTGATTTTTTAAATTTCTTTTCATGCTTTACAGGGAGTGGATGCTAATTTGGAGATCTTGCCTTACTTTATGTCCTTCACCAAATCTTTGCTAAAATTGCTACATTTTATAATGTTTTATAATATTTATTCAGTTGTCTCATGTTTCTTATGCATGCCTCCATGTATGCTTACCAATTGTAAGGTTTCTGTTACACAGCTGGATATGACTACTCTGTCTTTAGCCACTTACAGAGATTCAGAGTCAACCTCCTGTGGCACTCAAGGTAACCTTTTGATATGGTGAAGATTTAGAATACAGTACTCAGGCCCCTTAACTTTTAGAGTATGGCTGCCACTGGAGTTTTTTATTTCTGTAGTGTAAAATTTTTTGGCTCTTTGACAGAGTGGGAAAGCATCTACTTTATTTCCTCACACATATGACAACTTGCCTCATTTTAAAATCAGAATCAGTATTGAGTGTTCTCACCATATTGTCTAGGGGCACAACCAGTGCTTCCTCAAATGTAAGCTCTCAAAAGCTACTAGTTCTTTGACCTGTCAATCATCATCAAACAAGCATCCTTATATTGTTTAGGCATTTGAGCCACATTTTGCTGGTTTTTGGTTTCTTTGGATCGGTTTTTTTTTGTTTTTGCAGAAGTCTGGTTACTCTGCCTATGTCACCATGCGGAATGCTTTCACCATGAACAGCTGAGTCTTGAACAGCTGTCCAGGGCTCTTCTGTACAGCAGATCTCAAATTACTGTAGTGTTTCTTTTTTGACCTGCTCCTCAAAATGGAAGAAATCTGAGTATGTGCTAAGATTGCCTGAACCTCGAGATAAGAGTTTCCTTATTTTTTCACAATATGTCCTGATAATACAGCCATATGTCTGTGCAATGTAAGTGGACATACTGCAAATATTTTAAAATTAATTCTACAACTAAATCTTTCTTTAGTGGAAGAGAAAATCTCGCATAATGCAACCCATACACTACTGTGATCTACTGGCATACAGTGAGAATGTACACCAGTTATAATTTGTATTGATTGTATTGATGCTACATTTCTGGCTTTATAAGGAAATGTTGGGAAACATCATGATGTTTGTGTAAGAAAAAACATCCAATTCATGTGATTATTGCATTTTCTCTACTTAATATCCTGAAACAGAGAGATGGCACTAGTTCTTATTGTAGATAATCTGTGAGTACCTATTCAGAAAAAAGGATCCATAGTTGAGGAAAAAGATAGCCATCAGTTGCTCAATCAGAAGAGAAAAAAATGAGTGGATTCCCTTATGTTTTCACAGACATAATTACCTACTTCACGATGCTTGTTGAGATTTACTTCCCATTTGTGACAGGTAGACACAATTACTTCTCTTGACCTACAGCAGAAAGATTATTTTCTGTGTGTGAATGTTTATTGATGACACATGATATTGCTAGTCTGTATGTCAAAGTTTTATGAACATAAAACTTTCTGGTGCTGGAGAAAACATAGCTGATGGCTGGTCATTTTAGAGGGTTAAAAGACTTAGAACTTAAACTGCCATACGGTATGTATATTATCTGCCTTTTTTTGTCTTTATGGTAAAAATGCATTCACAGTAACTTCTGATTCATGATCTTGACTCATGATTTAATCTTCTGTGGAGATAGGAAGACTATCAAAGAAACAGGCATTTATGTGAACCTCTGAACTGAACTCTAGGATTTAGGAATTCTCAAGGATAGGGACTAGGGAAACAATTTAGGAATAGTACAGAAGCTCTTTGGCATTTAAAACCAGCTGCATTTACAATTTGTGAATCACCAGGTGATTAGACTTAGACTGTCACTAAGATCTGAATAACTGAGGTGCCCAAGCAGAACACTGACTCATGATTTAACAAGTCTCTGAAGAGACTTCATAGCTGATAATGATGTTTAAAAAATCCAAACCGAACATTCCTAAAAAACTACACACTAACCCCCTCCAAACAGTATACCCCAAACCACCCCAAAACACAAAGCTAGTCCTCCCCCCCATACCAATTTACTTATGATTTTAAGTCTAAGGTACTATATTATTTTTTTGCTTTTGAGGGAAGCCTATGGACAAAGTATTACAAGGGATAGTAAGTAAGTAGATGTGTTAAAAATTTCTTCCTTCCTTCATCAAGAGGAGGAAAGGGAATGGGAAACTAACAGCACAGAAGTGTGTATGCATGTGGGAACAATAACACTGCATTCTTAAGAGTTATGATTTGAGTTTCTGCTGTTATAAGGGAAGAGGTTCATTGTTAGCTGGATTGGCTTTTGTTATGTCATATGCACTTGCATGCATAATCTAATGGAACGTAGCTAGCCTTCGCACTCAGCTACAGCAATCAAAGCAAGTGTGCTGCTGCTGTGCTGGAAAAAATGCAAATGACCTGGACTAAAGAAAAGCTTGTAGCTGAAAAGCATAAAATCAAAGATTCAAACATATCTGGCTTTAAAGATATTTTCAACATGAAGCTGTAAGTATACGTGTGGTGTCTTGAGTTATATATTTTATTGTATGTGTTTTAGTATGAGAGGTGTTTGTTATTTTGCTTTGTTCTGGGTTTTGTTTAAGAGATTCTGCTTTATTTAAAGTTAAGTAGAGACATGATCTTCCCATGCACTTCATTTTATGAAACTGGCATGCAATCAGGTGGAACAATGATTGTAAAGGGTTATTCACAAGAATGTTGTGAAAGAAGCTAAAATATGACAGATTTCACACTGTAAACCCAACTTCTAGATTGTACTAGAAAGCATGTATGTTATTACGCATTTTAACTTTTGGTTTTTTCTTTTCGTGTGGGTAGCTAATTACTGTATATAATTTCCCTGTCTCATTTACTGTGTTTGGTTGGGGTACAGGAAGAGGTAGACTCTTTCAAGACAATTAGTGTATGTTTTAACTTTTTAGGTGGAGGCGTGTGTTGTGTGGTTTGTAGTTTTGTTTTTTCTTTAAACAGACCCACATCCTTTAAAATGAAGCAATATAAAATCTGATCTTATATGTATGTCTTGTTATATTAAATATTTCCTGTTTAAATATTCCTTAAGGTCTTTTCTTAAATAAAAGTCACTTAATAGATAAGAACTACTGTGTCAAGCCTGATGTAGTAGACACAAAACCAGTGGCAGAAATCCATCAGGTTGTTTGCTTCCTCATGTTATGATTCAAGCACACACATGCATCTTATTCTAAGTTCTGGAAGAATGCAGTTGTAAGTGTGGCCTAGACTATTTTCTGCACATACCCAAAGCAAAATTGTGGGTGTCAAGGAAAATTTTAAAATCGAAAGGAAACATATCTTATAATAGGACTCTCAGAGAGCAAAGTTAGAGGGTGCACTTACAATCAGCACATTAAAATTGTAAGTTGCTTCGTGAATTTGCTCTGAGCTTTTTAGAAACAGTTTGCCTTCTGCAAATTCCAGACATCATCTTGCTCATGCTCTAAAGCACTGGTTTTGTTCTGGGCTGTATTTTTCAATTTCAACTCAAATTCTTGTTTTTTTTTTTTTGCTAATATCTTGGAAATATTTCCTATTACTACTTCAGAATTGTGAAAGACAGACTTCAGATATTACTATTTTAAAACTCTGTATGTGGTTGACAGTGGAAATAAGTTAAAACTTGGTATGCCTGTACAATATATTAATACTATTTAATTAAAAATGTACCTGATGACATAAATATTTTTTTTCTCTGTGCATTTGCTTCCCTTCCATGTAGAGAATGCAGAAACCCGTAAGTCAAAATTTTATTTCGCTTAAGTCACTTACATTTCACTTCAGCCGCACGGTTCTTGTGGTTCCTGTACATTGTATACATGCTTCCCAAATCATGATTTGCAATGCATGTATTCTTTTGTTCCTTGTTTTGTATACTAAGATTTAGCATTTATCACTGAAAAATATTCATCATGACTTCTTAATCTTTTCTTCTAAATAAGCTTTTCATTCAAGGTAAGTCACAGGACATGTGTTTTAGTTTCTGTACAAATGTAACACTTGATAGTATTCCTTTGCACCAGCGTAACAATTAGCCTTCTAATCCACTACACAAAAAAGTTAATATTTTTATTCTGAAAAAGTAGCACCCATTGTGATGTAATTACTTGGACAATAAGGATGATTTTTTTCACAAAGAGAACTTTCACATTTCATCAAAAGCCAGTTCTTGCCTCCCTTCTACCAAACTATGCATGTGTATAACATAAGTTCAGATATACATTGGATATGACAGCATACAAAAACGGGACACTGCATCTCTATTCTTGGGTGGGACTGACTCTGCTGTTTTTTCAGAACTCAGTGAGTTTTCAATTTGTCCGTTTAACAAATTGACCTTCTTAGGAAAACAGCTTATTTTGTGTACCATGTCTGATTCCAATTCTATCTGTGAATTCTATCAAATGAAGGTAGTCAGCCTCAATTCACATTGATAAAAGTATATTGTGCACAGTTTGAGCCTTTATTTCAGTGCTGTATTCTTTCCCATTCCATCTTTCTCCTGAATTTTACCTTTAGTTTAACATTTCTACGTCAATATTTATACACCTCTTCAGTTATACGCTTCTGTGTCACACCCTCCATAGCTGTTCTGCTTCCAAAAAACTGAGCTTCAAACATTCTTTTATTCCATATATGAGCCTTGTGCAATTGCTTCTTAGGACAGGTATTTGCTGTGACTGAAATGCCCCAGGAGGAGAGACTAAACCTCTGTGAAGCTTCAGTGCTTCAACATAGGAACTACAAAGGAAGGCAATGCTTTGTGAAAGCATGAAATATGTTTATCAATAGAATACTTACTACTAATACTTTAGGAGATATAAGACAAAGAAGTATCTTTGTTTCTGGCTCTAAACAAAAACAAGCACTCAGAAACATAAGAGCTTCTTTTATGGAAAGTATGTGTGAAAAGAACAGGATGTAGTTCATGTCACAGAAGCATCAACTAGAGAAAAAAAAATTGGGTAAGACAATACATAAGTGCTTTAACAGAAATCCAGGCTCATGCTCCAGTTATGAGCCTGCTTCCACTTACTTAGAGGAGATATTCTATTCCTATCACCTTTCTATATTCTCCTGCAAAATACTGGGCACTTGATAAAGGAACGCATTTTCTATACACAGCAAACTTTTCAGTCATTCTTAAGTACTTACTTTCTGCAGACAGCTAGTTTTAGAAGGATGCAAGTTGTAAAGGAAGAGGCTGCATAGAAGCATTCCAGGAGCAACAGTAAAAAGACCTCAAAATAGTCTCCAAGGAACAACGGGGATTCCTCCTTTGTAGGCTGTTGCCTTTTTTTTTTACATAGGCAAAAATCAGCAAGAGAAAGCTAAGGTATGATGAACTACTAAAGGCACAGAGCTGCTTATGTAGCAAAGCATATATGCTTCTGTCAGCTAATTCTAGTTAGAATCAAAAAAAGGATACTCTCCTCTCTTGGGTTAACCCACAAGGACAGTTATTTAATTAGAGCCACATATATAATTTTTTTTCCTAGTCTGGTAACTTCCTGCTGAAAATCGAACACCTATAAAAAGGAAAATACCTTTCAGCTGGTGCATGTCCTTGTTGCTTACTTAGCAAGAGATCACAGCTCTAAAAATAAATAAAATGAAAAAAGTTCAATTCAAGGAACTAGGTTCTCAGTCATTCTTCAACCAAACTGACCATGTCAGCTGTCACAGATGGCAAGTTCCATTTACTTAGCAGAAAACAGACACATTCTCAGTGTCCTCAGCAAGTATTAGACTAGGGAACACTCCACCTTTATTAGACATCCAGTTCCTCAAGGCTGAGACAAATACCCAAAGAAATCAGATCACTTCTCAAGAGGCCAATGCCACCTTTCACCATACAATCATGGGTGCTTAGGAAGACCTGAATACTTCCCACTGGGATCCATCTGTTTTATCATAAAGTCAGGCTATTCAGGAATTTGGCCAAGAAAACATCAGTGTAGGAACTCCATATTATTCCTGCATGACCTTGTTTTCAGCTACATACTGGTGGTATTGGGAGGATGATGGTCAGATGGAAAGAGCTCGATCAACCAGATTGAAGCCAGATGTAGAATGGCCACATTTATCCATTTTGTTCAGACAAGGATAATTTGCTTCACAAGTTCCTTGTTTCCTTAAAAAGACTTAAAAGTAGGGATTGCTGGATTTCCTAGCTGGACTTCTGGGGTTGGGGCCTAACACAGTACCTAAACTTTGGCAGGGTGAATAGACACGTCTATTTATTCACTATCAGGTGCTCACCTTCCAAGGGAAATTATCTGAGAAATTGCAAAGACTGCTCCTTTTTCTGATGATGGGGATATCAGGTCAAGTCAGTTTTCTTCTTCTTTTCTATGCATGTATCACTAAAGGGAAATTGGGTATAACACACCATAACATAGATCTTCATATTTGTGACAAAAGGCAGCAAATCTTGGAATCTTGAACTGATTTGTGTTTCACATAATCTGTAATCTGATATAAGTTGTTCATGCAGTACCAAAGTGGGCTTCATGTAGCATACTATAAAAAAAATCAGTTCCTGTTTCTAAACTTTGGCATGTATCCAAAAACATCTAAAGGAAGAATTCAAATGCCTCAACTATACCACCTAGTTGCCATAATTTTTTTCTTCTACAAATCAGACATACCCAAATACACTGAACTCATTATTTATGTCAAAAGGATAGCAGCATTGTATCAACTAGCTGCATTTACTTAATTTGGCTCTTGACAACTGTAGTCCTGAAAAGTCCTTTGTGCTAATTTTAAAGCTCCTTCATATAGGCATACTGCCAACACAGCTAAACAATTTGCCCCGGCTTCTGTCTATACAGAATTTATACCCCTTCCTCACACTACATTGCTGTGAAAAAGGTACATTTTTTCAAACATGCTGGTATGCTAGAGGGAATAAAAATCATAGCATTACTACAACAAGTGAAAAAGACTCTTCCTTTTTTAAGTCATGCTACTGCTAGCTAGAATACCATTAAACAAGCAAGACCTGTCTGTCTCAGTTTTGGGACACCAGAACACTGTGGGCTACAATGTGAAGAGTGAAAGCCTTGGAAAATCAAAAGCCTCTGAACTTATTTCCATCATTGCAATGCAGAATGCTGTCAAATTAGTGCTCTTACAACTTCCCTGACAGTAAAAGTCACAAACTCCAGTTCTGGTAAGGACTGCTGGAACAGGAATACTGCTCAAACCACCCTTGAATGGTACCCTGGGCTGGCTGGTGGCAGATATTCATCATCCAAGGTTCCCACATAGCATAAAATGAAGATTTCCTTTTGTGACAGTTTTGACTGTTTACAATATCACTAAAACACCGAGAACCTGCTATTCTGCCTCCCACCTCAAACCTGGTTGCTTCAAGCAGAGTAGACTATATTGTTGTCAGATCACTGCCACAGCATCTAAGTATAAACACACCCCAAAAATATTATACAGGTCTTAATTCCCAGCAACGCTGCAAAACAAGAAAGGAAAGAAAACATCCTCTTCCTTTCACCAGTGCTGAAACTCTTCAGATAGCTCTGGAGGTTTAATCAAAAGGGCACTGAACAACAGAAAGACACTGAAAATTTAAAACATGGACAGCCCTTTTGTTGCAAATTTCTTAGAAATGCAGCCACCACAATGAAGGATACCATTTAAGGCCAAGAAAAAAAAATCAGTCACAAGGACACAAAAATACCCAGACCCACTGATCAACGTATGTTAGGTTTATTTTTTATTTACAGAGTAGAGATGCCTCATTAGTTATAAGGTTAGGCACCTGATAATTCAGCTTTTTGTAAAAGTATATAAATATATACATGAAACACTACAAAGTAAACATTATTAACTGTGATACTTACAGTAAACATTCACTACTATCCTTATGCTAACAGGCATCTCTTAAAGCTTAAATGCTGATTTCAAGATACCTCCTATAAAATGGCTGTAACTGTAGTAAAAGGGTAAAAATTCTGTGCCATAAACAAGCTTTTAAAACAGACTAGTAAAATGTCTTTGAAATAAAGTTTGCTAGGATAAAAATACTGCCTCATCCCTCCCACTCCCCTACCCCATAAGAAACAAATATCTAAAACAGTTGCAGAATGGTGGGAAGTATGATAAGATTACCTTTTCTTCTTCTTTATTTTTTAAAAAAATTAATATATCTCTATTTCACTATTTTATCACATATTAAGGGAGCTGCAAAAAATGTAGCTTTATAAAATATTATTTATTGTTATACAAACATCTCATGTGTCCGTGGGGCTGAAGACATTAGTGGTATCGTATGAGCTATCCCTTTTCCTTACAATTATATATTTTAACTGGAATGATGGAGAGACTTTATAGAAAAGACATTTGACAACAACTGAAGAAAGGGACTGGAAAACTATTGGCAGAACAAAGAAAATACATGAGAGCCGCTGGACCTCCTTTGCTTCCTTCTGCTTCAGTTTTATTTGCCTCTCTGTTGTTCTTCATGTTGGAGAAGATTGAGGACGTAAAGGACAACCTGGTAGCAGAAAATATACTGATCCTGCAAGGGAAAGAAAAATCACGGAATATGTGAAAAATGTTTGAAACATCTAAGCAATTCACTCCCACTTGCACTGCACAGGTGCACAGCACTTTATTTCAATACTCTTCCACAGTTAAATAAAAAAACCCACAACATAAAAACCCCACAGTGGAAAAATATACAACCTTAACTTCAAGCAAATACAGGCACTGCTACAATTTTTTTACAGAAAAAAAAAATTAAAAACAACCCTGATGATACAATAATTCCTTCACATTCAAAGAATAAGACCTTGTGATGTCCACCCCAAGGTAAAGCTAATTAACTCTAGATCATTCCTAAAACATTCATTTGACTTCTGGCTGACTATCCCCCTAAAAGAGATTTCAAGACACTTCTGGCAGCATCAGTGGTTTATAGCAGCTATAGTTGGGTCTTCTCTTCAGATTATAATGCATATTTTCACCAAAAAAGTTCTGCTTTTGAAGATTAAAACACACAACTTTTATTTTAAACACAGATAAAACCAGCACAGCATGTTAATAATTGCTTGCATTTATAATCATTGAATACATGCTGCTACTCACTGCTCTACATCTGTTTTAATTCTCACAACACAGACATGGCATTAGAGGGCACAAAAATAATTACTGTGTGCATCACAGAAAATTTTGTAACATGTCAGTTAAAATTTCAGTGTCTTTCCTTTAGCACATACCTGGGGAAGCCAGACTTACCTCTGTCTGAACCATCCCGTGTCTCTGCAGACGCATTGTGCGCACCAGATCTGAGATGTCAAACTACCAAAATGAAACAAGTTAAACATTCAAAAAAGATGTACGTGCATATAAAGGGAACATCCCCAGCATCAAAGCAAGGAATCCAACTAGGTACTCTAAATATTTAATAGGGAAAAAAACAACAATTGACTATAGCCTATACATGTCTGGTAAATAACCAGCACATGCTATCTCTGGGCAATATGGGCGTGGCCCGCCTATATCAGACACCCTCATCCTCCTCTTATTTTCTTTCTCTGTGCACAGGCTCTCTTGCTTAGTTTTACTGTGAACTGAGTGTGCAGGAAATACAGTTAATCTTACAAAACACTTTGTATTTCCCCAGGTCTATAAAGTTCTAGACATTTAGTAGGTGCCTAGAAACCCTGCTGAGCTACGTACGACATAGCTCAGCTTCTCTACACATTCACAAAAAGATTTGCTACACCAGGCCACTGAAGGACATGCACATAAGGAAGCTAGCACTCTCCTCTGGATTGCCCTGGTTGTGCTGGAAATGTTAATTTACATACCCTCATCTCCAGCCAAGATGTTTGTATGCTGATTTTTTGATTCAGTTGCCTAAACAGATACTTATGGTTGGCTTTCAGCTGCCCTCCAACAGTTCATGGACCTCTGATCCATGCCACAGCTCTCAACCCTAATGCCATTTAATGTGACAGTTCCACTGAGTACCATCAAGCTAGGTAAGGCAGGTGTTTTAGTTTTTCCTTCAATTGCCCATGCCATTATGGCAACAAACTGTTGCTCCCAAGCCATATGCCAGAAGTCTGCTACAAGAGATGTCCTTGTGACATACCCTAAGATGTCTCAAGTGGCACCTAACAATGCTGGATTGTTGAAATGTCAACAAACAGGACACTTAACAAGATTGCCTGAGCTAACCCAAGACCAAACCCGCATTAGAGCTTTTCCTCCCCCAGATCAAAGAGACATTTCACAGGTATTGTTTTACACTCTGGTTTATGTTATATTAAGACATGGCCAGTATGCTACTCTCAAAAGCGTGGCAATTTTTTTTTTAAAGAATTGAATAAATCAAATGGAAAACACACTTCCTTCAAATCAAAAACACAGCTTAGCTTATTCTCTTGGGTACTCACATCAAGGTCTCTGCTGATTAACCCTAGAACAACATCTATACAAATAAGGGTCCCTGATCGTCCAATGCCTGCGCTGCAGTGAGTTATGATAGGTCCCGATTTGTGGACATGCCGCATGTAGGAGATAAAAGTAAGCAGGTCATCTGGTTGAGAAGGGGTGTCATGGTCAGGCCAAGCAATGAAGTTCAGATGGGAAATGTGCCGTACTTCACCTGTCTGAGGTTTAAAACCAACAATAATAACAAAATGTTACACATGTAAAGAATAAAGTGACAAAAGGTCACTTCATTTCCCAAAGGAAACAGTCTCAGGAAAGGGAGCTTTGCCCAATGAAGTTGTTCTGTAATTTGATATAAAACTAAAGAAACAATGAGCTAAACTGAAAACAACTAGGAAGTAATTGAAGGTTCACTAGGCAGACTGAGCTGATCACACAGAGGAATGAATCAGTCAGACTAAGTTATTAGTGAATTTCCTGTCCATATGTTTGTGGCCAAAGGCACCTAGGGAACCAAAATTTAGTCTCATTAGCACAATGAAATAGTCTTATGGACAAACTGCCTTCTATAAAGGTCATACAGCAGGATGAACTGCAATGAAGAAGAGTTGCCCAGTAATGATCACTGGGCAAAGAGGAGAAGCCCTAGGTTACTTGTTGATGTAGACATTGCAGTTGAAAGCAGGTAAGCCAGCAGTATGATGATAAAATTGCCAACATTGAAAAAAATTCTCAGCATGCAGAATGAGATTTGCTTACCTGA
Source organism: Clamator glandarius (assembly GCA_033459285.1). NCBI lineage: Eukaryota > Metazoa > Chordata > Aves > Cuculiformes > Cuculidae > Clamator > Clamator glandarius. Next base: position 810,401 of record JAUNZM010000072.1, on the reverse strand, counting down.
ATCTCTTCTAGCTGCAGCACTCTAATGATAAAGCCCTTCAGCTGCTGAAGTCTTACGAGTGCAAGCTGCAGTCTATCATTTATCATGGTGGTTTTATTGAGTACATCTGGCCAGTAACGCTGGCATTTTATCTTTTCTCCTTCAACCTCCTGAGTCATCATGGCAATCACAGTACACTTTTGCTCCCAAACCATTTGCCAGAAATCTGCTACAGTAGTAGGGAGAGGTCCTTGACACGCAATGTAAACAAACTCTTCATTCCCAACTGGCATGCGAATAAAGCTGGCATTGATGTATCCTCCTTCAATCCCAAGAGGTACTCTAGTGGTATCATCTGTAATCCCAATACAATTAAAAATACCTCAGTGTTACGCGTGTTAATTAGACCTTCACACAATAAACATGCTGAGCCTTACACACTCACATAGTACTTATCTCCACAGATGATTCCAGATGTATTTAAAAAAAATTCACTACAATCCTTGCTTTAGGATACTAACCGGTACTTCTATTTGAATAAAGGAAAAGATTTCTAGGAGGAAATCTAAATCAGCAGACAGGCAGGATATGCAATTTGATTGGCAGCATCTCTGAAACTGATGTTCAATATTTATTACTCAGAACTAACTTTTGTCAGTTCTCACTTCTCCACATATCTCCCACCTACTGATCAGAATTTTGGTGCAGGAAATTTACCAAAAACAGTATACATGTCTGGTCTTCCAATTTCACATGGGTAAAACTCAAAAAATCATCTGGCTTCATATATATCTCATTTAAGACACAGGACCTGCTGAAACAACTGAAGAATCTGAACATCCAAACCTACCTACTACAGTATTGTATTTTTCTCCAATCTTTATGTATTTTCTAAACGGTTGCTTTAAATATGTAGAAAATGAGTGACAGTTTTTTCCCCCTATTCAGTAGCAGAAGTAGGATCTAGAATCAATGCATCCCAGTTCTGACTAAATTCCTTTGATCAAATAGGTGGGAACAAAATATAAACTATGAGCTTCACATTAGTTAGGACTTACAAGGAAGTATGTTTTTATATCTGTTCTTTTTCCTGTTCTCCTTTGCTTGTCCAATCAAACACTGATCCAAAGGTTTTAACTCCTGAAGGTTCTGTAAAGAAGCAATTACATGTGCATTAGAAAGCACTGAATGGTAACAAGTGTTAGGAGCAGTTATGGAAACAAGTCTTTAACAAATAGAATCACTTAAAAAAAGATCCTGGAAACAAGTCTTTAACAAATAGAATCACTTAAAAGAAGATCCTAATGTGGATGCAAAATAATTTAGTCACAGGAAGGAATCCAATTTCACATAGCTAAGAAAATGAAATAAAATAAAAAAAACCCATCTACCATCCAGTAAATATTTTCTCATTCACCCAAAACAAAGAGATCTTGTAACATGGTTGACTTAAGAATTTGGAAAGGCTGTTTTCACATTCTGCAGCAAGACTTTGCAGTCTCTATTTAACTTGTCTGTGCCTGTTGACATCATATTCACTTGGTAATTTACCAGAAACAATAAAGATGTAAACACACTTTTGAATTCAATTCCCGGTTCTTATCTCTCAGCAGCTAGTTGGGGGCAGGGAAAGAAGTCTTTGGCAAAAGAAGTCTTTTCATTTTAGAGCTGTAAATTGAAGTGCTGTGGTATTTAAAGCAGTGATGAACCAGTCATTCTGCTTCTGTTTCTTCCTAGAGAAAAGGACTTTAAAGAACAAATAGTTACTCACTTCAATCTCCTTAGAAGGGACTCCCTGTTCCAGCAATCCATGCAACAACCTGATCGCTGACTTCAATTTGGCTCCTGAGTACTTTCCTCCAGGCAGAACGTTCACAGCAGGGAGTGCAGAGATCTGTTCATTTGTCACTAAAGGGAAATCTAGCAGAACAAGACTGATTGTTAAAAGTATATATAAATAAATAGCTAAGACCAGGGAAATGTAAACTGTAGTGCATGTTGGATTTCCTTGTTGCTCTTCACAACTGTTTTCTCTAGAATCCTTCATACACCAGAAACAATGTACAGATGTCCTCTCAGCTGCACAGGCAATAACAATTAACTAACAAAACCAATAGGATGCAAAATCAGCTTTGATGAATCCAGCAAAAAACAAAATTGATAAACCAAGAGTTTCTAATGCAATTTCAAAACGTAAAGACTAGATTCTGCAAAATGCATCAAATTGAGTAGTGTTCCATTCTGCCACATTGAGTGGTAGCAGAAGATAGAGTCAAGATAAAGAAAAATATTGCCTAATTTGAGCACAGAGTAGCTGGCAGGTGAAGCACGTAATATATTTATCTGATCACAGCCAAACATCTATATTACAGCTTTTGCCAGGTAAGCACTATGGAATAAAGCATTTCGGCTGATTTCAACATTACTACAACTACAGGCACATGATTGTGAATACTTGTACCTATTAACTCTCACACGTTTATTGCACAAAGCTGTAAAGATCCTTTTGTATGGGTTGGTGAGCTGTTAGATTTCCTATTGTACGAATCATCCTACAGACATATATAGGACATTTTGAAATTCACTCCTGACATTTTGCATATTTAATGTGACCCTCTGTTTTCCACTGATGATTTGTTAAAGTTCTTGCCTTTATTTACACATTCTTGGCTGGTTGATTCAATTGGCAGTTCATCACTTCCCCATGTGATTTCATCATCATCTGCTTGGCTCAAGGGCAGCTGTAGAAGAGATCTATAGGACAAGATGTGGAAGTAAGAAAGAACACCTAGAAATAACAAACATATTTGCAATCTAACAGAAATTTTCCAGAAAGTAATTCATAGCTACCAGTACTTATGGACTGGATCCTTACCAGTAATCTCAAAAAAAAAACCCCAAGTTTTTGTTTCCTATTTTTCTGAATCTCCAGTGGGGGAAAAAGGTAGCAGGGTAAAAACAGCCACAAATCTAGTAATAACTATCATTACTTTTCAAAGTCTAATGTGTAGAATAACATTCGATAGGAGATTTGTACCATTCACTTAATCCACTACCTATACACTAGAATATCTATTTTCAACTGCAAGTTTTCTAGCTTTTTTGAAGATGGTGATAAAAATATTAAGTATTTTAGGTCATAAAGTCATTGCCTGTGCCAAGTCTCAATCCAAAATTTCCAAAATCTTATTCAAAAGATAAAAAGAAGTATATACACTTTGATTGAAGCTTCACTTAGACTAAGGAGTAAAACTATTTCATGAAGAAAAATAACCTTGTCCAAAACGTCCAAAATTCAAGGTGGCTCAAAGGGACCTCTAGTAACTTGGCTAGCATTCTTAGTTTTCCATGTGAAAACAAGTAGCCCCAAGCACTCAAATGAGAACAGATGGATCAGTGGAACTGTATGGTTCAGTTTCTGTGCTCTAAAATCAGAAGAACCATCATTAATAAAGCTTGCGAAGACTGTTATTTGGAGCCACTAGAACACAGCCCTTGTAACCACATGTCAAAGGAATAAACAGAACTAGGGCACAGAGAACCACATAAAGCTGACTAGTATTCAAGCAAATTATAAACTTTTAAATAACAATAACAAACAGAGAGCAATTCAAGACATTGCACAGTTATTTTATCTGGTTTGTTTTGGTTTGGAAGTGTTCTTTTTTTTTCCTCCCGCTCCTTATAACATATCCCTCTTTAGAGTTCAGTCCTTCAGGCAACACTAGAAAAGAAATCTTACCTTTCTGACGTAGCTTTTACCTCACAATAGTCTTCACAACCATTTACATGTGTTGGCTGGTGGAAGAAATATTTCAAAACACAGTAAAGGTCATATTTATAACGTTCACCCAGTGTAAATTTTAAACAATTAACAATTACATGAATTATTTCCAAAGGTTATTAAGTTCAAAGCAGCACATAATGAGAGATTTTCCTTTTAGACATCTCATTAGCCCAGAATAACAGAGGACAAAACCACTGAACACTTAGAAAGAGGCTCTACTGTAACAAGGTCAAAATGCTATCTTAAAATCATTCTTGATTCATAGTAGCAGTAAAGCCATCTAAATTTTCTCCAGTTGACTTTTTTGTTTCTAACACTTAAAACCTCTTTATTAGATATGTTTGATAGTGAAAACTTCTGCCTCCTGTCAAGTTGTCATTCCTATGTAGAACAGAACAGGGCTCTACCTCTAAACAACAGGTACTCCTATGTACATCTTCCTCAATAAGCAATGAAGACTCAGCAAGAAATGGAGGCATTTTGATCCTCCTTTCAAGAAAAGCTCTTCAAAACCATTTGTACTTATTAGGCCAGCTTGCAAGTTTCCACTGCCATACTCAGAGAATTTTACTCATGGATCTCCTAGAGCACACTGACACAGGGCCAGTTTCCCAATTTGCCTCTCAGATCTACTAACTGGACAGAAAGCTGCAACAGCCAGGATGTGCTGTGTAGATAAAGTTCCGCTGATCTGAAATGAGAAACAGGTATCTAGTGACTGACGTAAAACATGACTTGCATTAATATAGGGTAAGACTAAGTTATTCGAGTTAATGAACATATCCCAGCAAGACGAAGGAAAAATTAATTCTACACAGCATTCATTGCAACTGCTTCCCTTCTTTGAGCAGGAATTGGGGAAATCTTTTACATTAAATGCCTGAAATAATATTAATTATCAGCCTTGTTGAAAAAAGCTGTCGGGCTTTATCACAGTGTATTTTACACAGCGTAAAATAACAAAATAACTTTGTTCTCTTCTATAGTTAATTTATGATGGAACAGTCATACACTAATTAAAAAAAAAAATGTTTGTACACCATTTACAGCTACTGCCAACAAAGATGTTTTCATTTAAAGGACAGGTAAAGTTATTTTCACAAGTTCTATGTTAATAAGAAAATAATAAACTGAAAGAGCATTTGAGAAAGCAATATCAATGGACAAATGTCTGCCAGCTTCTTGCCATCCCACCTCTGAAAAATCTTCAGGTAAAGAAGACCTGTCACATTCTGTGTCTTCTGACCTGTCTCCTGTCAGCTTTCCATTCACGTCATCTACAATAGGAAAATTAGGACATACACACCAAAAGACATTCAGGAGTCATCTTTTCACAGATCCGAATCCTGTTACATCTGTCTGGGGTGACATTTGGAATACAGGTGCCAGAATAACCAAGAAACATTTTCGAAATCTCTTTGAAATCAGTGTGTGGAAAAGAGGTCCTACTGTACAGAATAATCAGACTTTAGGCTTCTTTCTTTTATAACAGGAACAGTTGTCAATACATGTGGGGTTGTTTGTATAGCTAACATATCCATGCCACAGCATTATGTATGGACAGGCTACTGCCAATAAGTTATCAGATTCCCATGTAAAGGGTTATTGCAATTCAATTACATTTGGACCAACAACAGGTATAAACCAGGATTCTACTTGCTCTTTGTATTAATGAGACCTAATTAAGATGTGCCAGATAAAATTTGACTTGTGTCTGCTACAGTAGTTCCCTGTTGCTGTATCTCATGGATACAGTTAATCTTCAGTTGCGAGGGCAGATCCTAGTTACAAGAAGTTGGAAATAGTGGAGCTCCAATAATATTCTGGCATAGCCAGAACCTCAGTGTTCCCTGATTTCTAATATAATGGCCAATGACAATAACCCAGTGAACCTGAAGAGCAGCAGATAAGCTGAAATAATTATAAACTTGGAAGTTATATCTTGAGTTGTAGAAGGAACTTCTAAAGGAGTAGCGAAGACCTTGCCTAAACTTGTGGAGCATACTAATATAGTATGACACCATTAAGGAACTCCAAATCCTACTCTACGCTAAATTTCAGTTAATATCAACTGAAGCTGAGGAGATGGACTGAAAGTGTACAGACAGAAGCAGGTACTGGAAAAAAAAGTTTCTAAAAGAGGCAGAGCAGGTTGGCAAATCATTTGGTTTTGAGACAAGTGAAACACATTTCCAAGTTGTGCAATCAGCAATCAATGAAACATTAAAATGCTTCAGCTAACGGTAAGCTGCAGAACTGCATGCCTAAACAATATGAACTCCACTCAAGAGACAATTCCAGAATGCGATTAATTTTCCCAAAAAATACAGATCTATTAAACTAGAACTTGACTTACTACATTGCATCTGAAGTTCACTGAAATCACCAACCATTTGTGTGTTTTTCTTGGTAAACTTTCAGTTCACACATCAATTCACTGTCAACTCTCTCTTGCCAAATAAACTGCTTACTTGGCACCTTGTTTCAAGAAGTATTTTGCTGTCAATGATATGCCTTTTTAAAGACTCATGTTACCTGACAGATGATCTTCTAATGAGGCCTTCTTAAGATGTAGGATACTCTGAGCCTCTGAAGGCACATTATTACGATTTAAGAGGTTCTGGGCTTCCTCATCTACAACATCCAACAGATACTGGATAACTTCATTGTGATCATCCTCATCATAATACTCATCATCTAGAACCTCTGCTTCTAAAGAGAAATAGGACAAAATGACAAGTTTTCCCAGTACAGTATGCCATCGAGGAATAAAAATAAAAGAGGCAGACACCGTGGCATTATTTCTAGCTGTTATCATGGCTTTCATTAATTTCTCTAACACAGAAGCCAATTTTCATAAATCTACTTCCAACAGCAATTCCTCTAAAGCAAAGCACAGGATTGTCTAAAATTGACTGCCAGCCTAACATTGATGAATTTCAACCTATTCATCAATTCCTCTGTTCTTCTGTACTTGTACACTACAGGCTGAATAATACTGTCCCCCATCTCACCTCCTCTTACCTGATTTGTCACTGTGCTTAGAAAAATCCGACATCTGATTGGTAAAACCAGGGAAAGGTGCATCTCTGGATCCTGAGAGATTCATTAGTCCTTTTATGGGATGAATATTATTTTCTCCATTTGCTTGAGAAGGTGCTAAGATACCATTGTCATTCATCTAGAAGAGCAAGGAACAGTACAAATTAACTCTGAAAAGAGTTTGGTGAAGCAGGAAACAATCCTTAAAGCTCACCACCCTACTTAGCAACAAATAAAAAAGTCCTGTTAGAACTGTATTCTCATCTGAGATAGCTGGCTGGTGGGTAGGCAGCTTCTGTGTGTGTTAAAATTTTAACATGAAAAGATCAAATAAAATTTTTTTAAAGCAATTAAGAAAAAACCCACATGGTGATTAAGAAGCAACTACTACAAGAGAACACACAGTAGAATTTAACATTATTATAACCTCTATAAAACATATGCAGGCCTTAATACTTTTGGTCCCACAACACATCATCTCAGAAAAAAATAAAGTGGGCAATAAAGAAAGAAACTCATCTAGTAAATGTAACACATGAGCATCTGCATGAACTATGAACAGAATGGAGATCTCTGGATCATAGTCTTCTTATAAGACCATAGCATCCTTGTCATAAAACCATCTGTCTTTCAATAAAGCAGTCTCAATAAAGAAGATGAATTTAAAAAACTTGTGTATTTATTATGAATACTGCTTATTCATGCCAACTGACAACTATGTTTGCATACTTTCATTATCAGATTGTTTAATTAATTTATGTATTTAAAAAAATTGTGTAAAGTAGATGCTTTTCTTTGTTAATGATAATAGGCGCAATAGAAGAATATTTACATTGGGCCTGTTAGCATCAGTTGTCTTCTCTGTTTCATCACAGGGATCACCACAGGAACAGTCTAAACAAAAACAGGAAAACCAAAAAACTTTGCAGCACCTTTTTCACAGAAACTAAATTAGCCCCCATGAATTGTTTTTATAAAAGAAACAAGGTATTTAATATTATGTTGAGAAATTTATAACATTCCTGCCTGCCTGGTTACTGGGTGATCGACTGTATAATAGCATTTTCAATGTTACGTTCAATGGGATCAGAAAGCATGACTGCGAATACCAGTAGCTAACTGTACGCAAAGAGAAATGTTGACACGTAGGTTACCAACATACAAAGGAAACATGCACCTTTGGGAAACATGGCATTATTCCCTTTCTCTTGGAATGCACAAAATACAACCCTATAGTCACTATTTTTTAAACATCATCTGACATCTGTGTCCCTGTTCAAAAGTACCTTCCTCTTCTTGGTGAAGAAAAGAGCAATACAGTGATACTATGATATTAGAGAGCAACCCTGATCCTAGGCAACCCATTATTAGTACAATAAATGGAGAAACTGGAACTGGTAGATGCTGTATACTTAGCTACTAGTGAAGTTCTGGATTTTCATACAGATTATGCTTTTACAAATGCAGAAACTTGTAGACGAAAAAACTGAAGACCAAGAGCAACCTTACACCTTGTTGTGAACCTATGCATAACAAGCCATCTGCGGGAAAGGGGTTCTAAGTGCCATCTTCCAAGATTCGGTCATTTGGTCCCAGCGAATCCTGACTATTGTTTTTGAAAAAAAAAACATGTAGCATATTTGGAAAATATGTGAGCAACACTAAACTGTAAGAGTTGCAATAATTTCCTATGGCAAGATGAATACTAAAAGTTATCTAGATACAGTAAAGGAAGCATGAAAAACAAGACTATGATGAATCAAAACAAATGCAAAGTGCCACATCATAAAGAAAAAGCAAGTGCTTAAGATGGTAAATAACCACACAAGCAGTTGCTCTGCACAGAAGCAAATGCAGGTGTTAAAGGATCCCGAGTCTGAGTGAACAAAGAATCATTTAGCAAAAGGAAGTTCATCTCACTCAGGATGTATTAACAGGAATACTGTCTACACAACCCTGGAGATAATTCTCTCTGTCTGCTTGGCAACAGCGAGCCACCACACACTACTCTTGAAAACAGTGAGATGTAAACAAACTGGAGGGGAACAGTAAAATCAAATTGGGCTGCAAGAGAAGACCCAAAGCCCTTTCAAATGTAACAAATTGATATTTTTATATCTGGTCAGAGGAAACAATAGCATTATTATTAATGACAATTTTGATGATTGATTTTTTTTTTAACTCCTTGAAAGATTTAGGCTTGATACAAGATAGGATTTCTAAACTACAACAGAATCATAAAAAGACTATGCTGAATCTCTTTTTGAGAAGCTTTTAAAAGAGATTAAGCAACACCTGCTGGACTAGGATGGCATTTTAAGGTCCATATCAGTTTCTTCGTCTTTATAAACACATGCATTTCACTTGCCATAAGCAAGCAAATCTTACCATCAGCTTTCAGTGGCCGTGGATTTGAGCTATCAATGCTTTTGGATTTTGGAAGCACTGCATGACCATCTCTATGAAAAAAAATGTTTACAGAAATTTATATTTAAAAAAATATAAATCATGGTAATCATGAGATATTGAGATAAAACTGCTAATCATGCTTTCTATTACAATGGTTTTGGAATAATTAAAATATTCAATGACAGAGATTAAGTTACGTTACTTCCTACTTCAGGGAGCACTAAAGAGTTCATTAAAGCTGGACTTTCCTTCTAGATTCTGATAAAAAGATTCAACCCTGCAGTCTTAGGACTTTGCAACTGTTTCCGCTTCTGGGATAAGACAAAGTGGGAAGAAGAAAGGGAGAGAGGAAGCAAAGAATGATAGACATGGCTGGAAGACTTAAAAAAATGAAGTAAACATTTCAGTCCCAGTTAAATATTAAAACAGAGTAATCTCAAGAGTTTTTGAAGCTGCTGCCGTAGGTGAAGCAGTAGGGATCACTGAAAATAGCAGCAGAACAGGATCTGTGCCATAGGGTTTCGACATTCACCAATGTGCTGGGACATCTGGTGACAACAGAATATTTAAACACAAAATATTTTATCTCCTTTTTATAATTATAGAACTTCCAGTAGTAGTTCTAAGAAAAATGAGAGATTGTACTTAAATAACGTGTTATTTTGAAAATGATGTTTTCAACACTTGCACTTCATACCTGGACACAAGACATAGCCTTGCCTTCCCAAGAAGCACAAAGCACAGCAAGTACTCTGTACCCTTCAGCTCCACTGAAGCACAAAACCTGCAAATTTACAGGCTTCTTTTGTGGTGTCATTCTTCAATTACATGCTACCTAGTACTACTCTGGTGAATTAGTTGCCATAACAGGAACATTTTACCCACATAATCACACAACTGTGAAAAATTAAAAAGCATTTACTGCCAAAACATACCTGGTCACTTTAAGCACCACTTTTGGAAGGTATGTTCCCAGCATTCTTTCGGCTTCTTTCAGTGTCATTCCTTGTGTGCTTACTCCATTAATGTAATGGATAATATCTAGCGCATGGAGACTCCCTTCTCTGGCAGCAACTGATCTGGGGAGAATGTCACTAATATACACAACTTGGTAAAGGCTGTCGTGACCTCCTGATAACAACAAACCTTTACAGGAAAAAGGAGTAAAAAAAAAAAAAAAAATCAAGTTCTCTCTTTGTAATTGAAAGAAAAAATTTTGCCTTAAAGCAAAAAGCAGTATATCCCTGTGTTACCTAGCTCCTCCTCATGGCACGTTAGTGTAATATCAGGCAGTAAATGAGGCAGCACTGGCATCTTGGGTAACTCCAAAACACGCCCTAGCACTAATCTGACACTCTTCGGGGCAGCCCGGAGAAAGTTTACTGCGTCGGTATGACTCATGTTAGTGACATCAATGCCATTAACCTGGGGAAACAAAAGCAACAGATATCTCCTTGGTAGGATTCAAGTAAAACAGTTAGCATTACTGCAGAAACATTACCGTTCCTATTGTTGAAATTAAACGACAAAACAACAGATGCTTTATCGATAACAACTTCGGTTCTTCACAGTTACTCAAAGAGACAGAACAGATAAATGTAATTGAACTTTTGCAAGTGAAGTCCAAATGTCAAAATATTAAACAATTTGGAAAGGTGTATTATTTTACTGTTTCTATTAAAAAAAACCTGGAATGCTATAACTGAATAGGCAAACATCTGAAAGTTTGACTGACAACCTAACCCAATCTTACTTGTATTTTCCTAACTTTATTAAGATTTAATATTATTCAGCAGTGCTTCTATATCCTGATCAAGCAAGGACTCACATACATGCTCTGAGTTATGCACTTTGTCACTGTTGTTCACAGTTCCTGTAAGCCTAAATGAAAGCTTTCATTTGATCAGAAACCAATACTATAAGGGACAGGAGGCCTTTCAGAGGTACCTGGACAAGCTTGAGAAATGGACCCATGTGAACCTCATGAGGTTCAACGAGGCCAAGGACATGGTCCTGCATTGTGTTGGGGCAACCCCTGATATAGATACAGGCTGGGGGATGAAGGCATTTACAGCAGCCCTACAGGGAAGGACTTGGTCGTACTGGTGGACAAAAGGCTGGACATTGAGCTGACAACGTGTGCTTGCAGCCCAAGAAGCCAACCATATCCTGGGCTGCATCAAAAGAAAAGCGGCCAGCAGGTTGAGAGAGGCGATTCTGCCACTCTTCTCTGTTCTGGTGAGACCCCATATGGAGTACTGTATCCAGCTCTGGAGACCTCAGCATGGGAAAGACATGGACCCATTGGAATGGGTCCAGAGGAAGGCCACAAAGATGATAGGGGTCTGGAACACCTCTCCTGTGATGAATGGCTCAGACTTGGGATTGTTTAGCCTGGAGAAAGAAGGCTATGTGGAGACTTTATTGCAGCCTTTCAATACTTAAAAAGGGCTTAAAAGAAAGATGAGGGCAAACTTTTCAGCAGGGCCTGCTGTGAAAAGACAAGGGTTAATGGTTTTAAACTACAAGAGAGTAGATTTAGACTTTAGATTTTACCATGAGAGTGGTGAAACACTGGCAGTTTCCCTAGAGAGGTGGTGGATGCTCCATCCCATTCCAACCCAAACTATTTTATTCTTCTATGATGAACATCTGTACTATATGATATGTACCTGGTAAACTTTTCTATTGCAAATCTCTTAAAATTTATTTCCTAACAATATGCTAGCCACAGATTTATTTGATGAACAAATTCTCCACATATATGAGCAATCATGAATAGTAGTTACACATCTGCCTGTCTGTGGGACAATATCATAACTTACTTGAGCAATCTTCTAACATGCTTTAATACTTGCATTTCTTTTGTCTAAGTGCTATCAAATCATGCCTCTCAGAAGCTGCACACCTTTGTTCCTTAACCACATTTACTTTGGCCCACAAGACAATTTGGTCTTTTTGAGTCAAAGCTGTTCTTTTACATGCAATCCCCATTTCCGAAAACATTAATTCTCTCACTTTTATCAGTCTGTCTCCAGGTCGTAGTCTCCCGTCACTTCTGGCAGGATCCTGAACAATGTCATGAATGTAGCAGCCAACGTTATCATTACCTTTGGTCACTGTAAAACCAAGACTACCCTTCTCTGACTTTGCCATAGTGACTTGGAGCTCTACTTCCTAGGGGAAGAAAATAGCACATAACTCTCAGAGAAACAGAAGCAATTTGAATGCTTTACTGAAATTAAGAGAGTTACAAATAGACAACTGGTTTACCTATTGGTTTAAATGGAACACAATCCTGGACAGTACCAAAACATGTGCCTTAGCAGGCTCAGCTTTGCTGCTTCAAGTAAGTATTTTTAATGAATTCAGATGGTCTACTGTTTTGAATGGAATTAACCTTGGGCCAAAGGCCTGTGATTTGAACAAAATGGTGAAGGCACATGCCAAAACTGACCTTAAGTTATTCTTAACTAGCTGCCATATATTAAAAAGGCTGTTTTTTTTTTTTTCAAATAAGACAACACATCAGGAATTATTCAACCAAATAAAGTATCTGAGCATATTTTCCCACAGTGAGATGCAATACCATAGCTTATCTCAGAACTGAACACATGGACATGATTTGCCTATTTTAATTTGCATGAATTTTGATTGAAAGATACAGATCAGCCTCATTTGCATAGAAACTCACAGAGCACCAGGAAGGTTTGACAAAAACTTCTGAAGAAGGGACTAAGAAAAGAACAGTTTGTTTCTTCTCAAATGGAGTACAGGCTAGAATAGCTTTATAACCTGAAAGACTTCACAACTGAGACAAAACAGTCTCCCGATATCCTTGCTGCTCTGATTTATCCTCTCATCCCCGAACAACCACACAGAAAACTAACAGTGCAGAAGCAAGTTATCTTCATCTCAGCATGTGGTTTACAGATAGGTAAATATTTAATGTACACATGGATGCCTCCACATTCACAGAGGAAAAATATATCAAGTCCTCAAGAGCACAGACAAAAAATGTCTACAGACATTTGTATGAGCAGTTGCATTTCGCTGTTTACAAATGGCACATGTATGCATGCACACACCAAAGTTAGTGCAAGTATAACCTACAACTATCCCATTTGTAAAACAGCATGTCTTATTCTACCCAGTCACTCCCAACACCATAGCTAAAACACCTTCCAGTTGGCTATTCCAGCAGGTACATTTATATATGCTACTGAAAGACAGAAATAGTATATTACTGGCTCATATTCTTCAGCATTTTTTTCCAGCTGGCTGAGTAACGAATCCAATCCTTCCAGATACGGAGTCAGCTTAGAAGCAGAAGCAGCATAACAGTCATTTATTAAAACAGATGTGGTAACATCAGGAACAGTTCTACAGGTTGGGATCAATGGCAAATCCAATGGCAGGTTACTACGGATAAACAAGCAAAAACCAACATCAGCTTGTACAATGTGACTGTCACCCATAAATGAATATATAGACCAATACTGACTTTATGCAGATCTAAAAAACAAAAGAAAAAGGTATTTCTATGAATAGGTCCATTAAACTATGTCTGTAAACACCTTCTGCAATATTACAAGGATCATTATAAACAGCATACCTGTCCTCAAGCTCTAACTTGCTAGGAGTCTCTTGATCAGCATATACAATGGTGTGAACAGCCTCCTCTTGACCAACATGTGTCTCACACTGACTGTATGCCTGTGTCATAGCTTCCTCCGAAGTTTGGTATAGTGCAGAACCCCAGCCAAGGCCCACCTGGGCAGGAGAGTCTATTGCCTCTTCATCACCACTCCTGCTGCTGTCACTGTAGCTGTCTCTTCTAGATGGAGATTTTAGCCTTTTTTGGCTCAGATCAGTAGTTTCATTTTCATCTGAGCTGTCACCTTGTTCTCCATTTGATGGACCAGATACTTCTCTGCTGACATCTGGAAATACTTGTTGGGGTGAATGGATGGGAGTCTACAGAGAGCAAGGACATTTAATTCAAACTCCAGTCTTGGTGACAAAAGAAAGTTGCAAAGACTGTATAGTATTACCAAGAGCCACTAGTCAGCACCTCCTTCCCTTTAAATTTTGCCTTAACTGTGTAAGTATATCCAAGTACAGTTTCATCAAGTTCAATGCAACTTGGCCAAGACAAATTATGCAAAACTTGGAAATGTACTGCTAAAGAACTGCATATTCAGCTAAGGAGAACAAATACACTCATGGCTTTAGCCTTGGAGAACCTACTGGCCATAAGCTATGCTCAGCAGTTGTCTAGACAATTACCATGGTATCCCTTCCAACCAGAACACACTGCTGACGCAGTGCAACTGAAGTCAAATTAATCTCACACAGGAGGGAAACAGGGAAGATTTCAGGCAAAAAGCTACATAACAGACTACAAAAACTATGATAATTTATGCCAAATAGATAAAGTTCAGCCAAGTTATTAACATATATAAATTACTTATATAACAGCTATCATATTAACTGTTCTATAAAACAGTTTTGCCAACAACCATGTTCCCAAGAATGATATCAGCTAGCAGATACTCAAAAGTTTAAAAGCTTCATTTATGCTTTTATGGACAAATTCTTGTGTTCAAGAACACAGCAATCTATGATAATGTTATAGAAAAAACTGGCCATATATTTATTGTTTTTTCTCTTCTTATAATACATGTGCAGATTTATTATAGTTACTCCATACTATCTACAGGTTCAACACAGGAATAATGATTTGTATTGTTAGTTTGTTCAGCTCTCTGTCACTCCAATTTGAATTTGTAAATTTGTACAATTAAATTTATATCTGTACATTTAAGTTTCTGTCATGAGACTTGAATGGTTTCTATTGTTTAAAAATTACACTGAAGTAACTTAAAATGAAGACCTGTCTCTGTTGGTTTTACACTTTTCTGGATTATGAAAAGCCTACTTTCAGGCAAAGTGCCCTCTCCATTCTCTTTTAGTGAAACATATTAAATTTCCACTTCTTCCAAGTATCCTAAAATGGCCTTCTTTTCTTTCAATTTACTTATTGGAGCATTTTGGAAATATTATTTGGGACATCTGTAATTTCTAGTAAGTAAATATGGCAATCTTTTTCCTGCTTTTACATGTTTTTAAACTAGATAAATTGGTGTTTCACAGAATATTCCTCAATTTACAGAAATATCCAATTTCTATTTGAGATCAATTTCAAATCATTTGGCTGTAAAGAAATCCCCACCACAGAAAGAGCATATCAAACTTTCCAGTGTCTGAAGCCAAAAAATGGAGGAAATAAAAACATTAAAGCCCTGTATTCTTTTCACACTTCCACAAAATGCTTAGTACACTCCTGAGTGATTTACTGTAAGAATCATGTTTCTGTAAAGCATTGTCCCCATCTTTCCATCTCCATCTTCCATTTATCTAACCCACCCACCAGACTGAGTAAATGAAACTTTAAATAGTAATTTAGGAAAAAAAAAAAATCACATCATACACCTTACCAACAAAGAAGGATCAATGTCTGGTAGTATTCCAGGTGGTGGCCGACAAAGGAGAAGAGAGACTTCTGGAGATGTTCCCCTCAGCACAGAGATGACTTCCTATGGCCACAGCAGGATTCATTTAGACAAAGACCCCCAAGACTTGCAGGACTACCACAGCATGAGTTTCACTACTAAGATACAAACCTGCTGGGACAAATCCTTTAGCGATGCCCCATTCACTTTCAGGATGACGTCCCCAATTTCTATCTGCCCACTTTCCGCAGCGGGCTGCCCAGGGAAGAGTTTTTTCACCCTCACAATAGTTGAGCCCAGTTGCTCTGGAGCAAGCCTATTCTCACGACAAAAACTGAACCCAAGGCCTGAGCTATTCTTCAACAGCGTTACCTCAAATGTGTTCTCTGCAAAAGAAATATTAACTTATTATTTCCTACAGCATGCTGGCCATGAAAACAAAAGTGGCAGGCGCTTTTTCTTCAGACATGACAATACACATCCTCCCCGTCACAGAGTTCTTCCACTTTACTCAACACAAACATTAACTAAAAGATCCTTCCAGAAGGGGAAGATGAAATTTGATTATGATTTCTCAGTCTGCTGGCTTGCCCTTACAACTACCATGCTATACAGATAGCCAGAGCGTTTCCAAAATGCTGTTCCCCAGGAAGCCCGTTAAGGAGTGGGCGTCACTCCACAGACTGACACAATCTTTCTGGCTACTGACCAGACATCAGTGAGAGCAGGAACTGGAGTTCCTGACATACAGGATAAATCTCATGCATGAAGACCAAAAGGCATCTCTAGTGGTTTCCCCATCTGGGTAGGCTTCCCTCCATTTTCATAGGTCTCCAGCAGGAGAAGCTGAAATATGCCAACGTCTAGTCAGCTACATAAACCCCTCTTCTCTCTTCATCCATCTCTTGATGTCTTCTCTCATCCAGACAGGAACAGCAGGATCTACAGATGCTCTCATTTACATATGAGTAACTTAACCACCCCTTGGCACTCCTTAGCAGCACCCAGAGATAGCAGCACCCAACCTTGCTATAGCCTTGGCCTAAAAGGCCGGTGAAATGGGAAACAAGGAGGAACAGTTAGAAAGCAAACAGTTAATGGTAACTAAACAAAGTTACCAAGACATAAAAGGAAATCTTAAAAGACAAATGCAACAGCACAAATAGGAAGAGACTGCATTACATGCAGGGGCTCAGTATAGAACCTTACCAGCTCTTCTCTTGATTGCCTTTCTATTCTACAGGTTTGAATAAAAGTAGTATAAAATTTACAGGAAGCTCTGAAAGTTCAGACAATCATCCTATGTGACCTGACCTGCAGTGACAAAGCTGTAATCTTTGTCATTTGTAGTTTTTGTCGCTGGCTTCTCAGGTAGCTCACAATGCCCCACCTGATTTGGAGGTGTGCACTGTGATGTTACTGGAGAATTAATCTTGGCCACTGAAAGCTGACCTTTTTCTAACAGCAGATGCACCACCTAGAGAGATGAAACATTCTCCAATTAAATGGCAATAGTCATGGAGATAGCACAGTCTAGAGTACACACTTCTTTCTAACTTGTCAGGGTACTAAGCTTTACAGCAGCAATCTTAACAGACACCCACTTCAATTTATTCCTTATTTAAGGGCAGTAAGTGATAATCGCCAAAATACACTAATGGACTTGTGAGATACTTGTCAACGCAGAGTAAGAAAGAGTTTTCTTTTAAGAGGACTGTAAATGAATCAAGAGTGTTAAAGACCCTCATTTTTACATACAGGGAACAGAGTTAAAAAGCATTTTATAAAGTGAGCACAAATAGTAGTCCTTAACAGCTCTGAATGTATACATTGACTGGCTATTTTCAGGTGACTGAGTTTATCCTTCCACATATGAAGTAGCTGCCATAAATAGCACTATTAAATGACAGAATCAAGTACTGTCCAGAAAGGTATAGACTACTGAAACAGTAAGCAAACCCAGCTGCATATATGGAGGCCCTTGTCTCCTCAGTGGTTCAAATTTGGGACTCATCAGTAGTATGCTGCTATAGCTGCTATCCAGCCATGTACCTGGGCTTCCTTCCTATGAAGCCTAGGGACAAGGAGAAACCACTTCCATGAAGATCTCTAATCTGCACAGAGATAGAATTTCACTCCCATGGGCAGTGAGACTTGATGCCCAGGAAGTCAAAGAGCCAAAAAAACCACAACTAAGGCAACCAGGACACTGGGGAGAATTCCAGTCTTCAGGTTCCTTTTCCTCTTTTCACTCATGAAGAACTGGTTTACTACTAATAGAAGCAGAACCAGCAGCTGCTCACCTGCCCAGTGCTTCTCAGTGTTTCAACAGCTTGCTTGTGGGTAGCACCTTCCAAACTAACACCATTGACGGAGAGCACACGGTCACCTACAAATGAGCAGATTAATAATTTAAGAAAAAGTAATCAGAATATCATTTATAAAACATATATGACATAAAGAAACCTTTAAGTCTCAGCTAACAAGGACAGTAGTAGATGTAAATTATTCCTCCTCTTCATACTCTGAGTCAAGGGTAGAATTTTCCAACCTAAATGATTCTTTGATTCTATGGGACAACCTCATGGCGAAGCTAGTGTTAACCATCAAAATGAGAGCCTTCCACAAATCTCAGACTCTGTTAAAAACAAATCTTAGTCTACAGTGGCAATTCTCACCTGAGTAAACAATGTGGCCTGGCTTACAAACATGAAAAGCTGTAGCAATTACAGTGATATTCTGTATTGAGTTGCCCAGCATTCCAAGCCAGAAGGCAACAAAGATGTGTTCTGCATTAAAAAAGGCTGTATTAGGGGGAAAAAAAAATAAATCCTGCTACCCATCTCCTATTCCCGTCCTCCTCGCCCCCACCAACCCCCATCTCAGCAGTTTTCTGGTGGTTCTGCAGTTGTTCTACACTTTTTTAAATATTTACCTGCAGAATTATCTATCAAGGCAATATTTAAAACGACAACAGTAACCTTGGAAAACCAGCTCTTCTTCCCAGAGAAACAAGCATAGTGAAAGGAGGCAGAGTTCCTAGCTTCTAGGCCACAGTGTATTCATTATCTGCCTTTTTTTCCACATTAAGAGTCCCAGTTGAAGAACTGAAATACTACCTTTTTCTATTCTGCCATCTGCTTCAGCTGCTCCTTTAGGAATAACTGCTTTCACATAAATACCACCATGCCTTATGCTAGTATTTACACCACCCTAAACAGAAAGTAAAAATAGGAACTGTTAGTCATCTTTTGCATCTAGACTACTTAGCCATTAAATACAGTGTCACACAAGGAAAACTGTACTTGGGAAGCACTTGGGCTACTGGTGTGTAAAAAGAACAGCCAAACTATTATGTTACATGTGCTACAAATCACATGTTTTTGCAATCATGCAATTTATTATGAATGAAGCTGAGGTGGGAAGATTGTAAAAACATGATGCATCACAATGCATATGCACCCCCCCAAAAAAAGCATCCTTCATCAGAAACATGTCTGCATTATGTTGGCTATTACATGCTTGCATGCATATAAAAACTCAGAGATGTGTGAACACAGCATGCCAAAGAAGAATACGCATACTCATGCAGTGTCCTACTCTAATAGACCCTCTCTGATGCAACAGTAAATTAAGGAGTGGTCCTTTCTCTCAGGTCATACAAGTTTGAAGGTCTAAGCTGAAAATATCTGTGCAAACTCTAATGGCATTGTTTTTGGAGGTCTTCAGCCTTTGGGGTGGAGGCAGGTGAGGGGGGTGGACTAGATGACCTATAAAGGTCCCTTCCAACCCAAACCATTGTATCATTCTTGCTCTCTCCTGCACTAGCAGTGCTTCTCCACAAACCTGGAGGGAAGAGGGAGACCAACAGCATTTTAGTGTTCACTCCCAAAGCACGTAGTATTACACGTGAAAACTCTAAACACAGAGCTAATTGTACACCACTTCTTTTCACTGCTGTACAGGACAGCAATGCAGGGGGCAGAATGAAGCCTGAAAAAGGAAAGATTAATGAATATACCACTTGGTTGTCCTTTAAGGGAAATCTTTCCATAGGTTAGCATCTTCTAATGTTTTCTGCAAAAGCAATGCATGCAATTAGCAAGCTTGATGCTATTCAATAACCAGCTCCTTTGAACCTTTGCTCCTCCAGCTGCCTCAAGCTATAAGCTTGAAAAAGCAATATGACTTTGAATAGACTGGGATGCTAAAATAACAGAATTTCATTCTGCTCTCCTATAATACTAGCCATGCATATGAAAACAGTGCTAGGCTTGCAGATTATACTCCACCTACACCCCTATCACATTTGGGAAAAGGCCAACTTAGTTTCAGGTTATAAACAGCCAGTAAAAGCCACCAGTTTTTAACTAGAACTAATAACTGCTCTCTATATAATTTAAGCACACTTCCCCTTTTACAAATTACAGTGTAGTCTGGTGATTAATCAACCAGAGATAATATTAGACTACTAAAATATCAAAATGTAATTTTGAATGCTATACAGGAATAGGAGCAGTGAAAAATGTGTGCATCTCACTTATAAATCATTCTCTTCTCTGAAGTGCAGCTCTGGAGTATGGCAGGCTGTTAATGTAAACTACCTTCAAAATTGTATAGCCTGAAGAGAAATTAGGCCATTAAAAAAAAACATTTTTGTCTCATATTGCAAGACAGCAGTAAAAGTCAGATCTTATTTGGATTTAACTAGTTCTTTGCTTTCTGCCTTTTATCCAGCAGAGGGAGAACCCTCTATACGGTATGTGTGTGGACGTGCACAGATACTCTTAAGTAACGCTACCACTTCCATGGCTTGCGAAGCCAGCCAGGGAAGGTCTTAATTTCTCTCCCTTGTAAATTTGCCACATTATTAGGCAGCAAGACACAAAGACCATCAATGCTTTTTGTACTCACAAAGACTCTATTAGGACTTTGGGACTTCACCATAAAACAACAAATGAGTTACTTAAAGGGAAGATTACATGAAAAGTGATATAAAACAGTATTACTGTTCAGCTTTGATAAGATTAATTACATGAGTAATCTGCTATAATTAACAGTGACTCCAGAAGATATTTTGTTTCCTTGTAATTTAGCAATTTAATGGGTTGCTGGGAGTAGAAAAAAAGAGAAAACATCTAAAAACCTTGTCAAACAGTACCGTGACACTTATTCCCAAGCCGTTATCTTTTTTGGCTAGTTCAACCTCAAAGATATCTCCAGGTTTAAGAAGTGTTGCAGTAACCTTTTTAGAATTCATTTTGTTTGCTGTATTTGCTGAGGAAGATTCCTTTATTTAAAAATGAAAAAAAAGAAGAAACAAATAAAACAAAAAGAGAGAATGATTTGCCATTAGAACAGAAGTTTACAGTTCGGATCCTATAGGATGTGTGGTTTTGAGTCAGATGCAGACAGAAACAGAGTCCACATGGCAAACTACCAATTAGTAAGACTCATACCACTCATTGTTTTAACTCTACCATTGCTACCATTGAACAGCTTTAGCACAGAAATATGCTTGGCCTTCAGCAGCCAAGTATTGTCAAACTAACTTGGTCACAACACAAAAAGTAGAGTACTTCAGTATTACAGCAGTCTAGGGTCTGTTGGATTAATTTGCAGGAGCTACCACAACTTGACTGAATAAAATCCATCAGCTGAAAAGAGGAATCATTGCAAGTTAGGAATTAATTTGTAGTACTTGCCAAGGTGTACTTTCAGAAAAGTCAAGCAGCAAGCTGCCTCTGTTCAGAGCATGGCTCACTGCTGAACTTCACACACTAGAGCTGTTTTCCATGAATTAAATCAACACCCAAAGACACTGGTTTCTGGGTATCTGTCAGGCGAATAAACTTACCTCTAAGGGTGGTCACTAGACTATGATCATACTGGACAAAACACATACAATTGAAAGGCAGTTTTCTACAAAATCATCAAGTGCACTATACATTCACCACAAAGCACAACCTGCCTCTAGTAATACGTGCCCATCTCATGACACTGGAAAGCTGCGAAGGTGTTTTCATGAATGATTTTCTCCATTTGTTTTGAACAAAAGCATCAAATTATTAGAAATTAGCTACTAGCATTTCCCATTAAAAGGATAAGTTGCAGGCTAAGCTGTCCTTTCCCCACATCCTTTCACCTTATTCACGCTTACAGTCAGTTATTTCACTACCACTATTGTACTGATGGGAAATATTCATATGAAATAGACTATGCCTTTTTAGCTGGCTGTTGCTCCTGACTGCTGGAATAAGTTGCGTCATCCATGTCAGAATCCCCTCGGTCAGAATATTTCACAGACTCCACTGCTCCAGGCCTTTTAGTTTTTGCTTGAGTACTGTCAGACGAGGATCTTCCCTTCTCATTCATTTTAGGAAACCCAGACTGGGAATCACTGTAATACTGAGGATCCTGCTGGGCTTTGCCATTCACACATTTGCCAAAGAAGCTGGCTGTCTGGCTCTGAGACAGGCTGGCACTCTCAGTTCTGGAATCCTGGGAGCTCACACTTCCATCCCGCTTGCCTCCTATCAAACCAGACAAACTCCCCAAAGCAGGCCTCTGGTGACCACAGGACTGATTGTTTTCTTCTGAAGAAGACTCTGCTTCATTGTCCTGCACTGACGATGGCCTTCTTAAATAATCCCTGGTTCCATTACTGATGTGTGCAATGTTTGAGGATGCTGAAAACCAGGAGACAAGACAATCATCAGAAGCTAGTAACATCTCATCTGCAGTAGAATACAAATTTCTCAGCCAGCAAACAGGTAAAGTTTTATATTCATATTATGTAGGACACCATTTATAATACAGCTAGTGTGTCCTCAACAAAGGCATTCATAATAGACTTCTTCATTCAGTCTCAGAACACAATTTCAAGCATATCCAAACTATGGTTGCTTACAGAAGTGAGAGCAGTAAAACATTAACCTAACTGCAATCTCAGTTGACTAGATAGTACTTTTAAAGAAACACAGGAAATACTTTACAAAAGGTGTCAGAGAAGACAGAGTGCTCAAACTCAGACAACAATTACAAGGAATATTTCTCTTCATACCTTTGGACAGCTTGTCCTTGGGCTGAGAGATAACAAGTGTCACGTCTTCAGGTGCATTCTCCAAAATTTCTAATGCTGCATGGTGGCTGACACCTTCTAAACTTGTGCTATTTATGGATATTAGTCGGTGTCCTGCACAAAAGAGTTTGGTCAGATACAATCTAACATATGCACTTTTATCCAACAGTGAGAGCGTCAAGTACAGGTTTGAAAATCTCTACACCATGCCTGCATTAAAAACTACTAAAATTCAAGTGATGCTTGATTGGGGAACTATAATTGTCAAAAAATCCAAATCCCCAAACAAACCACAATAACTTGTTATGAATATTTCCTCCTTTTAAGCCTGCCAAAACTTTCCATATTATGATTTCTACCTTGGCTTCTGCTCTAAGAAAAAAGGATGCAGAAACAAAAATCAAGAAGTGAAATACGCAATATGCAGTGCAGTTCAAGGCACAGACTAAAATGAAAAGAAAAAAAAAGCAGATAATAAATGAAATACATTCCATCCCCCTCCCATAGTAGCCATATAGTTGCATTCACTTTTCCCAGAAATGAAAATGTGGATTTGAAATTACAAAGCACCTAGAGAATGGGAATAGCAAATAAAGCCTTTATCTTTATATGTAAAATTAATTTTCTGCTACATTAGGCTTTATAATTTTTTTTGATTTGAATGACTTCTGGTTTTGTATAGCGTAAGAGAGAAGTATCACCAGTTTTCAGAAATGATTCAGAAGTTTTCAGAAATGATTCAGAAGTTAATTGAAGGACATAATTTTTAAGGGACCAACATCTACAGTTGTAGATGGAAATGTTACTACACATGGGTTTGGCTTTTCCTCTCATGGATAAACCTCTTATCTACACTACTCACCTGGTTTTAGAGATCCTTCTAAATCAGCTGGCCCTCCAGGAATAACTGAATGAATAAAAATTCCCAGATCGAGTTTGCCAGTCTTCTCTCCGCCAACTATCTGAAAGCCTATTAAAACAGGCCCAAAGCAGGCAAAAACGTCAGTGATCACAGTGAAACTTAGAACCATAGAATAACCAGGTTGGAAGAGACCCACTGGATCATTGAGTCCAACCATACCTATCAAATACTAAACCATGTCCCTCAGCGCCTCGTTCAGCTGTGCCTTAAACACCTCCAGGGAAGATGAATCAACCACCTCCCTGGGCAGCCTGTTCCAGTGCCCAATGACCCTTCCTGTGAAAAGTTTTTTCCTAATGTTCAGCCTAAACCTCCCCTGGCGGAGCTTGAGGCCATTACTTCTTGTCCTGTCCCCTGTCACTTGGGAGAAGAGGCCATTACCCTCCTCTCTACAACTTAACACAATACAAGTCCGTATTTCAGAATGGACAGAAACTCAGTCATTCTAACAAATGTAAAATAAAAGAAAACTATACATCTCAAAGGAGATGTATACAAACTTTACATGAAAGTAAACGGTAAAGTTTTTTTGATCAAGCTTTATTGTATTCTTTGTTTTTGAGCAAATGATTCAGACTTTGCCCAGCTGGCTTTCCAGAAAACTCCAGCAAAGGCTAAAGAAGACAGCTGTGGCAACACATTAACAGATTACATTAACTGTACATTTGTTGACCAGATGAGATAAATTTTCTGTTAAAAATTTCTAGTTTTCTCTGTCGCTAGATGCTTTAGCTAAATATTTGACCTGGGCCCTAGGAACTGAGGTTTTTAACACCCTGCTTCCTTTTGAGGTTTCTAATCTATTCTGACAATTCCATCAGGACAACCTGGGAAGGATGTTTAATTAGAACTCTAGCAAAGTACCATAAATTGGGTGGGGAAGAAAGAGAAAAAATAGTGCATTTCATACAATTTAATTTCCTTTCTGGTCAACTATAAAGTCACCGTGCAGAGTAAACACTAAATATTGTCTTGTAGGCTTTTTTACCTCTTCAAATTTACACAACAATCCTATTTTGAATGACAGACTGAACAGTACCCTTAAGGACACTATAGAGAGCCTCTCTAAAGCCCAGTATTGATGCTAAATAGCTCATTACACATACAGGGAAAAATTACATGGGTTTATGAAAAAACTTAGTGCTAGACGAAGGAATAGGATGCACCTAATCTTTTTCCAGGCTCCTTCAGCCTCAAATTAGCATTCCATCTGCTATTATACAAGTAAGAAAAAAAATTACAATTCGCTCATACCTGCTTTATAATATCTTATTTTCGTTTAAAGCCTTCAAGGTGTCACAGCTGCACAGTGTCTACACAGTCAAAAATCTTGCACTTGAACACAGTGACAAACTATAAAAAGGACAACTTTTAGGATGGCTACTTCACAATATAAGTATTATCTTACACTTACAATCTGAAAAAACTGAGAAATAGACTTGCTTAACATTGCTCAATATATAAGTAGCAGGCACTATTAAGTAAATCAAGGCTTCAGCATCTTAAACACCTTTGAAATCCAGCTACTCTCCACACGGCTTTCCTCAGCCCTACAATAAATACTGAAATACAGACCAGAAAGCTTAATTTTGGTTTTGGCTTCAAGAAACACACATAATGACAATTTCAATGCCACTTACCTAAGCCAAATTTTTCATCCTTTTTTAAGTTCACCAAAGTGATCTCTCTTTCTGGTGAGGCAACTCTCTTCTGTGATGTTTGCAGAGAGTCGACTGAAAAGCCAACATTTTGTGATTAGACACTATGTATATGCTTCCCTTCAGGTTTGCCTTTAAGTTCTATTCCACTAAAAAATATTATTCCTCTGAAAAGCTGTTCTGAACTACTGGTTCTAACTTGCATTATCTAAGCCATGTCTATATGAAAAAAGAATAAATAAAATCACCACCATAACTCACTCCCATCTTCAGCAGTTAAATCCTTCATTCTTCCTAAGAAAGCACTTGCACATTGGTAAAAGTGAAACTGATGCTTATTGTATGAAGTTACTAAAAGGTTACTCAGTGAGTTCTCTTAATGATGGTCTCTCATTAAGAGACAAGCAAGATTAGAAATATCTATTAAAACCTGTTTTGTTCAAATTTATTTCCCCATTTGCAACTCCACAGAGGATGCTGATTCTGCCTCTTCCAAAACTTGAACACCCTCACAATAGATTTATGTCACTCCTGAAGGTTTCCAAGAGGCTGAAGTAGACCCAGGCACTTAAGAGACAGAAAAGGGAGGAAAAAAAAAAAAAGCAACTTCAGGAAACACCAACAGACTGTACTCATGAATTTTCTGCCTAAGGAAGATACAACTTAATTGGTCTAGAGTGCCTGGCATACTTTTGCCCTAAGTGGAACATGCAGTCCACAACGGCAGAAACCCACTCAGCTCTGCGCACCTGTACAAACGGAACACAATCATGCAAAAGAGTGTAACAGATTGCACCACTCAGATTTCTCCCACAAAAGCAAGTCAAACCTGAAGAGTAAAAGAACTAAAGGAAACACAGTCTTCCTGGGCTCTACAGCACCAGCTCAACCTCAAATAAGGGAAATGAACTTTGAAGAGCACGTGTGGGAATACAGCAGAAGGTCTATGAAGAGAAACTACAATTATGCTTAAGTGACTTTGCAGCTGGGATGCAGAAAATCATGTAAGTCATGCTAATCATTGTTCAGTCTTGTGTGCTTGACAAGCAGAACCTTTGTGTGTAGGTAACGTAGACATGTGCTAAACTTGAGGCCATCCTAGAAAACATACTTGAGATTCCAGCCCTACTGTGGAAAAGATCAAAGCACTGTAGAAAAATACTTTGCTTCCCCCTAATAAACAGAGGCAAAGTGTCAGGCTACAGATATGCTTTCTAGCAAGGACTGAGCTCTGTGGTGCCTGTGTTCTCATTTGCATTTCCTCAGCCTGGGTCCTGGTTTGGAGCTGTCCCCAGATTGTGAGGTAATGGAAATTAAGTTTATTCTTTTCATTTTATCTGTGGCTTTGTGGTTGTTCCTGCACTCTTCCTGCCTTTGGCTCCCACAGCATGGTATGTTAAGTAATAGCACCCTTCATGTCTCAAGCTAAACAGATACTATTCACAATTGAAAAATATTATAATGTCAAAATCTACCCCAAGAAGCACTCCAGAAGAAATATTAGGAGTTGTATTTAGGAAAAGTTCCTATCCAGCTAACTGGGAGAGATGTTTAAGAATAGTGAAGGAATGGGACAGGTGGAACAGTGAAGTACTTGAAAAGTGCTTCATAAACTGACTGAATTAATTCTGTAGAGATATGATTTATCATCTTACCACTCTCTTTAAGCAGTGTCGATGATGGAATATTTCCTGAAGTATTCATGCTAATGCCTGTATCATGAATGGAAATGTTAGACATTGCAATCAATTTCTTTTTCATATGAAAGCTACCAGCAAGTATCTCAGACTTTACATAATACACAGGAGCTCATTCACAATATCAGATTATTTATTTTAAGGATGACTAACTATGAAATCAGTTTTGGATTAGCAAATCTAAATTACTCATGTGCTTTGGCTGTAGCTAAAGGTTCAGAAAGACGGCAGCTCATGCAAAGGTAAAGAATTAAAGAAATACTTTTACAACCACTGTTAACTTCAGATAAAATTAAAGGATGTTTAACAAACTAAATCAAAGACTAAATTTTCTAACAGGATTAGATGGTTATGCCTAACCTAATAAATCAACACAACAGGAGTCTTGCAAGTTTTTGTACAAGTACAAATAGGTTCCTGGAGTAATAAGAATTTTGAACCAAGTATTTATATTTAAATTGTTTTGAATAGAGAATCATATTTTCTTTGGAATGATCAACGCCAAGTAAATATGGCCGTATCTTAAAGAGGATAAGACGTTAAATATATCAAGTTATGAAAGTAAATAAGGTAAGATAATTCAAGCTTCTTAGGAAAGCACTCCTGGTCTTTCCTAAACCTCTGAGCTGTAAAGTTTCAACTGATGAGTTTCATCATGCAAAGAATATGTTGTCCCCCGAAAGAGGCAATGTGATACAGCTGGACTTTCTGACACCCTTATCAGCACTGCTGTCCAGAAGATTATGGTAAGCATATGCTAACACTAACTGTAAAACTAAAAGCATAGGATAAACGGCTGCAATCAGTCCCAATGGAAACTGTGTGTCTCATCTCACTCTTCAGCAGCTTATGCTCTTGTGACTTAAAAAGCATGGTTCCGAAGTCAGTCCTGGTTTTGAATGCAGTGGAGGCAGATGTGAGAACTCTTTACTACGACACATTGGTTTTGGTGTGGCTTTTTTCTGTTTGTTTTGTTCAGGGGGTTTTGTGATTTTATTTGCACTGACCCTTATAAACTTAACTTCCTCCACTTTTTCTGATGTTCTATAACTAATAAAAATTTTAATATTAAGCAAGAGCAGAACAACAAAAGCAAGCTAATACTGCAAATGTTTCAGTTGTTGCAGTTTGTATTATTATAACAGGGAACCTTCTATAATCAGAAGCTAATGACACACAGATATTAAAAATGAATATACAATAACCCAATGTGTGAGTTTACTTCTATATAGCTGCTCTGAATATATATATATTTTTTTTTTTTTAATGCAAACTCTGTATTTTTACTGTCTGGTTAGACTATTTGTATGCAATCCAATCCTTGCCAAGAAAATGGAATAAGTATGTCTGGCTTAGCTCATTAGAAGAGTATCTTTGTGAAACACCCAGTGTACTGCAAAAAAAAAAAAAAGGTACCTAATGTATTATATCCAAATGAGACCAAACAAAAAAACCTTGGTGCAGTTACTGTTCAGAGGGACTAGCCAGTGGCCAGCTTATGCCAAACCAAATTCACTTCCAAAAATCACTTCCTGCACCCGTTCTACAGAAAACACAAAAAAGTTCATTCAAGCTTGACGAACAGACTCTGAAGTCTAGCAAATTTGCAATTTATTATAAGATCTAGATAATTAAAATGGTTCTGAAGGGACAAGATGGAAGATGTTTTCTGGAACAAACAGCTTTTACTGTCATGTACTAAGTCTTTGCACGCCTGTGTACAGACTGGTGCTGTCCAAAGGAGGATTTTTTGATTCATTGCAACAATTATTCAGGAACAACAAGCAATTGGCATGGATTACTATAACATGCGATACTCTGCTCCCTTTTCCAACTGAAATATTGCCATCAGTTAATAAATATATCAAAGCATTACATGTGACATAATTTATAGTTTAGTTAGTAAATATAGTAATGTTATTTTTTGCATGCTGACCTACAACATAGGCTTGACCGGTATCTTCAATGGACGAAGAGTCTGATTCATTTTTCTTTCTTTCAGGGCTTCTACTTAAACCTGCATGAGATTTTGAACTTAAAGAAGAGAAGGACAGAAGGGGAGCAGACAGAGGGAAAAGGAAGTTGGGAGAGGGAAGGATCAATGTAATAAAATAATTGTATGAATAATAAATCAAAACTGATGCAAAATGTACATTACTGTACACAAAGATATTGCAGGGCAGTCAGAAAGGCTCTTACTTGCTTAGCTTTAATGCTTGTGCTGCTGATCCAGTATCAACTTTTGGCATTTGCTGAAAAACTCTTCCCATTATGTCTTCTATTTTTTGGGTGGAAGAGTCCAAAGTAGTAATAATACTTTTCCCCTGGGGGTTAATGGAGATGTGGCTTTGACTCAGATCATGAAAGGACTTGCTCATAACCCTGGGTCTTTCCTCCCACATAGTCTTCTCATTCTTGTCATTTGAGGAGCCAGAAAACGGCTGGAAAAGTGAGAGCTCAGAGCAGGACAGCCTCTTCAGAATCTCTGCTTGAACAGACAGAGGTCGAACAGCAAGTCGGTTCAAAGTGCTGCTGGCAAGGCTGCCTGTGCTGATTGCTCGTCCCATGTTGAAACCTTTGACAGAGTCCGCATGAAGGTTTAGGCTCCTAAATGACACCCTTTCTGTAGATTTTTAAAACAAAACAAAACAAAAATTTAAGTTACACAGCAGAGCTAGTGTAACCCTCTTGTATAAAGCATGCATTTTAAACAACTCTAACAAAGCCTATTTTCTCTACATGCTCAGAAGTATGTACCATCATCAGATACACACTAACAACGACCATGCAGTTTGCTCAGGAAGAAACGTCTGGAGTTCAAGATGTTACACTAATCTGCCCATCTACTACGCTGAAGTCCAAAAACACAGAGCAGCAGAATATTTATCCCCTTATTAGCATGAAGACATCTTCCCTGTTTAAACTGCTGAGCATTATACACAGGCACATTTCTTCAAGCCAAGTGACCTGAAAGACTACACTTCCTTTAACCTGCTCATACCAGTCTTTTCCAGAATTTGTACAAATAGGGCTCCCCCACCTTTCCACTATCAGATCTTAACAAACTTCAATCCATCTATTGCTTAGTTTTCTTCCCAGGAGTCTCTGGTATGCTCACAGTACAGCTGCCAAGTTACAGGAGTTTGGCAACATCTCTACCTGGTAGGAGTATCAGTTCACTCAGGTGCATTTAGGGACTTCCCATGCCAGAAATATCCCATATGTTTTAGCACAGAACTGAAAGTGTTGACTGGAGTTTGCCAGACTTTTTGACTCATAAACTAGGATTCCCTCAAGCAGGAGAGAGAAACAGGTTTTGGATTAAATTACTGTCAGCTGAGTTGTGGGAACTGCCTGGGTGGATGTTCTTAGCTGAAAGCAAATAGAACATAGTCTAACCCCTTCTTAATTCAGAGCAAAGCTGAGGAGGGCTCATTGCTATTAGCCTAACAGCCTCCCAAGGCTAGCAGTTAAAATTCCTGTGGCTTAGCTCTGGCACAGAAACTTGATAAGCTGTAGCAACATGGTTGCTGGTTAGAGCCTTTAAAGGGAATTAGGCCATCTGAACCATTCATAAACTCCCCTGATATCATGGAGTGAGCTCACAGGGAAGTCTGACAAAAAGTAACCCTCAACTGTGTATATATTTCTGATTCAGGGTTAACTAGCGTTTTTTTAAACTCTACATAGATCTAGGAAATAAGCTGCTTTAGAAAGCTGCACAGTAACTCAAAAGGAAAATGCTTTTTGTACACATCATTCATTAGCTTTATTAATGGTGAATAGTTTGGCTTTTAAAGAGCATATTTGACAAACACAACCTCAGCACTGCCACTCCAAAAGACATTCCTTCCTCCAATACCTAAGGCAGGAATTAACTGCAGCAGTAACTCACGCTTTCTCTGTAACAGGCATACAGATTAAAAATATTTAGTTGTGGAAAGTGTTTTTTGACCTTGTTTTGGTGAACTGGTATACAGCTACTACTTCATCTCACGTTACCGACTCTGACAGAAGCTAACAATGACACTTGCTTACCATGTTCCCATCCTGGGGAAGAGTAACTTAATAAGATATTCTAAGATCTTTTCTCTTGACCTCGTATTTACCCTCTGCAAACACCAAACAAGATTTCCCTATGGATTTAAGATTAGTATTTTCACATCATTATATACATGCGCGCACACACACACATATGGCTTTTCACATCTTCTGCAAATCCTTAACTGAAAATTCTTACATGCTCAAAACTTGTCCTTCAAAAGACTGATTTAAGCCTCACTTCACCTTTGTGGTTTTCTACATGCTTTTTAAGGAATCCAAGCATCCATCTTAAGATTCAGTGCTTAGTTCTGTTCACTGCATGGCCACAGAAGTTGTGCAAAAGGAATCATAGAATCACCAGGTTGGAAGAGACCCACTGGATCACCAAGT
This sequence comes from Clamator glandarius, assembly GCA_033459285.1. Classification (NCBI taxonomy): domain Eukaryota; kingdom Metazoa; phylum Chordata; class Aves; order Cuculiformes; family Cuculidae; genus Clamator; species Clamator glandarius. The sequence continues at coordinate 778,877 of JAUNZM010000072.1, read as the reverse complement.
CCAACCACTCCTATCAAACACTAAACCATGTCCCTCAGTGCCTCGTTCACCAGTCCCTTAAATACCTCTGGGGAAGGTGACTCAACCACCTCCCTGGGCAACCTGTTCCAGTGCCCAATAACCCTTTCTGTGAAATGTTTTCTCCTAATGTCCAGCCTAAACCTCCCCTGGCGGAGCTTGAGGCCATTACCTCTTGTCCTGTCACCTGTCACTTGGGAGAAGAGGCCAGCTCCCTCCTCTCCACCACCTCCTTTCGGGTAGTTGTAGAGAGCAAGAAGGTCTCCCCTCAGCCTCCTCTTCTCCAGGCTAAACAACCCAAGCTCTCTCAGCTGTTCCTCATGAGGCCAGTTCTCCAGCCTCTTCACCAGATTCATTGCTCTTCTCTGGACTCATTCCAGAGCCTCAACATCCTTCTTGTGGTGAGGGGCCCAGAAAGGAACACAGGATTCACAGAATCACAGAATAACCAGGTTGGAAGAGACCCACTGGATCGTCGAGTCCAATCATTCCCACCAATCCCTAAATCATGCCCCTAACTACCTCATCCACCCTAACCTTAAACACCTCCAGGGATGGTGACTCAACCACCTCCCTTGGCAGACCGTTCCAATCCCTAACCACCCTCTCCGTGAAGAACTTTTTCCTAATCTCAAGCCTAAATCTCCCCTGGCGGAGCTTGAGGCCATTCCCTCTCGTCCTGTCCCCGGTCACTTGGGAGAAGAGGCCAGCTCCCTCCTCTCCACAACCTCCCTTCAGGTAGTTGTAGAGAGTAATAAGGTCTCCCCTCAGCCTCCTCTTCTCCAGGCTAAACAACCCAAGCTCTCTCAGCCGCTCCTCATAAGATTTGTTCTCCAGCCCCTTCACCAGCTTCATTGCTCTTCTCTGGACTCGCTCCAGAGCCACAACATCCCTCTTGTGGTGCCCAGAACTGAACACAGTACTCGAGGTGCGGTCTCACCAGTGCCGAGTACAGGGGGAGAATAACCTCCCTGGACCTGCTGGTTACGCCGTTTCTGATACAAACCTAGATGCCATTGGCCTTCTTGGCCACCTGGGCACACTGCTGGCTCATGTTCAGTTGGCTGTCAACCAACACCCCCAGGTCCTTCTCCTCAAGGCAGCTTTCCAGCCAGGTTTCTCCTAGTTTGTACCTCTGCTTAGGGTTGTTGTGCCCCAAGTGCAGGACCCGGCATTTGGCCTTGTTAAACCTCATGCCATTGGTCTCAGCCCAGCAGTCCAGCCTGTTCAGGTCCCTTTGCAGAGCCTCCCTACCCTCCAGCAGATCGACACTTCCTCCCAGCTTGGTGTCATCTGCAAACTTGCTAAGGGAGCACTCAATGCCTTCGTCCAGGTCGTTGATAAAGACATTAAACAGGACTGGACCCAGGACTGAGCCCTGGGGAACCCCACTTGTCACTGGCCTCCAGCTGGATTTAACTCCATTTCCCACCACCCTCTGGGCCCGGTCATTCAACCAGTTTTTCACCCAGGCGAGTGTGCACCCGTCCAGGCCAGAGGCCGACAGTTTCCGAAGCAGAATGCTATGAGAAACTGTATCAAAGGCTTTACTGAAGCCCAGGAAGACCACATCCACAGCCTTTCCCTCGTCCAAGAGTTTAGTCACTTGGTCATAGAAGGTGATCAGATTACTCTAGCAAGACCTGCCTTTCGTGAACCCGTGTTGACTGGGCCTGATCACCCAGTTCTCTTGCAAGTGCTTCATGATCGCACTCAAGATCACCCGCTCCATGACTTTCCCTGGTACCGAGGTCAGACTGACAGGCCTGTAGTTTCCCGGATCCTCCCTGCGCCCCTTCTTATAGATGGGCACAACATCAGCCAGCCTCCAGTCTAGCGGAACCTCCCCAGTCATCCAGGACTGTTGGAAGATGATGGAAAGGGGTTTGGCCAGCACATCCGCCAGTTCCCTCAAAACTCTTGGGTGGACTCCATTCGGCCCCATAGACTTGTGGGCATCTAGCTGGGCAAACAAGTCTCTAACCACCTCCTCTTGGACCTTGGGAATCTCATACTTCTCTTCCAACCCTTGGGGTTGTGCACAGAGGGAACAATTATCCTTACTGTTAGAGACTGAGGCAAAGTAGGCAATGAGCACTTCAGCCTTGTCTTCGTCCCCTGTTACTCTTGTTTCCTCTGCATCTACTAGGGAGATTCTCCCTAGCCCTCCTTTTGCTGTTTATGTATTTGTAGAAAGACTTTTAGTTGTCTTTCACAGTCTTGGCCAATCGCATTTCTAGTTGGGCCTTAGCCCTCCTGATTTTTTCCCTGCACATTCTCACTTCCTCCCTATAGTCCCCCCAGGATGCCTGCCCCTTCCTCCAGAGGTCGTAGACCCTCCTCTTCCTATTGATGTCTCTTAGGACCTCCCTACTCAACCATGCTGGTTTCTTACCCCACCGGCTACTTTTCCGGGACTTTTCCGACCAGCCTTCTGAAAACCCCAAAGTCTGCTCTCTGAAAGTTGAGGGCGACTGTTCTGCTAACCTCCTTCTTCATTTTACCCCGCACTGAGAACTCTATCATCTCATGATCGCTTTGCCCCAAGCGTCCTCCAACCTTCACATCCCCCACCAGTCCTTCTCTGTTCACAAACAGCAGGTCCAGGAGGGCACCGTCCCTTGACGGTTCGCTCACCAGCTGTGTGAGGAAGTTGTCTTCCACACACTCCAGGAACCTCCGGGACTGCTTCCTTTCTGCTGTATTATACTCCCAGCCTATATCTGGGAAACTGAAGTCTCCCACAAGGACTAGAGGTAGCGATTTTGAGACTACACTCAGTTGTTTGTAGAAGAGCTCATCAGCTGCTTCTTCTTGGCTGGGTGGTCTATAGCAGACTCCCATCACAATCCCTTCCCGCCCATGGGCTCCTCTGATTTTCACCCACAGGCACTCAGTCCCATACTGACCGTAGTCCAGTTCGAGGGTATCAAAGCCCTCTCTAACATAGAGGGCTACCTCGCCTCCTCTTCTGCCCTTCCTGTCCTTCCTGAAGAGTTTATACCCCACCATGGGTACGCTCCAGTTGTACGAGTCATCCCACCACATCTCCGCAATGGCAACGACATCGTAGTCTCCTTGCCCTACCACAGCTTCCAGCTCCTCCTTCTTATTTCCCATGCTGCGTGCATTAGTGTAAATGCACTTCAGCTGGGCAGGCGTAGCTTCAGTCTTCGTAATAGGGCTTCTCCCCAGCTGAGCTGTCCTTGAGTTAACTAAGGCCACAGTGCCAGTTAGCTGCCTACCATCCTCAGCTGCACTCACCCCCTCTTGCTTACTGGTGATATACCGGCAGGCATCGCCAGCACACCACCCCTTTGCCTCTGAAGTCTCACCTCCAGGCTCACTCCCATCCTGTCTGGCCTCCATCCCCTCCACCTCACATCTAGTTTAAAGCTCGATTTATGAGCTTAACTAGGTTTTCGGTGAGGGCTTTTGTCCCCCTAGGAGACAGGCGTGTCCCATCCCTGGTAAGAAAGCCTGGGGGTGCGTGGGCCTCCCCATGATTAAAGAACCCAAAGCCCCTCTTCTCACACCAGTCCCTAAGCCATTCATTAACCAGTTTCTTATTCCTCATTTCATGCTCCTGATTCCTTAGTATTGGGATGGAGTTGAATATTACCTGTGCCCCAGAGCCCTCGATCATTCTCCCGAGTGCCTTGAAGTCCCTTTTAATGGCTTTAGGCCTTCTACATTCTATTTCTTCACTACCAATTTGAAAAACTAAGAGCGGGTAGTAGTCTGTATCTTTGACCAGGGAAGGGAGCTTTCTAGTAACTTCCCTCACTGATGCTCCCGGCAAGCAGCAGACCTCCCTATGGAGCGGGTCCGGCCTACAGATGGGACCCTCCATTCCTTTGAGAAGGGAATCCCCCAAGACAATTACCCTCCTCTTCTTTTTAACCGAGTATGTTTTTAAGGCTGTGGGAGGATGATGGAGTTTTGGAAACATTTCTAGGCTGTGGGTGCAGCCCTCTTCATCATTATGGCTAGGATGCACCCTCAGCACCTCATATTTGTTCCCCAGAGAGATCTGGGGGTTAATTGCCTGGGTGGGGGGAGCAGGTTTCCTTCTCCAGGCAGGAACCTGCTGCCATTCCCCCTCTCTGTCTCTCCTGGCCTTACAGCTTACTGGTGGGTGGTGCTCAGCTTAGATTCGAGGTGCAGTCTCACCAGTGCCGAGTACAGAGGGAGAATAACCTCCCTGGACTCGCTGGCCACACTGTTTCTGATACAAGCTAAGATGCAACTGGCCTACTTGTTCACCTGGGCACACTGTTGGCTCATGTTCAGTCTCTGTCAACCAACACCCCCAGGTCCTTCTCCTCCAGGCAGCTCTCCAGGCAGACTTCTCCTAGTCTGTAGCACTGCATAGGGTTGTTGTGCCCCAAGTACAGGAAAACATCATCCCTCGTGTTACAGCTTATCTCTTACGTACCATAAAATTGCTAGTATTTTTACTTTTCCTTTTTTTTTTAAAAAAAAATTTGTGTGCCTCATCTCTTTCTGTTCACACAGAAAAATGTTGCTCAAGAGGCATTCTCCTTTTATTTTCCAAGCCTATTTCTTTCTATTAGAATCACATGTGTTGAAATAGTTTTTCCTAGTTCAGTGGAGACTTTGTGCAACAAGTGAAAAAACCTGTCTTGGTACATCACCAGGGCTATAAAGTGCTCTCCCTTATGCTTCCATCCTCTGTTATGTTCCATGAACATTTGTTCACCGTCAATATGCATGTCAGGCATTATCCCTCATCTCAAAACTTGGCTGAAATCAAGACGCTGTAATGCTCTATTTCTAAAGAATCTTTCAAAGCATACTAATTTTCTGAAGTCAACCACTCCAACCCATGAACACTGCATGTGTTATAGGCATGTGCGTGTGATTCACTGTGTTGTTAACTTAGAATCAGTCCTTAAGTAAGGAACCTTTAAAGTGTACACTTTTTGTGGTGATCAACCTGAGTTAGTATTACTGTCACCTGCCCTTTCTTTACTGTTTTGCTGAGTGCTTCCAATCACCATTTTTTACTGAGATTTTAAGGGCTCTGGAAAAAAAAAATAGAATACTTAATGCTTCTGTAGGCGAAGAATAATACCTCCCACATACTGCCTGGGATTTCACTACTCTCACGAAAGAAGAGCAGTACTTACAATTAATATGCTGTTTTGAGTAGCTGCTTCATTATTGTTTTCCTTCACCTGTATGACAACACTTTCTCTTTTAAAATATTATTCTAGTAATTGTATTGCTATATTGACTTATATATGCAGGACAGAGAAACAGGGCTAACCCATTTAGATCACTAAAGTTAAGACTAAAGCAAAGTTTTTGTTTGAATTGGTTTTACTTTTAATAATCAAGTGGAATTAACCATAATACTGATTTATTTACTTCTGATTACAAATGACTGATGAAATTTGAGACCTCTGAATTCCAAGTAATCTGCACTGCACAGAAGGAAACTATTATTTTCCAGACTCCGAAAGCACAACACGTACTGCTTCTGTAAGAGCAACCAAGTCTGCCTAGCCAAGAAAGCCTTTCATGTACTGCTTTTCTTTGCAATTCAGTGTAAGCAAGCACTGTTAGGGAATGGTACAAAGGCTTTTAGTTACTTGGTTCTACTTCTTTGCACTAAGCTGGCTGAGACCAATGCAACAGAAAAACGGCTGCATAGTTGCCACATGCTTCCCCCCTTCCCTCTTTTTGTTTTTTTAATTATAGATTACCCTCTCCAATGCAATGGAGTCAAACTCCATCCCAGCGTCACTGCTGGAAGTCTGAATTAACTGCAAGTGGAATGCTGACAGATAAAAAAAGGGAACAAAGAAAGAATGAGCAGGCAGACAGACCAAAATAGCACTTCCAGGCTGCGCTGAAGGTCAGTCAGCCAAGTAAACTCTGCTCCAAATAGAGAAGAAATTAGTACAGAGGGTATTTTTCAGTGATTGCATTCTCCAATTAATCACAGAATAACCAGGCTGGAAGAGACCCACTGGATCATCGAGTCCAACCACTCCTATCAAACACTAAACCATGCCCCTTAACACCTCGTCCACCCGTGCCTTAAACACGTCCAGGGAAGGTGAATCAACCACCTCCCTGGGCAGCCTCTGCCAGTGCCCAATGACCCTTTCTGTGAAAATTTTTTTACTGATGTCCAGTTTAAATCTCTCCTGGTGCAGCTTGTCCCTCTCGTCCTGTCGCCTCTCACTTGGGAGAAGAGGCCAGCTCCCTCCCCTTTACAACCTCCTTTCAGGTAGTTATAGAGAGCAATGAGGTCTCCTCTCAGCCTCCTCCAGACTAAACAACCCCAGCTCTCTCAGCTGTTCCTCATGAGGCCTGTTCTCCAGCCCAATAGTTGATTCTCTTTATAGTATAAACCCTCCAAATACAGAGCTACACATATGCAGCACTCGTCAGAACTATTGAGGCTCAAGTTCAGGTTTTGTCCTTAAAAAAATACATATTGACTACTATTAAAATCCATCACAGCATCACAGTCCTTACCAATGTCCTGAGTGTCCTGGTTGCTCTGCCTGGTTCTCATCTGCAGTTGGAACTTATGCTGGGAAGAGCAGAGATGCAAAAGGTACTGGCAAGTCTTACTACTATCAGTTTGAAATGTATGCTTGATACCATCTGATGAATTCTGCAAAGTTATTTTCTTCTTCTGCATAACAGAGAGAGAAACAAGTTGAAGACAATAATTTCTTTTAGCCTACAAAGAATTTGGTATTTGCTTGTGCACAGTTACAGCATTCAAACTTTCCTGAAGCAAAATGCACTGATGGGAGAGATTTCTGTTGAAAGTAATTTGAGATTTACAAAGTAGCACTTTAAAACTACTTCTGGGCTAGCTGAGATGGTATTTTATTATTATTTAATCCTTCCCTGCTGCTGTTAGCACTGACTAATGACAACCAGTACTATAACGTTTTGCAGTATGGGGTTTTTGAAAGCCTCTAGGTAGTCACAAGGGGTGCTGCTGCTCAAGGGAAAAAGAACTAAACGTCCATCTAGTTATGAAATCTATCAGTTAAGGTATTAATATCCATAGAATCATAGAAGAGAATCATGGAATAGTTAGGGTTGGAAGGGACCTCAAAGATCACCTAGTTCCAACCCCCCTGCCATGGGCAGGGACATCCCACTAGCTCAGGTCACCCAAGGCCTCATCCAACCTGGCCTTGAGCACCTCCAGGGGTGGAACAGCCACAGCTTCCCTGGGCAACCTGTTCCAATGCCTCACTGCTCTCATGGTGAAGAAATTCTTCCTAATGTCTAGTCTAAATCTGCCCCTCTACAGTTTATACCTGTTCCCCCTCATCCTATCACCACAAGCCTTTATGAATAGTCCCTCTCCAGCATTCTTGGAGGCCCCTTTCAGGACTGGACAGTCGCTATCTCCTCAGAGCCTTCTGTTCTCCAGGCTGAACAAGCCCAACTCTCTCAGCCTGTCCTCGTATGGAAGGTGCTCCAGACCTTGGATCATCTTTGCAGCCCTCCTCTGGACCCATTCCAACAGCTCCATATCTTTCTTATGTTGAGGATTCCAGAACTGGACACAGTACTCCAGATGAGGTCTCAAGAGAGGAATAGAGGGGCAGAACCACCTCCCTCAATCGGCTGGCAAAGCTTCTTTTGATGCAGCCCAGGATACAGTTGGCCTTCTGGGCTGCAAGTGCACACTGACGGCTCATGTCAAGCTTCTCATCAACCAGAAATCTCAAGTCCTTCTCTGCAGGGAAACTCTCAATCATTTCATTCCCCATCGTGTACTGAAAAAAGGGGATTGCCCTGACCCAGGTGCAGGACCTTGCGCTTGGCTTTGTTGAACCTCATGAGGTTCTCACAGGCCCACTTCGCCAGCCTGATCAGGTCCCTCTGGATTATGTCCCATCCTTCCGGTGTGGCAACTACACCACTCAGCGTGGCGTCATCTGCAAACTTACTGAGGGTGCACTCAATCTCACTGTCAATATCATTGATGAAGATACTAAGCAACACTGGTCCCAGTATGGACCCCTGAGGGACACCACTTGTCACGGATCTCCATCTGGACTTCGAGCCATTGACTACTCTTTGAATATGACCATCCACCTAGCTTCTTATCCACCATGCTGTCCATCCATCAAATCCATTTTTCTCCAATTTAGAGAGGAGGATGTTGTGGGGTATCGTGTCAAAGTCTTTACAGAAGTCTAGATAGATCACATCCGTTGGTTTACCCTTGTCCACCGCTGCATTTACCCCATCACAGAAAGCCACTAAGTTGCTCATACAGGATTTGCACCTGGTGAAACCACGCTGGCTGTAATTAATCACCTCCATGTCCTCCATGTGCTTTAGCATAGCTTCTTGGAAGTTCTGTTCCATGATCTTCCTAGGCACAGAGGTGAGGCTGACAGGTCGGTCATTCTCAGGGTCGTCTTTTCTATCCCTTTTAAAAATGGGCACAATATTACCCTTCTTCCAGTCACCAGGAACTTCTCCTGATTGCTGTGACTTTTCGAATATCAAGGAGAGTGTCTTCGCAACCACATCTGCCAGTTCCCTCAGGACTCTGGGACTCATCTCATCAGGTCCCATAGACTTATATATGTTCAGGTTCCTCAGGTGGTCATGAAACTGATCCTCCTCTACAGTGGGAGGGCATTTACCCCCCTGGTCACGCAGGAGGGGTGAGGAGAGCAGTTATCAGTGAAGACTGAGGCAAAAAGTTGTTAAATACCTCAGCCTTCTCCTCGTCTGTTTACACGAGCTCACCATTTTCAACCACTGGTGGGGGAAAATTCTCTTTAACCTTCCTCTTCTGATTGATGTATCTGTAGAAGATCTTGTTAGTCTTCACTTCCCTTGCTAAGTCCAGCTCCAGTTACACTTTGGCCTTCCTGACTTCACTTCTACACAATTGGGCAGCATTTCTATACACGTCCCTGGTTACCTGTCCCTGTTTGCACTGCCTGTGCAGTTCGCTCTTGTTTTTGAGTTTAACCAGCAGGTCTTGACTCAAACACGCCGGTCTCTTTTGTTCCTTGCCTGATTTTCTACATACAGGGACTGAGTGCTCTTGCGCTTTATGGAAAACATCCTTGAATATTTTCCAGTTCTGTTCCACTCCCTTGTCTCCAAGGACCATGTCCCAGCGGGTAATTCCTTGAAGAGCTGGAAGTCTGCTTACCTGAAATTTAGGGTCTTGACTATACCCCTCCCCTGTTCCATATCCCTCTGGACCTTAAACTCCACCAGTGCATGACCACTGTAGCCCAGGCTGCCTCTGATCCTAATGTTGTTTGTGAGTTCGCTTGTATAAGGTCCAGTATTGCATCTCTTCGAGTGGGGGTCTCTATCAGCTGGACTAAGAAGTTGTCTTCAACGCACTCCAAGAGTCTCCTGGATTGCCTACAGCTTGCCATGCTACTTTACCAGCATATGTTGGAGTGGTTGAAGTTCCCAAGTAGAATGAGAGCTTGCAAACGTGAAGTCTCCAGTAGCTGAAGGATGAAGACTTCACTAGTTAGCTCTCCTTGATCAGGTGGCCTGTAGTATACACCAACCACAAGGTTCCCGTTGGTTCTTCTGTCTTTAAATCTGACCTACAAGCACTCATCCTGTTTGTGGCTACTCTTCAACAACAGCTCTTCACATTCTATCCCTTTCCTGAGATAGAAGGCAACACCTCCACCCCTCCTTCCCAGTCTGTCCCTTTTGAACAGCCTGTAGCCATCAATAGCCATGCTCCTGTCATGGGATTCGTCCCACCACTTTTCCATGATGACAGCTAGATTCCAAAGGTATTAGATAGAGTTAGAAGTACTGTTTTCAATGCCTGTATAAAGGTAAGCATTTGAACCTCTACATTTCATTAAAATCTGACAAATGACCACCAGATTATGATGTATCCACTTAAAGTTGGCTGGTATCGTCCAGACCAATTGTCAGCCTCTGTCTTCCATTATCATTAAAATTAACTACTCTTGGAAATATAACAACTTAAAAGCAACACAGGCGCATCTCCTAGTTACACAGAGCACTAGTATCCAGTCCTCTAAAGCAAAATTTGCACTCTGGTGCTCCTTCACTACCCATGCCCTATATGGCAGCATGGGCAGATTGCTCAGAAATGTAGTAAACAATCAGAGCTTCTCCCCATGCTAAGAGCAGCCTGTAATCTATCTTTGTAACAGCTCCTTAGAAGGCAGGGAAGCCAAGTTTCACATCAATACAGATTTGCCAAAATACAGGTGTTAAATTCTATTCTGACACTGGAACCTCAGCAACACAGAATGCAAGCTAATAAAAAGGGGAAAAAAAAAACTCTTTAAAACATCAAAATTCCTATTTCAATCCCATAATACAATATAGCTTTGCCACACACATTATAGTCAGATTACGCTGTAAAACAGCTGCTTAATTTGCAAACCCACACACACTACACCTCAGTATCCAGAGATACAAATACAGATATTTACACACCGGTAAGAGGAAAAGAGGTTGACTTACACTAAAGGATATTTTCTTTGTCTCTCTCCATGGGAAGCGTAGTACAGGTGTGCGGGCACCATTGTGGACTTCAAAAATAACAACTCCTTTGGAGCACACTCCCAGAAGAATACCTGTTTGGGATCTCTTCTCAGGCAACACATGATGAAGATGAACCCCATATTCCGTAAGCCTCTGACACAACTGCACATATCAATGTAATGAAACTTCTAAGAATATGAAGTTATATAGGCTGTTACCAATGTTTTTTACTTCTATGTAAATATTGTACCTCTAAATAAATATTTAAATATATGCACATCTATATATGGATTTTAGAAAACAAGCTTCCTCTCTGTCTGGTAATTCCATTTACACAGTTTCCAGATGTTAAAACAGAGATATCAGCTACTCTAGAGGGCTCTATGTCTTGGTGGTACCTCTTGAATTGCCAAATATTAAAGCAAATGAACCTACCATTTATTAAAATCAAACAATGGAAGCATGAATCAAGAACATCTGTGAGTAAATCAAACTTGCACAAAGCAATTGTTGGCAAACTGTAACTTGCTGGATGCACATCTTAATGACACATTTATTAAACACAGAATTAGATTAACATTGCAATTCTGCAATTCACACTTAGGCTTCAGAACTGCCAAAAGATGCAGTTTGCAATCCCAGTCACTCATTCCCGCAGTCTCTTCCATACTGGCTTAAGGGACTGATGTAATGAATTAAGTAAGGTAATCTAATTGCTCTCTCCACCCCATCCTCAGTCAGACTATGTTTAGTTAGGATGAAGACCCCTACTCTTGCTCGCTGTGGTTAAATTACAAGAATACTCCCCACTGAATGAGCAACAGCCTTGCAAGGGGCAAGGTCATCCTCTTCCATGGCTTTCTCAAACAGACTGTGGAACTAGAGCATAAGGGTTATCCGGTGTCTCAGCAGCAAACTGTCACCTCCTGAACTCACTTGCAGCCATTGTATCAAAGCAGGACCTGACCATGATGTCGTGAGCAACAGCAGCAAACCCTGCTAATCACATTTGATAATTGATCCTTTTAGAATAAACCAAATACAGCTGAGATTTATAGTTTTCTTATCATTTTACATAGTCCCTGCATAAAGAATTCTGCTTAGTATGCTTATGGCTTGCTTTATCTCAAGCACCACAAACAGTATAAGCTATAACAAAACCTTTCATAATTTAAATATTATTTTTTCTCAACAGAAAGAATAAAGGGCATGGAGATTACAGGGTGTGCAACCTCATAATCACAGCTTCCTCTAGAGTAAACACAAGGATAAATAGTTGCTTTTAACTAGTTTGAGCTAAAGTAAGAAACTACTGATTGGAGAAAAAAAGCCAAAAGGACTTCCCATCTATTATGATTTCTTTTCACTTGTAGTGATGTGACTTTTGATAAGATTTTATCAGCTTTCTTCCTTTCAGAACCTGAGCTGTTTTACTGTGCTTTTACTTGATGTCCATGCACCTGTATTCCCACAAAGTAAGCAAACTGCTGCCCACTTACCTTCAAAAATTCTAACTCTGTCTCTTTTTCAGATGCACCCACATAGGTGCTATGCAATTTTGGCAGCTCTTCCTTGATGTAGGACACATCTAGTTTCTCCATCACTCTAGCTGGGACATAATGTTCTAGTCTGAAATATGACATGCCATGCACCTACAATGTGGAACATATTTGTGAGGGCATTTCCATATACCCTGAGCACGAATGAAGCATAAACATTCATTTTAAAGAGAATCACACATTACAAGGGATGTAAAGGGAGGGACTCAAAATCTTAACCCCGACTCAGAGCAAGATTTCACATACGGCTTCTTCCTATTAAAGTTTGACTCTACTTCCACTGAAGACAGAGGGTTCAACATCCACACCTTGACCTAGATTCTGCAACATAACTGAGTTAGACTAAAAGAAAACTTGCCCACAGCACAAATGGTCAAGAGCATATCAGGTGAGCTTCCAGTATAGGGCAGAGTTGTGAAGCACGTGTGGCTGCTCACAGTCCACTCTTTAAATAAGCAGCAAGAACAGTTTCTCAGAGGTGAAACTGATGATGTACCTCTGCCTGGTAATCTCCATATTCAGCTTGAAGAGCTAGGGATGCTAATAGTAAGGCTGTCTCATCATCACAGTGCATCCTGTCTTCCAGGATGTCTTTCCGCAACTGTAGATAATACTGGTGACAAGTCAGTGTATGCCTAGAACAGGAAAACAAAACAAAAAGCACAAAACCCCCACACTATCTCTGGTACTCTTCCCATTATAGCAAATTTCCAAATTTTATCAAATGTCTAGTATTTGATTAATATCAAATGTCTTTCCATAAATCTAGGGCTTAAGGGGTTAAAAAATTTTTTTTGTACACTCACTGCATAAGACTGACATCATCCACAAAAAACTTTATGCGAAAAAACAGAGTGAAGTTGACAGGGGGCTTGCTCTTTTTCTTTGGTTCTTCTTTCCATCCTTCTGGAGCTACTTTACTTAGCTTTATGTCAGGATCAACGAAGAAAAATTCTTTGTCTGCCATGAATATCAAAGGGAAATACATGGGTAAAAATATTAAAATCAAGTATTTTCGCCATGTGGAGGACCAAGACCAGATTTACAATTTTGCAACTTGGTTTTGAAAAATCAGGTTTTCTGTTAACTACCAATGGTTTATAAGTACATTATCCATTAAAGGGACTAGTGAATAAGGGCAAAAGAAAGAATTTTATGGTTATACTGAAGATAGTAGTTAAAAAAAAGAAGAAAAGAAGTTACCTTCCATGATAGGTATAAAATGGAAGCTAGGATTTATTTAAAATTTCAAATTTCTTAGCCCATAGGAAATCCCAAATCTATCAACCCACCCCTCCCTTACTACTCCTCTTCCATTTACATTTCTGCAACATGTTTTCAAAGCTTTCCAAATTGAAGAGCACCAGGAGTCTGCCATGGATAGAGTAATTTCTTGGGCTCCTAAGGGCTTTTATCTTACACCAATATTCTGAACACTAGGGTTCTGCAATAGCCTGTGCAATATGCCAACAGGAAACGTGGGTACGAACACGTTAGTTCTGCCACAATGAACGTCTACCCAAGGAAGGGAAAAAAAAGGCCAACTTCTGGTCTCTTCTTATAGTGAAAAATTATCAGCTCTGGAGCAAGTTCTTTTTCCTTAAGGCAGCTCAGTCTATACAAGGGGCTCTCCTATGCATCCTAATGGGTCTGCCTCCACAAGCAGCTGCAACATTTCCCAGGGCATATTAACAAAGCACTTTCATGTTTCTGAGGGGTACTAGACAGTGATGGCAACAAACAGCAGGGAAGAAAACTCCAAAAAGACTGCCATTACTCAGGCATAGAATTTATCGTGTAATGTTGTTCTTCACTGAGGAATGTATTTTGCCTCAATACAACAGAACATAATTCAAAGTAAATGTTTTGTAAATGTCAGTCTCTGCTTATCTTTCTCAACACCATATAGCTAATTCTTCTTATTCTGTATCTGTCAACTACATCAAATCATTATTCTTACCTCTTAAAGTAGCCAATCCAAAAAAGTGGTGCTCCACCATGCCAATATGGGCAACAACCATATCAAAAACATCTTTACATATTGTTTTGGTGTCACAAGTCAGCTCCAGTTTCTGCCCACTTAAAAGCATCACATTTACTTTTCGCCTGGTGTCATCATTCTTTCCTTTCTTAGTCTGCATTTTGTGAAATAGAACATCAGAACATTGACACTTGTGATAAATTTTTGGTTTAGCACACTTTCCTTGCCACTGATTGCTGAATAGCCCCTTTCTTACCAAGATAGACTTTGGTAGATCCAAGGAGATGAACGGCTCAATCGTCATCTTCACAAACTCAGGGCCAAAGAAATTCTGCAAATCAGAACAGTATGACTGAACACTGTGATGCTGGAACAAAAGACTGAGGCACAGTTAACTCCTGCCCTGCAAATGCCAAAGAGGAACCAAAGGCTGAAACTAGAAAATTGTACTGAATTCCTCCCATGAGCTGTTAAGTCTAAAAAACTTGATTTGGCCAGCATGTCTGCCAGATACACTGGCAAGCTACAGTGTTGGTGACAATACCTCTGCTTTTTGTCTTCTTTTGCTGGGCAAAAAGCCAACACGGTAATATTATTTGTTTTCCTTTAAAATACAGGGTACGGGTTGCCATATTGGGACCATCTGGCCTTATCTCAGTAAGCTACTGCTTGACAATACTAAAGTTTTCTGTATTGGTGGCAATTCCACCTTGACAAATCTTTACCTGTGACACACAAGTCACATTTCCTGAAGGCTGAAAGGTTTCAGCCTAATCTTATATTCTGGGTTTGAGTAGAGATGTTGACCAATTTCTGTCTGACAGAATAAATGTAAATTCTAGGAGCTTACCTGTTCAAAGTGTTAGAGGAAGCCCTCTGCACAATACTCACTTCAATACCACATTAAAAAAGTGGCCCAAGATTCACCTTTTAAGGGGAAACCTTTCTTGGGTACTACCTACAACCTAACGTGTGTTGCATGTAAAACATCTGCACATAAACCTCTTAAGGGCCAGGAGAGAATCAACCAGGTTAGTTAAAGCCTACATGAACTAACTTGTCAGAGTGCTTTGGACTCGAGACAGATACAGGAACTATAATCCTCAATTAGGACAGCAAATTCACCTGACTCTTGTTTCAAGTTTTCTCATCCTTAAAATAAATAAATAAACAAATAAATCCAATTCACTGAAAGCAGCAGTAGGGGGCATCAAGCCATAAGTTCTTCTAAACATCAGCTACTCTATTTACCAATACCTCTCTTCCTCGCTCTCTGCAATCTTATATTTCACCTAAATACTAAGATAGCTGGGAAAGGAAAGTGGAGTTTGCATGGTGATTCAGGACGAACCCAGAGGCCAAATGAATCCTCTCTGCTTTTCTTTACCTTCCCAAATTGTTAATTTAGTAACTTTTGGTACACCCACATTCCCCTAACAGAAATAAATGTAAATCGAAATGGTTGAAAACACCACAGAATACAGCAGAAAAATTATACCTTACCTTTGTTAGGACACTATATTGTTTAATCGCTGCAATCTCTAGTCAAGGCTTGCTGTCTATTTTAGCATCTTTTAATACTGCTCAAGGTTATGTAGCCACTAATGCCCCAAAACCTCAGATGTTTATCCTGTGAGAGTAGGTCTTTCATACTGGGGAAGGGGTTGGAGAACAGGCCTTATTAGGAACGGCTGAGAGAGCTGGGGGTGTTTAGCCTTGAGAAGAGGAGGCTGAGAGGAGACCTCATTGCTCTCTACAACTACCTGAGGGGAGGTTGTAGAGAAGAGGGTGCTGGCCTCTTCTCCCAAGTGACAGGGGACAGGAGGAGAGGGAATGGCCTTAAGCTCTGCCAGGAGAGATTTAGGCTGGACATTAGGAAAAAATTTTTCACAGGAAGGGTCATTGGGCACTGGCAGAGGCTGCCCAGGGAGGTGGTTGAGTCACCTTCCCTGGAGGTGTTTAAGGGATGAGTGGACGAGGTGCTGAGGGGCATGGTTTAGTGTTTGACAGGAATGGTTGGACTCGATGATCCGGTGGGTTTCTTCCAACCTGGTTATTCTATGATTCTATGATATTTGGGCAACACCAAACACCTTGTATTTAATCTGTTGAGGACTGTTTATTATAGGACATAGTTTATGACTCCCACATGTTAGAGTTTCAGTCAAGACACTACCCTGTTTCAGTGAAAATAGGAGTTCTCCTGAGATCAGGGCATTACCCTCAGTTTTCTCTGCGTCATGGCTGTTTCCAGGGCTATTTCTCTCAGTGGATCTCTGGTGATGTCAAGCATTGAGGACCTAATTGCATCTCCTGGGCAGAGGCTAGGTCGCGACTGCCTGAGAGCCATTCTAGCTTGTAGCTGCATCATTTCTTCTTCCTGACGCTTTAGCATCACTTCTTGACTTATCAAATTTCCTTCGAATGGCGCTTCATGTTGCCTAAAGTATAGTCAGGGAGGATGAAAGACATTAGTAGGTATAACTAAGACACTGTGCTGCTTTAAGCATAATGTGGAAACCCTGAACACAAACTAGTTATCAAGTACTACATCAAACACAACATTTATTCAGCACCCAGGAGGTTAGCCCTCTACAGCAATCTATCAATAGAGAAAAGGAGCAAACATGTCAACTTTCTACAGCTGCCTGTCATTCATTCATATGAAAATAAAGGCTCATCTGCAGTCTAAAAAATAGTTGACACTACAAACCCAGCGAATCAGTACAGAACCAGTGAACACACAGGAGGAAGAAATATATTAATGGTTGGAAAATATCTTGATTTCTCTGTTCAAGACTGTGAAAAAAGCATGCTTAAAAATGTGTCATTAAAGAAAAAAAATTACTTACTTTATGTAAGTAAATATTGCTTCAGTCACTTTCTCCGTAGCAATTCTTTACAAACTCTTTGCACAGCACTGTTACTTATTCTCTTATTTTTCCTGAGCAACAGCATACCTTGAAATGTTTATGTAAATATTTTGTATGTATCAACATCCTATATACTAAATCATTCTAAATATCATACACTAATGTTTTCATCATCTTATTTTGCGGAAAAAAGAACCCTTTCCTTCTAAATTCCTAGGAATGGCTTAGTTGATAAACAGCCACCACAAAAATTTAAATTAATAATCTGAAGGAAAAAAGAGAAAACCAAATAAAAATCCCTTATCAATATTTCTGAAAAACACAGCAATATACCTCCAGTTCTTTTATCAGCAGGCATGGATGCCAAATGCCCTATCAATTCTATATTTTTGTGGAAATGTCCCATTTTGAGTGAACAAGAGCCATTTTTTTTCTATTTGAAAAACCAAGGGGTTTAGGAAATGCAAAGCAAGGAGAAGTCCAAGAAAAATAAAACCAGCTTTCACGCCCCTCCCCCTGCCTCATGTTTACAGAAAAATACCTTCAAAACCTAAATTAAATATAAACCAACCAAGGCTTCTTTAGAAATCCTAAAACAAGAAAAACAATGTTGTCTCTCTGTTAACATAACTATACAGTAGCAATTTTAAACATAAACGGACAGGAAAAACTAACAAGACTGTCATCCACCAAAACCCACTTCTAGCAATTCTAGGCTAAATGTTAGTTTAAATAGTACACTAGAGTTAAAAAAAAACAAACCAAAACCACTAAAGAGCAAAGAAAGCATTTTGAAGCCTGCATTTTATCGCACTGAAGTTTAGGAATATATATACATGTAGAATAAGTCCTGTGCTGGCACTCCCATACAGCCCTTTGTAGTAAAAAGTATAGAGACTTTAAAAAACATTATATTTATATACTAACTTTTTAAAACAACCTAGAGATACATTTGGTGAATGACCAATTAGTTAATAAACTAAGTGAAAATGCACCTGTCTGTGTTGTCTGTGTTAACTGGTGGACATAATTTCAACTTTTTCCATCTTTATACAGTGAAGTTTCTAATGAATACCAATACCATGAGCACTGTACCATGTTCACGTTCCCTAAATTTTTTTATTACTAAAAGTTTTAGTGGTTAGCATAAACCCCCCAGCATTAAAATAAGAAGAGCTATGTTATCACGAGAGTCCAACCATAAAATGCCATTAATGTGCCACAAACTGAGTAAAACAACACTGAAGTTTCTCAAACGGAATTTCAGGGAAGATATAGTTACAGAAAAACGTTAATGTAAGCTCATTATCCTTTCCATTGTACAGTGCTTTTATAGCATTGCTTCCCTTCTCCCTCCTCTCTTCCTTTTTGCAACAGACTTAATAACGCACACCTAAAAGGATAAAGTAATGAGAAATGGCCTCAGACTTGTAAAGACTTGTGTACATACTTAGCTTTTCACCAAGAGGAAGCTTATTAAGATCAACATATGTGGGAATATTCACAATGAACTAAGCTAAATACACCCACAAGCGTCCTTTAGATCAAGGTCTAAGGATGGGCTCTGAAACAAAACAAAATCAAACACTTTCTGAATAGAAATATCTATGAATTATCAAAGATGATATAAAAAATAGACATGTTGCTACTGGCTGTATCTGAAGACAGTTGCTAATGTGAAAACCCCTACTGCAGAAAAATGTTTGCCTTTTTAATAACATACAGATCTGTCCAATAGAAACAACCATAAGTTACTGTGAGGTATTGTTGTTATGTTGGCTTATCACCGTTGTTGACACGTATTAGTTTCTCTGAAAATTGGGGTAGGTGTAGGGTGTTTGGGGACTAAGGCAAGAAACATAATAGTTTAAAAATTTTACTCAGTTGGTACATAAGAATTATCATCAACCAGAAGGCAGCACGCTTCAGCATCCTAGGTAAGTAAAACTAACACTAGATTGAACATACTGCCAATTTTATATGGAGGGTATCAGCACAATTCACTCTTTAGGTTCCAAGACAAGGAACGCATCTCTCGTTCCACAGAACTAGAGATTCTGTTGACAGACAGAAGTTGAGTTCTTCCATGAAGTTCAGCATATGCAAATATTATTATTCCAACAACAACAAAAAAATACATTCCTAACTGATAGCATCATACAAGTACTTGGCTGCTACTCTGTATTTTCATCCATGTCTGACTGCAAACCAGAATCTCTCGAGTTACCTATTCACCTGAAGACAGTCCATCAATAGTTATCTGGAAGGCTGACTGCTATGAAAGAGGGAAGTGAATTAGCTCATCAAGCAGTGTACTTACCAAGAAATTAGCAGGCACTGGATCAGAGAAGGAAGTTGGAAGAAGGGAAGCAAGAGGGCATTCTCTAATGATTAGTGCAGTGGAAAGGTCAGGAATAGACTGAGAAAGACTGATGCCTTTTGGTGAGGTAGGAAGGATATGGAAATGAAATCTAGTGAAAGGAAAAGGCAACAGAGAAAGAAAAGATCCATGTCAGCTGCTGCTCCTAGAGAGAAAAAGGAAGAAATAGTAAAGGAGCAAGAAAAAAAATGGAAGCTGGGGGGAGAGGGACAGACACAAAAAAAAGGAATACAAGAAGCAAAGAGGGAGCAGTCACAAGTATCCATTGCCACAAGGAAAGCATTCAAAGGAGTTTAAAGGATAACAACGGTCACAGATCATGAGAAGGGTTTGTGTGTACTCTGAGTGCACTAGTGAAAAATCCATGGCTTGTACAAGTTGAAGAGCAGGCCAATCCAGCCATACAGCACCAGTTGTGCTGGCTGGTAACTCTGATGAGCTTGACATTGGTTTTTGGTTTTTTTTTTTTGTTTTTTTTTTTTTTTTAATATTGGCAGCAGCAGAGTCCCTCAAATCCAAATACCTCTATTTGTTTTACAGATCAGCTTTACAAGGATAATTCTGTGGATAATAAAGCAGACTCTCTCAAAGGACATGTCACAGGAATAGTAAATTTAATATGTATTGAAATACAGATGGCATCAGAGAACACTGAGAGAAAACAGTGAAACACACTCTCAACTGCTGATGGAATTCAAGTAATGGATCAAGCACCACATACTTCTCAAACCCCAAAATCAAACAAACATCCAAAAAATGTAAACTCTGAAAATCTGCTCCTTGGAACTGTTTGTTATCAAGACTTTTACTTTGAGTGCTTATGCTTCTGAAGTTATAAAAGACACGGTCTTCCATAACACTGTACATTTTAAAGGAGCAACATGCAATGTTTTGGAAAAAAACTCCTAAATTTTCTTAGAAATCGCCCTGCTTATGTAGCTAACATCCTTGACGATATTTCTTTTTACACTTGTTAGCACGGGGAATTTTCAATAGCTGTTGGAGAAAGCAAGTGCACATGCATCGTTTTCTATTCAGCTCACATAATTACCAGAGATACTATCTAAGTATTATTTTAGGACCAAATTCTGCTCATGGCTGCATCCCTGTTTCTCACCAGGTCTACAAAAAAGCTAGTAAAACTAGCTTTCACAAGCTGTCTCATTTTTCCATCTTAGATATACTTACTAACCTGGTACTTAAGATTAAAAAACAAACCAAAAACCTTTTCCACTTTATGAAAATAGGGGAATAATTATGAAAATACATAAAGAAATATTTTTAGTACCCTAACATGACATTTTGTGCAAGTGCAGCATGGTATCTTTTGGCAAAGGCAAAGACAAGAGGCAAAGCAGAAATAGGCAATCCAAAAAATAAAAAACAGTATAAGATTGTATAAGTACACAGCAATGGAACGAATTTTACATGTAAGCACAACATAGAAGTTTATGCTGCACTTACAAAACCATATTTTCCTTCTAGACTTCACAAATATACAAATTATGCCCACTAATGGTACTAGTCTTAACAGAGCAATATAAAGTAAAATCAGGTAAAACAAACCATGAGAAAGTATGTAGAGTTTTACCACAGCATTTTCACTCCCATAATTGGTCTGATTCATTTGCAACAATGTGAATCCTCCACATAACCCCATGCTACTTTCTGTTTCTGAAACATTTTGTAATAGAAACCATAGTTCATCAGCATCTGCAAGTTACTGTTGTTTTATTTTGAAGCACAGCTACAGTGTTGAGTTGGCAACTTTCCTTGGTTCAAGTCAAAGACAGATCAAGGTTGACTTAACAGTACTCACCAAAAGAAAAAAAAAAAGGAAAATAATTTACAAAAGCTATATGCTTATTCTGTACGCATAGAACTAAAAGTCTCCTTTGCCATTTTAGTGTAGTATTAAGACAGCATAAAATGCAAAGCAGAAATGTACAGCTCTTTAACAGCATTACATGGAACATAAACTTGTTATCTAGGTCCTTGAAAATCTAATCTAAAAGCTCACACACTAGCCAAAATCATCTTACATCAAGACAGGTGGGATTTCTAAGACTGCTTGGACACTGCAGTTTAACATATGCATTGTTACATAACTAGATAACCATATTTTCGCCAAAAAAGCAGTGTACCCAGCTAAGCAATGCCTAAATACTTTCCCCCTACAAGAAACACCAATATATATATTTTTAATGTTCTAAATGACTTTGCATTTTTCAGGCAAAGTGCAAGTAATAAGAAAACCTATGCAGCTGCTCAGCAGAGCACCTAAAGCTTTAAGATTTCCAAGTAACTGTTCTCTTGAGCACCTGCACCCAGACTCTTCTCACCTGAGACCGTGCCTAATTCAGATCCATTTACAGCACATAAGAACACTCCTAAGTTTCTTTAATAGGATAAAGCTGAATTCCCATCCAGCTTATGTAAAAAAATATATAAATATCCTAAAATATTGAGCACAGCGCAATCTTCTCTGAGCAAAAAGCTCCTCAGACAAAGTTCTATCATTGTAATGTAGAAGAGGGGGAAAATGTCTTCCCTCTTCCACCTCCTTTTTTTCTTTTCCCCTTACTAAAAAAACTATTTGAATCATTCTGATAAAATATGCCAAGGAGATTCAGCATATAGCAGAAACTAGAAGAAGAAATGTTCCATCCAAAAGGTCAATGTAAATAACAATTCTCAAACGTTTAGAATGGAACTACTCTGAAAACCTAACAGGTATGACAAGATATGCTTCTACTGTACACAGACGGTGTATTAAGGTGACGTACAAAGCAGAATCTTCTTTTAAAAGCAATATTAATGAACAGCACTTGAAAAAATAAAATGCAAACACAGGTAATATTCAAATACAGAGCACAGCAAAACAAATCTTAACAAGCATGAATTGGCCTGCCTAATCAGTGTTGAGGAATAAAAAAAAAAAAAGGAAGAAAAGAAAAAAGAAATTAATCCAAAGACAACAAAACAACAAAATAAACTGACAGTTTGTCAGAGTAACCAACCAAATTAAGCTTTTGGCTTATTTCAAAGAAATAAGCATGCTATCATTTCCTTACTAAATGAAAAAAAAAAATTAAATTAATCTGTATTAATACCTGTATGTTTCAAACTTCGTATTAGAAAACTATAATCAAAATAAAAAATTATTAAATGTTTCCAAGCAGAATGTAGCCCCTGACCTTCTGACAGATATATGAACAGATAGAGTACAACCCAGTCTCCATTAAAGATGGGAGCTTAATTTGAACTCCTGATGGGTACACTTACTTCGACACCACAGTGTGTCATTAGACTTTTACTTCAGACTGTGATATGCAATTCTGAAATGCTATTTTCTTTCAAGTACAATAGGCCATTTTTTTTAAACTGAAAAAGAAGCTGGGATAGTAGTCAAAAAATTGCTTGCAGATTTAAAATGCTTTCTTTAGACATAGCACTCCAAGAACATATTGTTCTTTCAAGGGTTTACCTTGCCCTCTGAGAATTAGCTTGACTTGATGTGGAGATATCATCAGCACCTGGCAAAGCATCACTGGCATCATCTCTCTTGAAACCTTCATTTCTTCTCACTAGCAAACCAAAAGACAAATCAATACCCGACTGGGCAACAAAGCACAAAGAGTAATCCTGTCTAAAATCAAGGACTTACCAGTCACATGAGATTACTTAGATGGAATCAGATTCATATGTTCTGCACAGTGGCATTACAGTATTAGACAGACTAGCATTATGAAATTGATATCAGTTTTAAAAGTGATCTTATGGTTTCCCCTAAAGAAGACAGCTGCAATACACAATCTTTTCAAGAAGAATGCTAAAGAAGGCGTAAAGAAAATCACAATACAAAACCCGACACATAGTTACACAGACACTTTTCCAAGGTGACGCATTTCTTTGTCAGCCCTGAGTTGAGACAGATATATGGCAGAGACATCATACAAAACGACTTTAGAACAGAAATACATCAGCTAGATAATTATACATCCAGTTCACAAGAAGGGAGTTAAGAAACCAGTATATATATTGCTGAGCCCCTGTTAGTTTTGTCCCTGGATTCCAACTCCTTCTTATAATTTACTAAACAAAATTTTGCCTTGATAATATACTAACCTGCAATCCCATTTGTAACAGTACTTTTTTGTGCTGTTTTGTCTTCCTGTAGCAGCA
Organism: Clamator glandarius; assembly: GCA_033459285.1. NCBI lineage: Eukaryota > Metazoa > Chordata > Aves > Cuculiformes > Cuculidae > Clamator > Clamator glandarius. The sequence continues at coordinate 755,351 of JAUNZM010000072.1, read as the reverse complement.
CTTGAGATGCTACACTTAAGAGTGTGATTTGCAAACTACTTCACTTCCATCTCTCACTGTACTAACAGCTAGCAGAAGAGCTCTTGCAGAACACATTACAGCCACATTGATTTAGAAATAGCTCTTTTTGACAGTCATTTCACTAAGTTCAGCAATACTACTACTAGTAGTCAGAAAGCAGATCTCACTTGCCTATACAAACTTAAGAGTTGTTGACTTTGGACTGGAACATACAAACAGCTTGTTTTAAATGGCAAGAAAATGAAGGAAAATATGTTACAGGAGCCTTGCTACTGCTCTTTAGATTTCCAGATCAGCAAGCAGGATAGGCAAAGACAAGGAAGATACACAGAGCAGCAAGTACAGGGAGGCTGGATTGGAATTATTCAGAATACATACAGTGCAGCTATACTCTACCTTCCTAACTATTGATTTCTTTCCTCATTTTCATCAGTTTGTCTCCATCCCTCATAATGATTCTGCGTAGCTCATAGTTTCATCGACCATGGTCTTTTCTTGACTTCTTTTCACAATTCTACCATTTATTTTGAAAAATGCTCCAAGCGTTTCATTCCAGGCTGTTCTTCTACTGTGTAAAGAAACCCCTTCTTGCTATCTATCACCAAACTGCCCTTTGTACCACCTCCTGCTTTTCCATTTTCATCAACTTTCTAGAACTTACTTAAATTAATCGTACAAAAAGCTTATACTATGTACTATTATTGCATTACACCAAAATCATTTGCCTATAAATTATCAACCACCTAACCTTCACAGAACAATCCACTGATATAAAAAACATTTAAACTATGTATGTCCTATGTAAAGCTTTTGCAATTTACTGTTATTGTACATTAACAAAAAACCCAATCATTTTTGTGACTCTGAAGACAGCATATTATTTCAAATAAGGACTCCGGTAAAAAGTTAACGATTTCCAGCTTTTCCTACCAAGTTCCCTTCCAAATGACAAACTTGTTTCTGAACAAACTGCCAATTATGCTGAACTATAGACAATCTTATAACTACATGACATCATCTTACAACTTCATATTAGTGGTAATTACAAAGCCTCCTACTAAAGATTTAACTTCACACTTATTGGGTATGTTTTTTCTGTAGGCTGTCTGGTTGGTTGGTTGCTTTAGGGTGTTTCGTTTCGGGGTTTTTTTTGGCACTTTTATTTTTTTTGGTGGTGGTGTGCTGCATTTTTGGTTTTGTTTGTTTTTTTTTTTAAAAAAAAACACAGGTCTTACCTTGTCTGAAATCTGGTTCTGAAGAAATAACAGATGGACTTTCACTTGAAGTACTATATACGTCACTGTGGTAAGATTTGTACCTTCTTAAAGGCTCTGAAAGTTGAAATCAGGTCATGAGAAGAGTAAGAGAGCAACAGATATAATACAAAAATCAAACATAGATTAACATTTGAAACTTTTTTAGATCTTTAAAAAACATCTTTAGATGCTCATCTGGGGCTATGGGGTCTGAAAGCAAACATTTAGTAGATGCTATGCAGTCCCATTCCATCCCCACAGCCTGAAGGTCCTGCAGTCTGCCCAGCCTTTCTCAGCTATAATAACAGAGCCATCTCCTCTGAGTTTCTCTCTCATTATCACTTCCAAGTTAAACCTAGTATTTTTAAAACAAACAACAAAACCCAAGACCCAATCCCTTCTGCAAACAAAACTGACGAAAACATTTGGTGCTCATCTCTTGCATGTAGAAAGCAACCATCAGGATTCAATCCTTGGTTCCTTCACAATGAAAAAGGAAAAACTATCCACAGAGATAAAGTAGGCACTGGAAATTATATTTCATTCAGCTCATCTTTGACATCCACAAAATATGGTTAGCAATCAATTAGTAGGCCCATATAGGACATTCAATAACCAGAATAGCTAAATGCATGTGATGAGGAATCAATACAGCAGTCTCAGTTCCTGCTCTCAGTGGATTCTTTAAATAACATAGTGGAGCAAAGGACTCCACAGAAAGGGTGTGTACACAACATTTGCAACAATCTCACAAAACTTTCCTATGCACAAGCCAAAGAACAACCACAGAGTGTGCATAAAAGCAGAGAAGAAAAAGAATAAAGTACCCACATTTTGAGATTACCAATGCTTAAAGTGAGAGAAAACATAAGGTTTCTTTATTTGCAGATGGCTGTCTTTGGTGTAAGTACAATTAATGTTTTTGAAAACAAAAGTAATGATATAGAGAAGACACATACAACTGCTCTGAAGATAAGTGCAAATCACTACAGCAAGGAATATAAAATGTGACACAAAATGGGGAAATAAATGAGCAGATGAGCTTGGATGATGCAAAAAAAGAAGCTGGAGGTTCCAACTTCCCACATCCAGAAATCAAAACGCTTGGTGAAAAATCCTGCAAGAGCCTGCAGCATAACTTGTATTAGGTCAGAGGACAAGTTAGACATGCAATCAACAGCATTACTCATTCAGGCTTCCTACAGAAGCAGAGAAAACTCCATACAGCAAAAAGGCATTAAAACCCATGAGATAATGCAGTAGAACCAAGCTAAAGACTAGGTCATGTTAATTTTCGACTAATTTTCAAAAATCTCCCTCCTTATAAGACAGCATTTCCTTCAGCTCGCTTGGATTGTACAGTTTATCATTGTCCCACCAAATATAAGATTCTTTAAGAAAACTGGGAAAAGTAAGCAAAGTTGCCAATCAACTCATGTAAACAACTGCTCCCACCAGCCCATCCCAGTTGCATAGCTTAGCAGTATAAACCCCAATTAAGCCTAAGGACATTTCATATTGCTATCCAAAATAAGCAATACTGCTTACACACTTGCAAACCAATTTACAGCAAGATGAAGAGAATTCGCTGGGACAGGGGATGCAAGCAGGGTTGCTTCAATCTTTCATAATGGCAACTTCTAGTGTTCTGGATTTTACAACAAAAGAAATCTACCACCAGTCTAGCAACTAGTTGCCTAAGATGGGAAATAAACCTCAAATACAGTGGATAGCTTTTGCAGATCTATTTTTAAAATGCTCCCAGCCCCTTGAGTGAGACCTCAATCCACACATGATACTGGAGCTATGGTACACAAATGTTTAATTGAAAACAGATCTCTTCTTTCCCAGCAGTTTTACTAGCTGTAGTTCTTTAAAGTCAGCTAAACTGTCATTGAAGCAAGAGGATGGAAAAGGAACAATAAATTACAATCTGAGATTTTAAAGTTGTTTTTTTTTTTCTACCTAGTCAGCAGCTTGGGCCTCCTGGATCACACACAAACTGGGGCTCTATCCTGGTTCATTGAGACAAGAAATTTTGCAAAAAACCATGTAAAATGATAAAACAGATATACATAGTTTAAACACTAAACAAGTATCTGTATGTGGTGATGTGATATCTGACTCTGCAGGGTATTTGACTTCTCTTGACTTATCCTGTCAGCAGGAGCTGGCACCCTGCTGTAGGCTAAGGAGTAAGTTCACGAGCCAAGAAACATAAAGCAAGATTTCCAGTCACTGCTTTTCTCAATGTTTTCACAGACGTCCACAAGGCCCACCTAAGTTTAAACCTATTCTCCCAGCATTCACAAGTAGAGATAGATCACTGTCCTTTCTTCTCGCATCTTTCTCTCTAAGTAAGACCATACAAATTATCCCAATACCAGAAGGAAAATTTTATCTTCTGGAGGTATTTTGCAACCTTTCCACACAGGGCTGGCACTAATGACCCCCAGCTAGTTCTGCCTAGGGACAAAAATTTCAAGAAAATTAAGAAGGTACAGCCTGAAATTCAGGGTAAATCCTCTATATTTTTCTTTGCTTTGCTCAGTTAAGGGAGATGATATACAGATGTGGAACTATCTGCTGCTGGAGCATCTCTTTGACAAATCACCTTCCAGTTCTCTGCTGGTCTATACACGTCTATATACGTATCATCCCAACACCGAAACTCCTCTTAATCAAACTTAATTTTTTCTGTGGCATGGACAGGATATGCACTGCAGACTTGTGAACATTCAATTTAATTGTAAATATTGAGACTACTGTATCTATAATGCTTGCAAAGTCACACAATTTATGTTGTCTCCTCTCCCCCTAACCTCCTATTAGGATTTAACTTCAGAGAAGGTGCTGGTATCATGTCCAAGCCCAAGTTCTAATTAAGAACTGGCTTCCAAATATTACAAAGCCAAATTCTGGGATCAAGTTAAAGTTAAACTTTTCATGCAATAGTTCAAGAGGACAGGCTTCTAGCTCATCTGGCTGGGAAGTAACTGAAAGATGACATCAATAAAACCTAAAAAGGCAATAAACCAACTTACCTCCCATATTTACAATTTTTCCTGGGATTTTAAAAAAATCTAGTTTTGTTTTTTTGTTAGGGATTTTTGTTTGTTTTTGGTTGGTTGTTGAGGTTTTTTTCGTTTTTGGTGACTGAAGAGAGACTTTTGAATTGACTGAACTTCTAGAAACATCAAGTATATTCTAGCAAAACTTATTCTACCAGCTACCCTTCTCAACACTTGACAGAACAGTTCAAGTAATTTCACATCTTACTACAAAAACAAACCTGAGTTTTGGCAGGTTTTAGTAAGAGTCCATAACTGCAATGACTATATAAAACTTGTTACTAATGATATAAGTTAACATGCTGTAGAACCAAGATACAGAGAAGCAACATTTTAACTTGAAGAATCAGAGTCTGTGCTGCCTAGTGCTGCAGTGGTTCTTTTAAAAACATCCTATCAAAGACAGCAGAGCACAACCTTACAGGCACCTAACATAACATAAAATAACAAAACACAGTTTGTGCAAGGCAAGACATGCAAGTCCAGACAAGTAACTTACAGAAAACTCAGCCAACTCCAAAAGAAATCAGAGAACCACATTTAGCTTGAAATGTCATTATCCTGAACACATGACTCACATTAGATACAAAGTTTTTCAAATACACATTATTACAGAATTGCTCCTGGTTGTACAGAGAAGGTAAAGGACAGAGAAGATGACAGAGTTGAACAAGAAGTTGTAGGACATGGAGGGAGTTTTTGTTTGCTCTTTGAGGTTTATTGGTGGGTGTCTACTATGCAATACCATTTAAAACACATTAAGTGTCCTTTAGAAGAGGCTGGGACTTGCTTCTTTTGCAACAATTTAACCAATAGGTTAGAGTCATATTTACTTTTCTTTTTCCTCCTCTTTTCATCTAAGAAAACTGGAATTATCTTCTGTGAGGCACCAAAGGTTTAACAGCAAGAACGCAGAGATCCAGAATAAATCCCTGGTCATATCCAGCAAAAGCACCAGGAAAACAAAACCATTCAGCCTTCCAAGGGAGCAGGCTCATTTTAACTTGCAAGATTTCCATCACAGACACTCTAAATGAAAAAGCTGTATTGCACACGCAGTCCAAGTCACTAGCCATTCAGGCAACTCCCTAAAGAACCTAAAGGACATCTGATGCGCAGGATCCAAGAGATGGGAAGAAACAGAACCTTGTAAAATTGCAGAAAACATACAACTCTGGGGTCTGGTATTTAGAAAGACACCCTTGTTTTCTGGATCTGGATCATGCCATCTAGGATAAGGCATATAAATGGACAGATACTGAAAGTGTGGCCAATAAAGTGTTTGCAAAGTCACACAAACTGTTTAAGCCCATTGAGAATGTAATTTGTTGATAATCCTAGACTGTGTGAGTTGCTGAAAACTTGATAAAGCAGGTGGAGCAAATACCACCTTGCTGTCCAATTATGGAGTTGTGACAGCTGTTTTTCTACCTTATGTTAAACTATGTAATTCAGAATTAAATAAGTGGCTGATGACAGAAGACTTATACTTCACAGAAATTCCACAAACGTGTATTTTTTTCTCCTTGAAAAGCCAACTTCTGTAGTCTCAGTAAAATGAACAACTGGAAGTTTTCTATCTAAAATAGTATCAGTCTGTATTCTTCAGCTTCACTAAGACAATTTCTGAACATTGTTCAAACTTAACCTTATCCTTAGTGGACACACCAATCACACAATCTATTTTGCCACCACCGAATTCAAATCATATTGCAGCACAATGATTGTAAGACATATAAACTGAGCCTTAATTTGCTTTCACATGCAAACAACTACACCACTGTGGATTACTTGCATTTCCTCTGCTTCGCCTACACATGAGCTAAGTACATACCATTCAAGAGAAAAAGAAAGTGTGCACACTTCTTTGAATTTACAGAGGTAAGCCTGTAAAGCAGCTATTCCTCCTTTGCATCCTAAATCCAAACGCCCTTTTAATCCACTTCTACAGAAGCTCTCAAATCCAAACCTCTAGGGCTTCATTTGCTGAGATAAATTTACTGCCAACAGCTGCCTGATTACCTACAGAAATGCTCCCTTATTCAAAAATGCAACTTCAAACTAAGAATGCTTTTAAAATCTTTACATTTAGAGCACTCCTAAAAGTAACTCCCCACCTAAACACATGCAGTTCTAAGACAGAAGTTATATAAATGGGGTCCAGGTGAGTCTTCAGGGTAGCTAATGAAAATACACACTTGATAATGCCTGACATTTGGAAATACCTGCCTACCCATTAAATGCCTGAAAATTACATACAATACAGCAAAAACGTGCAGACTGTATTTTTCATTTCTTTGACAGATGAAACTAGCAATACGCTTTTCATGGAAGAGCAAGGGTCTTATCTGTTATAAACAAGATGTGAGATAAGGAATAGTAAATCATATGGAACAAAAAGGAAAGGGGAAAGAAGTCTCAACAGCAGACTATATATATATTAAGGATCTCTGTGAATCTACTCATTAAAAGGGAATAGAATACTTTCAGTTTGACTTTTTAAGTCCTGTAAAACACAACAGCAACTCCTATGTGAAAAAGTATTCCCCATCTTATGAAATTACTCCTTTAAACTAGCTCTCATTAAATATCATAGACTGTTTTGGGTTGGAAATGACGTTAAAGATCATCTCATTCCAACCTTCCTGTAGTGAAGGGAAACCTTCCACTGGATCAGGTTGCTCGAAGCCTCATCCAAACTGGCCCTGAACACCTTCAAGGATGGGGGCATTCACAGCTTCTCTGGGCAACCTGTTCCAGTGCCCCACCACACCCACAGTACAAAATTTTGTCCTAATATCTAGTCTAGACCTTCCCTCTTTCAGCTTAAAACCGTTCCCCTTTGTCCTATCACTACACTCCTTGATAAAGAGCCCTCCCCAACTTTCCCCTTTTCTCCAGCCTCCTTTAAGTACTGGAAGGCTGCTATAAGGTCTCCCCAGAACCTTACAAATGGCCTAGAACTTTTCTTGAAGTAGTTAACTGGTGAAAAAAAATTGAGAGCCTAAAATAAAAGACCAGAGCACACACTCCTAACTTCAATTCAAGAGTGAAAAATACCTCCTTCCTCTATTGAAAGCAGAAAACTCAAAAGACAAGAACATTTGAACCTAACTATCTGTTGAAATGTATCTTCATTTTTTTCTAGCAAGTAATGACTACAAATTCAGAAGGATGGGCAGTGAGTCATTACTTATTGTCTCAGTATTCCCTATACAGACATATCACTCAACTCCTCTTGACTATTAAGGCTCGGTTTCCAGTTTACTTTGACTGCATTTTCACCCATTCCTTTTGTGAATCGAGTAGTTTCACACATCTAAATTATCTCGTTTTGCAAGGCACAGGTACGTTATGTTTTCTGTCTCTCAGTCTGTTTGAATGAGAATGATAAACTATTGTTCATCAATGGTTTTGGCTAAGGTTTTGGTTTTGCTGTTGTGCAATACAAACCTGCACAAAGCTGCATGCCTGAACAGCAAGGCTATTGAGCTTTCCCAGTGCAGGGAGTGGCCTCCTTTTAAACTTTGGCAGCTGCCTATCTCCAAAGATCCGGGTTGACTCAGTTACTTGAGATGGTCCCCTTCAATTTCAGAGTCTTAAACCAAAACCCAATCCACTTTCCCTGTACCTCATCAGACAACTCAGTAGACAACAACAGATGGTGAACTTCTGTTGAAGATGAACAATGGTATCTCTACAGCAATACTTCCACCTCTGTTCATTCCTCCACATTATAATGTAACCTTCATCAAAAGATGCTACTTTGATAGCACAAGAAAACCTTCAACTGCCCTGTCTGTACAACACAGTAACTTTTTAAACTGCCCATGCCATCTCAATAACGCTTGTTTTTTTCTGGAGCACAAGGCTCACATGCGTAGGAGAGAGAGAGAGAGAGAATTGGCTTCCCCTTACTATCTGCAATAGAAGCATCTTCTAACAAGGCCATGAGGGGCACGAACAGGCATTTTAGAAAATCAAGCTTGATAAAAGGCTTTATCATCTCTCCTTAATGAGAATGCCTTTACACCTCAGTGCAGGAAAATAAGGCAAAAGATGGGTTTTTTTCACAGTTATTTCTGTCATACAATAGACTGGTAGCAATGAGTTTTCAACTGTGTGGATTTTAAATGCACCTGAATAAATGACTGAGCTAGCTCTGTACATACAGTTCTTATATCATCTGCCTTAGAGGATTAAGTTATGCCTCCTGCCTTGTCACAAGCAGGATACAATTCTGCTCTCGGCTGCTATCCAGCTGCCCGAAATTTATAACCCTTGAAAATCATGTAATATTTTCAAAGTCAACAAAATGCATCCTTGGAGGGCTCTGCATAAAGACCATTTTATAAGTTTTCACAGAACAAAATCAAAGACTTTTTTTTCCTCATGCATTCTTTAATTAACTGACAGAAATTGTTGTCAAGTATTCACACTGAGGTAAACATCTTAAGATATCTTGAGCCAAAAAAAAAATTCACATTAAAGGGCTTAACTGCCTCATCCAGAGTTATACAACACAAAACCAGAGAGATTTAGAGATTAAATTCTTTCTTTCCTTTGGGGTATAAATTCATCTCTAGCAGCTGGAGATGAGGATTTTCCTTCAAGGAAAATTACTTGACAGTTGGCTGTTACCAACTTCTTCTTTGTCTAATTTTAATTGATGAGCTTGATACTGGCTGACTTAGAAATCTATTGTTTTCACTGGGAAAGCAATCTGCACTAGCACATCTATCTTGATTGGCAACAGATGTTCTGATGCTTTCACTTTACCTAAAAATGAAAAGCAAGTGAAGATCTCTGCAGTTTCAAGATTTGCTACAACAGAACTCAAATTTATCATAAAGAGAATCTTTGTTTAATGACTGGGTTACTCAGAAAATCAAAAGGTTCACTAACCTTCCACATTCATAGCTTCCCTCAGAAGCTGCAACTTCTTCTGTCTCTCTCTTATCCTGTCAAAGGCACTTGATATTGCTGCAGAAGTTGATGTCTCAGGCACATGGCGCATTTGGTCCAGTTTTTGTGGTCCAAAAACATCCAGTGCTATACTACCATCAGAGTATCTTGCTTCCTTGTTTCTCATAGCAGAAGTCGTCTGTACTGTAAATGCTTCACATCGATGGTTGTGCCCATGGCAGCCTCCAGCAGGGTCTCTTTCAGTTGTCTTGTCAGTTGAGCAAAGCAAATCTGTGGAGGAAGCCCATACTTTCCGCTTCGGAGTGACATCTGTTTGAAGGTGACCTTTTTTTTCAAATTCATTGGTTTTGCACCTATGAGGACAGAAAATATCTTCCTGTCCTGAGTTGTAATCTGTGGAAATGCCCTGGAAAAACTCTTCCTTGCCTTGTGTTCCTCTAATGGACAAAAATCCCATAGACTTGCTAAGTCCCTTTTTAAGCATTGTCTGTTGAGAAAAGTGAGCTTTGTGTCCATCGGGTGTATCGACCATCAATGTTTTTCCTGGAATAAGGAGACATTTCACATACATGATTTTGTACTTAATACAAAAGAGTGCAACACAAGTTACTTACTGTTATAAGCGCAACCTCAGCGCACATTTTGGCCTTGATTTTGCCATGCAAAACATTGAAGCGGCTACTTAAAATGCTGCCTTAGTCAACAAAGACAGAGCTCCCAACTGCATCCTATCAGATAACCATTATATTTCTTTCAAATCTGAAGTGATCCAGAAAAAAAATATGGCCTGCTATAATTCAGCATTAATATTAATAAAAATTAGTCTGGAGTATCACCAATACTGTTTCATGACAAATCTGACATCAGCCATTCCTTTCACACCCAAAGACAACACCCACAATTTTTAATGACAAGTCCAGATTTGTTCTAGAGATTTACAGATGCCCTGCACTAGTGTCAGTAAAAGAAGAATGACTGTGTAGTTAGGAATTCTAAAAATCTTGGATCTTCCTTTAATGACTGTTTTTGGTGATAACAAAACCCACTAAAACTCCAGATAGAAAACACTCTAAAACAAAAACCAGCAAAACTTCTACGATCAAAATGATTGTACTAGTCTGTACACTTCATGTGTCATTAATAAATAGATCAGCCAATACTAATAAATACTCAGTCTTTTCCCTCTCCCTTACTGTGAAATTACTTCTAGAATAAACAGAACTGCCAGAGGTGGAATAATAGCAATGATATACATACATTCCCTATGAAGAATATCATATCATGTCACCAAGAAGTTTTGATGATCATGTAGGTCTTGAGCATAAAATATTTACTCAAATAATAAGCAACATTATATTCATGGTCAGGTAAATCTTCTACCTTATTCTCAGGCTACACACCTCTTATAAGGATGGTGAATTACAGATAATATTCACAGACACAAAAAAGCCTTTTAAAAACAGCTGTTCACTGCAAAGTTCCCACTATCTATCTAAAGCAGTGGGTGATATCCATTCTGCACACACAAACTTCCCATTCATGTACTTGCACATCAAGGACATACATTCCTAAACAGGATTTTAATTCGGTCATTTGTGAGAGAGATAAAAATGAAAACACTGCAATATTTAAGATTGTCATTCAAAAAGCTTATCAAAAGAAGCTCTAAGAATCCTCCCCAAGGACAGTTCCGAGATAATTTTAGGCAGCAAAAAAACCAAAGCAACCGCCTCTAGACAGTTTTTGCTCATTTTTTTAAAAGTAAAAAAATCCAAACACTCATTCCTTCAACACTGAAAGTATTTACATGTACAAGACCTTTATGAACAAAATAATGGCAATCAAAGGAAAAAAGCCAAGAGAAACAGACAAATGCAGCTCCAATAGGAGCTTAGTACATCAGCAGTCATGACTCAGATGAGCATTCCTGGTTCAAAAGATCATTTAAATTTCTGCATGTTTAAGCATTATCTTGTTTCAGGATCACACCCAGAGAAAAGAGCAACAAGGAACTCTAAGCACCAGTAGGCATCCCTATCATAGCACACCCAGAGAGATAAATGTATCCGTTGTACACTAGTGAGAACTGGAGTGAAAGAGCTGCCAAAGAAAAACAGTGCTAGAGTGGAAGGAGCATCCTCTTTATCAAAACTGTAGTTTCCATGGAGTGGTAGCATTCAGACCAAATGTAACAGAAGCTGCTTCTAGTTCATGCAGAGACTCAGAAGACACAAGCTCCTTATCTTGAAATGCAAGAGATGCTCTCTGTTACCCAAGTCATCCACCCACCTAGGGCTTCCGCATGAGGAAAAGTGGATTCCATGAACACTTTCTCATCATCAGTGACTGGGAAAGTACTCATCACTATAGTTTCACCACTCACTCAGCTAATTGCACGATGAGACAAGAGATGAGCTGTCCCATGAGCACAGGAGACATTCCACTTCCACACGGCTCTTCCGGTCTGCTGAATAGAAATGTCTACAGGTCTAACTCATCCATATGGACTTATTCAGCCAATATGAGTTTTTAACATAGTACCAAAAGGAATCTATGGCTGCCCTTAGTATTTATTCTTGAGATTGTAAATATCTTCTGGACATCTTTCATCTTTCCTTTACTATTCTCCCCAGTCCCACTTCTGCTTTTCACCAGTCTCAGCACTTCTTCCTACCTTTGCAAAACCCATCCCTCTCTACATAATGCCATTTAAACAGGCTGTCTCCAAAATGCCTCACAGCATCCACACAAGCTCTTTAAGAACCATTCTCAAACAAAAGTAAAGAAACTAGAGGGCAAGGGATAAACTGTTACAGTATTTTCACTTCTTTCCCCCCGCCCCGGACTTCCTCCACACATTGTCTCACTGTTACTTAGATAAAAGGTCTTAAGTGACCGCAATACATCTCTCTCAGCACAGGGCACCTATGTCTGGCTTTCAGCTAAAAGCACATCTAGAGAATAGAGTAGACTGGAATAATACATACACCCTTCTTTAAAATGTGTATTTTCAGTTGAATGGCATACACAAGTCCAAATTCATAAAGCCAGTATGTAGTTTATATCAACTTTTTCCCCCTGACTTTTATGAATACATGTGTGGGAAAATGAAGGTAAGAACTATTAGTACAAATTATATATTAAGAACAAAGATCCAAATAAGGATCCCAAAGGAACTTGAATGCATAATGGAATTTCTATGTCTTTAACTTACAATGGATGGAGACACTCATGTTATGACCTTCCTTCAAAAATGGCTTGTGTTTGTAGTGGAAACTGTGGAGACCAAGCCAAAGCATTTTGGCTCCACTAAAGACATCAGGTATCTCACATGAGACCACACAGTTACTCCATGCTCCAGTTACTCAAGAGTGTAACAGGTCAGAGAAGTACTTCCCTACTTGTCAGTGAAAGTGATAAGACAAACCATTAGCAATTAAGATACCACAGCATGTAAATAACTTCAAAAGGCATGCCTTCCTCTTCCCAAATTACTCCTCTGCTGAACTAAACTCTTCTTCATGCTCATCTGAATAGTATTTGGGTTCTTGATTTCACATATTGCCCTTGGGTGTTTATCCTCTACTTGACGTTACATTAGTGCAATTACTTATAATTACTGTAAATAATTCAAGCGCCATTATAGTAATTGCACGATTCCAAAATGTAATATACAGTGAGGGAATATATACAATAAAAACAGCAATTAATCTCCAAGAGTTCACAACAAAATCCCCTTGCAGTGCTAAAATGAAAATTTAGCTTTCCACACGCAGTCAATTGGCTGATCTAGAGGAAAGTGTCCTTGCCCATGGCAGGGGGGTTTGGAACTAGATGATCTTTAAGGTCCCTTCCAACCCAAACCACTCTATGACTCTTACGTTACATTTTCTAAATGACCATGGATCTGTTTCCTTCTTCATTTGGTGTATTCAGCTATGAATGCACCTACACCCTCTTTGACACCAGTGTCATTCACAAAACATCTTTAACTCAAATTGAGTAATCTGGTTGGTTTTCCTCAGAGTAAGAAAGTTGTTATCTCGCCATAACTAAATTCAGTCTGATTACAATTACTTGTGTACCAGCTTGATCACATAGGCAATTAATCAAATATTATATAAGTGCAGACAGGGTCAGTGCCATAATATACTTCATCTGGTTTTAATGACTAAACTCAGCTCAAGTTTCTTTGAAGTCTTTCAGATTACTCCCTTCTTTTGTTTGCTCAAAACAGAATATCTTTTTAATCCAAATTGTAGCAAAGCTTAGGATACACACACATGCACACACACACAGAGGCAGGGTGAGGAAGAGACAGGGGACAGAGAAAGAAGAAAGATATTGCCCACATACACATGAAAGCACACGCTATCACTGCCAGACTGAAAGGTATGAAAAGAAGAAATTATGATATAGGAGTTTAAAAAACATCTCTCGCACCGTCTTTGTGCATAGAACTGAAAAACAGAAAAATCCTTATGCCAAAAAAGTGTGGCTAGTTTCTCAAATACGAGTGGGTAGCTGATGGAGGAGTTGGCTTTGTGATCCCTTTGGGGCAGGCTAAGAGCCAGACAGAAGACAATAGAGCTAGATATGGCCTATGGGTTGACTGTTAGGAATGGCACCTCCTCCTTTCTTTTACTTTCTTAAATTGCTGAGAAAATCCAAGTTTCAGACAGAAGTAATCCTAACACTTTGCATTCTTTGCAAAGGAAGAAATGAGCTGGACACAAGGATTGTTGAAAGCACTGTTAAGTAATGGCCAAGCTATAAGTACTGTAAAACAATTTGCTTTCTGCATTGGACTGACACGGCTCCTCTATCAAAAACCCCAAATAGCTTCAGAAACCAAGCATCTTGTTCAGAACAGCAGTACTAAACCTTGGCAAGCAGCACTTCCTAAACGCAACATTCTACCTCTTCCCTTCCTCTGCACAAGAGACATGTGCATCATTGCTCTTTCCCACTCAGGTTTATGGACCAATTTTTAGGTTTTTGACATCTCTGGTTTAGTTTCCTCACTGATCTTTCAAGTCTTTTGTCTTCAGAGTTCTGTGTTTACCCCCAGCACACTGTGACAGCACTTCTGAGTTGGAAGATCAATAAAGCAGTAGCAACTACACTTAAATTTAAGATATCTGATTAACATTACTACTGCTAAATGTGAACAGAAACACTTATTAGAAGAAATCAGACATGGTTTCTGGACTGCAAAAGAATAATTGTTTAAAAAACAAACAAACAAAACAAGCAAAAAAAAACCCAACCAAAGAAGAAAACTTCATCTGGCTTCCATTTGGATCTGAACGCTGGAAGTTATTCTCCACCTACTCAGTTCTTTTTTTCTAATACTGAGGAGACAGGGGAAAGAAAATAAACATATTTCCAAATAAGAGCTTTTAAAGTCAACAGGATTGAGTTTGTGCTCTATTTTGCTTAGTTGTGTGCTTGGATTTAGCAAGAAAATGAGTAAGCTGTTTCAGTTCACATGTAGAGGCCATCACTATAAACCCTTTCTTTCAGACTAAAAGTTGCATTTTCCCCCACATCAGGAACTAAAATATAATCCACAACCAGCTTCTCTGGATCGAATGCAAAAGCATACATTTTCTTCTGCCTGCAAGTTTTTGCTGGGCGGCTATATTAGTAATTGATATACCAGAGAATGGTAACTAAATGCTTGAATTCCTTTTAAAATTAAAGGCCACTGCACTCAGCCTTAGAATCTTTAATTGAATTTACAACACCCAACATTTTGCTGTGCCCGAGAAAGACATGTAGTCTAATTACACAGGGAGTTTATTAACATTTAAAATTTTGTTCAGTGTTTCCAATTATTTCCTGTTATGTACAGTTAAGGTGAACCTTAATAATCCTTTAAATTCATTTCAAGCCTTTATTCATGTGGCATATATTCTTTTTGGAGAGATAAAGGTTGGAATTTTATAGGATACAACTGCAGTACTGTAACATATAGAGTTAACTTGTGACACACTACCCCACTGAACAAGCAGAGTTAAAATCAGACTCTCATAGTAGCAAAGCAAAGCCGAGTCACTTGTTAGCAAAGTCTCTTCAGAAGATGAAATATGTCTGGAAAACTCTGTCCTTGATGTTCACAGATCATAAACATAAATCAGAACTTTGTAAATAAATGCAAAAGGTGCAGGATTTAAATTACTAGGGGCTTAAGAAGCAAGATGGCAGGCACGAACAAATTACAGAGATTTTAACTGGGCTCTAAATAGACTACTGAGCCTTTTGAAATAGAAGTGCTATAGTTTGTTGCAAAGAGTAACACAGTGAATTAATTCTTGCTGTCTGTTTGGAAGAGTTTGCCAGTTATTCTTGTCACATCAAAATAATTCTATCAAGAAGCTTCCACAAATAATTCTTTAAGTAAAGACTCTCAAGGTCTAAAGTATTTTGAAAACCTGTCTTAAACAATGATGACTCATATCAGGTTTCACTTTTATTTTTGCTGACTAAGTCACTTCCTAAACACTGTTTCCAAGTATGATTTGACTAAAATCAAACACTCTGTAATATTAGTTTAGAATCACTTCTGTAGTCAGCTCTGTCATAAAGCTCATTCACTAAGATGGCCAGAGAAAGTGTGTCAAGAAAGAGACAAAAAAAATTAATTGGGATGAATATTAACATTAAAGTATTTATTAATTTAATAATTATCTTCAAGACAAAGATGGAAATGAATAGCTGAAAATACCCAGCCTTGGTACATAAAGAGAGCAAAATATCCAATTTAAGCACATGAATCACAGAATCACAAGGTTAGAAAACCCACAGGATCATCAAATCCAACCATTCCTATCAATGACTAAACCATGCCCCTCAGCACCTCATCCACCCGTCCTTTAAACACCTCTAGGAAAGGTGATTGAACCACCTCCCTGGGCAGCCTGTTCCAGTGCCCAATGACCCTTTCTGTAAAAAAATTTTCCTGATGAAGTGGAAAAATATTTCAAAATATTTGTCCTAAGCCAGCAATAAAGACTCAGCAATTACAATTTTAGATGATCACAACATGGAAAACATATCTTAATATTAATGACTTTCAAAGACTTAAAAGACTTAGCATTTTTCAAAGACTGCAAGTGTCCAAGGTATTAGTTGGCTACTCTCCAACTAGGAGCCCATAACTTTTGCTGAACCATCTCTATAATCATGAGCTTAGGATGATTTATCAGCTATCTTAAGTTAGATGCTCATAGTAACTTTCTGATACTCTGAAGTTCATAATAAATGCCTTAGCTACATGTTGTGTTTTCTCCATGTGAGAGCTGTTCTATTAACTGAAAATTCTCTTTAAGATTTTCACAATGACTCAATGTAACTCAATTTTTCAAAATGACTCGGGGAGTATCAGACAAGTCTTCTGTACTCTCCAGGAAAGAATTCTGCTCACCGTATTTACTTCCTAAAATATGACTGCTGAAATTAGACATGTCCTTATGTCTGCAATTGTCCCAGTACTAAACTAGGCCCACAATGTCTTCTTGGAGAAAGTTAAACCCAAACATTTAGATAAAAGATGACTGACATCACTTCTAACTTATTAGAAAGTTAGTTCACTCAGAATCTTAATCCTGCCTTGTCTTTCTAGATTTCTAAGTCTTTGCATTTTTGCAGATAGAATGAGAGACTCATATTTCAGCTACACACAGCAGCAAAACAGTACAGTGTTAACCAGGGCAGCTGATTTGTGCTGTTATTTGCACCAATAAAACCTCACATCATTACGGAAAAAGACATATCTAAGCATTACATAGCCCTGAATCAAAAGAGATTTGTCTCTCACTAGTGTCAGACACCTAACTTTCAAATACGTACACGCCAAACAGAACCAAAAACAGCTATAGATGGTTTCCTTACGTAGGAGGTTTTGTTTCCTTTGCTCTGTTTTGTATTTTACTGATACTTTATATTCCCTGAGGTCTCAGTGAAGTGGATGTTAAGGAATGCATAAGATCAAAATCCAGAGAAGCAAGATAGTGATCCGTTAAGGGATATCAGGAAATGGGACTGATAAAAAAAACTAGAATTGGGAAAGGTTTTGGGGAATCTAAGAAGGTTGGAAATGCTCTAGGGAAAAGGAGAAAAATAACGAGAGTTCCAGATGTAATGAATGTGATACAGAAAAACTGAAAACAGGATGAGTGGAAGCAAGACAGGTGGAACATTTTCTGAAAATAAAAACTCAGATAATAGAAATCATGAAAAAGATTCACTCATTCCACAAATATTATTTGAGTAAAGACTATGTTTAATTTGATGTCTTCAGACAAGTGATATTCCCTTAAAAAGAGAAACCTTTCAAAAGTGATTTTGACTGAGGTCGCTTAAAAACTTGTGTTGAATTGACTAGTCAACTACTGAGCCAAGTGGACTCCCCGCTCTCAGAGAACCCCTAACTTTAATTGTTCTTCCTTTACCCAGTGATTTTACAAGCACACACACTGCAGGGAACCTGTTCTGCTTGGCACTCTGGAGACCATAAGTAGAGGCAGAAGGCAAGTGAACACAGCAGCAAGACAACATGTTCAATTCCACAGCCCCCCAGAGATTCAGACACTGCATCCTAACTGAAGAGTAATTACATCATCTTGTCTATAGCCTTTAAAGTTAAAGACACAGTCCTCAGAGAACATTTTAAACATTAGAAGGATGTTTTTCACCCTAGCACTGAGCAATAAAGCCATAGACGTACCTATGGAGGAGCTAATACATCAATCTCCAAAATATAGAAGAATCTAAAATAAAAGGTTTTTCTTGATATATGCTTAAGACTTTGGGGAAAGACATGACTTCAAGGATCGGAGGGGAATGTGCTAAAACACTTAAAGCTGTGGGTAGGGAAAAAAATGAAGAAAAAACCTCAAACCACACTTAGAAAAAAAATTAGTTAAGGATTTTCTAAGAAAATAAAAAGCAAACAAATATTCTGTTATCAAAATATGCAGTTTATGATGATCATGGAATAAAAAGCAGAACAGATGATGGAAAGATGTTATGGAAATTACAAAGCCTAAGGTAGGAATATGGCATGGAATAGTACTGGAACATACGTTAGTACTGGTGGGAACCATGGAAAGAATTAATTTTAAGAAAGAGCTTAAGAAATTCAGACAAGAAAGGCATGACATGGTTTACAAATCCAGTCAATTACAGTGATTTAGTTTACCAACCCTGTATTCCTACATATCTTCTGTTGCTACAGAAATACTCTGGAAAGGAAGGAAAAAAGCCAATAAGAAAACAACCCCTGAGAAAGCAGTCAGAACAGTGCATTTGTGCCAGAAAATGAAGAGACAGCGTGTACCAGAAACTGTTCCTAAACACAGAGCACTGTACCAGAAGGGCTGGCAACCACTAACAGAAGGTTTTTACATCAAGCCTAATCTAGGACTCATCTCAAAAGAATCAATAAAAGACGACCACCAATGCCTTGCTAGACTCATGTTACTTCAGGAAAAAGGGGGAGGCAGAAAAAAGCATTGTGTGCAGAGAAGAGTGCAAGGCTGCCCGCGAAGCAGGGAAAGAGGCCATGTGCGGCTAGAGCTATAAAGAGAAGGCAAAGTCCACAGGAAAAGAGGGACTACAAAAAGCTGCCTCCTGTTCCTGTACCTTCAGCTGAAGACTGCTTTTCTCCAGAACAAAAACCTTCATCAGAGAACCTTTGAAACCTCTTCCTACTATCAAGACTGAACTGGAAAAAGACATCCATTTTCTTGAAACAATTATTCTCCTGTCACCATCACCAATACTTAACTACACACTGAACCATTAGAGTGGATTCCATTCTGTGGATTACAGCAAGTCCCCTATTATTCAATGTCTTTGAATCTACTGCAAAATCTACTCAAATTTGGTCTTCTACTGGGTTGTATTTATTGCCTTAACCTCTACTGCAAGGAAACACTTACCTGTAGGAAGTCCTTTTCCCCTCAGCCTCTCCCGAATAGCCAGGCTCCTGTCTGGCTGCAATTTTCTATCTCCATTACAAGAAAGTTGATCCACCTGCAAAATAGGCAGTGACACAAAGTCAAATATTAAAAAAGCTCACATTAGTACAAAGCAAGTGTCTGTTATTTAAACAGACAATGTATGTCAGTGCCAAACAGTAAAGTTTGAGTTCAGAGTGGAAGTTGAAGCTTCTTTTATAAAAAACAGGTCCATCAGTGAGAATATCCCCTAGATTTATCCATATTTGAATAATTTCTGCATTATTTTTAGTACACATTTGGTCAACTTTTTTCCATGTAAATTAAGTTCACAAATGTGTAACTCATTAACATTCCACCCCAACAGCAAACTGAAGATAGCAACACTTGAAAACCACGTTCCATGGCTGTGACGTGACTGGAAATTGTGATTGGCCACATGAGTTTTCTGTGTAACAGGAAAAACTGTCTTGTACCTGATAGATTTAGGCTGATGCCTCACTTATCACACATGTAAAAATCTCACAGATTTGTGAGAAGTCTCCTTTTCAAATCCTCAGACAGATTCCTTTTGTGTATCAGGCCTAAAGACTCCCATTAACTTTTGACTTTATTTTTCCTACTCCCTCTGCCCCCCAAAAATTATTTCACATGCACGATCATTCAAAGAAGAGCTTATTTGCTCTAAGAACCTTTAGTGAGATCTTTTTATATGGTGAGAATCAGCATAACTTGGACAGTGGCTTAGCTCAGAGGTGGGAAGGAGAAATCAAGCAGCCTTCTACCCATAACAGTTAAAATGTAACTCAATTATCATTAAACATATTGAATCAGTCTTGTGCCATACTGCTCTTTAAAAAGAATATTAATATGAAAAGTGAAAATACTCACACAGGACCTCCCAGCTGTGCTTCAGAGGCCACCAAATGACCAGTTACAGAGCTAAGACCTCCCTAGCCTTTGATAAGGCCAATCAAGATTGGAGGCAGGCTGATCTCAGAACAGCAAGTTGTACCATTTTTTTATGCTTTTCTTATGGATTTAAAAATTACAGTACACAGAGAGTGAAAACCAGCAGGGATGGCTAGCTAAGGTACACAAAACCACAGCAGCATAACTATGTAACTGTTGTTCTATCAGTGCTTGGTCCTATTCAGCTACTTTGATCTTGTGTTCTTGCAAAGCCAATGCAGTAGCACATAATGAATTACGTTAAGGAGATTACTGGTAGAGGAGATCTACACGATTGGCAAGACTTCAGCACTGGATAACCACCAGTAGCCCCACTCCTTCATTGGAGTATGAAAACATAAAGGTAAGGAGTTTCAATTATATAAAAACAGTTAAAATTCAGGACCATCATGGGATATCAGTCCAGCAATAACACATCGCTCAGCATTTGTAATAAACGGAACACAAGGCAATCAAGTACTGCCCAGAGAACAATCTAACAATACTGACAATTTATGGCCTTGCTTTCAACTTGGGGTCTTAATTTAAAAAAAAAAATATTTAATTTATAATTTAAATTTATTTAATTTATAATTATTCTAAAGTTATGTTGTAAAGTTTTAGGTGGGGGAAGAGGTTACCTGTCCGGAATAGTAACTTTGCAAGATGAGATAATGTAGTTTCTTTCAATTCTGGGAACACTAACACATTCGTTCTCATTAGACAGTAATGTCTTTCACAATTATAATACCTAAGAGCTGAGCAGAAGTGCAAGAGAATTGGCACATTGCTTAAAACATCCCTCTTCCTGCTAGCAAACAACTCTACAGAAGTCAAGCATAACTTTAAAAAAGAAAATTTATAGCTATCATTTTTTAAGCATTTCAAGTAGCAACAAATGTAAGGCTTGCCCCAGAGTTTATCTTTTTTCTTGTGCTGTTTTCTCCTACTTCTTTTACAATGAAGACAAACAGTTCACAAAATTATCTTCCTCAGAAGTAGCAATTGTGAATGCATAATCCAAAAGGAATTCATAGAATAACAGAATCACTAGGTTGGAAGAGACCTCTTCGATCATCAAGCCCGATGTTTCCTATCTGCTACTAAACCATGTCTCTGAGCACCTCGTCTACCTGTCTTTTAAATACCTTCAGGGATGGTGACTCAACCACCTCCCTGGGCAGCCTGTTCCAGTGCCTTATGACCCCTTCTGTGAAAAATTTTTCCTGATGTCCAGTCTGAACTAGGTGCAGCTTGAGGCAATTTCTCCTTGTCCTATCGCCTGTCACTTTGGAGAAGAGGCCAGCTCCCTCCTCTCTGCAACCTCCTTTCAGGTAGTTGTAGACAGCAATAAGGTCTCCCCCTCAGCCTCCTCTTCTCCAGGCTGAACAACCCCAGTTCTCTCAGCTGCTCCTCGTTTCTCCAGCCCCTTCACCAGCTTTGTTGCTCTTTTACCAGCTTTGTGTTGCTCTTCTTGTCAAATCACAAACTATTACAAGAGAAGCAGTTCTCTCCTCCTTATCAAAACTGCAACATAGAAGCAAGAGGAATAATGACTGCAAAGTGACTCTGAATTAGCATCTTTGCTCTCTTCCTGCTCAAATTACTCAAATTCTTCTCAAATTGTTCCTCAAATGCTGACACAGACTTACCCCCGACAGGCTTCCCAGAACCAGTCTGACCAACTGTTTCACATATGAAAAAGAAGGGGCACAGTTACTGTTCCTTATGTGAGCACTGCAAGCATCCAGAACAGTCCGTATAGATACGCGGGCGTAAACAACATCTTCACACATGCCGAGAAGTATGCTGTTGAGATGATCTCCAAGTTTGATAGGCTAGTCACAAACAAAAACAGGATGGATAGGAGAATCAGTTTTAATAGTGACTCATTTGGTACACAGAGAAAAAAAAGGTATTGAACACTGTAAAATAATTATCCACAAGTCTTACAGCCTACATTACCTGAGCACCAATTTGAAAGTCACCATCTAGTTAGTGGAAAAAATAGTGGTTGTGGATCAGAGGGCAGGCATTCTAGATTTGATTCCTACTCTACAACAATCTGCCAAACAAGCTGCCTGATTGGCTAGACCAATGCTTTCCTTTCTCGAGGGCTTAATGAACAGTGAACAGGTTCAGAGGAAATTTCTTTGTTGTTTTTGAACATTCTGCTAGTCACAAGTATAAAACTTAATCTTCATTGCGTCTCTTAACCCTGTGTCTGCTACACTCATTTTCTGTGGTTTCTCACTAATACTTCAGAGCAGCCAGTGACCTCATCAAAAAATATCAACAAAAAAGTAAGGAATAAAATAGCAAAGCCACTGGTTGAGGAAGCAGAGCTTCATAGTTGCAGGACAACACCCATACAGTTAAAAACAATCTAGATTCCTCTACTTATTCAGTTAACCCAGCACAAGGAATATCACTCCTCAGGGTATGGAAGTCAGTGATAACACTTGTTCTCAGATATCACAGGACCTGAGCTTCCTGATATGTAACTCTCAAAGTGGATGGTTACACAAAAGTACAAGCATTGACATGCACACAGAGCACTTCAGACAAACTTACAACCTCCTCTGTATTAGTGCACTTAAATTGTGCCATTAAAAAAACAGAAAAGTTACTCTGATTTAATTAACATAGGCTTTCCCCATCTATCTGTTTAGAAATTCTAAATATTCATAAAAATCACTTTTCTATTCAACCACATTCCCAGCAGAGAAGCAGCTCACTAGCCAACATAGGCAGATATCTATGGCAAAAAAAAAATATTTAAAAACACGAAGATACACACATACAAATTAAGACTTAAAAGAAATGCCATACACGGGCTATCCTTTTGTCTCCACTAACTCCACAGCAGCAGCAACAGCACTACATAACAACCTAAAGGTAAATTCTAGACTTCTGCTCCCCCTTTCTTTCCAGGCATATCTGACCACACTGTCTTTGGAAAAATACTGTTATATCAAAACATAGAGTACTCTTTCCCATTGCATTAGTGTGAAACTGTTGCTCCAAACTAGTACCAACGGAAGAAACAAAAAAAAAAGGGGACTAAAATTCATGCCTGTTTCCTGCCCAACACCTACCTCTACCTGCCTTAAGTTATTCTTCTACTACTGCTCAATACTGTGCTTGTCATCTCCTGCAAGACAGGAGAAGCAAAGAAAGGGGATAGCTGACTAAAAATACAGGGCCTTTTGGGACAAATAAGTATCCTGAAAACAGTAACACTTTCAAATATTTTGACTTCTGAATTCAGGCATCTACTCCAAATCAGTACAATCAAGAACCCAATAACTACTCTGTTGAAGAAAATATTAAGAACTGAACACTTAAATTGCCAAAAAGCTTTCCAGGATTTCCTCCTTTACCCTTACGCTAACAGTAACTTGCAGGACTGAACTGAAATATGAAACAGAAATAGCTTATCTCCTTGAGCTGCACAATGCTTCACTA
Organism: Clamator glandarius; assembly: GCA_033459285.1. Classification (NCBI taxonomy): domain Eukaryota; kingdom Metazoa; phylum Chordata; class Aves; order Cuculiformes; family Cuculidae; genus Clamator; species Clamator glandarius. The sequence continues at coordinate 731,693 of JAUNZM010000072.1, read as the reverse complement.
ACATTAAATACTTATTTTTGATGCATTTAATCTTATTTTCACTCTTTTAGATATTGATTCCTAACAGTTTAATTGGGGGTGAGAAAGGAGCACCCAGGAAGATGATTAATCACATCATCTTCAGCCAGTTTTGGAAACATCGCTTGGGAGTTCTGTTGAGTATGTGAAATAGCCCCACTGAGCAATAACACTTGGCTCTAAGCAGTCTACAACAGTGTCTACACCAACTGATAAGTCAATAGCAAGAGTCTAGTCCTTGTTCCAAAACAATTCATATCCTTTCTTGGCCATTGTGTAACTTAATTATCTGTGCAAAGTCCAGACTCACGGAAGTTACAGCAGCATAGGGTGAAGTAGCTTTATCATGAGTAAAGCAATAATCTTATTCAAATATTTGTTTTTATATAAGCCTAAACCAAAATAAATAATTTTATCCTTTGTCAGCAGCTTAAACTGTTATCTTTCAGTCTATAACACTACAGGATAGACTAGCCCAGATAGATCTTCATGGTTGCTACAGAAATTTAGTATCAGCACCTTCTTTCTGCAAGACACCACCCTCACATACTCCACAGAAGAAAGTGTCAAGTACAGGAAAGAAATCTTACCTTTCAGTGTCTCATTTTGACACCCTGCCATGTTAACTCAAATACAGATTCAGTGAAACTATCAAGTCTGAAGTTTCAATATTCAACAAAATCAAACCTAAACTTACCTGACTTTGAGGAACTTCATGGTCAGCTCCCCAAAAGAGTGCCATACCAAGAGAATAAATATGGACCTATTATAAGACACAAGACATTTGTCAACTCATTTAACAGGATTGGAAACACAAAGTAAAACTTTAAAGTGAAGCAACTAACTTAACATCATTTTACTTACATATACTCCTGGTATTTAAGCTCATTTGTCTTTCAAATTGTCTTTCTCATTTGCCATGAGGGACAGAGAAGCAAATGCTACTGCTACAAAATGTACTGCATCTGACCAGTGCCTCTGTCTTCGCTGTTCAATTTTAACATTTTATCTCACATTGAACCCAGAAATACACGTAATCCATGCAATCAGCCTGGTATGACAAACAGTTTGCATGGTCATGTCCAAGGATTCTTGAATACAAGAATCCCATCCCCCCAAAATGCAAGAACAGCACTTAGAAAGTCTATAATGAAAATTCTTAATTGTAATCAGAAAAGTGGTCATGGCCCTAAAATGGTCCTGTTCAAGAAGTGTTTGGACTAAGCTCTTTAGATATGTGACTGCTCTCTGTGGAGTCTGCAGTTCCCACAACAACCTGTTTACAAGATCATCACTGCTTGAGGTTTGTACAGCATTATGTCAAGTTCCTTAGATGAGGGAATTCCAACACTAAAACTAGGCAAAAATCATCACTGAAAAAAGAACTTTGCTAATTTCAAATGATCAGTATCTTGTGGTTTTGTATTTAAAACATCCTTCTCTCTCTCTCTAGATGAAGTAATCTTTGATTTAGAGACACATAACTTGCATCTCTTAAAAACAGAAGTATTATTTTAAAAATTCTACTTCATTTTTGTATTATAACATCTCTAATATTTTCCACAATATGTAAAACATCAAAATCATTTCCAAAATTAATCTTTTCTTATAATTTTGAATAGTTTGCTCACTCTATTTTCAGTAAGCTTGCAGGTACCTCAGGCTTATTTTGTATTCTAATTGACTGGGTGTCTTGGAATCAAAATGGTATTCATTGACTGACTATATTTTTTTTCTAATATTTATCCTTGAATACATTATTACTTTGTGTCAGCAAGTAAAGTCACAATTCAAGAGATGAATGCAACTGTGTCACTGTCTGTTACAAGGCCTTTGGCAGCTTTCGGAGGTGGTCCAAGTTCAACAACTATAAAAGGAAAACACTGAAGACTTCCAGTGAATGAATTCAGCAAGCTGTGACAGAACAACTAAAAAGTAGTTTAAATATGTTAAAATTTACCACAGTCAGCATGTGCAAAGGAAGACCTAAGAAACATGAAGTCAACATACAAAGACAAATACCATCCACTGCAGAGTTTAATAGAAATGTAAAGGGAAACAGTCAAAAAAAAGCAAGATGTACCCATACATGACTACCACACTGGGAGGATAGCTACGTGATTTATCCACAAGGCTTTAAACTGAGAACAAGTATGGCAGCAACAAGTTTCTTCAAATGTTTTTTTACCATCCCAGGCTATTAGAACAGTTAATTCTGCCCCATGTGTGCAAAACACACAGAGGAATCAAGCTGAGTTCAAACACAAAATAGCTTAATTCATCTCAAGCCCAAAGCCTGAAGCTTCAATCTAATGTTAAATTGAACACCAAAGGCTGAAGTATTTTATTTAGATTATACATGACTGTAGGAGTGATTTACTTACGTAAAGCCAGAGCTTGTCTATTTCCACATCTAGTTGTTTCTGAATGAAAACAGCAACACAGCTGCTGTCGCCTACAGTCTCAATTTTGTCATTACCTTTCAGCAAGCAAGGTTATATAAATACCGTGAAATAAATGCAGAGAGGATTAATTAGCTCTACATATATGCAGAACGCCAGTATTTGGACATTGCCTACTGGTATGCTCTGTGCTGGAGTTTAAAGCACACAGTGGTCCCTCCAAGTTAGTTCCTTCCTAAAGATCAAGAAACATCATAATATGGTTTTCAACAGTAACAGTTCTCCATCTCATAAAGAAAAAAAGTAACATACTGAATGAATACTGGCACAGAACAAAGAATGCAATCAGCTATGACAAAGGTCCCAAAACTGTAATTTCAAAACTTTTTTCTGGCTTTTTTGAAGGCCTGTTTTATATGTCAGAGTTGGCACTGCAGGTTACTATTGTCTCTCTAGAAAAAAGTATTTCCAACAGTATGAATATAGAGCTTGGTGGCTGCATCCTGCTCAACTCATCCCGAATTTGCACCGATGCCAGTGTTATTTTTACTTTTCTATTAAAAATTTCAGCCTAGGTTGTTAATTGCTTGAAGCTTGTCATAGATAAAATTATATACATATTTTATTATAAAATTAATCTTCACTATACTGCAGGGCAAGAAGGAAGCTTAAAGGCCTTGCAAGTAATTGAGGAGTGATTTTCAGTAGGCAATTGGTGATATAGTCCTAAAGAAAAATTACCATTAACAAGATTTAGAAGAAAAAGGCTTCAAACTCAAAACATTCAACACAGAAAAACATATTTTAATAGCTCTTATGCACATGACAGCAATCAATGCCAATATCAGTTTCCTCTGGAGTAAGTACATATTGTTGTTCTTCCTGAAGGAAGACTGTCAAATGACATAATCATTCCTGGATTACAATGCTAGCTCCAGCTTGCTTCCTTCTCTAAGAATTATTGATCCAGAGAAGTCAAGGAGTTCCAAATAGAGCTCAGCTTCCTTCTTACTCACTCTTGTAAATATCTTTCACTAGGCCAAGGGGATGATTTCCTGGGTAAAGGGAACACATGTGCAACAAATTATTGTTAAGAAAACATTTGAGGAGCTAATAATTTTGATTATGTGTACCAATGAACTGGAAGAGATGACATATATAAACTTTATTCGCCTGAACATCTACCCTTGGGGAAGAGTTAAAAAGGAAGGTGGACAGGAACAACTTTGCTCCCATCTGAGGAATACTTACATTAATTAAAGCAGAACTTTTCTTCTGAGAAGAGTGTAGGAATATCCCATTTTTAAAGCCCTGGACTGCTTAGTTCTTTTGCATACCTCTTAAATGCCTTTTGCCAAAAAGAATTTCAAAAAAATTAAAATTGCTGATGTCACTGAAATCTTTTAGAAGGTGCCAAAGTCTTGCTTGCTATTTGTTTAACAGTCAGTTATTCTGTACAGCCATTGCCCAAGCGTGGCTGTCAGTAGTACACGACAGGGACCTGCACACAGACACTTCATAAGCACATACAACCATAATCACTATTCCACTCTCATGGACCGAGCAAAGTAGGAGGATCTTGTCCTCTCTCACAAAAGAAATCAACAATTACACATACAAATCAAGAAATACAGTGAGACAAATGGAAAAGTGTTAAAGCCATTTTGTGAAGAGATCAACAGCAAAAGGTAACTGCTGCCAAGGAAGAGGTACTATACCTTCTCAACATCTGACAGAGATGATAGAGAATGGTTCTGCAGAACCTCTGGTGCTGTGAACACTCGCAGGTCATGTTGGGTGACAATTTCATCAGTAAATGATACGCTACCAGATGGAAGCAACAGAAGAGACCATGGAGAAATGATGAATCGCAGAGCAGTAGGATCAGCTGTATTTGAAAGGAAAAAAACCCCAACCTTGAAATAAAAACAATGTTGCTTGATACCCTGACTTGATGTTATTTTATTTGCTCAAAAACATGTTCAATTGATCATACATATGATTAATGGAATATATTCATGCTTCCTTTTCCACCTGTGGTGCTTCATGACCACAACAACCTCTATTTTAACCACGCTAAGGAGCAACACCTATCTTTTTTTTATTATTCTTTGCTATTACTCATAACAGTAAGCTCAGGAAGAGCCTGCTAAAATACTAGCAAGCTCCCCTGTCCTCAAGTTACTTCATTTATGTTACAATAGACATACAAAATGATCATATTTTGTAGTGTATATGTCATAAAGGCTAATTTCTACACAAAGAATGGAGTTAAATACTATATTAATAGAGCACTGCTGCAGCAGCTGAAGAAAGAAGACAAAGTTATTAGAGGGAGGAAATAACTCCTTATTAGAGTAGTTAACAGAACTGGATAAACCACAAGAAAGTTTTGGGGCACAGAAGCCCTTTTTACCCTAAAAAAAAAAAAATTCAAAGTGAAAACCAATAACTCTAGGCAGCAGTGGAACTGGGCAAAGAATAAAGCTGAAACCTTAGGAGGGTCACCCATTGAAGCTGTGAATAATACTTAAAAAGAGCAAAACAAGCACTGAAAAAAAAACCCATCCTTACACCATTGTTGTGGTTTAAGCTAAATTAGAGTCAGTTTTGTGACTAACTCAGTTGCTTTAAGTAACTTCATTCTCTGAATGCTAACTGCATATTTTTGAGAAAGTGTTCTTCCTAGAACTGATAACACAGGGCATTGGTATTTAAAAAGACCAATGCTTGTATTTATGCTTATAGTAACCAAAGTCATCCTCAACCTATTGAAAAAGGGCCATGTTTTCAAGGAGGGTTTGATAGGACAGGTGACTCTAAACTGACAACACAGTATGTAAACTGACAACTGGAAGAAGAGTAAGGTTGTGTGCCCATTTTTAAAAAGGGTAGAAAAGACGACCCTGCAAACTACTGACCTGTCAGCCTCACCTCTGTACCTGGGAAGATCATGGAACAGATCCTCTCAGAAGCCATGCTAAAGCACATGGAGGACATGGAGGTGATTAATGGCAGCCAGCACAGATTAACCAGGGGCAAATCCTGTACGACCAACTTAGTGGCTTTCAATGATGGGGCAACCGCAGCAGTTGACATGGGTAAACCGACAAATGTGAACTATCTAGACTTTTGTAAAGCCTTTGACACGGTCCCCCACAACATCCTTCCCTCTAAATTGGAGAGAGATGGATTTGCTGGCTGGTTGGCATGGTGGATTAGAAACTGGTTGCATGGTCGTAAAGATGAATGGCTCAAAGTCCAGATGGAGATCCATGACAAGTGCAACGTCCTAAACCTGGGTTGGGACAATCCCTGTTTTCAGTACATGATAGGGGGTGACGTGATTGCGAGCTGCCCTGCAGAGAAGGACTTGGGGTTGCTGGTTGATAAGAAGCTCGACATGAGCCATCAGTGTGCACTTGGAGCCCAGAAGGCCAACTGGGCTGCATCAAAAGAAGCGTGGCCAGTAGGTTGAGGGAAGTACTTCTGCCCCTCTATTCCTCTCTTGTGAGACCTTATCTGGAGTACTGTGTCCAGTTCTGGAATCCTCAACATAAGAAGGATATGGAGGTGTTGGAACAGGTCCAGAGGAGGGATATGAGGATGATCAGAAGGCTAGAGCACCTCCCATATGAGGACAGGCTGAGACAGTTGGAGTTGCTCACCCTGGAGAAGAGAAGGCTCCGAGGAGATCTTATAGCGACCTTCCAGTACCTGAAAGGAGCCTACAAGAAAGCTGGAGAGGGACTATTCATAAAGGCTTGTGGTGACAGGACAAGGTGGAATGGGTACAAACTGGAGAGGGGCAGATATGGAGTAGACATTAGAAAAAAATTCTTCACCATGAGAGTAGTGAGATACTGGAACAGGTTTCCAAGGGAAGTTGTGGATGCCTCATCCCTGGAGGTTTTTAAGGCCAGGTTCGATGGGTCCTTGGGTAACCTGACATAGTGGGATGCCCCTGCCCATGGCAAGGGGGTTGGAACTAGATGATCTTTGAGGTCCCTTCAAACTCTAACTATTCTATGATTCTAAGTTTCTATTCCATCCCACATATATCCTACTTGGTACAAAACTGAGAGACTATGAGGGTCCTCCCTCTTCTGCAATGGCTAGTAACCAGTGAGGACCTTGCCTGTCATTGCTTCTGATCCCAAATGCAGGCATTTCTGAATCCAGTTCCTGAGCTCAGCTCCCTCCTAACCTTGGACCCTTTCCCTTGCGTCTGCTCTGCAGCATTTGTGGTGATGTACAGTCATCAAGGTGTGGGAGTGTCATCTTATATATCTGTACATTTTTAATACTAATTGTTATTGTTACTTCTTAGTTAAAGCTGTGGTTTTAGTTTCCAAGCCACATGACTTTTTCCTTTCATTTTCCTACCCCTTTCCCTGGAGGTGTTGGGGAGAAGGGGTTTGGGAGCCCACCTGTATGGTTTTAGCTACTGAAATTAGCTGTGCCAAATGTAAACTGTGACAAACATGAATGTGCAATTTGACAGCATGGTTTGTGGCATCCAATAACCCTGCTGTCAAACTTCTGGGCAGACCTACTAAATAAAAGGGATGAGGTGGGAAGGAACAGGCTACACACACAAGGGCAAGTGTTAAACACCAAAATCTAGCTTGAAAATAAAACATAACTAAGTTGGGGAGATTTGAGGATATTCATATTTAAAGGATAAGTCTTTCTTTTCTCTCTACATTCTAAGAACCAACAGCAAAAGAATAATTTCTTCTTCCAGCTCCATCACTAACAACATTTTCCATTCTCCTATCAGCTCAGGATGTTCCTACAGTGTTGGGTCCTAGCCTGTTCAATTATCTTGTAATCTAGAATATTTCTAATCTCCTAGGAAATGTATTAAATTACTGCTTGTAGGTATCAGGTGTAAAAGGTTCTACCAAGTATGTCCTTCAATTTATCCAACTCCCTTTCCTCCAAAAGAAGCTAAGAAATTGCTTTTAGTCTTTCTGCATTCTGTGGTACTAAAGCAAAACTATATTAATAACTTAGTCATATAACTTTCCAGAAAAGCACTCCCAACTTTCAGATCCTGAAGCTCACAAAAATTCCCTTCCTACCAATGTGTGCAATAGAGAACAGTCAGTATAGAAGTAACCAATTCATTTTTTAGTCTAAGACTCACATACACATTTTTCTGAATATATCTTAAATTGCTATGCAGAATTTTACTTCAAAAAGGAGAAGATAAAATTGAGGGCAATAAACATTCTAGAAATGGAAAGATCCTATAAAGCCTACTTCAACTAGTTATCTCAAGTTGATTTTAAAATGCCAGTGTGTTTTGCTGAAAGTCAGTGCAGCTAGCTTAGTATTCACAGTGCAGAATTGGATTCCTCCTGCTCTGCTTTCTAAGATACACAAGACAGGCTTCTTGACTCAGGAGAGTGTATTTCACTGCTCCTGCTTTCTCGCCTGGATCTGAAAGAAATAAGTAATTGATCACATAGGCTAAACCAATTAAAACTTTTGCATAATACTACTGCTGAGTTCCCAATGAAAACCAGAGGTCCTATTAACATACAAAAAAAAAAAAAGAAGCTACCAAACACTCTGAAAAATACCAAATGAAAAACCATGCATGATGATCTTTGTTTCACACAGAAGGCAAGATCTCAGGATGTTCTTCTATCCTACTTCAGGATAGGGAAATAGTAAAGGACAAAGCAATAGATGTTACTTTAACGCATCAGTGTGCTATGGTTTGAGCTAAAGCAGAACACGTTTTCTCTGACTTTTCAGCCTCATATTTATCACCAAGGTGTGGAGAGAAGAGAGAAAAAAAAAAGAAGGATTCAAACCTCTCCTTCTAAAAGCACTGTAGTTCAAGATATGGGTTCCAGTCTATTTCTGCCAAGTGGGCTTTCAACTGCACTAGAGCTGCCAGCCCCCTGATTTAACTCCAGAACTATGCAGCTTGGTAACAAAACACTTGTGAAAGCACAATTTATCCATCAGCGCCAAGACAGAGACAAATAGTTTGGACTTAGTTAAAGTGAGAGAGTGAACTGGTTTTAAATGCAATAAAAACTGACATAATCCGCAGCTACATAGCACCTGCCAAACAAATTAAAGATTTTCAAAAAGGTCCTTTACACGCGCAGTTCCAACTCCTTCAGTTTTGCTTTTTCCTACTTCTCTCTTGGGTCACAGTCATTAGCAAAGATGGTGAGAAGTGATGTACATTTCCACTCTTTCAGGGGACAGAAGACATACCTTGAAAAAGCACAAACAATCCCAAAACACAGAGGTTTTCAACGCTCATCTTTCTCTTTGCTCCCCCCCTACAGCTGTCACTGAGACAGAACCACAGAAACACTAGGTTGGAAAAGACCCACTGGATAATAGAGTCCAACCATTCCTATCACTAAACTATGCCCCTCAGCACCTCATCCACCTGTCTTTTAAACACCTCCAGGGATGGTGACTCAACCACATTCCTGGGCACCCTGTTCCAGTGCCCAATGACTCTTTCCATGAAAAATTTTTTTCCTAGTGTCAAGCCTGAACCTCCCCTGCCGGAGCTTGAGACCATTCCCTCTTGTCCTATCACCTGTCACTTGGGAGAAGAGGCCAGCTCCCTTCTCTCTACAACCTCCTTTCAGGTAGTTGTAGAGACCAATGAGGTCTCCTCTCAGCCTCCTCTTCTCCAGGCTAAACAACCCCAGCTCTCTCAGCCATTCCTCATAAGGCCTGTTCTCCAGCCCCTTCACCAGCTTCGTTGCTCTTTGGACTCGCTCCAGAGCCTCAACATCCTTCTTGTGGTGAGGGGCCCAGAACTGGACACAGTATTTGAGGTGCGGTCTCATCAGTGCCGAGTACAGAGGGAGAATAACCTCCCTGGACCTGCTGGTCACGCTGTTTCTCATACAAGCCAAGATGCCATTAGCCCTCTTGGCCACCTGGGCACACTGCTGGCTCATGGTCAGTCAACTGTCAATCAACACCCTAAGGTCCTTCTCCTCTGGCCAGCTTTCTAGCCAGACTTCTCCTAGTGTAGCACTGCACAGGGTTGTTGTGCCCCAAGACAACAAATAAGACTTCTCCTAGAATAACAGGACCTGAAGATTTTTATGCTTCAGCCAGGCTGGAGGCAGTCAAACCACCAACGTGTCTCTAGACAGGCTACGATTAGGTCAGCACAAGGGACCGCTTATGGGTTAAGTCTGACACTCCTCTGAGCTTGCACAGCATGTCTATGCTTGCCTGCTGCGCAGGGTAGCATTGCAATGCTGCTACTCCCTCTCCCTTGGGCACAAAGGGATGGGACTGAGTAGAGAGCTCTGATGGGATATTGAACCCCTTAGAAACCAGCAGCACAGGGAGAAATACTGAGTAGCTAACTGGAATTTACTTTTTCCTGAGGATACTCAAACAAGAAAAAGGGTGAACACTTAAGCTTCCAAGATCACCCGTGTTATTCCTGAGATGTGCCCTGGTCAGCATAACACCACACTATGCTTTATAGTCACCCTGACCACATTTAGCAGAGAGTTCTGGAAAGAGCACATGTGATCACCAAGCCTCACTTGAGGATAGGGGATTTAAAAAAACCCAAAACAAAAAAAAACCCCACCAAATCCCACAAAAGCCTCATCTCTTCCCTTTTCAGCAACCAAAAGATCAAATGGTTTCACTAGAAGGTGAAAAAAAAATTGTTCCTTAGCAGCTTTTGGTAAAAGGGAAAAAAAACCCCAATCATTAAATATCTCCCAGCAAGAAGTGGCAGGAAAATTATGATTTTTGCCACCCAATCACTACCCTGCATTTTCCCTCATCAACTGAAACAATTCATTTTCCTCTCCATCCCAACTAGGTCTATGACTATTTGGGCCCACCATTACTTATCATCAACATACTTCATACTTCAGCTTCCTTCATTTCACTAGACTTAGCCAAGCTAAGCAGATGCAAAAGTATGACTGTTAACAAGATTTACAGGTCTCTAAAACACACCCGCTTTCAGATGATATCACTTCTTTACATAAATTATTTGCCATTACAAATTTGCCAGACAGTCAATTTGTAAAGTCTCTTTGCACAACCTAGCTTTGCATTACCAGACTACTTTTTTTCCCTTTCTCTTTTGCCTCCCTTTAAACACGTGTCCTCAAACATAAGGTCCAACTGTTTTCAGAATCCACAATACAGGCTTTAGCATAGGAGTAGTGTAAGCGATTCATTAAGTCTTTCCCACTTAGAAGTTTTGATAGATCTTCTCCACTTAAACCTATCAAATGAGAGGGAGGTCTGGTTATAATTCTTAGCAGCAGAGAGCACAGCATGCTCCTTATACACATATAAACTCACATTCCAGATACTTCACTTCAAAGACCTGTTCCTTTGACCTCATGGAGAACTGAGCACAAGATACAGCATGTCTGAAACAGCTGATACACCCTCTCAACAACAAAACAGTTATTGCACATAATTTAACAGATGTAAGAGAAGGGCAGGTCTGGTATCGGCCTTTTCAAATCTCCGGATTAATCTCAACGTCACCTGTACAACTGATGTCACTCAGTTGCAGATCTACTAGACTGCCTTTCTCCTCCATTTAACAGCTTACAATATGCTGACAAGACAGCTACCAGAGTTGATCTTCTAAATCCGTGATTAGCAACTGGGTATTTCAATCTAATCTTTCATTGCTTATAATGATTGAAATCAACTTTTAAAAACTGTTCTACATCTGTTAGAATTGTAAATACAAATAGGCATAAAAATATGTGCATTTTTGTGTCAGTCACTGAACTAGATCTGGTATGATATGTGATTAATAACCTAAGGGATGGATTTTCATTCTGTGCTTATTTTATTCAGTGCTTTGATGGATAAGAAGGTAGACTTACTAAAAGACATGCAGAACTTTTACAGACAAAGAATTCGCCAAATCTTAAAGTTAAACCATTTTTTGAAAAGAAAACTTAAAATAGAAAATGCTCATGGACTCCAGCGCTACATGAGGAAGAAATGAACATCTCTGAGACCAGTCAGAGCTCAGTATACTGCGAACCTGCAGAAGCTAAAATCTCATTGCCCTCTGCCCAGGACCAATTGGTGAGTTCTGAAAAATTTTAGAAACTTGCCCTCTGCCACAGAATAGCTCTTTTATGCTGTATGCCAGGTTTGAAATTTAACCAAGGAAAAGAGGCTTTCTCTAGAATTCCCCATGTTTGCTACAAATCCTCCACAAATAAAGAACAAAACTGAGTCACAGACAAACCTACAGAAACCTCTGCATTGTCTGTTCCTGCATCTCTGCAATGCATCTTTACAAGCCATCACAGAAACTGATATTCAGAAAAGGTACCTAGATCGTATCCTTAGTGAAGCCAAATCTTCATCAAAGACTGTCTGTTTATCCTAACCTTGCTGGGAGAAATCAGATTGCCTTTGTCAACCTTACCTACACAGTAAAGCTCTTTCATTTGAAGCGCATTGTACCACAGGGCTATATCCCAGGTTAATTAATAGCACGCAACTGAAAATAGTTCGCTGAACCAGCAGAAAAACAACTCAATATAACAGCTTTATCTCCAAGAAGAGAAAGAGTCTTCTGTCACTGATTTTATCTCAATTTGTGTTTTGGTTTTCACTGATAGGAAGTAAGATGAGAAGCTCCTGCCACATTAGCCAGTCTTGGCTGGCAAGCATTGGCATACCTTAAAAGCACATACCAGAATTCCTGGGGCAGATTTCCATTTTGTGCCCTCATCTTTCAGCACTTGTCCCCTGAAGGAGGGCTGACTGCATTATAATTCTCAGTGCTTGCATACAGCCTTCATAGTAATTACAATAACTCTTTTCTGCACTAATCTCAGGCCAAGAAAAGGTAAACTTTTTCTGTGAAGGCTTCCTTCTTAGAAAGAACTTAGACCTAGGTAGGATAATGTTGTAAGTGGTTTCATTACTGTATTCTCACCCTGCTGTGATCTTTCAGGTGGATTTAAAGACAGAGCTCAATGTGTCAATTCCTGTAAAGTACACAAGAGTAAATCTTTGATCATTCAAGATCTCTCCTTAGTCAAGGTCTCACTGGGTCTCAACAACCTGCCCTCCTAAAAAAAATAAAAAAATCATTCATAGAATCATAGAATAACCAGGTTGGAAGAGACCCGCCGGATCATCGAGTCCAACCATTCCTATCAAACACTAAACCGTGTCCCTGAGCACCCGTCTACCCGGCTTTTAAACACCTGCAGGGAAGGTGACTCAATCACCTCCCTGGGCAGCCTGTTCCAGTGCCCAGTGACGAAGGAGGGAAGACAGTTAAAACCATCAGAGGCTTCAGAAGACACAAAGAAACGGAGAGGTGCATATAGCAGTGGGTGAAAAACAGGGACATGTAATATGCTTCCAGGAATCTCTATGGATACGCACGTTTAACCAGTATTCCCCGGAATCTATACGAATATGTATGTTTAACCACTATAAAAGTCCTGTAACTAGCCTCAATACTTGGACACATTGGGTGGGTGACCCCAGGTGGCCCCCACGTGCCGTCTGTTAATGGAACACCTGCTTACTAATCAAATTGGCACTGCCAATTTGGCATTTGGCAGTGAGTCTTTCTCTCCGAGAGACAACAAATAGAGAAAGAGAGAGGAAAGCAGATGACAGTTTTCCCTTTATTACAATACAAGCAGCAGAGAGACAGTACAGTCAGTCAAATTGCAACAATAAACTCAGTATTCCTAACAGAGAATACCTCTTACTGTGCATGGGCTGTGAGCTCAGTGGTAAAGGGGAAAAGGGAAATTTGTATGGGATATCAAAACTACCCATAATTTACCTACCAAAAGTACTTCAGAGAAACTGCTAACTCAAGCTTGAACAGAAATCAAGTGCTGTACGGAAGTTTCTGCCCACATCTGCCCTCTTTGGAGTCTTTGCATAGTCCTTGCATAGTAATGTAGCAAAACAATGGCTATTTTCAAAGCATGAGCTTTTGATTCTTCCTGAGTGAAACTGAATAAGCTTATATATGCATGCTTAGATATAACCATGGAGATGGGCCCCCTGAATTTGCTGAAATACTAATATAAAATATAATATAAATAAAAACATAAGGAAGAGTTTCATACTTAGAGCAGTAAAACATATAATTATTAGCAGTATTGCAGATGCTCAACTTAGTAGTTCCTCCTTTGGGGAAATGGTGGAGGAGACATATTTCTACTCCTTCAAAGTACAACCCACATTCTTCCCATTACCTATATATGCCTTGCTAATTGCATTCTGGGGAATGATACCTAGCTCTCTGGCAAGTTTTCAGTGGCTCACCTTTGCCTCACTTGACACTAAATCTCTTCAGAGCAGACTGATCATGACTGCACTGTACTGCACCTGTTTCTATGTCCTCTTCAGGAACAATGTGCTCCAACGGTCTCAGACTTACCACTTTTTCTATTTTCTGTCTCATTTCAATGAGTTTAAAATAATGCAAAGACTCTGCAGTAGCTTCCTACCTACATGAAACAATGTGCCACAAGTCCTGACATAAACTGAAGTGATGGTGGAAACGTCCTTTGGGCTGGGGTGCAGCTAGGCACTTGACCCAAAGATAACCTAGAAACAAGTTATTATTTGGGTTTAGCGCCTAAGAAGAACAGGGGAGATTACTTACATGATGTGTAAGCATTACCAACATGTTTCCAGTTCTTTAAAAACACTTACCTTTTCTGAATAGTTCTTGAAGGCTCTCTGCACTTTGATTTAAAATAGCCCATATTTCCTCTTCTTGCAATGGCCCCCCTCGAACCTCCAAAGCCTCTGCCAGTGAAACATGCATGTTACCTGGGAAATGAGATAGAGTGATTTAAGAATACATAAGTTATTTTCTCCTTTCATATAGCACTCCAGCAGTCTTATAACCCATGTTCAATCCTCAGCCACAAAAGTTCTCTTAATATTAACAGAACTCATCAAATACAAATACTATAAAACATTCACTGTGGTGATAAAGAACTCTTCAGTATCTACTACTATGAAGAAGATAAACTTGAGTTAAGACAATTATGATACATATTAATATATTTTCACAGGGCTGTTTATACTGTGTCATGACCAAATAATAATAAGTGCTGCCTTCAAACACGCAAGCAAGCCAGCTGTGGAAGTGATAGTTATCTCCTTTGTTCAGCTTCTTCATGCATTTAAGAAAAAAATAAGTAAAACCATTAGTGGTGCTCTACATATTACACTTCTAGAAAACAAAGAATTCCTTCTCCAGCTAAAAGAGGTCAGGCTTTAATATTTTTTCAGAGAGTTAAACCATTTTCACCCTATTACAATATTATATTCAGTTGTTCAAAACCAATTTGGGAACTGAAGAATGCACCCCTAAACATTCAGGCAAAGACAAAGCTTCATCATTTTGGTAAGCTAAGGAGCAAATAAATCATGAGTCTGCTTAATTACTTCACCTTCCTATGGACAGAAAATGTTCTCATGCTAATTTATGTTTCTGATTGAGATACAGTTGCAGTAGCTTCTCTCTCTCTGCTTCTCTCCAAAACCCAAAGAATAAAAAATTGAGGCAGTGAGCTGCAGTAAGAGCCTAAGGTATATTGTCAATCATCCGTAATGAGTTTGTAGGTCTCAAAGTTTCCAAACTTGATGGTGGAAAGACAGTTCCACAAGCAATGCATATTGTCTTGAGATCAGTAACTGGTATCTACAGCTTTGGATGACCCAACAGTACTGCCTGATGTTCCTCTTCCTCACTTCTAATCAACTAGCTGGAATCTCCCCATTAGCATACGATCCTGGCTCAGATGTACACTCACAGATATTAGTCTGACAATTTGCAAGGAGGACAGGCTAACTTGCTATATTTGGTTTCTCAACTGTCTAGGCAGTTTCATGCTTTCTAGGGTTTATACTTTCAGGCTCATACCCATACAATGGTAATACAAAAGGCTGAATATCCTGCATTTTCTAGCTTAAAACATGGGCTTTGGAGATACTTGCTGAACTATTATCCAGAGCCTTTTCAACTAGAATTCTATACTATGCTATCAAAAAATTACATAATGTTGGCTGCATTTCATCACAGACAGCTTATTTTTCCTTACCTCACAGTTTGCCAGTTTTTAGCATTCAATTATTCTGTGTGTTTACTAAGCCAGAGATATTTTCAACAATAATGTCCAAAAGTCATAATCAAAAGATAGTGGAAGGGAAAACAGACCCAGACTATATTTAAAAGAAAGATGAATTCTGAACTCCCTAAGAGAAAAATAAATATACCATTCAAAATGGAAACCTAGGGACCTCTGGATTGAAAGACAGAGATAAACGTGGTTCTGCTCAGTAGGAGATTTGCATCCACGTGGCACAGAGTGTCTACTCTATCACCCATATCAGGGAATTTTGCGATTTCATGGCACTGTCTCAAATTTCAGTATGTGCATCTAGAATCAAACTGGATAACTAAGATTAAAAGATCTTGTCTTAGTCTAGTGACTCAAAATGTATGATATGCAAATGAAAACATTGTGCTAAATATTCCAAAGAAAGTATCTTGAGTATAACACCACCAACAAAAGCGCTCCTCTCCTAATCCTTCTCTGACATACCCTTTTCCCCATCCTGCAATATCCTGATTTCTTTCAGCTGTGATTAAATAACAGTGCAGACTGTTCTGTAGCAGACATAAGCTGATTCGCTATTTAACTTCACTACAGGGACTATAAGCATGTCTGCTCAATCTCCCAAACACATTACATCCACAGTAAAAGATTCCTACAAGAAAAAGATTTCTTGATCACAGTAATTATATGAATATCCACCTAGTCACACAGGCCTCAGCTGTAGCAGTGTAAGCAACAAGAACTGCTTGCATATTACATCCAGTCACACAGAATCACAGAATGACCAGGTTGGAAGAGACCCACTGGATCGTCGAGTCCAACCATTCCCACCATTCCCTAAATCATGCTCCTAAGCACCTCATCTACCCTAACCTTAAACACCTCCAGGGACGGTGACTCAACCACCTGCCTTGGCAGACTGTTCCAATCCCTAACCACCCTCTCTGTGAAGAACTTCTTCCTAATCTCAAGCCTAAATCTCCCCTGGCGGAGCTTGAGGCCATTCCCTCTCGTCCTGTCCCCTGTCACTTGGGAGAAGAGGAGAGCTCCCTCCTCTCCACAACCTCCCTTCAGGTAGTTGTAGAGAGTAATAAGGTCTCCCCTCAGCCTCCTCTTCTCCAGGCTAAACAACCCCAGCTCTCTTAGCCGCTCCTCGTAAGATTTGTTCTCCAGCCCCTTCACCAGCTTTGTTGCCCTTCTCTGGACTCGCTCCAGAGCCTCAGCATCCTTCTTGTGGTGAGGGGCCCAGAACTGAACACAGTACTCGAGGTGCGGTCTCACCAGTGCTGAGTACAGGGGGAGAATAACCTCCCTGGACCTGCTGGTCACGCCGTTCCTGATACAAGCCAAGATGCCATTGGCCTTCTTGGCCACCTGGGCACACTGCTGGCTCATGTTCAGTCGGTTGTCAACCAACACTCCCAGGTCCTTCTCCTCCTGGCAGCTTTCCAGCCAGGCTTCTCCTAGTCTGTACCTCTGCTTAGGGTTGTTGTGCCCCAAGTGCAGGACCCGGCATTTGGCCTTGTTAAACCTCATGCCGTTGGTCTCAGCCCAGCAGTCCAGCCTGTTCAGATCCCTTTGCAGAGCCTCCCGACCCTCCAGCAGATCGACACTTCCTCCCAGCTTGGTGTCATCTGCAAATTTGCTAAGGGAGGACTCAATGCCTTCATCCATTGAATGTCATAGCTTGACAAATAAAACTGAAGATCACGATACACCAAACCACCAAAATTTCAAAGTAGAATAAAATAAAACATCAGTTAATACAAACACAGCCACATACAAAATGGCAGGAGTTGGGATTTGAGTAAGACTGTCATTGAAGTGTATCTGTTTCAGTAATGTTTTGGTTAACTTTGTCTTGGTAACTTTTCCTGTAACTCATCTTCCTCAGAACTATGATGAAGCTGTGGCACTTATCTGTCACAGCAAAGAGGAGGCCAACACACTGAACACTAAAGCAGCTTCCACGAACTGGTTCTGTGTCACTGAGGAACTGGCTGAAGCAAGTTGAGGTGAAATGTTTGTAGACAAAAGCATGGCCACTGTTCTGCTACACTACAGCCAACCTCTTAGCAGCTAGGCACCATTAACACGATGAAACTGACAGTAAAAGGGTCTGGCTGAAAACATACTTCTTCCCCTCTAGTTTGTCTGCAACATGTTTTTCACAAGAAAAAAGGAGGAATAATAAAGTTCGCACAATTCTTCGAGAATTGTCTCAGATGATCATGGGAGCCTTCAATACCAACTGGTCCTCCATGAACTAAGAAGCTTAAGTGCCAAGTGTTAAAGACATGCAAGAGGTTTGGGGTTTGAACATTTTGATGAACAGCAACATAATGACAGCATCAAGTCACTCATACAAGAGAAAATCATATAGAGCTTTTATAGTACATAGTATCAAATTTGCTTATCTTCACATCTTAGCGCTCTAATTGCAGTTAGATCTGTGGCTACATGGTTGTATAACATTCATTTTCTAATTAAAATTAATCACCACTTAAACTGTATTTAAACTCTTATGGATAAGAACTCAGGGAAAGGAAGCTGGGTGATAGCAACAGGGGACAATGGGCTAATTTTAAAGAGTAATCTCTTTAAAATGCATGAAAGAGAAGACAGGGTAAAGAACATAGAATCATAGAATGGTTTGGGTTGGGACCTCAAAGATCATCTACTTCCAACCCCTCTGCCATGGGCAGGGACATCTTCCCCTAGGTGAGGTTGCTCATGGCCAAGGTGAATATCTCCATCAGGGGTAAACTTTTAGCTGATTTCAATTGAGCAAAGAAGGGCTAATCCAAGGAGAAAGGGTGAGCAGATTTTAAGAAAGCTTAATAGTATTGGCCTAAAATGACAGAACACAGAACTGTAAGAAAAACGAAGACTTCTTCTGTATTAATGGTACAAGCTAGTCTGCTACAAACTTCCAAAGATGGTTAAGGCAGTTGCTGTGTTTTTCAGGGTACCAAGCTGACCAGCAAAGAAATCTAGATGAACCAGTAGAGTTCTCAATGGACTATAAGTCAGATTCCTGTCAGTCCACTTTACTGCAATGAGACCTTTCCCTGTGACTTCTTCACTTAATGTAAGCAAGATTTGTTGTGCTGGCATCCTGTGCCCCATTCCTTTCCTTCTAATAAAAACGAACAGATTGATAAAAATGAACACTGAAAGGTGCACATTCTATGGATGAGTTAACTTCTCTTTTTCCTTGGGACAGCACTATGGTGGCATCTTAACATGAAGGCACAGCGACACTTAGCTGGAGATGGGATCAGGAGGATCCTGTTTCTACACCTTGCTTCACAAGTGAGAAGTCCACGTGCATCAAAGGGCTAGCTGGTATGAACTCAACATGAACTGTGAAGGTGTGAATTCCCCATATACCCAAACCCCACACAAGATCATAGCTACAGAACATCCAAAAAGGGGCATTCACACAGCAGAGAGCACAATACAGTGTAAGAAGACTGTGGACAAGTAAAAACACTGGAGAAGCATAGACATGAACATTACATTTGGGTTGCTTGCTCTGGGACAGAATTTACTCCTAGATCATAAAGGAAAACAATTTCCATAGGAAAGGAGTTACATCATGTGGAGGCAGCTCTTTTTGCTCCAGGTCAAGACAGCAAATTCAGGTCTAAATCATTTGTATCAACAAGCCCTGAATGCAATTTCTCACCCTCCATGCCATTCAGCCCTAAGCCATACAAGCAGCACAGTTCCAAGAAAGAATGCTGCTCAAGCCAAAGGCCTCTCCTATACCTCAAACATTTCCTTTTAAAAAGCCTGTTTACTTCACGAGGACCAAGTGCCAGCTCCTCCCTCTAAGGCTGACAACTTATATGCTCCGGGATGAGTGAAAAGGGTAGTTCCACCTCCTTCCAAGCTCAGTAACCTCCTTGCCCCGACCCTGTAGGGTCCCAGCAGCCTGAGTTAAAAGCACACCACCTATGGAATATCCAGACAGTGCCAACATGGCACAGAAGGTAGCCTGACACTTCCTTGGTCCAAGGCAAGACAGAAAGCACAACAGAAGTAATACTGTAAAAATCACTGTTTGCAAGGTATACACTTATTTTTTTCTCCTACATATTCCAAAGTTTTCAAAACATCCAGCTTTTCACATGACATTAATAAACAGCACAGAAGTGAAATGCTCAAAATTCTGATTTCCCCAACCACTAAATTTTTTACTTATGTATTTTAAGTTTGAAAATGAAGGTCTCCAATAGCAACCAAAAATTTGGAAAATTTTAATTCTTTCCCAATTTTATTGAACTCTTGCCAGATGTAATATTAAGGAAGCTACTGCTGTAACTGTGTTTAATAAAGACTATAATAACAGTAATGTTGTCAAAAAGCTCCTAAAAACAGACTGAAAGTCAAAAGGTTAAACTGCTTCAACTTAACTGTTGGTTGACAACTTTGTTTTGGTTTTAGTAATGCACTTCCATTGCTTTCTTCCTCACTTTCTGCATCAGCATTTTTCCCCATTTTGTAACTATGGGACCAAGCTCCAAGTCAAAAGCCACACTTTAACAACATCAGCTAAGATGCCTGCAGGAACTCATAGTTATTTGATACCTCATCGGAATACTCTGCCAAGAAACATGGAGAGCAGCTGCTCAAACCACACACTGTACATTTTTTTCAGATGTGCTAGAAGCAGTGAAAAAAATCTAGAATACAGTTTGTTATAGTTTCTAGATACTGTTGTGCTTGTTTTTATCCTTCGACAAAATTTAAAACAGAGAAGAAATAGCAAGAAGGCCATATACATATCCAAAATATTTTTTGTGGTGAAGAAAACAACCTTATTTCTTCCACATAAAACACTGCTAGCTGACTTTACCTGTCCCTTTTCTCCTATTGCCCCACAGGTATACTTATGCAAAACATGGCAATTTCAAAGAAGCACCTTTAGCAGATAAGCAAACAGCCCTTTCTCAGCCTCTCCTCTGCAGATACAAATGCCTGAAAGCAGAAGCTCATTTAACAAGACAGTTCTGTCCAAAAGAACTTCCTAAATTTCATCATTCTAAAGCCATGCTTAGCTGCCTTCTGACACTTTAATTAAACTCTCACTGAGTATGAAGTGCTTTCTAAAAGCATTCGATATGCACGAATCCCAGTGAAACTGAACTGGAACTAAACCTCAACAGTTTTGAAAAGTCTAGCCTCTCCCATTTCAGAACCTAAGTATCTGGAGTCGTAACCACGCAGTGTAATTTCAGAACGCTGGCATCTATCCTATTTATTTACATTGACCCACATCTTTCACCCCTGGAGAAGACCTGGAATACATCTATCAATTAGTTTATCCCCAACAAGCTTCAGCAGACTTTGAAATTTATTTTCAAATACACACATAGTTAGATGTCTGTACATAAAATGCGGTTTCCTACAACTGCAGGTTCAATTTGCATAGACTATCCACAAAACAAGGCATTATTTGCAAATACGCAAGTCAAGCATGCAGTCAAGATGAATATACAAGGTAATCAAGTCAACTGTATTTACAGATTTTTTTAATTTTTTTTTTTAGAATCCTGCTCTCAAGTTAACTACTGCACATTATTCTTATTTATTGTCTTGAATGATAAGGCAAAACCCCCTTGTGCTATGACCACTTCTTCTTTACATCTCTTATCTTCTTATTAAGAAGGGACAAAAAGCCTCACAAGATGTAAATCTCATCTCCCCCCCTCTTTTTCTGTCTCTAAATACTGCCAGAAAAAGTGTGAAATTAAGTTTTTGTGAACAAACACATTTTGGCAGCACTTTTCAATCCATTAGCTACCTAATAAAAATACAATATAATCTTAGCATAAGCACTATTCCTCCCTCCTTCATTCTGGAGAGGTCAGCAGAGATTAGCATTACCACCCAAGAATTTCATCTCCTAGTTCTGGAAGAGATTAGCTTTTTCCACTCACACTTCTCCTCATTTTCTCTCCTGTGGGCAGATAGGATGAAGTGTCATCAACAGTCCCAAGCTCCTGGGCTAATCCTTAAACTATACAAAAAAAAAACTTTTGAAGACAAGATGCAATTTCAAACTGATAGCTTGCTGCTTGAGTTCAAACTTCCTAAGTAAAGCAACAGAAACTAGCTCAAGTTTGTGACAAAACATGAAGAATGTGAGGACACTCCAGGAAACATAGGACACTGTTGGCCTTTTATTTGAGCATACAGTGATGCTCTCACACTTCCTGTAACAGATCAGATGTTAGCATTTCTCTTTTGAAAGCCTTAAATCAATCTTACATTCTTATGTCTGAAAGACAGAAGAATGTGCCATATTGAGAACCTTGGCTCACACCTCCAGGGCAAGCTGCATTTCTTTTACTTGAGAAATGCTTGCTTTCTTTCCTGGAAGGTGGAAATGAATTGTTTTTTGGCATTGGACTGAACTTGCAGTGTAAGACAAGCAAGGGTTATTGCTGACTCCCTCCCTAGCTTTTCTGTCTCTCTATCATCAGAACCAGATAAACTTGTTTATCTGAAACTCTGTGTAAGGCAAACTAGTAAATCCAGTCCAAAATGAATACAATGATCATGAAAGTCATGTTTTCTAGGCAACTGTAGAATGTTTTTTCATACATCAGGGTAGCTGATGTTTCAGATCTGATATTAAAATTGTATTCAGAAGAGTATATAATTATCACTACAAAGTGAGCTTAATCCACACAAACGAAGGCATGACTCTTCTATCCCTCTCTTAGTTTAATTGTAAAATCCTTGGGTAACTCCCTCATCCTGCTCCACCTTGGAGAGGCACGTCTCCTTGGTGCATTTCTCATACTTGCAACTTTCATTTTAATTGCTAAGCAGGAACAGAGAATCTGTGACTACGACAAGCTTTATAAATGCAATAACAGAAATGTTAGGACTGCAAACAGCTCGGCAATAGTAACACTTTTCAAATAGCAGATCAACCAATAACACATACTCACATGTGACAAATGAAACTCTCGTACTGACATGAAATAATCACAAGCAAAACACATCTTGCTTTTGACAACATAACTTTATGATGTAGTGATGTACTGTCTATCATGTCACTTCACTTATGTACTACAGACATATTCTTGATAGTCCAGCAGTCTTGACAAAGACTTGGCATCCTTCCATATTACTTTTTTCAGTACACAGTGACTCTTCAGGAAGTACGCTGGGGTTCACAACTCTTGCTAGGTCTATGTGGGTGACACTGTTGCCACACCAAGGACAGTTTGTGATAAGAGAAAGTAAGAATGCCAGCTCCACTTGAGTCCAACAGTTATCCCACTGGCAGCTCCCACTAGAGTCCAGCAGTTATCCTATTGTTGCATGTAAGAGCTACACATTCCTCACATACCATAAAAAGGTCGTGACTAAAGTCTGTCCTTATTCACTTGCATCTCTTAGCACAGCTGAAGAGTGAAATTTATTGTCAGAGTAGCAGATATAGTAGCATGCACATGACAAATATCACAGAGTCACTAAAAACCATTATACTAAGTCAATAAATACTACTTTTCACTATCTGTGGCATTTCAGGTATCTACAAGTAAGACTACATTACATAAATTCTCTAGTATTGAAGGGTTCAGATTCTGTTAGGTACTAATCTTCTCAGTCTCAATAACAGAGAACAGTATCTTGCTTTATAAATGTCTCTTCTCAGTATGATAGTCCCTTGCAGCAAATAATAGCCAACGTAAATGAAGGCAGCACAACTGGATCAGCAAGAAACTAAGCACAATATGCCAAGAAAGTAAAGGTCCTCAGATTTCTTGGACATGGCATTAGAAAGAGAAAGTCAATTTCAGAAAACTTTACAGGAGGTGTTTTTTATTTGTTTGGTTTGGTTTTATTAAACTCAGAAAATTGCTGATTTTCAGATCAGTGAGGCAAGCACCATGATGTTAATATGCTAAAATGTTGGTAAAAATAATTTTTAACATCCACCAACCTTATTAATTAAGAAATGTGCTAGGGTTGTAGTGTACTTATTAATAACTGTCAAAGTCAACATGCTCTTAACAAGTATAAAGGCTGTCCTCACCATACGTTACATCAAAACCAGATTTTAATCTTATATATTCACTTCCAATCCTTCAACAAATGGCTTTTGCTGTTCTAATGGTGGGTGAGCAGTGGGGTACACTTTGGTTTTTTTGACTTCTCCCTGTCGGGGAAGGGTGGATGCAAGCAAAAAAAAAAAAAAAAAAATCTTTGTCAGCCTCACGTGTTTGATAACCAGACATGTTGGAAAAAAAATCTGCAGAAAAGATACTTTACTATGGCATTGAAACAGCTCCTCCACAGTTGAAAAAATCTGATGTAGGGTACTCATGTGGTAAATGTACTGATTTAAAATACAATTCTGTTGTGTTTTCAGTTTGAAAGCAGTACCCTTACATACTCACTACAAAAATGCAGTCTGCTAGCAGGGAGCGTAACTTGTGCAGTCAACCACAACAAACTTCTACTATCCAGAGGACAGTTCATATTAACAGTTATTTCATATGTCCTGCCAGGGAAGGAAACAATATCCGACAACTGAAAATAACCTGGCCAACTAAGAGAACAAGTTTGAAAAGTATATCTATCTGCATCTGATTCCTCCGACGCTACTTTATCTTAGGTGTACACAGGTAAAGAAGTTTCACCACTATAACACAAGGATTTTTTTGTTTAGGTACATACTTAGTTTAAACACCCACATGGATCACCTTACCTACTGTTACTTCTACTAAACTACACTTGAATTTTTTGTTGCCATGAAAATGAAAAAAAAAAAACCCCAAACCCCAAACAACCAATTTAGAAGTTACCACCTAGCAACTGCTGTCTTCAGCTAATTAATTACTACAAATAGTTCAATGGCTTGTTTACCCAGTGCCCTAAGTCAATTTACAACCTCACTTGCATTTTTCCTGCCTATGACTGAAAACAGCTGATGAGTCTAAACAATTACTGACACACATGGACCATCCCAGCAATAATGCTCTCCTCAGCCACGACCCTGAATGATGTTTTAGCTCCTGGTAACTGTCAGGAAAAAATCTGAAGCAGTGCTGCAGCTGGGGGAAGAAGTTACTACATTCTCAATCCTCAGGATGCCTGACAGAGCCATCCATCTGAAGGTTCTATCTTGCATAATTTCTTCAGTTCTTGATGCTCAAGACAGCTCTTGATGCTCAAGACAGCAATGTTCCCAGCTCCTGGGAAATTTACATTTCTTTAAGTGCCTGCACATGCTCTACAACACAGGCAACACTACAGAATCCCAGGACTTGCTGCAGAAAAAAAATATAGTGGTGTGCTGCCTACCCAGATAGTTACAATATTTGGGGTTTTTTTTCTTTTTCTTTTTCTTCCCCAGAAAAGAGAGGTACAGCATGAGGAACAGAACATTATGAAGTCTGCAGCTGGATGACACCATGGATATCTTATCTGTGAGTTTACCTGTCTGGGAGTAAAGCTATTACTCACACAAATGATGACTAATCCTTCTTGTGAAAGTCTGAATTTCTACCCTGAAAAACAGGCAAGACAGAACATAGGCCTGCATTTCAGCTGTCAAGAACTTTATACACAAGAGCAGTTCCACCTTAAGGACTAAGGCATAAGTTGAAAGATTCTTCCTCTACTTATCTGAAAGCTGAAGAAAATACTAATACCAGCACAGTAGCAAACACCAAGTCTTATTCAAAGAGCAGAGCATTCTCTTCACTCTTCTGTAGCAGAAAAAAGTAATTTCTGAGTACCTTTCTTTACTCAAGACATAGTAGTAAAAGGCATGAGATTTATACATTTTATATGCAAAAAATACAACTAAAAAGGTCTATCATAGAATCATAGAATAACCAGGTTGGAAGAGACCCACTCTGCATCGTGGAGTCCAACCATTCCTATCAAACACTAAACCATGCCCCTTAACACCTCATCCACCCGTGCCTTAAACACCTCCAGGGAAGGTGACTCAACCGCCTCCCTGGGCAGCCTGTTCCAGTGCCCAATGACTCTTTCCGTGAAAATTTTTTTCCTGATGTCCAGCCTACATCTCCCCTGGCGGAGCTTGTGGCCATTCCCTCTCGTCTTGTCCCCTGTCATTTGGGAGAAGAGGCCAGCACCCTCCTCTTTACAACCTCCTTTCAGCTAGTTATAGAGAGCAATGAGGTCTTCTCTCAGCCTCCTCTTCTCCAGGCTAAACAACCCCAGCTCTCTCAGCCGCTCCTCATAAGGCCTGTTCTCCAGCCCCTTCACCAGCTTTGTTGCTCTTCTCTGGACTCGGTTCAGAGCCTCAACATCCTTCTTGCGGTGAGGGGCCCAGAAATGAACACAGTATTCGAGGTGTGGTCTCACCAGTGCTGAGTACAGAGGGAGAATAACCTCCCTGGACCTGCTGGTCACGCCGTGTCTGATACAAGCCAAGACGCCATTGTTCTTCTTGGCCACCTGGGCACACTGCTGGCTCATGTTCAGTCGCTGTAAACCAACACCCCCAGGTCTTTCTCCTCCAGGCAGCTTTCTGGACAGACTTCTCCTAGTCTGTAGCTCTGCACAGGGTTGTTGTACCCCAAGTGCAGGACCTGGCATTTGGCCGTGTTAAACCTCATGCCACTGGTCTCAGCCCAGCAGTCCAGCCTGTTCAGATCCCTTTGCAGAGTCTTCCTACCCTCCAGCAGATCCACACTTCCACCCAGCTTAGTGTCATCTGCAAACTTGCTATAATTTATTGTCCTTCTGTTAGGTGTGAAATTCTGTACAAAGATTTATACTAAGGAAATTTTAAGCAGAAGGAATCAGTGACTAACTTTAGAAAACAACTTCATACATTTCCAAGTGAGAATCAACTTCAAACTACATCTTCAAAACAGAAACATCTGACAGCACTCCATTCTTATACTGAGGCCCAATCAGGAAACATCTACATTTTGAGGGACTAGCAGAGATGCAAAGAGGCAGCTGGCTGGATTTGTCTTGTCCATGGAAAAATTGTTCCTGTGTACAGCAATTAGAAAGACAAATGATAAGCTGCTGCCTCATAACATTCTCCTCAAATGAAGGCTGACTGATTCTAAGGAAATGAGAAGCACTGGCAAGTACGATTACATACCTGGCTCTCTGAACTCTTCCTCAGCCTTCAGGAAGGATGTGCTTTTTTTTAGTGCACTCCCATGTAAGAAAGAGTTTGTGTGTCCCCATACGTATACATGTGCATGTACATATGCATGTATTATGTTACCCTCTATCTATAAAAAATATTTATGCGCATTTGTCTGCATGTGTATACTTCACATATACAAAAATAAAACCACTTTTGTTTTAAGTTTCTGTTGCAGGAGAGGAAAAAACCCCAGAAGGTCAGGGTTTTGAAGGAGCGGGCACACTGATCTGTTTTGAAAAGTCATGATCAATTACCTGAAAGCCTTGTTAGAGGGTCCCTAAAGTCTATTAAAGGTTTTGGTCAAGGCAGATTTAAAGTAAGATTCTGTAAGCATCAGTAAAAACAGGTTTGATACCAGCAGATGGGCTGCAACTGCAGTAGCATATACCCATCTGTCCGGAAACCAGACCTTCATTCTACATGCATGGGACCACAATTATACCACTAACAAGTTTTAAAGGGCAGGACCATTTCCTGGGAAGCATTTCAATGGCATTCATCATCTGTGTACACATCTGTTATACCTTTCCTCATGAGAGACTTTACACCAATTTTTTCCCTCCATGAGTGATAAACTTGCCAGAGAAAAAGTCATCTATTTAACTGCTATTTCTTGAAAGCATTTAGTTGCTATTCAAGTGATATGAAAGACATTTCACCTTCCTGATCTAATGCTGAGCTATGTAGGAGAGTGTTGGAAATTCATTAACATTGGCCTTGAACAGGACACATCTCAATTTTTCACCCAGTAACTGAGAATCTGTCAATGTAACGTAATTTAAGTGAACTACCAATAAAGTCCAGACAAAAAATATATTAAACAGTTCTCAGTGAAACCAGTAACAAAAAAAATCCCAAACAATTGGATAAAGTAGATTATAACTGAGCTCTGAGATACATGCACATAGTGCAAACATGGAGATTCCTTCCTCCGCCTAACACTTTGTCCCAAGCACAGAATCTGTGACAACTAAGGTGATAATCTGTCCTCTTAGATTGCAGATTCCTTCTTTCTGCACTTCACAGAATCACAGAATAACCAGGTTGGAAGAGACCCACTGGATCATTGAGTCCAACCATTCCTATCAAACACTAAACCATGCCCCTTAGCACCTCGTCCACCTGTGCCTTAAAGGGAAGGTGACTCAACAACCTCCCTGGGCAGCCTGTTCCAGTGCCCAATGACCCTTTCCGTGAAAATTTTTTTCCTGATGTCCAGCCTAAATCTCCCCTGGCAGAGCTTGTGGCCATTCCCTCTCGTCTTGTCCCCGGTCATTTGGGAGAAGAGGCCAGCACCCTCCTCTCTACAACCTCCTTTCAGCTAGTTATAGAGAGCAATGAGGTCTTCTCTCAGCCTCGTCTTCTCCAGGCTAAACAACCCCAGCTCTCTCAGCCATTCCTCATAAGGCCTGTTCTCCAGCCCCATCACCAGCTTTGTTGCTCTTCTCTGGACTCGGTTCAGAGCCTCAACATCCTTCTTGTGGTGAGGGGCCCAGAAATGAACACAGTATTCGAGGTGCGGTCTCACCAGTGCTGAGTACAGAGGGAGAATAAACTCCCTGGAACTGCTGGTCACGCCGTTTCTGATACAAACCAAGACGCCATTGTTCTTCTTGGCCACCTGGGCACACTGCTGGCTCATGTTCAGTCGCTGTCAACCAACACCCCCAGGTCCTTCTCCTCCAGGCAGCTTTCCAGCCAGACTTCTCCTAGTCTGTAGCACTGCATCGGGTTGTTGTGCCCCAAGTGCAGGACCCGGCATTTGGCCTTGTTAAACCTTCCTTTCATATTCATGCATAACAGAAGTTAATTTAAGACTAAAGTAGTACATATTCTCTGCCAAACAGATTTGCAGGGCACATAAAAATGTGAGGGTAGAAAACATGCATATACTTTCATGCTGCAAAACAGACCCACTGCCCAGAAGATAAGCTTTATAGAAATGATACTATTCCCTACTGGTTAATTATAGGATTTACCAAAATTATGAATCATCTATTGCTGATGTTTCCATATTCCAGCATTTCTCAAGCTCTCAGGTTGTTTAGGTGCTTTGTTAAATCTATCATTAGCAGAGTTTCTAAGCACATTACTCACCATCATCTTGCAGGTTCTGAATAAATACTGTTTTTTAAAGGTAGACTTTCTTTACCAACCATCCATAGCTGATTCACTTCCTGCAACTGATAACACACATCAAAATTTACCTGCTGTTTGCCCATCTCCTCCCAACTGTGTGGAAGTGGCATGAACAAGTACCGAGAACAGTACAGTCCATGTGACAACCAATCAATTTGGCAACATATCTAGAGACATCTATCAGCTGAAATGTTCCACACAAAACATTAAGGTTTTTTTGGTCACAAATGCTTGCTTTTTAAATGAACTCTTCACAGAGGCCAAAATCTTTCCCGAGCAGCTTATACCGTCTAGTTTAAATCCTGCAATTAGAAGATTTTAGCTCCAGATTAATTAGTAGACAAAGCCACTTGAAGACTTGGAATGCCTATGGTTAGGAAATCATGATCTTGCTCCAAAAACACTAGCTGACACAGCACACATGGCTTTGTACCAAAATTATACAAGTTAATTGGAACCTGAACGGTTAGCTAGAGTCCTTGAGCTTCTCACTCTGTTCACAGCACTTCAGAAAAATATACAATTACATATAATTCAGTATGCTGTTTACAACTTAACAATTGTTAAATTGACTATACTGCCCCTTGAACAACTTCCTAACACATACCCAATTGATGATTCACCTTAAATTCAGAGGCTATGCATAATTTAGTCAGTCCTACAGCGAGGGTATTCTCCATGTCTTAACTGCCCTCAAAGGTGAGGTGATTATTAACCTTTTTCCTTTTACACATTAAAAACTGACATTTCTCTTTCAAAGATGTTCATCTATCTGGTACTGCTGTCCAGCTTTTAATTTTTACCAGGCTTATGGGTTCTGAGACAAGAAAGTGAATGGGATTCAAAATGTGAAAAGGACTCTCACCACGAAAAAACCATAAGCTTCAGCATAATTTGATAGCAATGCTAAAATTCTGCCAGGGTGATTTATAGAACTCTTAACTTGGCCTTTCACACAAAATAGACTGCCTGATTAATAGCAAAGGCACAGAGGCAGTCCATGATATAACAGATTCAATTTAGCTTCACAAACTTTTAAAAGAGACAAAAACTCCATCTGATCATTATCTGCGCTCCGTAGTATTTTGATTACCAGAAAGAATAAGCTACAGAAGATGGCATTGCCAAAAAAAACAGAATAACAAGATAGCAGCATCTTCTCCTATGACACAACACCAGGCCCACTGTCACCAAAAAAACCAGAGTTCAGGGAAATTTCGCTTTGTCTGGATCATAAATACATTCATATTAGAAGAGTTACAGGACAAAGCCATGTTACACCCCTGGCTGCACAACAGACAAGGACAAACTAGCAGAAACTTCTCTACAGGCCTAGAAACTATGAGAGGAAAGTGAATCACAGCATCATTTTTCTTTCCTTTTAAGAAATTCCTATGAACAATAATGTAGAGCTAGTTAGATTGAGGCCATAGCAGATAATGCCCGTGTACAAATTATATTTGCTGTATTAGAATGGAGCCAAGCAGAAAGTCATATTAGTGATACAGCTGGAAGATACGGAGTTAGACCAGTTATAGAATGCTTTAAATTCTGCTGACTTCTCCATTTGGTAATTCCACGTACAGCAGCTTAATACCATACCTCTTATTTCATGGAGACCCAAGAAGACACTAATCAGAACCACCTAAAATACACAGAAACACCACACTTATACAAAGTCTTCATCCCTCTAAAACCAAAGAGCTCAAGTCTTACATAACATGGTTTGTATACAACATACAAACTTTCATCCTTCTCATGCATGGCTAGAATTTTTACAAGCCTTCTTCCAGTCCTGAATGCAGCATTTCAATTTTAGTCTTCCAAACATTAAAAAAAAAAAGCATGTTATAAAAAAAATATTATTTGCAATTTCAGTACGTAAGCAGTATAAACTTTAATAGAAAATGCTGCTTTTGGAAAAAAACCCAAATCAAAATTCTGTGCAAGAAAAAAGAAGGGCTTTCTTTGCTAAATAAACACTATGAAAAAGAAGTGAAAGAGATTTTACAGTGAAACAGCAGACAAAATTTATTAATGTAAGGCTTCAATAAAGCACTTCGGAAGTGGTCTGAATCAGATCTCAAAACTCTCAAGCTTTTGTCACACAAAAATGAGTTCCATGGATTCCTTGGGAAAAGTTTAAAGACAGTATATCTAGGGATCCTGAAACGACAACAGAAAGCAGTTGCTCTTATTAGATGCATATTACTTCTTGGCACAACAGTTGCGTTTAGTTGTTTGGTTTTGTCTTCCCCCCCCCCCTCCAAACTGGTGTTTAAAGCCTAACCTTGAAAGATCATTATAAGCCTTGAAACAAATGTTGTCTATATAAAAAGCCATCTTATATATAAATCATTAAAGTCTAGATAGGCAACAGTTTCTCTTCCACTTCTCCAAAAGTACTGAAGAGGGAAGAAGAACATCTTTTGCATTAACAGCAGACTTCCCAAATAGCAGTTCATATTAAAGTGAAAAGCCGAATTCTGTGATCTTCAGTTCCTTAACAGTCTCAAAGCAAAGGTAAAGGGTAAGCTAGAATCAGTGAGAATTAACGCATATATCAAAGGGTTCAGTTTATGTCAAGCACAAAAATATTTTCTATAATATTGCAAACTATATTCTCCACTGTGCAAGCACCAGCAAAACTTCCACATACCACTTCAAATGCAATGTATGGATTCTGTTCTGCTCCTTAATACTCAGTACTGAAAGACACAAATTTCATCGGTGTCTAACAATATTACAAGACTAAAGGGTTTGCACTCAAAAATCTTTGGAATATTCTATGCTTATTTCAGCATGCAAGACCAAAAAGCACACACAGCAAATCAGCACATGCACTAGTATCAACAGAGAACAAGAATCTGATGTTGAGGCAAGCAAGAAGAAAAAGAATGCCTTTTGCCATTGCAGAAAACCCCTCAGTTCTCAAGTTACATGTTTCTCATCTGTAAAAGAAATCAAACTATTTATATCTCCATAAGTTGTTTTTTGTTGTGCTTTTCATGTGATATCACTTAAAATCACAATTATTTTGCTTATTGAATCTATTTCATTATCTCACCTAGTACTATATTTTCAGCTCCTTCTTTAACAACAGCTAATACTGCAACCAAAACTTCGTGATACTCCGGATGCACTCCCGTCTTTTTGTCCTCCCTTCCTGAGCAACTATTCTTACTTTAGGAGTGTATGCATGAAAATTAACTCCCTTGATTACTTGACTATCTCTCACTTAATCCCTCCTCAAGGGGTCTGTGGAAAACGATTCCATGACAGAAAGAACGTCAAAAAGAACTGCAGCTTGAACCAGACAGCTCAATGTCCTGTTTACATTTCTCCAGCTCAATGGAAACTTCTCATACCTTTTAAGTATAGCCATGACAACTGCTGATGCCTCTAATGCAGAGCACTGACCTAACAGCAACCAACAGGCACCTGTAACACAGACTTTCAAGGACAGCATGGCAGTTCCCAGTGTTTGGATTCCTTTGATTCCTGGGGTTCTTCTCTAACTGGCAAGCCAGCTAATGTGGACATAAAGCTTCAAAGGCAAATCAGAGAAGATTTCTTATTAAGCTCTTTTTCAAAAAAGATTAAAGGAGTTGTCATTTTGGAGAAACTTCCTATTTCTTTGGTATTCAGAAGCATAGGCAATATTCAGTTAAAAAAGTACTATAGTGGATCAGACCACCTCTCCCGTTGCTGTTCCCTAGCAATCACCAGTTTCTTGAGTTCTGAGCTAAAGATTAGAGCTGCACAGTCAAAAATCTAGGAGTCTAATGGTCTCTGTTGTTTTAACTTCTTTCATTCCTTTTTGAATACACACTTACACTCCACATGACATTTTGCCCCAGTAACACAGTTGTAATTAAGCACTTCACAAAGAGTACTTTCTTTAATTTGCTGTGAAGACAGTAACGCTATCTTCTCATCTTTCACTATTTTAGAACATGCCAGGGGTCCTGACTTTTACCAGCCACTCTGCAATAAACGTTTGCAGCTACTGAAAATAACAAAATGTTTTCTTCCACCAATCTTTGCTGTGTGCACTGCCACCACAATAACTAACAAATCCAACCAATATACCAACACAGAAAAGATCTTCTATTCTTAAGATAACACATGCAAATAAAATTACAAAATTATGATAATTTTCTTAGGTTTTCCTTAGAATTTTGTGACAAAACAACAAGTAGGCCTGTTCCTCTACATACCATAATCCTCAAATCCACGGATGACAAATGTACCAGGGAGCAAGGAAAGAGAGTGAGCACTGTTCTTGCTGGAAGTGTTTCCTACAGGAGTAAAGCAAACACTAGTGCTAATGCCATACAATGGTATCAAATACACCTGAAAACAAGAAAAAAACCCAAAAGCCCATGCAGTAATTTTTACAATGTATCATTCTCTTCTCTCACCAAAGACTTGTAGCAATCAGGGTGAGCACATACATTTTAATTTGACACTAAGGAGCTTTGCAAAGCTATTTCAGTAATTCTGCTCTACACATGCACCTAAAGCTCCAGGCTGATTTGGCTGTTCAATACGTGATAATCTAACTGCAAAGTCATTCAATAAGTGAGCCTATATATATGATGAAACAAACTTTCATCACTGCCAGCTAGCAAATCTTTATAATCAGATAATCTTTAAATTCTTTATTAGGGTCATTCAAATGACTGCAATGACACGGCACACTGAAAAATTAAGCTCTTCTTGGGAATTAGCTTGTTTTGCTAAACATGCACAACAGCATCAGAAGGCAGTTCTTTCAGAGAATGCAAGTCTAATGTTTTTGGGTTTTCTCAAAAACTTACAATGCCTATTTCTTGCAATTCTTATTAAATGGATCATTATAGCACACTCAAATCGTAACAAGAGAAGAAGAATCAGCAAGATTTTTTACAGTACTAATACTCTGATGAGCAATCTAGGTAGAAAATTTATATAAAGATCTATCCAAATCTTTCATAATTCAAACCAGGTATGACTTTTCGAGGTAGCACAACCATTTCTCACAGTAAGTTTCAAACTCCAATTTAGCCGTCTTTTTTTAATCCATTTAATCTTTTAAAATTATAATACACAGAAGCAGTTAGCAGAAGAAGTTAACAGCCCCATCACAAACGACGCAACACAATTAACACCAAAAAGGAGTTAAAGTTTTTATGAGTTTGAAATTTTGTTAGTTGATATTTCAACAGCAAATTCCTACAGGAACTCTGGATACCTTGCTGCACAGCAGACATGGCTTTACAAATCAAGGTCAATTACCTTTCCCTGCTGACCCTAAGAAAGCCCCAGAACCAAATGCATCACAGGTTTATCTTTTTTTTATGCACTCCTTGTAGCCACTCATGTTTGTAAGAAAACCTGATAACACAATAGCCTATCTACACTCACTACTGAGATGCTAAAGAAATTAATATTAATAAGGGAAAAATCCTCATCCAAAATATAAAATTAATCACTGGGAATCAATTCCACTGAACAAACAGGGAGCTGCAAACAAGAATGCCTACAACCCTTGAGATAATGAGAAAAGCCACATTCTGTCTGTACTCAGTAATAACTTAGAAAGCCTTTGCACTAAGTTCCTTCGGTTTTTTCTGTAACAGCTTTTGAGGGCCTGATCACTACCTGAGTACAACACTAGCTATTACATAAATAAAAATAAAGACAGAGTACAGAATGGACTTAAAACTCAGAGAAACTTACATCACCAATCATACAACTCTACTGCAGATGATATTCACATTAATAACTCTACCTTTCAATGTTGATTCTGAAATAGCACTGAAGTCAGCAAATGCAACAATTTCTAATACACTGGCATAACTATGCGATTGCAACGAACTAGCACCATTAGCTTTATACAGCACACAACAGTGGTGTTAAAGAGTCCAACATACAAGGACATCCAGAAACTTACTAAGACGGCTACTGTCACCCAGCTGCTGGAGAGAACATCACCTGTACCTACATACATACAGAGATGTAGTCAAAACAGCTGTTTAGATACTGGATATGAAACACAGGAAACATATTTCTACTGACTTATCGAGTAAAAGTCTAGCATTCATTATGATTAAAAGCATGTTCTACCTTCAAAACACGTGGAATTTGTATGATCTAACAGCTTTCTTCCCTTGACTTATTATAGAGCAACAAACAATATTTGATTTCAGGAAAAGGTTTAACAGAAAAGAGTCTCTGTTTCAAGTTTTCTTACTTGAGAGAGAGTTAAACAGGAGTGTTTCCTATTAAACTCAGCACCAATTTAAAGCTTACAGCACAAATATAAATAACCTGTAATAGCATTGTTCAAGAAAACTCACCCAAATAGTCTTTCAGCTCAAGATATTTTTTTTCTAATTAAAACAGACGTCAGATACATCAACTATGAGTGACACATCAGCTCTCTACATATATGCCAAGTACCTACACCACATATAAATACTTGGTTAGAGAAGATGCCAGTATCAAATGAAAGTAATCTTCAGATTCACTTTTAGAAATTTCAGCAAGCTCTATAGGATGTTCCCTCCCATATCTCTACCACAGATAAAGACAAATGTTCTTTACTAAGACTTTTTCCAAGAAACAAAAAAAAATTCTTTATCCGGAGCTGGAAAAACACCCCAGAAATACATGTCCTTCCTCTTACAAAGTAGAAGTGCACAGAAATTTAAAGTCTTTTCATCTCAGAGTCTGCTGAAAAAGCAATGTTTTCAACAACACTGGATTAGTTAACAAGGGGTTTGTGTTCAGTTTCAAACTTAAATTTTGATCATTTTTAGGTCAGTCAGTTTTTCTCCCCATGTTTTAGTTCCAGCTACAAAACTGGAGATAAAGCTTCCGCCTCTTTTCCAAGCGTCCCATCACATCTAATTAAATGACTGGCTGTTTGAAGCTGGCACAACACCTAGTCCTAAATCTGACAATACCCTACAATCTACAAATCTTTAATAACACAACATCCTGCAAGACTACAGTATTCCATAATAAATACCAGCAATCAAAAATCAGCAGTTTTAATACTAGGTCTTTAATTCTTGGCATACTACTTGCAGACATTTCTGTGGTATATTCAATTTACACATAAAAGATAAACAACAACAGATGAAACCCTGAGAACAAAGCCTTCTCACCTCTGTTATTCTTCCTACAGAGTTTCATAAGCTAAATGAAGCAGATCTCTATCCCAGGAACTGGACTTCAAATTCACAAGAGGTATCATTGTCCCAAGGCAGCCTACTCAATTTATTGCCTTTTATGAAAGCATTTTAATAGATAATGATGCACAAAGAATATGCTTAGTTGCTCACCAGCTATTTAACTGGCATAGGAGAAAGAGAAGCCTGGATAAAATAAAAACGACACCAAAAAGTCTTCTTCCGCCCTTCCCATCTGTAAATGGCAGACTCCTCTACACTTCAGGAGGAGGTGGGGCTGGGAAACACTTCTGTCAGAAGTTGCACCCTTCTTTACAGATGCACAGATTTCATTAATAGTTAACTGGTGACATACAACATTAACTTACTCTGGTATTCATAGCTTTCCATCCACGCTTGTCCTATAGTAAGAGACAGCCTGGGGCAAATGCTTACAAATATTTTCTGCACCATAACACACTACATTAAATTTGCTTTTGAGTCTCTTTGTCTTACTGACTAGCTCATTTTAAAATAGCAAAATTCCAGCCAGTTTTTCTGTAAGCAGATCAAAAAAAAAAAAAAAGGGTGACTGAAAAGAGTGTTGGGCTGCTACCCAACATTCCCTCTCTACTGTCCGAAATGCAGCAGCCAGATTAATACTTCCATGTTCTTTGGTTTAACAGGCTCCTGGCAAAATCGCTTTACATTTTACCATTATAATCAATGGACTAAAGGTTCTAGGCTTGCCACATGAGGAAACTGGAAACCTCTTCAAAGAAAAACATCTGCCTTAAAGAGCTGATGTTACTCTTGTTTGAGTCTTGACGGGTTCTCTGGAATAACTACTAGACAGACTCTCAAGTGTAAGGTTTCTTTAACTATGAAGGACTCGGAACAAGAGGATATCTATATTAACAAGGCCCTCTGGGCCATGTTGTGATGTATTTCAACACACAAATATTTGAAGCCACTTACTGTACAGCTGTACTCAGAGGCTTTAGTGATAAAGAGCTTTGTCCAACTGACTGTCACTTCAACAATAAACTCCATTCAGGAGTCTGCCCAGTCTCATTTTATCTGCCTAATTACTTACCTTTCTTGCAGGAACAACATGCTATTAAGGTTTGCCAATTAAGATTTAAGGCACTTTGAAGATTTATTGTACTACACAACTGCTAATTATGATTGTTCATACCTGTGTTCAGTTGGAAGAAAAATAGCTTTGTGCCAGATAATTTGTTTCCCATGTAAAAATGAAAATATTTGCTCTGCTGTGCCCTTTAAAAAGTAAACAGATAAAAGACTGCATTTTAATTTGCAGTCCTTCAATGTGATACCTACTGTATACGAACCACATGGCTGAAAAAATTCCACCATAAAGGAAAGAGCAAAGATACACAACACCTTCCCACTGGAAAAGGCAAACACAACATTTGTGTCTCAGTAACTTCCCACCCGCAGGAACACAACCTCCTCCCTTTCCTAGTCTTCTTCAACTACTTCTCTTCGAGACATACAAAATAACTATACTGCACACAAGTTAATCGCAGGCTTAAAATGAACACTTACAGTGGTTATTTTACCACTCATATCACAGCCCATTTTTACTTCCAAAGGCCTATGAAGTCCTGAATAGACTACTGGATCCTATCATCTCCATACACTCTCTTATCCGGGTGAAAGCAAGGTGCTGTGCACTCATCCCTTAATATTTGCCCCACCATTCTCCCACAGATACTTCCTTGTTTCATACATGTTCTTCCGTCTGTTCAAGTGTCCTGCAGTCAGTGGCTCTCAGCCTTCAACTCCACTCAACAACAGTCTCAGAATGAAGACTTTTTTTAAATCAAGACATTATAACAGTATGTGATACAGCCCGTATCCTTTTGCTTCTAGTATATTTAGAAGTGATTACTTTTATTGTGCCTTTAACTTAAAAAAAAAGGAACACGCTCTGAATAGAAAAAAAAAAAATCAATACAAACTCCCTCATCTACAGAAGGTTCAATTTTTTAATCATGAAATGGCAAAAGAAAAAAACCAGTCCCATTAAGGGAGGAGTATATGTTATGTGCTTGACTAGTCATCAGGCAGGATTGTTAGGTTAAAAAGAAGTAATAGAATAGCTTAAAAAGTTAGACTGTCTCTTGTAATTCTTTTCCTTCTTTATTTCTACTTATATTTAAAAACTGTTTATGGAAAGATGTGCTTGTTGGCAGACAAAAAAAAAAGATACTGCAGATGAAATACATATGCCCAATGCGAAAGCTGAGCAGATAGGTACGTTTGATAGCACAGGAGTGGTAGCAAATTCTGCTGCAACTGCACTACCAAAAGATTCCAAGACTTGATTTCCTCATCAGTATTTCTTGCACAAGAAACAAACAAGTTGCTTTCCTGTTTTTATCTGTATGCCAGTCGACGCTAACTCTTGCAGAAACGTCTTTAAAACATCCATCTGGTCATGCAAGGACAGACTCGCACAGGCAGAGTATCACTTAGAGTCCTGATGCATAATTTGAATATAGAAAGCAGCCCTACTCTGGAATCATTAGTATAAGTATTAAATGTCATCACTTCACTAGCCTGAGCTCAAACAAATGACCTGAGAGTCAAGACACTTAGGAACAAATGTATTCAATGAGAGCTTTCTGACACGAGGTTCAGCCTCCAGGAGAAGGTCTGTGCATTCTGACCCAGTTTTGCTGTACATAAAATGTGTTCTCTCCCCACTGAAGACTTCAGGATCTGATCACGGTTAGTGCGCCAGCTAATTTCACATGTAAAGACTTTCATATTCCCTTCTCTCAAACTCACACCTTAATAAGATGACTAGACACAGATTACCTGCAACCACTCTGCATGTCCTACATTTACTTCTGATCCCACCTACAAAACCAAACCGGTTCCCAAATGTTTCCCCACTAAACAGGAGGGGTACAGAGCAGCTCCTGGCGGTTCCCTATGAAGTCACTGCCTTTGTTGTTTTAAACATGCAATTCAAACAGAATGGCACAACCAGGAATATGAGAGAGATTATCCTGTGGTCTGCGGAGGTGTTGATGGCTACGAGATAAAAAGCCAATGAAACCTACGCTGTTTCTCATCAACCGCCGACCGATTTCGGCTTCACTTCTGTTCCTCCGTAAACGTCCGTAAGGCCAAAATTATCCCTCTTTTAAGAAGTTTGGGGGGGGGGGGGGGGGGGTAGGGAAGGAGTGTCGCTTCCTTTGGCTTGCGCGAAGAAAACCGAGCCCGAGTCCCTCACCGCCGGCAAATGCCGAGCCGCACGCGCGCGGGGCCGCGCCCGATCGCCTAGCCCGGAGTGGGCGAAGGGGGACCCGGCACCGCGCGCCTCCGCGGAGAGCCAGCCCTGCAAAACCTGCCCAATCGCCTCCGCCTCCCTCCGTGCCACCGCCGCCCCGCGAGGAGCGGAGCCCCGAGGCGAGCCCTGCCCCACGCCCTCGGCCGCGCACCGCCAGGGCGGACCTACCGGCTAGTCTAGAGACGCCGTTCGCGCACGCAGAGCGGCGACGGAGCCGCAGCTTCGCCCTCCCCCGCAGCAGCGCCGGCGTTCGGCGGCGTTCGGCGCCTGCAAGTGAGCGCGGGGAGGGAGTCAGAGCGGAGAAGCATCTCCTCCCGCGCCACTCGCCGGCCCCCGCGCGGTTCCGCAAAGCGCGGAGGGGGCGGGAGCAGCGCTGCTCCCCGCCCCGCGGCTCGCGGCTCCCGGCTCCCTCCCCTCCCTTCGCTCTCGGTGCGCGGCCGCCCGCGCAGCCCGGGCGAGCCATTGGCACCGGCCCGGCGCTGGGCGGGACTCGGAGGCGCCTCGGGGCTGGAGCCGGTCGGAGGTGAAGCTCCGCGCCGGAAACGGGTCTTGGGCGGCTCCCAGGCATCTAGAGCGGGAGCCCCGTGTCCCCGGCGCAGCCCCCGTCCCGCGGGCCGATGGGGACGCCGCCACGGACGGGCGTGGCGTCTACCACCGCCGAGTCCTTGCCGCAGTGTTCGGGGGGAGGAGGGAAACGCCAAGAGAAGATGCACAAAGGAAATTCAGACAAACAAAAGCCTTTATGACAAAGTTTTCAAATATGGTCAGTTGTTTTCAGCCTCTCAGGCGAATTGTGGCGAGGACAAGTTCTACTCTGCTAAGTGTTTTTTTTTTTTTTGTAGAAAGACTTTTTTTCCACTTAGAATGTGAGATCCACTGTGGGGCCCGCTAACCCCCTTGTGCCGTGGAGTTGGAGCTTCTCTGGTGGTTTCTGCGAGAGCTCCCTCCTTCGCGGAGATGGACTGAAGGGAAATAGTCACAGGGCAGAAAAAGTACTTTTAGTTGCAAAGAATATTGCCACCACAGCTGTGGTCCCAAATTCAGGCTATGTGAAAAGAAATTTTTCAGAATCAGAGTCTAGAAGAACCCTTTCTGTTTAAAAAGAGATGTAAACAATTGCTTTAAAATAAATAAAAAATGTTTGGCTGTAACTGTATTGTAACTGAAATACCAATTCCTTCCTACTAACTGAAGTATTAAGGACTCAACGTGAATCTGCCATAAGTAATAGTGTCAGTGACTTTGTGTAACTCTTAAAGATGAGTAGTAGGACTAGTTAACATTTTAAGAGACTATAGTAGTACGAGATGTTGTCAGTTATGTAATTTAAATATTATTTTCTTGCAATACAAGTTCCTTAAGTTGATAACTATCTGCTTTCATTTCAGGGCGAACTGAATACATTGGCATACACCTTTCCAACAAGAACTCATTTTGGCCTCTGCACATTTATTCATTCCATGGCAAGGGCCCATCTCCTCTTTCTACAGGTGTCTTACTGAAATAAGAGGTTTTGTATGGGTGTTGATGATCCGTAGTAGACGTGATCCTAGAACTCTGCTTCTACCCCTCAGGACAATTTGTAGTTGCTATAATCCATGTTGCTATGTGTTCTGACTTTTTTACTGTATTTGAAGACTGAGCACAGAAAGAACTCTTTGTGGGAGTATGTATTTTTACAAAGATACATTATTATTTCAACTAAATGGAATGAGTAAAATGGATCTTACAGATATCTTGAAATCTGACATACATAATAAGACAATATTGTAGAATATGCCTCTGAATATAGAAGTCTCCTTCCCCTAAAATCACTCCTCTTAAAAGACTGCAAATCTGCTTGTAATTTACTTTTGTCTAAAGATTTAGTTCCTTGTTCTTCAATCTACTAATAAGCATCTGTTTAGGACAACATTTTCTTTAGACTTATAAATGTATGTGAAGGCCTTAACAATTATCTCATTAGACTATTTGATTTTTTTTTTAATTAAACATCTTGAACAAGGAAACTTGGAGCTTAGGATCAATGAAAATTATAATGCACCTAATGTGCATTTTACGGGGATGCAAATACATGGAAAACATTGTCATAACTTTAGAAATGTCTTATATCACTGACTAAAAGAAAGTTATAATGTGTTGTGCGCAAAGACTGATGCCTTGGACTGCCTCCATTGTGGAAAAATGAAATGGCTTCTGTCAGTGTTGTACCTGTGCTTTTTGTAATGTGTACATTTACTGTAAAGAGCGACATGCCAGTACTTAATAGATTACTGACTGTGACTTTTAACTTAGGGGTTCAGAGGATGTTTCTGTGCATCATTTACTCATGGCTTTTGCTTAGTGTAGTACAACTTTGCTTAAGGAAAAAAAGACTACAAAACCAGCCAAATTACATTATCAACTGTTCTTGTTGAAACTTCCTTAGTAAATTGATGTGCCTCTAACTATGTCTAAACTGGAGAATTCAAGAGAATCTCCAGATTCCTGGTTTGGGATGTGTGTTGGCCACACTTTGACTGTGTGTTTGAATAAAACCTCTACGTAAACTAGAACCCTCCCTTAATCTCATGCATATGTGTAACTGAGAAGTAAAAAATTTTATGGCACACTGCAATATTTGTGTAAAAGTCGGTTTAGAAGACTAAGTCTGACCATTCACACTTTGCAACTAAGGAAACCCATAAAAAATAATTTTAAAAAATGGAGAAACTATAAGTGCATCTTAGGGCAATTCACACACAGATTCATAGCCCACAAAGCACCTTTATTTAGAGTTAGACTGTATTAGCATATTAGATGTTGTCCTTGTATTATCTGAAAGATCTAAGGATGTGACACAAGTTGCTCAGAAAGAAGCAGCAAAGAGAAATAGCTACTGCAAAGATTAAATCTATGAGAAAGATTAAGATTTAGAACAGTGACTGTCTGTGATTTTCAAAAGTTGCAATTAATTTTGGCTGTCTCCCAGCTTTGATGCCCAAACAGGGACCTTATTTTCCAAAAGTACAATAAGTGGTGTCTGAAATTCGGCAGCTTGATTCACAAATCCTTTTAAAACTATTAGCCATGTTGTATTCTTTGGCTAAATGACAATCAAGGGACAGGGAGAACATTGCCTACAAACATTTGATGAGGCTGCATGCCAGTGAAAGGAAGTGACTATTTTTGGTCTCCATCTGTGATGAAATCCATCTGGTAGGCTAATGCCAGTGAGTTTTACAGTGTGCTTGTTGGCCCTGTATCAGTACAGTTGCAGAAAAGAGGCCTGAAACATATTTGGGACTATAGTTACATATGTACCATGTAAATCAGAATAAAAATTAGAGATTTTACTACGCAAATGTTTCCTACAATAGGACTTACAGCACTTGAGGATAATCTTGAAGAAAATCTCATTTACAGAAGCTAATTATCTTTAGATAGTTCAAACCAGACTGGTTGAAATAGTGGGAAATCTACAGTAGGAAATAGTATTTCCCAGACTGAAACTGCTTGTTCAAACAGGTCCTTTCTGCATTTAACATTGGAGTCTATCTTAATGAAGGTTTTGTTTGAGAGTATTACGGTTAAGAGATAAATCGGAGCAGCGGAAGAGAGTCATTAAAAACTATAGGGAGAGTAGCAGAAAAGCAGTGGTTTTCATTTCAGATTCA
Source organism: Clamator glandarius (assembly GCA_033459285.1). Classification (NCBI taxonomy): domain Eukaryota; kingdom Metazoa; phylum Chordata; class Aves; order Cuculiformes; family Cuculidae; genus Clamator; species Clamator glandarius. The sequence goes on along the minus strand of JAUNZM010000072.1, from coordinate 688,693 downwards.
AAATGAGATGAAGGGTCACTGAGGCTGAGAAATGCACAAAAGCTGTCCCAGACTACAGCCTGTTTTGAAGAAAAGGCTCTCACATCAACAGTAGCTAGATTGTGTGGAAAGATAGACCATAGTCTAGACAAGTTGTGGGGAGAAAAGTTGGGGGCATGAAGAAAAGACATTTTTTTCCAAAACTGGTGAGTTTCTATGATTCCATAATTGATGGCTCTTGATAGACCAAATTCTAAAAGCCAGGCAGACAATTTGGATTTTGAGCATTTCTTGTAGCTCTCTGACATCTAAAACCATTCTGTTTATTTTCAACTACTTCATTGCTCTACTGCTGCAATGCAACTTAGCATCGTCCTGTCTTGCAAGCGCTAGTAATGCTTTCCCTGAATACACTAAGAGTTTCATAATTACCTTAAATAGAGAAGGCTCTGACTTGTACAAACAACTGCTTTATATTTTGCAGTCATCTTCAGTACTCACATATAAACAGGAAACTCTGTTTCTCTGTTGGTAAATTCTATAATTTGGAGGTCATCCTTTATATCTGTTTTTAATGTCAAGCAATCAAAGTTGCACATTGCCAGTTTCAGTGAGTGGATGTCTGCAGGCAAACAATCTAACATGTAGATTCAGCATTTTTAGTTTATGCACTATTTAATTACATAGAATTTAGGTTGGAAAAGACCTCTAGGATCATCAAGCCCAACCATTAGCCCAACATCACCATGCTTACTAAACCATGTCCTGAATTACCATGTCCACAAAGTTTTTTAACACCTCCAGGTTTAACACCACTCAACCCCTTCCATGGGCAGCCTGTTCCAATGTTTCACCACTCTTTCAGTAAACAATTTTTTCTTGATATCTAGTCTAGACCTCCCCTGGTGCAACTTGACTCTATTTCCTCTTGTCCTATCCCTTGTTACTTGAGCGAAAAGTCCAGCACCCACCTCGTTGCAGCTTCTTTTTAGGTAGTTGTGGAGAGCAATAATGCCTCCCATCAGACTCCTCCAGACTGAATAATCCCAGTTTCCTCAGCCACTCCTCGTGCTCCAGACCCTTCACTAGCTTTGTTGCCCTTCTCTGTTCTAGAACATTAGAATCCTTGTTGTAATGAGGGGCCTGAAACTGCAGCCTTATCAGTGCTGAGTACAGGAGCACAATCCCTTCCCTACTCCTGCTACCATGCTAATTTCTGATACAGGCCAGGATGCTGTTGGCCTTCTTGGCCACCTGGGCACACTGCTGGCTCATGTTCAGCCAGCTGCCAAGCAGCACTCCCAGGTTCTTCTCTGCTGAGCAGTTTTCCAGCCATTCAGCCCCAAGCCTGTAGTGTTGCATGGAGTCGTGACCTGAGTATGCAGGACTTGACACTTGACCTTGTTAAATCTCACACAATTTACCTTGGCCCATTGACCCAGCCTGTCCATATTCCTCTGTAGAGCCTTCCTTCTCTCAAGCAGATCAACACCCCCCCCAATTTGTTGTCATCTGCAGACTTACTGAGGGAGCATTCAATTCTCTCATCCAGATCATTGATAAATATATTAAACACAACCAGCCCCAACACTGAGCCCTGGGGAGCACCACTTCTGACCAGCCACAAGTTTAACTCTGAATTTTGCTCCTTTGACCACAACCCTTTGGGCTCAGCTATCCAGCCAGTTTTATATCCAGCAATGAGTACACCTGTCTAAGCCATGAGCTGCCAGGTGCTCTAGCAGAATGCTGTAAGAAATGGTGTCAAAAGACTATAATGAAGTTGAGGTAAGCAACATCCACAGCCTTTGTCTTATCCGCTAGATGAGTCACCTACACTTCAGGAGCTGTTGAAATTCCTAGGCTATTCACATAAATTCTTCTGCTTAATTAAATCTCACTTTTCTAAGCTGATAGAAATGACTGGAAATTAAGGTTTTTTTATACAAATCCTTAAGGATTGCACAGTTTTGCTATTTTTGACCAAAAATCTGCTTTATTCCTAGGAAACATCTCTTTCTTCTTACATAAGAATAAGGATTATTTTAATATACTTTTTATAGTTGTACAAAACTGAACTTCTAAAAAAGCTATGTGCTGGCATACCTGACTGTGGGTTTTAACGTAATGAAACAAAATGTATTTTCTCAGCCTAAAGGGATTGACTTCCACCCTAGAAGTTAAACTTTTTCAAGAAGTTATGCCCACTGAAGTGGGTAACTTTTAATTTTATTGGAATAAATATAAATGCTTGTGCATTTGTGCAGGCATTTTTTTTCAGGACTTTGCCTTGCTTTCTTAGTTGTTTACTAACACCAAGCTTTCATGGTAATGTTTTTTGATTTTTTTTTTTTGTAATTCGTTACCAATTAGTTTTGCTCTGATGGATTTTAAATCAAGTGTCTTTTAAAGAAGAAAGGCAGAAACTTCATTCTGACGATGAGAACTCACACAGAGTAAGTGGCATTCCTCTGTTCTGGTAAATTTTGTTTTCAGTAATACATGCCAGGAACTCTAGCTGACTTTGAGAATTGCATGTGAATTACATCTGTAGAAGTTCCATATTTTCTTGGGGAATTAGAAGAATTATTGATTAATGTAATTATATAAAAAATTTTGGGCACTTCTATTTCCGTTATACTTAGCTGTGTCACATTTCTTCTCTTGGTAACGATTTACTGCTTTATTAGCTGCAAATTATTTTTGAATCCTGAAGCTGATGGAGTAGTGTGTTGGGCAGTCTTTTTTATGTTGCTGTTGTACTATATATTTCCCAGCCAGAAATCTTAATAGGATTTATAGCAGTCATTAGCCCCAAAGAGGTATTTTCACCATAAATTACTTTTAGAACAAGCAGAGACAAAAAATAGTTTGCAACAGAAATATGCCTTTGGAAAAGTTTCTTGCCTCTAAAAGCCAGGTTATTGTAAAGGGAGCACTTGAGAATTTGGGTCAAGTGTTAATGAAATGCTTAATTTTCGATCCTGGCTTTATAATCCAAATTACATATTTTCATGTGTTATTATATGCCTGATAATATTTTGACATCTGTAACTCCTGCTTCTTGAAGCTTTCAAAGCAAGTTGCTGTACTGATATGCTAAATCTTAAAACACATATGGAATTAAAAACTGAGGCATGACTTGATATATTCAGGGTTATGCAGGAAACTTGGTGCAAAGTACTGTAAGTTTTGACTTCCAGTCCCATACTTCTTCTATGGAAGAGCCAGTAATCCAGAAGGAATCAGACTCTTGCTTAGCTTCTGGAAGTTTTTCTTCTGGCTACACATAGCAATAGTTTTCCATCTATTTTCACTTCTCTATCTTTCATAATATGTCCTGTACTATTTTGAATTTAAAACATGCCCTTTTCTCCCTGCAACTATGGAGATTGTTAGGTAGAAGACTATCTTATTTAAATTTCAAAGTGTCTCTTTGTAAAATACTTCCTTATTGTGGAACCACTAGTTTATGCATTTAAATGAAAACTTTACTCAGCATGTCTAGAAATTACAGGGCATTGCACACAAGGATCATTTCAGGTTACTTTTGCAACAGAATTTGCTGTGTAGAGGTGCAGTCACAATATAAGAATGTTCTGATCCTTTGAATAACTTCCATTGTTCTGAGGTTACCACTCTTTGGATTCATGCTATTTTAGCTTATTTACCAGTGCCACCTAAAAATCAAAGAAATGGTACCTTGTTCTCTTTGTTTGGCAGCTTATATTTTTGAGAAATCAAGCATAAAATGTACTATGTGTACTTATCACATGACTAATTACAATACAACTATTTTGCACTCACAGAATGCATCTCATTTTGTCAATTACAATCAGTCACCACCGTTAACCACATAATGATGACAATACAGGGTGGACCGATGCAAGACCATGTGATTGTATCTTCCTTTTCATAGCATCATTAAATTTGCAAACACTTTATACATCCTCTTTCCCCAGAGAACTGTGGCAGTCCATGACATGATATCATCAGTGAATAGACAGAGGTTGTACACCAGTAAAACCACTAAACATTTCTATATTGTTCATCTGAGACAGCACATACACCCTGAACAGGTAAGGACAGTTTAGGCTTTAGTTGCTCCTTCTACTTACTTTTCTCCCCACATTAAGATTGCCAATTGAAAGCAAGAGTTGTTGGGACTAGCCATATAGCTAATGAACTGGATATACATTGCACAGGTCTGAGCAATTAGATGGAATTTCAGCTGCTGGGGCTGAGCTGGTTGTGTGCCAGGGGCCTGTGGAGGAAGATGTGCATTTGGAGGACTGGGTATAAAGTCTGTGACAGGAGAACAGAACTGTGTGACTGAGGTCAGAGCATGGCTTATTATGACAGCCAGCGGAACATGTCAGGGAGCTGTCGGACAGACTTTTATTTGGTAGCGAAGCTCAAGGGATTGTGCTTGCTTACCACATTTTCAGCAGCTCTGGCAGCAGAACCATCCATCATCATGTACATCAGCATGTAGAGTCAGCAATGGGGAAGTCTATTAGTGCAAGAATCTGCTATGTCTCTGGACAGCACAGTCTGTACTGTGACATTTGAGTGAGGAGAAAACAGAGCCACGGGTGAGACATTATCCCTCTTTTGTTACACTGGTGCGAAAAAATAATCTTATTCTAAAATGGTTATCTTCAAACAAGCTTTTGAAAGTTTATAATTCCCCTTTAAGTAGAAAATGTAATTTTTCTCTGCTTCTTCTGCTAGGATTTGATTGTTTTTCCCACATCTCTGTGTAATTTATCCCATTGCACGGAAATAGAACATAATAGATATTGATCCAGGGAAGACACACTTACCATGAATGCAAAATATGCCAAAGGGGCATGTTCAGGTTGTACAGCATACCATGACAGCAAATCATAACCACATTACCAGTTAAGCCTGGAGAAAAAAAAAGTATAGAATTCATCATTAATGGAACGCGCTTTTTACTTGGATTATACTATTGCTCAACTACAAATAACACTCAGTCCCCTGTTTTACATATTATACTAGGTCTACCTGAGGTCAGAATTGGGAAACTGCCATCTTTTACAGAGAAAAGTAATATGTTTTTTCACAACATGTTTTCTGACCCTCATGTACCAAAATTCCATAAAGAAGTATTGTCAGCTTCACTATCTGGACTTGGGAAGTAGTCTATTTTCTTGTTATTGAATTTTTGTTCTTGTTACAGAAAAGCTGATCCTTCTCCCTCTATAGCCTTGCGTAGAGGTAGCCCATTTCTGTAATGACTCTTTTATTTTCTGACTGCGTGTTATTTTGGTTTTTTGCCAGTGGATGCTCTGCTTTTTCCTTCATCTCTCCTCAGCTTTGAACTTTTCATTTAAGTGCTCAGAGATTGTTCTTCCTTATTAGGGACACCCTCTGCCCTTTCTACAGATCATCAGTAGTGAATGATCCTCTAGAGACCCAGTACCAAGGATTTTGGAGAATCAGAGCTCCACACCCTGGTGGCAGGCAGCAGATGTCTAGAGTCAAAGGGTCTGCAGTCAGTCAAAGCAAGGCATGAGCTGTCATGGCTTTGACAGCTTCCCCGCTCAAGACTGAGTGGACGCCTCCTTATGTGTGTCAGGACAGTGAAATTTGACTTGGAAGCCTCACAGACAGAGGAAGAAGTTGTCTAGCTTTCATGTAACTATTAGGAAGAAAAATGAAGAAAAAAAGGAAGATGAAAGAAAATTAGTAGGAGGTCTCTATCGCTGTATGTTAATTTCCAGTTTGGAAAAAAAAAAGATAAATCAGGGGAATGCACCCAAATGCAGTGTGACCAGGTCTATCACTAACTTACCTAGTTTGCATGACAGTTTAAAATGAAGTTTAAGATAAGGGAGTTTAGCATGTACTATTGGATTGGATACTGGCCCAGACCGTTAGCTAGATGCATTTGGAGAGAAGTCTCTTTCCTAGTACAGGAAACCATTTGATGTCAATTATTTCCTTTACAACTTTTAAACAGAACTATTGTTTCCAAGGCTTATCAGACAGAGGCTTAAACAAGCAAACTTAACCATACATTATGCATATATAGAAAACAAAATATGAAAGAATATGTTTTTTCATTTCTTATTTTAATCTGAAGAAACTTATCATTGCTAAATAGCTGTAGATATGAAATGACCAAAGATTACATACATTAGATATGAAATGACCAAAGGAAAATAACATTTTTTAGGCTGTTTAAGAGTGGGAGTAAAAACATGGATTATGAATTTATGTGGATATCACTGAAAATTTGAAAGACTCATATTTTCAGAGTTCCTGGAAAAATATATTAATATTTTAAAAAATATTCTTTAGTAGTTATACTTCCTGCTGGTTTGATTGCCTTATACCCATCTTAGCAATCATTTGAGTTGTGTATGTTCATCTTGGCCTGCTCCAATCCAAAACAGGGCTTTCTGTTATATTGCTGCATCTGAAGTCTTCTTCCCTAGTGTAAACTGACATGGTACAGGAGACTTCGCTGGAGATAACTGCCTCACAATTCATGTCTCACATCCCTTTGACTTGAAACATTCTGGCTTGTCTCTTTCCATCTCTTTTCTGTCCTACTATAGCTGGGAGTTGCTTTCACCAATGGTGCAGCATCCATTTTATTTAATATCTATAAATTCTCATTTTAAAGCAGGTTTGTTTTTTTTTTTAAGTGCACTAGTATGCTCCAACGCCAGTGTTATTTATCTATCTTCCTAACTAAAACTTCCAAAGTTGATATATGGTATGTAGCATAGGAAGTGTAACCACAATTATTCTGTTTTAGGAAATGGAATGCAATGTAGTTGTTCTCTGAAAGGGGATGTTGCAAGTAAGGTCATTTACTGATACTGCCATAAATATGCTGAAGTCAGTGGTGCTGCACTGATTGACTATACCTGCTAAAACTCAGAGTGAAGTCCTTGTTACCATTAGTTTTGTAATTATTACTGAAGAAGAGGTCCAGAGGAGATATTTCACAGGACTGCCAGAGTGCTTTCTGTTATAGAATAGTAGCAAAACAATAGTCCAAAAGTAGGTATTTTAATGTACTGCTCACTTGTAACTGGCTGAACGCTGTAGATATTCTATTCTGTCTCAGAAACACACTTATCTAAAACCCACCAGAAAGTTCCATAGACATTTAAAGTCAGGTGGCTTAAATGTTCAAGAAAACAAACCTGAAAGTCAGCTGGTGTTGTTAATGTTATCTGGGCAATATTGCAAAATGTATTCCTCACACAAGGGACTGCAGTCTGATGTGCATCTGTTCTGCTCTGAAAAAAATAAAGCAGCTACCTTTTGCACCCTGGACATATTTTCTTTCACTGTTAAAGCCAATAATGAACAAAATCAGGTAGTCTAAGAAATGCACTTGAAATTAATATGCTACTTAGTCTTTCAGTCTAATATTTTGCAAACTGCATGCTTGAGTGTTAAGCCTGTTTAATATTTCGTATTATGTGCTTCAAGTACTTGCAGCAGAGTGGCACCTTCTTGGCACAGCTGGCACACCATTAGCATGGATGTTGGGACCCAAACTTCTGTCTTCTTCAAATTACCAGAACAGGCAGCTTGCTGGAACATCATGTTTCTCCCCAAAATCTATTCTCCTGTAATGCTATTTAAATAAATGTATGAGTATGGCTGGAACTCTGAAATTATTTACACAAAATATTTTTATGCATCTATTTCCTCTGCATCATCTTTCACTTTCTTTGTAATTAAATTTATCTTCATTCTCTAGCTAACCCCTGCATGCTTTGGTATTCATAAATGAGTTAATCAATAAGAAATCTCTTATCTCTATTTCTCCATCCTGTAGGAATGCAAGCTATCTTTTTATAAATAAAACTAAGTTCATATCCAGCCTCACAGATTCTTAAATACACGGGGGCTCAGGCAAATTGTATTTCAGGGTATGTTCAGAGTAATAAAAAATTTTTATAATCAGTATAACAGAAGTTCCTTAGTGGACATCTACGTATTGTTATTTGTAACACCTTTGAAAATCTCTTAATTCAGATAAAAAAATGTTGGAGAGAGGGAGGTGGTTGGTTTTCTGCACATGATTTTGAGTGGAGATGTAGCCATCCTGGGAAGTTTAGCTCCAAACATAGGAAACTGAATCTGAGGGAAAAAAGTTATTAAAACAATAGGCTACCTACATGGTGGTTGTGTTGTTTCTGCCAATGGAAATTTGGCCTTGACCAAAACAAAAAACTGTAAATTTTATAAAAATCTAATGTCAGTATAAAATGAGTTTCAGATTTTCCTTCGCAAAACTTGATTTAGTTTTTATTGCTTGGAAGAAATACCACGATGGTGGTGAAACTTCAGAACACTGTTGGAAATGTTAGTCATTTCCCTTATGTCTAGGATCCTAAACAAAACTGTGAAATAACAGATGGGCAAGATAAAACATGAAAAGCACATCACTTATTAAAAAAAATCAGTGTACCTTCCTTTTCCATTCTAATTCAATTTGTCATTCAATAAAGGTTACAGCTTTGCTTGAAAAGAGTTTTCAATCTATATCTGGAGGAAAAACAAGGCTTTTCCTCAGTGCTGTGGTTGTAAATGGATTTGAGTTGTTAGAGATATAGTTGTAATTGAAGCAGCAAAGTAAGAATAATAAACAGTTTTATACTATTCCTGAATACCAAAGTATCAGGAAAAAGATGAACCAGAATTCACTCTGGGAGTAAATTGTTTTGTATTTCAGTATACTATTCAGTCTTCAATTCTCTCATCAAGTAAGTGCTGAGAGTATTTTATCATTTCAAATGTTTAACACCACGAGTCAGAGTATTACAACAATATACAGAAATACAGAAACTTATTACACCTACTATCTCTAAATTGAAAGCTGAAGCTCTTTATTTGCTTCACTATCCTTCAGAGGGCAATCGCCAAACATGACTGCACTGCATTTGATAATAACAATATTCTTGAAAAACAGAGTCTGAGAAGTGAAAATGTATGAAGCAGTCCAGACTGTGGTTCTGATTTCAAAGACTTGCTTTTATTTTCAGTCACATACATATAGTAGTTATTCATACAGAGGAACTTTAAAATCTTGAACTTCTTTTTGGTTCTTCCTTCTAAAAAATATAATTAATTCAGGATAGGGAACATGGGTAAATGATTTCCTGAACATATTATATGTTACTGAAAAGTCTGGTGGTGGCTGGAGTTGAAATTCATGGAGCAGAAAATGGGGTTGTCAGACTCTTACACCACACTTAATTCCTTCTCACACCAGAACAAAACCAGTCATAATCAGTACAGAAGAAAAATGAGCCCAAATCACTTGAGCTATTTATTTAGTTATTTTACAGAAAATAATTACATTTAGTCTCAGCAGTAAAAGTTTCTTTCTCCATCTCTATCCATATATAAGGTTTAACCTTGATTCTGACCTCCTTGTTCGGTGATATCTCCTCTTAGACAGTGAAGGAGGAGATTTTGCCTGGATGAGAGATACAGCTTTGGACCTGTGTGACTGTTGTTGGTAAAGGGGAATGCACATAAGGGGTCTGTGGTGCAGGAATGACTGCAGTAAATACCTGAGTCTCCCGTTCTTATTGAGGTCTTTACTCTATGCCACTGTGCCATCCATGAGTGAGATGAGGAGGAGAATGTAATGCAACATGTTAGTAAACTCTGCTCCTACAAAATTGTCCTGAAAAGGGAGGATGAGATTTTAGAATGTGGAGAGAAAGGATTAAAATTTATAGAGTACTTTAAAGGATAGAAGTACATCACTCATACTTTTATAACTGTCATGTTAGTTCTTTTATTTGCTCTTTTATGTCCTACTCAGTTGAAGAATAGTAATTTTCTTTCTCAGCCTTAGGAGCTGCCTGCATTAGTCTTTTGAGTTTGAAACTACCTGAATGGGAGGGTCAGAGCCACGGGCTACTGAGAAGAGGCCTCCCATGGGCAAACCAATGACTGGTTCTTAGCCTATGTGACAATAAGCATTCCAGTTTGCCTCACTGAACCTTGGGGGAATCATGCACCAGCTGAACTAAAGCCTACAAGTCAAATTGTAGTGTTTGACATCAAAGGCCACAACCCTCAAACCAGCAAGTGCTCTTAGAACACCATGCAGAAACCGAGAAGTCCTCCTGGCACAAAGAGGAGAGATGGGGAGTCCAGTTCTCTGTACTGTAAAACTACTATGCCTGTATTCACACAATGGGACAATGTGTTCACCATCCCCAGCTCTCCATTCTTCTGCACTCTGATGTGCCTGCGTGTGTGTGTGTGTGTGTTTCAGGGATAATCTTAAGCAAGATTATAAAAGCCCAACACTACACAGCACAAATGGTATTGAACTGACTTCTGACCTGGGCTAAATGTGAAGTTCTTATTTGATATCATATACAACCATTTGCCAATAAGAAGACTGCTTCCAAGTAGCAGGTATTGCTTTGTTCTGTTGTACTCATTAAACTTGGAATTTCCTAAGAGAGGGATGACTGTATCCAGCATGGCTGTCAGGTGTTCATTCATCAGCTCAACATGCTAAATGCAACATCAATAACCAAATTGCTTATAGTGTTAGAGCTGTTCCAACCACCTGCTCAGCAGTCCAGCCGTGTATCAGTTCCTTTGCATAAGTTATTTGCACGGCTTGACTGCAATGATTGTCCCACATTCTTAACAACCTACTTTATTTTCTCTCAGCATAAAACCTCCTGGAAACATCCAATGCATTCTCACATAAAGGCTTGAGCAATTGCAAAAAAAACCCACTAGAGTAGATTAATTTGTTGCTACTACTGAGACAACTGTGATCCTCAGTAGTCAGAAGAATGAAAGTAAGGGAACATAAAATATCCTCTGCATTGCAGTGACCTCTCTAAGACCATATTTCAGTGTTGTGTTTAAAAAAAAAAAAAATCCAAAATGTTTCCTGGGATATTTCCCCCAAACACCACACTAATTTAAAACAACTGCTCCCTCTATACAATGTCATTTACTTACCTAACTAGCCTTTGAACATATTAAGCATTGTGACACAACTTGCACACACGTAGCACACATAGTAGGTAATTCATACTTGAAGAAACACCTGATAGAAACTCATTGCCTGAGACAAGCCTTAGTGGATTCTGTTTTACAAAAAAATTTGTTAAGGAGATATTTTCCATTCAGCTTGGTGAATTAATTGTGATTTTTCAGTTAGTTGCTATGTTGTTGTTACTCTGACTGCTCTTCCACTCAGTGCTCTTTTGTGAAGAAAAAAGAATAGCTCTTATGTGCACTTACTGTATTATATAGTTATTTGGTGCCTCTGAACTGTGTATCACCTATACCATCAAATTGATGAAAATATTAGTTCCCTGCATGTACTTCACCATGAAGTGCGAAGTCGTTAGCTCCTCACAGCAAGACTGCAGTGCTGATACAGTAACATTTTTTTTTATTTGAAATACTCTTCTTACAAGCAATGTAGCAGGAATATGGATGCAATCATCATTTAAGTAGCTTCTGTGACATGTGATAATTACTGAATACAATTATCCTTAAGAGTGCTCATTTCCTGAGTAGCTCCTAACAAATAAATGCACTAGAGCTTAAAACCATAAGATACAAACTGTATCAATTGACAAGATGAATGTTCTCTAAAAAGTTGTAATGTTTTCTCTGTGCAGGAACGTCAGGTTCAGTTCTATAGATCTGAAGGAAAGTTTAGACTAAAGAAGCAGTCACAGTAGTCATTTGTGATTCCTTTCAACTTCAGTCTGCCACTCTTGACTGTTTCCACTGCTAAAGAAACTCTCATAGAGTTATAGACTACTTTACATTGTGACAGGGTTGATCTCTCTAGTTTGGTGGTACTGGTGAGACCCCACTTTGAGTAGTGTATCCAGCTCTGGAACTGTCAGCACAGAAAGACTTAAACCTGCTGGAGTGGGTCCAGAGGAGCACCTCAAAATCATTGGAAGGGTGGAACACCTCTCCTGTGAGAGCAGTCTGAGAAAGTTGGGGATGTTTGACCTGGAGAAGAGAAGGGTCCAGTGAAACCATATTGCACACTACCAATACTTAAAGAGGGCCTATAAGAAATATAGGTTTGAAACTTACCAGTAGGGCCTGTTGTGATAGTACTAGAGTTACTGGTTTTAAACTAAAATAGGGTAGAATTAGGCTGGATGTAAGGAAGACATTTTTTACAATCAGTGTCGTGGAACAGGTTGTCCAGAGAGGTGGTAGATGCCCCATCTTTGAACATTCAAGGTCAGGTTCGAGGGGGCTTTGAGCAACCTGATCTAGTGGAAGATGCCTCTGCTTACTGCAGGGGGTGAGTTGGACTAGATGACCTTTAAAGGCTCCTTCCAACCCAAACCATTCTATGATTCTTTGATTGTTCCTGAATAACAAAGCAGATGTTACTACAGTACACACCACACTGGATGTAAAGACTTGTCAGTCTCCGAAGAAAGAAACACAGGAAACAGTCAATGAAAGATTCAGACACCATGGGAATCTTTTTTTTTTTTTTTTTAAGAAACAGTTACCATTACAGATGTGTAATTGCTTTTTTTTTTTCACTACATTCCTTTCTTATTTTAATCCATACTACCTCAGAAAGTATAGGTGGAATGGCTGGAGAGAGCCCATACACCATCAGGGAAGAGTCCACCAAAGAAAAATCCATAGAGAACAGGAAACAGAGATTAGCAATATCTTCCTGCTTGGGAATTGCTTTGTGTTAAATGTAGTAATTTGACCAGAAAAAAGTTCTGTTCGGATTCTAAGAGATACTGTGGTAAGTGAGAAAGCTCCATCTTGTTTTTAATATCATCAGAAATTAAAGGAAAGTATGTTTAAGGTCTGTTTCAGAGAATGCCTTTCTGCTAACATGGACATAAAATGAAAAAAAAAGAAATCAATCAGAGCAGAAGAAAAGAACACAAAGAAATTTCCTACCATGATAATGTAGTCTGATTGTACTGCTGTCTGATGGCTAAGCTAACTAAAGAGAAGAGAATTCTGCTTATATAGCATGTCAGTTTGGGACTTGTCTTGTATGCTCTGTTGGAAGAAGTTTTCATTATGTAACTTCGAGTTGGACACAGACCAGATAATTGAAAATTCGTAAGAGGTAATTCCCTAAATTGTTTGTGGCCTTTTACTGCCAGGACACCAAATAGTTTCTAAAAGATTGATGGTAGCCCAATTTACGCACAGCCCCGATCAGTTTAGTTCCACCATCATCTACTCTTCACTTCCTCTCATTTGACTGTCTGTCTTGTCATCTTCTGCACTGCAGGAAGTGATTTACACACATTCATACAAGAAATCTATTGGAAAACGGATAAAAATTAAGAAAAAATTACTGAAAATGTAGAATTATGCTTTATCCACGAAACACTCTAGGCCATCGAGTACACAATGAACTCCAGAGTCAGTATAGCTGGAGGAGAAATGAAACAAGCAGATGGTTTACAGGCTGAAAGGTTCTCTCGATTTTGCTCTTGCTGCAGTACCTTTCTACCTTTAGGTGGCGCTCTTCACATACACTGTGCGTGCGTCTTCATTGCGGGGGAGGGCTGAGTGTGCAGCTCTATGGTACTACGGTCAAAGGAGTAAGATGAGCGCAGCGTTAACCTGAGGTAAGGGATCTGATCTAACACAGAGCAGAAGACGGAATAACCATGGTTGCCTTTCTCCAGCAGCTTTAAAAAAACTCTTTCCATGCATACTTTGTTTTGGTTTTCTCCTTAGTTACTGAATGACCCTGTGGTCGCAGCACGATGCAAATTGAATATGGAATAACAGTTCCTCTGGATTCAGTGTTATGTAGCAGTGGTAGTGAATTTTTGCAGTACATGTGAGTGTTAGCTTGTGTGGTAACTGCTTAAAAACTGAATACTGAAAATGATGGACAGCTTGGTTGTCCTGTCAATGTGCTCATGGCACTTATGGTCCAAAATAAAAATGAAAACTTCCTTCATATATTTCAGAAATCACACAACATTGTTGGAAAATAAATTATTTTAGCAATACATGCTGCGATTTTATTATCAAGTCCTCTAACTCTGTCTTGTGCACATGACAAAACAGAGTCAGAAAGCTAAAACTGATCTGTGCTGAAATCTGACTAGCATTCTCCCACTGACCCACCTGCAGTCACCAGCATGGTGTTGTGTTGCAGAGTTGTTCAAGGAGATGTTACTTTTCTCCTTTCTGGTGAAAAGAAGCTGAGAGGTTTTCACATTACCAAAAATTAGTGTTTTCCTTTATGCAAAGAATCATAATAATCATTCAACTACCTGACATTTCAGAAAGATAAACATTAAAAATCTCAGAGCACTCTTTCTCTGAAAGCACAGCTTTGCATTCTGGTTTATGTATTCCAATACATGGCATTAAGGTTTTGAAAAAGAATTTTGGCCATGTTTTGGCTGCTTGGAATGCTGAAATTCAGTGGTTTGATTTCTGTACTATTTCTCATTCACTGATTTTAAAGCCAGAGCTTCAGCTCTTTGTACATACACTGAATTTTTCTGTGTTCAAATCCTGTTAATTCTGGATTGAGGCTGACATTAAGAAAAAGTCTCCATTTCCCCCTGAACACCTACATCCACAAATCTTTCCCTGAAAGGCTGACTGCTCTCTAGAAAACAGGCTTGGGATGGGCACATTTAAAAGCATCTTGTGGTGACATACCTCCAAAAGTGAACTTTCATTCTAGCTGTGATTAACACTTAAAACGTATCCTTTCCCATCTAAGTTGACACAACCAAACCGAAAAGGTAAGACTTGTCCAAGAACAGGAATATTATCTAGAGAATGCTGAAGACAAATCCAGCAAAGCATTGACATAAATATATCTTCCAAGACAAAAAAAAATTCCAGATGTAAACTTTCTAAAAATTTTCTATGACAATTCAAAACTTAAAGACTAGTATCTGCCATCAGTTTCCAGCTTAAACTTGTAACATCAGACATGTCTTTACCTAGCTGGGGTTAATGACAGGAGGAGGTCATTGTACTGCTTTTTACCTCATACACAGATTAAAACATTAATTGTTCTGGAAAATGAAAGGGGTATTTTATTGCAGCAGCTACTTCTTTGTAATTTCTGCCTCATTAATTTGTAAGAATCAACGTTTCTCCAATGTTAGATATGAAGTAGAGGTGGGAATAGTTTCACACATTTCAAATTTAGCCTAGAGAAATTTTAAAAGCCTCCATTGTTAGTTCCAGACTTATGATGCAAAAAGGCTAAAATCTTCCAGACAGCAACAGTGAGCCACTCCCTTTAGTGGGACTTACTTAACAAAAGCCCCAGTCTATCCATTAAGTAGACATATTCAGAAAGAGAGCTGTTTTCTCTAGCACAATAGTTATTGACTTTTATTGACTACTAAGGAACATTATGGGAGATAGACCTGTCCTGTTCAAATACAAATTCAACTTCTGTGACATTTAAGACTATTTGGAGCTAAATCAGATGTGGATTCAATGATGTGTAAATCACTGAAATATGGTCATAAAAATTCTGACTCCTGAAAAGGGCAAACCTCTCTCAGAAAAAGGTTACTCTTGAATTGTGTTGAAAGGTACACAGTAAAATAAGAAAGCTGGTCCCTAGCTTTCCCATTTTGCAGTAAGAATCACAAAAATTACTTGTGTATCAGAGGTTTGTATTATATGTTATAGCTTAGCCAATCCCTGTATATATAAATTGTGGGAAAACTAGACCTTGATAATTGTCCTGTTTTAACAAGTCAGAGCAAGAGTGCCAGCTCTGCACAGTATTTTTGAAATAGCATGTAAGTACCAACAACTAAGAATTTTGTTCTTTACAGTGCTTACAAGGTGCTTTAATTCATTTTTTCTGTAGCTCCCCCCCTTCAAATTGTTTTGACAGAAGGCTGTTTGTGATTATTCTTTTCATCTCTACACATAATAAATCCAAACATAAAAATGTCCTTTGTGTATTATCATTTGACTTGCTTGACAATATGGGCACAGATATCTTGTGCAAGAACTGAGAAAACTAGCTATCTTTTCCAAAGGCAGCACCCCTCTCCTTTTTGTTATTTTTTTCATTTGGAGTGAAGTGTGTTAATCTTCATGAAAAAAATCAACCCCAAGATAACAACTGCAGTTGGTATGGTGTTTTGTTTGTTTGTTTGTTTTTGTTTGGATTGGAGTTTTATTCTTATTGGCTTGATTTTGTTTTACATTTTTTAGTAGGGGAAGAGATGGGAGAGGGATGAGCTTTTGCTTGGCAGTTTTTCTTCTGTCCATCATTTTTGTGGTCATTTTCCACACAATATTTTAGGCAGTCATATTGGGAAATAAACTCTTAAGCCATTTAAATACAAATAGGATGAGTTTCACATGCATTAAGATTCCTTTACATTTCTGTAACACTGCAAATGCTTCTTAAATGGGTGGTGGTATACAGGATTGAGCCTATGAAGCACAGCAGAAGGAGCACTAACCAGGATTTTTTAATCCTGACAACTTCCACATGTTTACAGCTTTATCTCTGTCCTCTAGCGAGGTCTGGAGGAAAAGAAATAAGAAGCCAGGAGAGCTGTACAAGGATACTTTGTTTCTTCTTCATTGATACCCTTCATGCCATTCAAGCAGGACTCCAGAATACACTATTTTAATTAGCAAAGCTTGATTTGAACAACACAAACACTCCTTATAGAGCAGTCACAATCTCCCCTGCTAGACATATAGGCTTTTTCACCAAGATCACATTCAAACAGCATGAGATTCACTCCTGTGCAGGACCTCCCAGAAGGCCCTTGCACTGCTCTGTCTTCCACTTAGCTACTCTGGGTTGGAGTGAGTGGTTTGTGGGATAAGGACCGAGGTTCACTACAACTTTCCTCCAAAAAAGAAGGTGGTCCAAATCCATCTCTACAAAGATCAGCAGTTTTACCGCTATAAAGTGTAATATAGGCACCATGCATAGAGTACAGAATCACAGAATCACAGAATAACCAGGTTGGGAGAGACCCACTGGATCATCGAGTCCAACCATTCCTATCAAACACTAAACCATGCCCCTCAGCACCTCGTCCACCCGTGCCTTAAACACCTCCAGGGAAGGTGACTCAACCATCTCCTGGGCAGCCTGTTCCAGTGCCCAATAACCCTTTCTGTGAAAAATTTTTTCCTAATGTCCAGCCTAAATCTCCCCTGGCGGAGCTTGAGGCCATTACATACCATATATACATACCATATGTACATACCAGTACATACCATATTTCAATTGAGTCCTGTCCTTGTGTGACTTTGAGCCCCTGTGAAAGTACAGATGCACAAACCACATGTAATGAAGCCTTCAATCAATACGGTGTGCTGAGTTGTGCTGTTTATTGGGAGTACTGCAAAGTCATTCAACTGACAGGAGTCAAGACAGCAGTGACACGAGTATCTTCATGAGGAAGCTCTGACAGGATTCCTTTTGACACACGAGAGAACATGAGATTCCCATCTTAGAGGAATCAGAAATCATTGATGTGACATTGACCCATAAAACACTGATGACTGAGGCCTTGTTCTCTCCTGTGCTACACACAGGGAACAACAGATGGTCCGAGTAAGAACAAAACAGTATGGAAATAAGGTTAGTTCCTTAACAAATGTCACTACTGCAATCCATTTATACTGACTGACATAGGTTGTTATTTTCAGCTATAACTGTGCAATAAAATCAGACATGTCTCATCTTCTAGTCTAAAAAACTACTGAACTGTTGCTGTTGTTGATTTTCTTTTGTTGGTCAAGTTTTTATTTTTTGGGTTTTTTTCGTAATTTTTTTTCACATCTATGCTTATCAACACTGATACGTTACAGATCTTGTTAGGTATATTTTGAAGTCTGATCATGCAGAGCTACAGGCAGGTGCAACTTAGATCTTATTACAGGATGGACATGGCAAGATGAACAGTGGTTTTTACTAGTTAAGATCTGGAGCTTTGCTACTGTTGTAGCTTAATATGTACTGGCCGTAAGTCCCACTTACTCAATTTGCTAAATATACATGATTCTATATGTACATTGAAAACTCTAGCACCCTCCTTTATAGCATGTGAGTGACATAGGAAAAAGTCAGAGGTCAACCATATTTTGGCATACAGAGGCCTTACTGTAAAAGATTTAACAGAAATAGTGTGTTGGACTATTACGTATTAGTTAGAGAGAAAGGAAAAAAAATCAATACAACTATTTACATTACAAATATCTTGCTTTCCAGAAGACAAGAATGGCCCTGTTCAGTGAAGATTAGCAAAAGAGACAGGCTTACCTGTCTGAAATGATAAGCAAGCTAGGGATACATTTATTTCCCAAATTAACTGTGTCTTCCTTCAATATGCGCTATTCAGCTTTTCACTGTCAGGTAAAAAGGCACCATTAGCCTCAGCTGAAGTTTTTCAACATTCATTTGTCGAATCAAACCCTCTTTAAAACTGAAACTTGCCATGGTTTTATGAGACTGAACAGAAATTAAGTGAAACATTTCAACTATTGCAATCAATAGTTAATTTAAGAAAGAAAAAAAGAGAAGAAATTAAAAAATCAGCCCACATTGGCAAGTTAGCAGATTCCACTGAATTCCACCAGACAGGTTTGTTTTCCAGCTCATCGCACGTTCACCATTCACCTGCCTCCCCCAAGCACCTTACTAAACAAGACATTATATATTTCTGAAACATTCAAATGTACAGCACAATGGTTTTCTTTTTGTATGTGTGTGTGGAAAAGATCACCTCGAGCTTGCAATTAGTTAACTGTGTTCTTTGTAAAGTGGTGGAAGTGCAAATAAGCACAGCCATCAGATCCTTGAAGATGTGTGATTATGTTACAAGTACGATCTTTATCCACACTGAGATCTTGGATCAAATATGAATAGTACACAGGTTCTAAAAATAACATCTGCATCCATATGCACTCCCTCTCTTTCCTACATATGCATACAGAAGCAAAGAACAACAAAAGCCCAAACTAAAGTGAACCACTAACTCAGACTTTTTGCCAGAGTAGTGAAAGAAATAAGCCTTCCCTGCAGGTTTTCTTTCATATTACCATCCCTGGAAGCACATAGAGTTTGTTGCAAAATTCCTTTTTTGTTGTTGTTGTCTTGGCATGTTCAAATTCACATAAAATTTGAAAAACACAATAAGCAAGAAGAAAGAAATATAGATAAATCTGAAACTAAAATAGTTTTTTTTTATCCTTTGAAATACTGCAAAGCTTGTAATACAAATAAGCTGACAATGGCTATTTAAAGTTATTTTGAATCAAAATAGTCCAATTATATTTTACAATGATTTTACAATACTTGAAACATGTTTCCTCATCTTTTTTTTTTCTAATACAAATTTGGGAGATTTGCTGAAACTGACTCTCAGGCAGTTCTAAAATTGACTCTTATTATTTTTTCATGAGAAAATAAGTTCATGGAAAAGAAATCACTGGTGCTCACTGACCAACATGAGAATGGAATCCAAATCAGTTAAGTTGCATTACTTTGAAAAACTTCCTAAAGGCACTGCAACAAGTCTAATTTCTTCAGTATCATTAGCCCAAAATTTGAAGGTAAAGCAATAATTGCACTCCACTTCAAGCTCTTCTTTATATAATGCAAGCTCACTAAGATCCCTGAAACTATCTGCTGTGAAGTTCTGTACAGTATGTGAGTATTATCAACCACAATGTGATTTGCATAAATCAGTGTGTGACCAACTCAAATATCTGAACTCTCTAAAGATCTATTACATTTCAATGGAATATAGTCAAAACCCACAAGACTGCAGCTACCAAGACAGTATCTGAAGACTGAGTTCTAAAATCACAGAAAATTTTGGATTGAAGACGTGTATAAATTTGCATCGACATCAACTTGAAGTAAATCAGTACCTCTTTTTAATTTCAATTTATCAGTGAGAAAGAAAATGGATGATATGTCTTTTAAGAGCAAGTCTGACTTTTTAAATTTTTTTTTTAGTTTCTCGTACTATCCAGAAATACTTCATCTGAAAATAAAACAAGAATGCATTTGCAGCAACATTCCTCTCTACCTTCTCAATGTTATTTTTTTGCAGCTAGTGCTCTGAGCAGCCACTGATAGTTAAGATGCTTCTGCAATTTTCCTCATCCTTCTGATGGGTATTTACATGAATTAAATAAGCTGCCTGGGATGGAATTTCTTCAGGTATTCAGACGCTGCTATTCATTGGGGATGGAATTTATGCCACTTCTGACATAGGCTCTCTCATTGCCCTAGTATATAGTGCCTAGATACCTTGGAATATTTGTCATAGATCTCTGTCTAACCAATTTCCTACATCTTTGCAGTTGTGGCAATTATGCTTATAACTGAAAACCTCAGAGAGTGAGGTGAAAATTGTTACTCAAGTACTATTTAATCACATTTTAAACAGGTAGATTTAAAAGATCATTGGCAAGAAAAATAAAAGAAGCATCTATCATTATCAAATTGAACAGAACATTGGGATAAAGCAAAATAGACCTGAAGAGAAGGTATTAAGCTGCTAGAATCTGAAAGAAAAAAAATGTTTACCTTAAGAAAACTGCAGAACATCATCACTGCACACTTTTATTCACAAGTACAGGCATTTGTGTAAGGTATCAGCCTGCAGCACCAGCTTCCTGCCACAAAGCAAAACAAAGGATGCTATTCCTGTTCAGTGGTCACTGCTTCAGTTTGGGCATACAAGGACCAGAAAAGAACTATTGCTTTTATTCATCAATGGCTTTTTTTCTAGTCCAGCATGAACAGCCCCAAGTGTCCTTCCCCAGACAGAACTTCTCATAAAGGAGACTAACTAATTTGAGGACAAAGAGAGACGCAGTAATTTTTTTAGGCCCTATTTCAGCAAGGCACTTAAAAGGACAAGCTGATGCCAATTGCTGCTATGCAAAGGACAAAAGCACATGCTAGTTGAAATTACTTATGCATCCCTATAGCCAGCAATAAATGTTTGTATGAGCACTGGTGCAGAATCAGGGCTGCTGGGAATAATGCTATATAACTTCTATGTTGTGGGTCCACAGAGCATTGATAGCTAAGATCTCTTCCATGGTGACTGGTTCTTCACCCAGTACTCACAAACGCCAATAAGACTGAATGATAACTTAGGACTAAGAGAACATTTTTTTTGGCTTTGACAGATAAAATGTGGGAGATCTGTAAGCAAACGTCTACTATAAGAGGCTTCTCTGCTATTGCCCATGCCACATCTCCATTAATATCACTGGCAATGAACTGTGATAATTCTAGGTTTCTACAGTCCACATTTGTGGTATTTTTGTGTATTTTTGTGTATTTTTCCCTTACATGCAGCTTTGCCTCTTTGAGACAGTTTTGATTTGTTTTGTTTTGTTTAAATAACACACCCACATGGTGCACAGTAAGGAATGTAAAGCAGACGCTAGTTACCTGAATATTATTATGTGTGTGTATACATATATATATGGAGAATTAAATCTGGAGGTGACAAATTTCATTATTGCTAAGAAGTCACCCTTAGGGTTATTGCCTTCATACCTAGAGAGCATTGCTGTTTACTTTTTAATACTTTTATGACCATTGGCTTTGAAGTGAGAGTTAAATCACTCAACAATGAATTTATGTTTCATGGCTTAAGAAAGAATACTGCTAAAGATTTTTAGCAGTACTTTATTGCTTTTATAATTACTGCTCTGAAATTTTACAATGCTGTTGACCTAATTTTATTGTCCAAAATAAATTCCATAGAAATCTACCAAAAATATACCTTGGGGAAAAAAACCCCAAAGATTTCCTACAGCAATTTTGACAGAGCTCAGACCTAGCAAGTCTGAAAATATTTTATTTCCACTTAATTTTTATCTTACCTCCTCTTCACCCTGGAAATAAGCTTTTTTCTTTACTTTCTTCCCTTTGAACAAATAATAATAATCAACTTTTTTTCCTTCCACAGAATGGCAGGCTTGTAAGCTACCTAATAGAACAGTCCTACTTTGGTAGAATATTGAATACAAAAGAATTAGTGAATTTAAAATATCCAGTAAAATGTTCTAAACAGTTTCTCTCTTTGACATTTGGAAAAGTGTTAGAGTATGATTTACCTCATTTCAGTTTACATGGCATGCTTTGGTAAAAAGCGAAATTACTCAGATTTTAGTTAGTTTCCAACTCAAGTAATGATGACCTTGTCATGGAAAATGCTAATTGCTGTTTTGGCTGGAAAAATATTCAGCTACTCTGAAATTTATGTGGAGTTTTGCCATTCTCTGATAAAAAGCACTTGCTGTTACTTACCACCAGGAATACTATATATTATTACCTGGTAAAATCAATTCAATATTCAGTCACTTTTGAGTTCTTCAGAACTTGTCAAAACTGTGTAAGGTGGCTGATTATGACCTTTCCAGCTCAGGCACTAGCTGATTGATATCCTCTGCCATTATTTGGAATATAGGAATACTAGATCCATGCACTCTGTGGTTCTGATAAAACTTCCTGGAGAATCAGATGATTTGTCACAAGCAAATGAACAGCCAAAAGCACCTAGGGAAGGCTTATTCTCTTAGTAGCAGAGATTCCTGCATGGGAATGATTTACAGAGAAAACAACTTCTAAGCCACAAACGCACACTGAGAGGGGGTGGGCTGCAAATGTACTTTCTCTATTTAACCTAGTTAAGAACTAAATTAAAACTAAGTTGTTGCGTGTCCTTTTGATCATAATCTTCCCATTCCCCAGTCCTGTCATACCTTCTTAAAGTACAAGCATACGTGTGATTCACAGTAATAAGCCTATGATCTGAGACAATAACTCACTTAACATTGACAGGAAAAGTTGCTTACCAAGATAAATCTTTCTGGACTGAGACATGCATAGAAAAGTCTTCATTCTTGTTCCCTGTAGCTTGCAAAAATACATATGCTTCCTTCTAACATGGTCATAGCTTGGCATATCTGCTCTAAAAATCTGAACAAATCCTAACATTCACAAACTAACATTTCTCTATGAAGATCTGTGTCTTCTTTCAACATAAGCTAGTTATTAATTCAAAAAATATATACAATTCTTAGCAGAAATTTTGGTGCTACATCTTCAAGTGTCTGAGGGAGCCACAGTTCAGTGTGGTTATTTACACTTCCACAAATCCTTCTACAAGATATGTAACCTCATCAGTGAGCAAACAAATAGAATATATACTGGTAATATCACATAGTTCACCTGAAATGGGCCATTTAGTTCTAGAGTGCATACTAAGTGCTAATGCAGATGTGCGTGTTCCTGGCACATAGCTGCATACACTGCGAGAATCCTATTGGCACGTGTGTATATGTGCTATTCGTATATGAAGAAAAATGTACATGTACCCCTATCTGCCTCACTGGGCAGAAGGTGACAGAACAGAGAGTGAAGGCAGATCCACACTCGTATGTTTGAGAGTTGCTACTGCACACCTTATCATGCCAGTGTGTACAGGACAGTTGCAGGCTGCTGGTTTTGCAGCCATTAATTTTACATCTTATGGGGAGGGGTTAAAAGAAAGGATTTTTCGGTTTCCTTTTTCCCCCCAGTAAGCATCATTGGAAGAAGACCAAAGCAGAGCAACTATAAGTTAAATATACACTTGAGCTTAGCTGCATTACATAACTGTAGGAGAAGCAGGCTGAAAAGATTTTTTTGTTTGTTTTGTTTAGATCTTTGTATTTTATTTCTTTTCCTTTTCATCTCTTAACTCCTGTGATTTTTTCCTGCTAAATTATATCATCCTCTGAAGAATGCTGGGTTTCGCAGGCAGGCGGCTAGTCACCTGCAACAACCAAGGGGTCCCGCAGAAGCTTCCAGGCTGCTGTCTGTGTCAGACGCCAGTGTTTGATCCGTGGACATGGATGAGATGTCATTGACAGATGAGGATGGAGGGAGGCTTTCACTGCTGTTCACTGCTGCACCTGTGCTACGAAAACAAACACCAACGTGATTAAACCTGAAACCCTAGAACTCTCACAGAGTAAAAAACAAAGGATACTTAACCTGTGGCAGCAGGCATGGATGCACAGACCATTTTAAACAATGGCAAACATTAGCAGAAAATGGGCCTTGCAAACATTGGTTAATATTAAATATTTTACCAGGAAATTCTCTCCCTCAACAGTCTGTTGGTATAGCTCATGTTGTGTCTATCACATCACTTCTTTCCAGCATTCTCGGAGTTAGAAAACAATCAGACACCTGCTAAGACTATATTGGCACCAAGAAGATGATTAAAAAAACCAACCCATACACACTTACAAAATCTTGTAAAGTTGTTTAGTAGAATAGGTAATATCCAATCACCCAGTGGCAATGCAGAGAACGTGGGTTTATGGGGAGGTGAGGCTTGTTTCTTGCTCTTAGTTAAGGACTAGCTGATTAAGCCCAGGACTTCAGTTGTGACTGTATTTTTGTGCGTACAAGTTTACCTGTCCTCTGTAAAATGATGATAGTACCAGTTATTAACCAAAAAATCCCTTCGACATTGTTAAAGGAAGAATGTACATTGATGAGGTTATTATTAGTGTCACCAAACATTTATGACATCCCTGAATGTCATCAGAAATTATCTGTCCTATAAATGCAGATAACTGTGTAATAAATACAGAACCACATGAGCAATGTATCTTTCATGCACCTATGACTGTTCTTTGATTGGCATTTTTTCTACTGAACTTTAAGGTAACATTTTTTGTCCTCTTTCCACCAAAATTAATCTCTGTCTTCAGTGTGAGTGAGATACATTAATTTTCATTAAATATTTGTGACAATAAATTATGTGATTTTGAATGATATTACACAGCTGGAAATTGTCACTAGTTAGCGCGACACAGATCTTTGTTCTGCAGATACATATTGTTTCATTCTTATGGCAAAAAATTTTCTTGATTGACCTTTTATACATTTTCATTTCCTCAAAATGGACAAAAATTAACAGTTATTGCCTTGAAACGCAAGAGCGTATGCCTAAATAAAACACACCTAGTAAAATTACAAAATTCATATATTCTTATTACTGAAATTAATAGCCACCTATTCAGCCTAGCAAAACATATGATACTATGGGTGAAAGGAGAGGATTTCTGTCACTTTCTTGTTTGCAACAGAAATATTATTTTGAGAAAACAAGCCACTATAACAGTCTTCTATTTTCCTCAACTTTTTCTTCCCTTTATACACATCAACCATGTGTATATATTTATATGCACAAAATAGAGACAGAAACACTCATGTTCCAAGCTCCAGGTGGGAACTGCTTTCTGCTGTTGTAGTAGTATAAAGATATTATAGCATCAGCTGTTGTAGTAGTATAAAGATATTATAGCATCAGAGGAATCCTTAAATTAGTTTACTGTCTTGATCAGTATAGAAAATAAAATAGTTAATTTTGTAAGTGCTGCAAAAAGACAGTGTAATCTCAATGATGTCTCATTGGTGAGAGCAGATAGAAATTATCTATCTTTTCAGGCAGATTTGTTTTCTAGGAGTTATACATGTACTTCGTTCATATTGATCAACAATCACTCAGTATAATACTGTTACTACATAGTTACATGTTATTAAATCTTTATGAAAATACCAATCAGTCAAGACAAATGCCTTTAGATATAGTCAAAATATGACTGAATTTAATTATATTGTTAATTTAATTGTTTATGTTGTTAATTTAATCTATTGTTAATAGATTACCTTTCTAAATGTGTTGGACAGAACCCTGTCATTAAGTTACGGATACTGTCCTAGATTAATGAAATTAAAAGAATTCCAGTGGGTTCAATCAACTTTTGATCAAACTGTTGCTGTGCAACTTTCTCTGATGAATGTATGATCAACTTAGGTAGGAAAAATAACTGAAGAAATAGGTGCAGAATTTGTATGGGTGAAGGTTTTGTTACACTCTGATTCAGCACCATTGAATTCAATAAACCCTGCAATGTGCATTTCAACAAGTATCAACTCAGCTCATACAAGCTTCTGAAAGTGTGTTTTTATAGTTATTTCCTACCTTTCAGCACAATTCCACGTCACACAAGACACACATAATAGTTACTGTTGCAGCCCCAAAGCCCTCAGACTCACAAAATACCTATAAACCCAAATGAAACCACAACAAACCCACATGACAGAATTAAAGAACTCTGCAGTACAAAGCAGCACATCTGCATAAGCATTCAGAAGCCCAGGCAAATGCTGTCCTAGTCAATAAATAAGTAATGCTTCATTTTCTATGCTCAGCACCTGCCTTGTGCTACAACAGCTTGTTCCTGAAGGGATGGGTGCTGGGTGAATCAGTGCAGAAATGACAGAGGCACATTCAGAAGAGAAAGCAAGCCCCATTTATGAACTTGCTCTTTGGCGGGAAGCTTCTCACTGGCTGCAGTGATGAGGGAAAGTGCAAAAGGTTAGAACAGGTGAGAAAGATCTCCTGTGACCTGTTCTTGGCTCTGCCATTGACTTGACAGTTACTCTTTAAAGTGATACATCAACTTCCCCTTAGTAAAGCAGGGATTCCTTCCTCAGAGGGCTTCTATGAAGTCCTATTTAATTAGCACCCATGGAAGCGCCTTTGAGACTTCACCTCTGAAATGGTAGAGGGGAAGAAACTGAAAGGAGAACTGCAGCTTTTGCTGTTTCCAAAAAAAGCGCCTTTTAACAGCTTTGGAGATTTGGTCAGCTTCTTTCAGAGGAGGTTAGATAGTATGCAGTGTCAGGGCAGAGGAAATCTGCAAGCAGCAGCTTTGAACAGATTTAAGTTTAATTCCACACAATCTACAGATTTTTAGGTTTTTTTTAAATGTAATGCAATTACCTGCTGTTTGATAATACTCACTTTAAAATGCATTAACTAAATAGAAAAATAGATTGGTAAATTCCTACTGCATCTTTGCACAAAATAGTTTTGCTTCCCTCCTTCAGAAATGATAGAACAGAAGAGTCTTGAGACTGTTAGTGTTCTAGACTGATAGTAGTTCTACTCTACTTCTTGGTAAAGTGCGTAATTGAAAATAAATAATACATCTTCTGTAGAACGGAGAAGGAGGCCTCAAAAGAAGATGCACATATGCATGTGTGATAGCCAAATAAGTGTATTTTGGAGAAGACAGCTGAAAATGTTAGGTGTGAAACTCTAGTGTCATGTTATAAAAGTATGAAGTAGTAAACAATCCAGCAGGTTGATTAAATTTAGTGTCTCTTTCTCAGGTGTGTTGTTGTGGCTGAATTTCACTGAGAAAACATTTTATTCTAATCACATTTATTCTCCCAGCTGAATAATGATGTGGCTTAGACCCTTTCAACAGTAAGCATGTAAGGGGTGCAGCACCTGAATTTATAAATGAAACAGAATTGCTTAGAAATTCTGTTACATAAAAAAAGCAAAACCTACTTTCTAAGTTTAAGTTCAGTGTTTATATGTGCATGTGGACAAGCATTCATTCTTTGTATGTGTAACTTGCATATTTATATAATATATATACACACCTACACACAAATCTTTCTGCTCAATTCAGCACTGCTAGTGTCTTAAGCAGATAGGTTTGGACACTGTAGTCTATGAAAGGTAGAAGTCAATTAGACTAAGTGTAGAGAAAAGCAGTAAGTTTGAAAAACTGAAAGAGGCAGGTAGTGAAGTTCAAAGGAAGGAAGACTGATTAAGGATGTGATAAGGGAATTTGTGTGAGCTAAAAGCTGCCAGAAACAAAGATTGAGGAAACTGTTCTCCATGTTGTCTGGAGACAGGACAAGAAATAATAGAGTTAAACTGCAACAAGAAAAAAAAATATTTAGGCACAACAATACAAAAATCTTTTTGAAAATAAACAAGGTAGCTTACAATGGTTTCTTGGAACAGGTGGCAGAAGTATCTGTTGGTAACAGCTTTAGATACAGTTGATTTTTTTTGTTGGACATGAGAAGGAGGGATACTTGAGGATCCCCCCCTAACCACACATTTCAAGCTCCTATGTTAGATTAACTAGTTCTTCACAGGACAAGAGGATGCACTGACTGACATCCTGATATGCAAGCACTTATGCAGCCTGCACCGTCAATGGGCAACTATTATCCTCGGTGGGTCAACTTCAGCTGTTTCCCCCAAAGCACTGATCAAGTAATCATTAAAAATTGTCTCCAGCTTGCTTGCTATGATTATTGATAGAGTGCCAAATCTTAGCCTTCTGAATTTCTGCTGAGAACACTGACCAACGAGCAATACATATGTAAAGTCTCTCTCAATTTTTTTATGCTCAGAACCAGTGACTTGTATTACCTCATTCTTTCAGTATTTTATTAATTTGAAATAAGTAAAGTCAGGCACACAAAGTGATGAAAATCAGAAAATCTATCGTTTCATTAAACAGCCTAATCTTAGTGCAATTTGTAAATAGTTGCTATTCTTATTAACAATGTAAAACATTCAAAGGGGATCAACAAAAGAAAGACAGGTAAGAAATGGCAATTTTGTATGTTCAGAAATGTGTTATATAAACAGTAAAAACCTTCTCCACAGGAAAAGTAGAACATGATAGAAAAAGAAATCCCAGGATAGTTAATTCCTGAAACAAGCAACTACAATATTTCTTGATCATAAATCAGACCGCAACCACAATTCTGTAGGGAAAGGAGGTTTAAGAATGAGAATTTACAGATACTTGTCAGGAACCCAGATTTCTTTTCAGTGGTAGCGTAGTTTGGTAAATTAAATCTGCAAGTCTAATACTTTTTTTGCTACTCATCAAGAAAACGATGGATTTTTTTTCACTATCTTATTTCATTGAAGTGAAAATCCAGGTGTAGTGCTAGCACTGTAAAATTACCATCCAGCACTCTATTAACTTCCTCTATTGTTGCCATGTTTCCCCTTGTCCTGTCAGTTACTAATGATGCATTCTTGTTCTAACATTAAGTTGGCTCAGCAGCAAGTTAAAAATGAGGATGAAAAAAACCCCAACCTCTTTGAAAATATGCAGAGAATATTGAATCGAGTATTGAATCAAATGACTTTACTTTGAGAAAAGACTCTGCAGAAGGTAGTCTTACCCATAAGCATTATTGGGACACTGTGCTTAAAATCTGGGCACTTAAGGTCTGCTAGTGAAAGCATACCTTCACAAATATGTATTTCTGTGTACTGGCACTCACAGTTCACATTTCTGTGAGAAGACTGCTGGTGTGACTTTTTCCTCAGCTAAAATTTAGTTGCAGGTTTTTGTGACAGTATTTTAAGAATCTGTGTTTGAAGACAACTTTCTCTTCTCATCAAAGTGTCAACCAAGCATGTCAGCAAACTGTTCTAATGTTATCAGACTTCTGACAGGATAAACTACTACAGTAGGTACCAGATGCTTACATATGCAATATGGTGTGTCCAACACATGGATACAAGCTAACATCAACAATTTTGCTTATATCTACTAGGAGAGTATCAGTTTAGTTATACATCCATAAGTATAATTATATTAGTGTGAGATAAGCCTCCCCCTCCACAAGAATAAAATCTATAACCACAGATATTTCCATAGAAAATACCAGTACAACTATTTCTCAAATAGCAGACAGACCAATTTTTAAGTATTAACATGACCCTGGAGCACAATTAATCAAGGTCAAACCATTAGAATGACTGGATTTTGAAAAAACTTCTTTCTTGGTCTACATAACTAAGTGTAGCCCAAGTGCTTCAACAGTCCCATTTCCTTTTGTCAGTACTGTAAAAACATTGAAGTTATTCAATAGGGCTGAGTACCTGAAGGAGAAGGCTGTCCTTTTACGACACCATTTTTTGTCTTTTCTTCAGAATTCATTACTTCTTTGTAGATGAGTTCTAGAAGAGAGAATTGCAACAGTTACAAAAAAAGAACCAGTGTCTGTGATTAGGAGCAAAACAACTATCACAAAACATGCTGTTGTGATTCTCCCATGAGCTCCCTAGGTCTCCCCTACCTTGTCTTCATGAGTCTGTTAGCTCTACTTGCCTAAGACCCCTCTTCCATTCTCTCCACTCCTATTGTCTCGTTTTGGAGCTGAACTGAGACAAATAGGGTTAAACTAGAACACGTGGATTGTTTAAAGATGTACTATCTAGAAATGAAGCTGCACAGTAATATAGTCCTTTTTTTACTGTTGAACAGTATTCTGTTCTCCAGATGATATCCTTAGATTTCAGTGAAGCACTAGAATCTGCCCCTCCTGTGTTAACATTAACCTGTGTAGATAATAATAGTCCTCAGGACACTTCTTATATTTTTGCCACCAAAACACCAGTACATAGGGTGGGGTAAATTCTTCACGTCAAAGGAATTCTTTCCGTTTTACACAAATACACTTGGCAGTGGGTCATGCCCATTTTGACACCCTTGCAGTAAAATTCTAAAATGCAATTACCTTTCCATTCCTCAATTGTGTGTTCCCTTTCATCCAGCTGTTTATCATATATCTGAGGAGGAGGCTGCAAGAGAGAAACGAAGATGTTCATGAAAGGCAGGTCTTGCCAGAGTAATCTGATCACCTTCTATGACCGCATGACTAGACTCTTGGACGAGGAAAAGGCTGTGGATGTGGTCTTCCTGAACTTTAGTAAAGCCTTTGATACAGTTTCTCATAGCCTTCTGCTTCGGAAACTGTCGGCCTCTGGCCTGGACGGACGCACACTCTCCTGGGTGAAAAACTGGTTGAATGACCGGGCCCAGTGGGTGGTGGTAAACGGAGTTAAATCCAGCTGGAGGCCAGGGACAAGTGGGGTTCCCCAGGGCTCAGTCCTGGGTCCAGTCCTGTTTAATGTCTTTATCTACCACCTGGATGAAGACATTGAATGCACCCTTAGCAAGTTTGCAGATGACACCAAGCTGGGAGGAAGTGTCGATCTGCTGGAGGGTAGGGAGGCTCTGCAAAGGGACCTGAACAGGCTGGACCGCTGGGCTGAGACCAACGGCATGAGGTTTAACAAGGCCAAATGCCGGGTCCTGCACTTGGGGCACAACAACCCTAAGCAGAGGTACAAACTAGGAGAAACCTGTCTGGAAAGCTGCCTTGAGGAGAAGGACCTGGGGGTGTTGCTTGACAGCCGACTGGACATGAGCCAGCAGTGTGCCCAGGTGGCCAAGAAGACCAATGGCATCTTGGCTTGTATCAGAAACGGCGTGACCAGCAGGTCCAGGGAGGTTATTCTCCCCCTGTACTTGGCACTGGTGAGACCGCACCTCGAGTACTGTGTTCAGTTCTGGGCCCCTCACCACAAGAAGGATGTTGTGGCTCTGGAGCGAGTCCAGAGAAGAGCCACAAAGCTAGTGAAGGGGCTGGAGAACAAATCTTATGAGGAGCGGCTGAGAGAGCTGGGGTTGTTTAGCCTGGAGAAGAGGAGTCTGAGGGGAGACCTTATTACTCTCTACAACTACCTGAAAGGAGGTTGTGGAGAGGAGGGTGCTGGCCTCTTCTCCCAAGTGACAGGGGACAGGATGAGAGGGAATGGCCTCAAGCTCAGCCAGGGAAGATTTAGGCTTGAGGTAAGGAAAAAATTCTTCATGGAGAGGGTGGTTAGGCATTGGAATAGTCTGCCCAGGGAGGTGGTTGAGTCACCATCCCTGGAGGTGTTTAAGGTGAGGGTGGATGAGGTACTTAGGGGCATGATTTAGGGATTGGTGGGAATGGTTGGACTCGATGATCCAGTGGGTCTCTTCCAACCTGGTTATTCTGTGATTCTGTGTGATGTTTAGTCAATTTTCTGTTATATTTTAAATAATTTAGAGCAATTATTTAAGTAAAGAGAATTTTCCTTCTTCATCCTGTCCATGCAAATCCACAAGAAAAAGCATTTGACTGTTAAAGAGATTAACACTTCTGGAATTCAAATCTTTGTGTAGAATAAATCAATATACTTCTCCCTTTCCTATTTTAAACAAGAGGCATAGTTGCAGTTGAAAAAGAACCCAGGCCAATGATTCCATTGCCCAGATACTCTACACACAGAATGTTTGCACTGGCAGAGAAAGCACTGTCTGAGTACCAGACAAATACAAATCCTGGGTAATCAGTAGTAATATTACTATAATGTTAAATTGCCTTTTAGACACCATACTGCTATATAAACTTCTCAGAATAACTGTAATTTTGAAGTAAATCTCCCTTCCAGAATTTCTGATCCATGTTCTAAATTACCAAGCTTACTATAGTTATTTTCAAGTAACTTTGCTTTCACCAGAAAGTTTCAGTTTGGCTTTTTTTTTTTTAACTGTATTTTTTGTTGACAAGAATGTCATAGAAGTAGTAGAACCTGGAATTTACTGAGAGAAAGAAAACTAGAATTTCTGAGAGCCTGAATACCTGCTTTCATTGGGCAACTAAGCCATTTGTTCATTGTCTCTCCTGACACTAGCTGCCAAATACAGTGCCAAGCAAGGCAGAGGACTCTCCTCCTTTCTTTTACCAAGAAGCTTCAGCATCTGAGTTAGAAGTATGTAATGCAGATGGAAACAAGGTCTACCATACTTTTCTCCCTCATAAGTGATTCCTCTAGCTTTCATCTTGGGCAGTCAGCCATCATGAACCCAGAAAGATCTCTTTTGAGATCTAACTCTTATTTGCTATGAAGACAATCAAAGGATAGCAACCAGACTCTGTACTTCATACACCACTGGATGGCAGGAGCTGCACCTGCACAGCACTCTGTGAACTAACTGAACCCACAGCTATAAACCATAGCTTTTGGTAGGAAGAGAGCAAAAGGTAAAAAATACTTAATGTGATAATTACATGAATAAATCCCTCCTCTTCACACAGATAGGACCTGTACCCTCTAAAGGCTGTACGGAACATAGATGAATGGAGCTCCACTGAGGGGCCAGGCCAGGCCAGTGCTCTCACACTGAGAGAAATGAAGCTTTCCCATTTAATTTCCCTGACATAAATGACCCTTATGACATATTTCCATTGATTCAAGATACAGGGCTGAGCTGAGAATGCCACAACAGTTTCAAGAATATATTTATTTTCCCACAATCCTCATTAATCTTAATGAGAGCCACAAAGCTTAATGTATTGCTATCAACCTAGATAATCCTCTCCAGGCTGTCTGCCCATTTTCTACTAACTTATTTGTTTGTTTGTTTCTTTTAACCAATTTCTAAAGTTATTGGTATAAAGAGAGGTTTTTAACACAAGTATTGTCACAGTAATGAAGTAGACATATCTGGGTCCTCCAGAGCAACTGATTTCAGTGTTGGTGCAAAGGATGGCCCAAAAATGACTTTGCTGCCTAACTCATATGCCTTAGAAAGTGACTGAGTTCATCATTATTGATTTTCTACGTGAATCTGTGACATTCTGTTATGTTAAAAGGATAAAGATTTTGACTTGCAGCTAAGAAAAAGGAAACTTTCCCATCAGAGTCAACCTGCCTGTTGGTGTTCAAAACTTCTGCGTCTAAGAATCAACTTGCCTGTCAGCAAGTTCCATTGAACAGTCACAAATTTGACTCAGATCAACCAGCCCCGTCAGCGTCTAAGGAGGACTCCTACTGAGCAGTTTCACAAGGTTGATAGGACCAACGTTTGTCTGTCAGAGCCCATTATGCACTGATAAGATTCACAAAGTTGAATAATAAAACAATGTAATGAAGTGACAGGTGTAATGAGTTTAGGATTGCTGATAATAAATTCACTTTGCAAAATCAAGCTAGATCTAAAAATGAAGACTATAGTTTCCCAGGTAACATCTGATGTGTTTGGAGGCACAAATCTTACCAAAGAGGCATCCCTGCTTGGGGAGGAGGGAGAAATTCAGGCCTGTTGACCTGCCTGGTAGCTGGAGTTCCTATCCTTTAAACAGACGTTTCTAACTGCCAGATTTAGACACTTGGTGATTCTTAGCATGGTGAGACCAAGTCAGTTGTCAAGTGCCAATTGGCCCTTAGCAAGGTTTGTCGTGTTACCATCACTGGAACCCAGCGGCTCAGGATGTCTCTCCGTATGGGGAGTTTGATACAAAGACATGATGCAAAGACATGTGGTGGTGGGGAGGGGGATGTATTATCTGATTTTTACTGCAGCAACATATGGCTGTGAAACTTCCTAACACCACTGATTAGATTAAGTATTAGACCACAATCTGCCCCATCTGCTTTGCGAGATAGGTAGGTTTTCTAGCCCTGCTAGGCCCCTGCTTTTGGCACCAACAAGTCTGAATAAATCCAGCACTCCACACATTCTTATAAATCCTTCATCCCAGCTAAGAGTGAACATGGTTTTGTTTGTACTGGTTTCAGAAAAGGTACAGTTAAACTAGCATTAAATCAAAGCAGAATGTGGTTCAGGCCTATGGGTGGCAGCATCTTATCTTCAGTTTAAGGTAGCCATTTTCTCCCCAAATTAGATTTATTTGTAGGCAACTGCATTGGCAACAATAACAAAGAATAGAATCTAATTTTGGATGCAGAAGAGAAGGACTAATTGTATTTTTCTGGTAGATATGAAAACAATACCTTGTTTCTGTGGTTCTTGGCTTTTACATCTTACAAATGGATTTAAAAATATTTCAGCATTAAATTTAACATTCATTGTATATAATAAAATTACAAACCTCCCTCCCCCCAAAAATTATCCACAGATACCTTTTTCTAAAAAATGTAAACCAAACCCCAAAACCCCACGAAATACAGTTTTTTTCATGTGGTCCAATAAGCAACAGGAGACCACTGAATTTGTTAAATATCTTCCTAATAGCCAGGGAGGAAAAGCTTTTCACCAGGGGAAAAAAAGCAAAATATGTTGAGGCTGATGTATTCTCACTTTCCCAAAGCAACATGGATTGATTTTGTATGCCACTTCCAGAAAGCAAAGGGAATGGGCTGGAGCTCACACTTGAATAAATCCTTCCATCTCTGTCCCTGCCTCTGCAGAGATAGTGCCAGCACAGTGAAGACCTTGGGATAAGTTGTTTTTAGAAAGCTTGGCAGGAACAAGGCTTGATTCTGCATCTGTTCCCATAATCGCAGGGACTGCAGCCATAGTTGCGCAGTGGTGTACAAGGCGATGGTAGAATTAGCAATATACATATAGCAGAGGCACCAGAGGCTGTAAAAGTTAATGGCATGAGGTTAAATATTTTTTTTTGTGGCTTAGATCTTCATAACAGGCAAATATAAACATTCCTTTGTGTTTTGCTACAACCTAGATTGTTTTACTAATCCTATTTACAGATTTATTTTTGCAGTGGAAGCCAGAGTACCCCATTGTGCAGTTACCAGAGGCCTAAAGTCTCTTTAACTAAAGAGAAAAGTGTCCAGAGCTTTGCACTTCACCCTGTATTGCCTAGGGATTCCACAGTTGGCTGGGCATGATCTCAACTATGGATATGGAAGAAGAGATACCTCTGTGCCCAATTGTATACTTGGACTCTTTACAGAGTCTAGTGGAAAACTCCATGCATTGAGGAAACTGTGGTCTGTGTTGTTTCTGAACAGCTGGACTGCAAGGATACCAGACAGCAGGAGTCATGATTACTTGGCTACACAGAGATGACTGAACAGCTTGCAGATACATACTACATCAAGCTGGAAAAAAACTTCATTTTGATTTGGGTCAGAAAAGAAGCAAAGAAATGCCTCTTTCTTCTCTAATGGCTACTTCTCGCTGACATTAACAAAGAGTGTTGCAGAAGCTTTTTTCTGCATAATT
Source organism: Clamator glandarius (assembly GCA_033459285.1). Lineage (NCBI taxonomy): Eukaryota > Metazoa > Chordata > Aves > Cuculiformes > Cuculidae > Clamator > Clamator glandarius. The sequence goes on along the minus strand of JAUNZM010000072.1, from coordinate 652,993 downwards.
AATCAGCTATAAATGGATAGATGTCACTGACTAGATGAAATATGTGCACTTATGTACAAAGCAGAGCTGCAAAGTTCTTTTTTGTGATAACAGATGTGCACCATCAACCTCTAAGCAGAGAACCAAGCCCTGCCTTTTGTGAGATAACAGACATGCACCATCAACCTCTAAGCAGAGTACCAAGCCCTGTAACTGATTGCTGAAAAGAAACCCATAGCAGATCACCAAAATGAGAAAAGGTGCACAATCTGATAACCTTGATCTTGCTGTTAAGTATCAAATGTAGTGAAGGTGATACCTTATTTGAAGTGTTGTTTGCCAAGGTCACAGAGCTCTCCAGAAGCACTTCTCCATCATCATGGGTGCTCAGCACTCATGAGTGAAGTAAGATTTGGGAGTTGGTTTGGTTTTTTTTTCATGTGCCAAACTGTGAAACTTGAAAGTCGTGTGCATTTGAACAGATTGTATTTAACAGCTGGTCATAGATAGTTTATACAGGGCTAAGACAACATAGCAGCAGTCTCTGTTCCAGAGAGGACCTCGGACTGAGAACCACAAACCAAGCTCACTTCATGAGCATTGTAGGAAACAGCATAAAGCTAATAAGAGGTATTACACAGGTTGGCATACACAGAAAAATGAATGATAATTCACTATTCAACCCCTTGTGGGTAGTCTTGGATGCGGAGATATCCCAACGAAATAGAAATACTATGAAAAGAAAACCACTAATGAAAGCAGAGTGAGTTACTGAGTAAAACTCCCCAAATCTATTGCTGTTATAATATTCTGTAAACACAGAGAAATAGAAATGCTTAAAAGGAATATTTTTAACATCTCATCTGTCCTTTTGTTAAGAAGTCTCCCTTCTGATGCATGACATGTCAGATAACAAGCAACAACTAAGGGTACAGTAAAATCTAACATGAAGTCTGAAATCAGTTAACACAAAACATCAGATAATATTCTATAGCAAATTGAGCTACTAGATTTGTTCCTATGGAATGGAACAATACTGCTCCTGATTAGGAACAAATGTGAAATTCATTGGATATTCAAAAGGTTCTGAAGTGAAGTCATTTATAGGTGAAGAAAAAATGTGCAAGATTAAGTCCTACAAAATTGCCCCTAAAGAGCAAAAATTCCTCTAAGATAACATCTACCAGAAATATTCAAAAATATTTCTGACTAAAAAGTACTGGGTTAAGTTTTTAAGTCATGACATAATAACCGGAAAATTAAGGCAAGGAATAGAAAGCAGGCACAGTCTTGCATATGAATGTGATTTTGTCACCGATAAGTAGATGTACATCCCATTCAAAATTATTTCTAATGTCAACAGTGTGGAAGGAATTAGACTAGAGATTAAGCAGCTCAAGCCAATGCAGTCCTAGAGAACAACCAGCACAAGTGTTTGGAAATTTGATTTCAGAAACACCCAGGTAACAATGCTAAAGCTATTTTAAAACATGTCTCTAAGATTCCCTTCTGTTTGCAAACACTTTACATATTTTGGGATGAAAATGATGACATGCATGTAGGCAGCATCACACAAACATCAGGAGAGACATGAAAAGTTATATATCAGATTTGTGATAATTTCAATGTAGGATAAGAATGTATTGTGACTTCAAAAAGCAGCTGTGTAGATTGAAACAGAAGCTACTATGTCATCAGGGAGATATTATCTACAATAAACAGCATAATGTACATGCAGAGGCAAGAAATGTTGAAAATGTCTTCTTTCCTAAGAAGAGAATAAGAGTTCTTACAGAGAGAAAAGGTATAATGTGAAAAATCTATTCATTATAATAGTCCAGATACTGTTATGTATGTAAAGTAAATATCATAATACAAGAGTAATAAACATAGTATTTTTTTAAAAGTGGAACTGAGGCAATTTCTGCATGTAACATACAGGAAGAAGGAACCTTTAACTGAAAGGTCTGTAGGTCCCTATTCTGAATTTACTACAAATTTCCTTGTATAATAATAGAAAATAATAATTTTCCCCTTTGAATTCTGGTTTCCTACATATAAATTGGGTGTTAAGTTGGATAAGGGATTTCAACAGTTCCTAAAATACTGGAAAATTCATACAATCATAAACACACATTATCCGTATAATTTCACATTTTTTAAAAACAGGTATTTTAGTTATAATTGGTTAAATATAGAAAATATCTTAACTGTGAGTAACACTATTAAAATTAATTTCAGAACAATGATCCGTACTCTATAGAACTGTGACTTTATTTTCAGAGATACTGTGGCCAGCTGAGTGGGCTCAAAAGAAGCTGGCTAACTAGGTTACTATATTAGACATAATAATTTCCTCTAAATACATTTGCTTCTCAGGTAAGCTTAAAATCTGTGCAGTGCCTGTTTCTAAATGTAAATATGATGATTGTTTCAGAGCTATAGAGGGCTTTGGATGTGGTTTGGTTTTATGCAGAAGTCTGTGGGAAAATCACAGCACTGTTCATATCACCTCCTGCTGTTAGTGAATAGCAAGTACCACATCTAACAACATATCATATTCCTCTCTATCAGGGAATCACATGGCATTTGAGGCAGGCCAGAAGAGTTTAATGCTGTTACACATTAGGGGAGAAAGAATATTGCATTCCTACCACTTCCCATTTATGTAACAGCCTTTGCCCATGGCCCATCAGAAGGAGACATAACAGTTTTATTGACCCCGTGCAGCCTGTAGAAGAGCCGTAAACAGTGAAAGACCATAAGCCTTTAACAGACTTATAAAAAGTGACTGTAAATGTCTCACTGACTGCTTTTTAAATGGATAGGGCTATTTTGTCTGTTCCCCTGTAAATCTGAGCAGACGTAGGGGTTTGTTACTTCCAGATTAAACTTTGACACCAAGTTCTTTACTTATTCCCTGAGATGTCTTCAATGCTTTTCATGGTCTACTCCAGCACATAGTGACACTTCATGACATCACAACAGCTCACTTCCAAAATTCCTGTAACACTGAATGCTTTCAGTTGCCTGTCCTCCAAGGCTTCTGAACCAAACAAATACTGTACAACAGATGCCTACCTGCTTTTGATGAAACCATTTACTGAGAAATTTAATAAGGCAGCCAAGATAACCAAATCCCCACCCCCCAACTCTTCTTGAAAATTCTGTCTTGTTTGATACCTCTGTATCCTAGCTTCTGTGTAATCCCTAACATATAGGGTTATTGATAGTGGAAGGAATCCTGTCTCACATTAGACATTGTGGGAGGAAGACTCAAACCACCTCCCTCTAAAACAACCCACCCCACTACCAAACCTCTAGTCACACAATTAAAGTCCTCATTCTATGGAGAAGTGCATATCAAATGTTAGAAAACACAGTGCAGCAAACATGGGCAGATGCAAGACAGCGCGGGCTTCTAAGTTTCAGTGGGGCAATCAGGAAAAGTAATAAAAATTTAAACACAATGTGAGTGTCTAAAAGCTTCTCCATCACTCATTTTCCTATCGCTCAGGTTTTCTCTCTTGTCAGGTTTCCTGGCCTGCACATATGCAAGGTAGTCTGTGAAAAAGCAGAGTTGCTTCACAGAGCCATGTCATGCTGAAAACCCTAAAGGAGAATTCATTAAGGTGCCAGCTCATTCTCTGCAAACTCCCCCCAAGGAAATAGCAGAACATTCATCTAGTCTGTCCTTTCTCCCACTCCTCCCTCCACTCCATCCTTCCCTGCCCACTCTGCAGTCAATAGCCAAGGCTGAATAACTACTGGGCTTAGCATTGGCTCAATCTCTTTCCATTGCTTTACTATCATGTAAGTTCACAAGACTGCCACAGAAGGAGAAGACATCACCACCTCTTCCTTGGGCTGGGAATTTTCCTGACACAGGGAACAGACACAATTTCATGCAACTTATTACACACTGAGAAGAGATACTTTGTAATAGCAGGCTTGCCTTAGGCTGATACACATTTGCAACCTATTCTGTCAACCCATTCCAATTACGAACACATACCCTCAACCTACATATGAAGAATCATAAGAAAAAATGAAACTAAATGATTTAAAAATATTTAAACTGTAGTCTTTTATTTGCTTTTGTCCTTAATTTCTAAAAGCTGGCTCCCAAACACAGATAAGACAGGATGGCACCAAAAGCTGAGACCATACTGAAGCAAACTCTTAACTGCAATCAGTGAAACGGTGATCAATACACATTTTTCTGCCTTTTCACTGCCTTTTAAGCTAAACAAAATATGGTATAGGTTGTGGACAAAAAGGACCTAGAATATTAGTGTGAGGATTTCAACACACTTCAACAGTGCTTTGATCTAGAATCATCTTTACATCTAGAAACAGGTTCAGCTACAGAACTGAGGTCCAGTGGCAGATTTAAATTGAATTTCCATGTTTCAAAATTCAGTAGGCTGGATCCAGAGATCCAATAGAAAAGTTGCAAATGGAATGTGCTGGTGTAGCTGTTTCATAGCATACACTAATACAAGGGCTTACCAAGTCAGAGAAAGATGACTTGTTCCATGCAAATTGAAATGGAAATCTTAAGATGCACACAACCTGGAAGAATCACAACACAATCTGTTCTACAAACCAATGTCCCTGAGGTTTGTTTTTTTTTGCAAAAGCTAACATTAATGATCCAGAACACCATTTTTAGGTTTTCACATGTAACTCAAGTATTACTTCTCTGTGCAATTTTACCATATTATAACTTCTGCAGTTTAGTTCAGTATAGACAATTTCATGGAGTCAGATTATTAAGTGAATCAGCAAAACTACCTACCTCTCAGAGAGTTCATTTGTTGGATGGTTTTAGATGAGTACCAAATCCCACCCCTCCTACAAATTTAGCAAGATGTAATTAAAAATACATAAGATGACAATCATTTCCCCATTACACATGACATGCTTAATGCATGCTGTTAGGAAATGTTTACAGATTTGATCCTAACTCTTCTGGAACTCTAACAAGGCAGATATTTCAGTGAAGTATTTATTTGAGAGAAACATGAAGACTTTTGTGATAGTAATTCAATTCTTTATCCAATACCCTTACGAGTACAAAATTTCAACAACAAATAACACAGAAGCATAATAGAACAAGGCAATTAGCACAATGCAGAGCCCAGGGTTCATGGCTTAATAAACTACTGCACAAAACTGTAATCCTTTCAGACATCAGATATCAGCATAGTCTTGCAAGAGACAAAGTCACAAAGAGATGGATGCAGCCTGTTGTGCACACCAACACAGCTTTTTTTCCAAAAGGATACAAGTCACTTCATGCTCGAAACTAAATCACTCGTGTTACCAACAAAAACTTTATCACATACAGGCACCTTGCTGTCTTGTAAACAACTAATGGGTGGTCAGACTTCAAGCATTCAGCCAAAAGTGGCAAGTTGTAACACCGATACACAAGTGAAACTTTTTGTCCAATGTAGGCACAACTACTCCTCATAGAGGAACTACCAGTTAGTAGCAGTCCCAGAACCTTAGGATACACTTCTGAGGAAAAACAATAAGCCACCAATCTGTGATAACTCAGCTTAAGAAACTTATTCCATCATCAGGATAATGCCAATGAAAAACACAGACTGACTGCACTTCAACAGCTAAATTGAGAGGCAAAGAAAATCCATCTAAGTTTCCTACAGAAAATAATCAGCCAATGATTCACAGATAGCCATTGCAGGTGTATCAGCATGAATAGATGGGAACTTAAAATTTAATAATAGAAATTAATAGAAGAAAGTTGTCCAGCTTAATTTTTATTCTGAAAATGATACTAGAAAAACAATGAGTGTTAAGTGATGCCAAGCTCTTTCTAGAATTCCTGGCACTCTGGCAAAATACAATGAATATTTATTAACCTCATGTTCTTCTGCTTAGGTTACACTTGTAAAGACTGACTTCATTACATTGAAATATCCACTGTACCAAATTCCCTCCCTGTTCTGCATCAGAAGTGGCTCTCTGTGGTTAAATTTACAGACAAAACACATCTAAAGAGGCATCCAGATCTGAGTTCTGACATTAGAGTGGTTCCATAAGAAATGCATGCAGATACAACAAAAGTTGTATTGGAATGGAATGAGATCTTCAAGCGCAATGTGAAACTAAAGCGTACTTGCCAGGGAGTAAAATATTGCAGAGAACAAAATGTTCACACTTCAGACTGATAAACTTTTTTGTTGATGAAAACTAAGCAGGACACAGAAACTAAAGGCTCTCTACATAGCAGAATCATCCCCTATAAAGCACTCCTAAGTAATACACTGCAAAAATTCTACATGCATGAAATCTGATGGGGTTTTAAGCATTCCCTTTGCTTTTGAAGTTTACTGCACTTTCAAGAACACACACTGAATTGGAGCATATCACTAAGCAACAGCAATTTAATTTGGCAAGATTCAGGGTCTTAGTTTCCTATTGTGCTTAAGTAAGACTTCTAAACCTGTTAAAATATTGAGCTCTGTTTTCATATATTTAATTCACAATATTACAGGGAACATCGCCAAATTTATACCCACACCTATTACACCATGTCACTGAAGTGCCTACAGATTGCACATAGGCCTGTTAACACCAGCCTTATCAAGGTATACAGAAAGGTGTTTAGAGCACGGCAGGATTATAAGGAAAACTCCATTTCTGTTTGCATGCAGAATACATGATACTGAACACTGAACCATGATCCAGGAGAACACATGAGCCCCTGCTTCATTTTAAGGAGCATTTTATGTCTTGTTACAATTTTTCTAAATCCAAGCTTCAGAATTTTGTATTGTTTTGTGCAAATCTCCTCCTCTCCACATATATCCTTGAACACAAACATAGGTTGCTGTTTTCCCCCAAGAAAAGGTTTAGTGAGAAAGGTAGTATTTTTTGCCAAACTGACTTATATAGCTAGAAAAAACAAGTGAGCTACCAGGTCTGAAATCCTTTCTTCATGTCACGTAGGAAGCAGAAAATGGCTTCATATGCTTGAAGTGTCTTTACTTCTCCCACTAATTGTCAGTTAATCTAATAAAGTGAAACATCCTCTCACTACAGATGTCATTTCATGTAAATCCAAAGACCACTGCAGTCACAATGATATTGTTTCTTTATAGCATGCTCATTATCAATTTGCTGTAAAGCAGTAGGGCCCTATGAATTGCATCTGTGTTTAGTAGTCTGAAGTAAGGAGTCATGCCTCACTTACCGCCTCCACTTCTGCTGGGTCATACCAGACATTAATGTATGGATGCTGTAAGGCTTCGTCTACTGATATTCGCTTGGCTGGATCAATGACTAGCATCTTTGATAAAAGGTCCCTGGCTTGGCTAGCTAGAACAACGAAGTCAGATAAACATAGGATTAGTATAAAACAATCACCACCTCCAGAGGAGGGTTAATTGGGTTAGGAAAGCAACAACGACACAACCCTTTTAGAGATTATTTGTATATACTTCTGCCCCTTGCCTTGTTATAATCAGGGTTCTTCAGTAATCATTTTAGGTGGGATACATTAGGAAGGTTCCAACATCAAGGCTGCATACTGTAAGTCCCCTAACAGCTTCAGTGAGGTTTTACATGCTGTATGCAGATTCTGTGTACAGGGCTGAATAATGTACCCTAGAAAAATGTACTTGAGGTATATACATTATTGCCTAGCTCAGGAAAAAAAAAAAAAAGCTTGCATAACGAATTCTGAAATGATGACATTACTAAATCGAAGGTTGAAACTTACAGGTACTCTTATTGTGATTCCAAACTTCTCTGTATGTTTTAAAGTTTTTCACCTAGCCTGCTGGAATGCAAGAAATATTTCAGAGAGGCATAGGTACCAGTCTTACCCTAGAGCATCCCATTAGAAGCAATACTGTCAAATCTGTAGCCTGGGATCACCATATAATGGTATGGAAGTATCTTGGAACTGTGCAAGACTTATTTGTCCCATGTAACAAAGTTTAAATAAGTGGGACTCAACATCCTCCACTAAAAAAGAGGGCAATTTTATATATGCATTGAATTTTATGTTGCAACAGTGATTTTTTTTACCTGAAAATATAGCCCATTGTGCCTACCAGGCTGCAACAAATTGTTTTTACTGTTTAGAGTTTGTAACCAATATAGTGTGATCTAAACCCATGTAAAAAAATGATAACATGTATTTCTAGTATTATTATCAATGTAATATTCTAAGCTCCTTCATGCTCAAAATTATTTCCTATGTCCATGAAAAACAAAATGAAAGAAAAAGAATGTGAAGAGATGTAAGTGCAAAAATATTATTAGGCATCTCATCAGATATTTTGGGTAAAAGTAATATCTAATTAAAACATCAACATTACCTTCTAATGAAAAATTTAAGTATGGCATTTGACAATACAATGATGCACAAAGAGATTTTTTTTTAATGAACTCTTTCTTGTTCTGTGATTGTGTCTTAAAAATTAGCATTCAGTATGCTCGGGTGCATGTGCTTCCTGTATCCAAAAGATAACAGCATGGTTTTATAGTCATTTGTATTCATTAGCTCCAAATCCAAGGAGATTCTAATATTCAATTTATTGTAGTATGAGTACTTATCCAAAAGTATCTACTCAGACCTTTAACTTTGCTCCTAGAGCTGAGACAGTAGCCTTGCCACGAAACAGTTGATAATTGGAAGAGTATTCTGGGTAATGTAACGGTATGCAAATTGCAAGCAACCGAAAAGCATTAAAGACCACCATAGTAACTGGCTCCAAGTACTCAAGTGGTGCAGAACTAATACATGTTACTAGTTTGCAGGGGTTCAAGAGCTGTGAGTTAAAGTTAAGAATAAGAATAAAGGAACACTTCATTTCCTTGTGATACAGAAACATTGCACAGAACACTGTGGGGTTACACTCAACACATCAGTGATAACATGTATTCCCTTGGCTGCCCAAGCACCAGAGTCTCCAAAAATAATTTTCAAAAGCTGCCTCTCAGATGAACAAATCCCATTTGCCTCTGCAATTAACTGCAATAAAAGGGAGTGCAAAAAAAAGCAAGGAAATATTGAAAAAAACCCTTCGTCGCATTGGAGTTGTTAACATGTGAATCATGTCCCTTTGTAGGCCATACCTTTGAGTTTGTTGTGTTCCGAGTCAGCTGGGAAGAGAGAATCTGGAAAAAGTTTAGGGAAAGTGAGGCCAGCATACTTGGGTCTGTTCTCCACGTAGTTCCGTACTGTTGGCTGTAGCTTCTTCATGAATTCTGGACAGGGTGTTCCCAGCTGCTCAATAACTTTATTCCACTGATCAATATCTGAACATTAGTAGTTAAGGAAACCAAAATGCAAACTCCAGTGTAGTCTTCTGACATTTTTGTTTGAATGGTCTCTGGATATTCTCAGAGATGTTTAACTTCCTTCATAACATCTTGAGAGTCACTATCTGTTTTTCGTCATAATGCCTCCAGGTCTTACAGCCTGTGAAGGGCAAAACTCTCTCTCACACATGTACTTACTGACTTGAAGGCATCATCAAATCCTAAAACCACCACCACTGTGGCAGCTTCCTCTCCTTGGGTCAACGCTTGTTACCAATTTCATTTTTATGTTGTAGTGCAATGACTTGCACTCCATATTTTACATGAAGGTAATTACTGCTATGTCATCTTGCCTACACATTCACTGACCCTTTCTATTCAGTCAATGGAAGATGAGACCCAACTGGGTCAAGGGAGTTCTGCAAGGGACAGAAGTCATATTCAACTCATCTGCTTTGTGCTTGTATGTTTACTATCTCACACAACCTTATCGGTGCCAATTTTGTTCAAACCACACAACTAGCAACTCCACAAAAGCAATTTGTTTGATTTTAGAAGCATGCACTAGGTCTCATTTCCCAGAGACAGCTGATGTGATGGCTACATTGTTACACTGTTGCTAGTAAGAAACAGGCTTTGGTACTTAAAAAGAAATTGCATTACAGTCAATTTGTACTGAGCTTTTTTTGTTTTGCTGTTGACTTTTTTAGTTTTCTTGAGATAACAATTAGGCGTCTGATAGGTGTTATGTAGCTCTTCCAGTGATGTTCAGAACAAGCCTTACTGTGGCAAACCCAAAACAAATTATTAAGTGAATTGTCCATAAAATCAGTACCTTCTCTACATTAATGGTCTAATTCACAGTGCTAAACATGGCATGTCAATATTTAAAAAAGAAAAAGGAAGAGTACATGCAGCCATGGGTACACTGATGCCATGATATATGATGAAAGGAGTTTCATTAAGAACACATTTGAAATAAAACACTTTTAAAAGACAAACATTCAAAGCATTTCAGCACAGTTATCTTATTTTTTAGTTACTCTTTTAAGTTATTATTGTCATGGATGTTGTAATTGTGGACAAGTTTCCAACTGCTAAAGTCATTTCCTGACAATCTAAGAGAGAATTTAAGTTGACAGAATAAAGATGACAAGAAAAAAAATCAAGCAACACCCAGCTCTTTGGTGCAGTAGCAATTTCAGATTTTCAAAAGTGTTTAGGGAAATGGAAACTTAGTATTTTCACATAGCTTTTATATTCAAGACAGACTTAATCAGTGTTCACGGAACTGTCCTGTTTAACCAGAAGTCAAATAATTAATTTAAAAATTACAGCTTTACAAATCAAAAATGTTTGAAGGAATGAAAACAATTTAAGTACATGCTCAAATACTGACAAAGCCCTTAAATAAATGTTTTCAGTTCTTTTTTTTTGTATATGTTTATACACACAGAGACAAATTGACATGATGGAGCACTCAGGACCTGTTTTTGTCTTAACAGCAATAGCTAAACCATGCCAGGAAGAGCAGGTGGATATAGAACATTCTTCAGTGAGATTGACACAAATATTTTGCTCTAGTATTGTTTCTTTGCTTCTCTAGGTCTTACTAGCACTGGATTATTTTCTGAGGTCAAGTACATGAAAATGTTCAAGAATGTAATAGTGTTCTTGCTAAATACTGGCCTGACACCATTTCATTGTTAAGTTTTATACAGTCACCACTCATTGCATCTGTGGTGCACCAGATCATGAGAGGTTGTACCCATCATGGTATGAGGTTAAATAAAAAAAGTCTTGAAAAAAATCTGAGGTCTACTTAATAAGGCAAAGAGAAGGAGCTTTCTCTAAGTGGCAGTCAGAACTGACTTCAGCAATTCTACAGAAAACAAATGTTGCTGTAGAACAGCCCTAATGTGAAGCAAAACCTATTGGAGGTTTCATTAACCAATGAGTGATTGTGACTATAAATGTTATTTGCACACCAATTGAAAAAGTGGTGCTATGAGTTAATGATCGTGTAACTTTGACAGAGATTTCCCGGGCCAAAATAGACTGATCTGTATTAGATTAACCTGTATTTGAGTGGAAAAAAAAAGTAAAGAATAAAAAAATTCTGCTAACAGCAAATGTTGGACAGACTGAAAGTTGGAAAGAATTACAACCCAAAACTCTAGAAGATGATAATATTTTTAAAACTATTTGAATCACCTCAGCTGTCCTTGCCCCAAAACAGGACCAAGAAATATTTGTCAACTATACACAATAGCATCTGTATGGCTTAAGAAAGAAAAAGTTAAGTAAAAACCAAAAAAAGTAAAACCTGGATTTATTAGTTTGGCCCTGGCACTGGCACTGACACTGTGGCATTTTTACTAACATCAAAGTGGCCATGAAAGTTACAGCAAAGAAACTTAATTTCAGAAAGTAGTATCTTTTGAATGAAGATTTATTGTTGAGTGAAGCCTTAGGTTGCCTTAAGCTTCCCAATCACCTTTTCTGCTTGCATTATAATACCGTCTTCAGGATTGTTCTCCTCTGCTTTTTAAATAGTTGGAAAACAACTAGAACTGCAGATAGAGACATGGGTTTTTTTTTCTAAAGGAAGTGCACAAAATTTCTACTGGGAAAACAATATTTTGAATGCACAATAAAGTATTTATATTTTAAAAATCAGATTTCATGGTAAAGTTACCTATTTAGAGGTACAGGCTGAAAGTCTACTATTACTTTTTTTTCTGTTCCCATTGATGCAATGTGTGCATCGATACAACGTATTTCAGAAGTGTGAATTAAGGACCACCATTTTTTTTCTTCAGGTGGCTTGCAGCTAAATTATTTATCTGCAAATATTCAAATAACTAAGGAAATGCATCTTGGCTATAACAGAAAACTTACAAAACCTCTTTGTCTCCATCCAAAAATACTAAAAGGCTTCCTACAGTTACAAAAATTAATAGCTTGTGGTCAAAAAAAAGAAATTTAAAATTTTTGTCTTTGTACTTGAGCTAGCCAGCCTAAAAATGGCAATAAATTTTATTTTTCCTTCTCCTGTTATGTCTGAGTAATTCATACTTTTTTTTTTTTTTGAGTGACAGATTATGTTTTCTTGCATTTAGCAGCAAGATTTTGCAGGAGGAGATACTATTTGCAGTAAACTGTTTTAGTTCTACTCTTATACAAATAACAATATACTATGATGCATACATTCTGTTCATTCTTCCCTGGTAGTCAGTGCTCAGCTATTTAAACTTTAGCAATATCTTACTGTAATTGTTCATGTTTCTTTTCCTGAAAAAGGCAGGGGAAAAATCTCCTGTTGCAAATCTAACAGCCAACCACACATTGCTTTTCCACAATACTCTGAAGCGCGGCTATACTGGAAAAGACTTTTCTTAAAATTGTCCTCAAGCAGTATCTGTGGACCGTAATATAGAAAACACAAATAATTCCATCAAAATGCCTGTTTATAACAGAGCTTTTGGAAGTGTGCTGGGTGGTGGTGGTGATCATGAGCTATCATGCTTCCCTGCCCAGCATACTGGACTGTATATTCTTCACCCATGAATCAGCATATCCACAGTGGCTTTACTGCACTGGAGCAGGACTTGTTCTTTCTGGTTAAACATGCCACTTCCAGAGATGATTAGGACTAGGGCATGTCAAATCTTACTTTTGTTAAGGTAAAAAAAATGGACACGACTCTTGATAATATACAGACAGGGTGAGTTTATCTCTTTTCAATCTCAAAATCATAATTGAATCACTTTTCTGATGCTTTTCTCCTTAAATGTGCATGTGCATCAATGACAACTAACTGCATTGCTTTTCGTACAAATTTTTGATGTTCCCTCCCCAACATCTAATTGCTGAATCAACTAATTTTCTTTTTTTTATAAATGGACCTTTTTTTTTTTAAAAAAATGTGCTAATTAAAACTTAAATTAACCAACTTTCCTGTGGCAGGCATTGATGTCAGATACACGTTTTTTTTTCCACAGTCCCGTATTTAACATACAGATGTTAACACAGTTTAGAAAAAACATACAAAAGAAATTGAAAAACTCTAGCAATTGACAAGACAGTAAGTGTAGAGCATTTTCTGTGTCAAGGTGAACACTTTAAGAAGAATGTGGCATTTGCAAAAGTTAGACTGTAGCAGAAAATGTTTTGCAAATTCAAGAACATCAGTTGTTATTTACATGCTACAATAGAACATGCGGTGATAATAAAAACAAAGTATAACATGTAAGTAAAATGACTTCAAAAGTTTACCATTGATCATCCAGAAATCAGAAGGTAGCTATACTGGTTGTCAGTAACCCTTTGGATGCATAACTATGATGACACCTTCACTAAGATTTTTCAACTGCTATTTTTAATTTAGCTGCCACTGCATCCAGCTGATGAGCATCTTCGCTTACACAACAGCAAGCAAATCAGTGCTTAATGGGTAGTCCAGTTATTGCAGCACAGGATTGCAATCCTGTCCTTGGATAAGTATTATCATTTCCCTTGTGGACATCTCTTCATTATTGAAGTATATAGGCTGTTTCTATGTTTCTAGAACCTTCTTTTGTGGTACACTTTTGTCTTTGTAATGCATACAGCTGCTCTTACATCACTCTAGTGAATATACATAGGTGTCCATAAGCACTCTGAACTACAGAATTTAAAAGTACATTCTTCATTGTCTGTCTAAAATTCAGCTTTCAGAAGTTAAAAAAAAATCTGTGTACAACTACCACTTTCACAGCTCACAAGAGGACTAAGGCACCTTCTTAACTTCTTCAGACCATCTATGGCACGGTGAGAGAAGAGCCTGCCTCATAAAATTTTGAGAACATGTGAGCAAGACTCAACTCATGATCAGCTTTCCAAATTTCTCCTGAGACAACACAACAAAACATGTCACAGCTTTCTCCTTGTTTGAGGCACATATATGTCCAAGCTTCATAATAATGGTCTCTAAGTAAGCAAAGGTACTGCTGTCAACATTGAAAAGAAGTTTCATAGAACATAAAAAAAAAAAAAGCTTTAGCTTACAGTTCACTGTATCACATGCATGCACCAAAAAATGGCAGAGAAACAGTAAAATTTCAAGGATCAGTAAAGAAAATTGTGATTTTGAACACTGCAAAGCATTCACTCACAACTGGAATTTAAAGAAAGAACAGAGGTGTGCTCTCTTCTGCTCCATAACTGAGTGAATTCAAATGCATTACAGGAGTGGAACAGAGCTTCATACTAGCTGAGCAGATCACTCTGCGCTTAATCAAAGCCATTTCCTAATTTTCTGCTTGTGAATTTTCTATGATCATGTAAGATGTCTTTATTTTGCTAGAGAAGTTGCTTCTGTTAGCTAAACGGACCATTTAGTTCTGTAAACAGAAACAACATCGAATGACCTATACTCCTTAACTGGTGGAAAATTGCAAATAGTAGATTTTGCAGTCAAATGCATGACTGACAGTGCATCTCTCATGAATATTCTGTCTTTCAGTTTCAAAACTGCTTTTCACAGACATTTATGCATAAAAAATGACACTAATTATTATTAAATACTCTTTAAATTGCAGTGTGGTTGTGAAATGAAGCACTGTCTGTGAAGAAAAAGTTGCTGATAAGAAATTCTGGTACACAGCTAGTCTTAATCCATTTAACACACATCTTATGCTGAAGAGGAAACAAATTTCTACTTACTCTTGCTCCTTCTACACTTAAATACATCCTCAAATATGCTGCTCTCAAGTTCTTAGGGCTAATATTCCCTGTTGTTGGAATTATATATCTCCCCAACTCTATCACACATCTGAAGAGATAATCATTTTTACATAAATACTAAGCATTTACTACGCAGCTCTAAGGAAGTAGATGCCACAAGATCATCAGTCTCAGCAGGCTGGGTCTGCCCTTGCAGCTTTCTGACTGTTTTTGAGCTGCACAGGTGGGCAGAGAAGCAATATGTTTGGAACCCTTGTCAGCAGCTGCTTGGTAGCAGAGGAGAATCGGGGGATGGATTTGGAGAAGATGTGGCTTTGAGGAAGGGTACTCAGTGGCCTGAAAGCAAGCAGTGGCATCATTTTCTGTTCACAGAATAGACACTCATGGAACAGCAGAAGAAAAGCAGAGCAGTACATAAAACAGTGCAAATTTAGCAACATACTATAAATACAAATGAAGAATATGAACTCAATTACAGAACAATCCCAAACAAATCAGCAATTGGCAATGCCAATTTCTGTGAGTTATTGCAATAATAAACAGCAAAAAATGGTTTAACTATAGATGCTTTGTGGGATTTATTTTTAACAAGTATGCAGCTCTGTCAAAGAAATCAGTTTTTGAAGCACTGTATAAGGCATGTTTGATTCTTTTTGTACTTACTTGCAACTTTCTTTAAATGATATCTTAAAAACATAAGTCTATTAACATAAAAACAATTCCGACTAAAACACTGAACTATGATAACTTAAATTACTTAAATTTCTCACTCTGCATTTACAGAAAAACACTAGCACAACCTGGGCCAATTTTTCAATGAGCACAAATAGGCGATTTCCATTAACACACGTAATGGAAAGGTCTACTTTCACATATGCAGGTGAAATGTGCTCCAAATCATATGCAAACACAGGGGAATTTTATCATTCATTTCAGTATTCAATATGCTCATCTCACATTTTGGACAAAACACAAATTGAATTTTACCAGATAAGGCTGTAAAAATATTAATGATATCATTGCCTACTTCCATTAATGCTCTTCAGGTACTACTTTTTGCACATTTTAATCAAAATATCAAACCCTTTAAGTGTGAATGAGGCCAAAAGTGAAGTGCTAAACTGAATTAATAAGTATGTGTATGCACACACACGTGCATATATACATAAGTGTACATACACATATGTGTTCAAAGAAAGTTACACAAAATTGCATAATGCCTAGAAACATCCCTGTCATCTAGTACAGAGTTCAAATTAGATGGAAAACTTGTACACAGGTCATCTCCATTTCTCCTTTGTGTAATCCTACAAACAATGAAATCTCTGGAGTTAGACCAAGCATACTTGGAGCTCAGCTGCTGCTATGCAAAAGAAAAAAACGCTTTCACAATCTGATAAATAATTGATTATATATCAAATCTTTAATAAAGCATCAAATAAAGTAAGAATTATGGCTGCCTCAGTCCTGCATGCAGAATAGTCCCTAAGGAAAACACACATATACCTAGCGTGGCTGGATTGCTTCTGATTTAATGCAACTATCTTGAAATTATTTCATGCTGATGTCAAAAATACATTCTGCTTTCACATAATAGCTACTTGTACTTAAATAAAGGATGACAGACTGAAGTCCACTACAATAGTTTCCAAGAAAATTCCCAGCTTTCTGAATCATCACATTGGTACAATGTTAAGTGATAATTTTAGTCTTGGGAAGCAGAAGCCGTCCTCAGACTGAGTCTGTTTCCTACTTCAATACCACTTGCAGCAAGCAAACAATGAAATAAGGATTTCTGAAAGTCATGTCCAATTTAATGACACCTTCTCCCTAAAATGCAGAACCTCTTAGAAGCCACTCTGAGGTAAATAGTGAACTTGTGCCTACCATGCTGCAACCTGAACTAAAAAATGCTGTCATTTATGAAACAACACCCCCATTAAATTAACAGAGACTTTATAACAACAAAACTGAAAAAAAAAGGTCACTGGCTGCAGAGGCAATTCTCATGAACTATATATGATGTTGTTTTCCATCTTCTTACACTATACTTGCTGCAGTTTCCACATAAGGCTTTTACTGAGAGGCAGTAAGGGGTTTATTGACAGTTTGGGTTGCAAGGATTTTGCAGTGGGACTTAGCTCTTTCAGTACAGTACAAATGTATGTTAGCACTAGTCTAGTGAGAAGGGGCTGAGGGGAAAGAGTTGAAAGTGCCTGCTTAGGCCAAAATGGCTGCTAGGAAGGATACGATCAGTGCCAGGAAACAACACAGCACCTTTAATCATTTCTCCCATGATGCACCCTACTGACCACATGTCAACTGAAAACAAAAAATGAAATGAAAGTAAACAAGAAAACAGAAACAGAACAACAAATAAATGAGAAGACTCATCCATTCATGCCACAGCACAGAGCCTGCAGCCCACACAGCAAACACAGACCTGCCTTTTGCCCTCTGCAGATGCTTTTCTGCTTAAGGGTACAAGTTTCATTAAAACATATCAGGTCTGCGAAAAATTGACTCCAACAGTTTTCTTTGCCTCAGTGTGGACGAAAGACAACACTATTAAATACAGAAAACCAAGTGAGACCCACTGCTGGCTACTGTATCATAATACAACTTTGCAATTAAAATTTACCAATTAGTGTTGTCTTTTTTACGTTTCTATTTGCATTCATTATCTATGTTTATATTGCTTTGTATTGTAAATAAATACTGGTCTCTGTATTCAATGAGGATATGCAAATGTGCTTTTCCTTTATGCTTTCAGTTACCAGAGATCCATGCATATTTTCACAAGCTGAACTGCCAGAAGCCACAAAAGGAACTTGAGTCAATGTGAAGACATATGCATCTCTTATTCAGGGGTATGAATAAAATTTATTGAGATCATTCAACTCCAATAATGCTTGCCTTAGAGCCTGTTGACTCACTTCCACTGAATCTTAGTGAAGCCAGCGGTCCATAATGGGGGTCTTGAGAATCTCATAAGATTTCCATTTGCTGTGATAACAAATGATTTCTAAACAGGACAGTTGAGACATAGAAGCACTAAGCTGTACCTTCTGCACTGAAATTCAGAGCAACCCAGTGGACTATTTACCTTGTACGGAGCTGGGTCAAACAAAGCTAACTTCATTTTATGCTGAAACATGAAATGAAAATCAGACTCCTCATATCCAGTATGGGATTAAGGTGTCATTTCCCCCATACCAATACCATGAAACCACATTACTTCTGCTGTCCTTGCTCTATGATATGTAATAGAGCAGGGAAGCAAGAAAAGGGACAGACTGGTATCTCAGGGCCAGAAACAGTGGGGGGGGGAAAAATGAAAGCGTCGTGCTGCTTGGTTAAATTTACTCTTGTAGTTTTATATTGAGCAACAGTTTAAAGTAGATTTGGCTTTCAAGGCAAATGTCTTGTCTATGGAAATCTTTACATGCCTTGGCTTAAGGTTTCCTGTTATTTTATTTAGCAAATGAGAAACTTCATCACTACAAAATAAATAAATCAATAAACAAATAAAGAAATAATTAAAAGGCCACTTGTTTGGAAGCACTAAGCAAACCTAGAGATGCAAGTTATTGCTGCTTTCATTATGAGCTAAATGGCATTCAAACTATCAGGAAAAGATAGAGCAAGCAGTTGTTTGTTCATTTACTTTTTATGTTCAGAGACTGCCTTCTGACAATACTCCTCTATACTGTGCTCAAGACTGCACACACTAAATTTGAACTAGTAATTTACTAAACTGTAAATTGTGCAAAGCAGAGATGATTAATCTTCTTTACTCCTGAGGTCGTGGGATGGAAGCTCTTGGAAAATTTCCAAATCGGAAGAAGAAAAGATGAACATCTGAAAATAACCAACCTCTGAAGAGAAAAAACCCTGTGCCTTCTTGACTGCTGCCTCTTTTTTCTCTCCTGAGCCAAAAAAAAAAAAGAGTCAAATTGGAACCCAGAGCTTCAGTGCGTCCTTAAGACAAGTAGTTAGTTGGAGGTAAGGAGTTTTGGCATATACAGCAGCAGCTGTTAGAAGCCCCAGTTAAGGAACTGAGACTCATAAAGCTCCATAAGGAACTGCAGTACAGACACTTAAGCCTCAGTCCTCAATTTCTTTCAGTTCACCCTCAATCCAGATGCAGTCTGAAAAATTTGACTCATACAAGCATCTAAACAGTTGCATTTGGTTCCAAAGCACTGAAAATTTACACCTGGTTCAAGATTTTTTCCAGATGCAAGACATTCACAAAGACTGGCCATGCTCCACCAACACATGGAACTTTCCTGAGCTTTAATTAAATGCAGACTAGCCTATAGTCACAGAGACCTCTGCATGACTCTAAGTAAAGCTTAAGTTTAGAATCTATTTGCCTGAACGTTTTAGGATCACATGATCACAGTGTTAAGGAATTAAACCTAGAACTTCTCACAATTCTCTGAAATGAAATTGCTGAGAATTAGGTAGCCCTTGTTGGTTAGTCCCCTCTCTATTAGGAAACCCATGCCCTGGATTACTGAGTGTAGGAGACACTTAATTTGTTCAAAAACTCTACAAACCAGATTATTGCACAGAACTGCTCTGAAATGCATTCTTGAGTGGACACATGTACTTCAAAATATAATTAAGCTTTCCAAGGAAACCAAATATCTCCCTGGCATATCCACCTTGGATAAATGCCCACCACAAACCATGGGCAACTGTTATTCTCAACAAGTGAAATATTTCACTCATACAGCAAATCTTAACCTCTGTCCCACCTCTTGCTACTGATTCCATACTAAACAGAAATACCCTCTACAGTGATTGTGTCTGGGTGATCTTGCAAAACATTTGGGAATGAATCTGTCCTCCACAGTAAAATCTTCCATCCAAAATCTCCCCAGAGGCTTGAATAGAGTTTAGGAAGGCTGAACAGAAGTTGCTTTATTGCCACAGATGCATATCCTCTGCCCCAAAGCCCTCCTGTGTCCTTGGGAAGCAGTCTAGCCTAGCTGCTGGCATGGTCCTTCACAGGGAAAGTGACCAGAAAAGGTGGTGAGAAGAGAAGGGAGAGCAGGGACAGTAAAACATTAATAAGACATCTATTCCTCTTTGTGCTTTAGTCTCACATACTTCTTGACCCAAGTTAGTGCTTGCTCGTCCTTCCAAGTTGCAGTATCCTTTCAGTAAAGTTGCAAATGCATCATGAATTTTAGAAGTAGCCAAAGACGTTTCTATATGGAGAAGATCCATGCTAACCTTCCATAGACACTTTCCTTTTAAGTCAATCGAGGATGCAATTTCCTTTTATGTTTCTGCATCATGCTGCTCCTACCATTCTGAATGAATTGTAAGAAGCATGGGCATCACTCTGATACTAATGGAAAAAGTAGTATTTTCTTTCCTCATTCCTTTTTAATGGCCCTGCATCCTCCTCCTGCCAAACTGCAGGTTCTCTGGGACTTGATAAAACACAATGAAAAGTAGCCCATAAGGAGAACATGCAACTGCCTTTGCTAAAACTACTGCGGTAGCTCTTCACCCCTGCAATCAGTAAGTTGTGGATTCCACTGAATGAATATCATGGTATTCAAATTAAAATTCATGAAACGCATGCCATGGGAAACTGGAGATCAGAGATGCAGGTGCAGCTGAATGAGCTTTGCTATATTTCCCAGCCTCATGGGCTAATTCAATTTCTCTCTCTGTGCAGAGCACTAGTGGGAATGCCAAACATTCACATTTGTAATAGCCCCTGTTTTAGTGATGCAGAAAAGAAATGATTGTGTCCTCAAAACTGATTTGGGAAGACTATGATAGACTTATTTATGTGGCAAATTGTGATACTGATTTTATTTGTACTGTAGGCCAAAATATTTAGTGCACAGTGCTGTTTCCCAGTGGTTGAGGTGCAAACTAGTAAAATTTCAAGGTGACTGAACGTGCCTGCCACAACACACTGAGCTTCTCTCTCCAAATCCTGCTAAAGAGGAGTGCTGGGTAGGACCTCCTTTTACTTTCATCTATGTTATTGAGTGCACCTGCAGATCTGCACTGAGGTCTGCTCTGAAGAACCATGTCTAGGCCCTTTACTTGAATTTTCAGGAAATAAAACACAGCAGTTTTTGTTGGACACTGTGACTTGTTTTTACACGTTTTTTTCTCTTATTTCTCTGCAATAGAAAAAGGGCATAATTTATAACAACAGCTTTTTAATTCTTGTTAACACATGAGCAAAGCTGGGTTTTTTTTGCACAAGCTCCAAATACTACATCTGCAACGGCTTCAGATTACCAAGTGCTCAGCATAGTATCAATACTAATTATTAAGATTTCCTGAGAAGTCTTTCCTTTCTACTTTGAAATACCACTTTCCTCATGATGTTATTTAAACCTTAGTATTTCTCAATAACAGGAATAGGGTTCCAAAGCACTTGAATATTGCATTCTTGATTTCTGATTTACTACTTGAACCAATTCTGACAAACACTGTAGAGTACAGTTACTCTCCTGACAGATTCTAGATGGGGAAAAAAGGGAGTTGCCACAGTTTTGTAAGTATAATGCTTCAAACCAATGTATGAATGTCTCTCTTTTACTGAAAACTCTCTGTGAGTTCCAAGCTGATACGCATTGTGCCTTCTTAGGACACAGTTGAGCTGTCTCCCCACCCCAGTGTTCAGACCAGCAGATGTTCAACTTCATTTGGAATAGAAAGAACTAGTCTACAGTAGATAACCAGGTGCCAAAGGCTGGCCCACCTGGAAAATTCAGAAGGAAGTATGAATCACATCCAAACCTGTGCTTTTTCTCAAAGATTGGCTCTTAGGTTGACGAGCCAAACAACTGCTGAAAAACTACTGTTTCTTTGTGGGAACTTATGTCTCACTGTCCCTTTCAGAACTGTAAACCTTGCAGAGGGACTGGAAGGGAAGTTACAGGATGTCAAGAGGGAAATGTATATTAAGAAAAGGCCAGGGGAGTCCTGAGATGCAAGCACAAGAATGAGTGGAGGCATGAGGAATGATTCATGCTCTCCCCTATTTCCCATTTTCTTTTGAATATAACTATATCAAAAAATGATCACAATTAAAGAGACCTACAGAAAATCTTGCCAAGGAATGTGAAACACACTACATTACATCTAAAAGACAGTAACATTTAAAATACATTTTGCAGATACTGCCATTGCTATCTTCTCTCTTTTTAGCTTAGTTTAAATTTTTAATTTGAAGTACCTGTTCCCAGGTCTCAAGGAGTATTCAAGTACACTTTTTTACCTCTTCCAGCAGAAATCACACATGTAATCTCTGCTGCTACAATACAGATTAGCATAAAATTTAAGTATACTTATATATTTTAATACATGATTTTGAGTGTGTTCCAGTAGAACTTTGTTCCCGACCAAATACCTACTCTTGACATGCTCTTGAAAAAAGACAATTCTGTACTCTGTTTTGTCTAAAAGTTACAAGTTTCTGCTAAACTGTACAGCTGAAACTCAGCTCAAATTAGTACAGTTGCCATCAAGCAAAGGGTGACTGATAGCATACAAAGTAAAAAAAAAAATTCATAAGTGCCTGAAATTCAAATGAGTCAGCAGTAGGTGTAGCATATATCTACACCTCAACAGTCGGCCACTTTTGAAACTGTATGTTCAGTTTCAAAAAGTGAAAAAACATGCTGAAAATCTTTAGTGAATTTTGGGAAATGAGCAATGGATCATCTTCGTTGTAGCAGCCAGGGTCCACTACAAACACCACGCAAGTCACAGACAGCATAGAGCTCTCATACTAAGTGCAAATTGCTCCATAAACTGTTAGAGTATACATATCTGAATTAAAATAAAGAAAGAGAAGAATGGCAACAGCCAACTACAGCTACACTGAAATCTCTTTGAGACAGAACTTGTCTCATATTAGCAAACTTTCCCTAGTAAAATAATCATAATTCAAACTCTTGCTATGTTCTCAGAAAAATCCCCAGTCCAAAACCAAATAGCCAGGGACGAATCATCTCACTGAACAAAATCCAAACTTAGCCATCAATGCCATCACAGCTAACTGACACTTAAGAAGCAGGCTAATGTGCACCAGCTGATCCAATCCAAAGAGCCAGGCCAGCCATTCTTAATAGTCTCTTTTAGATAATCCTGATGCAAATTGTTGGGTTTGTTTTGGCTTTGCTTTTATTTTTTTAAGACAAAACATGCCTTAAGAAAATATTATTGGGAACATGAAAAAATGGACTGCTTTAAGCAAAAGTGCAGATGTTTTATTACACCAAAGTTTAAGAAGCCGCCAACATATACTCAAACCACTAGGATTATACCCACTAATAAATGCAGACCATATTTCAAATACAAGATGAATTATTGTAATGAGTGGTGGAAAGGCAACTTCTTTTCCTGAAAGACTTTCTTGATACAAAACTTTTTCCCTAAGGCAAGCAGTTTTTTTCCAATATGTATTCCTGGGAAAATACAATAGAATCATCTAGTAATGGCAGCAGACATATTAAGTCCTGCAGCTGGGCACCAGACCAAGGCAGAAAATGTGCTCTGTGGAGAGAATGGAACCCCCCAAGAGCTAGCAAGAGGTGGGAAGCTCCTGACTTCAGTCCTAGCAGCTGCCACGTAGTGGCTGACGCACAGGGTGGTCCAAGAAGAAGCTACAGGAGATTTAAATGTCCCCTAGGGAGCACAGCTGCTGGAGCACTGTAAACAGGAGCACACAAAGACAGATGGGCCATGTTAGAAAGGTGGGCTTGGCCGTTTGCAAGAGCAGTTCATGAAGGCAGGGCACACAAAGAGGGTACAATCTCTGTGCTCAGGAGGCAAGTTCAGTTGGTGAGAGAGACCCCAGCCATGGTGTCCAGCTGGCAGGAGGCTGCACCCTCTTTACTTGCCAGAAGGGACCCATCAGCTCAGACTGAGCTCTCAGGAAAACACACAGCCATACAGCTCTCAGGCTGCAGGGAGTGCCATCAGCTTGCACTGGAAAAAGAAAGCAACAGGGGCAATAGCTGTGTAAGGTGCGAGCAGGTGGAAGATCTCCTCAGCCTGGTGGCAGAGCTGCTAGATGAAGTAGAGAGGCTAAGGAGCATCAAGGAGTCTGAGCCAGAGATAGACTGGTGGAACCAACCCCTGAGCTCCCTGGTACAGGAAGAAAGACAGCCACCAGAAAAACACCAATCAAAGGGATCTGGTATCCTCCCCCCACACTGGGACATAAGCAGGGAAGTAAAGGGAGGTAGTGAATGGAAGCAAGTCCATCGATGGGGCAGAAAAAGAACCCCCTCCTGGCCCATGCCTCCCCAGGTGCCTCTCCATAACAGATATGAGGCTCTACTGTGGAAGACCAACCAGAGGAAAATGTGGGTGATAACTCATCTACATAAGAGGATGGGCCAAGAACAGGACAACCCCATATTACTACAACTGCCATGAGGATGAAAAGGTGAGTCAATAGTTGCAGAAGACTCCTTGCTGATGGGAACAGAGGGTCCAATATGTTGAGCTTCCCATGAGCCCAGGTAAGGGATATTGCTAAGAAACTCCCCAGTCTGGTAAGGCCATCATACTACTACCAGTTACTGCTGTTCCACATGGGAGGTGACGAGGCTGCAGTACATAGCCCAAGGGTAATTAAAAGGGATTGTAGGGCTTTGGGACAGCTAGTGAGGGAATGTGGGACGCAGGTGACATTTTCCTCCCTCATTCCAGTTACAGCCAGTGACATCGTAAGGATTAGATGGGTTCAGTATATTAATACATGGCTTTGTGGCTGGTGTCACTGTAACAGCCTTGGGTTTCTTGACAATGGGATGGCCTACATGGCACCTGGTTTACAGGTATCGGATGAGAGCCCCTTTTCTCAAAGGGTGATGAGGGTCTTTCCTCAGGAGCTTGCAGGGCTCATTGATAGAGCTTTCAATTAGATGTGAAAGGGGAGGGAGACAATATCAGGCATATCTATGACAAGCTGTCAGAGGACACACAATGGTTGGAGGGTTGGGGTGCTGGTATGGGCCCTTCATCTGCTGCCCTGGGGCACACTGGGGATGACATGGCACAGTTGAAGTCCTGTGGACTTCCTGGGGTTGTAGGTGTGTGGGCGGAGCAGGTCAACAAGTTAGGGATGGCCATGTGGAAGAACACGGGATGTGACGGTAGAGGTTAGGGATCGCCCATGAGGAGGGCCTCTTGTGGGACAGGGCTATAAAACCAAGCTACACAATCAATAAAGCTGCCATTTGAACTTCCTCTCTATTAGAGTCTGCGTCTCAATGGTCCTCGCTGGGGAGGAGCGAGAGTCTGGTACAGGGGGGTGTTTGTTGTGATGCAACAAGTGGTGACCCCAACGTGATACTCGGACGGCCCCGACTGGCATCGAGAGCGTGAGTCGCCACGGCTGAGAAGACGTTAGAAGTGGTTGTGCGGGCCCTGAAGGAATACAGTCATTGTACGGATGTGCAGGTGAAGTCCGCGATAGTGCGCTCGATCGTCCTATGGATGCAGCGGGAGGGCTGGATTCACCAGCTGACGGATATATTTAGTTTAGTTATGTGGGAGGCGGCAAAGCTGGAGATGCTGGAGATGGCATTGTCTGGCTCCGGGGAGAAGTTAGAGGATGTAGGAAAACTTATGAAATTGGTAACAGTAATGAAAGAGGAAAGGTCGGTTATATAGCAAGCACAGGCTGACTTAGGGCTGGAAGTAACGGCTACAGATGGGCCCGAGGCAGTGGTGTGTCAGTGTGAAATCGATGGGAGGGCTGACAATCCCTTTGATCCAGGTCCAAGAGACACCGAGAAGGAGCCTGATCCACGTCCCCCCGTCTCTCTGACCAACGGGCACAAGTCAGGAGGGAGGCACAGTAGCAGGGAAAAGTTGAAATACCGCAAGCTTTGATTTGTGTGCTCGATGGCAGTCTGTGCTGGGAGCTAATTAGTTACAAAGTGATGAAGGGGATTCCAGGAGCTGCAGAAGAGAGCATGCTGGCTGCTCCAGAGTGGAGCCGCCTGGCTGAGGGGTTCCGCCCCACCCCTCCAGCTCCCACAGAGCAGCTCACCATGGGGGGGCCGCTACCCTAGGCTGAGAGGGAGCTGCTCGCCGCTTGCCGCCACCGCAGGGCCCGGACAGTTTCGGCATTGCAGAGGGGACTGTTGGCAGATGCAATGGAAATGGCTCAATTAAACAACATTGGTAGCAGTTCAAGAATCAAGACAGTTTAAATAATGCAATTTTACAACAGATGTGGCTTTTTGTTTTGTCACTTATAAAGATACTGGATGTTGGAAAGCTGAGACAGGCATGACCCATGTATGGTGTTTATAGATAGATCAAAGGATGTGCTGAGTAGTTACAGAGGCCTTAATTTTGCAATCTGCAACAAAAAAAATCCTAATGACAAATATGAAAAGATACGATGCAGTCTAAAAACTCCTGTAACGGCAGGTGGGATCATTATCAGGCGCGGCTGGTGGCTGCTGCCCTGTCTGTAATCTGGGACAGAAATACGTTCTGTCAGAGACACGGCAAGAAAGTACATTTTAAAAGAGACTGCCACACGCAATGCCAGGATAGAGGGCCTAAAATCTGCCCTCGGTGTGGAAAGGGTAAACATTTTGCCAGTTGGTGTAGATCAAAATGGGATAAGAATGGGACAGTGTTGTCAGAAAACCAGGAGCAAAGCATGGTTCGGAGGCACGTACCAACACAGATGCCTCCACAGCAAGCAGCAGCTCTCATCTCGGAGCAAGAACCAGAGGCAGCACCGAGATAGACATGATCACCACCATCACAGTAGCGCTGCAATCGTCCACCCTTCACACAATAACATGGAACGTAAAAAGACCATTGGGGTTGGCTTTACTGCCTTGTAATTAGAATGATTATCAATAATTTGGTTGGGAATCTTTGTTTTACCTGAGGTCATTGATGCAGGCTGTACTGGAATCATTCAAGCAAGAGTATGCATGCTGTCTCCACTAATGTCATGAACACTGTTTCCACTAGTATTAATCCCAAAGGTTCAAAGTGGCTGTGTTCTAAGCTGACTCTGTAGAGCATGGCTCACAAGGATTTGAGTCCATAAGAATCCCTGAAATACATCTGGCTTAGTCCCTACAAACTCAGCCTCTTATGTTGAAGTGAACATTAACACAAAAGAGGAAAGCCAGAACATCTTAAAATGGCTCTAGTGTAACCCTTAGTTGTGCATGTTCCACTAATCTTGTGGGGGAGAGATGTGTTAAATGCAATGGGAATAGGCACTGGAACTACGAACAAGTGAAAAATTGGGTACATTGCAAAATTTAGTGGAGGGGCAACTAGATCACGGACATATAGTCCCATTTAATAGTCCTTGGAACACACCTGTATTTGTGATAAAAAAGAAATCTGGAAAATGGCATTTATTGCATGACTTTTCTAGACAAACTACAAGAGGTCTTAAATAAGCAAGCAGACAATATTGCTGCTAGATAAGTGTTACTTAAACAATTAGCCTTAGAGAATGCAAAACCGGACTTGGTGCACTGTTAATTGCATGATCACCTGTTACAAAAATTGTTTATTTTACCAGAATTGACTGATGCTGACTTTACGAGAGCGATGCAAGTAATAGCTTGGATGCCTATGCCTCCTGACTTTATATCAAAGTGCACTAGAATCACTCAGCTGATTTGTTTTTCAGCAGTTGTACCCCATGAAGGAAATTGCATATGGGGAGACAGAAGCTGTGGTTCAACTGACCAGTCTGTGATTCTATCAACACAGAAACTACTAAAAAAAAAAAAAAAGAAAAAAAGGGTTTACCATAAGTGAAATAGATATAAGCCTTATTAGATAATGGATGTGCATATTTTAAGTGTTGTATGTTCCCGGTACCGTGTGTAGTTTAAATATCCATAGCATGGAAAAATTGTGGATCCAATAGTGATAACCAACATTGTATGAATGTATTCGACTAGCTGAGAAATAAGTGATCGTGTGTGTGTGTTTGAAGTACTTCAAACATTTGTAAGACTTACAAATTGGTTTTGATTAATATTGAAAATATATCTCTGGGACCTTTCAATCTCAAACGTCCACTAAGCCGGCAAACAGGTAGATTTACCTGGGGATCTTTGGAATGAAAGGCTTCAGAAGGAAAAAGTTTAAAATACCTAGCAAAACGTAAAAAAAAAAGGACCTAACCTTGCAGCTGTATGTGTGCGAGTCCTCCACCCTCCCCACCCCGCCCTTCTCCTTCCTTTCTAAGTTTTTTTTCTTTCAGCTTTGAAGAAGTCCAGAGGAGTTAACGGTGTTATCTCTCTTGGGGAATGCCAATTTGTGAGAACACTCTGCATTTCAGGGTCACTTGTCAGCAACTGCTGGGTCCTAGTGCAGACAACCTTTAGAGATAATTAAGCCAATGATAGAGGACAATTCAAATGATTCATTACAAATTATTGAGTGGATATTTTACCACTTCAACCTTAAAAACAAACAAAGAAACAAACAAAACATAGTCACTAGATTTAAAATTATTACAATGATAATCACCAAGGGAAGAAAAAGAAGTGTTCAATTATTAGGCCAAGACTCGACAATCATTTATATCCCAATGACAAAAAATATGCTAAGTGGTGCATGGCAAATATTTTGAATTTACAAGTAGATCTAACAGATTATCTGGGAAGCATTGATATCCATTTACCGAGTCATGTGATTTTTGAGCGTACCCATCAAGTAGTAAAAACATTGTTAGCAAAACAAAAAGGAGGGAATCAGGAGAGACACTACAAAACAGATTGATGAAGGTGCAATATGTAATGAATTTTTTGCGATTAGCAGGAAATGATAAAATTGTGCTGATGTTGAAGCATATGCAAACCATGTCGTCAAAATTAGAGCAAGTACAAGACAATGTGAAAGTGCTATTGGAAAACAGTTATTATGGGCAATGGACAGGTCTGTATAAGCTACTAACATGCTAACATGGGACGAGGTTATGCTTGTGTTTTCACAGATACAGGACCACTTTGGGCACCTGCAAGATGGATGAAACAACATTGCTGTGTGACAACTGTTAAGCCTCAACCACAAAAGCAGTTGACAAGAATGAGGAGGAATGTTATGTTTAATGGTGTTAATTGCTTTAACAATAATCCTGTGTGTTACAGTGTAT
The DNA here is from genome assembly GCA_033459285.1 of Clamator glandarius. Taxonomy (NCBI): domain Eukaryota; kingdom Metazoa; phylum Chordata; class Aves; order Cuculiformes; family Cuculidae; genus Clamator; species Clamator glandarius. Next base: position 623,823 of record JAUNZM010000072.1, on the reverse strand, counting down.
ACAACACCAAGTCAATCATATGTTTCACCTGAACACTTTAGTCATCGAAAAACAAAAAGGGGGAATTGTGGGAACATTTTACTGAGAAGAAGGCCTTGAAACAGAGAACTTAAAGGTAAACGAAGGCCAGTTCAGTGAGGAGGAAAGACAGCCTTCTGATAAGCAGCTGGAAGGAATACAGGACCTGGTTCAGTGGGAACGACTATCAGCTGAAAGGAAAACAGTTAAAGAGAACTATCAACATAGTTAATTTTACTGTAACTTGGTTTCTTGGCATGTGTAGTAGTTTAGCCAATAATATGTTAGTACTAGCTTTATGGACAGTTACCTTTAACCAATAATACACTATAGAATGGGGGACGGGTGTGACTCTGGCTATCACGGCATGGTGGCTGGGGAGCGATTTGTGGGGGAACGGGATACGCTGGCTGATGTTTTGCAGGGTGTATGGGACTGGTTTGCATCATTTATTTTAAAGAAATGGATCCTATGGGGTGTTGCAGCTTTGCTCCTTCTATTATTGTTTCCAATGATTTTGAGTTGTGCATTTCAATGTCTCCTCTCACGTATGCGTGGCATGCAGCATGCCTCTGCTGTTCAATGTGTGCTACTCCCGCAAGGGGAGGGGGATTTATGGGCAGAGTAGGTCAACAAGTTAGGGACGGTTATGTGGAAGAACACAGGATGTGATGGTAGAGGTTAGGAACCACCCACGAAGGAGGGCCTCTTGCGGGACAGGGCTATAAAACCAAGCTACGCAATCAATAAAGCTGCCATTTGAGCTTCCTCTATATTAGAGTCTGCGCCTCAATGGTCCTCGCCGGGGAGGAGCGAGAGTCTGGTACAGGGGGGTGTTTGTCGTGATGCAACATAGGTGCCAGGAAGGAAACTTCCATAGAACACCTTAAAGGAAACAAGGGGTCTTCCACTATGAAGGCAATGCAACCAACTCCTGAGGAACCTGAACATATATAAGACTATTGGATGAGAAGCATCTCAGATTCCTGAGGGAATTGGCTGATGTTGTTGCCAAGCCACTCTCCATAGTAGTCAGGAGATGCCCCTAGTGACTGGAAGAAAGGCAACATTATGCCCATTTTATGAAGAGTAGAACAGAGGACCTTGGGAACTGCCGACCTGCCAGCCCCACTTCTGTGCCTGGGAAGATTATGGAACAGATACTCCTAGAAGACATGCTAAAGCACATGGAGGACATGGAGGTGATTAATGGTAGCCAGCATGGCTTCACCAGGGGCAAGTCCTGTCTGACCAGTCTAGTGGCTTTCTATGACAGATAACCACAGCAGTGGACACAGGAAAACCAACAGATGTAGTCTACCTGGACTTCTGTAATGCCTTTGACATGGTCCCCCACAACATCCTTCTTTCTGAGTTGGAGAAATATGCATTTGATGAATGGACAGTATGGTGGATAAGAAACTGGTTAGATGGTCGTATTCAAAGAGGAATGGTCAATGGCTCACAGTCCAGATGGAGATCCGTGACAAGTGGTGTCCCTCTGCGGTTCACACAGGGACCAGTGCTGTTCAGTATCTTCATCAATGATATTGACAGCGAAAGTGACTGCACCCTCAGCAAGGCTGCAGATGATACCAAGCTGAGTGGTGCAGTTGCCACAGCAGAAGGATGGGATGTCATCCAGTTGGACCTGGAGAGGCTGGAGAAGTGAGTCTGTGAGAACCTCATGAGGTTCAACAAGGCCAAGTGCAAGGTCTTACACCTGGGTTGGGGCAATCCCCATTTTCAATACACGATGGGGCATGATGTGATTGCGAGCTGCCCTGCAGAGAAGGAGTTGGGGGTGCTGGTTGATGAGAAGCTCAACATGAGCCGACAATATGCACTCACAGCCCAGAAGGCCAACAGTATCCTGGACTGCATCAAAAGAAATGTGGCTAGCAGGTCAAGGGAGGTGATTCTGCCGCTCTATTCTGCTTTACTCCACCTGGAGTACTGTGTCCAGTTCTGGAGTCCTCATCATAAGAAGGATATGGCACTGTTGGAACAGGTCCATAGGAGGGCTACAAGGATGTTCAGAGGGCTGGAGCACCTCCCATACCAGGACAGGCTGAGAGTGTTGGTGTTGTTTAGCCTGGAGAAGAGAAGGTTCCGAGGAGACCTTATAGCAACATTCCAGTACCTGAAGTGAGCCTGCAAGAGAGCTGGGAAAGGAGTTTTTACAAAGACATGTAGTAATAGGACTTGGAGGAATGGCTTTAAACTTGAAGGGCAGAAGATTTCAACTAGACATAAGGAGGAAATGCTTCACAATGGAGGTGGTGAGGCCATCGCCCAGGCTCCCCAGGGAAGCTGTGGATGACCCATGCCTGGAAGTGTTCAAGGCCAGGTTGGATGGGGTCTCGTAGGAGGTGTCTCTTGCCATTGCAGTGGGGATGGAACGGGATGATCTTTAAGGTCCCATCCAACTCAAACCACTTACCATGGTGCTACTTTTTTACACTGAATTTTTTTTCTGCATTAGAGTTGCTCATAAATAAAAACTGAATCAGACTTCTCCAGAAATAGATTAAATGGAAATAACCTCAGTCAGCATTTAGAACTGAACCTCAAATACATTATGAATCATTTATTTTTTCTTTGTACATTAAAAAAAAAAAAAAGATAAAAGCACAGTATTTGGAAGAAGAATTGCGATGGGATTTCTGATGTGTTGTTACCACAGCATAACCGACACACTGAATTACAGGTCTTGTGAACGCTGGGAGTTGCTCTGCACTCTTGGATTACAGCAGAAGGTGGGTGCGCAGCCTGCTCCATGTGTTCCAGGAAAACCTCAGCATCTATGGAGTGACATCTCAAAGCCACTCAATAACAAAATACACCATTCTTGCCTCATTCTATTTTGCATCTACTAACTTTCCAGTCCATATTCCTATAAGACTGGAAACAGTGCAACGTTGCTGTTTCCTCCTCAGCAAACACGGGGTACCTGCAGTTTCTCAGTCTACCTGTTAGAGAAGTATACCTGTATCTTCACTTGGGTACAGGCAGACCTCCATTTTCAGAGAAAGTTGGCAGAGCTGTGAAAATAGGACAAGCAGGATCTAACAAACACTACAGGAATCACTCAAAAGCTGACAAATCCCCCTCCCCAAGTTCCATGACTACATGTCTGTAGAAGCTGAGTTTTCTCTAAACCAACTGCAAGTGTCTGCAGATGCCCAATTTTTATAGTGTCCTTCTGCCAATCTACTGAAAATAATATGCATTTTTGTTTCTGAAAGTGGAAAACGTGTTTTGCTGCATTTTATCCTGATGGGCAAAATACACATTACTTACACTTCCCAGTCTTCACAGGCAGGTTGCCTGGCTTAGCCTGTGATAAACTGAAGACTAAGTAGACACCTCCTCTTTTGTTTTCATTTTCTAATATTGCTTTCTCCACCTTGGAAGTCATAAAAATAGTATCACCCAAGACTTAAACAACAAGATGGGAGGGAAACAGTTTAATTAATGACATAGAAATTATGCAATCCCATTTTTAAATCAAGAGAATCTGATTTCAGGCCAATTTAGAAACCACAGCAGAAAAACAGTTGCCTTAAACAAAACAAGTAAAATTCTTCATTTTGTTTTAAAGAAAAAAAATGTTGTATTGACTCAACTTTGAGCTTATACAGCATTGAGATGAATCCAAATCCTCAATGCATTAGCAAGCAAAAGATTATGATGTTATGAAATCACTGTTTCCAAAACATAAAAGCAGAAAAACATATTTACAGGAACCAGATTGGCCAAGTTAGGATTCTTTTTTTTTCTTATTCTCCTTCCAAGTATAATAAATGAAGCTATCCAATTTGCAATTCTAATGCTTGTTTTCCTCTATTGCTCATTACTATGACATAAAGACTACGTAAAATGGAATGATTACAGGTTTTAAAAGAAAGTAACTTATTTGACTGAAATAATTATGTGCACCTGTTTTTAGTTTTCTATTTTGTTCTTATTAGTATTGTGCTATTTTCATTTACTTATACCTCTGGGATGCAACTCTCTGCTTATATTTTTACAATTCTGATATAGTCATTTTATGGTAACTGGGATAGGGTGGAGGAGACGAAGTTGCAGCGAATGGCACAAGGATACAGTCCCTTCCTGGAAAGAGGATTTTGTGACGAACCATTTCTCCCATAATGCATCCCACAGACCATATATCCACTAGAACCGCAGAGACAGGGAAGTGAAGAAGGAGGAAAAAAAAAGCAAAGTTAACTACAGCATTTCACTCCTAAAGGAGGGGGAAAGAGTAAGTTGGTCAGAACAGTACAGTTTGTTTTGTGGTTTTGTTAGGTCCTTTTCATGTCTCACCAATAGCTAAAATAAATAAGTGAATAAATAAAAGCTGTATTAGCTCAATGCCATTAACAGTGGTGGAATTAACTTAAAATCAACATCTTTAGGAAAATGCCCACAGCTGTCAAGTAAGGATCAAGTAACAACTGCACAGACCCATAGTATACACTGATTTTATGGTTCTGGATTTTCTTCTTTTAAGAAAAAAGCTGAAGTCAAAAACCCCGAAACCCAGACAAAGGTAATCTGGAATAAATCCTACTTGCAGCCAGGCAGTTTCTAGTCTTTGTCCTGGAGGACTGAGTCTCTCTGCAGCAGTACACAGAGGTTCCAAATAGAACTACGCAGAAAAGTAAAGGCTATATGGATAAACACAACCCTTAAGGGTTATTTTAAACTCCTGCTTCAGGATCCTATTTATAGGTACCTATGTGTATATATCTATCTGTCCCTACTTAGTGACTGGAAAGAACTGAAGAGCATGACCTGTGTCAATTCCACTTTTTACTCTATAGATACTCAAAAAAATGCTAAAACAAACACTTTGCAAGACAAGTACCAACGAGATTAAGAACATTCCTTATCTTCCTGATCCTGCCTTCAGCTTTTAGATGCAACATGTGTGGTTAGGTTATCTACTTGACCTGGGTAGGTTTGGGTTTTTTTCCCCCTTTAAGTCTTACAAGAAAAAAGGCTAGATAGAGATACAGTATGCCCAGAGAGAAAAACCTGCATTCCACGTGAAGGGGAGAAAACTGTTTCAAAAAGCTTTAAAACTATGTTATTTCTTAGCTGTGAATCCTAGTTTTGTGGTCATGTTTGACCTACACAACCAGTTTCTCCTCTTTTTCTTCTCCTTTTTTATCCTTCAGAAGCAAACCAAAACAAACAAAAGAAACAAACAAACAACTCATTTCTTGGTAAAACAAAATAAAAAAAGGTGAAATGTTCCATTTGGGAAAAGGAGGGTACGGGTATCAGAGACATGGGACATTAAGAGCATGCCTGAGGCAGTGGCAGAGTTTTCTTCATAGTGACAGTTTTGGGGCCTTCCACAGAAGTGCAGCAATCTGGTGACAATTATGCATCTTTAGCCAGTGCAGAAAGAAAATTAAAGCAGTGAACAGTACTTACACAGGCAGTGTACATATTAGAGGAAAAAAAAGTAGGGGAGCTTCAGTAATGTGGCAGTGTAGGCCAGAGCAGGGAAGCAAAGAACAACCCTTTCTATTTACTTCCTTGGGGGCTGGATCAGAGCCTCCAAGTAGCCCGGCTCCTCAGACAGCTGACCTTCATTTTCAACTTTTTTTTTTTCTTTCTCTGTTTACTTTATTTTCGCTTTGTACAAGTGCAACAGGATCATTCATCTTGAGTCAGATTCATTGCTCAGGGAAGTCAAAGAATGTCTCTATGTTAACTTCAGTGGGCATTTGATCAGGACCTTTGGATGTGGCAAACATTCTTAGTACCTTCTCAGCTCTGTACTTCATCACAAATGTGTGCTTATCTTTTTCTTGGTGCGATTTTAATCATAATTAAAAGCAAGTGCTTTCTCTGCCCTCTCAGAGACAACAACAACAACATTGGTAATCATCTACTAAAAGTTTGGAGAGAAAAAAATGCAAAATAATTTATTTCACAATAGAAATAAATCAATATATTGACTAAGGAACTATCTAAAGTGTGCTGAGCCTTGTTCAAATGTCTAATGGCACTTAAATATATCATTACAAAATACTTCAGTGAAGATTATTCCTTTTACAGAATTTATACTACATGCTGACTCTGCTTACTTTTTAGACTTTCGTATTAAAATATGTAATTTCATAAACATTTAAAAAAATGCAGAGACTTACTAATCTTGGAAGAAGTTGTGTGAGCATGCCTTTATTTCTGCTTAAGTCATATAATCAGCTCCACAAATCAGTCTCACTGCCCTTTATAGGATTAATTTGGCTGTTGGTAAAAGTTCTTCTGCAGATTAGCTAATGTTTTCATGTAGGAGACTTTTTTTTGGATCTTATCAGTGCTTATAAGTATCTAAAGGGTGTTGAGAGGATGGAGCCAGACTCTTTTTGATATTGCCCAGTGATGGGCCAAGGGGCAGTGGGCACAAACTGGAACACAGGAAGTTTCACCTCTGGAGGAAAAATTTCTTTACAGTGAGAATGATGGAGCACTGGAATAGGCTGCCCAGGGTGTCTGTGGAGTTTCCTTCTCTGGAGATATTCAAAACCCACTTGGACATGTGCCTGTGCAACTTCCTGTAGGTGAAACAGCTTTAGGAAGAGGGTTGGACTAAATGATCTCCAGAGGTCCCTCCAGACCCCTCAGATGTAATTCTCAGTTTTGTTACAAATGAGAATAACTTACAGTTTTCCCTTCATCCCCTGCAAAATTTGAATTTTTCCCTATCTGCTTCTCTATAGTGAGTACCTGCTTTTCACAGTCTTTCCAGGGATCAAGAGGTATCCAAATCCTTCACAGACTGTTCAGAGCAAAATCCTATTTATATCTAGGGAGATTACATACAAATTAGATGTATAGTTTTTTAGCTTCAGGTTTTTCCTCTCCTCTCCAACTCTATTTTCCATTAAAAAAAAGACTCAAACTGCAAAATTTTTATCTAGATCTTGACCACATGAAACCTGTCAGCAAAACCTGGGACTAAACCTATCATAAAAGCAGAAACTATTCCTGAAATTTAGATCTGGCACTGGGTTTGGAGAAATTCTGGAAAGACTAGGATCCCCTGTTTCAGAGTTTGTACTTAACTTCTTCAGTCAAACAATTCAGAGACTCAGAATCAATTTTAGAACACATCACTCACTCAGCATTTTCAGTGGTCCCCACACTGTCTGATAGCCACGGAAACCAAAGATATTTTAGTCAGAAAGAGCTAATTGTATTTGTTAAGTTCCACCATAACTAAGAACAAGATTCTCATTACTCTGCAATCCCACACTGATAAATTCACCAACATTGCATCCCACATACATTCTGTAGCTGAAATGAGTGAGAAACTGCTCTAACTGACCTGCTTTTTAAAATTCAAGATACCATTTCCCATTCCACTTTCTTTTTCTCCTTCTAGTGCCTCTTACAATTGTAGAGGCAGACCTTACATTTTGGTTTGTGCTGTGCTTGCTGTGAAATTGCAGCCCTACCGTTCTCCTTGTAGCCCATTCCCAAGATGACCTCTGGTGCTCTGTAGTAACGTGTCACCACATATGGAGTCATCATAAAGCTAGTTCCTGCAGTCCTGGCCAGTCCAAAATCCAAAATCTTCAATGTACAGTCAGATTTTACCACAATATTACTTGGTTTCAAATCCTGAAAAAGATAGTGAAAACACATATGACTGTCCTTCATAAAGCCTGCCACATCTGTGATATGGACTGATATTTTAAGTGACCCTCCAAATATTCCTTTACTCTTCTGAAAGTTACATTTTCTCTTAGAAATACTTGTAAATACAGAGCAAGACCTTGCTACTGTTTCTCTAGAAAACTATTCTGGAAGAATATGTTCTAACTTGGCATACCAAGAGGCATTATCTGGATAGCAGGAGCTTACTGGTGTCAAATCAACTGCGTTTAGCATTTCAAGAAACTAGAATTAGTATTAGAGTACTGTTTTGAGTATATTTTTTTAATGTTGTGAGCCTAACGGAGACATTCCAACTATGTGTGTGAAGATACCTTAATGCTTCATTTATAGTAATGAAACTCATCCTTTGGTGAATGACTATCTGGAAGCCAAATCTATCATCCTTTGCTAAACATACAACATTCCATGAAAGGAGACCTTTGTATATTGTAAAGGAACATCCACTTTGTCATCCATTGTATCAGTCCATCTTTTCTTCCTCTCATAATGGAAGGGAATTTTTTTTTTAATTTGTCTTTAAGTGAGAAATACCATATTAGTAAAAGCCCATTTGAATGAAAAAAGTTAACTTGGGATATTTTCAGTTTATTTAGAATTGCTTCATGCTTACAGTCATATGAACTGTCTGTTCTGTTGTCAACAGTCATATATAGCACCATTTGTGGCATTCATGGTCAGGTGCCACATCCTTACTAGACACAGCACACTGATGTGGAAAAGCCAAATGAGAAGATAGATATATTTAATATAGACATAGCAGTCTTGTAATTTGATTTAGCACATATAAATGATAGCAAATGCCAATTCCATATGGCCTGACCTCTGCGAATCCTGATCAATCAATACTTGAACCATACTACAACATCAGTTCAAAGTGTCATGTGTAGTAGATGTAGCCAGCTGCATTTTCAGGAGAAATAACATTTATCTATACATTTCAGAGATCATGATCGCTTTGACGATTTCCAGTGCTTATTATTTGTTTATTATTTATTTTTAATAATTTAATTGCCTTTTTGTCTGATTAAGTTCTCAAATAATCTCATTCCTAACACAATCATGAAGCTATTCTGCTAAGAAGATAGGCAGATAGGGCTTTGACCCACAGTAGACAAGAAACTCAAGTGCTTTCTAATGTCATCATGACAATGTGACATGCTGCCTTAAGTTTTAAACCAAAAGCCCCTTACCCTGTGAATAATTCCTGCAGAGTGAAGATGTTTGATGCCACAGAGCATTTGGTACAGTAGATAAGACATTCGCTCATGGTCTAGCTCCATCTGAATGACCTGGCACAGATTGGCATCCATTAACTCCATTACCAGGTAACTGAATGAAAAAGCAAAGTCATAAGATTATTGCCTGTGTTGAAGAGGAACCACAGCAGCCTCTCAAATAAGTAACTATGCCTCCTCTTGCTTCAAGGTCACTTTATTTCTGATGATTGGGTGTAACACAGTTGGGCCTGCTCACAAAGGTACCATTGTGGTATTTGTTTCTCATTGCACCATCTCACTGCAGAAATACCATTCTTTCAGCATCCCAGTAAAACAGATGGATCGCTGGCCCCTTCTTGGTGTATTCCTGATGGCAGAGACTGTCCCCTACATGGGCAAACAGGCAGCAGTGCTACAATGAAACATGCAGAAAACAGAACCGCAAGTACCAAATGACACATCTGCTTGGCCTTAGACTATGAGGAATAGCTACCACAGTACATGCAGGAACTGGGGAGCAGTAGAGATGTCTGAGAGGCTAAGATGTACAACCCCGTGTGAAATTTCTCCAAAATCCCTTTTAATGGCATGACTTCACACAGTTCTCATTATAACTGTCTTTTGCTTCTGACAAATCAGCTTCACTAACAATCTCAGCAGCATGTTAACCAAAGCCCCTTTATTAGTAAGTTAGTATGTTAAACGTGCCAGCTTATTTCTTGAGACATCTTACAAAAACAGCTGATTCACAACTGTGACATTACATTAAAGCACTCCCAGACTTTGTGGAAAACATTAGCGCTCCATTTCAATATGAGCTACACACCTTGTCTTCTTTCCAACACTAGTTACCTCCTCTGCTTTCTAAAAGTCTGCAATGACAACATTATGTAGAATTCCATATAGTAACACCAGAACAGCAGTCACCTGACTTCAGTCTTTGCTACCTGCCTGCTATCAATTAGAGTACAAAATGGAAATATATCTCCATACAAGGTATACAGAATATGTGAAACACTGAAAGATGAAAGGAGTACAACTATATAGAATACTGAATATTTAATTCAGGCCAGATTCATACTATGCTGAGTAGTGCTGTGCAACAGGGCAATGTTCAGCAGAGACGCTTGTTGTCCTCCACATAGCTCTAGCTCCCAAACAAGTAATTTTATGCAGTCAAAGGTTATATCAAAACAAATATGAAATGAGCAAATGTTTCACATCAGTCTCTTTTACCAGAAATAATTTCATAATGAAGTAACACATTTCAAAACTTCATACACATCAGGGAGTCACATAATGGCCATCATTTCCTAAACAAAATAACACAAAATCAGGCCCTTTTAATTATTCATACTCCTTCTTCTGCATATCAAGGCAAATGCAAATGCACTAACCTTCTCAAGAAGAACCACCAGCAGTCTTTGCACATTATTACCATGCTTAAGAAACTCAGTATTTGGCACCTTGTAAGTGTCTAAAGTGCTCTCAGTATAGGGATGCAGAACATCTCTCTACCCATGGTGTATACTACACCTGATCATTTTAGAGGGGCTTATGAAGTTTGTATTTTACTGAGTTATTGTGTTCAAGGTACACTATAATGACTGACATGTCTCTAAAGTTTTAGTTTAATCACTGCCTGTGTTACTTACACGTCCTGGAACTCCTCCAGAGATTTCTGTGGTGTGAAGACATTTAATAAACTGATAATCTGAAAAGCAAAGTAAGAAAACAGGATGAAAAGAAGTGCTAATGTAAGCAATCAAACCCATTTTTTTGCAGTGTGTGTTAAAGGATAAACTCTGTTTTTTCACTGCTTAATTTATACTAACACTTCCCCCTTTATGGACCAGTAAAAAGCTGGCAGCATTCAAAATAAAATACCACAGATTTCTAAGATTTCTTCTAGGTGCACTTGAAATGGTTTCTGAGAGAACAATTAGCGATGACCAATGACAATCTAAAATGCTAAGGGTAAAGCAGTCTTATGAATTTTGAAGTTGCATGAAGTTACCAACTTCAACTCAATCTAAGGTAACAATCCCTGTCTTACAGCCAGAAATTTTTATATGGGAAGAAGGCTCATCTGAGGGGACAAATAATCAACAACCATCTTATTAAAAACAAATTTCTCTCTGGCACAGCCTCAATTCCTTTGAGGGCACATAAACACACATGCTGACATGAATTCCATCACGGGAGGTACTGCTCCTTAGTAGAAACACTTTAAAATGGTAGACACGTTCTGGCAAAGACATCTTACAACTCCTTTGTTACTTGCTTTTTAAATGGGCTGGGCTGTTGAAAGACACCCATAAGAATGTATGAAACAGCATAGAGGAAATATGCGGCCTTAGGGATCTGAATGTCCCATGCTTTCCTTCTGTGTGGACAACAGAGGTAGAAAATAACAGAACAGCCGCCATGTGGACAACATCTGAATAGCTCCCTCCCTGTCTCCATCACCTCCCTAGGCTTTCTAACAGGAATGGCTCAATGTTCTTTCTGTTTGCTCTGCGTATTCTGACAGGTTTTTGCATCTACACAAATGCCTTTACAATCCTTCTTTCTTTGTACTTCTCTGTAGAGACAAAAAAGTTTGAACCAACAGATGTGGTTCTGTTATCAGCTCTTACGCAGCATTTTAAAAATTATATATTTAAACTTTATACAACTTCTGCTGCCCTCTGCTCTTTCCATGCCACTAAGAACTCCCACCTACAGGGAGAACTACTTACTCATCCCTGCATTTTCACAGCCCTGCACATTGCTCTGACTGAGGGCAGTTTCTATCCAAGTCAACAGGGAAGATGCAGGTAGAGTCCTGACAAACGCAGTGGAAACTTGAGGACAAGTCAATACCTAGAAGTGGGGAAGAGGACACTATCGGTGACAAGTCCTGCTCTTTGCCATTTTAGGGTCAGTCCTTTTTCATTCCATATGAATTTGTGACTGAGAATGACTGTCACATCTCACAACAGGCTTTTCAAGCTCGTTTATGCTTGCAGAAGGAGAAAGAATAATTTCAGGATCTGAGGCAAGAGTAAACATGTAGCAAACCTAAAAATTCACATTGTGAAAAGGAAGGGGAACACAGGTTTTGTGAGAATGGATATTAAGGAGATTCATGTCAGCATGACAGGAAATGGTGGCAATTGTGAAGTTGTGAATGTTAATCTTCAAGTTTAAGAGTTTGACAAAATTTGTGGTTTAACATTGGTGCAGGGTTTAGCTGTATTGGATTGTGCAGGCTGGTGTTGTGTGGGGATGGGGGGTCTGCGTTCGTAGAGCCTCGGGAAGGAGCTCTTGAGAGTCCCTGGGCAGTCCAGGAGGGGCCGGGTGCACTAAGGGGAAGGAACAGTCTCGAAGATGATTATAATATTCATGAAACTAAATGAATATGCATGAGAATGAATTACAAAAAGGTGTGGCAAGTGTGGCTTCGTATGGGTGTTGGTGGGGCAGGAGCTCCCTGCACACTCAGTGCTGTATTACCCAGCTCCCCATCCCTGGATAATAAAATACTTTGCTGCTGAATTGGCCTGGCAGTGTAGTCGTTTATAACAGCACCAAGCTACAACAGAAGTCAAGTGTAGAGAAACTAAATACTTCGGAGATTCCTTGACAAAGCAATGGGGCATGCTTACATATCTTACTACAAAAAAAAAAGTAAACTAATACTGTGTCAAGCAGATAGTTCTAATCTACATGGCTACAATTAATATACAAACCTGTTTTGCTCTTTTGTTTTGGTGTAGGAATATTTTCATTAGCTGCGGATACTGAATGCTGTGCTATAGACTATGGGTATAAGAAGCAAGAAAGCTAGACCATGCTAGTGCTGTTTATAGTGCTGTATATTGTGATTAGAAGGAATGGCACAAGGTGTTGGGCCTTCAAGAGTCCCTGGCTCACAACCTTAGCTTACACACAAATACATGAGAATGGAAAAAGGCTTTCAGTTCTTAATGTTCCTTAGCAGTTTTGCAGCAACCCTCCCTGTGATGACATCTTCATCTCATACAATCTATATAATACATCTATATGACTAGGTTTCAGATATAGTCCAGAACAAGGAGAGACAATTGTGCATGCTTACTCCAACTCAAGAGACACTGCTTTTGAGTCACAGATCCCAAGCAGGGTAGAGTCAGGATTCTAACATCCACTAATGCATTTTTGGATAAGAAGCTGACAAGAAAGTATTCTGCTCTCTCTTCTTCTATCACCTAAACTGGCCTAGCAGCACCTTCATTAAGAACACGGCAGATCCTCACTCTCTCATGTTAAGTACCAGAAAGAATGCAGCTCTTGAGCATAATTTACTTCTCATTTCTTCTGTATGAAAAAGGCATCCAACAAATCAATTTTCTTCCTAGTAAATAAATAAAATTACCGCTACCTATTGAAAACTTACGTTTTTATGATTCACACACTTCATGAGGACCAGCTCCCTGTAAGCTCGCTTGGCATGAGTCTGATTCTGAAATGGTCTGCTGAGCTTCTTAATGGCCACATTTCTGTCAAGGATGGCATCATATGCAGCACTGTAGTAATTAGAAACACAGGGATTATGCATCTTAGAGGGTATCCTGCATTTCTCATGGCAAATTCCTGAGCCTTAAATTTACTGTTGTGTCTTTAATGTTCAACTGAGAAAATTACTAGGACAAAAGGAGAGAGTTTCCAGTGAGAAAAAAAGAAGACATCAGAAGAAAAAATGTCCCACCACATCAGCAGAAGACAGCATGCACAACTACTTCTAAACTCCAGTAGCATAGGAAATTGACACTTATTTTCAAGGGGGGGAAAATTCAAATAAAAATAAAATCAAAATTGGAAGAGACAAAAAGTTGTTTCATAATGCAAGTGTCTGTGCATTGGGTGCAGTGGAGAGGCTTTTGCTTTTTCTGTCATGACAAGGGACACCTTCACCAAATGGCTCAGTGAACAATTGCCCATTTTTGTCTAGAATGAAGCTTGTATTTTGCTTAAGATATTTCTAATGGAATCAAGTTATTTAATCATTCAAGATCAGATAATCCAATTCCAATAACATACCTAGAAATAGGATAATTTAATAAAATTTCTTTACCATTTCCTTCTCATAATGAAAAAAAATTGTTATATACGCTTAGTTTAAAGTTTTTGAAAACATGAAGAAATACAGGTTCTGGTTTGCAAACTGGGGTTTTAAAGCTGGGCTCCTAAAATTCTTCTTAAACTTTCAAACCTTGCACAACCTTCAGTTATTTTGATAATCTTCACCTCCTATGAATTGGAATGACTTATTTTGGTGGTTCAAATCTGATACACAAATTTTAAATTCTATGTGTAACAAACATGCAAATTCTTAGAAATGTTCCCAAATACACAGTCCTTAGACCCTCTTCCTGAATCTCCCTTTCAACAAGAATGAGGAAAGGTGTGACAAAAAAATTTTCTTCTACTCCATGAAGAGCAACATTGTATATCCCAAAAGATAAATTAACCAAATCACTAGTTGTTCTGTGAATAACGACTTTTTAAAGCCTCAAAATAAATATTCAAAATCCTGTATTTTTTAAAATTAATTCCTGCTTATTGTAGATGTTCACTTACAGAGTCTTATTTAAAAAGTACAGAACAGAAAGCATGCAGGCAATAGAAGCTTAGTCACAAAGCCAACAAAACTGTACATGTTCTCTAAATAAGTAAAACAGTGTTGGCAAAGTATGTCTTTAAAACCACACAGGTGGAGAAAAATCAGAAATATTTCAATTATATTACTCCCACATAAATAACACACCGAATACATTCCACAGGTAACAATAGTTGTTTGCTAAAGGTGATGAGGAGTTTGGCAAAGAATGCTTTAATCTACTGTTGACATTTGTTGAAACTACTTAAAATAAAAAATGTTAACTTACAGAAAAAAGTAAAAATAAATACTGAGTCTCCTCAAATTATTAACACCATGAAGTGCCAGGCTCTGCAACTTGGGAGGAATAACCCAAGGCACCATTACAGCCTTGGGGGCTGGCAGTCTGGAAAGCAGCTTTGCCTGCAAGGACCCAGGGGTCCAGGTGCATGACAAGCTAAATGTAAACCAGCAATGTGCCCTTGTGGCAAATACAGATAACAGCATCCTGGCCTGCGTCAAGGAAGGCTGTTGATAACAGGTCAAGAGAAGAGATCCTTCTGCTCTGCTCAAAGCTGTTAAGGCCACATCTGGAGTGTTTGGTCCAGCTATGGGTTCCCCAGTGCAAGAAAAATAGGAGCATACTAGAGCAATCCCACTAATGAACTACGAAGACTAGGGATTGCAATGTCTGTCATACAAGTTGAGGCTGAGTGAGCTGCAGTTGTTAAGCCTGGATGAGAGAAGGCCTAGGGTGGGGGGGAATCTTGCCACTGTTCTTAACTCCCTGAGGGACAAGTAAAGAAGATATAGCCATACTCTTCCAGGGGTCCTGAGCAAGCTGCTCCAGTTGACACTGCTTTGAATTGATGGTTTTGGCAAGGTGGTCTCCTACATCATCCATTCTGTTCTGTGGTAACAATTCTTTTTTCTCTTACTCATTAGTAAGGCATGTAACTTTTATGACCCAAATAATATCATGCTAGACATATATATAAATGAAGACATCACACTCACTTGTTAAAGCTATATATAAAGTAGCATAGGTGATAAGGCTACCAGAGATCCAGTCTGACTTAATGTTATTCCAGCCAGAGGACTTCACTCAACTAACCTTTGCATTAGGTTAGTTACAGGTGAGATTTATAGCCTAATAGTATGTAGCAGAAAGCAAACCTCCTGTAGCAACTGTCAGAACTGTGTCTTTCATTCTTATTTCATTCACCCACAACAGAGCAGCATAAAGGCCACAACTAAAATAACCCCTTAATTTCATTAAGAAAGTACTGAACAAAAAGAATGCAAAGCCAAAGGATTTAAACCCCATGATCTTTCAACAGCTGAATGTTTTGTCTCTATCGTTCATGGATATATGTTGCAAATGCACTTCAGCAGAAAAATCTGATCAACCCAAAGCTTTAATAAGAAATCTACATAAGACTAGTCTGAGCTATGTAAGACCATTTTGAATCATTTTAACAATCTTTTCTCATATTTTAATCTCATTAGTTGCATCAAAAATTCACAGTTTTGGTGTCAGAAAACAGTAACACCGAAAATTTGTCTGGGCAACCATTTTCTCCAGTTTCTGATACTCATTTTCTTTTCCCATCAAAATAAAAGACAAAAAAGCATCAATCTAAACTTGTTAAGTCTTTGCTTTTATGATCCATGCCCAGTCCTTTACATACCATGGAGGAAAATAAAACAACTGAAGTAATCCTATTTACTTTGAGATACAAGGATACTTTAGTTCTACCATTGTCTTCTATCAAATGGGAAGCGTCCACTACTTTAAGAATTCAATACATAAATTCATTGCACTGTGTAAATTAATAGTACTGACATTTTTTTTTTCCTATTCACCAGAGAGAAGCTTTTGTTTCCAGACAGCCAAGTACGCATTTTACTACAATGAAATTACAGATACCACATGTAGGTCCTCTCTCTGGTGCTTGCTACACAGAATCCTTACCTTGGAACACCAAGGTTAGTATTGATGATATATCAGCCTTCTTAAGACACACTTCAGTCATTGGCAGAAGAGTGGCTGTATAAACAGGTGACTCAATGGAGCAGGAATAAGAGAGAGAGAGTAATGAGTGTCTGTGAACTGCTATGAAAAGGCTGAGTGTAAAAGTAAATTTCAAGATCTCCAGTAAGAAACTGGACTTGCATCTAAAAGCTTCTTTTTCCAGAAACTGTAGCATAACACTTCTTGCTCAATCATGAATTTATTTTTTAATTTATACAGTTGCCCTGTTTTTATAACAAAGACTATAATGCACCCCATTCTTTTAATGCAATGGTATTTTTACTGCAACATGAGCTCAGAGAAATCCTCCAAGTTTACTAGCATATCTCTGGGAGCTGTACTGACAGAAAATGCAGTAAACCAACTGTTTCCCTATAAATTCTGTTTATGGCTAGCTTGGCAAGGTAGATAGTAGTATTAAAAATGCCTTTTTAAACTGTAAGTGATTTGAAACAAACCTATATAACAGATATAAAAAATTTTAGCCAGATGCAAATACAAATTCACATCTACCAAGAGCTATATGTAATTAGAGCTATTTAACAAGACTCTGCTGATTTCAGCAGGAGGGGAAGAGGCAGGAGGAGGGGGGAATAAATTAAACTCATTATAGTTGAATCAGACAAACCAGATCATAATTTACCACTAATACTGTGTATGAATTCAGACTGTAATGGTCAATGAGCAATGCTCTGTTACCATACACTTGAGGGACTAGGCATTCATTTTTATACCTATGCCAAAAACCAAATAAAAGCACTCTAATTTCATGACCAAGTTTGTGTTTCAATGGATATACCAAGTAAACACTTAAAATTATTCTTCCTATACAGTAATAATTAATTTAATCAACAATGAAACTTAATATTCATCACTTCTATTATATTGAGACCCAGAATAAACTGCCAAAACCTCAGAAAATGTATTTCTTAATTGATTAATGGAGAAGGCTTCCTAGGATGAGAAATGGCAGATTTTGATAGTCTTTAGTATTAATGTCCTTTGGATGGGGCACACACATCTTTTTCAAGATGCTTACCATTTTTCAAGACACTACTTCATTGAAGAACTATTATTAGCTCTCAGATGATGGAATGGAAGCCTGAAACAGGAACAGAAGCTCCCAGCCTCCAGCCTCCCAGGACAGGCTGTGAAATGGAGACTCTTGACAGTCTCACCAAATAGCTTTCTATATTAAGAAAGTCTCTTTACACGATGTTGTAGAAATCAAGGGGACATTAAACATTCCTTTTACCTATCACTACATTTATGTATTGCTACAAACACAGTATTGAAATCTTTCTGAAAAGCCACTCAATATTACATCTACTTTCTAACTGGCAAACTTCAGTCATCTTTGCCTACCTCCAGAAAGACTCCAGCTGCAACTCTGTTTACTACAAATCACTGCTATTTATATTTGTATTACTCAATCCTTCTAAGTATGGTAGTGTCACCACTGATGTAAGCATTTTGCCCAATTTTCTTTATCCCAGCACAGCAAGAGGGAAGAAAGTGCTCTTGTTACACAAAGCACCAGTCTGTATATTTGAAATGCCCTGGTTATTCAGTGTTGAAATCTCAATCAGTGGAGGGAATTTGTAACCTGGAAAACCACATTTAACAAGAATGTTAATGCTAGCTCATCCTTCACAACCACTACTTATATATGGGGTGGAACACTTTTGATATACACACAGAGGTACAAATCTACATGTATATACACGTACACATAAGAAGAAAAGTATAGATTGATGCATAAATAACTCCTTTTCAAGGTAATTTCCCTGACTTCAAACTCCCTGCCCTAGGTTTCAGATAACTAGCACTACTGCACTTCCTGAAGAAGCATTTTTTAATAATAACAAAAGCCAAATCTCTTCTCCCTGTACCAAGCAAAATTTCTGCAAAAGTGGCTTATGAAACTTTAATCATAAAATATTGCAAGTGCTTTTTCTTCTCTCTACTTAAGGTCCTGTTTCAGGCAAGTGCTCTAACCAAAAAGGGCAAAAAAAGGGTTTTTTTTAAGTTTAAATTTTAAAGTGTATTCTGGTAGGGGGGTTGGTGAGTTTTGTTTGTTAGCTTTTTATGTTGACCTCACTTAACAGTCCATATTTAGAATGAAATTAGGCCTTCTCATTCTCACTTTTTCTTTTCTCCTTTTAACATATAACTTCTGAGTTTCTAAAGGCGGACATTGATATATCTCTAATTACAAACGATGCAATAATTACTCTTCAATAATTACTTTTAAGAAACATCATTCTTTTTAGAGTGAAAACTTCTCTTCAGAAAGTATCTTTAAAAGTAGTGGATGTTTTCTATTGAAACAGTGTAAAAGAAAAGAATTCCTCACATGCACCAACATGCAGAAACAGTTTCCCCCAGTGTAAGTCAAAGGCCACTGTAATGAACAAGAACCTTTCAACGTCCTTGTTATGTTTGGAACCCAGTCTATATGCTGAAATCCCAAAAAATAGTCAATATGACCCAAATGAAGAGTAGCAGAACTGTAGTCAGGAATGGCTACTCTACACTTCAGATCAGGTCTATTTCTCCTCAAAACAGAGAAATTCAGTGGTCACTGAGACAATGTTCAGGGCTGATCTTCAGGAAGACCAATACAGTTTCAAAACGGATGACTGCTGCCCTTTTTCTGTTACTGCGTATTGTTCCAGCTATTCTGCTTTGAGTTTCTATCAGCTCACAGCTTTTTGCATTCAGACGGTAGCAGATGGAATAGGAAATAGAACCAAACTGCCTCTCTAACTGCAACACAAGTCATCATCTACTTTTTTACTATTGCCATGGGTGTTTCACGGAACAAATAAATCAGCCCCCAAGACCTTCTGTGAGCTTCCTCATCACAGCAGAGATTACTGATTGAGTTCGAAACATTCCATCCTGTGCTGCATGGGGTGGAAAAAATGGGGTGTGTATGCTGAAGGTAAGCAGAGGAGTCAAGCACTGGCATCCTGCCACAGCAAGTACCTCCAGCTGATGCCCTTTGGAGCCCCTTCACATGCCATGATGTCATGAAACCTAAGCAGCAAAAACTAACATAAAGGTCTAACTAAGCTGTCATCTCAGTGCATTTTAAATGGGAGGAGGTCCCATTTCCAGGCCTTTGGATAGGTTGCAGCCAAAGCAAGGTAATCCATTGCCAAATATTCAAAACATCATCTCTTATCCTGAGTTGGAATGAAGTAATGTGAGAGACCACAGACGTGTTTGAGTCATTTGGGATTATTGTTAAAATTTGTGGCTCTATTGTACATTTTAGGATTCAGTCAGGAAAGATAGGTTTGTTTTTAAAGAAAACTCTTAGAGAACTGGGCCCACTGTTCAGTGTGCACGTGCTTTCATACATTTAATAAATTCATGGCAGGTAAAATCCAGTTAAAAACAGAAAGGACATGCACAGTACTCTTCATTTAGTGTACTGCATTAAAGGTCGCTTCCTCTTAAACTTTGCCTTTAAGACTTATGATTCTGATACTGAAATAAAGCCCTTTGAAAACGAAGACTTTTATTATCCAATTTATATAATGGATTTTATATATAGATATTAAAAATTTTAGAAGAGAGAAGAGCATATGTGGCACATTTTAACTAAAAGATGCTGACATTTCCTGTACAATTTCATTATAGTGTCACTGAAATTCCTACAGTAGCATTTTACTACAGGTTTCTTTGTTTCACTACAACATACTTATTGTATTTCACACTTGGCAAAACACAGCTTTCTAATGACCCTGGTTAAATAGAAATATGTTTTAACTGAGCTACATTTTTTCAGAAATCAGACCTGGTTTTCCATACATTAAACAAGTAAAGGTGATTAAATGGGCTCTATGTGCATTTCTGTCTGAAAATGTATTGGAACCCCGCTCCCCCCCACCCCCCAAAAAAAAAAAAAAAAGAAATAAGAACTGCCCGAAGTTGTGACTGTGTTCATTGAAGTGGAGTCAAATGGACAAATATTCTTCATAGCTAGAAGAAAATAATTGGATAGGAATCTTTCCCCAGTCATATCTGTGACAGTATATACCTTGAGATTCAAGAACTTGAAGAATTTTTTCAAAGATCCAAATGCACTCATGCTCATTCTTATAAAAACCAAACACTAAGTTCAAGCCCACCACCACAAGCCACAAGTCTATGTATAAAGAAGTTCTACACCTTGCACAGATTGAAATATCTTAACAATTTCACAGAGTCACAGAATCACTAGGTTGGAAAAGACCTACTGGATCATCAAGTCCAGCTATTCCTATGCTAAACCATGCACCTCAGCACCGTATCCACCCATCATTTAAACACCTCCAGGGAAGGTGAATCAACCACATCCCTGGGCAGCCTGTTCCAGTGCCCAGTGACCCTTTCTGTGAAAAATTTTTTCATGATGTCCAGCCTGAACCTCCCCTGGTGGAACTTGAGACCATTCCCTCTTGACCTATCACCTGTCACTTGGGAGAAGAGGCCAGCTCCCTCCTCTCTACAACCTCCTTTCAGGTAGTTGTAGAAAGCAGTAAGGTCTCCCCTCAGCCTCCTTTTTTGTCCAGGCTAAACAACCCCAGCTCTCTCAGCCACTCCTCATAAGACTTGTTCTCCATTCCCTTCACCAGCTTTGTTGCTCTTCTCTGGACACACTCCAGAACCTCAAGATCCTTCTTGGGGTGAGGGGCCCAGAAATGAACATAAGATTTGAGGCACAGTCTCACCAGTGCAGACTACAGAGGGAGAATAATCTCCTTGGACCTGCTGGTCACACTATTCCTGATACAAGCCAAGATGCCATTGACCTTCTTGGCCATCTGGACACACTGCTGGCTCATGTTCAGTCGTCTGTCAATCACCACTGACAGGTCCTTCTCCTCCAGGCAGCTTTCTAGGCAGTCTTCTCCTAGTCTGTAGCACTGCAAAGGGTTGTTGTGCCCCAAGTGCAGGACCTGGCCTTGTTAAACCTCATGCTGTTGAACTCAGCCCAGTGATCCAGCCTGTTCAGATCCCTGTGCAGAGCCCCCCTGCCCTCCAGCAGATTGACAATTCCACCCAGCTCAGCATCATCTGCAAACTTGCTAAGGGTGCACTCAATGCCTTCATCCAGGACACTGAGCAGGGCTGGACCCACCACTGAGCCCTGGGGAACATCACTTGTAACAGGCCTCCAGCTGGAGCTAACTCCATTTACCACCACTCTCTGGGTCTGGCCGTCCAACTAGTTTTCCACCCAGGAGAGTGGTGCACCTGCCCAGCCCAGAGGCTGACAGTTTCCTAAGCAGACTGGTTCCCTGGACCCTCCCTGTGACCCTTCTTGTAGATGGGCACAACATCAGCCAGCCTACAGTCAAGTGGAACTTCCCCAGTCAGCCAGGACTGTTGGAAGATGATGGAAAGGGGTTTGGCAAGCACATCTGCCAGCTCCTTCAATACTCTTGGATGGATCCCATCCAGCCCCATATACTTGTGGATGACTAGCTGGGCAAGCAAATCTATAACCACCTCCTCTTGGATCTTGTGAGCTTTGTTCTGCTTTTCTACCTCCTGTGTATGTACACAGAGGGAACAACTTTCCTTACTATTAAAGACTGAGGAAGAGAAGGCATTAAGTACCTCAGCCTTGTCCTCATCCCCTATCACTGTTGTTCCATCTGCATCCAATAGGCACTGAATATTCTCTCTAGTCCTCCTTTTATTGTTAATGTATTTATAGAAAGATTTTTTGTTATCTTTCACAGACTTGGCCAACCTGATTTCTAGTTGGGCCTTAGCCCTCCTGATTTCTCTGCACGATCCCATTCCCTCCCTCTAGTTCACCCAAGACGCCTGTCCCTTCTTCCAAAGCTCATAGACATTCCTCTTCTTTTTGATGTCTCTCAATATCTCCCTACTCAAGCAAGCTGTTTTTTTTCCCCTGCTGGCTCCTTTTCCGGAACATGGGGATTTTTGAAGAGCTCCCGGCCCTCATAGGCTCCCTTGTCCTTAAGGACTGTTTCCCATGGGACTTTGCCAACCAGCCTTCTGAACAGTCTGCCCTCTGGAAGTTTAATGTGACTGTTCTGCTAATTCCCCTCTTCACCTCACCTAGAACTGAAAAACCTATCATCTCATGATCGCTTTGTTCCAGGCATCCTCCAACCATCACATCCCCCAGTTGTGTAAGGAAGTCATCTTTCACGCGCTCCAGGAATGTCCTAGACTGCTTCCTTTCTGCTGTATTGTACTTCCAGCAGATATCCAGAGGATTTGAATCTCCCACGAGGACAAGAGCTAGTGATCTTGAGACTACTCCCAGTTGTTTATAGAAGAGCTCATCAGCTGCTTCTTCTTGGCTGGGTGGTCTATAACAGACTCCCATCACAATATCTACCTTCTTGTGGGCTCCTCTGATTTTAACCTGTAGGCACTCAATCCCATCATCACCATAATCAAGCTCAAGGATATCAAAGCACTCTCTAATACAGAGGGCTACCCCACCTTCTCTCCTACATTTCCTGTCCCGCCTGAAGAGTTTATACCCCACCATAGCTGCACTCAGTTATACGAGTCATCCCACCACATTTCCATGATGGCAATGACATCCTAGTCTCCTTGCCCTACAACAGCTTCCAGCTCCTCCTGCTTATTGCCCATTGGTGTAAATGCACTTCAGCCGGGCTGGCAAACCTTCAGTCCTCATAAAGGGAATAGTGCTCATTCCCAATTGACTGGTCCTTGGAATATCTAACCCCTCAGTGCCACTTTCATCCTTACCATCACCAGATGTACTTGCCCCAACTCGCTCTGTGGTGTCATACTGACAGCACACCATCTCTCAGGCACTGGAGTTCCATTTCCAGGCTCACTCCCAACTAGCCTGGCCTCATCCCCCTCCCCCTTCACATCTAGTTTAAACCTCTATTTATGAGCCTAGCTAGATGCACAAGGTCATGCCCTTTTCCTTCAAGCTGTACAATATCACCTCTGTGACTCTCACCCACAGCTTGAACCCCAATTTAGTTATCTTTCTAATTACATCAGCTGGTGATGCCCTAACAAGAATAATTTTAGAATTCACTGATCAGTTCTGTACACTGATGCAAGATAAGCTCTTTTCCCATAGCTATTCTCACTCACAAAGATGGTACAAGAAATGGTGAGGGACAAATCTCCGCTACCAGCTCTCTGCTCTATGGTCACAACACTTCATGGGGAGGCCCAAGCACCTGTAAAGAGCCCTCACCAATGAGAGCTTTGTGGAGCCAGGTGTGTACCAGGGAGGGAAGACCTGAAGTATCTGCCAGACCATTCACTATCAGGCATTCAGTGCTCATCAAGTAAAGTTGTCCCTGCAGAATCAGCCTTGTCCTGTGGAGAGTTAGCCACAGAGAGTTGGCCAAGGACAGTTGTCTGAGACTCTGCAGGAAATACAGCAGGAAAGGCAATATGGAAACAGATTTATTGTTCATAATGCATGCCATTGTAGCTTGCCTGGTGACTAAAATAATCATGAGGATGCTGAATAATATAAAGTATGTTTCTGTACTTCTCATCTGTATACACTGCTGATTCTATATACTTGGCTGCAATGTGGTAGTCACGGTAGGAAAAAACCTGAAAATAAAAAGCTACTCAAATTCTTGTTTCCTTAAACTAAGTTGCAATTTCTGCAAGGCTATCCTAAGCAGACAGAAAATCAGAGATGCCAAAATGTCATTTGGTGTTGTTCTGGGAGGGAAGAGAGCCAATGCTGCCCCATGCAAAGGGCTAGTCCATAGCTTGCCCGTATGCTGACACTAACTTAACCAGTGTAGGTTGCTCTAACCTGTTCAGGACTCTATTCCAGCTGGGGTAATTCTGTATCTACAGTCTCTCATTCTTAGAGACCTCTTTGATGCAGGTAGGATGTTATCAGGTAAAACTGATGGTTTGTAAGGATACAAAATACTTTACCTGCTGGTATAACAAATCAAAATACCTGTAGAACAAAATTTAAAGATATTTAGGCTTTTAAGTTGCCCTATTTCACCAGAAATTTCAAAATATAGATGTTCTGACATAATTTGAAAACAAGATTTTTTGTTTGAATTAGAAAATATCCCCTTCAAAGTCTCATGGTGAATTACTGACCTCAGAGATATAAAACTTATTTCCAGTTTGCAAATGGGCACCAACAAATTTTGGATGGAAAAGTGTAACCCCATGAAACCAGAAAAGAATAAAAAAACCCAAACAAAAACCAAAATACCCCTCGACATTCTGCTTGCCACTTGCTTACGTTTCTGCCTTTGAGTCTTCCTCCCATCTTCTTCCTTGCCTGACTCTCTTTATCACCAGATCCTGTATTCTGGTGAGTTTTCCTACTTGTGTCACGCCAGATATGTCTCACATTGTTCACACACTTCACCTAGGCTTCATACACAATCTCTTGTTTCATATTCTCTTTGTGGTTTGCTCAGCTTCTGTTATATTGCAATTGTTTTGGCTGTCACTGGGTTTTATGATTGTCTAAGGACAGCTACAACTTTTCGCTTTCTGTAAGGCACTGTGGAAATATGTAGATGCATAAACACCAGAGAATAAATATCATCAATATATGTAAGCAAACAGAACTGAATTATCTGTACTGCCTTTCCTTCCAGACTGGTTCTATTTTTTCTATTCTGATTCTGTTTTGTTTTGGTATCTGCCATTTTATTTGGATTCTATAGGCCTGCCCCTCTGATTCCATATGGTCACAGCCATTATCATGGTCCTTTAGGAGGAGCAGAAGTGTTAAGTGCCATTGCTTTCATGTTAAACACATGGTAATCAATGATGACAATGTAACAGTCTTCATTTCTGGGGTGATAGGATTTCAAGTGAATAAAATAGAGGGATAAGTCTGAACTCAGTTAAGGAATGGCTGCAATGCACTGACAATAATTAATTCCACCCCCAATTTCCAGCTTGAACTGAAATGTCACGCAACAGGAGAAGCAAGGAGATTATTGGAGAAAGTAGGTCTGATATGTTGCAGCATAGGAATGAGAGAAAACCGGTGTGAGTAAAGGAAGATCTGTCAGTGACTAAACGGAAAGTGTTGATGGGGTCAGAACAGATAAGTGCCTGATATCTGTAAAGGGAGGTATAACATGTTACTGCCTAAGAGCAAAAAGTATATATTAAATTGAGGTTTTTAATCAGCCAACACATAAAAGAACTTGAGTTACACAAACACTAGTTATTATCTACAGCAGCAGAATTTACAAACAGTTGATAATTTTTTTAATGGCTCTAATGGGATCACAGGTGCTTATCCAGTCATGGTTATCAACAAACCTCTTCAATACCTAAGAGTTGTACTGATCTAATTGAAAATCCTGGTTGTCAACGCTCTCAAATGATTCTGGCAGTACCTTCACAGCACTGTAGTTTATGTCCAAGTAAAGGAAGTATTGCTGTCAGGGTTCAGAAAGCCAAGTTGTGCAGAGATAATTTCTGCACCAATTTATTTACATTTTTCTCCCATAAACTTACAGAGAGAAATTTTGGAGCATATTTTGCCCACCTAACTATTGTAATTATGGAAATTACAACTTCTATAAGAAGAAAAGTAAAAAGGTCAGAGACAGAAATACAAGCAGTCTGAGTATTTCAGAGACAGAGACTCTGATATCTTTGCCAGGTGAGTACACTGTCTATATTTTATTATATATTGTTTTTTATTACCAGAACCTAAATTACATTTTACATTTCTGTGTACTAGCAAAGGGAAATAAAACATGAGAAAATAAACATGAAATACGTGGTGACTTCCTGCTTAGCAGGAATCTCTGCAGTTAGGTAGAGAAAGAACATAACAAAAATAATTGAGAAATATTTTTTATAGTTACATGTCAGGCCTTTAAAAAAAAGATACAACAATAATTCTTGCTCAAACAACCATTACATCTCAGGTACCCCTTTCATACAAAAAAAATGCATCTTCATCCTGCGTCACACACCTTCATGCGCTGTTAATGGATATTTATCTTTTTTTTTTTTTTGGTTCTTTTCCACTTATAGTAAAGGCAGTAGTAATAGATGGAAGAAGTTGTAAGAGTCAAAACAAACATGGAACAGAAGCTGCTTTTTCTTGAAGGCAAATAATTTATCTAGTTTTTCAGATGTATTATGTATAGTTTCACATGTGGGATCTGCTAAGTTCTTTGTTGAGTCATTAGCAAGAGGAGACATTGCCTCCTCCTCTCATCCCATAACTAAGTAAACTGTCTCCAAATACATTTTACTCTACAGATTCTAATTAAATCACCTTAAGAAACACAAATCTGACTAACCTAGATAAGTACCTTCACTCAACATTCTGGAGCTCAGATCCACAGAGATACTCACTTTTCGCTATTCCCACTGGGTGTTTCTCAGCACCTTAAAATTCACATGCTGGTGATCCAGACTCCAAACATAATTGGGAAATCTGCTATCTTTCTGAAGAATCAAGATATATCAGAACAACAAACTGGAATGTGATGTTCCAGAGGTACATCAGATGGTGATCAATGGCTAACTAAATACATACAATTAAATTTTTGGCATTTCAGAGCAACAACACACTAGAAAATCTAAAGAATATAAAAATATGAATGCAAATTGGTAGTTGGAGAAAAGTCCTGAAATGTACAAATGAATGTGTAAGGCTTGCTATGGGTTTACTTCCGGTATATCAACTTTTAAGAACTTCCAAAAGTGAAAAAAAAATCTGGCAATAGTTTAAATCACTTGTTCTCAGGAGAATAAAAAAATCTCATCAGGTATTGTCATTGTATGAGATGATACTGGCACTAGGAAACATCAGAGAATTTCTTTAGATTGACATGCTCATTTCACAAACAGTATAGTAATAGTTCACAGTACAAACTGACAGCAGTTTTCTACATTATTGAGGCATAAAACATTTGTAAATCTCTCTAAAGGTTGCCTTCATGAACCTCCTCAGGACTGGAGTGTCAAAGCACATCAGCAAAGCACACAACAGTATGAAAAAGAGAACACAAGTTGAACTAATGGAGGACCTTTAACAGAACAGGATGAATCTGCAGTATCAGCTGACAGAGTGTTAAACACAAAAATTCTGCAAGATGTGACTGTGTAACTGCACCACACACATTCAGTACTGATTCACAGGAGAGACTAGGACTGACAAGATTACCACTGCCAGTCCCTTCATGGCCACTAAAATTCTAGGCATAGCTGGGGACACAGTTCACTTCATTTTTCCTCTGAATGACATGTATTCTTTGTTCTCCTCTTTTGAGGAAAATGAGTAATCTATCCCATGCTGATATCACCTCTGAACTTTAATGGAGCTATGCCAGTTTTTACAAGTGGAAATATTGACCTTTGTCAAGGAACACAGTATTTCAATTCAGTGGCACAGAGAAACCAAACCAATATTACTTGGGATGGCAGGATCACAATGGAGAAATATATTGATGTCTAAACAACTTAAATATACCAGTGTCCAGCTAAACAATACATATAAATTTGTTTATTATCTGTGACACGTTGAAATGTCCATTAATCTGTGTCTCTTTTCCAATGCACCACAGCAAAAGGTAGACTATTCTTTGGAAGATGTGGGCTCGGAACTGATTATGCTCAGAAGGGTCAACTCCTCTTTTCTATGGCTTTTACCAATACTGCCATTGCAATTTCTTTTTAGAACCTCATACTCAGGTCAGGACACAATTGTGCTACACAAAACCGGAAATGAAGGATAATCATCATACAAAACATATCCAGTGTTTTTGCAAAATCAAAGTTCTGATCATCTTCATCATTTATAGGCACATACCACACAGAAGGCAGAGAGATTAAATGAAAATGTAGTTCTGTTGGTAGATTACATTCATATCTTCACAGAACCCCAATAGAGATCTAGGGGATAGAAGAGGTTTCCCTACAATAATTGTCTTAGTATGTATAATACATGAATATATGGAGAATTTGGAGAATTTTTAGCCAACTCCATCTTAACAAATCTTCTGTTATCAGTATCATGACACAACAGGACACTTCCCTATGATTCTTCCAAGGATGACAGTAACAACAACAAAAAAACCATACCAGGCATCTTGTAGTGGACAGTATCTGTTGCGTTCCTCCTTCAGCCTTTGAACACTATGGGAGATGATTGAATCACCATCCCTGGAGGTACGTAAAAGATGTGTAGACATGGCATTTAGGGACATGGTTTAGTGGTGGACTTGGTAGTGTTAGCTTAGTGGTCGAACTTGATGATCTTGAGGATTCTTTCTCATCTAAACAATTCTATGGTTCCATGACTACTTCAGGGCAAGAATCAGCAGTTGTATAAGCCACAACAAGGACCATCATCACTACATGCTCATTTTTAATAACTCCTTAAGATTTGACCACTTAATTACAATTGAATCAGCTAAGGAGAACATACGGTAACCTTAGGTAATACAACAAGCTATCTGTTGACTTACTGACACCATCTTTTACAGGGAACACAAAAAGACTCTGCAATCATCTCCTTCATAATCAGGCTCAAAGATATCATCAGATCGATAATTCCAAGAAAAAAAGCTCACCACAACAAATTGCCCTCTTTACTACTTCCAGCACATATTTATAAACTTCTCTATACCTACATATGACATATCTTTCTAAATTTATAAGTAATTCACTGAAAAGCTACCAGGTCTCTTCAACACTATTCTCAGACAACCAGTCCTGCTTCCATACTCTCCCCACATAACAACTTCTTGCATAAACTAGACAACATAAAGCATTTCCCAGCTAACAATTCCCTGGTCCAGCTGACAGATCGTTAGATTACATCCCAACATCATATGGCATGAAAACCTGTCTTCACTCTTCAGAAAAGAGTAAGACAAACATTCAGGATTTCAACTGAAAGACATACGTTTGGAATTATCTACTTGATATTCACCCAGAAAACTTTGTCTTTAAAGCTATCACTTTGTCCTGATAATAAATACAAGCATAGATACCAACGTGGTTATAAACCTGGCCAAATGTCTTCATAAACTGCTCCTAAAATTTTAATTATTGTATCCTCAAGCCTGCAAGTATTATGTTTGCTGCCTGCTGTGGAAAATTGGACTTCATCCTTGCTTTCACCATAAATTCAAAACTATCACAATCCCTTCAAATTGCTTTCAAAATACTTCTATGCAACATCACTCTTCTAGACATCACAGGTAGTATTAGAAACATCACAAGCAATATAAAAAATGATAGCCTGCAAACCACAGCAGAAAACCTACAGATCAATTGCTTTACATCCAGGCAAAAAGCATACATGTAAAACACAAAGAAACACCCACTCCAACATCAGCCCATGACTTTATGGAACATGAGAATTCCTCGCCCTCCACCCTTACCTAAACCATCCATACCTGCAGGCTGGAAGTCTCTCGCTCCCCCTTGTAAAATCAGGTAGTCATCAACTCCCTTCTAAAATCGTAGAGGGGTACTTGTCTCAGTGGTTTAAGTGACATTTGTCCAATTAAACTCAGAAAACTGTTCTAAACTCATTTTACCTTTGATTTTTTCTGTTTCTATCAGACTTGAAGATCAACTTGTATCGTTAAAAGCCTGCATATTTTTTACAACTACAGCTTTGTCTCAGAAACTACAAGCTCTATCTCAACTATGCCCCATTGTCATGATGCCTCTAACAACATGATAATTTTATGCAAACACACCATATATAGTCTTTCTCACAAATGTCAGTGTCATGTACAGTGGGCAAACAGCCCACGCTTGCATTATGGGAAGTTCTGGCAGAGTGAAGAGGAACCTCCCTGCTCAAGGGATTCCAAGAAGCTTTTTTCTTTCTTCCTGCTGGCAAAAATGATTTAGGCAACACAGTTAACACAAATCCCATTGAAAGCTCCCACAATTAATTTTTGTGGATATTGAATGCACTATGTTTACAGCCAAGACCACTTTCTCACTGAGTTTATAAGTATTTCTCATGGGCACAATGACAACTATAACACTCACACCACATGGCTTCCTCTTTTTTACATAAAACAATAAATAAATAAGCCCTGAAGACCTTAATATCTTGATTTTAATGCTTCTGCATCAAGAAAACAATTTTTTCTTTGATGTGATTTTCAGAATATTCAAGCAAAATCAAGTCCCAACTTCTTTCATAACCCATGCCCCTGCTTCTGTTCTATGACACAAATAATTTTCCACTGAAATTCTCCTGCTTATGCTGACATCTATTTATAGAATTGTAGGACAAAGATTTCAGCACTCCATGGTTCTACATAGGAATCCCACACACTAGCTTCCAGAGCAGCACAAAACCATCATGCCTCTACTCCATCTCCCTCTGCCTCTCTTGGGCAGCAGACAGTTTGCCTGTCCAGGTATATCTGGCAAGATGCTAAACCAGCTAACATGCTGCGTATGTAGGGTCCCAACTCCAATTTAAGAGGGAAGATATTGCTAGCAAGTGGACTTTGGTCCTGAAGTTAATGCTGTGGCTGTCCTTGGCATGGAATATCTTGTACTTAATTGCTATTGAGAGGCTTTATGCCAAATTATTGAAAAAGTCTCTTATTAAATAGACCGCCTTTTCTCTAGATGTGAGATTTACAGTTGTGTGGCCAAGTACTAGACAAAGCAGAAAAATCAGCAGCAGCTTAGTAATTCCAGCGTGAAGAAGGCAACATGGACTTCACTTGCCAAGCTGCAAAAATTTAGACTAATCAAGAAGCAGGCCACTGGCTGCAACTGCTGGCAGCAGTTCAGTACTGAAAGGGTAAGTTACATTTACTAATAGCATTCTACTTTTATCACTATGTAAGAAGAGATGTCACTAGGCACTAAAGCTATCTCCAGTAGCTGCATAACCCATCACTCCACCCTGGCAAACAGTAGTACCCTTTTAACTACAATTGTCCGCAAGGAAAATCCAGAAATAGTGCATGCTATGAGTAGTTTGAGCTTAAACCCCTCCGAGCTATCCTATTTGTGTCAGCCCTTGGTGGAGGAAGGTACCAGAAATCAGTCATGCAGCTCCTACACTTTTTGCCAATTCTAATACTAAGAGACAAAATTGCTTCCCAGACCTGTTATGCTTCTTGAACAAATCATTAAGTATAAACAGCCCCTGGATTTAAAAGAAACAATAACCTAGGTTTTTTCCACCATTTTCATAGAAGCATTCCTTGTAGCAGTTCTCTGCAAAAGTACAATATGAACAGGGCAAAATATCTCCCTCACTAGAGCCAGAAGCACTCTGCAAAGAGGTATTCTTTCAGCATTTTTTCCCCCTATAATTTATCATTTTATTGTTGATGCTTTGTTCATAGTTTGTTAAAGTTTTTCTCATAAATTATGTCTCATGACAGGTAGATTACAATGTAACACATACTAAGCAAAAATGCTCATTAACTTCCCCATTGATCATGTGATACTACTACTTCTGCATCATCAAACTCTAAAAGGTCCTTTATGGCCTCTCCATGCTGCAAGCCATTTCAGGAAATTTGTGTTAACTTCCACTTGAACTACTTGTTTAAGGATTTGATTTTCTTTCCCAAGGCATTCTTAATTTCTGCCTGTCAACTGTTAGTACAAAAGACAAATTCACAGGATGTAATTTATTTTTTTAACTTATCTTCTATATATTTTTGCTGCCCATAATTGATCATTACAGCAATTCAGTTGCAGAGAGTTTCAACAGAATGTGATTTTCCTCTAAAGTGAATAGAAGACAATAAGTAGGAAGAAAAACCTTCTATTGCTACGTATGGAAGTAGAAAAACAGTGCAAAATGAACATTAATATTCAACACAAAGTATGTTTCTTTGCCAAAGCTGATTTTAAAATAACCTTTAGCCCTTTTGTGTTTAAGATATGAAATGAAGTACTTCATCATTTAGACCAATCTCTAGACTTGTGTGGCCTCAAAGTATAGTAAACACGGAACATGACAGACTGAGACCTAAGGATATGTTGCTAACTGTTGTTGCACTGTTGATTATAGTGCCCATGCCAACGATGCATGGAAGTCCACCTGCACCTAGATTAAAAGAAATGTTTTGCCTTATCACTGCCTGTAACTGTGAGGTAACACACTTTACAACAAAGTCAGAAAAGTCCAGGGATAAAGATGATGGATGAAACTATACTTTATACTTTGATCAAGTTATAGATAAAAGATATATTAGTTACCTTAATGCCTCATAATTAAATAGGTAACAAACGCCTGCATAGAGACATTTAAATACAAGCCACTGTAATTTAAGCATCATCTCTAAAAATGCAGACACAAAAGCCAACTGGGATATTACAACTTCTGAACATAGTAATTTTGAATTCCATAAACCTTCTGTGTTATTTAGGAAAACTACTGAATTTGTGTCTTTTGTTCACATTATTCACATCACTGCAATGTCAATTTTAAGAAATAAAGGAAATCTAGCAGTTACCTCAATTCAAAAGGCTTCCATTCTGAATACTTCAGATTCCTATGGGATGTGACTTTTACTGTACAAAGACTAAAATTACAGGGTTTACTCGGGATAATATTTGCACTGCCTCTGGAAATAGTGTCACAGCTGTCAATTATGATAAGATCTTTCTCCCACTCTCTTGCTAGATACATTTTGCTATGTGGAGAAACAAGCCTAACACGGTCATTCTTACCAGCAGGAGAACTTATTAGCAAGCCACTAGGCTACTTCTGCCTCAGGATATCTGTTGCCTGTTATTTTAGCAATTTTAGACAGCATCTATGGCTAGCAAACTGTGAAGAAATGCAAAAGACAAATCCTGTTTAAAAGCATAAGAGAAACTGCTGATACTTACCAAACTATTCCCTGAGCCCCAGAGCCAATAGGTTTCAAGTTCTGGTAGCGTTTGAGAACTGTGAAGGTCGAGTCACCTACTTCCACACTGTAGAACTGGTTGTCAACTTTGCTTTTGCTCATGTTGTAATGTTTGGCAATATATGACACATCCACTTCTTTCCCAAATCCCTGTTGTACAGAAGAAGGGAAGGGGGGAGGGAGTGGAAAAAACAATACAGAAATCAAGCTGGTAAAACTTCAGAATACCAATAAAACATGTCAGCATAATTTTCCAATATAAATTCTTGTACATTTAGTCTCATTGTCATAGATCTACATGAACCCTCAAATGCTCTCCAAGATTGTATCAAATTCTCTTTCACTCAGTAAGTAACTGCAGAAAGCCACTGATTAAAGAAAGCTAGTGATTTATCTAGCTAATGCTTGTGACACAGATACTCTCAACTACTAGTCTCTGCTTGCTGTTATTGTTGCTTTATGACTGCTGTCTTATGCATTCATGCTGATTTTACCCTCATTTCTGTTGCCATAAATCAGTATAGAAGTGTGACATTGGTCAGAGAGAGCAAATAAATCTATTCACGAGTGCTAAAACTTACCTTAAGCATATAATAAAGGCCTTGAGAACTTTTCTACAGGAGAGGCAAAAGAAACAAGAGCAGTTTATGAGACAAACTGTGACCTGACATGGTTCAGTACCATGGAGACTATTGAGTAGCTCAGAGATCTTCCTAAGTTCTGAGTTCCCAAGAATATAAGAGTTGCTTTTGTGACCTGACAGATTCATTAGTCCTATGCAAAAACTAATTTTCATGACACATAGACAAGTGACTGTAAAGCTTATTGCTTGTACAGAAGCTGTCACTGCAGAGCTGTATCCAGTCCCATATTTGTAGAATTACTATGCAGGAAGTTACATTACATTCACATTATGACTACCAGTGACCTCAGTTCCCAGAAGATCGTGAGGTAAAGTACATAGAAATTTGTGATAAAAATCAGAATTCTAAGTTTGCAATTTAGGATTCTGTGTTACATGATTCTGAGCACAGGATGCAAAAGTTCAACATACTACTACAGATCTGTCCTCAAGTATTCCACTCAGCTCAGTGTCATCCACAAACTTGCTAAGGGAGCACTCGATGCCTTCATCCAGGTCATTGATAACAATATTGAACAGGGCTGGACCCAGCACTGAGCCCTGGGGACACCATTTGTAACCAGCCTCCAGCTGGATTTAACGCCATTTACCACCACTCTCTGGGCCTGGCCACCCAACTAGTTTTCCACCCAGGAGAGTGTGCGCCTGTCCAGTCCAGAAGCTGACAGTTTCTGAAGCAGAATGCTGTGAGAAACTGTGTCAAAGGCTTTACTGAAATCCAAGAAGACTACATCCACAGCCTTTTCCTCATCCATCATGTAGCTGATTTGGGGAATATAATTTTTTCTCATTTTAAAAATATCATTCCTGTGTTTCACAAAGCTGGTCATTAAACACAGATAACTGATCTTGCTGAGCACTTGGATTCTCTGGTTTGCGTTAGGACCATTAAAATTATTTTTCCAGCCATCACACTGTCAACAGCAACACTGGTTAAATTCTACCTATTTCATGAAAAGACTTTGAAACATTTAATAAGCTTAGCTGTTCATACACATAGAAAATATTAGTTCAGAAGAACAACTGAAAACATGACATTTACTTGTTAAAACATCAGGGCAAGGCTTTTTTTTTTTTTTTTTTCTTCAGACAGAAAGTGAAAGATTTATGGACATTGACACAGTGCTAAACTCAAGCTTACAGAGAGTGGAATGACTCTGAAAGAGGATTGAATTTTTCTGCTCTGAAGAAAGACAGGTTGGTTCTGATTCACACTGTGTAGCATTAGTTGTAAAACTCCTTACATGAAAAAAGATGCGTAAAATTGTTTAGCTCAACTATTCATGACCAGACCTGGAACTGAGAGGCTTTATTTTAATAGTATGCTCCTGACAGATAGGAAATCATTACAGCTCCCACTGGCTACACAAACACATTTGCAGCATTTTTTTTTTCTAGTGTCATTATCAGTATAAGGCAGATTATACTCAGCATTAGCATCCATTACTCTGAAACCAATATTATATGAAGTGCCAGTATAAAAATTGCATTCCTTAGTGAGTCTGACTCATAGCTAGCTCCTCTGGTAGTACAGATACTTTTTTAAACAAACCAGTTGACTGCTTTAAGGCTTGGGTCAACCACGCCTGTCATAATTTCGTTGCAACCTCACTCCCAGGTTACCCAACAGGTTGTCACATGGTATGGAGCTATACGGGAGAAGATGCTTTCTCACTCTACATTTAGAAGTCTATGCACATCAAAATTACTTGTTTTCAAGTTAGACTGACTGGGCACAAATCTGGCCTCAGGAATCCCATGCTGCCTACAGTGGGATTTCTGAAGTATTAAAATTCTAGCAGGTAATTATTTTAGATCCAGGAATGTCTTAAAAATTAATTAAAACAGCTCAGAAGAACCACTCTGTAGTATTTCAGTTATATGGATAATGAATGTATGCAATTGCTTTAGTCATTTCAGCAGTACTTAAAGTGATACTGATCAACAGGATACAGAAGAACACAACTGGTAAGACCTGGTCAGAACACACAAGTGTCCTAATGAACTCCTCTCTGTAAAACACGGATCTTTCCTATGACAATCAACTCCTAAATGTGTGTGAGTAGGAAGGGTAAAGACTTTAATTTTCATGGATTTTTTTTCTTTTTAGCTTAACATTTTTGTCGAAGTCTGTCTACTTAAAAATCTGTGATCCTTGAGGAGCATTGTTAGACAATATCAGCACTAATAACTACTTATAAAATTCAAGACAGGCTGATTTAGTTTGAAGTTGACTCCAAGCAGAATGCCTTACTGAGTCACAAGCATTTCAGCTTTGTGGACAGGTCAAACAGTCTCCAGGTAATCTACTTATTTGTTTCCTCCATTTAAACCCACACTACTAAAAAAATGCAACGCCCCTACTCTTTGTATTTTGCTGACTTTAATCAAATTCTAAAAAATCAAAATTGAAACATAGTAAGCCTGCAGCTTATGCCCAAAATACCTCTTACTTTTATATGCACCATGAGATGAATGATATAACTATCCTTGTCATGACTAATTTAAATCCAATCCCTAAATCATTGTGTTAACAGCATAATTAGATTAATCACATTTGATCACAAAGTATCGTTGCATAGAAAGGCCAACTAAATTATTTTTCATTGTGTATTCTGTACAGACCCCACTGATGGCAGAAATATTATCTATTTTTCTCACGATAAAGCCAGTCTTCTAACTTACTCTGGCTCTCTCAGAGCCCCAAGTCCATAGACAGTGATCAAATTTCTTACAACAAATAGTTTCTCATCTTGTGTGTGTGTTTGGGGCCAGTATTACACATTTTCATCTTACCAACCACATCACTCCACAGTTCCCCATTCTTCCATCTCAATCCCATCCTGTATGGATTGTCTTCCTGATTTTTTTTTGTGTTTTTAGTGGGATTTTTAACAGGTTAATTCTCTGCTTTCTTCTAATGTCTCTCCAGTACTCTTGTCTTAGCCTTCAGGCACAATCTATCCTCCTTTATGAAGTTAGCCTTCCAAGTAGCCAGCCAGCCCCTGCAAGCAACTCAAACTTGATTGATTAATCATTGATCTTTTAACTATATTTGCTCTGTTCACTCTATTTTAAAACATTATATTATGACACTGATATTAAAACATCTTATTAGATACAGTACAACACTTCATAAGTGCTGGTTGGGGTTTTGAGGTTTTTTAGTTTGTTAGTTTAAACACACTGTCCTTGTTTAAACTCTTTAACTAAGACACCAAAAACACAGCACCTTCAGAGATGGCTCTTACACAAGAAACAGCAGGACTGCCTTCTGCTTCTTTGTCATCAGTATCTACTCAAAACACAAAGCAAATAACTCTTCATGTGTTCTCCACTTGTCCTGCACATGTTCACTGAGCATTAACTACTTTTAATTGCCTCTTTCTTACAGGCACAATATTTTTGTAGTTCATTTGTTACTGTATCATGTGTTGCTCAGAAGTCACTGTGACCCAAAGATGTCTGCTTCATTCCAGACCCGATTTCTAAGACATAAGCAGTATGAAAGTAACTGCACAACAAAACAACTAGTTCAAAAAGATTCCTCATTCCTACAACACATGAAGAATTCAGCTCTGACACACAGGTAACATCCAACACTTGTCATTGTATCAGAGAAGGTAAGGATGAGAATACTGATCAAGACACATTCAGAGAAAAGATTCCTTGAGAGTGGGGTTTCTTTATGGACAGGAAATTAATCAGTGTTCCAAATGGAAAATGTAGACAAAAATACAGGAGAGAAATATTTAAGAGTAGGTGAGAAAGTTACAGTGAAGATGTTTGGAAACATTCAGGCACAACTCCAGAGATAAGAATCATAGAATCATAGAATAACCAGGTTGGAGAAGACCCACCGGATCATCGAGTCCAACCATCCCCACCAATCTCTAAACCATGCCCCTAAGCACCTCATCCACCCTCACCTTAAACACCTCCAGGGAAGGCGAGTCAACCACCTCCCTGGGCAGCCTGTTCCAATGCCTAACAACCCTTTCTGTGAAGAATTTTTTCCTTATCTCAAGCCTGAATCTCCCCTGGTGGAGCTTGAGGCCATTCCCTCTCGTCCTGTCCCCAATCACTTGGGAGAAGAGGCCAGTTCCCTCCTCTCCACAACCTCCCTAGAAGCTAGCCAAGGCACAAATTTTGTTCAAAAACAAGAAGAAAGCAATGGCAGCAATCATATCTAGCTTGCAGGAGAAGAGAAGAGTGGAAAAATTGTAGTTTGTACTAATTAGTTTGTTCTGAGGCCCTAGATCTGAAAAAGAAGCAATAACATGGGAAGAAACAGGATACGATTACGATTAGGAAAGATAAATAGGATCACTAAAAGGTGGGCAAAACATTGCAACACTTTCTTGCAATGAAGGGCCCCAAACCAAACACAGTATTTGAGGTGTGGCCTCACCAACGTACAGGGGTACAATCACTTCCCTGGTCCTCCTGGCCACGCTATTTCTGAACCAGACCAAGAGGCTATTAGCCTTCTTGGTCACCTGGGCACACTGCTGACTCATGTTAAGCTGGCTGTCAGTCAGCACCCCCAAGTCTTTCTCTGCCAGGTAGCTCACACCTTTTGTTAGAGCTAGACAGCTCTTGATACTATGAAGTATCATTTTAGTCCTAGAAACCCAAGATATAAGTCACTGCTTGTTAATGGTTTATGAATACCAATTAATCTCCTGTTGTAAAGAAGACATAATTACAGGATATTCAGTTTTTCTCAAGGTCAAAGTAGTAACTTTATCCAATCTGATTAAAGCATTAGTTGTAATTAAAGTGGTTTATAGAAGTTAGGATAAAATTTAGAAAAACAGATCAGATGAATCAACTTGTCAATGGAGACCAATGCAAATAATAAAGCTTCTCTTCTCTGCTTGTAAAAATGAAAAGATTTCTAGAATCATGTGATTTTTAAATGGTCATTGACAAAATATTGCATCGATGAAGTCTATACACGTTTTGTACAAGACAGGTAAACATGACTGTCAAAATAAAGCAAGTTAGCAGAACACAGGGGAAAAATGTCTAGAGAGAAATTAAAGCTTTTGAAATAATATTGTTTCATATTTTTTCAAAAACATGAATAGAGTAGAGGTTTTCAAAAACACCCCTGCTATGCAAACTAAAATTACATTCTAAGGTTTTCCTTCAATGGAATTGGTACACCACCAATCCCAATTTCAGTATGCAAAAATGCTGACATTCTCTATCGGGGACATGAAATTGTTTAAATTTGATTAGTGATGATGCTGTACATGAATTTACACCCCTGATTCACATTAAACACTTTCTTAATGTGCATGGGCAGTAATCTCAGTAACCCCATGTCCATCTTTTCTTTAAAAAAAATCAGTTGTTGCAGCACTTTGGAAATACTGTGACATACAAACTCTAATAATAAAGAATTTTTTTCAGAGACAAGAAAATTCCAGACCATCACTCCAGGTTAAAAACCACAGAACTGTAATCCAAATAAAGGCATCCTATGCAGATATAGCTTAGAAAACTTGAAAAATTCTGACAGGCTATACACGTCTTGATGTTGATAAAAAAAAAAATATTGAAAAACTAAATGAAGGAAAACATGGACGAAGCACTATCCTTTAGACATTGTTACCTGTTATGCAGCATTTAATCTTCAATGTCCAGTTCTGCTCAGAAAATACTAGTCCGCATTACGCTTTACTTGAATAAGAATGTGTAGGGTACTACAGATATAATTTGTTGGTGATATCAGCCTTACAAAAGTCTAATGAAATTCTATAAGCCTAAACCCCAAATCTTCTTGTCCTACCCTTCTGTTATGATAGAAAAGCAGATGCCTTTTTCCTCAGCCTTTAAAAAGACAACTGTGTCATAACGTGATTTGGCTAGCAATGCCAGACTTAGATATTTATATACTTCAAAGGATGGAGCAGAATGTGTGTGTGTGTAGGCATATTTAATCTACATATGTTACCGAGTATTTCTCAGGAAGGGCTTTTTTTTTCCTTAAGTTGGAAATTCCTAAGATTCTGTTTCTGCTGATTTAGTGTTTCACCGTATAAAACTAATATACTCAATGACATAAGCTCTGTGTCAAGATGAACAGCCTATAATAAGGCATATGTCACTTACATTTATAGCACGTAAAGCTATGCCTTTTAGGCCATGAGAGAGAAATCACTACAGAAGAAGAAAAATATGCTTACAGTACTAACAATCATTGTAGTACTCTTCAATATTGTACCTT
Source organism: Clamator glandarius (assembly GCA_033459285.1). Lineage (NCBI taxonomy): Eukaryota > Metazoa > Chordata > Aves > Cuculiformes > Cuculidae > Clamator > Clamator glandarius. The sequence goes on along the minus strand of JAUNZM010000072.1, from coordinate 583,477 downwards.
TGTAAAAGGTACTTCAGTACTATATTTGCAGAAAGTGCATAGTGATGCACAAGTTCCAAATGGGAACCATACTGACATTTTCTGATACCTGTTGCATGCTTACATAGTAGAAATAATTTTTGCATTTGTTGAACCACATGTAAACAGTATTGAGTTTAATTATGTTCACTGGAAACTACATTTTTGTAGTGTCTTGTCTAGATACTGTTGGGATTTTATCAGTTGTAGACACTTCAAGATTTGAGTGGCAGTATCTTCCTCTTGCTGATGATAGCTATTCGTCTGTCATACCATTATTGTTTGTTAACAGTAGTTGCTGAACTTCTTAAATTTACTGATTCAGCAGACTGAAGGTTCCCAAAGGTACAAATTAACTACTTAGAACTGAAGATCTGCTAGTAAAACACAGGGTATTTAATTTCCACAGTAGCATTATGAATAAGCATGAAATAAACAATATTATTACACGGAGCCTGTTGAATCATCTCTAAATAATGATCTCAATGTTTGGACTAAGAATCACAGGATCATAGAATCATAGAAAAATCAGGTTGGAGAAGAGCCACCGGATCATTGAGTCCAACCATTCCTATCAAACACTAAACCATGCCCTCAGCACCTCATCCACCCGTGCTTTAAACACTTCCAGGGAAGGTGAATCAACCACCTCCCTGGGCAGCCTGTTCCAGTGCCCGATGACCCTTTCCGTGAAAATTTTTTTCCTAATGTCCAGCCTAAATCTCCCCTGGTGGAGATTGTGGCCATTCCCTCTCATCCTGTCTCCTGCCACTTGGGAGAAGAGGCCAGCAACCTCCTCTCTACATCTTCCTTTCAGGCAGTTATAGAGAGCAATGAGGTCTCCTCTCAGCCTCCTCTTCTCCAGGCTAAACAACCCCAGCTCTCTCAGCCATTCCTCATAAGGCCTGTTCTCCAGCCCCGTCACCAGCTTTGTTGCCCTTCTCTGGACTCGCTCCAGAGCCTCAACATCCTTCTTGTACTGAGGGGCCCAGAAATGAACACAGTATTCAAGGTGCAGTCTCACCAGTGCCGATTACAGGGGGAGAAGAACCTTCCTGGACCCACAGGTCATGCTGTTTCTGATACAAGCCAAGATGCCATTGTTCTTCTTGGCCACCTGGGCACACTGCTGGCTCATGTTCAGTCTCTATCAACTAACACCCCCAGGTCTTTCTCCTCAAGGCAGCTTTCTTGACAGACTTCTCCTAGTCTGTAGCACTGCATAGGGTTGTTGTGCCCCAAGTGCAGGACCCGGCATTTGGCCATGTTAAACCTCATCCCATTGGTCTCAGACCAGTGGTCCAGCCTGTTCAGATCCCTCTGCAGAGCCTCCCTACCCTCCAGCAGATCCACACTTCCACCCAGCTTGGTGTCATCTGCAAACTTGCTAAGGGTGCACTCGATGCCTTCATCCAGGTCATTGATAAAGACATTGAACAGGGCTGGACCCAGGACTGAGCCCTGGGGAACACCACTTGTAACTGGCCTCCAGCTGGATTTAACACCATTAAGCACCACTCTTTGGGCCCGGCCATCCAACCAGTTTTCCACCCAGGAGAGTGTGTGCCTGTCCAGGCCAGAGGCTGACAGTTTTTGTAGCAGAATGCTGTGAGAAACTGTGTCAAAGGCTTTACTGAGGTCCAGAAAGACCACATCCACAGCCCTTCCCTCGTCCAGCAGCCGAGTCAATTGGTCATAGAAGGCGATCATGTTAGTTTGGCAAGACTTGCCTTTTGACTGGGCCTGATCACCCAGTTCTCTTTCATGTGCTTCATGATAGCACTCAAGATCACCTGTTCCATGACTTTCCCTTTCACTGAGGTCAGACTGATAGGCCTGTAGTTCCCTGGATCCTCCCTGCGACCCTTCTTGTAGAGATGGGCACAATATTAGCCAGCCTCCAGCTCAGTGGAACTTCCCCAGTCTACCAGGACTGTTGGAAGATGATGGAAAGTGGTTTGGCCAGCACATCCGCCAGCTCCTTCAATACCCTTGGGTGGATCCCATCCAGCCACATAGACTAGTAGGTGTCTAGTCGGGCTAGCAAGGCTCTGACCACCTCCTCTTGGACCATGTGAGCCTCATTTTGCTCCTCTAGCTCCGAGGTTTGTACACAGAGGGAACAACGTTCTTTACAATTAAAGACTGAGGGAAAGAAGGCATTAAGTACCTCAGCCTTTTCCTCATCCCCTGTCACTGTTGATCCTTCTGCATCCAACAGGGACTGTATGGTCTCCCTAGTCCTCCTTTTATTATTTATGTATTTATAGAAAGATTTTTTGTTATCTTTCACTGACTTTGCCAATCTGATTTGTAGTTGAGCCTTAGCCCTTCTGATTTTTTCTCTACACAATCTCACTTCCCTCCTGTAGTCCACCCAAGAGGCCTCTCCCCGCTTCCAGAGCCCATAAACATTTCTCTTCTTCTTGATATCACTCAAGATCTCCCTATTCAACCAAGCTGGTTTTTTCCCCCCTGCCGTCTTTTTTTCCGTAACATGGTGATGGCTTTCTCCTGAGCTGCTAGGATCTCCTTTTTGAAGAGCTTCCAGCCCTCATGGGCTCCCTTGCCCTTAAGCACTGTCTCCCATGAGACTTTGCCAACCAGCCTGCTGAGGAGTTCAAAGTCTGCCCTATGGAAATTTAATGCTACTGTCCTGCTAACTACCCTCCTCACCTCACCTAGAACTGAAAACCCTATCATCTCATGATCGCTTAGTTCTAGGCGTCCTCCTACTGCCACATCCCCCACAAGGCCTTCTCTGTTCACAAACAGCAGGTCCAGGAGGGCACCTTCCCTTGTTGGTTCATTCACCAGCTGTGCAAGGAAGTTGTCTTCTATGCACTCCAGGAACCTCTGAGACTGCTTCCTTTCTGCTCTATTGTACTTCCAGCAGATATCAGGAAGATTGAAGTCTCCCACAAGAACAAGAGGCATTGATCTAGAGATTAACCCCAGCTGTTTATAGAAGAGCTTGTCAGCTGCTTCTCCTTGGCTGGGTGGTCTGTAACAGACTCCCATCATAAAATCTACCTTCTTATGGGCTCCTCTGATTTTAACCGACAGGCACTCAATCTCCTCATTGCCACAACCCATTTCAACAGTGTCCAAGTCCTCCCTTACAAAGAGGGCTACCCTGCCTCCTCTCCTTCCCTTCCTATCCCTCCTGAAGAGTTTGTACCCCACCATATCTGTACTCCAGTTATATCAGTCATCCCACCATGTTTCTGTGATGGCAACGACGTCACAGGCTCCTTGCCCTACGACAGCTTCCAGATCTTCCTTCTTATTACCCATGCTGTGTGCATTGGTGTAAATGCACTTCAGCTGAGCTGCTGAGCTTTCAGCTCTCTTAGAGGGAACAGAGTTCGTTCCCAATTGCCTGGTAACTGGAATAGCTTGTACCAGAGTGCCTGTATCTCCCTTACGATCCCCAGGTGTGTTCACCCCCACTTTCTGTGTGGTGCTGTACTGGTGGTCCTCTCCAGCACACCGTCTCTGAATCATCAGTGCTCCATGTCCAGGCTCACTCCTGTCTAGCCTGGTCTCAATCCCTTCCCCCTTCACATCTAGTTTAAAGTTCAGTTTATGAGCTTAGCTAGGTTTTTAGCAAGGGCTTTAGCCCCCCTAGAAGACCCACGTGTCCCATCCTTAGCAACAGAGTTTTGGGGTGCGTGAGCCAGCCCATGATCAAAGAAGCCAAAGCCCCTTTCCTCACACCAGGCTCGGAGCCAGGCATTAATTGAATTCTTCTTCCTGACTTCCTGCTCCTCTCTGTTTAGCCTTGGGATGGAACAGAATACTATCTGAGCCCCAGAGCCCTCCATCATTTTCCCAATGGCCCTGAAGTCTTTCTTGATGGCTTTGGTCTTCCTGCTTACTAAATCATCATTGCCAGTTTGGACTACTTGGATGGTAGGCTGTCTCATGGACCAGGGAAGGAAGTTTTCTAGCTACCTCCTTCACTGATGCCCCCGGTAAGCAGCAGACCTCTCTGTGGAGCGGGTTTGGTCTGCAAATGGGTCCCTCCATTCCTTTCAGGAGGGTGTCCCCTACAACAATCACCCTCCTCTTCTTTTTAATGGAGGATGTTTTTATCTTTTTCTGAGGATGGTGCGGCCTAGGGAAAGATTCTAGGCTGTGGGAACCATCATCCTCATCCTCAGGACAGGATTCCACCTGCAGCACATGGTACTTGTTTACCAGGGGGATCTCGGGTTTTGCTGTCTCATTGAGGGGAGTAGGTTTCCTTCGTCTGGCAGGAACTTGCTGCTATTCCCCATCTCTTGTTCCCCCAACCTTGCAGTTTGCAGGTGGGTAGTGCTTGGATGTATCAGCTCCAGCAGCCTGCTAAGTGAATGAGAGGGCACTGCTCCACTGGTCTATCTCCCTCTCACACTCCCTGATGGTCCTCAGCCTCTTTACCTCCTCCCTTAATTCCTCCACCATAAGAAGGGGTTCCTCCACTCCAGTGCAGCTTTCACAAGTGGTGTTAGTAACAGTGGCACGAGCTGGTGTGGGAGGGGGGCACTGTCTGCAGCCCAGTGTCTGGGTAGCTGCATGTGCCCACTGGGGGTCTGTCTGTGTGGCAGCTTCCATCATGCTTGGTGCAGCCTTAATCTTTTGACGGGTAGCCACTATGGTTCTCAGCCCCTTCTGGCCATGTTCCAGCCCTTCTCTGCGCCCTCCCTGCTCACCCAAACTGCTGCTCAAACTGCCCTATTTCACATACCCTGCTCCTCTTCACCTGTGCTGCCTAAGGACCATTTAAATCCCCCGCGGTATCTTCCGGGACCGCCCTCTCCCGTCAGGCACCACGCAGGAACGGCAGTTGAGCCAGGAGCCAAGCGCCGACCCCCGATCGAGTGTTTTAGGCTGTTCCCTGCTCAGGGAAGCGCCCCACCGCCTTTAATGGCCACCCAACCACAGAACTCACCGTCCCGTCGCTGGATGCAGTTGTAAATGCTTACATACAAATAACACCCCTCTCTTTTTCAGATTTGTATTTTCACTTACTTGGACATCATAAGTAATATAAAAGGAATAAGCCAGTGTTTATTATGAGTCCATGTCTAAGAATGTAGCATTGTTCTTATCCCTCAAAGCATGAAGAATGTCCCACTCTCTTCACCCCTCCTGAGTCAAAGAACAACAAGATGGGGACCAGAGGGGTAAACCTCCACTGCAGGGGGAGATCAGGTTTGTGACCACCTGAGGTACCTGGACATATATGTCTATGGGACTTGATGAGTTGCATTCCAGATTCCTGGCGCAATTGGCCGATGTGATTGCCAAGTTATTCTCCATGATATTTGAAAAGTCATGGCAGTCAAGAGAAATCCCTTGTTACTGGAAGAAAGGCAACATTATGCCCATTTTATGAAGGGTAGAACTGAGGACCCTGGGAACTGCCGACCTGCCAGCTTCACCTCTGTGCCTGGGAAGATCATGGGACAGATCCTCCTAGTAGACATGCTAAAGCACATGGAAGACATGGAAGTGATTAATGGCAGCCAGCATGACTTCACCAGGGGCAAGTCCTGTCTGGCCGGCCTAGTGGCTTTCTATGATGGGGTGACCACAGCATTGGACATGGGAAAACCAACAGATATAGTCTACCTGGACTTCTGTAAAGCCTTTGACATGGTCCCCCACAACATCCTTCTCTCTGAATTGGAGAAAAATGGATTTGATGGGTGGACAGTATGGTGGATAAGGAATAAGTTGGATGGTCACAATAGTATCAGAAAGTAATGGTCAACGGCTCGATATCCTGGTGGAAATCAGTGACAAGTGGTGTCCCTCAAGGGTCCATGCTGGGACTAGCGCTGTTTAATATCTTCATCAATGATATAGACAATGAGATTGAGTGCACCCACAGCAAGTCTGCAGATGACACCAAGCTGAGTGGTGCAGTTGCCACACCGGAAGGACAGGATGTGATCCAGAGGGGCCTGGACAAGCTAGAGAATGGGCCTGTGTAAACTTCATGAAATTCAAGGCCAAGTGCAAGGTCCTCTACACCTGGGTCAGGACAATTCACGGTTTCAATACAAGTTGGGGGACAACATGACTGAGAGCAGCCCTGCGAAGAAGGACTCAGGGTTGTTGGTTGATGAGAACCTTGACATGAGCCAGCAATGTGCACTCACAGCCCAGAAGGCCAACTGTATACTGCACTGTATAAACATGTCCAGCAGTCTGAAGGTGATTCTGCCCCTCTAGTCCATTCTACCACCTAGAGTATTGTGTCCAGTTCTGGAATCCCAAACATAAGAAGGATATGGAACTGTTGGAACAGGTCCAGAGAAGGGCTACAAAGATGATCATCTCTGATCAGAACGGAGCACCTCTGCTATGAGAACAGGCTGAGAGAGAGTTGGGGTTGTTCAGCCTGTAGAAAAGAAGGCTCCAAGGAGACATTATAGCAGCCTTCCAGTACCTGAAGGGGGCCTACAAGAGAGATGGAGAGGGACAAAGACACGCAGTAACAAGACTTAGGGCAATGGATTTAAACTGGAGGGGGGAAGATTTCAACTAGACATAAGGAGGAAGTGCTTCACAATGAGGGTGGTGAGGCACTGGCCGGAGCTGCCCAGGGAAGTTATGCATGCCCCATCCCTGGAAGTATTCAATGCCAGCTTGGATGGGACCTTGAGCATCCTGGTCTGGTAGGAGGTGTCCCTGCCCATGGCAGAAGGGTTGGAACTGGATGATCTTTAAGGTCCCTTCCAACTCAAACATTCTATGATTCTATAATTCTAATTTAGAAATACAGATTTGGGTGTAGTGCAGTGTCATGATTTCAGAATCTGCATAGCACATGGTGTTCAGTTGAAGACAAGACAAACCCTAAAATTTTAATCACTCTCCCTTCACCTGTAGTACAGGTAGACAAAGGGGCAGAAAACTGTAGTCACAGGCTACAGTGTAAAAGGCTCTGTCACAAAAAGAGGCTGAAATAAAATAGTTTTAATGTGCATATTTCTGTGAAAGCCTCTGTATGTATAGTTACATTGTTTAATTAAACATTAAGTTTATTGGAAGTACAGCCAACACTTTTTGTTTGCAAATTCTGCTACTATTTTTACCTAAAAAAATTGCAGGGCATTAACTGACATTTTAGCACAACAAAATTAAAAATAATGAAGAGCAAACTATGAAATACATTTTGAAATAAATATAAAAATATTTTCTCCAATACATTCTTCTATTTTTTTATTTTAATCTCATAAGCAGTTACTTGCAGTAAGCTTCTGAAACTCACTTCCATTTTTTTTAAGTGATGGCATGAACTGCAAAAATGAAGTACAAGTATATACTGTACCTTGTTATACCTGTAAGGAACACACACCTGACAAAAGGCAATCTTCACATCCAGAATAGGTTCACCACAATAATACAAGAAATGGCGGCTCATAAATACCTGCAATTAAAGAAGAGTAAACAGAGTAAACCTGTATGTCTGCTAATGTGCAAGTTCAATGCAGTGCTGTCTATATTTAAATTATAGAACCAACCTGAGCTACCCAGTTCGTGAACAAAATAAATCAGTTAGGACACTGTGCCGTAAATAAGCTCTAAACTCTTTCTGATACTTGTCAAGGTTATGGCCTCAAATATGACATGTGCAAAATTTTACAGTGACTGATGCCATTACCTCAAATTTATCATGTCACTTGTTTATTCCTCAACAACAACAACAAATCAGGTCAATAATGTTCTAAATAATATGGGGAGACAGTTACTGTTATGAGGAGGGAAAAACCGAGTCCTAAGTTGACAGTTATTAGGGAAGTTATAGAAATGGAAAGACTAATTATGTCACTATATAAATTCATGGCATAGACACTTTATGAATGTTACATGCAGTTCTGGTTCTCATCTTAACATTTTACAACTCAAAAAGTTACAGAAAAGCGTGATAAGAAGGGTCCAAAGCAGATACAGATCCCTTACATGAAACAACTGCACAGACTGAGAATTTTTTTAGCCTAGAAAATTGCTAAGTGGAGTTAACTCTGGAGATCCATTAAATGAGTGGCACAATGTAATGTGAAAAGAAGAACACTCTTCCCTGTATTTTTGAAATAAAACTGTGCGGCGTCATATTAAATTATCAAACAACAGATTCAGAATCAGCAACAGGAGAGAGTCCTTCATACAATGTTTTGTCAGGCTGTGAAACTCTCTGCCTCATGTTACTGTGGATCTAAGAAGTCAATGTGAGGCCTAGTATGGTTACAGAAATTCACATAGGAAGGAATCTGCTGAAGGCTATTAATCTCAAAAATATCATCTCTGACTCAGTACAACCCTGATCACAGTCTACCACTCTATGCTAACCTTATTTTTAGGTTCTTTCACAAGCATTTGATGTGGCCAAGGAAGCCAAACACTGGACTAGACAGACCTCCCCATGTATCCCATTACAACTCTTTAACTTAATTCCACAGTACTACATACAGGTCTGGCTAACCAATCCATCCCTAGTTCCATTCTAGCATGTGACAACCATGAAAAAAATTCACAGAAATGCTGTTCACCTATGTCACAAGGCTTTGGAGTGCATTGATTTTTCTGTGTTGCTTCACTTTAATAAAACAAACAAAATTTAACAGTACAATTGAAAAAAAGCAACTTTAGGTTAAAAGAGTAAACAATATAGAACTTCATTTTTTTCATTTCAATATAATTTGTTGCAAAGACTGAAAGCCCCAAAAATGGCAGCTATCACTCCATTAAGATACAGCCATGATTCTGAAACACTATGTGCCTCCTCACAGTATCTGTCTTCAATACGAACAATTAACTAACTTCAGATGCAGATGCCACTAAATAAGATAAGATTTAATTTGGAGTAACTTTTTCTCATACAAACTGACCAAGACTTAAGAAACTACAAGAAAATATTCACCAATTCTTGCCAACTTGAATGCATCATGTGCTCCAATATGTCTTCAATTTTTAATGAATGAATGAATTAATAATCCTGCTATGAAAGTGTATGACCTTTTCTGCATCATGTTACAGTGTCTGAGATTGCTGCCTCATTGCTGAGTGAGTCATTATCATATTCCTCAGAGGGTTTATATTAAAATGAAAGGGGGAAAGATAGATATTTAAAAACCTTTTAACATTAGTCATATAGCCAGTGATTTCTGGAAAGCCAGGAGATAATTACACCCTCACACTGCAGATTTATACACTGAAATCTTATGGGCTGGACGCATTATATTGCTATAATAATCAGAGTGAAACGTCATTAGTCATAACATACCATATTCAAGACAGAATCTAATAGTGGGAAGTGAAGAAAGGAGGGCAAGGGAATTGGAGAAATTTGGTTCATGACTGAATTTGTTGTGAGGAGCTACTGAGAGGAGACACTTTGCATTATATACACACTAGTAGATATACACAGCTCCTTAGCTTTCCCTAGGAGTGACTGTAAATATTAATAGTCACCCTGGGTAGGGAAATAGACTGGTGAATTTTATGAGAAGGAATACATTTTACTATTTATTATGTTGTCCTTGTATGCAGTTACAGTATATAAAATAAAAGATACATGATATGTTCTAATGGCCTAGATCAATACTCATATACTTCTGTCCATGAGATATATCATATGAATCACTAGACAACTGAGATTCTCCAATTATACACCAGGAATGAGAATAATTTTCTGTAGCACAGAGGTCTGTAAGACTACATACTCATGGTAAAGCAGATTCCTGTTTTATGTAGCATGTGACTTTGTATATTGAATTCATATGAGATTCCCTTCAGTGCTCTGTAATTACATATTCTCAGTTCGAACAGTTTGGAACTAATTTCTAATACATTGAACTATATGCTGTTGGGTCTAATTCTTAATATGCCATTCATTTATGCAAGTTAACCCCGTTAATTAGTGCATGTAAAAAGAATTAATATACTGGTCAAAAGCAAAACTAAATTTGAGATAAATGTATGAAAGGCTAGAAAACTTAGATTCAACTGTAAATCCTGTTTCAGGAATCTTTCAGTATGCAGCATCATGAGTAAACAACAATTTCTACAACACTTTCATTCAATTTAGGGGAAAAGTTTATACTTTTTGTGACTTAGTAGAAATAGTTTAGGTAAGGAAAATAATATTTAGCTATGCTTTTAATTGTTGCATAAAAAATTATATTACAATCTGCCGATGCTCCTCTTTCCTTTATCAGAGCTTGTATGATGGACATATGAAAAGATGTTTAGGATTATGGAATAACTTGCTCAACTGAAGCATCCATATTTTTCATTATAACTTTGAAAGAAATGTATAATTGGTCACTGAACTAAGCTAGTCAGTTTACACCTCACAGTTATTCAAGAACATAATCATAGAATCACACACATTGGAAGGGACCTTGGGAAACTTACTCTGCAACCTCTCTGCTCAAAGCAAGGGCAGCTACTTCAGTTATTTGAATAGTCAAGATGCTCACCTGCTGCCTTGGTTTGTATCTACATATCAATACACTAACTATACAACTAAAAATACTGTTACTCTAAAAAAATGTGAGAGGCTTAGTTCTGGGGTATAAGCCATGAACAGATTACACTATAAATTTTGCAGCTAGAAAACAGCTTATTTCTCAAACAACTAAAATCCAGATTTCTTACCTTCTGAAAAGCTTTCCCCCCTCCCAAGCTTTAACATAGTTAAATTTTAATTACTCCCATTACAAAAATGCTACTAGAACTACTCATTTTAGACTTGCAAGCAACATTTATTGCAAAATCACTGCAAACTGTTAATAACAAATGGCAGCCCCAATTTGTTTAAGAAAATGCAGGAAATATTTTGATACTTGCTGGGTTGTGTTGATTAAAACTCTAAATATATAAGAAAAAAATCATCATGGAGTAAAAAGACACCTTGTGTTCCTGATGATCAGTAATTAAAGCTAATATGATGTGAGACTGCAAAGAATAGCTTGTCTGCTGCTGGACTTATATCCATTTACCTATGCTGCTGTTGTTTAGAATATATGTCGTGTAAGTGCAGAAAGACTAAAGAAAACAACATGCTCATTGAATTAGGTACAAACCCAGCAAAAGCTTTTGCTCCAATTTAGTCATACTTAAAGCTGGGTGAAGTTTTCAAAAGAATAGTTATCTTTGTGCTAAATAAAATACTAATACAGAAAGTTTTTCAGCCTACAAGTTGATGCACACAACTGCACAATGTTTTCTTCTTTAGCTTCCTTGGCTGTCTGGATGCATTAGATGTAGCATATGTACACTCACACTACAATCACAGTTTTTTACTACTTATAGTTAGATTTGGTTTTGCTTCTCCAAATAGGGACTTTTCCTAAAATGGCCATGAAGTTCTTACATCAATCCAGCCCTTAACTATACTAAAAATGATGTGCAGCACCTATACTTTCACTGATGCCAACTTCTTCATGGCTGACACACAATTCGCAAAAAACTTAGCTTACTATTTTTTGCAGCTAGACCAAAATTAAAACAAAAAAAATCCCCAAACTACACGTTAATACAAGGAATAGTAATGATAATTATATATCTAGTGAACACAACTGAAATTCATAAACTGATAGAATGTCCAGAGTTGGAAGAAGGGACCCACAATGATCATCGAGTCCAGCTCCTGTCTCTGCATAGGACAACCCCAACAGTTACACCTTGTGTGTGAGGGCATTATCCAATTCTTCTTGAATATTGTCAGGCTTGGCACCATGGCTGTACCAGTGACCTCTTCCTAACATCCAGCCTAACTCTCCGTGACACATCTTCCAGCCATGCCCTCAGGTCCTACCACTGGTTGCCAGAGACAAGAGATCAGCACTTGCTCCAACTCCTTCCCTTGTTAGGAAGCTGTAAAAGGCAATGAGGTCTTCTCTCAGTCTCCTCTTCTCCGGGCTGAACAGACCAAGTGACTTTAGTAGCTCCTCATAAGGCTTCACCTCTAAACTCTTCACCAACTTTGTGGCTCTCCGCTGGACACTCTCTAGTAGCTTTATATCCTTTTTATACATAGCACCCCAAACCACATACAGTATTTAAGGTGGGGCTGCACCAGTGCAGAGTAGAGCAGGACAATCACCTACCACAACTGGCTAATAATACATTGCTTGATGCATGCCAGGACATGGTTGCCCTCTTGGCTTCCAGGGCTTGCTGTTGACTCATGTTCAACTTGCCATCGATCAGAAACCTCAGATCGCTTTCCACAGGGCTGCCCTTCAGCCTCTTGCTCCAGGGTTGCCATGTCCCAGGTGCAAACCCTAGAACTTTCCCCTGTTAAACTTCATGAGGTTGGTGATTACCCAGCTCTCCAATATGTCAAGATTCCTTTGCAGGTCCTATCTGCCCTCAACAGTGTAAACAGCTCCCCCAAGTTTTGTGTGATCTGCAAACTTAGTTATCAAACCTTCAAGTCCTGTGTTCCAGTCATTTATGAAGACATTAAAGAGTACTGGCCCTATGACAGATTTCTGCAGAACCTGTTAGTGACTGGGCACCAATCCAATGCAACCCCATTTACTGTGACCCTTTGAGGCTGAGTCGTCAGCCAATTGCTTATCCATTGCATTATGTATTTATCCAGCTGAATCCTGGACATTTTGTTTAGGATCTGACATAACAATGAGAGAACTATTTAAAGAAAGCATAGCTACTGCTGCTGAGTGGTGTTGTTGCAATAGTGTCATTTGTTTCCTCAGACGCACAACTAGAAATACAGTACCTGAGGAATGCAAAGATACAGAATCCTGAAGATTATTGTTAGTTACCTGTTACACAGATGATCACAAACTAGCACATTAGAAAAAAGTTCATAGTTTTGTGAACTCAGACAGAACATGTAAGGAGTGATTAAAAGTCATGCTCCTGTTAGGTTCTCATATACAAGCAAAACAAGGAATGACATGTTAAAATGCAAAGATTAACTGTCATGAGAAAGTAAATTTAAGCCTTGCTGATTTAAGCAAGACCATCCAGGTTTATAACAGGTAATGCCCTCAACAAATAAGATGGTTTAGGATTTCTGTTAGGCTTCTGCTATTTGACGCTTATTGTGCATGTAATGTCCTGTATGGTTATTTATGGATTCTTATACTTAGAATCATAGAATCACAGAATAAGCAGGTTGGCTCTTCTCTGGACTCGCTCCAGAGCCTCAACATCCTTCTTAGGGTGAGGGGCCCAGAAATGAACCCAGTATTCAAGGTGCGGTCTCACCAGTGCTGAGTAAAGAGGGAGAAGAACCTCCCTGGACCTGCTGGTCACGCTGTTTCTGATACAAGCCAGGATGCCATTAGCCTTCTTGGCCACCTGGGCACCCTGCTGGCTCATGTTCAGTCGACTGTCAACCAACATCCCCAGGTCGCTCTCCTCCAGACCCAGTCAACATGGGTTCACAAAAGGCAGGTCTTGCCAAACTAACGTGATCACCTTCTATGATAAAGTGACTCAGCTGCTGGATGAGGGAAAGGCTGTGGATGTGGTCTTTCTGGACCTCAGTAAAGCCTTTGACACAGTTTCTCACAGCATTCTGCTACAGAAACTGTCAGCCTCTGGCCTGGACAGGCACACACTCTAATGGGTGGAAAACTGGTTGGATGGCCGGGCCCAGAGAGTGGTGCTTAATGGTGTTAAATTCAGCTGGAGGCCAGTTACAAGTGGTGTTCCCCAGGGCTCAGTCCTGGGTCCAGCCCTGTTCAATGTCTTTATCAATGACCTGGATGAAGGCATCGAGTGCACCCTTAGCAAGTTTGCAGATGACACCAAGCTGGGTGGAAGTGTGGATCTGCTGGAGGATAGGGAGGCTCTGCAGAGGGATCTGGACAGGCTGGACCGCTGGGCTGAGTTCAACAGCATGAGGTTTAACAAGGCCAAATGTTGTGTCCTGCACTTGGGGCACAACAACCCTATGCAGTGCTACAGACTAGGAGAAGTCTGTCTAGAAAGCTGCCTGGAGGAGAAGGACCTGGGGGTGTTGGCTGACAGCCGACTGAACATGAGCCAGCAGTGTGCCCAGGTGGCCAAGAAGAACAATGGCATCTTGGCTTGCATCAGAAATGGCGTGACCAGCAGGTCTAGGGAGGTTCTTCTCCCTCTGTACCTGGTACTGGTGAGACCGCTCCTTGAACACTGTGTTCATTTCTGGGCCCCTCAGCACAAGAAGGATGTTGAGGCTCTGGAGCGAGTCCAGAGAAGGGCAACAAAGCTGGTGACGGGGCTGGAGAACAGGCCTTATAAGGAGCGGCTGAGAGAGCTGGAGTTGTTTAGCCTAGAGAAGAGGAGGCTGAGAGGAGACCTCATTGCTCTCTATAACTACCTGAAAGGAGGTTGTAGAGAGGAGGGAGCTGGCCTCTTCTCCCAGGTGACAGGAGAAGGACGAGAGGGAATGGCCACAATCTCCACCAGGGGAGATTTAGGCTGGACATTAGGAAAAAATTTTTCACAGAAAGGGTCATTGGGCACGGGAACAGGCTGCCCAGGGAGGTGGTTGATTCACCTTCCCTGGAAGTGTTTAAGGCACGGGTGGATGAGGTGCTGAGGGCATGGTTTAGTGTTTGATAGGAGTGGTTGGACTCGATGATCCGGTGGGTCTCTTCCAACCTGGTTATTCTATGATTCTATGATTCTATATCTGAGCATGCATCCACTCATACTGAGGAAAGCAATTGAGTTGAGCCTTGTATTACTGTGACAGATTAGAACATGTTCTATATCCATGTCTTTGTCTCTCCCCTGCCACTTTTTGTTCCCAGGCGATAGAGTTAGTCTTGGGATAGTTGTGTTGGACCTTGTATATTTCAAATGTGAAATGACATCAAGAACTGTATTATTTCTACGATACAGAAGCCAGTTTAATTTACCTGGGTACACCAGGGGGATTGAGCACTTCTGTCCCCATTTACTGTCATTAATAAGATAAGGTATATCTTAGCAAGAACAAGCTGAGCATCCTTGAGAAAGACTTTGCCACCAGAACTCTGCAGTGAGTAATGCCAGGAAGCAACAGAGATAGAAAGAATAAAAAGTAACTTAAAGGACAAACTGTTGTATTTCTTTGAAAGAGTTTGGACTGGAAGATCCAAGATGGGTACCACGAAATGATACGTTGACATGTTCAGCAGAAACACGTATTTTACATGAGTTACTTTCACTAAAGAATTTAAGAACTGCAAGAACACAACCTTATCCTACTTTTGACTGCTTAAATGTAAGTGTAATTCTAAAGCTCTTCATTCCATTAGCTCTTACATTCTTGTGCATTTTCCAAAAAATACTGCAATCCATAGCTTGTTCTAATGTTTTTAGCTTCTTCCTCAGGTATGACTCAATTACCAGAGCTTCTCCACAGCTAGAACCCTTCTGATGTCCATAGTGCTAAGTTTTCTTTAGGCTTACAAAAAAATAACAACGTAATTTCTTTTTATTTTTTTCCAGGCCTTCACATTTGATTAATTCTACTCTGCATAAATCATTAACCCATCTGCCTAATGCTCATCCTCGTTAGACCACAAGCTTGGGGAGTATAAACACTACACATTTCATACAGTTTCATGCATACATGCCATCAGATCAATATTACATAGTTTTAATAATAATTATACCCCTTACATGTGTGCATAATGCACATGATCATATAAAGAAGAGAAAGCTCTTAAGGGGAATATAAACCCACAAACCTTTTTTGTTCTAGGAAATTCTCAGTTATTCAGTCTGTACCCAAGGCATAAATACTTCCTAGAGCTGTCATGGGGACAGTGCAACTTCACATTAACCTCAGTGGAGGCCCGTGCTCATAAAGCATAACACAGCCCACACACAATTCCACTCGAGCACTGGCATTAACTCTTCTAAGCTAGAAATGCAAACATGAATGAAAAATATGGAACTTGGCCATATGCTAAGGCTCTAGAGTTTTAGATTAAGGTTTCAGGGTTTTAACATGTTTTTCTGGTGGCAGTCTTTATCAAGGGCTCAACAGGAGATAATTTTCTGCTTTTGAAACATCTATTGGCCAGTAAAGTCAAAATTACCCCTGGCACTTTTGTAGCCGCAGGCAAGGAATATATACCACAAAAAAGCAATTGGCATTTGAAGAACCAACAGACCAGCAAATAAATGAGTTTCTCGATTAATTTCCTAGTGTTTTCAGACTTTACAAGTACTAACCTCTACCAAATTAGGCAGGAGATAGTAAAACCTTGCCTAACTTTACTCCTATTCAGTTCCTATCTTCTAGATGGGTGGTGACTCTTTCTAGTATGCTCAAGTTTCCACATCACTAATAGAGCCATTAGAACTGCATGTTCCAATCTGTGGTATATGCAACACTTCAAAAATATTTTTAACCTAGAAAGAAAACCTTAACAGTCAAAATTTCAAGAAAAAAAAAGAGCCTAAAAAGAGATATTCCTTAGAGCACAGGAAAATACAATTTAATAGAAGTATTTAGTCTTTGATTGATTTTCTTTAATTCCCTCCTCCCAAGTAAATGTCTCTGTTCCGTTAAAAGTGCTTTTTGTAAAGTCTTCTACCAACATTTTCTTCAACCAGGTGTGGTTAACAAATTATCCTAAACATACTCTTAAGTCTAAATCCTCAAAGTTCAAAAAAATACATGTTCAGGAGTAGTCTGCTTCAAAAAAACCCTCATCCTCTGCTGTAGAGGTCTGCGAGGTGCTTGTAGCATCTTAGAGTTGTCAGTCTGGTCACAGCCTTTCCCATCAAAGCTATGCTGTCTGGCAGAAAGAGCACAAGAGTTTGCACAAGCTGAAACATTACATCAACATGGATGGACACATTTTAGACATTGTTCTGCATATCCCTTAAAAAAAGAGAAAAAAACCAGCCAGCCTCTGCCATTTAGAAGATCACTGGATATGCATCAGATAGAATACACCAACATTTCCTGTATGAAACATGCCAAAATGAACAGGACAAAACTGAATGGTTGACAGGCTGTGGCCTGATCACCATCTTCTAAATGCTGTAATGTGCTTCCTCTTCCTAAGGTCTGGTGTGGTATTTTTGCTCAAGTTATACAAAACCAGTTTACCAACTGGGGCATGGGGAGAGGAAATACATATTCACAGAATAGCACCAGTTCACATGAATACTTTAAGATAATTTATTTCAGTCTCCAGGTGAATAAAAGATGTGAGTTCATAAATTCCCTCAAACTCTTTCCCCATGTCTATAAATAGAATAGTTCTTTTTCTTCTTAGAAAGGGAAATAATATCAGGGCTGTTTTGCCGGAAAAGAAACTAGTGTTTCAGGCAATTTTAGGAGAGTGTTCATCCAGTAAGAAGAAGACAGAAACTCTTAGAAATAGGAAAAGACATGTGATCAGTCAGACGTACAGTTTCTTGATCACTTCATAAAATGCAATAACAGCTTCCAAAAGAAATTGTCTGAATAGAAGACTAAATTAATGTTTCAGTATTTCTTCAATAAGAAATAAACAAAGTAGAACTTCCAGAAATTACTGTTCCCAGTTTATAATTGATGTGAATGCATGAAACTGTGAATGAATTTTGAAGTTCCAGGAAACTGTAGTAAGAACATCTGCTTTTATTTCTGCCAACAACACAGACTTGACAGCTGAGATGTTGTCAACACTGTGATAATATGCACAAATCTTAATTAATTAATATTTATCATATTCTTGCCATTTCCCCCCTCATTTTACCCTAATCCTGTCACTTATCCTCAGACTGAATTATTTCCACATTGCAATCCCACTAGGAGATGCCAATAATAACTTCCAGTATCTACTGGGAAAATACTGTGGCTATTACTTCAACCTATTAATTCTTTTTGTAAATGGTTAGGAAAAAAATTGTGTGTAAATACCTGGTTGGTTGGCCTGCATAAACTCTGTGCTGTTGCCCTTGATTTGCAATTGGAATTTGCACTAAGTATTTTAAAGTCAGTTAAAGTAAGTTTCCTCTGGAGCAACTGTCTGCTGTGTCTACTACATCATTTAGTGGGGCAGCCCAACTGGCAGTCTGATACTGAAATCTTGTCCATGGGCTTCTTACACTGAGGTACCCGCCCATTTTTAAGGCAAGTGACTACTGCTGCCATGACCACACAAGTGAAGCAAGAGGTATTCTTTTGTGCCTGCACATGAACTGCAGCTGCTACTCCGTTGATAGAGCATTTTAAGTCAGGCTGCCTCTTTCTCTGTTCTTATTTCCAGCATGCTAGGAAATTCCATGATTTCTTCTTCTCTTGAATCTCACAAAGGCCACATGTTCAGAATACAAACAAAACCACACAGCTCTGCAGTCTACTTTTCAATGTCACGGAGAAAACATGTACTGAAGGACACTATTTTTTTCTATAATAAATTAAACGTTCTCTGAAATAACAAGAGAGGCATTTTACAGTGAGTTGTGACACACTAGACTGGTCTTACCTCAATCCTATTAAAAAATGTGTCTGATTTCAGTTCCCTCTCACAATCTCTCAGGCTTTCTATACAGGAACATTTTATCTGCAGGTAGCATATCTCTATAATTTGCAGCTGAAGCTATTGTCTTTGGAGAAAAAAAAAAGAAAAATCCAGGGAACTGTCACATTCTGACCATGTAATTTTACACCTTAAGAAACACTCAAAAATGAGAAATGAAATGGAACAGGCTTAGCAGACTAGATAGGTGAAACATATGCATGTTTGTTAATGCCATCATTTCAGTATCTATCATAGCATACTGGAGATGTTCCTGTGCTGAACTGTACTATCCACATATGTAAACTATAAAGATTTGCAAACAGTCAAGCACATTTAAAGATACATGAGAGTGGTGAGAAACTATGTAAATAATGACTTCCTCGGAAATGTAAACCCTGTACATCTACATCTGGGTAACAGAGACTATAGTGTCAGAGGGAATGTCTACGTTTTTTTAATATTAAACACATATATCCTACAAAAAATTTACAAGAAATTACTTCTGGGGAGGCATGGAGTCTGCAAGCTTCAGTCTAGATCCTCCCTCCATTAGCCATAAACAGTTACTCCACCTTGTTAGCAACTCTTGTTGCTCGTTGGTCTCATTTATTTCCCATGCATTCACTTAACACACAGCCAACAGTTATAGCTCCAGTAAGGCCAGTACCTAGGAAGCTTAGTTTGCCAGGTCACATTATATCATTAACTTAATTGGCTGTGTTCATCAAAGTAAATCAAAACACCAAACAAAGAAACTTTAAAAGAAAGTTGTTCACCAAGAAAAAAGAAGTAGGCTACAGAAGATATAAGAATGCTTTGTGATTTTCTGCAGCTGTTCTCAGCATTGCATACCAAATTAATTCAACACAGATTGTCATTCAGAGCTACCCTTAGTCCTTGTTAGTGTTTTATTATTAACCATTGTTATCATATACAGGCACTTAAAGATGAACTAAGAACAACCACATTGCACTGGGTACTACTAACTCATCTTTTATATTATCATTCACATTATTATTATATTCTATTTATATTATAATAGTATATGTCCATGCTACACAGAGAAGAACATTACAAGTTTATCGAGATCTTGATTTTTGCAAAAGTTTGAATATGGGCTTAAAGGAAATATCAACATATACAATGTCCTCTAGACCACAGGTAAACATGTGCATAAGGCTTTACATATGATCCACAGCTGCACAGTCACGCTAACAAAGACGAGGTAATAGTGGAATTAGATTCAGAGGTGAAACTTTACATTGAGATACACAGGTAAATAGGTCAGGTCTACAGAATACAGCTTACCTCATGCACACACCATCCAAGCTTAGACCTATCATGCAAAATGTCATCTTCATCTCAATGTTTTTTTAATTGTTCATTGACTGCTCAGTTCAAAACCAGCTCGGTCATAACACTCATAGGCATTTTTCATAAACGAAGTCTTTGGTCACAACCAGTTCTCCCTCAGAAGGGGCAGACTACAAACAATATCTACAAACAACAAACTACAGAACACCTTTAGAAAGTATTTCTTTTCCTGTACTGAATTTCCTCCTGTTCCTTTGTCTGCATTTTTACAGTATACTTATCACAGTGCAAAATGAACCTTTCACAAATATGTGACAACTCCACGGTAGTTCACTTCTTTTGCCGGGACTTTTCTTTTTATTAAGCTTGGTTTTAATAAGGAATTAGGTGTCCTTAGATGCCTTACCAGGGACAGAAGAGTCTGACAGTGTAGCTTTACATTTTGTCCAGGTAACACACTTATAACTGTTCTGATGTCTTCACAGGGAGAGCTGCAAATCTGAGGACCACTGCTCAACAACTGTGGCCTGGCGAAGTTTCACCTCTGTCCCAGTGGAAGACAGCTGTCAAAGGAGTAAAAGACATGCAGTGTTAAGGAAGCCTGGGTATGATTCAGGACAGTTAGCTCATTTTGGAACCATTTGTTCCCCTTTACCATTCTCCAGTTCAAAACAGTGCAGATAACATGAACAAGGGACACTGAGTGGTCCGTTTTCTTTCATCCAACAAGCTGTTTTCTTTCAAACACACTGCAGTCTTTCAAAGGTCAATACTTTCATGCCCTGGTGTACCCTGTTTGATTAAAAGAGCCTGGAAGTCACTGCAATAGTCAGTGACTATAATTTCCTGTTCAGCCCTGGGTAGAGAACATGTTTGTAATTGTGAACCTTTGGGTATGGAGAATAATCCAAAAGGCAAATAACATTCCTTAACTGTGCTCTTATACAAGAACAAGGAGTTCACATCCTGGACTTTCTTTCTGTGCTGTATTGAAGGAAAAATTCTTTATTTGGAGAAATAAGGAAACCTTCTGAGGAAAGGTAACTTGCCCCTTCAGATAACAGTATTGAAAAACTTGAGAGTATAAATTTAATAGAGGCAATCAATACCATCTTATCAATTGCATATCAGTTAGGAAAGAGTATATTAGAAAGATGTATTATTGTCTGATCTATAAGAATGATATCAACACTTCAGTTTCTAACAGACTCGTGAAATTTCAATAGCTGTTTACCAACTTGCATTTTTGTGGTCCTGCCAAATACACCTTTCTCTTTTGCTTTGCTGTCCTGAACAATTTTAGTAAGTCTTATAATCTAGGAAATGGGGGAGGAGATGGTAACAGCAACCAAGAGCTTTGCAACTTCTCCCATTAACTTATTCTACAGGCTGCGTTCAAGGCCCTCTTAAAGACAACTTGGACAAATATGCACCTCAGACCTCCATATGCCCTTAGTCTTCAGAAAAGAATTTTATTGTATGCTGCATCTGATTTAAGGTACAAACTTTAAAAGAAACAAATAGCTGTTTAAGGCCTTTGAGACATCCTTATGTATCAGTGAAAATCAGGGAAGCATTAGTACATTCAAGAGCCTCAACATCTTCAAAAACACTAACCATGAGCATAATCTGTTTTCAGTCATGGAATTGTAAGACCATGTCACAAAACACTGTGCAAAACCAAGCACAGAAGATTAATAAGCCTTTCTTTTTCCTTTTTCCCCTTACATATGCTTTTATGATTTTCTTACCATTTTGAGTTAAATTCTGATATTCCTGGCAACACAGCTGTATAGAATACTGCTGAAGAAAACACCAGTAAATTTTCCAGTCTATATTCCTGCCCAGCAGCAGGGTCAACTGTAATTATTTCTGACAGGTATTTTCATAACTTGTGCTTCACAATGGAACATACTCTTGCAATTTACATTGCATTCACTGGAGAAATGCCTGTTTACAGAGAACATAATCTGTGGCATCAGAAATCCTCAGCAGAATGTTAGGCTTGCGAAGATATAAAAGAATTCACTCATAATAGACATACTCTGGGCCAAGTTAACTGCAAGTAGGAAGTTGAATCAGGGTAATGCCTACCTCCATGAGGAACCAGTATCTGCCCTCTGTAGTACTTTAAGAGTTTTATCTGTTAATGAAGAGCCTGTTTAGTAAATTCATTGTCAGTTGCTTCATGAAAGTCAAATATAATTGTAAATAGCCACTGCATTTGAACTCCTGGAATCCTATGATACTGGTGTAATCATCCCCATCAGAAGAGCTCAGAGTTTCATTTAAGTTAACAAGTTTTCTTATCCACTTCACAACAAGCAAAGAAACTACAGCCAACAAAACTTGATCTTATGGCCCCAAAGCACTATTCCACCAAATCTGCATCAAGTTTAACACCACTTAGAGTAAATATCTTGGTGTGGGCATTTATCCCTTGATTTTGAAAGCCTGCCAGGCATGGATTGTTAATCAGTAACTGTTTATGATTGGTTTGTTTGCAGTGGGGATGTTGGTGTTGGTTTTGATTTGTTTTTAAATTATTATTATCACTTCAAAAGTAACCACAGCAACTAGTGATTTCTGCTCAACATGGAATGTATGCCTACTCTGAGAGCTCACAGAGCACCTCTGAAAGACATAAGAAAGCACATGGCAGCTGAAAGAACCTCTTACTGCAGCACATTTCCTCTGTATAAGGATGGCCCTTTACACTCCTATAGTATTGTCAAGGCCCAGCTTCCACAAAGTGACACCAGAGCTGCTCAGTGCATATGTCATAAGGGACTGGCAGAAGACTGGGAGACAGAATACCACTGTATCCAGAGATGAATACCAGACTTGGAACAAGATAAGTGTAGCAACACACACACACTGTAGAGCTCAATAAGGGTAAAAATTCATAGCACTATTTCATATCCACCATGTAAGAAATTTAAAGTTTATTTTAGACCTGACAACAGTATCCAAGCAGGACAGGATCTTCACCCCTTTGGGAACATGTATTTTGTTTATTTTGCAGCTAGTACAAGAGATGTACAAGCCAAGCAAACCTCAGTCACAGTGTTAAACTTCCTGGCTTACACTTTGAATATATCATTTTAAAATGATACTACTCTTATTAAACAGATATCAGTGTGCAAAAGAAATCATGATGTCTATTAACATCTCGTATGCTTTAGGAAAGCCAAATAGGCAGTAGTGATGCATGCCACAATGGGCACCAACTTAGAACACCCTTCTTCCGAGGCAGAATACTTTCTTCAACTGTATTTTCTTCACTGTATTTTGCTACTTAGCAATTTCACTAATTCAGAGGCACTTCTTTGGGAATTTTTTCCTATAAGAGAGATCACTCTGTCTAAAACTGACACTGCTGTTTGAAATATGTACTTTTATCACTTGCCTCTGTCTCATTTAAAGTGTGTATTATTAGAAATGTAGCTATATATTCCTCTGTATAATCCAAATAATGTCTGCAAGCTGAAAGAAAAATAAACTCGCATTTATAGGATACTAATCTCACATGATTGCAAAAGCACTCAGGCAGGCAGGTAGTTATAGAAGGTTCAGCGGCAAGCAACCACTCCTCTATGAGAAATGGATCCATTTTCCTATAGCAGAACATAACCTCCCCGGCCATATACCACCAATGAAATAATTTTACTGGACTCCAGAAAAGGCATTAGTTCTGGGCTAATTTTATTATTTCAATGAAGGTTTCAAATTAAGCTTATTTAATTTAGTAGAATTGCTTCGTACTTACAGAATCAAGCAGCATTTGCCATCAAACTGACATTTGTAGGTGAAACACTAGGCACATAGTGCAATGTTTGGGAGCCTGGGGGCCCAGATTTCTTTGGCAGATAGAATTTACTTGCAATACTTGAATTGTTAGAGAAGATCATCAGATTCTTTTCTATACTGGACAGCATATGCTGTTCAACAGTTATCTGTCCTGAAGAACATTCAGCCATGATGTAAAAAAAAGGAATCTCTACCCTACTGCTAGCAGGATGCAGTTTATCAATCCTAATGTTCAAAGAGATGTTGTACAAATGAAATTCACAGCATCAGCAATAATAACTTGAATGTTTAAAAAGCTCATCAAAGCAAGATGAATGCCTCCAGTTCTCAAGGAAAAAGGCGTATTAAATCAGTCACAGAAAGGTATTTCCATCTCCAAGATATTTTAGTGGATTCATGCATAGTCCCAGCTGCATTTCAATGAAGATAAAAATAAGATGGTATGCGCACTAAACCAACTCAACTGTAGGAGCACTTCCATGACTAGGAATGGAAAAGATAATTTCTAAAGTAGAACTTCTCAAAGACCTGCAGAGTCAGCAAAGCACAAAGCAGCTGTTGCTGCTGATGGGATGGAAACTGAATTTGCAAGAAGTATGGTTTGAGCACATCGTGTGTGTCAGCGTGCTGTTGAAATGTCTTTGGCTTAATCCAAAAAACCCTGCATATAAGATGGAGGATCTATAGGGCACTGTCCCAGAGGAAAGTATTTTATTTGTCAGAAATTACTGCAGTGTATCAGACACTCTGTGACAAGAGATTTCTATATAATTATGTAAACGTGAGAAAATGGCAAAGAACACTGAAAAAGTGCAAAGAAAAGATCTTAATGAAAAGTGTGAAATATATTTTCAATATGAACTATCATCCCAGTCTCTCTAGACAGCTTGTCAGAGGAAGAGGAAGAACTGAACTTCAAGATCTTATACACACACTATTGTCATAATACCATTTTATAAGAGTATTGTATTATATTATGTTTTGTATAATACCCCTACTACAATAAGAAACCCAATAAAATACATTAAAGATAAATAGCATTCCACAAGAATGATAAACATATTAACAAACAAGTTCTGCCTGAATAATGCAAGCAAGCAAATTTAGGCCCAAAAGAATAGCCAGAAATATTGTCCTGCACATGCCATTTTGTACAAAAGTTTCACTGAATCATAGTGTTGCCAGGATTGTTGCCAGGATGCTGGCCATGCCTAAACTCTGACTACTTGATCAGACACTTGATGTTGCAATGACTGACCAGAATATAACTTGCACATTCTCTGGCTAATTCTTCTCCCAAAAGTTAAATCAAGTAGGTAATGATGTGAAACTTCGTGATCAGAATGAATGCTAAATATTTAAGCATGAATTATGGAATTCTACAATGGTTTGGGTTGGAAAGAACCTCTAAAGATTATCTAGTCCATGCTCTCTACTGTGCAAAGGGACATCTTTCATGAGATCATGTTGCTCAAAGTCTCACTCAAGTGTAGCCAAAATATACTCCATTTGAACCATAGTTCAATGTGAGAGGAAGCTGCCTTTCACAAAAATAGTTTGTTCAAAAAATGGTCTGTTGAGTTAATCTTTACATTGTCCTCTTCTACTGACATTACACAGAAGTTTTCACCAAGATGAGGTTTTATTAGCTCTTTCTGTACAGTGGGTGTTCATCAAACCACAGAATGGTTTGGGTTGGAAAAGACCTCAAAAATCATCCAGTCGCAAACCCCCTGACATGGGCAAAGACACCTTCCACTAGACCAGGCCACGTGATGATCCATCCAACCTGGCCTTGAATAATTCCAGGGATGGGGCACCCACAATTTCTCTGCACAACCTGTTCCACTGCCTCACCATCCTCATTGTAATGAACTTCCTTCTTATATTCAAAATCTACCTTCTTTCATTTTAAAGCCATTACTCCTCATCCTGTCACTACGTGCCCTTGTAAGAAGTACTTCTTCCACTTTCCTGTACAACCCTTTTAGGTACTGGAAGGCTGCTAGAAGCTGTTCCTGGAGCCTCCTCTTCTCCAGGCCTAACAACATTAATTCTCTCAGTCTTGACCCAAAGGAGAGTTGTTCCAGCCCCCTTATCATCTTCTGGCCCTCTTCTTGCCATACTCCAAATTGGTGTAGGTTTCTCCTGTGCCAAGGGTTCCAGAATTGAATGCAGTACTCTAGATGGAGTCTCATGAGAGTGGAGTAGAGGGCCAGAGTGACCATGGTTGGCTTTCTGGTTCTGTGAGCGCACATAGAATCATAGAATCATAGAATCACCAGGTTGGAAAAGCCCCACCGGATCATTGAGTCCAACCATTCTATCAAATACTAAACCATGCCCCTCAGCGCCTCATCCACCATATTGGCTCATGTCCAGCTTTTCATCCACCAGCACCCCTAAGTCCTTCCCTTGAGAGCTGTTCTCAACCCCTTCATTTCCCATCTGGTATTGATACCAGGGAATGCCCTGACCCGTGTGCAGGACCCTGGCCTTGTTGAACTTCACAAGGCTCACACAGGCTCACCTTTCAAGACTGTCCAGGTCCCTCTGGATGGCTCGCCTTCCTTCCAGGTTGTCAGCCACACCACACAGACTGATGTTCTCAGCAAACTTGCTGAGGGTGCCCTCAATCCCGCTATCTATATTACTGACAAAGCTACTAAACAGCACCAGTCCCAATATGATGGGGACCCCTAAGGAATGCCACTCATCACTTGTCTCCACTTGTACATTGAGTTTTTGACCACAGCTCTTGGAGTGCAACCATCCAGCCAACTCCTTATCTACTGAGTGGTCCATCTATTAAATGTCTATCTCTCCAATTAGGACACAAGGATGTAGGGTAGGACAGTGATGAATGCTTTGCACAAACCCAGGTAGATGATGTGGTTCCTCATATCCACCAAATTTGTCAGGCGTGATTTGTCCTTAGTGAAGTCATGTTGGCTGGCACCAGTCAACTCCTTATTTTCCATGTGCCTCAACAGAGTTTTCAGGAGGATCTGCTCCATGATCCGGCCACAGAGGTGAGACTGTAGTTCCAGATCTTTTTTTTCCTTTTATAAAGGTGGAGGTTATGTTTTCCCTTTTCCAGCCAGTGGGAACTTCACCATACAGCTACAGCATCTCAAATATGATGGATAGTGATTTAGCAACTTCATTCACTAGTTCCCTCAGGATGTTCAGATGCATCTCATCAGGTCCCATAGACTTGTACACCTTCAAGTTCCTTAGATGGTCTTCAACTTGATCTTCTCCTGCTGTATTATCCAATCCCTTTCTAAGTGCAAATACCCAGTGTCTACAGGAACAGAAGTTATATTTCAAACTGGAATGCCAAGAGAGATAAAAGAATCCCTTGCTAACCAATGTATTTCTCATCAGACAAAGCCTGTGGGTGGAGAACAAACCAGCAGGACCAATCACATGGATTTTAACTAAAGAGAGATGTAAAATGTTAACAACATCGAGGGAAATAATTTTGTTGCAGTTCTACCATTTAATTATAATTTATTTTCCTCTTTACATTATAGGTATGAATCCATGCTACCTATTTAAACCTATTCTCTCTTACTTGTACTATAATGTAAACCCTCTGCAGAAAGTTACATCAAATGAATCCCAGTTACTGCAACTGAGTGCTCACTGAGGAAACACTGAATGACTATTACTTAAGATGAAGATTGGAACAGTTGAAGCAGCTTATAGCTGGGGCAGGAGGGCAAAAGGGAGAGAGATAAAGAGAGAGACTAACTCTTTTTGTTTTCTTCCTATTATATTGACTAAACCAGCCTATTCTGAAACACACCACCATGAAGCACTCAGGTACTGCTTTTGTTTTTTCACTATGTGGAAGGCTGTTTCCTGTTTCACAGTATTCTTTCTGCCACTGACATTTAATGTGGTAAAATTACTAAAGTGCGTGTCACATAACTTTCTGAATTCCCCTGACATACAGGAACTATGAAGCACCTGGTGGTGCAGGTTATAAGATAGCTATCAAGATTAAAGATTGGACAAAATGTTTAGGAGACATCCTTTACAACATTGATAGATCATAAATAAAGCATCAACAAAATATTTGAATGCAGCAAACCCATCATTTAGCTTCAATAATGAGCCTCTCCTTTGAGGACTGCAGTTGTAGTCATAGTCTTAATGATACGCCAAATTAAATACAGATTGCTGTGTTTGTGTACTTCAGTAGCACCTCTTGTTATATTTATGCAGACCCTGTACATCTCAGAAGTTGCACATATACACTCCAGGATAAGCTGCTGATCTCTGCAGATTTCACTGACTGGCCTAGCCTCTTCTCACAAAGAGAATAAAAGTACTAACAGCACATTACAATGGAACAAAGTTCATACTTTGTCTGATATCAGCATTTTTTGCTAGATGTTCCTACTTATCCCATGGAAACCACAGATAAATATCTAATTCACAGTGCCTATTGCCTAAATAGCAAGCACAGACTATACCATTTAAAATGCATACAAACAAAACTTACTGTCAGAGGAATGCTTTCAGAAACGCCACTGCACAGGCTGTTTAGTTTCACTGTCAAACAGATACTTACTCCCTCTACTTACAGTACCCAGAGCTCATCTGAGGTTATTCTCCCTCTGTACTCGGCACTGGTGAGACCGCTCCTTGAATACTGTGTTCATTTCTGGGCCCCTCACCCCAAGAAGGATGTTGAGGCTCTGGAGCGAGTCCAGAGAAGAGCGACAAAGGGGCTGGAGAACAGGCCTTATGAGGAATGGCTGAGAAACCTGGGGTTATTTAGCCTGGAGAAGAGGAGACTGAGGGGAGACCTCATTGCTCTCTATAACTACCTGAAAGGAGGTTGTTGGAGAGGAGGGTGCTGGACTCTTCTCCCAAGTGACAGGGGACAGGACGAGAGGGAATGGCCACAGGCTCCACCAGGGGAGGTTCAGGCTGGACATCAGGAAAAAATTTTTCACAGAAAGGGTCCTTGGGCACTGGAACAGGCTGCCCAGGGAGGTGGTTGAGTCACCTTTTCTGGAGGTATTTAAAGGACAGGTGGATGAGGAGCTGAGGGGCGTAGTATACTGATTGATAGGAATGGTTGAACTTGATGATCCAGTGAGTCCTTTCCAACCTAGTGATTCTATGATTCTATGAAAAGCCTTCAGCTCATATGGGGCAATGTGTTCATTATTTGTCATTCCTCACATCCATACAGGCAAAAGTAGCACTATCGGCATTACATCTGAGATTCCCCAGGCCTGTAAAATAAATGTGCACAACATGCCTTCATAGAAATCAGGTATTAAGTGAAAAACAATCACAATGACAATTTTTTTGAATAACTGTCCACAAGCAGCATGAAGAGAAAGCACTATTTAACAGAAACAAAAGACAATCCTTTGAATGAAACACCAGAGCACATGGAACCTCACTCTACGAAGAGACAGCAAATTTACACATTAATACACCTCATAGAGTAGCTGCATATAAAAAATCCCACAACAAACTTATTGCCTCTTCAAATATAGATTTATCTGCTGTATTCTATGCAATATGCATCACATTCTAAGCATGAAGATAAACTCAGGTGTCTCAGAAACACAGAATAGCAGGGGTCAGAAGGGACCTCAGGATATCATCTTGTCCAGCCCCCTAGATGAGGTCACACAGGCACATGTCCAGGCAGGTTTTGAATGTCTCCTGCGGAGGACACTCCACAACCACCCTGGGCAGTCTGTTCCAATGCTCCATCACCTTCACAATAAAGAAGATTTTCCTCATCATAAGGTGAAACTGTAAGTTGAAAATTGTATCCATATCTATCTAAAATACTCATTTCTTTACATACTGTGAAATTAAAATACAAGGGTTTGGGAAGGCAGGGAATAAAACTACTGTAATTGAATCAATGATCTTTCTATAAATAAACATATTGCAAAGGCATTCTTTGCAAATTTATTAAGGCACATAGCAATAATTTGGTTAATATTTTTCTCAAATTCAGAGGGATATCTATTTCAATACCTTCCTTTCCTGGACTTAGTACAGCTACCTCTCTTTTCATACTGCTAGGTCACTCACGCTATAAATGATACTACAGTTTTTACACCTCTACAGTGGAATGAAGCACATGAAATAGCAAGATATTTACAGAATCACAGAATCACAGAATAACCACGTTGGAAGAGACCCACCGGATCATCGAGTTCAACCATTTCTATCAAACACTAAACCATGCCCCTCAGCATGTCGTTCACCCATCCTTTAAACACCTCCAGGGAAGGTGAATCAACCACCTCCCTGGGCAGCCTGTTCCAGTGCCCAATGACCCTTTCTGTGAAAATTTTTTTCCTAATGCCTAGCCTAAATCTCCCCTGGTGGAGCTTGAGGCCATTTCCTCTTGTTCTGTTCCCTGTCACTTGGAAGAAGAGGCCATTACCCTCCTCTCTACAACCTCCCCTCAGGTAGTTATAGAGAGCAATGAGGTCTCCTCTCAGCCTTCTCTTCTCCAGGCTAAACAACTCCAGCTCTCTCAGCCACTCCTCATAAGGCCTGTTCTCCAGCCCCTTCACCAGCTTCGCTGCTCCTCTCTGGACTCATTCAGAGCCTCAACATCTTTCTTGTGGTGAGGGGGCAGAAATGAACACAGTATTCAAGGAGCAGTCTCATCAGTGTCGAGTACAGGGGGAGAATAACCTCCCTGGACCTGCTGGTCATGCCATTTCTGATACAAGTCAAGATGCCATTGTTCTTCTTGGCCACCTGAGCACACTGCTGGCTCATGTTCAGTCAGCTGTCAACCAACACCCCCAGGTACCTCTCCTCCAGGCAGCTCTCCAGGCAGACTCCTCCTAGTCTGTAGCACTGCATAGGGTTGTTGTGCCCCAACTGCAGGACCCGGCATTTGGCCTTATTAAACCTCATCCCATTGGTCTTAGCCCAGTGGTCCACTCTGTTCAGATCCTTTGCAGAGCCTCCCTACCCTCCAGCAGATCCACACTTCCACCCAGCTTTGTGTCGTCTGCAAACGTGCTAAGGGTCGTTGATAAAGACATTGAACAGGGCTGGACCCAGCACTGAGCCCTGGAGAACACCACTTGTAACTGGCCTCCAGCTGGATTTAACACCATTAAGCACCACTCTCTGGGCCCGGCCATCAAACCAGTTTTCCACCCAGGAGAGTGTGTGCCTGTCCAGGCCAGAGGCTGACAGTTTCTGTAGCAGAATGCTGTGAGAAACTGTGTCAAAGGCTTTACTGAGGTCCAGAAAGACCACATCCACAGCCCTTCCCTCGTCCAGCAGCTAGTATGAAGTAGTACAGTATGAAATCACTGAGTGAACTGCAGCATCAGGAACTTGACCATTGTCCTAGTTAATGACCAATTAAAAGAAGCAATGCCATAGGGGAATGGACGTTATTCAACCCTGGCACTCATAGTTCCTCCTCTGATGCAGTGAATAGCTGGAGACAAAGTCCTACTGCTGTGGGAGCAGCTGGCACACTTCTCTGGGAAGCAAAAATAACAGCAAAGCCACCTAGTGAGTCTCTGTCCTCCTTCACTGGTTGCACATTGCCACCAAAAGCAGGTAGCTAATACATTTTTATGGTGAACTGTTTCTTATTTGGGGAGTTTGGGGAGGTTTTTTTGGTTTGCTGTATTTTTTTAAGCCCATAACTATCAAGTCATGTAGGCACCACAATGTTGTCTTTCATTGAATATACATACACAACAAAGTCACATACTTTAATGAAATATATTACATAATCTGTCATGATTTAGCCTGGCAGCTGGCACAAAGAACCACATGGAGCACTGTTGTACTCGTTGCCACAATTCAGGTAGCCACAGTGCCTGTCCCTGGAGTTGGCATACCAACAGTGCTTGTCATGAGGGCTGGAGTAGCTGCAGTGCCTGGCTGTCTGCTTCCCTCCTCTTTCCCCTGAGGGTTCTGCATAATGTTGAACAGCCCTCAGCAGGCATAGGCTAGACCACAGGACATTGCAACGATTTTTCTCTCCCTCAAATTGCCAGGGCAACAGTATGCTTCTTCCAGGTAGTCTACTAACTCTTCAGGCTCCTGCAGTTGTTTGGAGGTGAAGATCCAAAAGGTTGGAGGTGACCACCATTTTCTCATGCTATTCCACACAACCTGACGCATATAATTATTCAGACTAGGGAAAGATCTCTCAGTTTTTTAAAAAAATCATTATTTAATGCTAAACAAGACCCGAAGCACATACAAGACAGACAGCAACAGAAGCATGCTGGCTTGAATGTCCAAAGGATATTAAAAATTCTCAAAAGCTGTTGTAACGAGCCTAAGGAAGAAAAGGGAGGTGAAAGAGCAAGGGAAGTGTACACACCTCTTTCTTCCCCATAGACTGGGTGTGATTATTAAGAATTATGAGACATGGAGCCTGAGGTACAGAAATTACATCAATCCCAGAAACAGCCAAACCTCATTGCCAGTGATAGTATCGTATCATGGGTTGATATTACACAGTACAGCAAAATGATAACACCGATCCCTCTGCCAGAGATGATAAACAGCACTGCAGAGAATACACAGAACACGTAAGGATTTAAGACTATTTAATTAATACAATAAATACATATAACAAATTTGTTTTAACATGCTGTGGGCAGTT
The DNA here is from genome assembly GCA_033459285.1 of Clamator glandarius. Taxonomy (NCBI): domain Eukaryota; kingdom Metazoa; phylum Chordata; class Aves; order Cuculiformes; family Cuculidae; genus Clamator; species Clamator glandarius. The sequence continues at coordinate 551,206 of JAUNZM010000072.1, read as the reverse complement.
CTGTTGTTATCTCAGACCCTCAGGTTCTACACTGGGTGCCAAAAGGGACTGCCATGGTTCAACCCAGAAGCCAGCACAAAAAATGACAGACAGCCCAGCCAGCAAGAAAAAACAATGCAGAGCACAGGCAGTAACAAAGAACTGTATGGCCACTCATTCACCTATCTTGCTTCCTGGGATAATGGGGAGGGGTATCAAAAAGAAAAGGTGAACCTCATGGGTTGACATAAGAATGGTTTTACAGCACAGCAAAGGGAGAGAAAATACAACAACAATAGTAAAAGTATATACAAAATGGGTGATACACAATGCAAAACCACACCAACCATTCCCAATCTGAAATCCCAAGTTCTGAACCTATGCCATGGAAAAAAAAGAACACACTACAAAATCTGAAACCACAAACAGTCCAGCTGCACCATGCGGCCCTGCCAACCATCTCTCTTGTGTGACATGACACATGACAGTGGTGGCATGGAATATCTCGTTGCCCAGTTTGGTCAGTTGCTCCATCTGCATCCTTTCCCACATTCTCCTGAAAATTAACTCAAACCTCAAGTGCTTAACTCTTTCCTAGCCAGAACTAGGACATAATCTTATTTATTACATAAGAGAGATCTTTAACTTTATCACAGATACAGATTTTTGGTGTTTTATTTACATATACATGCCTTTTCTGCCACCATGGTTATGCCGTTTAAAATGTAAAATGAAATGATGTAAAAAGGGTAAAAATATTAATTAGAGCAGATGCTGCATCAAGCAAGTGTGGAAAAGCACAGTAGCTCTGTAGATGAGATCACAAGAAACAGCATTCAGTCCAGCTACCTTTGATATCCCTCAAACAAGACAAAAAGTTAAATTCACAAAGTAAGCTTTTTGCTGCTGGACATGTGAAGCAAAGCCCACTCCACAATGTTCACCTAGTATCCCCAACCTCACCCCCTCCAACAAACCACATATAGTCTGCCACTGATAATTTTCAAACTAGCATTTTGAAGCCACTCCACAATCTCAAAGGAAACGTTCTTAAGGGGTTTTTTTAATAACTTGAGAGGACATTAAGGTAATGATAAAAGCTGTTGCAGGGCTCGTGTTAGATACTAGTTCACTCCCTTGGTGCCAAGGTCTGGAAGAAGGATAAGTAGAGAAATATGAGTGAACAATAGGGCTCCTGAAGCTCTGTCTCCTTTATTACCCTTTGAAAAATTATTTTGCATAAGCTAACCAGCAAAATATCTAAAAGCTAAATATCAGAGTGAAATTTGACGTTCGTATTTCATTTAGCTTGGGCCATAATTCTAGTCTATACTAAGTTCATTTCACTGTCTGGTTCTGAACTTTTTTTGATAGAGTTATACTTCACCTCCTTGCGACCTGTGTTAACACATGAAGACTGACTGATTTGGGGGCTGCTGTACTGTGACCCTGTACATGCTAAACTAGATTTCATTCTTACAACTTGGAACAACGAGTGAGGCTTCAAGCATAATCAGAAGCAAAGAACGACAGAGCAAGGTTCTATTTCCAAGTAGCTGCTTTTTGTTCAAGGGGCTCTCCGAGTCAGTACATGAACTGCCTGAGAAATAACAACTCACAATAAAATACATCTGAAGCTCCTCTGTATTTTTTCAAGATATGAATAAAATATCCACCAAAGACTACCTAAGTTAGTTGTTTCTCTCCTACAATAGGAATAGATTTCAAAAGACTTACAAGGTTAAAGTACATATAGACATTATATTAATAAGGAAATCACTGACCTCAGTGCCGGGGAAAGTCATGTAACCTGATCACCATTTATAACAAAGTGACTCGACTACTAGATGAGGGAAAGGATGTGGATGTAGTCTTCCTGGACCTGAGTAAAGTTTTGACATGGTTTCTCACAGCATTCTGCTCCAGAAACTGTCAGCCTCTGGCCTGGACAGGTGCACTTTAAACGATGCCAAAGATCCATCCCACTGCATTCAACTATGCTTCTTAAATCGTGCTTCTTGATATGTACCAACATACTTCAGATCAGAAAAAACGGAAGAATGGCCTGCAGGACAGCACCGCCACCTAGCAGTTTCACAACATGAAACTTACTTCAGCAACAAGTCACAGAATCACTAGGTTGGAAAAGACGCACAGGATCATTGAGACCAATCATTCCTATCAAACACTAAACCATGCCCCTCAGTACCTCATCCACTCGTCTTTTAAACACCTCCAGGGAAGGTGAATCAACCACTGCCCTGGGTAGCCTGTTCCAGTGCCCAATGACCCTTTCTGTGAAAATTTTTTTCCTAATGTCCGGCCTAAACCTCCCCTGGCGGAGCTTGAGGCCATTTCCTCTTGTCCTGTCCCCTGTCACTTGGGAGAAGAGGCCATTACCCTCCTCTCTACAACCTCCCCTCAGGTAGTTATAGAGAGCAATGAGGTCTCCCCTCAACCTCCTGGAGAAGCAGGCTAAACAACTCCAGCTCTCTCAGCCACTCCTCATAAGGCCTGTTCTCCAGCCCCTTCACCAGCTTCGCTGCTCTTCTCTGGACTTGCTCCAGAGCTTCAATATCCTTCTTGTGGTGAGGGGCTCAGAAATGAACACAGTATTCAAGGAGCGGTCTCATCAGTGTCGAGTACAGGGGGAGAATAACCTCCCTGGAACTGCTGGTCACGCCGTTTCTGATACAAGCCAAGATGCATTGGCCTTCTTGGCCACCTGGGCACACTGCTGGCTCAGTCAGCTGTCAATCAACACCCTGAGGTCTTTCTCCTCCAAGCAGCTCACCAGCCAGACTTCCCCTAGTCTGTAGCACTGCACAGGATTGTTGTGCCCCAAGTGCAGGACCCGGCATTTGGCCTTGTTAAACCTCATCCCATTGGTCTCAGCCCAGCGGTCCAGCCTGTTCAGATCCCTTTGTAGAGCCTCCCTACCCTCCAGCAGATCAACACTTCCACCCAGCTTAGTGTCATCTGCAAACTTGCTAAGGGTGCTCTCGATGCCTTCATACAGGTCATTAATAAAGACATTGAAGATCCATATGTATGCAATATTTGATGGGCAGCATTTATTTTATATTTTGCCTTGAACTATCTAAAGCTGCATTTTTCAGTGGCTTTAAAAAAAAAGCATTTTGATTCAGAAATCACATGTTACAGTGACTGAAGAGAGTTCCGTCTCATTAATTCGCATTTGCTCCTCCATCACTACAACACACCATGACAGCTTTCACAGTGCATCACCTTCCTTAAACACAGACACTAGCTCTCTGAATTCTTGCCAAAATGCTTGGCATAGTTGCCAGTTTGGATTACATGGAGTAGACCACCACAACACTGACTTACTCAGAGCAGAATGCTGATTGGGCAAATGCAGTGATCCTTTTGAAAAAATCAAAGATAATACGTAAAGTAACAGTCACAACTATGGTAGTTATCTACCTATGATATGTACAGCAGGTAACCTTCAGTGACAAAACCATGATCATCAGCTGTTAATGCTCTACCTTCAGTAACACCAGTAAAGATTGGAGGCTCTGCTTGGTTCAAAACAATTTTAAGGAAAGATAGCCACGAGTGAGCTATTGCATAAACTCATTAATCATCCATGCTGTTGATGTTACGATTTCTAGGGCTCTATCACCTGCAATATATTCATTTTTCCATCTAAAGTTACATGTAATTTAACTGGAGTTATTTACCTTTATGGATTTTAGCAATAAAATACTTGGCTGGACAACTAGCTGTATTTTCAACTGAATTTATTACTAAGAATATACACAATACAGTTGAACAAGATGTATGCTATTGCCATGGCCCAGCACCACACATTTTCAAAGCTTTCAAATCAAGTATTAAATGCTCAGTTACTGGCTCATTGTAGCTGAAGGCAGGCATAGATTTTTGTGACAATTGCTATATAAACAGTTCTTTCCAGAGCAGTCACAACCAAAGAGACAGAATCTGTGCCCCACAGAGCTGTTTCACCAAATAGCTATAAATAGTACAGCAATAAAAAACAAACATGAAACAGACAAAGCCAATGGCAACTAGAAAGGCCATCATAGAAAACCACTAGGTTGGTCAGGCATGACTTGCCCTTAGCGAAGCCATGCTAGCTGTCTGGAACCACCTCCCTCTCCTCCATGTGCTTCAGCATAGCTTCTAGGAGGATCTGTTCTACAACTTTCCCAGGCACAGGGGTGAGGCTGACAGGTCAGTAGTTCCCAGGGTCATCCTTTCTACTCTTTTTAAAAACAGGCACGATATTTCCCTTCTTCCAGTCACCAGGGACTGCACAAGAAAACTCCTCTCCAGCAGACTTTTTCCTTTTTTTCTTACAGCCTCACCTGCTTTTGAAGGTCACACAAAAAGACTATACTCTTTGGTACATTTTTTAAAACAGCATCTTCATCTTGCTTCACTTGAAGCAAGTTTTCCAGAACTGACACCTTTGTATTTTCTACATCTCCAGATGCAAAATTTTGTGTTTCTTTTCTAATACTTTTTATTGTGCTTCTTTTCACATAGCTTTAATAGAACCACACAAAACATCATGATCTCATAGGATTTTGTATTTTAAGCATTTTTGCACCCTTTTGTGTGCGTTTCTACAAACTACATAGTTCACTTTTGGCATTATACACTTTATAAAATTACCTATTCTGGGCATGCTGATGTATGAAAACTATTAATGCACCAGAAAACTTTCTGAAAATGCCTCTATAACATGTGGAAGAGAAAGTACTATCCTTTTTCTAACTACTACGTGATTTGGTATTTTGGATACATGTATGTGAATCTATAACCTTCCTTATGAAAAACTTTTCTTTCCTTAATTCCTCTTAGAGATCACTTTTCGTTTTCTTATGGGCTACAGTTCTTCCTAGCCTGTTAGCTCTATTGAGAGCAGCTAATTTCTGATTATTTCAGTTTGCTGCAGGACAGAAGACTGCAGAACATCCATTTAAATTACAAGTAAACCCCTACTGTCCCATGTGGGTTTTGGTTTTAGACTGTATCTCATCTCATCTATGATTAGAAACTGCCAGCAACAATCACACAACAAAACCAGATTTGCTCACTGAGTTTTAACAGTTTGATTGGAGGGCCCCATTGAGATTCTAAATCCTTCCTATATGAAACATAAAATGATGAAGGTTTTATTTAATGACTCATTTAAAGATTGTCAGCTTTATCATGTAAATGTTAATATGTCTGTTTTAATAATTTCATAGATAATAAAAATCTTAGAGAATAAATCGTCTGTACTGATTCCTCCCATCCATCCCTCTTCAGGGAGACTCAGTATATCCATATCACAGGCTTTTTTTCCAGGAGTTCATTATTATGAAGCTGTATTCTTCTTTGTCCTTCAAGCTTATATTTATCTCCTATTGCTCCTACTACAATCCCTACAGCAAACAAACAGTAGTCACAAGCCTACAGTTATCACTATAACATTTTCTGCCAAAAGCAGTGAAAGGGCTATTCCATACAAGAAGAAAAAAAGAACTTGGCATCTTTCAGTGAACTGTATGTCCTTCAGCTTTTAGAGAATCTAGACACTGATTTGAAGGAGTTCCTTAACATCTGAAGCTTAAGAACAGACACTTCAGTAAAAAGTCTGAGTCATCAGGCAAGAAAATACGTGAAAATATTAGAAGTTAGAAACTGCCAAAGTAAAGAAGCTATTGCTTGTTCCCGAAAAAGTGAACTTTTCTGCTCCCTGCCTGAGATTATCAAAACCTGTTTGAAAAGCCTCCCAGACACTGCTAAATGTTTTGTAAATTGCAGCCACCAGCCGAAATCACTGCAAGCAAAAAGAGAAGCCTTCCAGAAATTACTTAATGACAGGGAATTATATCAATAATCACCTCCTTTCTCTGGGATGCACAGTAAGATGAGCCCTTCTTTGTGTCTGCTTTCTGGGACAGGAGTTTACTGGAGCAGAAATTCCCTTTATATTTGTCTCTTGTGTACCACAGAGAACGTTGATAGTATTCTGCAAATACAGTGCTGCAGTAGAACACCAGCACTAAGCAGCTGATTGTCAAAGTGGCTTTATAAACCTAAGATTTTGTTTCTAGAACATGGAAGTTCAGGGGGCTTGTTTTTCAGTGCCTTGAACTGAAAAACCTTCTGCATGCTTACATAAAGTTGAAAGGGATAATACAGCCTGTTATCTCACTGCTGAAACTAATATATGTTATATTAATCCAAGTTTAGTTAATCCTGGAGTGCGTGGAAGACAACTTCCTCACACCACTGGTGAAAGAGCCAACAAGGGAAAGTGCCCTCCTGGACCTGCTGTTTGTGAACAGGGAAGGCCTTATGGGGGATGTGAGGTGGAGGACACCTGGGGCAAAGTGATCATGAGATGGTAGAATTCTCAGTTCTAGGTGAGGTGAGGAGGGAGGTCAGCAGAACGGCCACCTTGAATTTCCAGAGGGCAGACTTTGGATGGTTCAGAAAGCTAGTTGATAAAAGTCCCATGGGAGACAGTCCTTAAGGGCAAGAGACCCCAAGTGGGCTGGATGCTCTTCAAGAAAGAAATTCTGGCAGCTCAGGATCAAGCCATCCCCATCAGCCAGAAAATGAGCCGGCAGGGGAAAAACCCAGCTTGGTTGAGCAGGGTGGACATCAAAAAGTAGAGGAATGTCTATGAACTTCGGAAGAAGGGACAGGCATCTTGAATGGACTACAGGGAAGAAGTTAGATCACACAGAGGAAAAATCAGGAGGGCTTTAGCCCAGCTAGAGCACAGATTGGCCAAGTTGGTGAAAGATAATAAAAAATCTTTCTATAAATACATTAACAGTAGAAGGAGAACCAGGGAGAATAATCAGTCCTTATTGGATGCAAAGGGAACAACTATGACAAAATATGAGGGCAAGGATGTGGTACTTAATGCCTTCTTTCCCCAGTCTTTAATAGCAAGGAAAGTTGTTCCCTCTGTGTACATACACAGGAGGTAGAAGAGCAGAACAAAGCTCACAAGATCCAAGAAGAGGTGGTTAGAGACTTGCTTGCCCAGCTAGTCATCCACAAGTCTAAAGGGCCAGATGGGATCCACCCAAGGGTATTGAAAGAGCTGGCAGATGTGCTTGCCAAACCCCTTTCCATCATCTTCCAACAGTCCTGGAAGACTGGGGAAGTTCCACTGGACTGGAGGCTGTCTGATGTTGTGCCCATCTACAAGAAGGGTTGGAGGGAGGATCCAGGGAACTACTGGCCTGTCAATCTGACCTCAGTGCTGAGGAAAGTCATGGAACATGTCATCTTAAGTGCTATCATGAAGCATATGCAAAAGAACCGGGTGATCAAGCCCAGTCAACATGGGTTCATGAAAGGCAAGTCCTGCCAAACTAACTTGATCACCTTCTATGATAAAGTGAGCTGCCTACTGGATGAGGAAAGGGCTGTGGATGTAGTCTTCTTGGACTTCAGTAAAGCCTTTGACACAGTTTCTCACAGCATTCTGCTTCAGAAACTGTCAGCCTCTGGCCTGGACAGGCGCACACTCTCCTGAGTGGTAAACTGGTTGGATGGCCAGGCTCAAAGAGTGGTGATAAATGGAGTTAAATCCAGCTGGAGGCCAGTTACAAGTGGTGTTCCCCAGGGCTCAGTCCTGGGTCCAGCCCTGTTCGACATCTTTACCAATGACCTCGATGAAGGCATTGAGTGCACCCTTAGCAAGTTTGTGGATGACACTAAGCTGAGTGGAAGTGTTGTTCTGCTGGAGGGTAGGGAGGCTCTACAAAGGGATCTGAACAGGCTGGACCGCTGGGCTGAGACCAATGGGATGAGGTTTAACAAGGCCAAATGCCGGGTCCTGCACTTGGGGCACAACAACCCTATGCAGTGCTACAGACTAGAGGAAGTCTGACTAGATAGCGGCCTGGATGAGAAAGACCTCAGGGTGTTGACTGACAGCCGACTGAACATGAGCCAGCAGTGTGCCCAGGTGGCCAAGAAGGCCAGTGGCATCTTGGCTTGTATTAGAAATGGCGTGACCAGCAGTTCCAGGGAGATTATTCTCCCCCTGTACTCGACACTGGTGAGACCGCTCCTTGAATACTGTGTTCATTTCTGGGCCCCTCACCCCAAGAAGGATATTGAAGCTCTGGAGCGAGTCCAGAGAAGAGCAGCGAAGCTGGTGAAGGGGCTGGAGAACAGGCCTTATGAGGAGTGGCTGAGAGAGCTGGGGTTGTTTAGCCTGCTTCTCCAGGAGGTTGAGGGGAGACCTCATTGCTCTCTATAACTACCTGAGGGGAGGTTGTAGAGAGGAGGGTAATGGCCTCTTCTCCCAAGTGACAGGGGACAGGACAAGAGGAAATGGCCTCAAGCTCCGCCAGGGGAGGTTTAGGCCGGACATTAGGAAAAAAATTTTCACAGAAAGGGTCATTGGGCACTGGAACAGGCTACCCAGGGCAGTGGTTGATTCACCTTCCCTGGAGGTGTTTAAAAGACGAGTGAATGAGGTGCTGAGGGGCATGGTTTAGTGTTTGATAGGAATGGTTGGACTTGATGATCCACTGGGTCTCTTCCAACCTGGTTATTCTATGATTCTATGATTCTGTCATTTTGCACATAGAATCATAGAATCGTAGAACAGTTTTGGTTGGAAGGGACCTTAAAGTCATCTAGGACCAACTCCCCTGCCACGGGCATGGATGCATCCCACTAGATCAGACTACCCAATGCCTCATCCAACCTGGTCTTCACCATCTCCAGGGATGGGGCATCCTCAACTGCCCTGGGCAACCTGCTCCAGTGTCTCACCACTCTCATAGTGAAGAAATTCTTAATGTCTAGTCTAAATCTGCCCCTCTCCATTTTATACCCATTGGCCCTAGCCGTATCACTACAAGCCTTTGTGAACAGTCCCTCCACAGCTTTCTTGTAGGCCCCTTTCAGGTGCTGGAAGGTTGCTATAAGATCTCCTCAGAGCCTTCTCTTCTCCAGGCTGAATTGGTCCAACACTCTCAACCTGTCCTCGTATGGGAGGTGTTCCAGTTGTCTGATCATCTTTGTAGCCTCTGTCTGGACCCACATGTAACTGTCTAGAGAAATTTCATGGAAAATAGTCTGTGTAGTAAAATTATAGGCACAGCATACCCTAACTGATGGAGTGCAGCTTGTATTCTTTCTTTGGCATCTTGTCAGACCTCATGTGGAAAGCTATAGTTTACTTGCAGTAATGATGCCTTCACAATCACCTTGTTTATATTACAAATTATTTTCCTTTTGCAAATTTCTTAACATCCAGTGAAAACTTCCTTTGTCCTTTAACTTCAGGCCATACTTTTGCCATAGAACTAACACAACTCTTGTTTGCAAACATAGCTCTCTCTGTCCTTAAAATATCATTAGCTGTTCAAAGGGGGATAAAGCATTTGAATAATATCTAACAATACAACATATCTGAATGTCACCCAGGATAAGTCAACCTAACTATATGAAAGCAGACAACCAGTCAACTGCCAAAAATTTTTATTACAATACCTGTAGTCTTTTATTAAAATACCTGTACTTCCTTCCTGCTGTTGACAAGAGCAAAACACCTGTTGTCAGTTCTGAACATAAAACCACCATCCACAGAATTTTGGAATCGTACACATGTCATTTTTAAGTAGTATTTTAAGTTTTTATGTACTAGAGCAAACCAATTCTGGATCAAAGACATTGATGATAAAAATAGATGTGAATGTGTTTATTTGATTAGTATATGGTATCTTTGTGTTGCCAGGATGGCATAATGTGAGCAGAACAAATCCTTAATCTGGATAAAGAAAGATGAAGCCATTGAAAATATAGGAAAATCTCTATATAAAAGGAAAGCTTACAGGTGAGTGGGCATACTAAAATGTACAGTAAATTAATCCAAATTTGTCTCAGTAAGCTGCCCCACAAATTCCACTGCAAGAAAACAAGAAGAACTGACAGTGAATCATAGAATGCCAGGGATCATCTGGTCCAACCTTTTAGGTGATATATAGTTTAAATGAGAGGGTCCAGAATCCTGTCAAGCTGAGCCTTAAAAGAGTGCAGTGTAGAGGAATCTACCACTTCCCTTGTGAGATTATTCCACTGTTTAAATGTTCTCATGGTGAAAAATTTTCTTCTGGAATCCAGTTGGGATCTTCCCAGGAAATAAGTGAAATATATAAAGACCCTAATACACTTACCATTTTAACTTCCTACATGGCAACTGACACTTTGTGCAAAACAGTATTTCCAAAACATTACCTAATGTAAAAACTGGAAATTTAGGAATTATTTCTTACCCTAGGAATATAACAACAAACAGAAGGCAGTTGAGCTAGGTCTGTCATGTACAATATGGGTGCTGTACCATGTTAAGGAAAATAAAAATGGTAATTTAAAAAGCAAGTACTACTTCAATCACTTCTTCTGTGTGAAATACAGTCTATCACAAATACCTTCTACAAACAGATGCATTTTGAAAAGATGAAATATTGGTGGAAATAAAAGTACATTAAGACAAATAGTTTGAAATATAATTGACCGGATCAGTACTTTTTTAACAGAATTAAAAATTTTCAGACACCCAACAATCCAGGTGATGTTGCTTTTGCCTTTACATGCTAATGTAAAAGTTCTAGTCATCCCGGAGTACCCAGATTATTGTTGTACATGCATTTCTCAACAGGGCTATTCTACTCACAAGTTAAATAATGCTGGAAATATCAAACATAAATCACAATATACACATAGATAGTGGGAAAAAACAGACAAAACAGTCAAAATAAGATCCAATAAGCCATACCCTACTAAAGAAAACACATACAGAAAATAACGAAGTATAGCTACCTGCTCACTAAGCTGGTTGACATTGATGTCACCCTGTACTGAACTGTTCAACCCTTACAAGGCTGAGAGGTTTCACAATACCTTAAATTCCAGGCAACAATACCATTTCTGTTGCTGTCAAACCATTTCTGACGGTATAAAAATGGATAACAAACAATACACAAGGGGCAGCTAATTTCAGTGATTTTTTTCAACACAAAATTCAAACATTCTGTGTCAAGCTCTATATGAACTGTTTGTGAGAGCAGAAATCTAGGACTAGTAGAAAATATAACAAGTCTAGTAACTTTCCATAGGAGTCTGGGCACAACCTGCTCCTCAGAAAATCAGCTCCAAATTATTCTTTCATTAGGAAGTGAAAAGTGAGTAGTCCAAAGCAGCAGAATTATTTATTACTCACTGATTCAAAAGGCTAAATCCCATCAAATAATTAAAAACCATAAGGATCACATAAAATCAGCCATTTTTTTGGCAGACAAAGCAACATTTCTTGACTCTTCTCCTGTCCCTCATAGTGAACAGTAACATTGCTCAACTTCAGTCCAAAATGGTTAGTGTTCTCATCTTTCACAGAATACGCTTCACAAGAAATTACTACTATTCACTCATCAATTTATCAGCAGAATTTAATTTTACTTTGCTATAAAGAGCAAACCCTAGGAACTCTGTATGTAATAGAGCCATGTCCTTAGTTTTACTGTTTTAAAACTGATCATAAACATGATCTTAATTTATGGAGTAACAGCTGATCGCTTTTGGGTGCCTTTTAGGATGGGGATGGGGGGACGTAATCATGGTTAAAGATTCATATTTTGATTCTATACAACAGGTGTTCAGATGAAAACTCTGGAATTTCAGTTTTAAATTAACTCTGAACATTTTCCACTGCTGACAGTGCAACTGTTGCTCATTATTTTAATAGTATTGGCAAGACTTCCCATGTCAATAAAAACTTATCCTCAACATAATATGGATAATTTTCATCAGCTTAGGCTCTGAACTATCTAAAGTACTGATTAAAGTTGTGGTTCTGATCTGTGACAATGTAAAGAGATATCTGTGATTAGGTTTCAGTTCAGAGATGCATTTTACATGTTGAAATTATTTAAAGCTGAAGTGAAAGGTTGGTTGTGCTTCACATATTTTGGCTAGATATCCAACACAAATCTAACAAACAATTTGAACTGTGTGCAAGTTACAGTTTGTACATCAAAATAAATGTCATGCCTTGGAAGTTCCATGGAAGGCCTCAGAGCCTTCCATGTGCAAGAAATTGTTTAAACTGCTGTTCCCTCTATTAAATGACTAAAAATAGTACCTCTGTACACACTTCATAACAACACAAAATCCTAACATCATTAACTAACATAATTCACTAACATCATTAAGAATGGTAATAATATGGACAGTATACAGCAGTCACTGTAAAAAACTAAAAGTACTTCTACCATACTAGTTATCAGTGTGTCAACTGCCTTTGGGAAGAGTGACCGCCAGCCATGTCACAGAAAGGGTGCAAAGTCTTACAAAAAGTTTACAGAAGGCACTGGAATGAATATCTTACCATCTCCATGGCAAGAAAAGATCTAATTTATGTCTAGAAACTAAATCAAAGGGTTTTGGATCTTTTGATCTTGTTTATCTTTTATAATAACTTTGGGCTATCTTTATTTTTTCATCTTGATACATTGCATTCAGAAACAAATATACCACACACAGTTACAATTTTTCTATTACTTGCATATTTAGTTTCTTTGACTCCGGTCTTTGGAGCCAAGAAAGTAAAATATACACATGAGAGCAGGTGTTAGTTACATAACACACTGATGTATGTCGAGCTTCTTCATCTTCTACTTATTAGTAAACCCTGGAGAGGCAAACAATACTTAGATGTGCCCTACCAAGGGTCAAGTCAAGAGGTAAGGTCTCACTCAGAAGCATGTCACCTTTGAACATTATACTAGGGACAACAATATGAACAAGGTCTTTGCAACCAACACACACTTTCTGAGAGACAGGCAAAGCACATTTCTGTCACCTGCACTGTCAGTTACTGCCTCAAAGAAGCATGTCTCTTGACAAATACCAAAAAAAGAGGCAAAAAAGAGCAAATAACAAAAGAGTCGTAAAGCAATGTTTTAGACGGTCCAGTTTTAATGTGTTTACCTTTACAAAAGCCAAAGATAAAATTACTGCTGTGGACTGTTCTCATAAAGGTATGTCTTTCCAACAGCAAGTGTTGACTGCCTTAGGAGTTATAAAAGTAGTCAGCAGCAGGTCACTTCTGCCCTCATCAACAGGGGTTTAATTCTTGCAAGGCAGAAGGAGCTGTGACACTCACAGAAAGCATCCACTCTCTTCAATAGCTGGCAACAGCTGCCATACTTGTAGAGTTTGAGAGGTACTATGAACAACTGCAGTGAGGAATTAGTGCATGGAAGACAAACTGATGCTGACTGAAGATGCAAAGGAAGGCAAAGGAGGCAAAGGGGATCATCTTTCTGAAATGCATGAAGAAAATGGCTTTGCAGGGAAGCACACAATTCAGATGTTATCCTTCAATTTAACTCCTCCTTAATTCCATTCCTAAACTTGCTTGCTGCCTTCACAATTCAACACATTTCTTTTTACAAATAGTTTTTTCCTCTGCATCTCTTATTCTTTCCTTTCTCTTATTTTGTTTCTTTACTACATCTTTCACCACTTTCTTTTCTGCTTCTTTTACCCACACTGACTCCTACTTTTGTATTCTGTCCACTGATGGTTTTCGATGCCCAAACACTTCATTTTCTTTTATTTCTACTGCCCAGAACATCCTCTCTTCTCAGTTCTTCATTCAGGATACCTCTTCCTGAGCACGTCCTTCTCACTTCAACATTTTCTTTCTTTTTCTCCTCAAGAATACTTCTTGACTCTTCCTGCCTTCAGTCTCCACACTTGAAGATATTCCAGAAATGAAGCCAAGCCAAATGCCCACTGTAAACTCTGGCATAATCTTCAAGCACCAGTCGAAACAGGAAAGCAGGTTATTGGCTTTATTGGTTATTGGCAAAGAAAGCGAAAATACAGGTGAGAAACAAAAGCGATATAGCCAAGAACAGTGCTTTGATCATATGGATGCTACACCTCTAGTTGCAAGTTCTCTGTTGGCTTGAAAGGAGGGAACTGAGGCAGACAGAAGTATCAACTATGATTCTGCTTGATGTCTCCATTCACTTTGTGAATTAACTATTTTGCAGCAGGTATAACTATTTCATTACTCATCAGTAAGGTTCATATTTATGAGCTAGTATCAGGGAGATTTCTGGATGAAAATGGGGAGGAGGTACTGATATACTGTTTAATTTAGAAACTGTTGCCATGGAAATATCCTTTTTACTGACTGCTGCAAATTATCTCATGTTTGAAATGTGATTTATAAACATTCTGTTTATGCAGAGAAGAATATTTATAGATGAGTAACCAAATTGTGGTTATTCCAGCATTAAAATGCAGTGTGCTTCATGTACTTTTCAGAAATACATAATTTGTCAGAATATGCTATTAAACATACATAAGTACTGGCCTCCTGCAGTATATAACCCAATTACCAGAGTAAAGCCGTAGCCCTTCCCAGATCTGACATAAACACTAACAGGAAATGTAATGCAATTCCCATTTTCTTCCTCATATCCTCTTACAGGAAATGGGAGGGGCAGAACCTGAGAGACTAGCTAGTCCAGCAGCTGCAATTGTTATGGATTTACAAATGCACAGGCTATATGAAGACATGCTTAGTCTACTGATGTAGGATTTTTGTCAGTTTTCTTCATACTGGGCTTTGTGCATAAAACTATTTTTTAGAAACAACGCTCCTCTACAAGCTTAAACACATTGTTTTATCTGCTTTGTTCTGATATTTGCCTACCAATCAGCCATCTCTTATTTCACACACTTTTCTATTTTGAGTCACCCAGCTACAACAAACAGAGAAACTGCGGTGATAATACACTTATTTTTGGGGTGGATGAGTGTGTCTGTGTGTGCATGTAAAGGAAATGATGCTGAAAATTTGATACCTCCATTCCTTTTGACAACTCTTCAAAACAGTAAGGCCAGAAAGTAAGGTTGTCTTTACCACTTGCAAAGAAAGACAATGAATGAAGCCAGCAAGGATGAAAACAAAATGGATGATGGTGACTGGAACAGCTTCAAATGTGGGGGAAAAAAAGCCAGGTCTGTTACTGCAGACTGATAGAAAAAAAACACATAGCTCTGTGAGAAAGACCCAGCAGCCAAAAGAAATCGCCTATCTGAAAAATTAGACCTAAATGATGACTTCAGCTCAGAGCAACTTACACTACTGATAGGCCTTACAAGCATCCAAGGAAATAAGCACAATATCTTTATACTTAAATATAACTTGGTTTTGATATTACATGCAGCTTGCCATGCAACTCCTGAGTAGCAGGGTAGGGAGATCTTTCTGTTGCATACATTTGTGGGCAGGAGTAGGTATGATCATATTTTCTATCAATGAACTACTCTAAATGTATAAATTTATAGTTACAACAGACTTTCATGCTGAATACAGAGGCAGAGGAAGAATAGACTGAAAATTGTCATCCTGGTCATGCAACAGCAATAAACTTACAGAACAATCATAGTATATTACAGCTTGAACTAAGATATTCACCATTAACAGATGTTTAAAGTATAGAAATATTTAAGTTTAGTTGGAATATTCCTCTCTTTCATTACATTTGTCTTTGGTGTTATCTGTAAAGTTATCAAGAAGAAGCCTAATAATGGAAGGCCCACCAGTAGAGAGAGATTCTTTTCTTCAGGAAATAAAGGTACTTAATGTTTGTTTCTAACTATTTCTGTGTATGTCTGCATGTAAAAAAAAGAGTAGCTTAGACAGATAAAAATAAAAACTCTTCAGAATCAAGAATAATTACCATTATGGAGCAATGGATAACTAGATAATAAGAAGACATACTGAAAGTCCCTGCTCTAAGGTGCATAAAGCAATGTATAATTGCAGAGCCTGCCTTAAGTGACAATAACAATGACAAGTCTCATATTGACCACCCTGTATGGCCAGCTGCACAAAAGCAGTTCCAATGCAGGGAAGGAGAATTGGACCAGGGAAAGTAAACACAAAAGAACAGGTCACATAAATTGAATAGACTCTATAATTGTACGCAGCCATCCAGAATATACTCAGTATTCAAAGCAGTAGCAAAAATGCAGAAAATTAAATGTCCATTCTACCACACAAAAAGCCAAAATTGTGTGCTGGACTCAGATGTGATCAAGCTGTTCTTGTGTATAAGATATCACAGCTTAGGAGTAATTACACAGTGCATTGGTTTCCAAAATACAGACTGAGAGGGCGAACAGACCACTAGCTATTTGTAGATGCCTTAACTTCCACTGACAGGCATACTCTCAGGACATGGAAAATCTTTGCATGAAAATACCCAAATTGCAGACATGCTCCCCCTAGGCAATACAAGCTCCTTGGGTACACTATTGTGCATCAGGTCTCATTTCTGAACTGTGCAACTGTGAAAGGAAATCTGCTAGTGGAGTGGAAGACTGGAATTCAACTATACTTTGTTCAGTATGAAAGCAATATACAAATGAATTTCAAGTTCAGTACTGCAGCTAAAATTTATCTGCTACCAGACATTTGAAAAAGCTATCAAAAGAATTAAAATCACCTGATAGTTGTGTTTGTAATATATGAAGATCAAAAAGGAGTTACTGGTGAAACCTTCCATTGGAAATGACAGTCGAGGACAAGACCAGTCTTCAGTTCTCCCCCACTTATATTTTAATAACAACTAGATAAACACATAAAGTTAAAACTAGCATACAGTATAAGCTTACTATAAATAAAGATGTACAGCACCAAAAAGGAACTGATAATACAGTATCCAGAAATTTTGATGAAGTACAAGAATTCTTGACTAAGCCAAATAAATATATCATTTACTGAGTCATGGTCATCATATGTGGATGCAGAAATACTTTCTTTACAATGACAGAAGTAGGAAGATGCACAGAGCTGGTAAAGGACGGACGCAGAGCTGAAAAAAACAAGCCCACTCTACAGGATGACAGCGTGGCAAAAACTTTAGAGATACCTAGCAAGTCATTCAGTACAACCAAACTGCTTGAAAAATATACTTAGTGATCCATATAGATACTAACAATTCATATTAGATAATCAACTGCCTGAAGTATGTACTTTGAAGGGATGGAGGGAAAGAACAAATGAAAAAGGGAATGTTTTCCCATCTACTTACTTTTGGCAATCAAATCAGCTAACAAAGTATTTTTCTAATGAACACAGAAAAACCTAAAGTTGTTGACAGTATTCATTTAATAGTTGATGACATAAGAGCATCAGTTCATGCAGAAACTGAAGCTAGAGATGGGAGAGGCCCAAGCAGGAGATTTTAAAGTCAGTCCAGGTAAAATCCAGTTTGTGATAGAAGACAATTGCATGTGACACCTCCTCTTATCTGACAGAGCCCAGCCAGTGAATTTGAAGCCGCTTCTAGATCTGAAATTGTAAAAAATGTTTCAGAAGTTCCAGTTAGGTACTATGCCGGGTGAAATCCATTATGACCATTGTGGCAACTGCTAAATGACAACTGCTTAGAAACCAGGAACAGAAAGACAAATACACGTGATAAAAGACACAGATCACTTTTAAGCAGTGCAAGACTGATTCCTTGCACTGCCATCACAGCAAACTGAGACATCAGCAGATTATCAGGGCAACATGAACAGGAAACACCTGTACTATGTGGCATGTACACAACACATTTATACTTAAAGAATGGCAGAAGCAACAACCAACATTTGCACCAGTGATTGTAAGCGCCATCTTTAGAGAGGCACTTTACATAAGAAGTGTCAGTAAATAAATTAAGAAGTGGAAACAGGTTATGCATTCTAGCTTGACAGTATGGCAACTTCACTCAGGCACCGCATGAAGAAACAGACTCAGAGAGTAGTAAAGATTGAGCTCTGACCAGTTAAGTGTTATTAATACCTGACACACATGGATGAGGATTAATCAGAGAGTTATCAGGACTATTATAATAATGGCTGCTTGAAATGCTGTTCAGTGGGAGGGCTTCTAAAAATGAAAATACATTCACTTAGCAGTGTAATGCAGTGGTGTCTTTAAAATTAATCATTAATAATCATTAGGGGGCTTCTGGTCGGAAGGAGGGAGTAGTTCACATGACCCAGATCCTGGCTGTAGACCTAAACAGATGGAATTATAGCTATCTGGTATCTAATAATGAGAGCTCTGTTTCAGACCTATGTCTTTTATTTCATTCTTGGTCTCTAATATTGGGGAGTGATGACATTTAGAAAGAGCAGCAGCTTTAGCCAACAAACATGCTTATATTGCTAGGGTAGAAGAAAAGAATGACATAAATACAATTGTACATGTGGGAGGTTGTCAAAGATGTACACGGAAGAGAAAACTGATTTTCCTGATGACATTGCTTATTTCCTTCCCTCCTAGAGACAGACTACATCTCCTTCTGGTCCACTACTGAAACTGACAATGCATCAAGAGGATTATGTTCTTTCCTGTTAGAAAAAATCTTTCTTATGATAATTGTTTATTCCTAAAAATGAATTGAGACAAAGAAATATTTTAATTTCTTTCTCCTTCCATTGTAGTGAGGTACAAAATATCATTGCCCCTTTAACCTGTGGGTCAAATATTAATATGCTTGAATGCAAATTCTATTTAACAATTAATTTAGGGCCAAATACTGCTTAGATATAAGTACTTGAAGTTCTGAAGCACACAAAGGTTAAACTCTTGTTAAAAATACCTTATGTTCTTACATTGAAGTTACCTCCTGTGAAATAACAGAATACTTAGTTATGTCAAAGTCTTTCACCTATTAATTTGTAGTCTTGAATACTTACAGATAGGTTTCTATATTCTATACAACAATGTATTTGTTGTTATATGGGAAAGTGCCTTTTCAGCCATAGGATTTTAAGCTCTCGATCAATGTGAATGGCATCAACTTCTGCATTTGAGACTTTATATGAACTAAATAAATACTGTCATGACACTTATGAAAAATACAAGTAACCAACACCAGACTGCAATTTAAGTCACAAGCAGTCTTTGGCCATACCAAAATTCTCCCTGCCTGGCCTGCTGTGACATGCCTTCCATCAAGGCATCTGTAATTAAAGTGCATTTCCTGCTGTGCTGCAGTATATACGTAAGGTCAGCTTTTTTTGAGTCCAGCAGTTTTATTGGGGGTTTTATTCATTAAAAGCATCTTGATGAGGTTCACCTTTGTACTATCCAATAAGAAGGAATGTTTTCCCTCTAGCAACATGCAACTACTGCTTAGACTTCTTTGTTTTTGTGCTTACACCCTTCTCAGTGACGTATGCTTTAAGCACAGAAAAACGTGGAGAGGTTACATACAAAATGTTTGCTTGGAAGAAACTGGAATTACTCTGAGGAGCTTAAAGAACACATGAGGTCTTTCAAATCCTGGCTGGGCGTTTTGTCAAAGGATGGATCGAAGTTCTGTATCCCAGTCAAAATTCAGGGTCTTCCTGCCGAAACAGGTGAGCTGTGAAATAATAGATTATCTATGATGCTTTGCCCAGCAAAAGTTCATGGACTGCTTTTGTGGTCATCCACTATAGGTCGTGCACATTCTCTTAATCTCCACAGCAGGAGACAGGGCAGAGACCTTTGTCCTCTCAAAGATTGATACGTTGCAGATCTGCAGGCCTGTCTTGGGACTTTACACAGCTAAAGTTCAAGGGTCTACATTTATATGCCGGAAAGGCACAAGACCCTATTCAGAAGAGGAACTGTTATTTTTATGGAAAAAGCGGAGCAGAAGACCTCAGAAAAAAAGGGCATATAAACCAAGCCACCAAGTCCTTGTCTTTTCCCCTAAATCTCAGACCCACACTTACTGCCACAATGCATACTATTTACATAGTTTTTTTCATCTACATTAAACATTGTTGAGCACTTTTTTGTTGTTATTAAACCGTAATATTTAAGGATCTATCTGGCTATCTGACTAAAGTGTGTGTTAAAGTGCAGACATTTTAAAATTGTGGTCCACACATTTGGAGGAGTATCCAGGAACTGCTCTTTGCAGTGTTTGTCACTTCACAGCAAATCACTTACCCTCAACTATGTTAGCCCAACAGTAAAATAGGGGTAATAATACTTATTTTTCAAAGTTGACATGAGGCTTATTAATGTTTGTTTAAGTGCTTTGATATGATTGACTGGAAAAGGATATTATTATTATAATTTTAAGTGAACATTAATTATAAAACTGTTAATGTAACATATTAGAAAAATGAGCTCCAAATCACAAGCCAGCAATTCCTGACTTACTCTTAAAACAGTACAAGATGATTCTATATGCATCTTGCTCTCACTAATACCCACTTTTTGAAATTCTACATTTGTTTTCCATAGTAAAGCTAAAAAAGGTAATATGCAAAATCAATTTAGTGTCTAATCAGTCAAGAAACAATACTACCTTACCTGGAGACATGCCATCATTGGACTCTTGATAAAAATATAGCCTCCATGAAAAACTGTGCTGTTTGCTGTACATTAATTTAAGCTACACATGTGATTGATTGTCACTGGCACAACTCCTAGTATGGTAAATAGGCTAATTCACCAAGATCAACTTACCATGTTACTAAGATCACTTAAAATTTGTAATAAAGTTCTCTTGCAATGTTATACACAAATCTTAGACAGCACAGCAACATAAAATCCTTTAAGTGGCTTGCTTATATGACAATTTAGGACTTGCAAAAATATATATGATACTGAAGATGGTACAGTTTTTATAAGGAAAGAATTGAGTAAAATAAGCTGATATAGTGACAAATTGTTTTGACAAATATGTCAAAACAATTATTTTTTCAAATCCTCACTCCTGAATCTTCTGCAAACATATTCTATAAGCTTAAGATCTGCCACTTACATGATATATACAAAATCAGAAAAAAGCCAAATATCTCACTCCATTTCCCCTCACCCTAACACCTACTTGTACTTCAGGGGCTCAGCACAAAAGGTAAATAATCATAAACTCTGTTTAAATGAGGCGTGTCTCACAAATCTTTTTAAGAGATGATAAGTATCTGACTCTAAACCAATGCATTTTTAAAAAGACTTCTCTATAGTTGTCACACTACTCCCTGCCTGGAACTGGTATCTCTTTGGGAAGGCAATGATGGTTTTCAGAAATAGTCAGATGAAAAGGTATGTTTAAAGGGATGTGGAGAGGTGATGTGTGAAGCAACAAAAAA
Organism: Clamator glandarius; assembly: GCA_033459285.1. Classification (NCBI taxonomy): domain Eukaryota; kingdom Metazoa; phylum Chordata; class Aves; order Cuculiformes; family Cuculidae; genus Clamator; species Clamator glandarius. Next base: position 530,035 of record JAUNZM010000072.1, on the reverse strand, counting down.
AAAAAAAAAAACAAAAAACAAAAAAAAACAACCAAAAAAGCAGAATTGATATCCATCAAAAACCCTGTCTTGATATGAAGAAATGCATAAAAGATTGTTGTCCAATATTAAAACAAACAAAATGTCTGCATTAGCAAACAGGATTTAAGTGGAAATGAAGGAGACAGTTATTCTTCACTGAATGCCAACAGGAATATCTCAACTAAATTAAATTCTGTAAGCTTAAAAATCAAGGCTTAAAAAGAAAAACAGTTTTCTAGATTTATAACAGCAGTAGGAAAACCACTAGTAAAATCAAGGTCATGAGATGCAATGGTACTCAAGTGTGGCTGGACTTTGCCCTGGAACAAAGGAACACACAGCAGATTGTTCCCACTATCTCCTCACATATGCAGAGCTCTTGGAGCATCATCTTACATGCCATCCCCCAACACCCTTCCCCAAGCACAAGATGGAAGAGGGAAAATGGAGAGATGTGACAGTAAATCCACCAGAATGATTCACCAGAACAGCCTTGATTCCTCCTAGAAAATGGGAAAATAAGGACAGCTGCAAAAGTAAAGGCTTAATACAAACAGGTCTCTGACAGATTAGTGAATATGAACAATGTCACAGAGATATAGCAGAGTGCAGTTGCAGAAGTGACCAGGGAAACTTACAGTTAAGAACCAGAATGTGCCTGGTCCCTTGTGCAGCTGTACCTTGTCTCCTCTCCATCATGATATTCCAAGAGCAAGTAATTCAAAGAGCCATGTGGTTATCCACTGGGTTGCTTGCTCTTCCTTCCTGAATGCAAACATTCCTTACAGCAATTTCCCCATCTTCTAGACAGCTTAGTTGAAGGCAAAGGTTTTGTTGATTTTTAACTACCAGCAGTGTCAGACACTTACTTCTACTTTGTTACTCCAAGCTTTATTAACAGATCAAAGTCATAATTTGAATGCATATTTCATGGTTGGACTCAATGATCCGGTGGGTCTCTTCCAACCTGGTTATTCTGTGATTCTGTGAAATGTTGGTAACTAATTATACTTGTTCTCTTGGCAGTTTGTCCCATGGCATTGGCTTGTTCTACCATACAACTTCAATGACAAAGGCTTAATATCACGTTAGCAGAAGGATTTTTCTGTCCTCTCACGTAAACACCCTTTTTATTGACCTCCATGTTTCTAGACTGCTGGTTCTGCAAGCATAGCACACTTGTCAGCTAGATTTATTGAATGTTCAACAAACACTCACTGACTATGCAAGAGTCTCCTGCAAAACAATTGCAGTCACATACAGCATCAAAACTATCTTTTCCCAGACTGCAAGAACAACCATGTCAAAGTTGCTGCCACTTGTCTTTGCTCTGCACCATCTTCCCTTTCTCTTCCTCTTTTGTTTTTTTCACCTGGTATTACATTACTTTTCAATACAAGATGTGCTACCTTGCAAAGAAACAAACACTTATATGGAAGGACAAAGCAATTTATTCACTGACTTAATATTAGGTCTCAAAAGACAGATATGATTTATTACATATTCTATTTATTTAGAAAAGCAAGACTGACAAGTCAACACAAATAAGCAATGCTGATGATGGTAGAAAATTAAGCCATAAAATTCTATAGCATGGAAAATAGTGCAAAATACCACATGCAGAAGGAGGCCAAGTTCTGTGTCCTGAGGAAATAGTTTTGTATTTTACAAATTTACTGCACTTTATACCTTACAAGAGGGAATTACAATAAACCCCAGCATAACTTTTATTTATTTATTTATTTATTAACTACCCACTATGTGCATTATGGGGAAGCCATCATTACAAGTCTGACATTTAACATGAAAAAAATAACTGAGTTTAAGGACTAAGTGCAAAAAAGAAACGTAATACCAAAGCAGCACCATTTTCTCATGGTAAATTGAAGCAATTCAATGGTAGCATCTGGTCTTTCTGATAAGTAGGCAGATGCATTTTGGGCCTCATGCTAGCTGAAAGAAAATGCTCGCATCACTTAACAAAAAGCAGTATTTCACAAGAAACTCATAATACCTGAACCATAATGAAAATTTTATTCATTCTGATGACTTACTAGCCTAGTAGAAACTTTGAGGCCAAATTTCTTTTTACTGCAGTCACAAAGTGACTCTAGACATGAATTTCACATTATCTATATATAGTGTTACTCAGTATTGAAAATGGAATAATGGCTAAGATCTCTTTTGACACCATTTTTTAGATTTTTACACATGGTAACAGAGAGAAGAAATTTTTATTAATGTACAGTCATGAAATCTACTAGGAGATACACCAATACTGTTCACCATGAATATATATTAAAATGTGAGGATTTGTGGGTAGTTATTTATTCATTAAAGTTACTGTAAAGCATATCAGGTGGAGGTGTAATCAACACAAAAAAGCTCTAGAGGGTTGAGGTGTAACCAACATTAAAAAGCTTTTCAGATGCCATTAGTTGCAATGATGTGACAGAAATAAATCCAATTTAATGGCACCGTTAAATGTCTTATTACTTTTAAAACTCATTCTGCCTCTACCTTGCTATGTCTACCCCTATTTTGCCTCTATCTAGCTGCTGTGACTGCTGCTTATCTTCACATATGCTTGTCCTTTGTTGCAGTGATAGACAGTCTTTCCAACCTGCAGCTTGCTGCTAGTAAGCAAAATTCCTGGAGGACAACAGTCTCATTCACAGACAAACCGAAGGCATTCATGGCACTCTTTCTCTCAGATGACTCTCAAATTCAAGTTGAAGCTTTGCATTAGAACATAAGGATTGAAAATAAATAACATACATTTGAAGTGCCAAAAGCAAGTGCCTCATATGGAAAACCAAATCAGCAAAAGAAATCTTGCAAACCCAAGATACACTGCTTGTTTGTTGTCTGTTCTGTCTCTTCCCCAGCCTAATATATGGTGCCCGATGAGCTAACTGCAACAGTTACTGATTTCTGGACTGGACAGTGGCAAGAAAATTTTTAGAATCTTTGATAGATTATGGTATGCAATTAATTAAGGATTTACTGATGGAATCTGAGGTAAGGAAGTCTGTTCCATTTCCAGCATGGCTACTAAACAGTCTCATTACAACCATGCTTTACAAGGTACAGACTTGCTAGTGTGAGCTTGCTCTACATCTTGAATCTGAATTTTTCTCTGAGTGGTGAATTTTCATGGTATTATGTTCAAAAAGTCATTTAACTTTCTTTAAAGTTTGTAACATGACACTTAATTATCACCTTGAGCTGCTTTAGACACAAAACGTGCTTGCAGATCTAAACCAAAATCATGCTGTTGCACTCTTTGGCATTCCACACAGTGTTACTTTGAGCATTTGTATTTTGAAATATCCACTGAATCTTTTCAAGGACAGTTTCTAACATGGAACCAGCAAAGGATGAAACTAAAAGCAGTTCGTTCTGAGAGGGAAGAGCAGACACTGATAAGGAACGGGGATGATGGATGCAGTACAGCAGCAAATGAGGTACAACAGTTTTGTAGATGAGGCACAGCAACAAGAATAACTTGAATCTGGAATCTGTTTTTATTTCTGAAGAAAGTTCCAAGTAAAAATACAAAAAGACTATCTTGGGGAAAAAGAGAAAGGGCATGACCCTAAAAGTCCTTGTAAATTATGATGTGGCAGAATCCCTTTAGGAGATCCCTGCATGCAAGAGATGAGGTCTGACCAGAGCAGAGTAGACTTAATAATTAAACTAATTTATCCTCTAGATTACTAAAATTAATTCGATGAGCACTAGAAAGTTTCTCTGCAATATTTCCAGGTAGCACTTGCGCAGGAAATGCACTTGATATACATTTCCTCTGAAATCTTGAATATCTCGAGATACCCATGAGAAATGACTCAGCTATAATTTTCAAGGCTACTAAGACCTATCTTGATTATAGGTCCCTTCTTTGCAGTTCTCTCCAGCCACCAAAACTTTGGAGGCATGAAGAAGAGTGTTTGTCCCTGTGTACTAGCTAAACCCTTAAGAAAAGCTGCAGCATAACTAGTTCAGATAACAGTATCACTGACAATTACACAGGACAGTATGAGATGCTGCTCACTACTGCAAAAGGGATTTGAGAAATAAAAAGAGAAAGAGATGAATGTTTGGTTTTATTTTCATCTAATTTACACCACCAGAATCTAGTGTCAGAAAGCTTATGATCCTGATACCATTCAGAATTTGAGCAAAGTTTTTTTTTTTCTTTCATTCATTGACTAAAGAACTAATGAAAGGGTAGCCTGATAGCCCCAGAACTATAAAAATAGACTGCGCAGCACAAGGGATGCATGTAGGTTGTCTTTGTCTGTACTGTTTCCATGGCTCCATCAAGCCCTTCTTTGTTGTTCATCATTCTGATAAACAAACTCTTGAACCAAATAACTAAGTTCATACTAAGTTTTAGGCAGAAAAAGATCTGGGACATGAATCTTATCTGATGCAACCCAGGGTATGTTCTCCTTCCAACTGCCCACCTTCAAGATGCAGTGAAGTGTGTCAGAAAGCTATAGAAAGAGCTATATCTCATTTTATAATTTAAACATGTGATGGTCATTCGGAGGGATATTGACAATTATTTAAAAAAAGAAGGTAAGAAGTACTTCCCAGTTCAGATTATGCCTGATGCTAGGCAATTGATTTCTTAACATTACATAAATTTATGTTAAAAATAGGTCAGCATTCTGTAAAACAGAACTCTGTTTCCAACAAAATTTGCTGTAAAATTTATCAAATCACTGCTGACTCTGAAAACTTTCACTGTAATTTTCCTATTACTTGGTTTGTTCCCTGGAGTCTAAATAAGGTTTTTATGCCCTTTTGGTTTTTAGGGAAAACCTTAAGAATGAGACCCAAAAGTAGCCTACAAGCTCACAAAATGAAAATCAAACAGCTTCTGAGTGTGAACATTTCACTCCAGGTTTTTCAATACTTCTGTTTTGACAATACTGCTTCACATGTGGCAATTTCAGCTTCATGTAACGTTGACCGCTGGAGATTTTTTTTCCATGTTAAAGAGACAGAATAGCTCAGAAATGAAGCTTGGGTGAGGTGGAAGAAAAGTCTGTAGTTTAGAAACTCAGTTTCCATCAAATCAGAGAAGAAATTATCTGTGACAAACGTAGTGTTACTTAAGAAACAACATTAAATCAAACCTATAGAATACACATCTCAGGCAGTGTAAGTCAGCCCATTCTTTCTGCAATCAATGTAATTATATAGAAGATTTGATCCTATGCCTGTAACCTCAATTAATAATTGCTACAGATAGCTAAAAAAAGCCAAACCCAAGGAGATATTCTTGTTTTAATTTTTTCAGATCTTCAAAAGAAAAGCAGAGAATTGCACTATGGGTTTGTTAGATCAAAGCCTATACACCACCTTGAAACCACTGTTTTGTTTTTATAAAGGTATTTCTAGATCATTAGCATTTGCATAAAAATGTAGGTATTTTTCTGACATTCCAGTTCTGGAATCCCCAACATAAGAATGATATAGAACTGTTAGAACGGATCCAGAGGAGGGCTATGAAGATGATGTGAGGGCTGGTGCACCTCTGCCATGAGGACAGGCTGAGAGAGTTGGGTTTGTTTACGCTAGAGAAGGGAAGGCAAGGCTCTGGGGAAACCCTGTAGCAGCCTTCCAGTACCTGAAGGGGACCTACAAGAAAGCTGGGGAGGCGCTTTCTAGGGCATGTACTGATAGAACAAGGGAGAATGGCTTTAAATTGGAAAGGGAAAGATTTAGGTCAGACATTAGGAATAAATTCTTCACAATGAGAGTGGTGAGGCATTGGCACAGGTTGTCCAGGGAAGTTGTGGGTGCCCCTTCCCTGGAGGTGTTCACGGCCAGGTTGGATGGGGCCTTGAGCAGCCTGACTTAGTGGGGGGCTGTCATCTAGTTCCAACAAGAGGGAACTAGATGATCTTTAAGAGCCCTTCTAATACAAAATATTCTATGATTCTATGACATCTGCTCAGCCCACCCCACACACTTCTCCAAGGAAAGTAACCCCACTAGCTGGATACCTAACTGGACTTACAATTTTCCAGAAACAAAGGCAGTAAGGAAGAAGATTAGGAAGTCTCTTTATCATATACTACACTGATCTAGATGAATTAGCTTGGGATACCAGCCATGTTAACACAAAGCTATGTACATGATTGCTATAGAGCCCGCTGTATAAACATTACCTTTAGTGAAGATTTCATATCTGCTACAAATCTGAACTTATCAGAATGCTATTATATCTTCATAGTACTTTTAAAACCCTTACAATGGGTACAGACAAGAAGATTTTTTTTTTTTTCTGGGCTACAACTAACATCTACACCTGACATCACTATGAAAACCGATCAAATAAAAAGCAGCAGTTGCAGTGCAGCCAGAACTTGTCCTTCACATTGAGCACTGAGAAAAGAGGTCATAAAACATGAACTGGGCAGAAAACATTGAATTAGGAAACAGAACTTCTTATACAAAGAAGCAAGACTTCTGGAGTAGGAGGACACAGCAAAAGAAATAATGATTGCTTATTTTGTTCTCAGTTTTCTTAAACAAATATTTAGCTAATGGCCACTGAGGACAAGTCTTTGCTAGATGGACTTTTCCTGTGACACTACTGTTATTATGTTCTTATTCTTCTCTAAAGTGATTAAAAACTATGAGATTGAACAAGTCTTGATTTTTATACAACAGAGCCAGAGCTGTCAGCATCCAGCAGCTCAAGGTGCCTATCTAATAATTACATCTCATCAAACTCTTCATAGGTGAATTTCTCTTATTAATTTTTCCAGGAATTTAAAGCTTATTAGGAATGCATAAATACTGCCTGCAATGTTCATTCCCTTCTTGCCATCCTGCCTCTCCACAGCAGTCTGCATCCAACTTAAGAAGGATACTTCAGGTGCTGTAGATGAGGCTGTGGATGTACAATGAGTTTAAATAACCTCTGGACAACTCACTATTTTGGATAATCCCCCATCATGTATATTTGCCTTTGCCCTTTCACTTGTCTGCCACACTCCATCCCAAAACAAAACAATTAAGAGTAGGATCATGACAGTAAGGTCATACTTGCTACATTGCATTGATAACCCTGTACAGATATCTTTCACCTGTTTTACTCTTTCTGACCCAAGAGCTTAAAGCAGTTACCCTGATGCCTCTACAGCCGTTGGCATACTACTGTCTTGAGCCCACTTGACCTAAGCCCTAATGCAATGAGCATGAATATAATAGTTGGAGCTGCTAATACTGATGATGATTCTTTCTACCAGAGCTATACTCTTCACTTTAAGACAATGCTCCCCATTCTCTCTGACATACACAACAGCAGACAAAAGGTGAGCAGAGGAAAAGCTAACAGCTTTACATGGTATGTTCAGGTTTCTGCACCTGTTGACAGACTGTGATCAGAAAAGGTTATTTTGCTAAGAAAAAGTACACAAAGAAATAGTCACATACCACAGTAACAAGTCTAGAAGAGGCAAAATATGTCTCCATGTGATTACAGAATACTTCCCACTACTTTATAGAATATGGGTTCATGTGCCATACACATTAACATAGTTCAATTTACTGCTGTCTTGATCTCTTTTCCACCCTTCTGCTGGCACTATTCTTTGTGTCTTTTGTTATTGATTTAATATTTCTATTTATTCTTCTGCAGTCTATTCAAATTATTTTAACACGATTCATGAGGATCACACTGAAAAAATACTCAAAGTTTCAGAAGATAATTATCTGACTTTCTACTCCCATTATTATGTACAAAAAAATGCAGGGAAATTATTAGCAGACCTACAGATAGTTAAAGCCACACAGTATTTTTAAAAAGGCTATTTGCTTTTCATCGCTAGTCTCACAATTTAGTTTCATGTCCGAAGACAGATACATGTCAAAAAAATTCTGTCAGGATTCGTCTTAGCTGTCTTCAGTCATCTCAAAGAGAAAGAGAACAACCTTTCCTGTCCCTCACCTCAAATCAAAGAAATGCAAAACATTACAAAAATGGTGCAGAATAGTGGTTATATCAAGCCCAGAACACTGCATATGTAGGATATTTTTATTCTTTGGCTATCCTAACACTTTCACAAAAACTGTATTCCTAATGCACGCCTTCTAATGAGCTCATGTGCAATGCAGAACTCTTGAAAAAAGGTATTTATAAAAAACAGCATTATGCTCACATGTACTAAAAATTACTAGAAGTTGTAATTTGAATGTGTTGCACACTCATACAACCACTCCCCCCCAAAAAAAAGAGAGATCAGTATGCGTTTTGGCATTAATCACTCTTTTTTTTTTTTTTGTCCAAATGAGTATGATTTAATAAAATAATACAATGTTGACTCACCACAGCATGTGCTATGTCTCATCTATAGGAAATGGTGCAAAGGCATCAACTTCATGCTTGGGCTCCCATAGCTGATATTTGAGTCTGGCCCGCTTCTAGCACAGGTTTCTAATACTAGCCCTAAGCATGAAAAAAAGAGAAAGAAATATTTGGGGTTTATTTTTCAAGGCTGATAGAAAAAGTTCAGAAAACTAAGCTAACCTGGAATGTCAGTATTTACATGTAATATAACAAAGACTTAAGGTTTTCCTCTGTTAATACCATAATGCATCCATTTTCAGGCAGTATATGTACCATAAATTTCCTTCTCCTATGCAAAGAAAAAAGGTGAGAAATAGAAAGTAATGCAGAATGAGGTGTTATTTGAATGGGAGAGAGGCATCATTTTCCCCTAAAGCAGTAAAAAAAACCCCAAACCCTAAATTGAGGTTGACAGACCCTAGTGCTCAAGAGCTCATATTCGAGACTGTTCAGATTGCAACACATGCCACTAAAAATCAGAAAACCGCTCTAAAATAATTATTTTTGTTTCCATACTTTCTTTCTTGAGTCAGATCTTCATATTTTAATTTGGGGTGATCCGTACCCAGTCATGTGTCACTAACCTGGGGAATGAAATTAAAGATTACTCGTGACATTGTGAACAGCTTTGAGAAGTATGCGATACGGATACATAGAGGCATAAGAAAAGACCTATAAATAACTGCTCTCTATCGAATTCACATCCTTTTAAAACCAAACCCCTAAACTTGTGACAAAATATATTCAGCCAGTAAAGTGTTTAAGAAACTAACAGACAACCACGAGAAATGAGGTGAAAGGGATCTGAACAGACTGGACCGCTGAGCTGAGACGAATGCCATGAGGTTTAACAAGGCCAAATGCCAGGTCCTGCACTTGGGGCATAACAACCCTATGCAGTGCTACAGACTAGAGGAAGTCTGGCTGGAAAGCGGCTTGGAGGAGAGGGACCTGGGGGTGTTGGTTGACAGCCGACTGAACATGAGCCAGCAGTGTGCCCAGGTGGCCCAGAAGTCCAGTGGCATCTTGGCTTGTATCAGAAATGGCATGACCAGCAGTTCCAGGGAGGTTATTCTCCCCCTGTACTCGACACTGGTGAGACCGCTCCTTGAATACTGGGTTCAGTTCTGGGCCTCTCACCACAAGAAGGATGTTGAGGTTCTGGAGCAAGTCCAGAAAAGAGCGACAAAGCTGATGAGGGGGCTGGTGAACAGGCCTTATGAGGAGCAGCTGAGAGAGCTGGGGTTGTTTAGCCTGGAGAAGAGGAGGCTGAGGGGAGACCTCACTGCTCTCTACAACTACCTAAAAGGAAGCTGTGGAGAGGAGGGTACTGGCCTCTTCTCCCAAGTGACAGAGGACACGACAAGAGGAAATGGCCTCAAGCTCTGCCAGGGGAGGTTTAGACTGGAGATTAGGAAAAAAAATGTCACAGAAGGGGTCATTGGGCACTGGAACAGGCTGCCCAGGAATGTGGTTGAGTCACCATCCCTGGAGGTGTTTAAGGGACGGGTGGATGAGGTGCTGAGGGGCATGGTTTAGTGTTTGATAGGAATGGTTGGACTTAATGATCCAGTGGGTCTTTTCCAACCTGGTGATTCTATGATTCTTTGATTCTATGAAAAGCAAATGTTGTCATAGTAAGACAGGGAATGAAAAGAGGAACAATCACACATATACCGCTCTGGTTTCTAACCACCAAATGAAATTAGGTGACTAACATTAAGAAGAAGGTTTGGCAAGATATGCTTACCATGGTTTCACAACATGTTTTCAAATAGCTCAGAAAAGAGGTGAACTAAAACCTTGTTCTAAGAATAGAAGATTAAAAATCCTCATGAGTAAACAACTGCTTAACCCTAAAGGGCCCACTACACTGCACTGAACTGGGACAAGTGTTGCACTTAATCAGGCTCCCTGCAATCCCACAGCAGCTCCTAATTTCCTGGGTTATATGACTTCTTAGTGCAGAATCCTTGTGAAGCAGTATAGGGGCTTAAATTTCTGTCCATCTTTTCTAATAATGAGACAAGACTGGTTATAAAGTTTACTAACAATGCTATGGCTATAAGGCTAAAACACAACATAGTAACTCAAGGAAAGTTGTGTAACTTATCCAATCTGTGGACAGGACTGTTAAATTCAGTACCATCCCCTATACTGCTTTTGATCTGTATTTTAATCTCACTATCACATCATAAGAGAAAGGAAACATAACCCTAGCATCTGACATTTCACAGTAATTAAAGTTATATGTTGCTTTCAGCTTTAGATAGTTACTTGAGTCCAAACAATCTTTTGTTTCTGTGATTTTCTCTTATGTCTGCCTCTACAGGTGTTGCTGCAAGAAAGAAAGAAAAAATTAACTCATGGCAAGTGCAGCATTTTTTTAACTGGTGCCCTTTTATGAGGGTTAGTTTTTCTTGCAAGTGGCCTTGTAAAGAGTAAGCACACAAGAATCATAGAAAAAGAGGGCAGAATATGAGTATTGGAAGCCAGGTTGTATTGTGGTCCAATGAAGTCTCTTGTCTTTTTTCCTGATGACATAATATTACAATCACTAGGCTTCTAGGTCATAATTGCTAGCAGTGTTATTATAAGTTTAAAATGTAAACAGTGGAATGGGAGTGGCTATGGATATAGAATGGTTGCCATAAAGAAACACAAACAGAAAAAAACCTTACTCTGTTGTGAAAAGTTATCAACAAGCATGTGATCTTATCTATTATTCAGGAATTGTCCAAAGAACTGTGTGGCTTCTAATTAATAACAGATGAAGAGATAACTAATTTTAAAGCTGGGGACCTTTCTGTAAATGCAGCTTTCTGCCTTTCAAATCTTAATAAAATTATGATCCCGGCTGCAAAAGGAATGCTGAAATCCTCTTCCTCTGGGTCTCCTTTAGATCTCCCTAAAATTGCATGAATTTTGCAATGAACTGCAAACTACAAGTGAGCTTTATGACATTCTCTAGTAGCATAATAGGGAAATTCTGATAGCTCTCCCTTTCCTTTCACAAGCCTAATCTGGCACTGTAACACCACTGAAAGTTATTTTATCTTACAATTATTGATCCCGTACTATTAAATCTCTAAAGAATGGCTACAAACATGCCAAATGCTGACAGCAGGAAAGAAAAACCAACCAAAAACAACCTACAAAAAAACATTCATCCCCACGGTATGATCATATAAAGCACCTTAAGAGCACACACGTATTTCTAACAATAAGAGGGACATTTTCTGTCAAGCGGGCAGAGAGGCAGCTGAAGATAACTGAATTTTCATGTTCAGCAATTTTTGCCCTTATCCAATCTAGGAACATCTCTAATCCTAGTATTCCTAAAAAAAAAAAATCATAATTACAACAGGAACCTGGCAGTTTATGTGTACTCTGAAATAGCAGGAGGGAGCAATGCACAAGAGTGCAGTTTACTGAGAGTCAGGGAGGAAGAATATAATTTAATTGTTGGAGTCAAATCACCCTTGTCATTCACACCTGAGTCCCTGTAAGAGAAAGCCATTAGTTGAGCCAATTGAAAAGGTATTTCTATGACATCTTTCCTAGCAGATAGAGTGAGCACCACAGAAGAAAATGCTACTCCAGAGTGTTCCTGGTTAACAATTACAAAGCAATGTTCTGGAAAAGGGTTAAAATAGCAGAGGTTTAACACACTCCACTTTCCTCAAGGCACAGGAATCAAAGATATGTGGGCAAAGACAACAGCCTTGTGCAGTACACCACCATCCTATTCTATCTTAACCTTTCTCTTTTTCTGAAAATGGCCTTGCATGGCAGGCTTGGTGTCTTCCAGCTAGCTGATTTCAGGCTTCTCCTGATCATTTATAACATATTCATTTACATTTTCCTCCTAAAAAATTTCTACTCTGTGCCATCTTTTTCTTCCAAATATGTATTTTCATGCAGTGTTGGTTAGTCTTTATACAAGTCTCTGGCAAAAATCGCAGTGAACATAGGGGAGGGGAACGCTGCACTGAGGATATCGTGAAGCTATGCAGTAAAGGGAACCCATGTAAACAAGATTACAATCACTCAGTACACAAATGGTGCACAGCATGCCCATCGCCATTCACTGGAAGAATTGCTTATGTATTAAACAATGCTGTAGCCATAAAGTCAAATTTGCATTATTTCTAAAAAGGCTTCTCTGCAGTAAAAAACAAAACCAACCTTTCTTCCTGTATCAACAGCTTTTCTGCCAGAGGATTTCCCTGCAAAGCAACATTGATTTCACTGCAGTATCTACAGCCTTTTAATTTGCTTCTGCAAAATAACTGGCCTGTACTGTACTGTAAACACTTCTAAAAGCTCTTGGTGTGTCTGTGAGACACAGCAGTCTCAGTCACATGCATCTGAGAGTAATGCAGAAGGTTACTTTAAAAGACCACTTTCTTAAAAACAACCCCCACATCCAACACAGTTTGTCAAATACTCACTTCTCATACACACGGGGTTTTTTTGGGCATTCAGCCACCTTCCAAAAGGCCAAGACTTCTGTTCTCTGCATTGTCTAGCTGTTCATCATTATCTTGGGTTTTTTTTTATTTTTACAAATTCAAATTTTATATGGCTTCGTGTGGACTATATGACCCACACAAAGTGCTTATTTTTACTGAGTTGCAATCCAAGACATCTCCTCTCCCCCAAAGCCCCCAAGCAGCATTAAAGGTGATGAGGCTGAGTGAAACACTACTGTTTACATGAGCCAGCTAGTAAAGCACTATCACAGTCCTGCCCATACACTGCTTTCACAACCACCAGTCACCTAAGCTACCCAAAAGTAAAAAATCATACACACCTGAACACAGGAAAATGATGGTTCTCTGGCCACAAAGTGTACAGCTGTAACCTTCTTGCTTCAGTTAGCACTTTATTTCATTAACCTATCTCTCTCTCCTTCTCCCCCATTTGTTTTAAACAGCAGTCGGTATTCATCACCCCACCCTATGAAAGCAGTTAGTCATAGAGTATTAGCATCAACCACCTACCATTCCATGCTTGCGAGCTACTCTCCTCGTCCGGAAACCTTTCTCCCAAACTGCGACTTTAGGTAGTATTTTTGGATCACGTTCCAAGCAGTGCTGAGGAAAAGATGGGTTATTTCTAACAATAAAAAAAAAAAAAAGAAAAGATGGGCAGTTGGATTCAAGGTAAACCACCGCTTTCTTTTAAAGAGCTAAATAAAAGCCTGGGCGAGAAGGTAGAGCAGAACAGAAAAAAAGGAGGCAAAATGTCTGATAATAATGAAATAAAAGAGGAAAAAAAGAATGGCTTGCTGAATCACGCTCTTTCACTGCCTGGAAACCATTGTGCAGCGTGATGCTGGCTGTACCATTGTGGAACCTACCAGCAGAGACAGGCAGAGAGCTTGGGGAATGGGGCTGCTATGGCAACTGAAAGGAGCACACATGACGTCAAAGCACACAGAGGTCTCTCAGGGGGAGGGAGAGAAAAGTCTAATCTGCAGCCACAGCTACTCTATCTTCTGGTGAAGCAGTGGACAGAGCAGACTGCAATGGGAAGCTGAATAGTCTTCAGTATTGAACTGACGAGGAGCAGTGGCTCAGACATATGCAGCATCAGTGCAGAGAGGAGGTAGTAACAACAGTGTAGATCTACTCTTTTGTTTGCATTAACTGGTATACAAAGGCATATATGTCCAGCATCCTAAAAGAAATCCAAATATTCAAATTAATTTAAGTTTCATGCTGTGGCAGCAGTTAAAAAAAAAATCGCAACAGATCTCCTTCACAGCTAGTCCCGTGACTATCTCCGCATAGTCTTGTGTGACCTGGATCTCTAACAGAGACATTATCTAACTCAGGCTGGGTAAGAGTTGCCACTCTGTGGGCCAGCCAAGTGCCTTTATCAAGCCATATGCTCACATATGATGTGATCCATAAACATTTTAAATGTTTAACATAAGTACAGATTAAGTGAGGTTATTGGTTGTGTTATCTTAACTGTACCATGTTCCTTCACCTCCTTTCTTGCATGTGCTATCATGAAGCACATGAAAGAGAACCAGGTGATCAGGCCGAGTCAATGCAGGTTCACAAAAGGCAGGTCTTGCAAAACAAACCTGATCATCTTCTATGATAAAGTGACTTAACTATGGAATGAGGGAAAGGCTGTGGAAGTGGTCTTCCTGAACTTCAGTAAAGCCTTTGACGCAGTTTCTCACAGCATTCTGCTTAGGAAACTGTCAGTTTCTGGACTGGACAAGTGAAAACTCTGCTGAGTGGAAAACTGGTTGGATGGCCGGCCCAGAGAGTGGTGGTAAATGGTGTAAAATCCAGCTGGAGAATAGTTACAAGTGGTGTTCCCCAGGGCTCAGTGCTGGGTCCAGCCCAGTTCAATGTATTTATCAATGACCTGGATGAAAGCATTGAGTGCACCCTTAGCAAGTTTGCGGATGACACTAAGCTGGGTGGAAGTGTGGATCTGCTGGAGGGTAGGGAGGCTCTGCAAAGGGACTGGGCTAAGACCAATGGCATGAGGTTTAACACGGCCAAATGTCGTGTCCTGCACTTGGGGCACAACAACCCTGTGCAGTGCTACAGACTAGGGGAAGGCTGGCTGGAGACCTGCCTGGAGAAGAAGGACCTGGGGGTGTTGGTTGACAGCCGACTGAACATGAGCCAGCAGTGTGCCCAGGTGGCCCAGAAGGCCAGTGGCATCTTGGCTTGTATCAGAAATGGCATGACCAGCAGTTCCAGGGAGGTTATTCTCCCCCTGTACTCGACACTGGTGAGACCGCTCCTTGAATACTGGGTTCAGTTCTGGGCCCCTCATCACAAGAAGGATGTTGAAGCTCTGGAGTGAGTCCAGAGAAGAGCAACAAAGCTGGTGACGGGGCTGGAGAACAGGCCTTATAAGGAGCGGCTGAAAGAGCTGGAGTTGTTTAGCCTAGAGAAGAGGAGGCTGAAGGAGACCTCACTGCTCTCTACAACTACCTGAAAGGAGGTTGAGGAGAGGAGGGTGCTGGCCTCCCTCTCCCAAGTGACAGGGGACACGACAAGAGGGAATGGCCTCAAGCTCCGCCAGGGGAGGTTTAGGCCTTTTCCATGGAAAGGGTCATTGGGCACTGGAACAGGCTGCCCAGGGAGATGGTTGAGTCACCTTCCCTGGAGGTGTTTAAGGGACGGGTGGACGAGGCACTGAGGGGCATGGTTGGACTCGATGATCCGGTGGGTCTCTTCCAACCTGGTGATTCTATGATTCTCCTTCATGTTCTGCTATCAGCACTTATATTTTGAAAGAGAAGGTTCTCATCCTGATCTATCATTCCTGCATGTATACATACATGCATTAGGGCCTAATCATATTTATTTTCAGTGAGAAAATATTCTATTGTTCCAACTTTCCCACATCATTGTCTTTTTTTTTTTCTCTAGCTAATTTAACAGCTCTATCAAAAGCCAGCACTCACCACAGAATGAGGAGACTGGATGGGGCACAGTGAGGAAACATACATAGGTACATTATGTGCCCAGAAAATGTCCTGCCATTGTCATCAATGTCCTAAGGAGGCATGCAGGGCAGCAAGGCACAACCTCCAGGGCACTTTGCAAACACCTCTACAGTAGACATAAGCCAGTTAGTTTTAGTGTGTCAACTGAATGGTCTTAGTAACCATAGCATATTTGACTGGGTAAGCTTCAGAAATCTACAGTTTGTTACACTTCTTTCTTTGAGTGACAAGGGGAGAAGGAGCATGGCAGAAGCCACAATAAAACACAAGATATTGAAGCAAAAAACCGCAACCCAACCATTATCACAAGATTGGCAAAACAAACAAAAAATAATAAATTCAGATAGTAGTTTTCAC
The DNA here is from genome assembly GCA_033459285.1 of Clamator glandarius. Taxonomy (NCBI): domain Eukaryota; kingdom Metazoa; phylum Chordata; class Aves; order Cuculiformes; family Cuculidae; genus Clamator; species Clamator glandarius. The sequence continues at coordinate 513,794 of JAUNZM010000072.1, read as the reverse complement.
AATCATTAAAAACACTAGAAGCTTCATTACTGATTTGCCTCTGTAACCATGTTTTCCTTTCCCCATACCATACCACATCTACTCTCCTAATGCAAAACCATTATTTTCTGCTACCATCTGCCAAGTTTGCACAAGAAGTCCTACTTCCACTTCCAGCACAGAAGGGTGAGAAAACGCTCTTGAGAAAGGTTTCATCCCTTTCAGATCCTACAGAATACCACCAGAGAACAGCCCCACCCCCCTTTGTGCTTAATCTTCTTCAACAAGACTCTAGAAATACACTACTGTTAGGCTACCTGCCAGAATGAAATTACCTCTTTGAATAAAGTGGACATATTATCTCTGTTTTGGTGTGTCTATTGAAAAAAACTATTACAGATTTTTGCTCATTTGGCAGAAGACTCCATTACAGCAACCATATTTTATATATATATATATATGTAGGAGCTATATTAATTCTCTGCAGCAAAGGGGTATCTTTTTTTCCTTAAAAATATGCCCATACACGTATTTTACCTGTATTACCTAACACATTCATGATACATTAAAAATAGGTTTTCTGAGGGAAAAAAAAAACCTATTGCGTGAGTCATCAGACCTGAATGCCTTTGAAAATAGCATTAACTGACTGTTCATTGGTGCAGAAGGGGTAGGGGTGGTTGCATTTGACTCAGGAGACTGAGATTGGGGAAAGGGAGAAGAAACAAGAGTCTAAGTTCTTGCAGAGGTGATAGAGTCTTTGAAGTGTAATTAGTTTGTCCTTGGAACAACAAATCTAATGGACAATAACATCTTTTCAGATGCTGCTTTTTCTAAGGGATGCTGCTTACTCCATCTCAACAGCTAAACCAGCATTTCACTCCATGCTCATCTTGAGTGATTGCAGCTCACCTTTTACAGTGTCGTGCTGGGATGGCCTGTTTGTAAAGCCAAGACATATCAAAGTGCCATAAAATGCATTCCTATCTTCAATCAGATCTCAGGTAAACTCTGTAATGGCCTGGCACAGTGCAGAAAATTTGAGCCAAAAACTTTATAAAATCATTTTAGGCACGTGTTTCCCAGAAAACTGCCCCAGTCTTAACGGGTAGGCATGCTCTCCATGATAGGCAAGAGTAGAAGGGGGTATAGCCTGAATTTATGATAATTATACTGAACCTGGTGTTTACAGCACAATGCTGGCTGCAAAGGTCATCATAAGCAAATTAAATTTATTTTAGTTAAACTCTTGTACCCTTCCTTAATGCTTTTAAAGCATTACTTAGTGTTGAACTTTTTTATCATACAACTTCATCTTGTTTTCTTTACGTGTGAATTCCAAAAAAGTGCATATGATTTGTAGCCCAGGAGATAAACGCTACATTCTGTCACTGATTTTCATGGGACAGACTGGGATCACTGTGGTTCAGAGTACAATTTATGTGAGGAGTTGCTCACATTCAGTCCTATATTTATACAAACAAAAAGACATCACTCTTAAAACAAAAAATAACAACATCAAATTGAGATTTTGGTCCATTTAAATTTCCAATTCCTTGTTTGCTGATGCTGTTTAGTTAAAAAAAATATTACAAAATAGATGTAGGTGAATTAATCACTCTTAAAGAATTAAGTACTAATTTTAACAGGTGGAGCAAAGCAGCTGTGACTTTGTGCTCACCATTAACAGTTTTCATCTGAATCTTCTGAAATGGTCCTGTCCTACCAGGGGACCATTAATTACAGAAGTACTAGCTCTGCCTGCCATGGAAGCACTCAGTGACTTGCTGTTAGTCCACATGAGGTCTAGGACTAGCTGGCACTACCCAAGCAGTTTATACTATTCCTTCCAAAACTTCCTGCATCTATGGCTGAACGTAGAGCTCCTGAGGAGCCACAGTTAATGATCTAGCTTATTAAAGTAATCTGAAATTGGCAATGGCTTAATATAGTAGGCTGTAAACTGATGTTTTAGGAGCTGCTACACACCTTGTTGATCTCTGTTTGGCTAATAGAGGTTGCATTCCTCTCAATGGCTAAATATACCACGTTAAATTAAGGCTAACAAAATAAAACCCTAGAAAGCAAGCATCTTCAGGTTTTAAGACATAAATCAACAAACCGATCTCTGAACAAATTCTTCCACCCAACTCAGTGCTAAGGCTAGAACTAAGTGATTTCTAAACATTGCTCTCAGCCATAGTTTTCTATGATTCTGTTTTGATGTAATATTGCACTGTCAAGTGGAACAGTCACCAGGTGTGATAGGCTATCTATGGATGCTGGAACCCAGATTCACTACAACACTCCTGTTCTCCCCAGATATATGCCCACTGTACATGAAATCTAAGAGCTCCTTTGCTCCAAAATTATTTTTTCAACTGTCTTTCCATTGTCTGTTATACAACACTCCACTGAACCAAAATTTTCACCTAGTTTTAATAAAATAAAAAAAATGTACAATACCTTAATTGATTTTATTCAATCTCATTCTCAAGAATAATTACTGATGAAGGTTGACCTGGATTTGATCTCATTCTTATGTCTGACAAAAGGCTTTTAAACTTGCTGCATTTTCCATATGATTATTGCATTAATGGCTGAAAGAGGGTCTTGGAAAAGTTAAGGAAGCTGCACATATCTCTATCACCCCTCTTTCACCTCCCCTCCTTCTGCTACCTCTTCACCATCCCACTAAGGAGAAGAGTACTTTTTAATGTCTGTAACTGTATTGCACAGATGGACAAATGTAAGAGAACCAGCCTAAGGTGGAGAAATAAAGATGACTGGCATCATGTCCAGTTAACTGGTTAACTCTGCTGTTGAAAAGCATGATCTAAACTATAGCTTCCTGTGTCTTGACTGATACTGATCTGCTGAGATTGTAAAATGTAACTGGAGCAAAAATCTGGCAGCTAGAAAAGGCAATAATATGAGAGGGCAGTGCATGGCTGGTAGACAAGTTAATTTTATTCATTCTTTCACGAGGAAGGTTTTAAGTGAAAGAGATGTTATGATGCATAATAGATGCACCATAAAAATTTGTATAAGACAGAGACTGATTAACAGTAACTGACCTAAGTAGTTACACCAATTACCTGCTCGTACACCATACAAACAACTGCAAAATCAGGCAACTACTCTGATATTTAACAGAAATGTATTGTTTTAGAAATTGAAAACCTGGTTTATATGGTTTAGAAGAAAGGGGAAATTTCTGAATAGTGGCTCTTCAAGTCAAGAGTACTTTTTCATTACCCAGACATTTATAAATAAAAATCTTATATAGGGTAAAACAAATCTTAGAAGGTTTACATTAAGCAGCAATGACAGGCACTAACACAGGAGAAATATGCACATGCTATAATATACCACAGAAAGAACTGTTCAGTCTCAACATCACACATAACATGAAGGTCTCATCACCCAGATAACTGCATGTGGACTGCAGCACTGAACAGGATAGGATTGCACAGTCTACCCTGATCATGGATACAGCTACCAGACAAAACTGGTTCTGCCAGTTATGTCAGTTAATGTGCCTGAACAGGTGCATGGCTTGGGTGGGAAAATAAGGGGCAGAGTTAGTGAAATGAGTGTATTAGAAAAGCATGACCCCAGGCATATATAAGGATGAAACAAGGGTTAGGCTTGGAGACGTGGTAATCCAGTTTCTGAGGGATGGTGTGCTGTCAAGGACCCTTGGTCTGCCACCTCACAGGAAGTGAGGAACAGCACATCAAAAGGCTTCACAGAAGCATTAGGTAATTCAGTGAGTAGTTGCTTAGGAATTAAGACTGTTCCCCTTAGTAGCATAGCAGGATCAACAGCCCAACTGAAGTGCATCTACACTAAAGCACACAGCATGGGAAATAAACAAGAGGAGCTAAAAGTTATTGCAAGGCAGGAGGGCTAAGATATAATTGCTCTCATGGGAACGTGGTGGGATAACTCACATAACTGGAGTGCTGCTACAAAAGGCTACGGACACTTCAGGAGGGATAGGTGAGGAAGGAGAGGTGGTGGGGTAGCCCTCTATGTTAGAAAGAGATTCGACAGACTCAAACTCATTGACAGTGGTGATATGGTTTAATGTCTATGGGTGAAAATTCACCTAATAAGGCAGATATTGTGGTGGGAGTCTGCTATAGACCACCCAGCCATGATGGAGAGGCTGACAAGTTATTCTATAAGCAACTGGGAGAAGTCTGGTGATTGCTAGCTCTTGTCCTTGTGGGAGACTTCAACTTACCAGATGTCTGCTGGAAGCATAATACAGCAGAGAGGAAAGAGTCTAGGAGGTTTGTGGTGTGTGTGGAAGACAACTTCCTGACACAATTGGTGAGCAAGCAGACTGGAGAAGGTGCCAAACTGGATCTGCTGTTTGTTAACAGAGAGCGTCTTGTGGGAGATGTGACAGCTGGAGAACACCTGGGGCATAGCAATCAAGAGATGATAGAATTCTCAGTTCTAGGAGAAGCAAGGCAGGGATCAGTAGAACATCCACGTGGGACTTCTGGAGGGCAGACTTCAGGTCTTCTATGGGAGACCATCCTTAAGGGCAAAGGAGCTTATGAGGGCTGGATGTTCTTTATAAAGGAATTCCTGGTGACACAAGAGCAAGCCTTCCCTGTGTGCTGGAAAGTGAGCCAGCAGGGAAGAAAACCAGCCTGTCTGAATGAAGAGATCTAAATGGAAATCAGGAAAAAGAGGAAAATGTATGAACTCTGGAAGAAGGGGCAGGCAACTTGTGAGGACTACAAAGATGAAGTGAGATCTTGTAAAGAGAAAATCAGAAAGGCTAAAGACCAGTTAGAACTTAGACTGGCCCATTCTGTGAAAGATTAAAAAAATCTTTCTACAAATATTTCAATATATTGAGTGGCTAGAAAGCTGCCTGGAGGAGAAGGACCTGGGGGTGTTGGTTGACAGCTGACTAAACATGAGCCAGCAGTGTGCCCAGGTGGCCAAGAAGGCCAGTGGCATCTTGGCTTGTATCAGAAACAGTGTGGCCAGCAGTTCCAGGGAAGTTATTCTCCCCCTGTACTCAGTACTTGTGAGACTGAACCTCGAATACTATGTTCAGTTCTGGGCCCCCTGCTACAAGAAGAATGTTGAGGCTCTGGAGAGTGTCCAGAGAAGAGCAACAAAGTTGGTGAAGGGGCTGGAGAACAGGTCTTAACAAAGAGCAGCTGGGGGAACTGGGGTTGTTTAGCCTAGAGAAGAGGAGGCTGAGGGGAGACCTTATTGCTCTCTAGAACCACCTGAAAGGAGGTTGTAGAGAGGATGGTCCTGGCTTCTTCTCCCAAGTGACAGGAGAAGGGCGAATGGCCTTAAGCTCCACCAGGAGAGCTTCAGGCTGGACATCAGAAAAAAATTTTTCTTAAAAGGGTCATCAGGCACAGGAACAGGCTGCCCAGGGAGGTGTTTGAGTCACCATCCATGGGGGTATTTAAAAGATGGATGGATGAGGTGCTGAGGGGCATGGTTTAGTGGTTGATAGGAATGGTTGGACTTGATGATCCTCAAGGTCTTTTCCAACCTAGTGATTCTGTCATTCTGTGACTCTGTAAAGAATGCAACTAACAAAGACAGGAATTGGCATGGAGGAGGACCCTAGGATTGTCTGCAAGTCAAAATGTAGTAAACCAGCTAAATTCTCATTTGGTTTGTAGAAAATTCATTCACAGCAAAACATGGCGAGATAGATATGTCTGCTACACAGTGCACTATATATGGGATGCATGTTCTCAAAGTACGTAAAAATTCTTTTCACCTTATCTGCTTTCCGCATTTGAAGCCTAAGAAATGATTGCAAAGCTGTCAAATGCTGGGCAAGGGCAGGAGAGTGTAGGTTTCAAGTGACACTGTACCAACATCAATATGGAGCCTTCCTATCTGAGGCAACACTACCAAAGGCAGCTTTGATTGCTTCGTCTTAGCAGGAACCGCTCAGACTGCATGTCTCACTTCATGGCATACTGCATGGCACTGGGCCAGAAAAACGTAAGAAGAACCTGAAAAACTGTGTTTCCTCTTCCTTCCACAACTCCAATACATTCCAAGGTCTCTAGTAATGAGCTCTGCAAGGCAGAATAGTCACAAGTATAATTTAATATCACACTCAAATAGAGGTGTCAAGGCAAGAAACAGGTAAAATCTAAGATGAACAGAATAAGACTCTTGGCAGTTGTGACTTTTGTTATGTGCTCACCTACTTCTATCATACAGTATTATGCACATTTTTAAGTACCATATTTTAAGATTCATTCTGAATGATACAACAGCTAAGTGAGGACAATGTGCAAACTGGCCAACCCTAATAGTTCCATAAATTCCCCAAATATGCTGAATGATGATGAGAAAAGAGTAATTCCAAGCCAATTTAATTTAATTTCAGAATTAAATAATAGCTCAGATACAGAGGTCATGTTCTCCAGGCATTCTTAATCCACTAGTTTAGACACTTTGTACTTCTAGCTCTTCCCCCTCTTCACTGCATCAGCATAATTCTCTTTCATTTCATCCTGCCATATCGCAAAGGATGTCATAGAAACAGCAAGAAGAAAAAAACTTTTTTTTAAAAAGACACAGTTATGAAAATTCTGCCTAAGCCAGAGAAACATAAGGATCCCAATCTTTTTACTTCATTGAAAAAAATAAATCGAGAGATGGTATGATCAGTGCCTGCAAATACCTACACTGGGAAAAAAAAGCATCAGATCTAGACATTTGTGTAATCTAGTAAATTAGGACAAATCTGCAGCCAGTCATTGGAATATGTATCTTGGCAATGGCAGAAAATTCAAGAGAAAAACAAGTTCTGCAAGTTATGCCAAAAGGACATGGCACACATCAGTTTAATACTGTATTATTTCTGCTGATGAGAAAGTCAAGACTGTAACCTGCCTGAATGGAACTACAGGCTTGGAGAACCACTTCTGTTGACTGTGAATAGTTTGCAGAGGCCAGTTTCAAGGTTTGTTATTGCAACTTGTCTAATTATAATACTTTACAGAAGAGGAACTGCAGCATCTAACTGTGTTTTCATCATAGAGAAGAAAAGTATTTCAGGAAAAAAGTTTTATTTCTGCTTATTAAGTCAAAAGAAATTTCAAAAATTAAGATTTAATAACTACTAAAGTGGATAACTCACTGACAGAAAGAAAAAAACTGAAACCAAAGTCAGGTTCTGCAGAAAAATCTATGATCTGCTTTCAAAAGAGAAAGAGAAGCTCTAAATCATAGTTTGGCAACTGGCCATTTTAAAGAGAAAAAGTAGCAATGGATCTCTATATTTCAGTTGTAAGAATTAAAAAAACTTAGGGACTGATTTATCTGCAATGATATTTTTTGAGGGCTATTGCAAACTTCCATGATATCCTGTGGTAACTTCACTTGAGCTGAAATCCAGGTCAAATACCAGAGAACATTACTGACTGAAATCTGGCAGGTTTGTCTCCTTCATTTTCCCCTCAGTGATTTGTTTTATTTCATTTGGACTCAAATGAAACACGGGATAGAAATTGTATTCTTTCTATCCAGACAACACTCTTGAGAGAGCCATACTTCTTGCAGCCACCTTATGAGGCACAATTTGGTCATTTTAAGCACCTGGTGCAATTTGGGATACCCTGTGAAGTCCAAGATAATTTACACAGACTTGGGAAGTATATCACTGGACATTCAGGAGAACCATGCACCCTCTGAATCAGTAGCTAGAGAATGGACAATATTTTCTGTAGCATTTCATATCACACTGATATCTATGTTTATGCAACTGAATCGGTCCTGTAATGTCCTTAGACATCAACTCTACACTAGCCAGCTGCCTGTTGTCCTCTCCAAGACAAACTGCAATTCATGACACACACCAATATATCTTTCTTTTCTATCATAGACAGATAAAGCGAGATTACAAAATACAACTGTGATATAGAAGAGGCCCCTGAATCACCTTGTGTTTCTTCTTTCAATCACAGATTCTAGGTGAAGGTCAATGCAGATTCCTTTCAAGCACCCTGATTTTCCTCCCCAAACAAAGCACCAGATGCCCAAATCAATCTATGTCAATCTTCACTGGTACACTGAAGCAAAATTTGGTTCTGGGGAAAAAAAGAGTTATGGTTTATGCTGTTCTCTCACACCCTGGTATCTTTGCCTCCTAGAAATATAAACACAAAACTACACTTCTTTGCACCTGCAAAATGAAGTCCTGTCTAAGTCTTGATCTAACAAGCAATTACATTTGTGTAGAATATGAAACCTCTGCCTGAGAAAATTACAGGAGCTTTCTCTGACATCCTGCGTAGCTCACAACATATTTTATATAGAAATCTTTGTGTAGATAAGTAAACCAGAGATACCCACAGCAGAAAAGATGCACATCAAAATGGCTTTTTTGGATTGCTTTCATTTGCTTTAAGTATGTAATTTAGAGTTATCATCAAACCATCTGGCTGATCACAGCTGATGCATTTTTTAAAGTGGTTTGGGGATGAATGACACTGTATGTATTAACAATACAAGTTTAAATACTATAATATAGGAATTGTTAGAATTATCACTTCTGAACTGGTACCATCTTCACTTGAAGAATACCACATTCACCTTTTTTCCCGAACTGCAAAGTTTACAGGAAAGAACCATTAAAAAAATATATATACTTCGTGCTATCAAGCAAAGTATTTGAAATTGCTATCACATAATAGAATTCATAAAATTAGTGAGAAAGCCTCTTGAAGAAAATGAAGCCAAAACCAACTAGGTATAATCTTAGCATTTGCTGTAAAAGTTCAAAGCTGCTACATTTGCATCTGTGCAAAACATATTTTACCCACATATTCAAAATAACAGATCTCAAACACAATATCATAATCTGCATGGTTACATTGCTTTGTGAGGAAATGCTCTCATTAACAGAGAACACTCTTGTAAATGAGATGAGAAGTTCAAAGGTTTTGTCCCAAAAAAGCATGAAAAACAAAAGCAAGTTGAATTACCATTACTGCCAGCAGCAGCATGTAGAAATCACGGTCAAATACATGCAGTGCTTTTTATTTTTACCCAGAAAATATTTATAATAAATATTATAAATTAATTTATAATAAAACATTTGTTTTCATGGCATTGAAAGGACTGGGAAAGAAGATATAAGGAAAAAAGCCCAACTGTTCAGTTATTAACTGGAAAAGAAAGCAGACCGTTCCGTGAAATTCCTATTAAAATCATGTAAAATCAAGGAATTGGAACAAAATTCAAAGTAACTTTATCTCCTTTCCTATCATTAAATAAATAAATAAATAAGTAAATAACTAAATAAATAAAATCACAGAACAGATGGACAAAATGCAATGCAAAAATCCTTCACTGAGGACTCTACTCAACAGACTATATGCCTTAACTAGCCACTTGAAGGTTACCCCAGACAATTTTACCAGAACTAGGCTTCAGTGTAGACCTTATTTTGACATCATTGTAAGAAACCTAGATACCTGTGAACAGTGTATCTACCTTTTAGGCCTGTAGCTCCCTGGATGGAATCCAGTTCTCAAAATTGTGTACCAAAGCTTCCTATACAATATCTGGGGAGAAACAGGCATTCAAGTAAAGCTTATCCAAACCTGCAGGCATGAAGGATGACAACCACCCAGGCTCACAGCCCTGAGAGATGTGGGTTCCATCCAGTTATAATTGACCACACATGAAACTCAGCTAATTAGAAATAGAACCCTGATGCACTGTTAGTTTGAATTCGTTCTCCTTGGAGCTGCAGGTCTACATCAGGGACCCTCCCCTTCAACTGGGACATCGTCCAATGTAATATGCCTGGGAATGAGAACTCTCACTATATAGGTGAGTGATTGTGATTGTGCACATTTTGAGTCATCGTTTTAAAGGATTCTTTGTGAAACTTAATAATTCTTAAATTGGTTATGTAGTAACATTCCAGCCAAACATCCAAACCTGTGGCTCACTTTGTTTTTCAGAGCAGTGAGTGAATTTGCTTGGAATGAATCTTCACTTTGAGTGGCTTGTTGTCTGTTTTGTGGGTTGTTTCACATCAGAATGGCCAGAGATGACCTGCTCATTATTTTTGTAGCACAGCTGGAGAAAGTAGTAGCACCTTTGGATAATAGCATAGTGGCATAACAACTTTTACAGGCAGTGACAGGCTTTGATTTACTATGCAGAATTGAATGCAAGCAAGGGATAAATAACTCACTTGTGCAGTTTCTCAAAAGGGGGAATAGATAATTCTTGGGTTTTTTTCCTACACCTGTTTGAGCACACAGAAGCAGTTTTTGTGCACTAAAAATAATCCAGGCCAAACCCTAACCACTAAACCTGCAAAACCATTAAAATGTCAGGCACTACCCTTCACATCTTTTCTCTCACTGGCCACTTTTTCTAATCAAAGTAGTCACAGCTGTATTCATGAAAAGTCCAGTGTAACGCATATGGATGTTTTCAACTTTGCAATAGTTACTTAGCTGCAGCTGTACCCAAGTTCTCAGTTCCTACTGTTAACAGTCATGTAGATGATTATTTCATCAGCTGTGTACAGAAGGGCATAGAATTGCAAGTACTAAGACTAGAAAATTAAAAGACTTCACAGGTTTGCGTACTAAAAAATTTGCAGGACCTGAGCACTTTCCCTGTCACAACCATTCATAAAAGCAAAGCATGGAAAACTGATCATAGAATCATAGAATCACAGAATCATAGAATAGTTTGGGTTGGAAGAATCATAGAATAGTTTGGCTTAAAGATCACTTAGTTCCAACCCCCCTGCCATAGGCAGGGGCACGTTCCACTAGACCAGGCTGCCCAAGGCATCATCCAGTCTGGCCTTGAACACCTCCAGGGATGGGCAGCCACAACTTCCAGGGGCAACTTGTGCCAGGGCCTCACCACTCACATGGTGAAGAAATTCTTCCCGATGTCTAACCTAAATCTGCCTCTCTCCAGTTTATACACATTGCCCCTAGTCTTATCATTACAAGCCCTGGTAAACAGTTCCTCCCCAGCTTTCTTGTAGGCCCCCTTCAAGTACTGGAAGGTTGCTGTAAGATCTCCTTGGACCCTTCTGTTCTCCAGGCTGAACCACCCATACTCTCTCAGCCTGTCCTCGTATGGGAAGGTGCTCCAGCCCTTTGATCATCCTTGTAGCCCTCCTTTGGTCCTGTTCCCACAGGTCCTTATCCTTCTTATGTTGAGGATTCTAGAACGGGACACATTACTGATACGATGTCTCACAACAGAGGAATAGAGAGGCAGAATCACCTCCCTTGACCTGCTGGCCACACTTCTTTTCACACAGAATCACAGAATCATTAGGTTGGAAAAGACCTACAGGATCATCAAGTCCAACCATTCCTATCAGTCACTAAACCATGCCCCTCAGCATGCAGCCCAGGATATGGTTGGCCTTCTGGCCTGCGAGTGCACATTGCCAGCTAATGTTGAGCTTCTCATCAACCAGCACCCCCAAATCCTTTTCTGCAGGGCCACTCTTAATCTCATCATTCCCCCATCTTGTATTGAAATTGGAGATTGCCTGGGTATCTGGGGATTGCCCCGACCCAGGTTTCAGGCTTTGCACATCGCCTTGTTGAACCTCATGGAGTTTACACAGGCCCACTTCTCCAGCCTATCCAAGTCCCTCTGGATTACATCCCGTCCTTCTGGTGTGGCAACTGCACCACTGATGACGGATAAGACATAGGTGCTTTTTTGGTGCTCAACTCCTAACAGCTGAAGATGAATCATTTACCAATTATTAGTCAAATATTAAATATGTAATACTGTGAGTCTGGTGCTGTAAGGGTGGATCTCAGTTATTTGATGATTTTTAGCCTTCAAAGTAGATCAGGTAAGGCAAAGGAGCATTTCAACAACAGGAAGCTTCAGTTAAAATAGGCTGCCCCAAGATCATCACTAGTGTTTACATGTAGCTTTCCACAGAGTAAGACTAGTCTTGTCCAAATGCTTACTGCTACTACCCATTGCTGAAAATTAGGTTATCCTGGTTCATCCGCACATGTGTTACAACTCCTGGATGCCACCTTACTCCAGCCTCTTCAGGCAGGTACAACCTATTACAGGCTGGGTGCCGGCCACCTGATTGTTTCTAATTTCTGCAAAGTAGATATTATTTCCATAGTCTTACTATGCTTCTATGAACTATACCAGCTAGCAGATATTACCAAATAATTCACCTTCTGCCCAAGAAGGCAGAGTCTTGTGCTATGTCTGAGTGCAACAGAAATGTAAGTAAAAAATCATCAACAGTCCTTCTTCCTACTGCCCCCTTCTGTAAAGTATTCACTTTTTCATCTCTTCTGCTCTTTCCTTGCTTCCTTCATTTAGCAACTTCATTACTTCTGACAGAAGCAAATATTTCAAATGTAATTATTCCTCTAAATTGCTTTTTTCTTAAAACAAATATAATGAAAGGAAGACCTTTAAGTGAAATGTTTGTTGCAAACAGCAAATAAAGCAACAACAGCTACAAGACTGCTTCTGTCATCTCACTGACTGCTAATAGAAGCAGTTTGCCTTAGACAAGCTGAGAGGATGAACCAAGTGGTTTTGGATGTAAAAGAATAATAGTCAGTCCCCTGGAGAGCAGAACCATCAAGCTTTCACTCCAATGATTAGCATTATTTACTGTTAACAAAAGACTAATTTAGCTTTACATTCCTTGAAAAGTATTTTTAAAGTTCATCAGAATAACCATGTTCTGACATGATCAGTTGAATGAATGCCATGTTAGAGTAGTATCCTGGTGACCTGAAATATTTCTTGCAAACAATAACCTTGCATAACTCCCCAGTGCTTTCCAGGCCACAAAAGTGCAAAACCTAGCAAGACTGAAATCTCAGTGCTTAGTTGAAAATGCTGGGAATGCAGATTCCAGAAGTCGCTTTCTACAGCATTTAACATTTCTCTAACCAGAGATGCTATTTTTATTCAGTAACACTTACTGTTCTTGTTTGCTTTTTGCCAGTAATAACTTACCATAGGACTATGGGAGTACAGTGTTCAAACCTAGAGTTATTGACACAGGAAGGACACGGATCTGTTAGCATGAGTCCAGAGGAGCCATGAAGGTGATCTTAGGGCTGGAGCACCTTTTGCATGAGGACAGGTTGAGAGAGTTCAGGGAGAAGCCTCTGGAGATTCCTCGAAGCAGCCTTCCAGTACTTAAAGAGGACCTGCAGGAAAGATGGAGAGGGGATTTTATCAGGGAGTGCAGTGATAGGATGAGGGCCAAGGGTTTTAGGATAAAAGAGGGAGGATTTAGATTAGTTTAGGGGTTAAGGGTTTAGAGGTTGTGGGTTAGGGTTGGGATTTAGGTCTTGTGTTAGTGTTTAAGGTTAGTGTTTAGGGGTTAGAGATTCAGAGTTAGTGTTTAGGGGTTAGGGGTTACCATTAGAGGTTACCATTAGGGATTTGGGGTAGCAGTTTGGGATAAGGGTTAGAGACATTAGGGTTAAGTTGCCATTAGGGTTTAGGGTTAGGGTCCCGACTATGGCTAGGGTTATGTTTAGAGAAGTTAGGGTTAGGGACATTAGAGTTAGGTCTAGGACATTAGGTTTTAGGCTTAGGGCACCAGTCACGTTAGGGTTAGAGACTCTAGGATTAGGGCTATTAGGGTTAAAGTTTGGAACATTAGGTTTTAGGGTTAGGTTGCTCTTATGGTTAGGGTGCTCTTAAGGTTAGGGACGTTAGGGCTGGGGTTTTCATTAGAGTTCAGTTTACCAAGTAGACCTGTGAGCCTCAAAATTTGGTGCCAAAACCTGGGAACCTACATCACCTGCAGAGGGCCCTTGTCACAGCAGAACAGGAAGGTTCACCACTGCTCAGATTCAGCAGTCCTAGGGGCTGACAGCTGTGGTCCTGCAGAAATCCAGAGGAGGACCTGAGGCTGTAAAGAGGCAAGATATATGAACAGCTTGGGGGAGAAAAAGGTAGTGGTAGTCACTCTAGTTTTGCCCATCGTCCCAGTAACTCTGTCCACAGACCAAGGTAAGAAAAATCAAATGTGATGAAGTTCCACCTTGAGGGTTGGTTAGATACTCTTGAGTGAAGTGTGTGACTGAGGTGTACTTCAGTACAAAGTGTGCGTGGAGTCCTGATCCATGATTCTTCAGTCCTGCAAGGGGCAGGGCTGAAGTCAGATGACATGTGTGATAAAGAGTGAAAGAGAATCGTGGGACTTGGGTTCTTATGCTACATGGTATTGTCTCGTGTGGGGGCAGCACCTGACAGTGCAATACATTGGCTAGGACCAGGAATTTAGGATATGGTGCTCTACAGAGCTCTATATTTCTATAGCAGCATGACTAAAGTTTGCTGGATGAAATAGGGAATAAGAGTTCCAGGGGAAATAGGGATGGGGATAAGGTCCCTAGGAATGTGCCTACAAATAGCCCTCTAGGAAGAATGTTGAGAAATTGGAAAAACAGAAGCAGAAGGGAAAAAAAGTATTATTTCTACTGTAAATCACATAGTGAAATGGGGAATACAACCCCAGCAGAAAAAGGGACTCAAGGGATGCAAGGTACCAGATGGAACCAAGGGAGAGTGAATAGAAATTATAGGAATGTAAGAAATGAGAAAAGGTGATCCTTTCCTGAACCACCACAAAACCAGGTACAGAAAAATGCAGACAAATGGGCCACCTTATAAAACAATGCCCCGAGTTCAAAAGGGAAGACTGGCTGCTCATGATTATAGATTCCGAATAGAGGAGTCAGGAGTTCTCTGAAAAATGGTCCAAACAAGAACCCTTGATAAATTTGAAGATGGGGTGTTATGGGGAAGATATTGTGGTTTTAGTGGACATAGGAGCAGCTAGATCATCCTTACCTTTTGAAATACTGGGACTTAATTTGATTTCATATTTTAAAGTATACTTTAAAATACTTTAAAAATAAGGAGGGGTAGAAGGATTGGGAATGGTGGTATCATGTTTTGAAACTGCTGAATAGAGTGGCAAACTAAAACCGTTACTGGACAATTGCTATATGTCCCTGAGGCAGGGACCAATTTGGTAGGGAGAGATTTAATAGTCAAATTAAGATTACAATTGAAAACCTGTGAAAAGGGAATAGAAGTGTCAATGAACTTCTTAACAGAGGACAATGAAAAAGAAATAAATCCAAGAGTGAGGGTGAGGGAAGGATATAGAGGAGTTCAATATTACTCCCTTAAAAATAACTGTTAAAGACAGGAGTGGAATAGTGAGACATTGACAATATCCCATCCCTTTAGAAGGAAAAAATGCATTTAAAACCTGTGATAAAAAGATTAAGGACAGTCTTATAGAACCTTGTACATTGGCATACAGCACCCCAATTTCACCGGTAAGGAAATCAGATGGCTCATACTGGTTAGTGTAAGATCTGAGAAAGATTAATGAAATAGTGATAAAGCATCACCATATAGTTCCTAAGCCTATTCTTGGGAGTAAAATTCCACATGAACATAAATGGTTCAGCGTAACAGGTTTAAAAGATGCCTTTTGGACTTGCCCCCCTGGATCCAGATAGCAGGGATCTTTTTGCATTTGAATGGGAAGACCCAGAAACAGGATATAAACAGGAATACAGGGTTATTTAAAAGATGAGTAGATGAGGTGCTCAGGGACATGGTTTAGTGGCAGATAGGAATGGTTGGACTCAGTGATCCAAGAGATCTTTTCCAACCTGGTGATTCTATGATTCTATAAAGGAGTCACTCCCACGATTGCAATCATGAATAAATAAATACATAATGCTTCTTCAGCAGGTCTGCTGCTTACAGAGAGCATCAGTGAAGGAGGTAGCTAGATAACTTCCTTCCCTGGTCCACGAGACAGACTACTATCCTCTGATAGTTTAGTACTGGGTCCAACCCTGTTCAATGTCTTTATCAATGACCTGGATGAAGGCATAGAACGCACCCTTAGCAAGTTTGCAGATGACACTAAGCTGGGTGGAAGTGTTGATCTGCTGGAGGGTAGGGAGGCTCTGCAAAGGGATCTGGACAGGCTGGACTGCTAGGCTGAGACCAATGACATGAGGTTTAACAAGGCTGAATGCCTTGTCGTTGATAAAGACATTAAACAGGACTGGACCCAGGACTGAGCCTGGGGAACCCCACTTGTCACTGGCCTTCAGTTGGATTTAACTCCATTTACTACCACTCTCTGGGCCTGGCCATCCAACCAGTTTTCCACCCAGGAAAGTGTTCGCCTGTCCAGGCCAGAGGCTGACAGTTTCCGAAGCAGAATGCTATGAGAAACTGTATCAAAGGCTTTACTGAAGTCCAGGAAGACCACATCCACAGCCTTTCCCTCGTCCAAGAGTCTAGTCACTCGGTCATAGAAGGTGATCAGATTACTCTGGCAAGACCTGCCTTTCATGAACCCGTGTTGACTGGGCCTGATCACCTGGTTCTCTTGCAAGTGCTTCACGATCGCACTCAAGATCACCCGCTCCATGACTTTCCCCGGTACCGAGGTCAGACTGACAGGCCTGTAGTTCCCCGGATCCTCCCTGCGCCCCTTCTTATAGATGGACATGACATCAGCCAGCCTCTAGTCCAGCGGAACCTCCCCAGTCATCCAGGACTGCTGGAAGATGATGGAAAGGGGTTTGGCCAGCACATCCGCCAGTTCCCTCAAAACTCTTGGGTGGATTCCATCTGGCCGCATAGACTTGTGGGCGTCCAGCTGAGCAAGCAAGTCTCTAACCACCTCCTCTTGGACCGTGGGGACCTCATACTGCTCTTCCAGCCCCGGGGGTTGTGCACAGAGGGAACAATGTTATATACACCACCACATTCAGTATTAAAAGGAGTTCTTTCTTGGGTCTAAGCTAGCCAGTATCACTGACCTCTTCCTTTTATCCCAATGCAGTGTGGAAGACAGTAAGTACAGTTTTACCACAAACTCTCAAGCTTTCCCACTGTCTTTTTATAGATATATATATACACACGCATGCATTACATGAGTATATATATGCGTGTTTATATATACACACATATGTATATGTATATACACACATATATACACAAACATATTACACAATGAAAGAGAAGTACCAGAAAATATACCCATCCTCCATGGCTCAGAACTGTAAGCACACAGCCTATCAGCCTAGTGTCCTCTTACAAAAACGGTTTACTCCACATTAGTGTATGCTTGTAGAAAAATGGATGTCTTCGATCTCCTAAGAGATGCCTCTGCTCCCTAACACATAGTTTTCTTCATGTTGCCTTTCATCAAGCACAGTCTTCCATGGTTGCATGCTAGTAAAAACCTTTCACTCATGCAGATCAGGAAAACCACCATTATATCTCTTAGACCTACTGTACTTAACTGTGTTTGGTACATAAATACACGTGACATGATTGCAAACTAGAACTGTGCATTTGCTTCCATGGTAACTGTAAATGTCAGAAGCAAGTTGGTATTAGTCTGTATCACCACTCTGAAGTCACCTAGATAAATCAGAGGACTTAGAACTACTGCTGTAATTACCTTCATACTCCCACATACCTCTTGCTTTTTGCTGTGCAATATCTTTGAGCCCATGCACATCTTCATATCCCACTGCCCTTTATACTTTCAGTGTGTTCCAGAGCAGACCCTAAGTGTTTAGTAATGAAAAGACTCCCACTGAATTCAGGAGTAAAACATCAAGCCTTTAGGCAGACCATTTGTAAAGTGTTAGGTAAATCAGTGCCTTATAAAATAAAATTGCTCTTCGTTTCTACCACATGCTGAAAGACTCAGCATATTATTTCAAACTTGCTGTCTGTCTGTATGAAAAGAGGAACAACTACAGAAATTAATCAGACAAAAACAGAAGGTAAGGAAGAGTTAACAATACTCAGTAACTACACTAAAACGTAGCAAAATCAATAGTTAAAACAAAGACAATATGTTAATCAAGTGCAGAGGGAGGTGTTTTTCAGTTACCTTTCCCTGTGTGAAATTAATGGTCTCTTAGACTGTGTATTCACAGAAGAAATACCATTGATGTTTGTTTAAGTACAATAGAATCCCAATAATGATCACAGCCTACAGCTAGAATAGACTAAAGAATCAAGATGGAAACATGAGGCAGTTTTTGAATATGATGAAAACATCAAGACATATGTTTTAAAAAAATTTTAAATAATCCGTTCCTTCACATAGGATGGAGTCTGCATTTTTTGAGCAAGTGAGGCTCTATCTTTTCACTGCATTTCAATTGTGATCAACAGAATGGGGTTACAGACTGCAAGCTGTAATCTGTTCCACAGATTCAATAGCATCAGCACCTCAGTATGTGCCTATCAGCACAGTTATGTAAAGAAACAGTATAATACAAGCCTGATTTACGATACCTGCAATGGATTTATCTAATTAAACCCTTCCCATCGATAGGCAGAGTTGAAATAGTTCAGCTTTTTAACAGTGTAATTTTAATATGTGGTATATGGCACATTGCCATTTCAATATTTTTGAGCGCTAAAGGTTTGTATGTGAAACAAGGAGTACAGCCAATAGAGCCAGATCTACCAAAAACTTTGAATTTAAATTCATTGTTTCACAGGAAAACAGCAAATTATTTTTTCTTAGATTATTCTGCATTATCAACATTATTTATGTATTTGAATTAAATGTTAAGATAAACTTTTAATAAAAGCATTATCAACAAGGAGCCAGTTCCTTGATTCTGCTTCAATTCACTTCTTGCCAAAGGGATTCACAGCCACCAATACATGAATCAGCGTTCTCATAGGAGCAGCAGAATGCCTCAAAAGACTGTGGTAGATGAAGGCATAGCACTGTCAAATCTCAACACATACGGGTGATATGTGATGCACTACTACATATCTGCATAATTTGACAGCCTCTAGGGCAAGCTCTGACCAATTCCCCTTCATGTGCCAAGCATGAAATCATTGAAGGTGATTATCCAACCCTACATTCATAAACATCCCATTTCAGAGAAGTCAGCCCCAAGACCAATGTGTCTGTGTTATGTACACCACAGAAATCCACATTTGTCCAAGAAATGTGCATAATACATGTCACATAAGTGAAAACAATAGCTATGATATGATGCTAAGTATTCATATTTCTTTTCTAATACAGATAAAAGACAAATGCATATCATTAAGAGAACAATATCTTTGATCCAACTTACTTTATCCTGATATGTACTGTAAAGATACAAGTACGTTTAAGCTCAGATACTTGGAGACAGAATTAAGACTCAAGTGATGTCATGTGACGCTCTGTTTGGTTGAGGCATGTATTGAAAGATGAAAGAGAAGGAAAGAAAGAAAGAAAGAGGGAAAGAGAGAGATAAAGTACCCCTAAGGCGCTGCAGAGTCCCATCAGTATCTTGCTCAGTCTGGTGGTAGAACATTCTCCAACCCTTGTTTCATCCCTATATATGCTTGTGGTCAGCCTTGCTAATACTATCATTTTACTAACTCTTCTTCTTATTTTCCCATCTAAACCATGCATCTATTCTGGCATGTTCAGCTCCTGACAGTTGTTTTATCTGTCTAGTGTCCAGATCCTGGAAGAGGTTTTAACTGGTACCTGTATCCATTATCAGGGTGGACCCTGCAAACCCATCCTGTTCATCACTGCAGTCCAAATGCAATTGTCTGGGCCATGAGATCTTCAGGTTAGATGTGATGTTAAGACAGATCAGTTCTTTCTGTGGTATACTACAATCCTGAAAAGAATAACAACCAAAAGGAGAGTAGTGCTTAAAGACCTACCCAAATAGCAGGGATGCAACATTCCTTCTTCAAGGAAGACTTTTTTTTTTTTTAGTAAAAAGAGGGCTCGCAAAGATCAGGATCAATCACAAAGGAGAGAATAGATGCTATGCTACATAAACCATGGTCTCCATTTCTAGATTGCAAAGAATTGGTATACTCAGTTAAATTTCTATCCTAACTATAAAGCCTCAAAAATTCATAACATCACAGTCATGTTTCCAAGATGCCTCTTCCATAGTTTTCTCTGATTAACAGCTTATTTCTGTCAACATTGTCTACTAAATTATATTTGTGGTGCCTTGCTGCAAGCACCTCCTCTTTATGTATTTGAATTGCTACTAAGCAGGATAAAAAGGCAAATTATGAGACAGAATTCTCTCAAAACCTGGAGACTCCCAAAATGATTTGAAAGAAACTGTTAGGTAGACCAGAAACCTGAAAATCTGAGGATAAGAATAGGACTAAAAAAAAATTAAAACATCTCAGAATAATAGTAATGCTATAGCAAGTCAGCATTGCAGTATTATAGAGGCATAATAAAATACTGCTATTTGGGCTGTCTGAATTAATTTCTGTACTGCCTCTAACACAAGAAACCAATTTAATTTGAAAACCTACAGCACACTTTTTACAGTAAATAAAGTTTTGTGAACA
Organism: Clamator glandarius; assembly: GCA_033459285.1. NCBI lineage: Eukaryota > Metazoa > Chordata > Aves > Cuculiformes > Cuculidae > Clamator > Clamator glandarius. Next base: position 493,379 of record JAUNZM010000072.1, on the reverse strand, counting down.
CCTCTCTCTCAGTCCCTTAGAATTCTGAATAGGAAATAACTTCCATCTCTGACACCTGAATTCCCTCTTATATGATATAGCTTAACCAAATCTGAAATAAGCCTACTTCTTTGTCAGAAGGTAACTCAGTTGCATTCAAGATGCACCTGCATTTCACCACTGGTCCCCTCAGTGTATGAACTAGATCTTAAAAGCATTCCATCACATATTAGCTTGTGCTGTGGGAGCCCTGGAAAAGCTAGTAAAAGGCAAAACAACTGCAGACAGTTGCTTTCCTTATGTAGAATTGACAGTTACTCTGAAAAAATAACATCTGTTTGTTTTGAAATAAACCATTAAAGCCAGTCTGTGAAAACCTGATAATGGGCTAAGGAGAATCTCCAATGAATACTGCAAAACAAATGCTGACTGTTCATGTCTGACAACTTCCTAGAGGAACCACAGGGTCAGATTGTTCGAAATGCAAACCCATAAATCTGAATCTGGGGCCTATACAATGCCAAGACTTCCTTTTCAGATACATACTCGTGAAATTCAGCTACTGACTTCAACAGTTTGAAAATGAGAACATAAATTAAGCCTTTGAAAATTATACAAATTTTGTTCAACAGAAATGAGATACTGATGATCGTTTCTTCTACTTTTTTATTACCCTTACAGGACTAATTTTGAAATAAGAATATCTGAAAAACTGTATGCTTATATATATGAGTATTATGGCTTCAATTAGAACTATCTAACTCATTTCATATAGAGAAATGTTAAAGAGAAGGAGGGAAAAAAGGAGGTTAGTCTTCACTTAAACTATCATTTAAATTACCTCCAACAAAAAAGTACAAAAAGAATTGTGTTCAAAATGATACAGATAATCCCATTTGAAGTTCCGCTAATAACCTGGAAACCTTTAAGTGAAAGAGGTTTTTATATATATATACAGAGCACACGTTTTAAAAAAAAAATATTGCTCTGGGCTGACAGACTCACATGTTTTAGTGGGTTTTGGTGTCAAGTACCTCAAAGCACATTTTAAATGTTATTTCAGTAAAACAATCTCTTTTTAAGATTGTTTAGAATAAACCTCTAAGTTGTAGGAAAACATTTCTTAAAGAAAGATTACATAACAATAAAGCTTACTAACTCTAAGTAGAAATACTCTTGAGAGAATTCTTAATAACTTTTCGAAAGTCTAATAATCAAAACAGTTGAAATAAGAATCAAAACAGTTGAAATACTCAAAAATGTTTATGTTATAACAGCCTTCCCCATGTAAAATAGATAGTGGTGAGTACCTATCTTTGTTATAATGTATTGGGACTGTGGAAGTAACAAAAAAAAATTCCACAAACAGAAAAAAACCGATTTGCCAAAGGAAGAAAGAACCATTCCTAAAAACTTCAAAGCCAGGAAATAATTAATATTTATATAATCAGGATTTGATTCTGGAAGACGTATAGACAAAGTACATATGGCCATAGTTACAGAGGAACACTATGAAAGGCTGCATGAAGTTCCCAGAGGGCTAGAAAAGCAGACCTCCAATTTAGTCAAGTTCAGAATTAAGCATCTAGCCTAACTATTAAACAGACCACCTGAAAATGGGGTATAAACTGTAGCCATTTACAAACATGCTACCCTCTAAAACCATACAGAATGAAGGACAATACAAAGGGATGCTGAAGCATGCTGTGAAGTCTGAATTAACTTTGTAATTTTCAGTTTTCTTAGATATCTTTCATAAAGACATCTAAGAAAATTGTTTACATGCATCTAGCATATGGAGAGCACAAGACCCTAAAGTATGGCATCAGATAATGTTACTGCAGAAACAAAGTTAACAGCCAGTTCTGTTTCTACATGTGTCTGTAACACTTAGTAAAACCACAGTCATAACTCACAGCGCAGTCAGTGCCTAAAGGAAGTCAAGACTTTTCTTTATTTCCTAAGAAACCATAACAAACAACAGCCACAAATCTGTTGTATATCCAGTATTAACGGACATGTCCTCTGGAAAGCAAATTTTTCTCAGGAGCAACTGTATGGTTTAACAAAACAATGCAAATAGTAAAAAATAGTGAAAACTCTCAGAAGTATCTGACATAATACAGAAAGGGGTAAGAAAAAGTATGCTCCCTCTTAAAAACTCCCAGGCTATGGGATGCCATGGTCTCAACCACATATACCACACTGGCAAAGCCACACATGCATATTTTTATAAAATCATAACTTTTTGTGGCTCTGTCATTTTTTAAATTTTCCTTGATAACAAATCTGTTAGATAAAATATCTTTAGGAAAATACATGAATTAAAATAAATTCCATCTCAGGTAACTCATTTTAGTAGAATGAAACTAAGTCATTTGAACTTAATATCTGTACTTTTAATAACTGAATCTTCCACTATCGTCCCATGACACCTACACAGCAGTTGTGTTAATTAAAAATATACTTAAAGAATAATCTGTAATATCACTTAAAAGGAGATTATGATGGTAACAAAGGCAGTTACAATGCAAAGGGGTTTGATATTGAAGGATCTAAACAAAAAAAATAGTGCCAAAGCAGAGCTCTGTCTGTGTGCTGTCTTCCATTTTTTAGTATGTGTTAGGAGTGACTTTATCAGAATTACTGCGTTTATAACAAGTATTTAAAAATAAAGACAAATATTTGCTAGTCACAGTATTGTAAAAGATCTGAGATATTTGTAAATACCGTCAACTCACTGCAGAATACTCTTATCATAAAACAGCTCTGGACAAATAAAAAAAAAATCTGCAGTCACTTGGAATAATAAATACCAATTTAAATTTCATATACTTCTTAAGCAACTTAGTGAAAGCTACCCAATGTTATGGAATTCAAAAGAGTAAGAACCACTTTTCTCACAAAAATAAGTACTGGCTATTAATGAAGCTGTCTACTCCTTCAGTTTGTGGACTGCTCCTTCAACGTAGACTCAGCAGTAACAAACCTATACCAGCAAGTTACAAGAAGCAAAAAGGTTATGAGTAACAATTAAGTTGTGTAATTTGTATGTTGGATAAAAGTTAGACACATGATATTCTGTACGTTGCCTTTGTATTGTGTTTCTTGTTGAGTTAGCGCTTCAAGTTATCCTCCTCCTAGTGCCTGTGTGCCCAGCACCCTAAACCACATGATTGTTCCCAGAAAACTATTGCCTAAATGATGGCAATAGAAATCAACAGGTCTGCTCAGGAGCACTGAAACATACAGTCATATTCCTATATATGACTCAGCAAGTCCAGACCTAAGAGAAAGAACATTACACATCTGAATGTGAACCAGGTGCTTCCAGAAATCCTAACAACATTACTCCAGGCTTCCTGCTAACAAAATAAGTAGCATCCATGAAAACTCTAACCCAAACACCACAAAAATTGTCTTGCACTACTAATCTGAAAACCAATGAGGATAAAACGTTACCCTGGGCACTCCTTTTTCCCTAGCATGAAAAAATACAGAACATGCATGCCCCTACTTATGCTTAATAGCATATAACCATGTACAGCTGCAAGAAGGGATGTGTCTCACTAGATCAGGCTGCCCAAGTCCCCATCCAACCTGGCCTTGAATAACTTCAGGGATGGGCAGCCACAACTTCCAGGGGCAACCTGTTCCAGTGCCTCACCACTCACATGGTGAAGAAATTCTTCCTAATATCTAGTGTAAATCTGCCCTTCTCCAGTTTATACTTATTGCCCGTAGTCCTATCACTACAAGCCTTTGTAAACATTTCATCCCCAGTTTTCTTGTATGTTCCCTAAAGGTACTGGAAGGTTGCTCTAAGGTCTCCCCGGAGCCTTCTTTTCTCTAGGCTGAAGAAGCCCAACTCTCTCAGCCTGTCCTCATATGGGAGGTGCTCCAGCCCTCTGATCATCCTTTTAGCCTTCCTCTGGACCTGTTCCAACAGCTCCATATCCTTCTTATACTGAGGATTCCAGAACTGGACACAATACTCCTGTATTGGAGTACTGCTGATTTTTCAGTCTCCCTGGCACACCTACAACACCCAACACACACATAGGAAGGTGGTTCATGATATAAGTATTAGACTTCAATTACCAACAAACCACAATCCTTTCTCAGCGTCCAAGGCCTGATGCATGTCTTAGGCATGCTCTTAACTGTCTGCATGGTTACACTGGTTTCCTGTGTGCCTGGGCTTCTGCATATTCTTGAACAAGTGCCAAATGTGCATAGACTGCTTTTTGAATGCACTCTTGGATCAGCTGAAAGCTAACTGTAAAGGCAGGATTTTCTACCTCCTAGCTTCCAGACCTCCTAAGAAAAGAATTAGCTGTTTTTTCTCAGGTGGGGAATATTGTCTCGGAGAGATACGGGTGTTTTGGGTTCCTATGTCCCCCAAGTATTGACCCATAAACCCAAATACTGCAGTCCCTTTCAGCACAGATTATATGATAGGAATAGCATCATTTTTAACATAACTGAATTGGTTCTTTCCAAACAGTTTAAACACATAGTGAAGGACTAGTTCTGCCCTTGGCCTATGTAATCAAGAGAAGGAAAATATAAAAGACTTTCTGCTGTTCCAATAGTATATTAGTATTTATAATTAGTATAAATAATAAACACTGTGGCTAGTCAAAAGAAAAAGAAGAGGAATAGAAGAATTCAGTGGTCAGGATTGTTTCATGATGTGAGAAAGCCAGAAAGATGCTGTCAGAATCCTCACTTTCCTTTTCCTGTTTCTAGAGAATTACCATGTATCAATGGGTGACATAGTCTATCCTACAAGGAAATACTGAGTTGGGTTTTTTTCACTCCTCAATGACTAATTACATAATACATTACTAAATTCCTCCCCAGATGCTTAAGAAAAGCAGAGTTTAGTGGACATTTTACTACTTCATTACTTTGAGGGATATCCTGGTATGTGTAAGAAATATGAATAACGTAGAGATTCAGTACACCAAGGCTCAAATAAATGGATATTGATATTAATCCATATTAGGTTTATTAAAGAAAAAAAGTTAAGCACTTATTTTCTTTAAGAAAATTTCTTGTGTAGGCAAATCGGTAAATAGCTCTGTATGTTTTTATTAGTGGGTTTTATGTCTGCATTTTCAAAGCATTTTTGCTCAAAGGTTTAAGAGATTCCTCCCTGGGCAGCAGTTCTTCATTTCTCTTTCTCTTCTGAGAGCTTGGAATTGCAGGGAGATGCCACTGTCTGATTTCGGATCAAGCTGTTGGCATTAGAATACTATAATTCCCAAGAAACATAGTGTTACCTGGTGGGCAGAAATTGGAGAACCTAACTTGTTTCCTGTGAGGTTTGTAGCTTGTTGGAGAAAAAAAAGGCACCCCAAAGACAGCTCTGGAGGGGTTATCAATGAAACTGTATCTGGAATATAAACAGCCTATCAAAAAAAATTCGGATAACAAATCAATGAAATTATACATTGATGTATTTAACTGAAGTTTGAGTTAATGAATAACACTTTGCACAAGAATATCACCTTCAAAAATTCTTAATAGTTATGCCAATAGCTTGCTTTTGCTAAGTTGGATTTTAGCCATGTGTGCAAATAAATGAGTAGCAACTCTATTCTCAGGCTTGACCTTATGTGATCAACGGCTGTAACCATAGTCCTTCACATCTGGTTCAGCCTCTCTTTCCTGCCTTACTCACATTTTGCTTACCATTCCAGGCTCTGTTACTCTCTCATTTCACAATGTTCCCATCTAGACTTCAAAAATAACAATGTCAATTTAAAAACTAAAATTCACAGTTTTACGTTTAGATAGGAAATTACATTCTTGGAACTGCATAGAAATGCATTCTTTGGCTCTATTGGTCTGTTCAGTGTGTGCTACATCACTTGTTTTCAAGTAATGAAACTAATAAAGATTGTGTGATTCTTTTTTCTCTGTTCAGATTTGTGTTCAAGACAATAAAACCACCACACTTCAATTCACAGTGGAGAATTTGTCTACATCTGTCATTGACTACTAATATATTATCAAGCTTGTATAAGATTAACTTCACTTGAGGCAGTTCCAACATTTATTTTGAAACTGAAAACAAATTTACAAAAGCAATTGGTATAAACTACTATACTCTTTGATCTTAATTTGTGCCTTAATTAATTGTGTTTGTGTCTATAGCCTAGCAAAGTATAGTCCTTCAGGCACTATATAGAGTATAGAGCTTCAGGCACAATAGTGTTAGAAATAAATTATTACATTTTCTGCAGACAACTATATAAAGGCAGCTAAGGCATACAAGACCTAAAAAAATATTTTAAAATCACCAGTTAAATTGTGCACTTTCTTCTCACGAACACAGGGTGAGCAAAGTACTTAATTAAAGCTGAAGGAGAAGAGAATCTGAGTCTTTGTACTTTTGGATGTATTTCTTCTTTAGTCCTCATCTTTTCTACTGTAACAATCTCAATTTAATGGATTGGGAGTAGCCCTGAAGAGAAGGACTTGAGTGTGCTGGTTGATGAGAAACTCAACGTAAGTTGGCAATGTGCACTTGCAGTCCAGAAAGCCAACCATATCCTGGACTGCATCCAAAGTGTAACCAGCAGGTCAAAAGAGGTGAATCTGTCCCTCTACTCTGCTCTAGTGAAAACTCACCTGGAGTACAATGTTCTGGAGTCCTCAGCACAGGGAGGACATTTATCTGTTAGAGTGAGTCCAGAGGAGACCACAAAGATGATCCAAGGGCTGGAGAACCTCCCATATGAGGGCAGGCAGAGAGACTTGGGTCTGTTCAGCTGGGAGAAGGGAGGGCTCCAGGAGATGTTAGAACAGCCTTCCTGTACTTAAAGAGGGCTACAGGAAAGCTGGAGAGAGGCTATTCATCACAGAATACAGTGATAGGACAAGAGGTAACAGTTTTAAGCTGAAAGAGGGCAGATTTAGATTAGGTATTAGGAAGAATTTTTTTCCTGTGAGAGTGCTGAGGCCTTGGAACAGGTTGCCCCAAGAAGTTGTGGGAGACCCATTCCTGGAGGCTGTTCAAGGTCCAGTTGGATGAGGTTTTGTGCAACCTGACCTAGTGGAAGGTGTTCCTGCTTATAGCAGGGAGGGTGGAACTAGATGAGATTTAATGTCCCTTCCAATCCAAACCATTCTATGATTTCATAATTAGTTAATTGAAAAAATCCTAAAATTTGATATATTTTCCCCTGCTGATGGCTTTGGTATTTTCTTAGCATTCACTTTGCTCTCACTCCCCATAAGTGACAAATAGCTTCAGTGAATAAGATGAAGGATCTTTAAAAATACTACCGTCATGACATTGTACCTTAATTTAACTTTCACTTTTTACTGGATGTCTTTTAGCTTAAATGATCAATGTAGCATCTGAATATAGTATTTCCAACACTTTGCATTACACGTCTGCTTCTGGTGGTCCTCAAAATAACTTAGAAAAGAACAAATTTGGAAGGACTGACTGCTGGTCAATCTGAGATAGAAGCCACCTGCATACGCCTACTTGGCTGCAGGCCTTGTCTTGGGAGTTTGAGAATTATTTGCCTTGATCAAGACTGTGCCAGCATACTTTCTGACATCAGGTATTGTATGTCAGCAGAATTTTCCAAATGAAGCAAGAATATGTAGCAAAAAATAGAATAAAGAAATCGAATAACATCTGTTGGTTTATGTGGAAGTATTTATTGTTTTCATTTCCTAAGGACTAAGTTTTCACAATTAACACAATCATGAACTCCAATGTAGACTCAAAGCTGTTGTTTTACATCACAATCATGTATTAAGGAATCTTTTTTTGATCTTGATCTTACTAAAATAGTTTATTTGCAATTTTTATCTGTGAACACAGTTGCAAACTTATGTGGAGCTAGTTAAATTAATTCTTTCTTTGGGTGTTAAGGTTCAATTAATGTCAAGGTCACCTAGTCCTTTCCTATACTTTATGTAGGCAGTCGGTTCCATCTGAACAAAATTCCTTCATTGTCTATGGTAATCTTAGAGATTGAAGCACATGTATGGATCCCTTTTGCAACAACCAATTGTAATAATTGCTTTTCACATACTACTAGTAATAATGGCTTTACATGTTCAAAGTATTTTTTTAAGTTGTAATCCCTACTTAAACGAAATGTCATTGAAAGAATGTAAAGGATTGGCAGGATATGGACAAAACAAACCAGCCACGTGACAGAGGAAAAAGAGGTTAGCCCTGCAGACTCCATTAAGCATCGTATAGCTTGAAGCAGAAAGCCAGAAATAGCGCTCCATAACTATATCTCACTGCCCTTGTTTTATGATACAATTTTCAGGCTTGAAGTGTAGTCTGCACCACAAAGAACAGAATTTTAAGCTTCATGACCATCCATACAAAAAGAAATAAGATATGAGTGGGCAATGGCTTCTGTAACAAAGAAGTAAGCCACAAAGTTGTTACGCTCTTCAGTTCTCAGGCAGAAAAGTAACTACAAGATTTCTGCAGCACAACAATGCATTGCTCTGAAGGGCTGCCACCCTGTGGCACTTAAGGGATGACTTACTGCCCTGATCTAGTGGCTTCTACACTTCCCAAAGTGGAAAATGTGTTCCAGAGACCACCTAAGGAAAACAAATTAATATTTCCCTTTTATATATGTATACATATATATATTTAGGAATATTCAGCCATAAACTTCAGTTGCTCAAGCTGCTGTAGTGGATCTCAGGATGAACTTCCCAGGAGGGCTATACTTTCTTAAACTATTTATTACACAATTGGAAAGACTATGGTAAGTAATCTTATAAGACTCACTCCTTGAGTAGGTAATGAATGTTTACAGGTAAGTCAATGGGACTTTTAGAAAAAATGGGTAACTGACAATTTTTTTTGCTGTTAGAATAGAAGTGGTTAAGAAGTAACACACAGCTCTTATAGATATATATGAACTTCAAACTTCAGTTCCTTGAAATACATACACTACTTGAGTGAAGCTTATATCTTAACTTAAGAGGATTCATAAGCCATGCATGTATGTTTTATCCTTAAAAAACTTTATTCAGATCTCAGTTAGAGTATGGACATAAGAAAGCTGAACTATTATGTACAAGGATAAATCAGCTCATATGCTGTTCTGCCTGAACTGGCTTTATAACCCTAATAAACTGACCTATACCTTTTACAGCTATTTTTGTTGTCTATTACAGCATTTTTATTTGTATATTCATCAGTTTTGGACTCTGTCCTAATCTTCTTCAGCTATGAATAGTTAATAGATCAAATAGATTTGGCGGGGGGGTGGGGGTGGGGGTGGGGGGTGGTTAATGGGGCTTAGTTTTCCATTAGAAAATCTCCAAATTTTAGCTCAGATAGTATTAATCTCTAGATAATGCAATAGGAAATACAATTTCCTTTCATTTGAACAAAAACACAGCAGTATTTCCTCCTCAGAATCCAGTCAATGAATTTCTGAGCTCAACAGTAAACACCTTCCCTAATATTTGTAAAAGGCATTTGCAGCAAGTCAGGGAAGGCACTCTGCATGGCATTTTATAATGTACTGTTCTTTTCGCTTACTATTACTGTGTTAAGACTATTGGCACCAGTACAAAGCTATCAAAATGCTTTTAATGAGAGGAGCTATAATGTGACTTAATGGAAAACTTCCTGCGAAGATGAAGTGAACGTATCTGCAAAGGGGGATGTCTTACTTCAATATTGTTCCAATCCAGTAAGTTTTTGCATAGAAAAAGCACATCAGATAGCCAAGTGTTTAAATGACAGGAAGAAGTATGCACTTCATTGTAACTCAATGATTGCATCCTGAGGCAAATTCAAATCTAAATTTATATTAGATATAATGTGAAATGGTGAGCCATGTCCCTTAAAACAATGCAGTGGTAATGGTCTGAAAATATATAGTTAAATTGGAATTAGATAATTGCAGGTTTGCTGTCTTATCAGTAGTTTAAGAATGAAAGTTTGATGGAAAGTAATCAGAAGCTGTTGTTCACTTTTTAATAATAAATCAAGAAATTTTTTTTTAAAACCAAGCCCAGAATTTTCCCTGTTCTTTGGCTTCATTAAAAATCCCCAGCAAATTAAACTGCAGAATCTTCAACATGTAAGAAAAATAATCACCTCTCTGGGTGCCCAGCAGATCCCACAGAGTGCCCAGGATATATTGGAATTATTTCTAAATAACAGTATACTTTCTAAGCTTCTATGTCAGCATAGCAATCTTTAGGTGTCTGTGATCAGCACCCATCAGGTCAAAAAGATTAGTTATAGTCCTTATCAAATATGCTTACATGCAGTCACTCTGCAGCACTTTTCAGTATGTACTTAAAATGACTGTTGACTTTATTGGCACATAATCTATACTAGTCTAAACGCCATCTATGTTGGAAGAACATTGTAGCCTGAGGAAGCTGTATTTTGTGAAAGCTTTGGTTTCCCTTCACCAGTACTAGTGCCCAGATTTAAAAAACTGTATTACAATGTGCTTTAATAACCTTTGGCAAAGTTAACATATTTTGTTGCACCAGGTGGTGGTAGTGGTTCCTTAGGATCCCAGGAAGGATGGCACTCACACTCTGAAGTATCATTTAAAATGCCATTTATCAGAGCTAACTCTATAAAGGAGAGACAAATCGATTAGTCCTTCAGCCAGATGCTGGTAACATGAAGTTGTGCAGTAACAAATAGGTACCCCCTCCACCAGGGTGAAGCACAAGATGTAGATTCCATCCATTGACAGGTTACATTATTTTGGTCATTGAAGCTACTGTAAGCTTTTCTTTAAAGTAAACAAGTTTCTTTATTCTTTCTACTGTTAAATTAAAAAAGGATGCTCAGATGAGAGTTGCTGCTGCAGTTTAGACAGAGGCAAGGCTGTGCAGATGGCATACTTGCTGATATCAGGTGGGAACTGATACCATCAACCATCTCTGTCTGTTCAGCAGCCAAGGGATATGCCCAGGAAAATGCAGGCTTGAAGGCTAAGGTACATGTCCATCACAGCATAGTACAGCATAGGCCTGCAGCTACACCCTTCTGGGAGCCTGCAGACATTGATAGGCAGATACACAATAGTGGAAAAAAAAAAAAAAAAAAAGACTATTCATCTCTGAGACCTATGCTATATTTTAGAAACAAAATAAAAATGCCTTAGCATATGATAAATATCGGTAAGTTTTTTTTCATCATATTGAAGCAAGAAGGTTATAACTTGCTATTGCAACTGGAAGCATGTCTGATATTTCCTAGGCTAGAGTCCTTCAATTTTTCACTTTCTTTTCTGAGAGTTTTATGGAGATTTGCGCTTTGAAAAGCTGGTATATATTTTGTTTGGGTTTATTTCCACAATACAAGCATGTCTACATAAGCTTTGGGTAACTCAATAAAACACACTCAAAACTACAATAAAGCAGTGGGAACAAAGTTATAACTATATCCATTTGTGCATCCAGTGCAGAGCTTTCTGTTCTCGTTGTAAGTATTCTCTACCCTTCTACCACTTTGTGAGGAGTTCGGCTGAGCACTATGCCAACTGCTAGTAAAGAAAATTTAGCATTTATGCCTAAATTCCTGGACAATGCCTCTCTGAATTAGTGAGGTTTTAGTTTGACTACTATTTGAGCTACAAGCCCTGTATCCTGTGATGCATTCGTACTTCCTGCTTCACCACACCAGCCAATTCAGCCCTGAATGATCTGCCAAATATAAGACATGCTGTCTGCACATCACTCATGGTGTGACAATATGTCTGTAAATATGGAGTGCACAGGTAATCCACTTGAAAGCTTTTCCTATGCTAAGAGTAGAGTTTTATGGCTACAGCATATCTAGCAGGATGATATCTCTGTTGCCATCATAGTATTTCCTCATTCCATCAGTTGCCATGTCTTGCCCATTGCTTCATGTATTCTTCTCAGGTTTCCTGTGGGTTTTCCAGTTTTGGATGGCCAACAGATAAATTACTGTACCAAGAGCAGACTGAAATAAACTGTGCTAAGCTTCTTGCTGCCATAGCTGGGTTAATGTTCTAAAGCATCCCTGAGTATCTCTATGCTGTATTGCAGCACCTGCCACTGCACCTCCTCACCACAGAGCAGCTGGCTCAGGACTGGGAGCTCGGCCAGGTGAGGTTGGTGAGAGCACTACTTGCTCCTATAACTCCTGTCCCATTCAACCTGGTGACACAGAAGACCTCAGACAATACAAATGTTTAAGACAGATAAAGTAGTAAAGTCAGTCTTTACAGTTCCATTACATGCAACTTGAGGCTGCAGGGAGACATTATTGCTCTCTACAAATACCTGAAGGGAGGTTGTGGAGAGGTGGGTGCTGGCCTCTTCTCCCAAGTGACAGAGGACAGGACAAGAGGGAATGCCAGGGGAGATTCAGGCTCGACATAAGGAAAAAATTCTTCACTGAAAGGGTCATTGGGCAATGGAAGAGTCTGCCCAGGGAGATGGTTAACTCGCCTTCCCTGGAGGTGTTTAAGGTGTGGGTGGATGAGATACTGAGGGCCGTGGTTTAGAGATTGGTGGGAATGGTAGGACTCAATGATCCGGTGGGTCTCTTCCAACCTGGTGATTCTAAATATTACTACTGGGCTGAACCATCATGTAAATAGTGGGTAAATAGTCTATGAGTGCATAAATGCCCAGGGATTTATTTCTTTGTTCATGTCAGTTTCTCTCCTTGGAGTCGACTATGCTGCTGTATCCCTCTATTAAATTACGTATTTTATAAAATCTGATGCCCAAGAGCCTGCTCTGTGGAACCTCAGATTCTGACTTTTGGTGCAAGATACAGGCAGACATCCAGATGGAGAGATCTGATGTCTGAGAGTTTGCTTAGCTTTGCACTCTCACATGAACTCAAACCAGACACCCAGAAGAGAGGTAAATGAATTGGGGATAAGCATGATAAAACTTTGAAACCTTAGCTGAGTGACACAGGGAATCTGAAGTACACATATAGTATCCTTAGGTATGGACACATATAACCTCACTTTTCCTCCATATATTTCCTCCATATAGTAAGTAATAGCAAGACCTTATCATTGAACTCTGTTAATTCACACGTTTAACTAAATACAGGTTTTATTTAAAAAAACAGCTCATTTGTGACAGGTTTTCATGCTGATGTCTGGCTGAAACCCTATTCTTCCTAAGAAGGAAAGTTCTACTGTTGATTGTGGGCCACATTTAACCCCAAATAAAATCTTTAAGAATTGGATCAGACACTGCTGCTTGAGTAAAACCTTGCTCTTGGTTATACCAGTTATGCTATTTTGAAGAAATACATTATTACTGTTCTTAGAAGGGTTACTGGTTTGACTGCAGCTTCTCAGTCCAAATCAAGGTCATTCTGCTTTTGATGTATTTGATACAGACTTATTTATTATCTATCCGTCTCCTTTACTTCAAAAACAATGCAAAATTTATACCTATTGTTTGCAACTGATTCTTTCCTAATTTTTTAATTCCTATGTAAGAAAAGAGTGTTTGCAACAAGTATTTTGATTTGTGTTCATCAGCATGGACATCAATCTCCTGCCAACCTGCCATTTTTTAATTGCCTTTGCTGAGTTGCAGTTTCCCACAGTAACAACTTGGTTAACTGAAGTATTGAAAAGCATGATGGAAGTATCAAAAACCATGGCTTGCCTGAGGCAAGCAGTTATGGTACTACTATGGAATACTGGATTTATGAGTTTACAAATTATTGAATATATATAGGTCCTCTAAGATGATGAGTTTTGAATAATGAAACAAGTACAATAATTTTAGCTGGATTTTTTCTTTTTTCCCTTCCTTTTTCCCACTTGCCTTGACAGGAGAACTTGAACAACAGAGAAGCAGAATACAAGTAATTTGTTTAAATTTTCTGAAAAATTGACCAAAAGATATTTGTCAGGCAACAAAAACCTGTCACATCATAAATACATAACATCACACACCTCTTAACTCTAATGTGTATGTAATTAAGACTAAAGCTCTTCTGAGCAACTGTTCCTAAAATAATTAGCAAAAAAAATGAGAAGGACTTCTCCTCTGTTCCTTGTAATGATAATGATAGTTTCTGACTCATGGTAGTAATACAGTTATAATTCTCATGAAGCCTATCTTGACAATCCCTGCTGTGATGGAAAAAAATGCTTCAACTTCAATATTAAGATGAATAAACCTCACATTTTAGAAGCGTTAGAAGTGTTACACCTCGTAGAGTAATCTTGACCAATCCCTTCTACTGTTTACCAGCAGAACACAAGCTCAAACTCCACAGCATGTAAAAACAGATCTGAAAGATCCCTGTAACCATGTTGTCCTTATGCAGGAATCAGACATACCTTTGTGGCTAAGGACATCCACTTATCTGCAGAAGTTGCAAAACACATACAGCTTGTAACTGACTTCCATAATTGCTTCCCCTCTGAATTTAATTACAGGCCGTAGTGTCATTATAGCTCAGAACTGAACCTCAGCTATGACCTCTCTCCACATCTCTCCCTTTTGTGTACACTTCCCAAAGGACCACCTCTCACTATATGTTTCCCATCGTAGAACTAAATTGGGCTGTAAACCTACCACAAATCCGTTCTCACCTGCCAGCTACAGTCATAGGGAATCACTCTTCTTAGCCATTATCTTCATTTTTGTCCAAGCAAAACCTGAGGCTGTAGCTGCTAGCATTGATACCAAGGTTGGGAGTTGGCAGACTTTTACAATTACATTAACATAGCAGGTTCTAATACAGATGGGAACTGTCAGGGACTTCTGTCTCAGAGCCTGTTGCAAGCTACTGATAGAGCTACCTAACCTGTCTTCCAAATTTCATTTACTTGCAAGTATAAAGTGAGCAGGTGGATTGCTCCCTTTACTGCCTCTTTCAGAGGACACTCAAAGTCCAGTTGCCTATGCTTTTCTTTGGTGGACACAGAGCTAAGAGATATATACAATCACAAAGACCAGGAAAAAACTCTGAGATCATCAAGTCCAACTGTCAGCTCAACACAACCATGCCTTCTAAGGTCCTAAGAGACATCAATAGGAAGAGGAGGGTCTACGACCTCTGGAGGAAGGGGCAGGCATCCTGGGGGGACTATAGGGAGGAAGTGAGAATGTGCAGGGAAAAAGTCAGGAGGGCTAAGGCCCAACTAGAAATGCGATTGGCCAAGACTGTGAAAGACAGCAAAAAGTCTTTCTACAAATACATCAACAGCAAAAGGAGGGCTAGGGAGAATCTCCAGTCCCTAGTAGATGCAGAGGGAACAAGAGTAACAGGGGACGAAGACAAGGCTGAAGTGCTCAATGCCTACTTTGCCTCAGTCTTTAACAGTAAGGATAATTGTTCCCTCTGTGCACAACCCCCGGGGCTGGAAGAGAAGTATGAGATTCCCAAGGTCCAAGAGGAGGTGGTTAGAGACTTGCTTGCCCAGCTAGATGCCCACAAGTCTATGGGGCCGGATGGAGTCCACCCAAGAGTTTTGAGGGAACTGGCGGATGTGCTGGCCAAACCCCTTTCCATCATCTTCCAGCAGTCCTGGATGACTGGGGAGGTTCCGCTAGACTGGAGGCTGGCTGATGTCGTGCCCATCTATAAGAAGGGGCGCAGGGAGGATCCGGGGAACTACAGGCCTGTCAGTCTGACCTCGGTACCGGGGAAAGTCATGGAGCGGGTGATCTTGAGTGCGATCATGAAGCACTTGCAAGAGAACCGGATGATCAGGCCCAGTCAGCACGGGTTCATGAAAGGCAGGTCTTGCCAAAGTAATCTGATCACCTTCTATGACCAAGTGACTAAACTCTTGGACGAGGGAAAGGCTGTGGATGTGGTCTTCCTGGACTTCAGTAAAGCCTTTGATACAGTTTCTCATAGCATTCTGCTTCGGAAACTGTCGGCCTCTGGCCTGGACGGGTGCACACTCTCCTGGGTGAAAAACTGGTTGAATGACCGGGCCCAGAGGGTGGTGGTAAACGGAGTTAAATCCAGCTGGAGGCCAGTGACAAGTGGGGTTCCCCAGGGCTCAGTCCTGGGTCCAGTCCTGTTTAATGTCTTTATCAACAACCTCGATGAAGGCATTGAGTCCTCCCTTAGCAAGTTTGCAGACAACACCAAGCTGGGAGGAAGTGTCGATCTGCTGGAGGGTAGGGAGGCTCTGCAAAGGGGCCTGAACAGGCTGGACTGCTGGGCTGAGACCAACAGCATGAGGTTTAACAAGGCCAAATGCCGGGTCCTGCACTTGGGGCACAACAACCCTGAGCAGAGGTACAAACTAGGAGAAACCTGGCTGGGAAGCTGCCATGAGGAGAAGGACCTGGGGGTGCTGGTTGACAAACGACTGAACAGCCAGCAGTGTGCCCAGGTGGCCAAAAAGGCCAATGGCATCTTGGCTTGTATCAGGAACGGCGTAACCAGCAGGTCCAGGGAGATTATTCTCCCCCTGTACTCGGCACTGGTGAGACCGCACCTTGAGTACTGTGTTCAGTTCTGGGCCCCTCACCACAAGAAGGATGTTGTGGCTCTGGAGCTAGTCCAGAGAAGGGCAACAAAGCTGGTGAAGGGGCTGGAGAATAAATCTTATGAGGAGCGGCTGAGAGAGCTGGGGTTGTTCAGCCTGGAGAAGAGGAGGCTGAGGGGAGACCTTATTACTCTCTACAACTACCTGAAGGGAGGTTGTGGAGAGGAGGGAGCTGGCCTCTTCTCCCAAGTGACAGGGGACAGGACGAGAGGGAATGGCCTCAAGCTCCACCAGGGGAGATTTAGGCTTGAGATTAGGAAAAAGTTCTTCACGGAGAGGGTGGTCAGGCATTGGAACGGTCTGCCAAGGGAGGTGGTTGAGTCACCGTCTCTGGAGGTGTTTAAGGTTAGGGTAGACAAGGTGCTTAGGAGCATGATTTAGGGATTGGTGGGAATGGTTGGACTCAACGATCCAGTGGGTCTCTTCCAACCTGATTATTCTGTGATTCTGTGATTCTAAGCCATGTCCTGAAGTGGGCATCTACAAGTTTTTGAACACCTCCAGAGTTGGGGACTCCATCACTTTCCTGGGCAGCCTTGTTCCAATGCTTCACCACTCCTTTGGTAAAGAAACTTTTCCTAATACCCAATCTAAACCTCCCCTGGTGCAGCTTGAGGCCATTTCCTCTCACCCTATTACTTGTTACTTGGGAAAACAGACCAACATCCTCTTGACTACAACCTCCTTTCAGGTAGTTGTAGGGAGTGATAAGGTCTTCTTTCTCCAGAATAAACAATCGCAGTTCCCCCAGCATAAGATGTGCTCCAGACCCTTCACCAGCTTCATTGCCCTTCTCTGGACATGATCCAGCACTTCAATGTCTTTCTTGTAGTGAGAAACGCAAAATTGAATGCAGTATTTGAGGTGTGGCCTCACTAGCACTGAATAGAGGGAGACAATCCCTTCCCTACTCCTACTGGTCACACCATCTCTGCTACAAGCCAGGATGCTGTTGACCACCTTGGCCACCTGTGCACACTGCTGGCTCACGTTCACCTGGCTGTTGACCAACACCCCCCGGTCCTTTTCTGCTGGACTGCTTTCCAGCCACTCTTCCCTAGTCCTGTAGCGTTGTTGTGACCCAAGAGCAAGTTGTGGCACTTAACCTTGTTGAACCTCATAACCCATCAACCCAGCCTGTCCAGGTCCTTCATAGAGCCCTCCTGCCCTCAAAGAGATCTGCACTCCCACCCAGTTTGGTGACATATGCAGATTTGCTGAGGGTGCACTCAATCCCCTTGTCCACATCATTGATAAAGATACTAAACAAGACTGGCCCCAGCACTGAGCCCTAAGGAACACCACTCGTGACCTGCTGCCAACTAGAATTTACTCCATTCACCACAACTCTCTGGGCTCAGCCATCCAGCTAGTTTTTCACCTATTGAAGAGTGCATCTGTCTAAGCCATAAGCTGCCAGTTTCTCCAGGGGAATGCAGCTAGAAATAGTATCAAAGACTTTATTAAGTTTGATGTAAATAACATCCACGGCTTTTCCTTCATCTACTAGGCAGGTCAATTTGTCATAGAAAGAGATCAGGTTCATCGAGCAGCACATACCTTTCATGCTAGCTAGGCCTGATCCCCTGGTTGCCCTGCACATGCCTGGTGAGTACATTCAAGTTGGACTGCTCCATAAATCTTTCTCAGTACCAAGGGCAGACTAGCAGGCCTATAGTTCCTCAAATCCTCCTTCTGCCTCTTCTTGTATGTGAGTGTTGCATTGGCAAGCCACCAGTCATCTGAGACCTCCCCTGTTAACCAGGACTGATGATAAACTATCATGAGAAGCACTCATGCTGTAGCTGTACAGCTTGTGGGATGTCTACATCATGCATAAAGACAACCCAGCTTCAAATGTTGAGGAGCTTGATGATGCCTCGAGCTAGCAACACCTTGAGAATTATCATAGCAATGCTTAAACACTGCTGTGTGCCTAAGTCAACAAGGCCTTTCTTTGTCACGTGGCATTTTGGCTGGACTGTAGTACTAGAAGGACACCAACTAGACTGAGAACCTTAGCTAGTTAGTGTGCCTGGACCTGCAAAGGACTGCAAAGTTACCCAGCCTCCAATGGCTCCAGTGTATTGAAAGCTAACTGTCTTTACTCAGCATGTCCTACTGAGCTGATACTAGAAACTCTCCATGTCTTTACTTGCTAGGCAAGTTTTTTATTAGCTTAGTGTGCTTTTTATCTTAGGTTTGGGCCTGGTCGGTAGCACAGAATTAGATTAATAGTTCATAAATGGTTCTCTTAATGGCCTTTGGCATTGCCTCCAGAAATGCTTAATTTCTGTTGTGTTTCATACTCTTCTTACTTTCCCTTACAGCTTCTTTTGATGTAGGTCCCTTCAGTCAGACAGAAGTATGTCAATTAAGTCAATTGTGATACATACACTATTAATACAGAATACTACAAATATCTCAATTATCCCCACATACTAGTAGTAGTAGGGCAGGAAACTATTATGGAATTAGGTAGGTGTGAATTTGTAAATTTTTCACACAACTCCTTCAATAAGATCTCACTATTCTAGAAGCCACAAGAATACATCTGCAAGAATGAATTAAGGAAAACCTCACCATATTATTCAGTCTAGGTTAAAGGTGACTACAGGAAGAGCTAACACTATATTAGTCATCCTGCTGTGCCAAAATCCAGGTGCTGTATTTTAGCTCAATATAAAAAATGTCCAATTAAAAATACCAGTTCCTAGCATAGCTTACCAGTGATGAAGGCTTGGGGAGCACTTTCTGTTACAAAGTGTGGGCAACTGATTTACAACTACTGCTACTAAAACTAACAAAAAAGAAAAAAAATCAGTCTAAGAAACAATTGCTAAAGTTAACTGGTAAGGTCAGAAAATGAAGAGTGTGCCTTTGTGCTTTGAGCAACAGAGAAAATACGGGTGCTCAGAACTATCTGCTATATTCTCAAGCCAAGACACTTCCTAAATACTACACCCATGCTCATAATAGTAGTTTAAACAGATCATAATAGCATTTTAAACATCACAATAAAGTCCTGCTGAACATGAGTCATGCATGAAGAGAGTAGTAGCTCTAGCTAGAAAGGATTTTCCATTTTTGCATTCAGACAGATTCAGAAATGGAATTGAATTGGATCTGTAGTTCATTATCCTGGATCCAATAGGGAAAAGGGGAGGAATATATTTGAATCATGTTCATTATTCTGGACTCAAAAAGTTTTTGCTTTCTCCATTTTTACTGGCATACTGAAGAAACTTGTTTAATTGCTGGCAAACATTTCTCCAGCAAAACTAGACCACCAGTCCTAACTGTAGTTTATATACACATATTATGACAGCTTCTAAAAGCCTATTAGGGAAAGCTCCTCAGCTTGTCTTACCACTTCCTAAACCTCTGTAGAGCTATGTCAGTTTATATTAGCAGGTAATCTGCCGTACATAACTGTATTTCCTGACAAGCTCTGCTCTAGAGCTGCTGAATACAGTCTGGGGGCCATTAAGTAGTTCCCAGAGTGAGCTGGTAATTCCAGGAGAAACTGCTGACCTTCTGGGTCTCACTGCCTTGTATTCAGCTCTTATAGCAACAGCTTTACTAGGTGTTTCTCAACATGAATTCTCCCTGCAGCACACAGGACTGATAAAACCAAGGAAGGCAGTCCATGAAACAGTTGACCTACCTACTGGTGTCAGCCCTGGAAGTCCTCTGACTTCCTTGCAGATTTGCCAGGGGCACAGTCTGCAGACAACCTCCTCTTCAACAGACAGACTCCAGAGGAATTCAGAACAAGAAAGGAAATTAATTAGGAGTTTCATTCAGCCAGAAAGGGTTGAAATGAACCGCAGCCAGAAGCAACTAACTGTTTTGACCGGAATGTCAAAACATGCAAATCAGTATACCTGTTTATTCAGTGTCTCCTTACCCCACCTCTGTTCCATCCATCTGGGGATGCTATACTACAAATATTTGTTAAACATTCATTCTTTTTAGCAAACTGGAGATTTTGAAAATATTTTTAGCTACTGGATCAAGTACTGCTTACAGACCTTATAGTGGTAATCTTAGCAAACTCCTTTCCACCTCATTCATATGAAAACCTAACATACCAATTTTGCATATCACTTATCGTAACATTTTCTTTATTAACTTTTATACTTGGCAAACTTGTTTTAGGAGATGCTGAAAGAAAAACACTTAGCAAAGAAGTGTAGAGAAGTAATTATTCTGCTGCACCACAGAACATTCCAAATGTACACCAGTGTTCTCACAAACAGAAAGGAAGATAGAAGCCTTTCTGAACAAAACATCAGAATTTAACACTTAAAATATATGGTGAGTGTCTGCCACTATTCCAGTCTACTCTGCAAAGGCATGTACATCACCATCACCCACCACAGTACTGTGAGGATGTGGCCAGAGATGGGATTAACAGTGATAAGCATGCCTCACCTTCTTACTCTGTCCTTCAACTGTAGCATTCTGACAGCTTGCTTTTAAGTGTGTGGGCTGTCCCAAATTTATGCTTCTCAATGTAATGTAATCTAATCATACCCTGCAATTGGACCAGAAGGTTATTAGCTCTGAGAAGATTTTTCTGCCATCTCTACTGATGAACTGTAAAATCATTGTCTCTCATGAACCATGCACAAGGCAAAGAGTGACAATGTGCTAGAACAGCTGAGCTGTTAACTGCTCTTCTCAGTTTGGAGCTGCCCAGTGGACTCCCAAAACATATTATTAATATCAATAGTTCACAGAAACACTTGTGAGAAAGAGGTGAAAGCAAATTGATTGTTAAACCTTTTTTAATTGGTACTTGAAACTCTCTTAGTGCCCTCTCATAGTGGGATGCTCAGTTTGGCCATAAAACAATCCATTCCATTATAGCAAACTGGTGATAAAACTGGTTGTCCCTGCTAAAGCCTCAGTTTCATTCCTTTCATACCTAAACAGTAAGTTTCCTGAAAAAAAACTAACTTCATGAGATATCCAACCATCAACAAATATGCTATGAAGTCTTTATAGTTTTTTTCAGAGCCTTTGGGCTTAGCCTGCTTCAACCTTAGTCTCATTAAGTCTTGCCTCTTTCCACTCCCCTTTCTGCATGAGAAGGAGCATGATCTTACACTTTGGCCCTGTCGATCCATTAGCCTGCCCTTTCAGTGTTGCTTCTGCCAACAAGGTCAATTCACACACAGGCTAGACATGCAAAAGGGAACAAAGCAGAAAATTGGTTGTGGACCATGTGGAAATGGCATCATACAACTGAGAAGTTACAATTGTTAGAACATCATCATTTTGGTATTTGCTTCCAAATTTAAGAAACATTGAGAGTTTTGTGCTTCTAATTTAAGGTAGGACAATAATAGAAACATAAAGATGACCACTAAGAACATACACTTTATCACCACAGCCTAAATGCTGATGAAGCCTCACAGGAGAGAAGCAGAATTCTTTGGATGGACTGTGATGGGATTGGATATGTTGTTGGTAGTATTTTTTAGGTTCACTGTGCCTGCTCGATTTTCCCAATCTGTCTAGATGATTTCTGCAGAGACAGTCTTATCCTGGATTGCAATGCAAGGAATGCAGGCTATCAGTACTTAGCCATCTAACTGGAATCTGAACATTCTTTAAGGAACTGACTGAATTACCTTTTCAAATTTGAAGACAAGCTTCAAAAAACCAGACATATTCTGCCTAAAATGAGCTTCCAAAAAAAAGTATTCAAAAATACTTCCACAGCATGATCCTATGACTAAGCCAATTCCAAATGGCATAGTTACAGTGAACTTGTCTGAAAGCTCATTGAGCCAGCAGTGAGACCTCCATCCACCAGAAAGCTAACCCAGAGAACAGCTTTGTGCAGGTTCAGCTCCAAAAAAAGCATTGCTGTGGGATGAACTGAGTGACAAGAGCACCAAGAAGCAGAGTATAAGAATAGACAGCTGGAATGAGACAGCAGCACCAAGAACAGATTTAAATCTATTAAGGAATCACAGCCAAAATGAGCCAGGACAAAGAGACAGAAACATTAGCTGCTGCTCTGCTCCTAGAGTAACAAAAGACTTTCCTAGAATATATTCTGACTAAAGAATTTTGCTTCTGTGTCCAGGAGACACAGCTAGTTAGTTTTAACAACTATAATTGTGTGGAGGGTTTATATATTCTTCCAAGGCTAAGTCCTAATTCTGAAGAACTACTGGACCACATATTCTTGAAGAATTGCTGCTGGAGAAGTTGCTGTTGGATGAACCACATTTTCCTGAGGAACTGATATGCCCCATTGGACTGGAAATAATTTTTTTTTATCCTGCTACTTCTTTCTCTTCTTCTGACTTATCTTACCCTACCTTCTTTTTCATTGGTACTATGGTGTATTGGATAAAATCGGAATTGTGTTGTAGTTTGTTTACTGACCTTGGCTGTGTTCAAGGTATCAGATTGTGTTCTGAACAGAATAGGATCTGCTTTTGCAACTTTGACAACCTGTGTTTCAGAGTGCACGTGAGTAAGCTTTATGGTTTTGGCTGTGTCCAAAATAAATTTTGCATTTGAATTTACCCGGGGAGATTTGTCGATATCTGATTTGCTGTGCAGATATCAAAAAAGCCCTTTTTACCCTCCCTTTTTACCTGTGCAGGTCATGGTGGGTCCTAACATTACTGGTGTCAGGAGCGGGCCATAACAATGCAGTATAGGCTAGGGCAGATGTGGACATGAAGTTAAATTCCTATTCCTCTTCAATTTTGAAGAAGTATCAGAAATAAAATTTTATCAAGTAGCTGTAATTTTTACCACTGTAGCAGTTGATAGCCTTGGCGGCACCTCTCCCCACTGCCACACTGGCCACCTTCTGCCATGCCTGTATGATTAAACTCTAGGTCCTTGTTTCCACAAGTCCCTGAACTAGTCTTGGGAGTTGCATACTCCTTTAAATTTTAGGAGAGCAACAGAATACGAACAACATAGGGACTGCTAGAGGAAATCAAAATGAGAAAATTGGCTTCCTTTGAGTGAGAAAGCAGGACTTTCTCCACCTACACCAGCATACAAAACGTGCTGCTTCCTATTACGTTGATCAATCCCTGTCTGATTTTTTCTAATTTACATAAAGACTGGATGTGTGCTAGACATATTCACAGTAATTAGTACAACAGGTGCCCTGACTGAGTACTCCAAAGCTCACCAGACACAAATAAGGCATCCACAAGCACCACGGGTAATGCTCCATTTTAAGTTACCATTTCTCTGAAACATAAACCTCCTGTTTGCTTCTTAGTATACTTCTCACATCTAATTAACACTTGTCAAATATACATGCTATAACCACGAAGGTTCTCTGAGGCTACTTTCATCATCTTTTCTCAATTGGAAATAAAACATAATTGCAATATATTTAAGAGACACTAGAGGGAAGCCAAGATGTCTCAACAACCTCTCTCTTAATACTCGCAGTCCTAAATGCACAATTAAAAACATGGTGTAGGAAATACCAGTTATACCTGCTATGTGTAAAGATGCCAAACAAACTACTTTACAGCATGGCGTTGCTATTTATTAGTGATGCTGAGAGCCTGCGAACTTTCACAGTTGTAATGCCAAATAGTAATCTCATGAAGCATTCAGGCAGTATAATAATTTGTTAATATACATTGTAAATATAGGTGGTGAACAAGTTGGTGTGGTTTATTTCTTATCTGTTGTTTGTTACACTTACTCTGATAATTTGTACTCTGAACATAACTTTTTTGCTATTTTCTTCAGCACCCATCACAGTAACAAGGCCATAAGGATGTCTGGTTCATCCCCTCTGTGTGTCCCTTCGCCAGTTGTGCTACAAAACCAACTCACTTTCATTCAGAGGTAAGTCAGATGCTAGTATGGTCAGAATGATTGGTTTTACTTCTGCTTTGAGCTGCAGTGATCAGACACAGGGCTTTTTTAGTGTACCCCAAAAAGCTCTGGTCATGAGTCTTTCCCAGCATGGGAAATAAGAAGGAGGAGCTGGAAGCTGTGGTAGGACAAGGAGACTATGATGTCGTTGCCATTGCGGAGACGTGGTGGGATGACTCGTACAACTGGAGCGTACCCATGGTGGGGTATAAACTCTTTAGGAAGGACAGGAAGGGCAGAAGAGGAGGCGGGGTAGCCCTCTATGATAGAGAGGGCTTTGATACCCTCGAACTGGACTACGGTCAGGATGGGACTGAGTGCCTGTGGGTGAAAATCAGAGGAGCCCATGGGCAGGCAGGCATTGTGATGGGAGTCTGCTATAGACCACCCAGCCAAGAAGCAGCAGCTGATGAGCTCTTCTACAAACAACTGAGTGTAGTCTCAAAATCGCTACCTCTAGTCCTTGTGGGAGACTTCAATTTCCCAGATATAGGCTGGGAGTATAATACAGCAGAAAGGAAGCAGTCCCGGAGGTTCCTGGAGTGTGTGGAAGACAATTTCCTCACACAGCTGGTGAGCGAACCGACAAGGGACGGTGCCCTCCTGGACCTGCTGTTTGTGAACAGAGAAGGACTGGTGGGGGATGTGAAGGTTGGAGGACGCTTGGGGCAAAGTGATCATGACATGATAGAGTTCTCAGTGCGGGGTAAAATGAAGAAGGAGGTTAGTAGAACAGTCGCCCTCAACTTTCAGAGAGCAGACTTTGGGCTGTTCAGAAGGCTGGTCGGAAAAGTCCCGTGGGAGGCGCTCCTTGAAGGCAAAGGTGTCCATGCAGGCTGGGCGCTCTTCAAGAAGGAACTCCTAGCAGCTCAGGAGAAAGCCGTCCCCAAGTTCCGGAAAAGTAGCCGGCGGGGTAAGAAACCAGCGTGGTTGAGTAGGGAGGTCCTAAGAGACATCAATAGGAAGAGGAGGGTCTACGACCTCTGGAGGAAGGGGCAGGCATCCTGGGGGGACTATAGGGAGGAAGTGAGAATGTGCAGGGAAAAAGTCAGGAGGGCTAAGGCCCAACTAGAAATGCGATTGGCCAAGACTGTGAAAGACAACAAAAAGTCTTTCTACAAATACATCAACAGCAAAAGGAGGGCTAGGGAGAATCTCCAGTCCCTAGTAGATGCAGAGGGAACAACAGTAACAGGGGACGAAGACAAGGCTGAAGTGCTCAATGCCTACTTTGCCTCAGTCTTTAACAGTAAGGATAATTGTTCCCTCTGTGCACAACCCCCGGGGCTGGAAGAGAAGTATGAGATTCCCAAGGTTCAAGAGGAGGTGGTTAGAGACTTGCTTGCCCAGCTAGATGCCCACAAGTCTATGGGGCCGGATGGAGTTCACCCAAGAGTTTTGAGGGAACTGGCGGATGTGCTGGCCAAACCCCTTTCCATCATCTTCCAGCAGTCCTGGATGACTGGGGAGGTTCCACTGGACTGGAGGCTGGCTGATGTTGTGCCCATCTATAAGAAGGGGCGCAGGGAGGATCCGGGGAACTACAGGCCTGTCAGTCTGACCTTGGTACTGGGGAAAGTCATGGAGCGGGTGATCTTGAGTGCGATCGTGAAGCACTTGCAAGAGAACCGGGTGATCAGGCCCAGTCAACACGGATTCATGAGAGGCAGGTCTTGCCAGAGTAATCTGATCACCTTCTATGACCAAGTGACTAAACTCTTGGACGAGGGAAAGGCTGTGGATGTGGTCTTCCTGGACTTCAGTAAAGTCTTTGATACAGTTTCTCACAGCATTCTGCTTCGGAAACTGTCAGCCTCTGGCCTGGACGGGTGCACACTCGCCTGGGTGAAAAACTGGTTGAATGACCGGGCCCAGAGTGTGGCGGTAAACGGAGTTAAATCCAGCTGGAGGCCAGTGACAAGTGGGGTTCCCCAGGGCTCAGTCCTGGGTCCAGTCCTGTTTAATGTCTTTATCAACGACCTGGATGATGGCATTGAGTCCTCCCTTAGCAAGTTTGCAGATGACACCAGGCTGGGTGGAAGTGTCGATCTGCTGGAGGGTAGGGAGGCTCTGCAAAGGGATCTGAACAGGCTGGACTGCTGGGCTGAGACCAACAGCATGAGGTTTAACAAGGCCAAATGCTGAGTCCTGCACTTGGGGCACAACAACCCTGAGCAGAGGTACAAACTAGGAGAAACCTGGCTGGAAAGCTGCCAGGAGGAGAAGGACCTGGGGGTGCTGGTTGACAACCGACTGAACATGAGCCAGCAGTGTGCCCAGGTGGCCAAAAAGGCCAATGGCATCTTGGCTTGTATCAGGAATGGCATAACCAGCAGGTCCAGGGAGGTTATTCTCCCCCTGTACTCGGCACTGGTGAGACCGCACCTTGAGTACTGTGTTCAGTTCTGGGCCCCTCACCACAAGAGGGATGTTGTGGCTCTGGAGCGAGTCCAGAGAAGGGCAACAAAGCTGGTGAAGGGGCTGGAGAACAAATCTTATGAGGAGCGGCTGAGAGAGCTGGGGTTGTTCAGCCTGGAGAAGAGGAGGCTGAGGGGAGACCTTATTACTCTCTACAACTACCTGAAGGGAGGTTGTGGAGAGGAGGGAGCTGGCCTCTTCTCCCAAGTGACAGGGGACAGGACGAGAGGGAATGGCCTCAAGCTCCACCAGGGGAGATTTAGGCTTGAGATTAGGAAAAAGTTCTTCACGGAGAGGGTGGTCAGGCATTGGAACGGTCTGCCAAGGGAGGTGGTTGAGTCACCGTCTCTGGAGGTGTTTAAGGTTAGGGTAGACGAGGTGCTTAGGAGCATGATTTAGGGATTGGTGGGAATGGTTGGACTCGACGATTCAGTGGGTCTCGTCCAACCTGGTTATTCTGTGATTCTGTGATTCCCTGAATTTCTCCTTTCCCCTCTCCCGATTTCTCACTCTGCCACCCCCATTTAATTCCAAACAAGCAGTTGTTTACTCTTTTTCCACTGTCCCCAACTGCTGACTTGACATATTCATTTAGGTTTTATGATACAGGTGTGTCCTTGTCCTTTCTGTGCTGACTATCAATTCTGTTAGATTAGTAACACTTTATTTTGCCTGTAGTGTGTTGCTATTTCTCATCCTACTGGCTTTTCAGAAGCAACGCAAATCAGAGTCACAAATCAGGCAAATATACCTGAACTTATCCATTTATCTTCATTTTCCAGCAAGACAGGTAACAAAAAACAACCGAAGAAACCTCAACCAAACCCCATGTGATACACAAAATAAGCTGATGGTAACACAATGCCAAAAATAGCTTATTATGTTAAGTGCAAGGGAGAAAAGCCTTGATATAAAGCTTGATTGCAGCAACAATTCACCAGTTTAAATACAGAGACTTGCATTAAAATATTTCTTGAGACACATCTCTTGCTCTCTAAGGTGATTTTTTTTTAAAAAAAAACTTATATACACGTATCCAGTTGTAACACTTGACAGTAGTCTCATGAAGCATTCAAAGAGTATAACTTGATAACTACACACTGTCGATATGAGTGATTAATGTCTGTATGATTTCTTCCTTCAATGGTTTATAACATTATGTCGAGTTCTAGCCTCAGACAGGTGACCAGCCACCTGATACAGTAAAATAACCCCAAGCCCTTTCCTGAAGTCCCACAGTCTGTGCTTCCAAAGCTCACTGGATCCAGATGGTGTTGCCTCCTTCTGGTCTGCGAGACTCCACTGTCAGCTCTCCAAAAGTGGAGAAAAACTGCTCCATTTCCTTCTGCAACATATCGTTCCTCTTCTCTGCGTCTTCCTTGGCCCGCTCTGCATTGCGCATTTTGATTTCTACCATTGTGAACTTCTTCCGCTCTTGATCCAGCTCTTCATGCAGAGCCATTATTTCTGTCTCCAGGGTGAGATTCCTCTGCTCCAAGCTGCAAAAAATGAAACAAAAGCAGACAGCGCCTGAGCATCACTTCTCATTCACTCAATGCACACCACCACCAAATTCATACACGTGTCCTTTCTTTTACAAAGTTTAGACTGGATTTTTGAGAGGTGCATCTACAAACCATGGCTTCATCAATGAACTATTCTCACAGTGCAGTCTCTTCGGTAGCTCATTTAGAAAATGCATAACAACTGCCACCGGCAAGGTGCACAGCAGCAAACATTTGTTTCTTAAGAAGTTATTGAAGTATTCCTTTTACTTCTGGAAGTATTGTCACCCAGATCCTGCTGTAGTTGCACTAGTGTCAAGGTCAGAATAATACCTCAAATACCTTTGTTTCACTGCTAATCTCCTTTCTTCAGCCGACCTGTCTGCTGTATCTACTTGCAAATCTGGATCAACGATTTCAAAAGAACCTGTAAGCAACATGATTTGTGTCTAAAAGATATGGCCCTATTTGTGATGTAATTTTCCAATGGAAAGCATTAGAAATCTTAGTGGTGCTAAACACACAGTCATTATGCATATTAAACATTATACTAAGTGCTCTACTACACTGCATACTACACTGAAAATAGTGGTGAGGCAAGAGACTTCAATATTCTGTACACTCAACTTTTTGCTGGTAGCCGCTGTTGCCAGTAGCTCTCTCTTTGTTGTGATCCACCTATGACTTGTAGTGCCAGAGGCACCAATGAAAAGTGCTGCTGTACAATACAGGTGAGAACAGAAGACAAGTCCTGAACAGCTTTACTGAAGAATCTTTTTTACAAAGACAGCACATTCAGCTCTGCACTGCTGTGTGCACTAGTTAATGCTAAGCCCAGACTTTGAGGTTATTCACTGATATTTGTGGCCATCCGCCCTAGCAACCCTGTGTCTGAGGAGTCTGCACTATCTGTAGACAAAGCTCTCCTTCACTTTCTTTAACAGGTCCAAGCTGTGAAGGAAGGGCTCAGGGAAAGCAGCAGTGTGGAGATTGGACCACGAGCGGAGGTAACTCCCAGATGCAGCGCTCTCAACAGCGATGATGACTCTGGAAAGGAGTTCCATCAGTCTCCAAGTCCCAAAATCTACAGGTGGAATAAGACACATCACTGCTTCCACTGAAAGGTGATGCCCAGTTAACCTTCTCAGTCTCTGGAGAATAGGCATTAACTAATGAAAAGTTTGTGAGAGCCTACTGACTTTGTTAATTAGATTCTACAGAAAATCACAAGGTTCTGGGTTTATTTTTGATACCAACAGGATAGTGAGTCACAATCATGGCAAGCAGTTCCTCTGAAACAGACCCCTTTGGATCATGGTATCATCAAAAGCAATGTCAGAGTATGTTAACACTGAAAGATCAGAACTTCAGTAGCAAGCACACAGTGACTGCAGCTAGTGCAGACTGCTATCAGGTAACAAGAGAGAAAATTTCTTGGATTTACTCTGCAAAAGGCAGTTAGATGCTAGAGACAAACTTGTCTTACCTTTTAATCCTTGTCTCATACTCTAGTTTTTGCTTGGCCATCTCTTGCTTCAAGCTGGACACTAGGCTGTGCAAAGCACTGTGATTGTTAGCATTGTTGGCCACAAACACCTCGCTGTTATCACTGCTGCTGGTGACTCGGCTGCTGTGGCCCTCCATACTCCTTCTGTCACTTTTGTTCTCATAGTCACCCAGGTTAGAGACATCTTCATGTGGTGGTTCATCAAGCACAGAGTCTTCAAAGTTACCCACATAACAGTCCTGCTCAGGGCAGGTGGTGGTGGATGAACGACAGGAATTGGAGCGCTCAGGGAGGGATATTTCACAAGATGATGTTGACCAGGTGGCACTGTCCACACTCTGTTTGTCATCAGAGTTGACCATAGAGAACTGCTGGTGTACATTGTCGTAGGTAGAAAGCCTGTTGTGCTGGCCTGACTCACCCACTAATTCCTTCTGCTTGTTGTCCCTCAGTGTGACGTAGCCATTGGGCACCCAGCCTGTGTGGCTGCTGAGGGTGCTGCTGTGCCCGTCTGTGCTAGAAACACCCATTCGCACACCTCCATTCTGCATGCTCTGTGTGCCCATCTTGGTCACTGGCCCTTTCAGAGATGATGTTCTCCTGGTTTGCAGGGCACAATTTGGTAAGGTCTGACTCTTCTCAGGGTCATCCACAGAGCTGCTGAAGGACCCATTGGTGACTATGCCACTTCCTTTATTAAAAGCAGGATTTTTTTTCACCATGAGTGGTGGGCTTCTGTTGACATCTAGTTTATGCATGCTGTTTCTGGGGCTATTTGTCTTGCTGCCTGGCAGAGCAGTTGAAGACTCACTATCTGTGATCCCCCTTTGGGGAGATTCAGGTTTGTCCCAAGAACAGTGCCTCACTGCTGTATCCTTAGTGTTGTTGTTCTCTTTGTTCTGTAGCTGGCCTGCAACTGCTTTATTTGTCATTTCATTGTTGTTGCATACCTCAGGCCCCATCTGAGGGTCTACACCTTTGGGAAACAGCTCTTCATGTTTGTTAATCATCACTGACATTAGCTGCTGGACTACTACTGTACCTGAAAGGAGACACCAATCACACAATCATTAATGGCCTGTTTTGTTTAGGGCATAAATATACTTTATCCATCAGATACCCACAAACGTGTCGTAAAGATTCAGCTTATACAAACATTCACACAATGCACCCACCTGTGTAACACCCTGAATGTTTAAGACACTTGAAGTGCCTCTGGCTATCAGATCAGATCAGCACTGCCTCTTCCTTCTATCAAACTAAGCCAGCAGTCCTCACAAACCCCTAAGAACAGGGACTTTTGCAAAGAAGCTATTATTGTGACTCTAACTGCACACCAGAAGACCACAGAAAGAGAGACCAAGTAGTAAAAGATAACATTATTGTTTTAACTCAATCTGGCAATCATTTTAAAAACCAAGGTCTTATTCTGGAACAGCACTTATATTTTAATAAACAGAAAACAGGCAGGTAAGGGATCTGCTTTGCTGGAACACAGATGGTTTATTCTATTGGAGCAGAGCAGGGAAGTAATATGACAGAATTAGTTTAATGTGAATGCCTTTAACCATGCCGTGGTGAAAGTATATGCAGCCAGGAAACTATGCCACCTTACAGCACTGTATGGAACTATTGCAGGGCCACAGCTTGCTACTTGCTATCATAAATGGCTACCTTTCCTCTCAAAGAACAACTGCTTGGTGTGCACACCACTTGACTGCACTGTAATTTACACTAGCATTTATAACTGGACTTGGAGTAATAAAGATGTGCAATTGTTTTGTTAAGCAGACCTTCATTAAGGATGATTAACAATATTTCGGGAACAAGGTCAAGATAGTTATAACCACCACCCCATTTTTAAACTCCTAGAGACCTTTCAGAGGCATGCTCTGCTCTTCTAATTAATACTTTCCCACTGTGGAATATTGGTTCACGTCAACTCCTTTGTAATATTCTGGATCATTCCACCCCACCCTTTTAAAATACAGCTACTAAGAGCCAACTCAATGTCAGTACTCAATATTTTGGTTGTTTGTTTGCTAAGGAAAAATCATACATTAGAAATATGCAGCAGGAAAATTCAGTTACTCCCATGATATATTTGTCTATATTCCCACTGAGAACATTAGCTTTTATGAGTAGAATCTTAATACAAACATTGCACTGTAGTCAGGCAATTTCCATCACTGTGTTTGACTTCTGGTTGGTATTGTGAAAAATCTCTCTTGAACCAAACAAAACCAACCCCTCATTCCCATTATACAGGTATGTTTGCCCATTGTTGCATGTTTGACTCTGAGTGATTGTGCAAGTAAAGCACTCTGTAACTTCCAAAAAAGCAAAGGGCAATAAAGAAGGGTGGCCACGAGCATCAATGGGATATACAGTCTTTGTTAGAAGTTCCTATACGTTTAATTACGTACATCCTAATTGCAAATCATCATTATCTCATGTCCAATCTGAAAGTTATACTTAAAGAAAAGTCATAAATCTGTTTAATCAAACCTGTTTCTCATTAGTTAAAAATACATGCATTTCCCTTCAATGAGCACAGTACCCATGCCATTTTCAACAGCAGCCACCATCATTTTACTGCTAGGGGTGTAGATCAGCAGTCTGGTAAGTTGCTTTCAAGAACTGGAATAGCATATCATTTTCCATTTCCACCTCCTATAAAAAACCAAACCAAAACAAGGAAACACCAAAACTTTTTTGCTCAAACTTTCAAAAATAAGGTAGCCTACAAACTTGAGGCAGTTCCAGAAAAATTTAGACCTAGAAAATAGCATTTTATTTAGAAATGTCTAACTCCTCTTTTCCCATCCCAAATCTCCATTTGACTCCCCTGCCACAGGTGAGCTGAAGATACATGGTATCCCACCAATAAATATCATCCTCCATCATTCTCATTGACTACAGTGGTATAAATCAGTTCTGTGGCACCTTTCCTCAATTCTCATCTACTGAACACTTTTAAGTACTGTTTTATAGTATTTAATGCAAACCATAGGATAAAAGATTTGCTGCCTGATCAAGAGAAACTCTCAGAGCAGTTATCTACCAGGCTGCTAAGCTCTACTTAAGTGTCAGGGTAAGGGAAGCTACTATTCCAGTCTGGCAGTTCTGTAGGTATGAAGAAAGACACAGGTTGAAAGTGAAGCGATAGGCAGAATGTTCACACACACACACAAAAACGTCTCTCATGCAAGAGACATGACATGACAGTTGAAGAGAAAGCAAACAAAGAAGGAAAGGATCTGAAGTTTCTCTCTCAAAATACCAGAGGGAGATGAGGTATGAAGTGTAAACTAGAACATCAATGACACAATGAATCTTTTCTCTGCACCTCCATATCAGATAGCCATAGTGCATTTGAGTCAAGTATGTACAGAAACCAGGGGAAAACCACAAATACAGATTTAAGGTTATTTGAAGCTGCACAGGTTTGATGATATGCAGTCATAATAAACATGTGCATAATATGGACAGCTGCTCTTGTAAACACTTTTGAGCCAAATGCATGATCAAACCATTCTCTGTGACAATGAGAATCTAGACATTGAAGTGAAGATGTTGAACAAAAACCCTTTCCACATTAGAAGGTTCTCTGGCTCCTCTGTGCCACTGTTCCGATAGCTAACACTGGGTAGTCATTGCTTTCATGCATGATTTGGAAATGCTATATTTCTGTTTACAATAACACAGTCATTTTGTTAAGAATAACAGTTAGAAGGATGAAACATTAGGCTTCAGGAAAACAAATAAATGAACACAGTATATAGGGTATTTTATCTGGTGAAGAGAAAAAAGCATCAAACTCACAGAAAAACAGTACATTCATACACTCTCAAAATAAACTTTGAACACAGTATTTTTGAGTTTGAACAACATTTTCAGTCCAGGGTCTGTGTACAACCCTAATTTCTGAGATATTTAAGTAAATCCTACATATTAGGATAAATGTGTTCAGAAGGAGACATGTTGTCAGGAAGGAGGAAAGGTGTCATGTACTTTATGGAGAATTAAAGTCACAAAGATAAGCCTAGGAGGAAGTCACAGGAGGAGACTCTTATGGAAATCTTTGTCTTAATCATAGCAAAATGCTATAGCTGGGACATCGCTGTAAGTAACAGAATGCATCTGACAATTTGATCACTGTTGTGCAAGAAGGGATTTAATATACCATTGCCTTGTGCAGGACTCTGCATGGGTCACTGCACTATGAACCTGCACGAACCTTTTCTCATACTTAAGAACAGCAGGTAATATACATGTTGAATAAGAACATGTCATATTTGCAGCAAGTTTTGAGAGAAAAAGTACTTTTCTAGTGAAGTTGCCAAGGCAGCACAATCTCATGCAAAGTCTGTTTGCAGTGTTTCACATTTCAGTCAGCTTTACAGTAACCTGCAAGATTTAACCCAGAAGTACATTCAGGTTGAAGAATTCTCGGTTTATAGAAGAGATATATGAAACTTTCTCCAAGTACTACATAACCTGTTATGTCCTGTTAATAAACCTACAGACTTTCCTTCTTTCTAGCATAAGTTATGTACAATAAACTCACCCTCCATGATAGTGAGAGGATCTTCCACTTTGGGACGAAGAATGTTCGGACCAAATACAGTAGCTAGATTTTGCACGCTCATTTTGTTTATGCCTGAATAAGACTGAACTTCATCAAGGAATCTGTAGAGAAGAAAGAGGCCTTTAGGAAATATGTTAAAAAGGAGAAAAAAAAAGTCAAAGCACGTGATGTTTTCTTAACATAGCTCAAGTATTCCATTCAAAATCTTCATGGAACACCCTGAAAGCTCAAGGCTATTCTCCTCATCTTCTTCAGATTTTCTCCAAAATGATACATTGGTAGCAAAACTTAAATTTCAATCTAGAGTGCATACAAGATAGCTCTGTTTAAGATGGTAACTTTATCCAGCATCATTAACCAACCACTTGGCTCACAAAATATCCTCAAATTGCAAACTGTCAATTAATAAAAAGTTTACGTCCCATTAAAATGTGGTTTGGGTTTTTTATTTTATGCAGGCAACTTCTACAAATTCACCAATTGCAACTATGTAAGTTTTTTAAGATCTTGGATGTAACCGCAGAACTATTCTATATACTGCAAGACATATACAATTTTCAGGGATACCATGCTTCAGGAGCACACAGCAAAAGCCAATAACAGCAGTCAGAAATGGAAAAAAAATTGGTCCTATAAAATGGACAGAATATATTCATTTCTAACTTCTTGCACTTCTTGCTGAGTGCAGCCTGCTTATGAAAGAGAAGTTGTAATAGAGCACCTTGATAGAGCAAATTAGTAATTAGTCATGCAGTAAACCTGTATTTTGAGTGCATTCACTTATGTTCACCAATCCTCTGACTATAAGTAAGCACACACAGTACAGACACATATAGACTGGTTTGTCTGTCAGCTCACAGTTATGAATACTACTGTGATATTCTTGCAAGAGCCCTTACCTGCAGATATATTTCAGCAGATTATAATTGACAACTGGCAGGCTCTTCACTTGCTTCACCAGTTCTTGCAGGCCCTTTAAGTGGTTTAAGGAAAAAAAATGCCAGCAATTCCAACTACACGACAATAAGCACATCACTGAAACTGCAGTGTCCAATACTATACATAAGTTACCATCAGGAATAGCTCGTAGAACCCATTTTTGATGGCAA
This sequence comes from Clamator glandarius, assembly GCA_033459285.1. Lineage (NCBI taxonomy): Eukaryota > Metazoa > Chordata > Aves > Cuculiformes > Cuculidae > Clamator > Clamator glandarius. Next base: position 457,875 of record JAUNZM010000072.1, on the reverse strand, counting down.
AATCTATATTTGCCTAACAAGGACTAGGTCTGAGTAAAAATAAACAAGTAAATAAATAACTGGTTTCATCATGTCTCTCCCCCCTCTTTCACTCTTTCTTTCTTGACCAACAGGTCTGTTCCTCCTCCTGCTAATAACAAGGCTGAGGTTTCCAGGAACAGTTCTGGTTTGAACTAGTTGGCATCTTCATATAAGAAACCCAGTTCTGGTCCATCCTAGATTCATACCAATAAACAGTTTTTTCAGCTTGTACTCATCCTGGGAACGGGACAAGCAGAATATCACACACTATTTTCTGTACGTGTGGAAACAGATCCTGGCTACGGTCCTTACCAACCAGTGCCTTTAGACTTTTTCAATATGAGGTTTTAACTCTTTGCCAGCAACAGTGCGGTTTTGATTATAATACATTACAAAAAACAAATCCAAATCATGATACGTGGACTGTGATAACAGACAAGTTTTCTGGCTAAGGCCTAAGAAAGGAAAAAAGATGCACAACTCTCTCCCTTAACTGTGACTGCACTTTTAACTTCTACACAGAGAAAGATCAACCAAAAATCCAGTCAGACAGCCTTATAGCTAGACTGCTAAGCTACCATAAAGAAGACTGAGTAGCTTATCATCTATAGTACTGATTTTTCACAAACTGCCAGCACCAACAGGCAACCGTAATTTGAATCCTGCTTTCAAAATTAATTTAATAATGTGTTTCATGGTATAGTTGCAAAGGAACACTCTGGACTAAACCAATATAATATGACTAAAAATTTAATCTGAAAATTAGTATCACTACAAGTACCAACTGTACGATGACTAACTGCGGAGCTGTCAGGTGGCTCTACATTGGTGCTAACAATGGTTAGAGACATATGCAACATGTACAAGCAAAGAGCAGCAGCTTTAGCCCTTGCCATAACTTTAGCAAAGAACAGTTCAAATTAAACCAGCTGAACAGTCCACTACAACCTTTTGCAAGCAGTTGACAAAAATACACATCTTGTAGTAAACTGTAAAGGAGAAGTCTGATTTTGGTGGATGTAAGAGATTATGACAACACAGAAGGTAGTTTGCCACAGCTCTGTCTCGCTGACTTTGTCATCATATGGGAACAACTACCACCTCCACTGTTGGTAGTTATCAACTGAAGGCTCAGAAAGGAGATCAAAGAATCATAGAATCACCAGATTGGAAAAGACCCACCGGATCATCGAGTCCAACCATTCCTATCAAATACTAAACCATGACCCTCAGCACCTCATCCACCCGCCCCTTAAACACCTCCAGGGAAGGTAACTCAACCACCTTCCTGGGCAGCCTGTTCCAGTGCCCAATGACCCATTCCGTGAAAAATTTTTTTCTAATGTTCAACCTAAACCTCCCCTGGTGGAGCTTGAGGCCATTCCCTCTCGTCCTGTCCCCTGGTCACTTGGGAGAAGAGGCCAGCACCCTTCTCTCCACAATCTCCTTCCAGGTAGTTGTAGAGATCAATGAGATCTCCCCTCAGCCTCCTCTTCTCCAGGCTGAACAACCCCAGCTCTCTCAGATGTTCCTCATAAGGCCTGTTCTCCAGCCCCTTCACCAGCTTCGTTGCTCTTCTCTGGACTTGCTCCAGAGCCTCAACATCTTTCTTGTGGTGAGGAGCCCAGAACTGTACACAGTATTCAAGGAGCGGTGTCACCAGTGCCAGGTACAGAGGGAGAATCATCTCCCTGGGCCTGCTGGTCATGCCGTTTCTGATACAAGCCAAGATGCCATTGGCCTTCTTGGCCACCTGGGCACACTGCTGGCTCATGTTCAGTCAGCTTTCAACCAACACCCCCAGGTCTTTCTCCAGACAGGTCTCCAGCCAGCCTTCTCCTAATCTGTAGCATTGCATAGGGTTGTTGTGCCCCAAGTGCAGGACCTGGTATTCGGGTTTGTTAAACCTCTTAAGTCTCTTAGAGAAAGAGGGGATCATCTTAATAATTAAAAAATTAGATAGGAGATGTTCCAGTTCTAGCAGGTTTTGAAACGTCAAAAAGGAATTAAACAGAAATAAGAACCTTAGAAAGTTAGAGGAGCAGACTGTAATCAACAGAAAAAGCCTACTGGTATTTACTTTGGAAAGAAAATATCATGGTTGACCTCATTACCCACAAGCGCACAAAACAATGTAATACTAGGAACTTAGTTTGTCACGTTTTCAGGCTAATATATAGTAGGCCTATGCCACTGCAGGGCAGTTAGGGCCTTTATTTTCTCATTTGTGTTATGCTGTTTTAAAAGAGTTTGGAAGGTGGCCTCCCCTCCACCTTTTTGAGTCCTTCTGATTCAATGACATGCAATGAATAGATTTCATTGGCCATAAATTCGAAGTCAGTAAAAGTTCACATTCTGACGCTGAGAGCAAAACAACCCTTGATTAATGGTAAAAGTTGGACAGAACCTACTAAGACCTTTTCTTTCACTGTTCAGACCAAAAATACAAAAATATAAGTCTCTTCCACAGAAATGGAAGCTATTGACTGCAATGATGTTTACTTGAACTGGATTCAGTGACATGCAATAAATATAGCTAAGGTTATGCTATGCACGTATATTTATACTTTCAAGTTACCTAGGTGGCAATAGTTTTCATATGAAACCAGCCTCAATTAACAGATGCACATCATAAATTAAGATAGGTAATCAGCTTCTCTCCTGCTCAAAATCAGAACAGGTTATAACACGCTGGCCTTTTATTTCATCTTACTCTATTTGCCAACTCACCGATTCTTCCTCCTTGCTGAGCATTTTTGCACAGGAAAGAAAATCTTCATATTTTGCATATGGTATGACTGGTTCTGGGAGTTCCCTTAGGTACAGCTTAAGCAGTGACGCTACAGTGTGTACATCTGTACTGCTGTTGGGTTAGAATACAAGTTGTTACTGTGAATCAGCATAATAGTGCAACATTAACAGGCTAAAACCCACCACTTAACTTTTCCATTATCACCCCAGGTATTACTCATCAGCAATACACACATTTATAGATCACATCCATGATTTGGTTTGTTTGGTCTTAGATTAATGTGGTATACTATAAGCAATCTAAGTCAAAGCAGAAGAAGAGAAATGATAAAGTACCACATAAATTTAAATGTAAACCACCACATCATTCTCAAAACAAATTCCCTGAAAATATTTCTATTTCAATCATGAATAATTCCTGTCCAAAATTCCCAAAAGTGTTTTCTAGAGAAACTCTATAAGCAAAAGCACTAGTGCAAATGCACATTTTTAAGGAAGGTTCAAATTCTAATCTACTGATTGCAACACCCTACTTGTAGCCTGGCTTTGATCCAAAATAGGAATCCTGTGTTTACCCCACTCTGCTCCTCAGGTGCACATATAATGTACGTAAGGAACAGTACTACACATGAAACTAGACAGAGTTCTACTATTTTATGAGATTTCAAATGCAAGCTCAGATTTGTCCTCTAACCTTTGTCTTCTACCTATCCCAAATCCAAATGCAAACTAAGTGAACTGAAGCTCTTCTTGACATCCTGACTAACTAATCTTTACAGTCTGCACAACCTGAGGTCTTAAAACCCAGACCCCAGTAATCTCTAAGGTAGTTGCTTATGCATCTTGTTGCCACTGGTTTTAGTTTTTTCAGCACAACATGGCATGCAAGCCCAGGCAGTTGCTACTATTCAGCCTTATCCAAAAAGTAAATTTTATAGAGAGATCCTCAGTTTCCCAAGTTGTTGGAGCATTAGGAAAGCAAAAACCAAACGAGAGGAAGATTTTTGCTTAGTCAGATAGTGAAGGAGAGCAGCAGCCATGGAGAGCAGATGTGAACTGGTAGCCTTAGGGCAGTGCCCTACAATGCAGCATGAGAGAGAGCACAGGCCCTTAATCTGCAGAGAATTTGACTCTGGTTTCAGCATTGATAGTCTTTCTGAAGATGTTATTGTTACTAATTTACTTAAACAAAGGAACTCACCACACCTTGGTGAAGAACTGAACAACATCTTTCCAAAGACTTGCATAAAACTGGAAAGGCCTTCTCAAAATAGGAGATTCAAACAGGTTCAATGAGAAAAATCACTGAAGAACAATGTAAAACTAGCGCACAAGTCTCCCCATGACAGAATTAAGCAATATCATTCTCTCTTCTCTGTACTGCCAGGATCATCCTTTGTGTGGTACATAAGAATAACTTTACACCAGTCTCTCGGTGTTAAGTGGAATACTTACTCCCTGACACCACAACAGATGGAGGATAAAAAGGCTGAAGAAGGAGACAAAACCCCAGAAAGCTGATGCAATTTATAGATTTCCTCCTTTCAATGTGACATAACAACACTATCACCATGAAGGCTAACTTCAGTGCTAAAAACTGTGGTTCTACCAAGAAACTGAGAAAGAAATGGAAGGCAGGATGCCTAGGAGCAAGGAAATGTTAAGTCCTGTGTTCTTAAACTAATCTCCTTAAGTACATGCTGTATATGAGCCTAGAGAAAAGTGCTTCCTGAGCTGAGGTTAGAAACCCAGGAACTCGGCTCCTAATCAGTAGATGAGGACACATTCTCAATTTTTTTTTAAATTTGCTTCTGCTAATCTAATGCTAAGGCATTTCCCAGGTGGGACTGCAAAATTTTGGAAAAATTGTTGCCTTTTCCTTTCCTCTAAACCATACTGGAACACTACTTAGGACTTAATTTATCTGCATAGAAATTACCATACAGATTTTTGCAGCTCTTTGGGATCTGGATTTTTTACATTCTATTCAGCAACATTTAGACAAAAGCTAGAAACCTTTTCTTCAATGTATATGTTGGTATAAAAATATGTCAATATTTTTATTACTATGCAACTAAAAGAGTGTTTCGTATAACTTGAGGCCTGTTTAGACCTTGCAGTCTAGTATTGTTTTGTTGACCTTTTATTTTAAAATACAGAGGAAATCTTAAGAAGTGCTGACTCCAGTTTTAATCTACTGTATTTTAGGTGTTTCAGTTCACAAGTACCATTAAGCGCATTTCAGCCACAGAGAACAGCTGTGAGTTCCAAAGGAATGCCAAACTGCAAACTACTCTGAGGATCAGAGAGAGCATTTATTTCCGTTTCTGGTCTACAGTACAAGTCAATCGTCAGCATTTATAAATATGCCTTGAGGGCATTTGTGGTGTTTGTAAGGATCTTTCCAGGGCCTGTAGAGGACCTTTTACCTGGACTTCTTCCAGCTACAACTGATCAGTTTAAGACAATGTTGTGTTTCTCCCTTCAAACCTAGCCTTACTTATATTCTAGGACAATTTCAGCTACAGAAACTTGAAGATTATACTTATCTTGATATTTCCTTCACTGTCTGACAGTGAAGTGTTCCACAATTACACATTCATAATTAACATGATTAAAAGTATTTATTAATAACTAGTAAACTAGAGTATGTCAATTTCAGTAGAAAATCCTGTAACCTGAATGGGAACAACCTTCATCACTGTGCACTTGAATAATTACAAGTCTGAAGTGGGAATTACAAAACACTACGCAGAAAATAGAATGCAACACTAAAAGCATAATCAGCAAGCAGAGAAACAGTTTTCCAGCATGGCGTGCTGAGAAGTTTGAGAAGATTACTCTCCTCACTCAAACATTAATACTGCTTTATTATTGGTATGTTTCCAAAGGAGTAACCCCCACTTCACCACTATCTGTGCAAAGGCATTACAAATTCAAGTGCAAAACAGCTTCCCCTTAGTCATCAGTCTACATATATTCAAATCCTCATCCATCTGAACTTTGCCATTAATATCCCTCATGGCATTGCTGTTTTGACAGCACTTTTCTTTGTGATGACACAGACACTGTGGACATGGCTGTCAGATCAATTACCCTGCCTAGAGGTTTTCATCCTCTCTACCATGAACAAAAATTCCTCAAGCCCAGCAGGTCACCAGAAATCCAAGCATAACCCTCACACTCACACAGTGTGTTCTGAGAGCCAGAGTCAGCGCTTCAGAGCACAAAGCCCACAAGGTCTTCATAAAGTCTCAGAGAAGAAACATTAACAAGGCAAGGTCACATTACAAAAAGATAACTGCCGTGTCAAAAATAGCTCCACATCATGACACAACAGTTTGCATAAAGAACAAACAGTAGGGAACATCATGCTGTGAGGCTATAATTCAGTTTGAGTTCCAGTAATAAAATGAAGGAGAATAGTACAGTTCAAACAGCTAGTGTATAAGTACCTCCCAGAATTATTAGAATTACAGCTCCACCATTTCAGATGCGTCACAGATGACAAACCTGGAAACTGAGTCTCCCTCGCCAACATGTCCTGTACCCACCATCACATTTCCTGACTGTGGCCCTGCTTAGCTGCATTCAGGTTTGTGAAGCAGCTCTCAGACCAGTATAGACGTCTTCCTCACACGGGAGGATGAGCTCCTAACTGGCTGCTCAGTGTGTACCCTTGCTGCCAGTCTGCAGACATCTTAAGTGAGATGCTGGAGTCCATGATAAACCAGTGATGAAACACTGAGCAAGCAAAATCAAGGAAATATACAAATATGCCTAAGTATGTATAGAGAAAATTGCTACAACTGAGAAGCCAGCAGCCAGAGGCTTTTCTCCAAACACAATGTAAAAAAGTAAACAGCAGAAGTTCCCCTCACAACAAGACATGTGGACATACAAGGTCAGTGTTCTATAAATTCTCACTTCAGAAGCAGAACTGCAGGACCAGTGATTTATAGGCAACTCCTGCTGACATTTCTAATTGCTATAGTAGAGATCATGTGCCTTCTTCACAGCAGTAACATGTAAAAATCTCCTCTCTATTTCATATCCTAAAACTCAGCTAGCATGTCTGTTCCTGGGGCCCATTAGTGTGTGCTACAGATGTTGCTAGATAAACTTGCAAAAAAAAAAATAAAATTGAGCCCTGGTCTAGTGCACCTCCTTCGGGCTGTACCTCTCAGTGGAGTGTCCAGTACATCAACTTCCTGGAGTTTGGGGGTACCTTTTTTCCTAAGCATTTCCTCCACAATTATTCCACTTGATCAGGTGGCCCATAGTATACACCAACCACAAGGCTCCTGTTGGTGTCTCTGTTTAATTCTGACCCACAAGCTCTCAACCTGTTCATGAGCTTTGCAGAACTGTATAAATATTGGAATACAAATTGGCCCTGGACCCTCAAAACCATGTAAGTTTGTTATTATGGTCACAATGACTTTTATTTTAAGACCAAAGGCCTAAAGTTATAAAGAAATAATACTAATTTTTAAATTATTCTTTCAAAATACAAAAAGCAGGCTTCCATTCCAATCAGTTTAAAGATAACAGAATATATTTAAATTGGTGATAGGAGAAATTCTTTCTTTGTGGAACTGACTAAATACCAGCATCACCATTATATTTCAAAGTATACTAAAATCAAGGCAACCCAGTTATTTTTGATTAAGCCAAACCATTAGCAATATTTTTCTAACCAGCTATTCACAAATGGAAATTCTCCAGACATGCTTTGAAACCAGACATCAAAGTCAAGAAAACAAAGACAACATTTTAGAGTGATAATAGGAATCATACAGAAAAACCTACAAAAACACGTCATTCTATCTGTTGCTGCCATGTGTTCTACAACACCATGGGTCCGCCAGTACTACAGATGTGTACCATGGGTCAGGCAGTACACCAGATCATGTCCTACCTAGGCTTCAGGGAGCGGGGACAGCTGGAGGATTTTACCTGTCAAAAGAAGGCTTTTCTCCACAGTCAAAGGCATCCTGTAACTCCTTGACAAGATTAGCCTGCCCAGGCAGTCGAAAAAGGCCTTCTTCCTTTAACCCCCTCTGTCGGATAAAATCCACACACTGTTCCACCAACATAGGAGCCAGGCGATTCCCATATCGCTTTTCATATCGGACAGTATCTTCCAGCTTCTGGCCAAAAATACCTGAATGAAAGAGAGATGTGACATGGCTGAGAGTCATAAAAACTCCTGAGGATCCCATGTCTTCTACTAAAATGCACACAATTTACAGGTTATTTAAATACATAGACAATTAATTTACTCCTTTCATAACGATGAAATGCTCAATTTCACCTTTGATACACTCATGGAAATAAAAAGCTGACATATTTTATGACAATGTTTAAAAACATTAATTAAAGTAAAATATTGTAAATTATTTTTAGATGGTAAGCCCAGATAACATAGAAATCATACAAATAGGACTTTTCTGTCACAAAACATCTGATTCAAAAGTGGCATGCACCTCCATCTTTAGTTCACACCTAATTATCTATAAAAAAGTAAGTAGTTCCTGTATCAGTTTCAATGGCATACAAAAACTACGTTTACACATGGAGAAGAAAAATTTATAAATATAACTCAGGATTTCATTCCTGCCAAATCAAATTATTAACTACGTTTTCTCACATGAAAAGCCCATTCCTACAATGTATTACTGATTGAATTATCACTGTCTGCTCTATCAACAAAAAAATTTGTGCATTAAAAAAGATCCTGACATGGAAGATGAAATATGTCCCACAAACTGCAAGGAACTTGCATTCCTACTTAACCTCAGAAGTACATGGCGGTTTTTTGACAGAATTAACTTCAACCCTGATCTGAGGATATCATTGCTACTACTGGAAAGGCAGCTACTCTTCATAACTTATTTTGCTTCTTCCTTTCAGGCTGCTGAACCAGCCATCATAGCAACACAATAATATTGGGGGATGTGAGGCACGGAATATGACACATGGAAGCTCAAGACTACCATTTGTTGAATTGTACTGATGCCAAATTGATGCAATTCAATGTCTACATATAACAAGACAATGAATAGTTCTAAGGCAGTCATGATCAGAAAATTAAGACCAAATAACTACTTGTGCTTGGAAGGCTCATTTTCCAGTTACATACACTACAAAGTGGAAAAATACCAAAGTAGCAAGTCAAATTGTGCCCTTCACTGAGCATTCAGTTCCTACCAGTTTAAAAAACATTCAACAAGGAGAATAAAACTGTTTTGTTTTGCTTTTTCTAAAGAAAGCCCAAAGTTGAGCTAGTCAGCTTTTGCTTTTGCCCCCAAAATCTCATTCTCCCATAAATTACAAGTGCCATTAACAAGTAACCAGAAGCTAAGACAACATTCAGATTGAAGCATTCTTCAAAGTGACCTGCAATGTGTACATTTTTCCCCCAACAAAAGAAAGATAACTCACACCTCAACTGTAGGGGGAAAGTTGCCTTTTGTGTGCTCCAGGATGCCATGGCAAGAGGGTAGCAAGCTGTCAGCTGCCCATCCTGAAGGTCTGGGGTTTGTATTAAGTACACTTATTTTTACTGTAGCACAGGAAATAATTGTAGAGAGTAACTGAAGTCCAGCCACAACATCCAGAAAGTATTCTGATATGCAGAGTTGCATATTTTGCAATGTTCATGGTACCCACACCTGTGGATGCCAAAACCAGAAGCATATAAGGGGACTGAATGTCACACAGTCATTCTTCATTAATTCACTTTTTTCATGTTACACAAAACTCACATCACAACAATCAGCAACCAAAGAAACTTTTGAAATGTCAGTTAGTCAAGCTTAGAAGAATACTGACTGATGTGGAATACTTGGTGTCCCCAAAGTTCAGCCTCTTCATGCTGGCAGAGGAGTTAAAATATGTTTTCTTAATTCTTACATAGCTTCCTAGCCTGCTGCAAATTGCCTATGGAGATGACAAGAGTACTAAATTAATTCAAGTTTCTTGTATTTGTTTGAGTTAATGGTTGTTGCTGCTCAACATGGAGGAAATCCTCAAGTCTCTTTGTTTTCTAGACCCTCCTTCCAATAGTAGTGGAATTAAGGAGGAAGTCCACAGAAAGTCAGATAAGGAATCTGCATGATTATGGGAATTTAGGGATTTCAATGTCCTCCTTTAATATACAAGAGTGTTGCTGTCCAGTGCCCCCTAAATTGTCCTTTCTCCTAGCTGAACAAGCCCAACTTTCTCTGCCTCTTCTCAAAGGGTATGTGCTCCAGCTCCCAAGCATCTTGATGGCCCTCCAGTTTTACCTCTGTCCTCACCCTCCCCTTCTCCCCCCACTTTTTTAATGGACACAGTATTTGGAAAATGGTCAAAACCAAAATGCCAAGGAGAAGGGGTTAATCACTTGTTTGGGCTCTACTCCTGCTGATACTGGCTGTCAAATCTTCCTTGCTGCCAGGTCCACCGCTGGCTCATCCAGTTTATTGTCCCACAGGACACTTCAATCCCCTCTGCAGAGCTGTTTCCCTGGAGTTATACCTGCTTAAGTGTAGGACTTGACTGTCGTACTCCAGTTTGTCCTATGAACATACAGTCTCAGCTGCCCTTCAAGAGTCCATGAGATGCACTGGCAAACAATGCAGGTGGCAATCATGAAGTACTAAGATATCTGTAACTACTATCAAACTACTGCTTTTTAGAACAAATAGATAGTAATGAGTGATTCACATATGAAAGGTGCCATATTAAATGGATATGACAAACTTGGTGTTGTATTGTAGTAGCAAATCCAGGTACTGAGTGAAGGAAGCCTTAAATACCTATCCCTGAGGAAAAATAAAACCTGATATGATGGAGAGGTAACCAGTGTCAACTAAAAAGAAAAAAAATCCAAATCAGAGCCTAAAATCTCCCTGTTCTGGTCCCTGAAGTGTAAACATTTGATTATTTCTACTACTGACTTTAATAAAGGGCATTGTAAATTAAGGGACTTTCACTTAAACACTTAAAATACTCATAGCAAGGAATGCCTAAAGGAGAGACAGAATAACTATAGCAGTTGTCTTGGATTTGGCTAATTGGATTCAGATCCTACACAATCCTCAGTATACAGCTGCATTGAGGCTGGCTACATACATATTTGTTGGCCAGACGGCCATATGCCCTGCCGTACTCATATGTTAGATAAAGCCTTAGAGACTTGGCTTCCCATCTATATGACTGGTGACAATAATATATCTATCTCACAGGCAAAAGTATCTCTATACACAGACTTTGGGAAATACATAGCTAGCGTATTAATTCTGACAACCATGTAATAACCTGAAGTTAATACCAAAGTCTCATGTAAATCATCATGTCACACCATTAAATGCTTCTAAAGTCACTACTTACTACATTCTGTACTCTCCAGTTTGTTTGGTTTTGGAATTCATTTCAGGCAGGCTTGGTTTGGTTTCAAAGTCTAGGCTGAACATCTCAAAGGAAGTATTTCATGCACCTAACAAATGCAGAACACTGCACCAGGCAGCACTTGGCTGTGAAAGGAATCAGTCATGATAAACCTGCATAAATATTGACTTGAAGTTAGAGACTTGCTGATGCCTTATGGAAAAAGTACTTTGTTGCCAGGGGCAGAAGTGCAGAAACATCAAAACTCTGCTTCTACATCACACTGTCATAACTTTTACCTTGCCCATCACCTTTCCGCTGTCGAGTTTTTCACTGTTTTGGAATAAAAGCCACGATTATTGCCCTGTGAGGTGCACGTTCTTCCATTTGACAATAATGAACATGATCAGCTATACCTGCTACTTACTACCATCTCCTTTACAAAGAAGCAAGGAAAACACAGTCCAAGTTACGGAGACTACAACATAACCAAAACCACAGAGATAATTTCATAGATTGTTTTTTAAAAGGAAATTTCCACTACAGTAACTGAAAAAAAAGAACATATCTGTGAAGAAGGAAATAAAAGAGAACCTTCATAACTCGTGCTGTAATCCCAAATTCTCCTCCTCAATCTCAATATTTCCAAAATCCAGAAATGGACAGACACACAAATGCTGACCTGTGGTGTGTTTATCCTTGGGACAGGGTGCCAGAGGGTAAACAAACAACCAAAACCAACAACAAACCTTGAGATTCTGAATGGCAGCAGCTTGGCTTTTCCACAGCTGTCAGAAGGCAGGGAAATGTACAGGATTCCAGTTCTGACCAGTTATTAGATTTAATCAGCAGAACTGCTTTTTCAAGGAGGCTCTTGAAGGTCTTTAAAGTTATATCCAATTAAGCCAAGATCACATGCAACATCACATGACAGTAAAGGGCAAATTGAACAGTTATTGATTAACTAGAACATTCCTGTGGCAAAAGTTTTGTAAATATTTTAGAAACTGGATTTCCAAGCCTGACAGATACCTATATGGTTTCTGAAAGACACTACAGTGCTATATCCAAATTCTGCATATGCCTACTCAAGAACTGCAAAAGCAGTTTTCAATGGTACACACTCACAGAGTATGATTTTAAAACCAAAGAATGCTATTAGTCAATGATTTCCTTAGCTACTGAACACAGGCAGGAGCCACATCTGAAGTCTATTTACTCCAAGCTTCTGATTCAGTAAGAAAAAAGGATAAAGACCTAGGCAGTAATTCTGTCTCCTTGCGCTACAAGGAATAGTTTGAAAAAGCTCACCTGTCAGTCTAGCTCTACTACAGTGTGCACACAGTGAGCCAGGAGGTTTCTGCCTTTTCCAAGTCATCCCTCACCAATTCAGATGACAGAATACTCTTCAGACAGCAAAACGTACAGAAGCCTGATGCTTTCAACACAGAAGACCCACACCTGTACATGTGTTCTCTCAGTTTGCATCCTGCCAAAACAAGTTCTGAGTTTATGGGCTATACTGATCAGAAAAGGTCTGTCAAGGTCAAAGGAATTGATCTCAGTTTATAATCTGGATAAGAATTTTAAGCAGTTCTCAGTTCTACATCAGTAACTCATTGCCAGTGAAAACAGCAGATCAGGTGAATAGCTTTCAATAGGAGAGATGAGAACAAAGGTCCTGGAATAGCACAAAGAAGTGGCTGTCATGGTCACATAATATTTCATCTGGAATTTTAAATAATTATTTATCATCTTTCTGCTCCAGTGTACCCCAGCTCTAACTGCTGTTTTGAGTAGAACAAACGCAGACAGTAGTTTCTTCTTCTATACAGAATTTTGTAATGTCCATGAGAGGGAAAAAACGCACAGAAATAGTGGTGACAGAATTTTATTCGTGCCTGACTAATTTTCTTTCCTTCAAGCCTCTTCCCAACCCACAGACAGTGCAATGTCAGCAGGGTTTACTGCTTAAAAAAAACAACACTGAAATAAGAGCAGAACTAGATATGGGCTGGAAAGGAAGAGAGGGAATTTTAAAAACATCAACAGGAACATGTCACAGTTGATCACATAGAAGTTCTATATTCTATATAGAATATATTCTATATTCTATATATATATTCTATATTCTATATAGAATCCAAGAAGCCTTCCAATGCACTGTCCTGTTGCAAGTGCAGCATCTGCCATGTTGCTTTGCTCCCTCCTCCCCCCACACAGACAAAATGCAAAGCCAAACTCTTTTTCCTAGTGTTCTGCCAGACAAACGGGCAACTCAGAGCACCACAAGTCTGATTCCTCCACTGCTCTCATTGATTTTTGCTCAGAAACTGTGCAATAATCTTGTCTCAAGCTACATCATTCAGGCAGCCCATTCATGGGCTATTATGTAGAGGGATCTGTATCAGCTGGCCAGCTACAAACAAATGAACAAAGAAGTAAATAAATCGTCCGTGAAATGTTGGCGTCTGCATTTTATAATGCTTTTTGTTTCAGTAACCTCATCTGTCCATGCACACACAGCCCCCTTGACTTCTCAGAAACCATGGCTTCACTAGCAAAACAGAACACACTGACAAAATGGACCTACCTTTACGGAAACTAAAACACCGCTTAATTCTCCTATAAGTTGTTTTAGGAATGAAAGGAGCTGCTGCTAAGGCACCTGGGCTGCGGAATCCAGCATTTCTGTCTTCAGGCATCATACAGACCAGAGTCCCCACGCCCTTCCAAAGCTTTCCTTTACCAGCTGCGTCCAGATAAAACACCACGACTTCTCATCATTACTGACTGCTGAGGAGTTTTAATAATAGAGTATTTTCCACTGGAGCTAGTAGATTTGTGGTCTTCCAAATCTTGGGTAGAGCTTGCAGTGATTTCAATGTTCTCTTCTCTGCTTCAGTTTTGCCTTGGGGAACAATTTCCTTCCATCTCTCTATTTCCTTTTGTTTCATTTATTTCCTGCAGCAAGACAACTGTCTATTATGCAATGTCATCCCAAAAGAGTTTCAGAAAAAAAAAGATATATCTTCCATTTAAACAGAAGTGCCTGCACAGACAGAGGGGGAGAAAAACCTCTTCTACCAGCTGGAACAAGTGGCAGAGACTCCAATTCCACAGGAAAAGGTCAGTGCTTCATGGTGTACAAGGGGATAGAGAAGAACAATACCAAAAAGGCCACTGAAGAATTTGCTGGGATACAATACTCCCTGCTGGCTTCCTTTCTCTCCGCAACCAAAAAGCAAAACCAGCCCCTTTGCCTGAAAGGCTCCCTGTCCATAAGATATTACTTTCAAAAGGCCCTTTACATACCCTTCTACCTGTCTGATGTACTCATGGGCTTCTTGCTTGTTTTACTGCCTTCGAACCACCAGAAGCTCTCATGGGAGAGGCACTTCAGATGCAGCAGGAGCACATCTCTGCCGGCAGGATCCTGAGGAGCTGCTGAGGAGTATGTGCCTCCACATGAGGATGCTTTGCTTGCTCACTCGCTCCCAGTTCTGCGCCTGGCAATGGCAGTCACAGCTGCTGCTGCTATCTGCGCCAGACCCTTGCGTGCTGCAGGTGGAGGGAAATGATGCAGAAGAGGGAGTCGCCACAATGCAGATTTGACTGCTCCTCCATGTGACTTTGAGTTGACTTCAGGCAGCTGTTGTGTGCAGCAGCTTGAAAAGCAAGCAGGCTGTGTCTGGCTCCCACAGGAGGTGCCAGACCTTACACTACTATCCCTGCTAAAATGCTCATGCTCCTTCTCACCCTCCCCCTTAGTTGTGAGCTCTGCAATTAAAGTTCAGGCCTTCACTCCTGTAAAAAAATAGCCTTTTAAATCTAATCAGGAAAGGAATTTCATGTGTAAACAGCCTTCCAGGCTTCTGTGCCCTGGCTCATTCACATTTCTTTTTCCTTTCAGAATTTATTCCACAGTTACCTTATTCTCTGGTGCAAAAAAAATTGTTTCTGACCACCTTAGCAGATTTCCACCTGCCCTCCTCCTGCCTTCTCTTTCTAGCACAGGTTAACAAATAACAGTTTAATTAAGCTGTTAATAATTTACAGGGCTAATTGCTCTGGTATCAGGAGTCCTTTCCCACTGCCAGACAAACTTTAAATATTAGTAGCTCACTAAGGCTCAGACACATCAAGGCTCAGACACATCCATTGCACATGTGCACACATATACATGCAGTTTGCTTAAACTGCTTAAAAGAACCAAAATTCAAATATGTTACTTGAAGTGGCACCTGACTTGTATGACACCAGACTATTGTGGTTTACTATCTAGTACTCAAACTTACGAAGCTGATATAAAAATGGTGTTTTGATTAATTAGCTGTCTGAAATAATTTTGTATTGCAAGTCATTACTTGTTACTGGCTAGTCATCATCATGTGACTGCAATTTTTCTGTATCTTGTTTATAGCTAATGTAATAGGTAATATTTTTAACTTCAATGGCTATAACTTATAAGGCAGGCAGACAGGCAACATGGGCCAGAAATGCTCTTCTTTATAAGGGGCAGACTACTGCAGCAGCTGTGACAACATCCATGTAGCAAGGGATGACAATAAAAATATAAGTGTGTCCAGCCATACATACTTACAGAATGTTTAATAGGGCTTATGAAGACTTGTTCAGATAGCTCACACTATCAACTTAAGTAACAAGTAGTTAACAAAATGCGGAACATGCTAGCAGCACAGTTCTTAATGGTGACAGATCCCAATGATACTGCTTTTGCCTTGTTATCAGGGTCAAATCTTTGTGAACACTAAATGCAAAATCATGTTCTATCTATTCTTGTGTTTTCCAGAGAGTTAATTGTTTGCTTCCCAACACAAATAATCCTGATTCAGTGTATTTTCTCAAGAAATCCAACAGAAAAAAACCCAGTAATTAAATAGTAATTCAAGGACTGCACCTGCGTCTTGTTTTATGCAAATCATCATGCAAAGTCTTCAGCGAGCTGCTTCCCTCACTAACTGTTATTAATCGCTCCTACAACAATGGTGTCCTGAGAATTTTCACGGTGGTTGGAAGGATTCCCAACCGAAAACCAGAAATAGCTCCTGACCTATAAAAGCAAATGAGAGGCTGATGAAGGAAGCATGGGGTCAGGACTTGGGAGATTTGGTTTCTATTAGTAGCTGTGTGCACAGATTTGGGCTAGAAATGGAGTTTCACCTATCTAGCTTCCCAGCTCTTCAAACTTGAAGACAATTCTCCACTGGGTGAAGAACTAGAACTGTGGCCTTTCCTCACAATTTCCAGAGTGATGCTGGAAGCCAGGTGAGAAAAACCAAAGATACTCTTCAAAAAATCCAGTTGTGTTATGCCTCCAAATTTATCATTGCCACAGTTGTTTATGTTACTACTGGACTGGAGTAAGAGAACACTAAGGTCAGTATGAGGCCTGCTTTACAAAAAGAAAATCGGGATGGGTAACCTTCATGCTACATAAACAAGCAGATTTCTTACCAAGCCTAGTAGCAGAAGACTATACTCCTCGCACCTCGTCTCTAGCAAACCAACTGCCTGCCTGTAAAATATCACACCTTTTAACCCACCTTTGCCCTTGTGGGTTTTGGGGCTTGGCTTTCTTGTTCTTTTTTTTTTTTTTTTAGCATCCTCCTACATGCCTATATCAAGGACCATGCCAGCTTATTAACATACAGAGCCAGATCCCAGTGAGATATCTGCTTAGCACCATCTTTGCAGGACGTATTTCCCCAGGAGGAGCCAAAGAGAAGACAATCATGTCGGAAGAGGTGCTAGGTGCTAGCTGACCAAGTTCCTCAGCACATACCATCACCATTCTCTTACGAACTCCATGACCAGAACAGAGCACAGAGGAAGATGGGTGTCTTATAAGAAAAGTTTTATTTAAAATGGCAGTTTGCTTTCAGTCTCTCCCATCCTCTCTCCTGTGGTCTACTTGGCAGTTGAGAAAATTACATTTGCAGTCAACAATCACAGTTTTCAGTCATAACCACACCTCTCAGTCATTAAACAGCACAGGCAATCCTGCCTGATTCACTTTTCCAGCAACCCGCAGACAAGACCAAAAAGCGTCTGATGCAATACAGGTCCTCTTTCACAGTGGAAAAATATTTCTATCCACAGACTTGGAGAACTGAGAGCTACAAAGAACAAGACTGATTAACATACTGTCATTTTGCATACATGTGTCAATCATACTTGTATTATAATAATAGAGACATTATCACTAGAATAATGATGATGAAAATAATGATAATAATTTGCAGCCCATTCAACATGAAAGCTTTAAAAAAGACAGCTAGACATCCAACAATAAATTTTGATTCAGTACTACTACAATTATTGAGTATGCCAATCAAAAGAAAAATAATTTGTCCTATACTGCTACTGCTAATACTTTGAGACGTATATTGGAGTACATAGCTTTATATAATACTATTACTAGTCTTAGCTGCCACTTGCAGGAGAATCACTGACACCTTCTTGTAACAGGCATTTATGAAACACATGGACAGTCTTCTAGCTGGTGATCAGAATTACCATCCTTCTCCTCACGGGAAAGATGATTTCATATAGAAGACCAACCTTCTGTGAAAACTTTCCCTCACATTGGTAATGCACTCTTATGTACTACCCACACCAAGGGAAATGGTTCCAGACAGTTTAAAGCCTTTTAACTGAGCCCTCTTCATGGGAACATGACTGATACCTGCAGTCCAAGTGAACATAAAGATCTAGACCATTCTCCTCCTCCTCACTTCAAAACTCTGGTTGTGACAGAGACAACGGAAGAATCCTCATGTGTCTTTGTGTATCCAGGAGCCTTGTACGTTCCCTCACTGACTCACCTCCTCCAAATGGTGCCCATATAACCCTGCGAATGGATTTCACCCAATCCTCCATGTCATTCTGTGTGCTTGCCATAAGAAGGTAGGTCTCATGATTAGCTGTCATCCGCTCTCGGTCTCCTCCTGGAAGAGAAGAGGATTGCACTTAGAAATCCGTTTGCTTTCCTGCCCAGCCAAGTTCTGCCAGACTGACTGTGGAAAGCAGTAATATTGGGTCCATAGCAAGCAGAGACAAGTACTGTGCTGCGTAGTGTTCATTGTCAGACATGGCATGAAAAGAAGGTTCTGCCAGTACACTCCCCATGAGATAGTGAGAAGCTGTCATGCTTTCCAAAGAAAATGAGAGGATAAATGTCACTGGTAAATGAAAACAGCCCCATGCCATTCTAAGAACCATGGAGGCCCACACTGATCTTGATATACACACTGGAAATTTTGCAATAGTTATTGTACCATGACAGAGAGAATAAATGCACAGAGAAATAAGCATGCTTTGAAAAGTGAGAATGAATCCATTTTTATTTCCAGGAACATGATACGTCACATTCAAGGCAACAACATTTCATACACCCAAGCACTGCTGTGAATCTCTAAAGGAAGGGAGCCAACAGTAGCAGCTGACATAGAACAACCCACTGCCTTGGACAGGTCTGATGACAATTAGATTAAGAGGGAACGCACTGCCTTACTATCCTTTATTTAAAGGATGGTCCAACACTAGAATGTCAAAACCATAACATGGCTTGCCACAGCTCCAGCTTCTCACAACAGTAGTACTGCTTCATCTCCATTCTAATGAGTACTACGTTAGTGCAAGAGCACATGGAGATTCAAACCACCTTTCCAGCACTGCAGAAGGAGCAAATCCTTCCAGAAAGATAGTGCCAGACATTTTGAAGCTCTTTCACTGAGCATACATGTATACTTCACGAACAAACATGATGCACCTAGAAATACCATGAGCTCTCTGTTCCTCTCTCTCCAGCTTCTCCCATCCCTATTTTTGATTCTAGTGACACCCAAAGTAAATATCTTTGCTCATCACAGCAAGAATACTGCTCCTGGGAGGCCTTCTGAAGACTGCCATGCTTAGTACTGAGCATTGGAACAGCTAGTTTTTTAAAGAAAATTTCTTAAAGGCTAGAAAATGCAAGCACAACTTCCGGGCACAACTGTTTCAGAATGAACCTACTTGTATAGTTCACCT
Source organism: Clamator glandarius (assembly GCA_033459285.1). NCBI lineage: Eukaryota > Metazoa > Chordata > Aves > Cuculiformes > Cuculidae > Clamator > Clamator glandarius. The sequence goes on along the minus strand of JAUNZM010000072.1, from coordinate 438,672 downwards.
TCACATAATTAGAACACAAAACTATTGGTGAACACAAAAGCCAGATTTTCCCAGACATGGCCAGATTCTACTGAAGACTTGTTTTTAAGGTTTACATGATCATTCAAACTCCACATGCAACAAGGAAACAGAAATTATGATAACCTTACCTTGATATTAACACTAACCACTACTGCTTTAAGCATAGAAATCTGTTCTGAAATACTGATGACTTACTAAAAGACAATTCAAATCCATACATGTCTGTCTTCCACATACTGGCACTAGCAACTACAGGTTCCATCTTCCCTCAAGTAAGTCAAGAAGACTCTATCCCAGCTGTTAAATCTTAGAATCACGTCCAACTTAACGGGACATAAGAACTTTTCTGCTGGCCACCACCTGTGCTCATGAACTCTGTGTATCCCAAGCCTGATGAAAACCACATGCAGGTGTCTTTCAAAGATGATTTGTGTTCCTGCATTGAGGTGATATGGGTCAGTTTGCCCTTCAAACTGTTTGAGCACTAATAAGTTCTAAGTCCATTCCAACAGGGACAGTGGAAAAACCTAACTGCAAAACCTTGGTCAGAGCACAGGTTGGAATTTGCAAAGCAAAATGAAGGAGCAATGGAATTGTAATTTAATGAGATTTTAATGTCTTATTTGCTCTGGGATTCATTAAGAAACCTTCCTTCATAGCAAGTGAGAACCTGCATTGAAGGCTTAGCAAATGCTGCTTCTTTAAAGAACAGAGACACAGCGATTTGAAACTTGGAAGATTGTTGGCCTGCACATACTGCTTGCTAAGCAGCAAAGCATATGTTTTACAGGAATGAAAGATGTCCATGAGCTGAAGATGTGGACTCCTGAAGCTGAAAATCAACCAAGATGCCAAGACCAAAGCAGAGGAGGAAGGGAGCTTGATCTTGGAGTATAAAAGACAGCATCCTGGAAAGGTCTCTATTTAAGAGACATTATCAGAGCCATCAGCAATGGAAACCCCAATAGCCAAGGAAAACAGAAAGCTAGCACTAATCTAGGCTGCATTGAGAAAGTTACAGGCTCCTTGCATCGAATCCTAAAATGCCCAGTTGTTTCATCTTGCACTGAGCTCCCCAGATACTAAATTGAAGGTACAACCTGTGAGCTCTTAGCATTTCATTCAGATCCACAAAGAAACAGTGTCCAGCTTAAAATCTAGGAGACATGAGCAGTCATCTATCTTAGTATATTATCTGATGATTACTGAGATTTTTAGAATCTGCATTTTGAAGACCTTCCTCATCCTCAGACACAGATCACAAGCAGTACTTGTTTCCTAGAGTCCATTCCTTCTACTCTTCCCTGTCACTAAGATGCAGGTGCCAGCATGGTTAACTTTTGTATCTTGCCCTTCCCCAGTGCTATTTGCACTTGAAAAAAACCTCATCTCTCTTCTTGCTCATGGTACATCGCTCAGAACATCTGATTTACAGGTTGCAGCACACATTGCTGCCTTCCCGGTTAATCAGTACAATGTGGAAGTCAGGGGCATGATTCTTTTGCACTGCTGTTGATAGTTTTCAGCTTTCCAGATTTTTTCAAGGTTGACAGTATTATTGTGATATAAAATGCAGTTTGAACTGTCATGTTTGCTTTTGTATTGTAACTTTCAGCTGTTTTCAGAGTTGCCAGTAAGACTTTCTGCCCCCATTAATGATTCTGATACAATATTTTGAAACTTCGCAAAGTGGAATATTTCAAAGTGGAATATTATTATTTGAGCTGAAGTACACTTAAGTTTTGTCTAAGCAGTTGTGTTTTTTTCAAAAGTTAGACTGAATGTCCCTCTGATAGCATGTTCTCTTCCAAACAGGGTTTTCCAAATATTGTTTGTTCTTTGAAGATGATAATGCCTTGTGTGAAGTATGATCTGTGCTGAACAGATGTCTCTTCTTCTGTAATCACCTCTGTTTGCAGTATTTCCTATCTTAAAGCCAAGGTCAAGCAGAGAGCTGAAGCCAGTTCTAAATTAGGACAAGTTTTTACTGTTGCAAAGTTTCATAACATCCAAATTAGACCATGGAAAATAACAGAATACGCATAAGATTTCTAGGAAAACTTATACATAAGCATGTAAGTGGGAAATATATTCTGTAACCAGACTTTGTCTCATTGCACATTATTGATTAATAATCACTTCATCACGTCCATGTGTTGCCGAGGACTGATAAAGTATGCTTAGTCTTAGTTTTAAACTATTTGCTGGCATTTTCAGTATCAATTCCACTTACTTATTAATGTTCAAGTTCTGTGAAACCTTGCAGGAACAAAGATACAGTTTTCTCAGCCATACTAACTGAGATGAAATCACATTTGTCTGCTTGTATAGCAGTGTAGTGAAGACTGGTGATGAACTCACAGAAGCAGAGAGATCAGCAGGGCGGAGGGGTGGAAGGAAGGAAGAGATCATATTTACACTATGTGAGTTATACCTTTACAGTAAATAAATTGTTTCAGTGCAGTTGACTGCAAGTATCTTAAACACACACTCTGGCAAACTTTCTGACAAAGCACGTGTTTTAATTTTGCCTGGTCTTGACAAACCATTATGCTTAGTGCAGGGAAGCAGATAAATAATGTGGTGGATCCACCAAAGATACACTCACATTCCCTTCTCAAGAAGAAAGGGAAGACACTTCTTGTCTCTTGCAATGGAATCTCCCACAGGCTTTTTTGGTAGGAAGATGTGGAAAACATAAATAAACGAAAAAACAGAGATTGGCCACGAGAAACACACTCTGTGTCCTTCATTACTACTAGGATTTGAGGCCTATACAATATTGATCCAATTATAACAAAAATATTGCAGGTCAGACTCATCTATGTACATGTACAGTGCCATCACAGAGACCTATTTTCAAAGCTTCAATCATAAAGAGCTTCTTCTGAAATGATAAATTCAAGACAGTAAGAAGAAAGATAAGAGTCTTGCCTAATGCCATAAACTATTAAAAAAACACACTGTGGCTTTTTTTAGTTAAAACTTGTCCATACAGAAGACATAAAATCAAATTGTCAAGGCCTTCTTTCTTTTTTTGGATAAAGAAAGTCCATCTTTGCAACTCTTCTTCCCCCATCTTCTGACACTGGTCAGTAGTTTCCTGGGGACAGAAACAAGGGAGATTTGCTTTCTGAAATATAGCTTGGCTGCTCACAGACAGCAGAACTTCTTGTGACCTCCCAGAACAAACAAGACAGAAGAACATGGATTTTTCAATTACCTGTGGTGCTCAAATGTTTTACTGCTTTATTTTTACTGCCTTCATATCAGGCTATGTCATTTCTACATCTGAATTGCAAGAGCCAAGAGAGAAGTGGATTGCTGCAGCCAGGTCTCAGCTCTGTGGCACAGCATTTTACCCAGCTAGTGACTACACAAGGATATATTTGATGCTATGCCTACAGGTGTAGGTGATTTTAATGAGGAACGCAAGAGACCTCCAGGTAAACAGATGTTAATCAATGTCTGCAGCACTAAAGTTCAAGAACAAGACCTATTGTGTTTAATAGAAAGGCTTCACTTCCAAACTGAACCTTTTTCAAACACTATTATGTGTGTTTGTTAGAAATGGGGGAGGGCAGAACTACAGAAATGCTTCCACATTTAGCTGCTTCATCTGCCCACTGGTTGACATCTAATCGTTGGAATATTGCTACAGTGTCTACAGACAATTTGTCCAATTTAACAGTTCTCAGCTATTGAAATTACTTTTTTACTTGCTTCTTCCAATAACAGTTAAAATCTGTGGAGAAATATGACTTGCCACGAAGAACTCAATATATTTATGTAGCTGGAAAGAAATATGAGGGTCTCATAATGTCAGACATTAGTGGTGGTGCAAGACTTAGCGTATTACTTCATTTGTTACCTGCTGTCACTGATTTATTCTAAGACAAAAGCATGAATACAATTTATTATAGCAAATTTACTTTCTCTGTCCTATGGGACACATTTTAAAGACAAATTACTGCACTATCATGTGACAATAAGAACCTCCTTTGAAGTGTGCCAAGTTGAACACCCAAAATGACCACCACATTACTGAAAATTTGGCTGGTATCTAAATTTATTTTAGAGAAAGTCTCTGAAAACATATATGCATCTCTACTTCTAAGGAGAGAGGGGGGAAAGCCCTGTACATTTGCTGGTCTAGACATAGTCAACATGTAGAAAGATGTTTTCGAATAAGTCGACTGCAAGGGTGCTGTTTTGGCAAAAAAGCAAGATCCTGAAGCTGTTGCTGCTGGAAGGATGGATGCCCTGTGCTACCAAATGCTTTCTATGCTTTTTAGCCTTATATCATGAATTGCACTAAAGTGCAAAGACTCAACTTGAAATGAATTATTTTGAAAGGTCAGTTCCACAGCACATATTTGTATGGCATTTGACCTCTCAGGAAATTAAATCTTTTTAAGTGAGGAAGGACCAATACTTGAACAGAAGTCTTCAAGAGTAAATTCACCCAGGGACTGGGAGGAATTACTCTTACACACTGGCACCTGAACTTTAGTCTGCAAAGCCAGCATATCAAGATGCTAGACCCCTGTTATCCTCAGAGTCTAACAACAGCAGCATTCAAAGCACATTCCCACTTCAGCTTTCAACATCTACTCATTAAGCTCTCTGTTCCTCATGAGATTATAGAGTCGTTTAGGTTGGAAAAGACCTTTAAGATCAGTGAGTCAGACCACTGACCTAACACTGCCAAATTCGCCACATATCCCTAAGAACCACATCTACACATCTTTCAAATACCTCCAGGAACAGTAACTCCAAAACTTCCCTATGAGATTTGTTTTTAGTTTCTTTGTTTACACTAATAGTTCAAATTGAAATAAACTCTTTTCTATAATTAGAAATGCAGACTGCATCCTGATTGGTTCTCCGAGCTTGATACCATTTCCTCCAGCAAAACATGGAAGATGGGATTTGGCATTCCTTGTACTTCTAATGTGAGAAAGCAAAGCAGAATTAAACTAGATTGCCATCTTTCATCATACAGGCAGGAGTTAACCAAGGAGATGATCTTTTATCAGTTTAAATGTGCTCTTGCATGCTCAAGACAAGGTGGTGGGTGGATTGGACTTAACTCAGTACAAACCCAAAGCTGAACAGCTAAATTCTTGTGATACTTGTTTTAGAAAGAGACCAGCCTAAAAGAAGAGCTTCAATCAAGAGGTAATCATCTGGTATTCTGGGACAGTGATTTGTAGCTAAGCCATAACACCAGCCAGTCCTTAAAATTCTGTCCCATATAGTGGCCTATGGCCATTGCTGCATACAGACAAACAGACAATTGTTTATTACTTCTCAGGTAAAAAACCTGATCTGCCAAACACAGGGAATGTTTTATTTCTTCTGATTTTACAGACAATAATTTTGTAAACAGAAGCAAAAGATATTGCGTTTCCAAGAGCTTCTAAGAAAAGTAATTTACCTTCTCCAGCAGGAACTGACCATACTCTTCCAATATCTGGACATTGTGCTTTTCAGTCTGTACTGAATTATGCCCAGACATAGAAGCATTTCATTTCTCCACAGAGCCACCAGTTATTTCAGCTCATACCTGACTTCAAATTTGATCACATTTTAAAAACACAGCTCTTGATACATATCCCAAAGGATGCAAACATCCTAATTGAGCAAGTATTTATTATGCATGCACATAATTTCATCATAATTTGACTTCTTTAATAATGCAAAGTCATGTTTTAGCAGTTTAGAAAATAAACTTTGAATAAATATTGAATACATTATTCAATAGAACATGGGCTAATTGACTTATGTAGAAGAAAATGACTTAATTTAGAGTTAAAGATTAGCATAACACTGTCTTGCTTGTCTAACGTAACAGGAGATTGGAGTCCTCAGTTCAGCACCATTTTGGGATATCAGCTCACTATTAACTCAGATAGAAGCATGCCACAAAGGATAATCAGCTCAATTCTCCAGTCCTTTAAATGACTCTGAAATTTCTAATTCAAGCGCAGCTTTCCTCAAGAAGAGCCATCGAACATCAGTTATCTGCAGAGCACAAACAGTGCTCAGTGTTCTGTAAATCTCCAAATCTTGCAATGAGAGCCATTCAACCTAAAAATTCACAGAAACCTAATTTCAGCTTTGTTTTGTTATATATATGCCACAGACATACCCATGCTGATAATCCTGTTCACATTTCCCCTTCTCATCCATGAGCATTTAATGATCCCAAATGGTATTTACACCTAATTTGGGTAGATCTGTGCTTTTGCCTTGACAGCTGGAGCCTGTATACCACAGGATGGCTTTTTCAGACAAAGATCACTTGGGTCTCATGTCTGGCAGTCTACGCTAAGTGAAAGTACTTCCGAGGAGAAACACAATGTATTATCAAGTATTGCTTTTTAAAGGACATTATATGGGATGCTAACTTGGCTCATGGTACAGAAAAATATGTAGAATAGATAATACACATACATTTTCACAGACAGATCTTGTACAAAGAAAAGATTGTGCTGTTTCTAATTTCATTTCTTTGAAACACTGGGAAGACTACCAATGAGACAAGAATGACTCCCGATAGCCAAAAACCTGTCTACAACAGGTGAAGATGACCCCTCCTTCCCTCTCTGCTGATTCTCAGTCAACTTCCCACACAGAAGAAATCCAGAGAAAGCCTAACACATTTAACAAACTCAAAAATTGTTTGGCAGCAGCATACACAACATTGGGAAATGCTCATCATGGGTCCACTCCTTCTTAGGACACATACCAGGAATTCTTCAGTTTCAAGAAATTAAACAACACTTGCTATCTGCATGAATGAGGAAACAGTAGACATCAACGCCCTTCATCAGGCAGACATGGCAAGGGGGGATATTATGTATAACTCAACTATTACTGTTCAGCTCAAAGGAAAATTGTTTGTTTCTTATATCTTCTTACTCACAAGTGCATCACTGGGCTAGTCAGAGACAGTCAAAGATTTTAGGCTCAGCTAGTCACAGGCCAATGGATCTTCAACTCCTCATATCAGTGGGCTGCCCCCTCCCTCCCCCATCATCATTTCATCTGAACACAACTCACAGATATGCTGCTACGATATACCTTAAGAAAGCAGTCAGATAGTTAAAAATGATCTAGTAACCACAAGCTCTTTTCTACTGCAAGGAAGAACAACTGCCCAAGGGCGATTCATGTGAGCTCTCTTTAGAGCCTCTTTTAGGATGAGATGAATCACACTGTGGACATATCACTTCTGAGCCATTCATGCAGGAATACTCATGTTGGCTTTCTTTACAAATTCACGGACGTACATCTGTGTCTATGTCTGCACACGCATGCTTTATGGGTTCTTCCTACTAGGAAAGAAAAACTTCATATAATAAAGTCAAGACAGGGTATAACAAACATGAGGGGTAACCTGTAGGCACTCCTGATTTTGACACAATTTCTGGCAAATTTCTGTACATCAGTGGAATCTGTCAATGGAAATCCATCTGTCAATGGAAAAGGTGACAAAAATCCATCAATGACAACCTGGGCACCATTGATGTATTAATCAAAGCCACACAATCAACACACGCTGGCTAATTCTGAAGAGACAGTATCTATCCTTTAGGTAATCAATGATCCTCTCAATAAGCACAAAGCCTGAAGCAAGAAAAAGTTAAAAGCTTGGAATATGGAACTAATGATGATATGCAGATATCGTCTATTGACAAAGCAGGAGACAGGAATTTAACTGCTACTGATTCTTTGAAAAATTTAAGGTCATAACCACCACACGCACTGTAAACTGAGGCCTCTATAGAGAAGCTGGTACAACTTTCTGATATCTTCACAGAATAATTAAAGAGCATGCTAATGATAGCTGAAAGTTAGAAAAAGCCAAGAAGATTTCCATACAGTTTAACAAGATTCTCCAGCTATGTTTTTTTAAGATATAAAATTATTGAATAGTAAGTTATATTCTTTTGAGGTTTTTTTTTAATTTTTTTAATATCCTCACATTAAGTTTATAAAGTCAATAAGAAGGGTTACTCATTCACTGACATCCTTCACTAAAGATGTTATTTCCACATGGAAGGTAAGGAATATTTTTTTGTTATGTGTGCTGAAGACAGACACAACAAGCAACTGTAACTAAACCATGCAGCATGCATGGCAGAAGATATTTTTATAAGAGCAAGGACAGAACTTAGGTTAAGATAAAAGTCAGTAAGACATAAGTATTTGCCAGTAAGATGACTAAATTAATCAACAAGAAGTTGCCTGATTTTTTGGCAAGGTGACTCTGGCATTTAGACTCTCAGTATCAGTGGCACACCCTGAAGTTGGCAAGTATTAGAAAGACTGTGAGACAGATGGCTCTTGTAAGGTTTCCCACGTAATTTCTAGAAAAAAAAATTCTGATAGGGACATAATGACACAGACTCTCTGATACTTATCCAAGCTGAACTGCTGAGCCCTTTTGAAATGTGCCAAGACTTGGGGAGAGAAGGCAGCTGCCCTCAAGAGCAGGGTGGTTTTAAGGGGCACACCCAATGCAGGGGCACAGCTGCGCTCCCAAGAACTGAGCAGAAATCCCAGGTGAGCTTGACGCAGAACTTCAATAATTTCTCCAAGTATTTTAGAGTATAGCCAGCAGATGCCAAAGAGAAGTTCCTTATCGTAATGAAAGCTGAGTTGCTTCTCCCACGTCCTACAGAACAGCGTCAGGCTTTACCTGATTTTGTGGTCAATCTATCAGACACAACACAATTAGTCCCCAGTTTGAAATAATTTCCTCCTTTGCTGTTTTCTCTCCAAAATGAAACATTCCATTTAGCATTGTTTCATTTACTTACACAGAGCTAAACTGCAAGTTTGCTACCTAGCCCAAAGCTAACAATGGCAGGAGGTACAGTGGCCGTAGAGCAAACTGTGGAAATTACTGCATTTTAGGGGTCCCCCTGCTCTTACATGGAAATCAAGTGCAACCAGTCTCATTGAACCCTTCTCTGATGGTCTGCTTGGCCAGTGCCAGGAAATGCAGAGGTAGTGCTTTCCTACATACCGGTGCCTGCTTCAGTTTTCAAAATGAAAAATGAAAAAGAGCAAATGAAAATACTAGGAATACAATGTTTTGATGAGACCAAACCACATGTTGCACTTGCAGCACAATTTTCACTTCCTTTCAAATAATTAATCTTCAAAACATTGCTATGATCCTAGATACAGCATCTTTAAATTATGAATAAAACAATAAAGGTACCTAAAAAAGCATCTATTTACCATAATTTGTTCAATGCTTCAGAGAAATAAAAACCAATCAGCTCCAGAAAATGTAGCATGATCTAATCTCTAGGGCTGTGTTTTCCTTGCAAGCACACTTCCCCTGTCACTTTCTAAACTGTCACGAAAATAAATTGCATACAAAGTCATTTGAACATTCAGTTATTTAAGCATATTCCCTGGGACTGCATTCTCTGCGTTTCTTTCTGCGAGTATTCTACTGTAGAACCGTGTATTAGTAACAAGGTGAACAGGAACACAGTTTCCATCTCACACACACACACACACACACACACAATTTTGAAATTGAAAGCACAAATATTTCTGGAAGAACTACACAATAACTCTATAATAAAATCTCACAAATAAAAAAAACCTAGTTGATTATGGCTAATTAAACAGGGAAAGAGACTCAAAACTTACAACTTAATTTTTGAAGATTTGATATCTTCTTGACATTGATAGATGGTCAAATTCCAGATGATCTCACTATGTTCCTTATGTATTAAATACAACATTAGCTGATGCCCAGCACTACAAATTACTCTGTGACTACACCACAGTGAAGTGGAGAGAATAATTACTTGACTGGCTAGTAGCAGAGCTTTTTTTTAGCAGAACAGACTCGTTCAAAATAAATGGCATGAGAAGTGAGTTGAAAGACCAAAGGACGTCCTGCTGAAAAGACAAGAAGCCACCTTACTCCAACAGCTTATCTGTGCAGAGCTGCTACAGACAGTACTCACAGATGGAGAAAGAAGTGGCCTGACAATAGGAGGTAGTAACTCAAACCAGGCTAAAAATCCCCACCTGGGAACCAAGGTATCTAATAAAAGAACCAGGCCGAGATCTGTGCTGTCTGTGGGTGGCCAGGCTGCTAGCCATACCTGAATGAGCCAAGTCAAATCTCACCTAGGTACATCTATGTGACACTTCAGGGACAACACTTAAGAAAACGTCCGTCATGTATACGTGCCATCAGCTCGCAAGAGTACATGCCGTACTGCTCTGCTGTAGGCTGGAGTTTCTGCTGTGGCAAGGTAGTTCGTTTTCTGCCACAATTTCTCTTTCTTTACAGCCTCTGACTAGACTCAATTTTTATGCAGAATCACTCCCAGAGAATTAGGATAGATACTTCTGAGAGGGGAAATGTACTGTTCAATATTCGGATTCATCTGTTCTACAACGTGTTTACACAGAGTAAATAAACATAATTTACACAAAAGAACTTGATGATTTCTCTTCTGAGGAAGGATTAACTATCAATGCCTTGAAAAGTATCTGAAGGCAGTAATCTACAAGCTTCCTTCTTAGTGGGATCACTACAGAAATAACTTCTTTTCCAGACGACAGTATGCTGAAAGATCAGCAAATGGATTAACACAGTCTCAAAGGCCCACAGATCCAGCCTCGCACCCCAGTGACCAGGTTGGTCCTTTTCTCCACTAGCCAGTCACTGCAGTAGTTATGGGCATGCCCAAATCACCACACAAGTTTTCCAACAGTTGGGTACAGAAGAGAACAACCTCATTTTCCACATTCACACAGCTTTTTGCTACTGACTCACCCAGAAATCTCAGAGCTAAATCCCAGGCTAAAGTAAGCACATTGAAATCCAACAACCAACTGCAGCACATATGGAATAGCTTCATTTATCATCCCACCACACAATGAAAAAAACCACGTTTCACACAACGACCAACAGATCCACACAGCCCAATCACGCTGCATAGCTGCACTGTATGGTGCAGAGAGGCACCATACTGCAACTGGAGAAGAGCATCTCCTCCTGGCAATCCTGTCCTCACAGCAGCACAGAAGACCTCCTTACAGGTCTCTAAAACAGACCAATACAGGAAGAGATCTGCTCATCAGTTAACTGCCATCCGAACTGTAAAAGGTTAATGCAGTCACCTACATACCAGCACACTGCCACTGTGCATCCCAAAGTACTATGGTCAAGTTAGCCTCATCCAACTCCACTTAATAAGAAAATCATGGCCTCTTCCACGTGTTCCAGTTTATGAGTGGTCTTTGGACACAGCTCATCACAGTAACCCCCTGAAATAACGAAGTGTTGGAAGAATTTGGTAAATAGCGCAATAGAAAATGGTTACATTCTAATGAGGTGAAGATGGAAAGCAACCAGGTATAATAATCATCTAAGATACTCTAGTCCAGCTGCTCTTTTCTGTGCAATTTGGACAAACAGTGCCAAATCCAAGCCTTTAATCCAGGGGTCCTGCTGCTTCATTACCCACTAAGCCAACTTGCATGGGTCATGGGTACCAAAACAGTTATCCAAAGGGCAGTCTTGTGTATATACTGCATGAAATCTTCCATTTCACTATCTGCTAGTGCAAAACAGCTGTGACAGTGGCAGGTTGTGTCAGAGGCTGGCAACTGCTAGACTTCTCTTAGAGAACGCTTTAGGAAGGTGCCAGACTCACACCTTCAGCAGATGGTAATTCTCAGCTTGGTTTCATGCACGTGGGCTCTCTAAAGAAACTGAACTACAGCTATGGGTTCCTAACAGGACCTTTGCTGTCTAAAAGATGGACTGCTCTAACCACTTCCCATCACCATCACAGCATGGCTTACCAAAACCCCACAACACCACTAGAAGTCTTGCATACCTTGTAAACCAGCTCTTGCTTTTGTCAAATTTACTTGTGTGGTCACAGAGTAGACATGTGGGAATAGGGAAATGGAGCTCAAAATGCATTAATACTGTATGTTGCCAGGAGCTCAGGTCATAAGCAACCTTTCAGGCAGCTCTACAGATTTTTGCTCTGGTATCCACAGAACTCCCCTGTAGTTTCTTGCAAAACACATTTTTTTCACAGTCTGACTCTCCATCTACGCTCCCTGCAAGGGACAAAGAGGCTTTATGATCAAAAGACAGATGGACAAAGATAGCAGCAGCCTACCAAATCTGCTCAAAGCCATGCTAGCAACAGCTCTGACCTTGGAAGCAGTCAAAACAATTATATCTTATCTCATTCCTAGCATGAGTACCTGATTAGCTGGAAGGACATTTAACACAGGGAGAAAGAAGTAGCCTTACTACATACAGGAAAAATCTTGCCTACATACAACAAACCAACCCAACAGGAAATTACAAGAGCAAATTCAGAACAGTTACTTTATGAAAGAAGGTGGCTGGGTCCTCAAAGTCATCTGCCTTGATGCCATTCTATCACAGGGACTGAGTTGCCATTCCAGCCTTAGAATTCAGTGTCCTCATGTATGAATTACTTTTAAAGGTATTGTTAACCTTGAAAACATAGTTATTCCTTGGAGAATTCCATGGAAGAAGGACAGAAGGTATTTCTTAGGAATGAAAGAAGGTTTCTGGTGAGTGCACAGCAGTGCATGAACCACATTGGAAGGTAAAGGAGGGAGAGCAATTCTGTTAGAGTAGAGTTATGCTGGCAGATTGCACTTGGGATAAACTGCGAATCCTATCCAACAGGCAGGGTTAGACAGTAATTTGGGAGGTTTGTGTCATTTGTATCAAAAACTATACAGATCAAACAGTTCATTTGCGGTAAGAGGGTGAGGTGAAGCAGTTAAGCTATCTGACTGAATTGATAAACTTCGTTTTGAGGTTAAGATGCAAGACTGAGAATTGAAACATAGCTGTTACATAAAACATCTTCCATGGGTATTTTGATTGTATGTGCATATGTTTTCTCTTAAAGGAATGACTGCTATCCATATAAGTTATCCCTGTGTATGCAGTATTGGGCATATAACAAACTTCCTCTGACACAAAAAACCCTACTGTAAAAAGGAACAAGGTGAGGGAGCCCACGGGATTTGCAGCAGCCACCCATTTTAAAATCAGCAAATCTTCTCTGAGGACAAACTTAACTGGAATCGTTCCCAGACTGCATTTGGGGAAGGGAGGAATAACACATATACTGGTTCAAGTTCTGAAAGAAAACTTTGCATTTTGTAGCTGGACAAGTGTAGACAGGCTTTATTTAAAAACAAAGAAACCAGTCAAACATATTTCCTATACAGCAAGCCACTTCCTCTGTATTTCATCTCTGAGCTGTTACTTTAAAGGTAATGGAGTTGCTGATCCAGACCATAGGCTCCATGAAGCAAATAACATCCAGAAAGCTGCTTTTGGTAGAGATACCAGAGAAATTACTGAGTCCCACAGCCAGGTTCTTGGAACCAGTAACTTATCTGTTTGCTTGTGAAGGCCAGGACCTGGAAGCTACACTACGTTAGAAATTTATGACAGACTCACCAAACCAGAAAATCTCATTAATTTCAGATGACAATGTATTTGGAAACAGCAATTAATGGATATCAAGCATATTGCCATCTTGTACATCAAGATTACATTTGGGTACATTTAGCCAAGAAATATGCTCTCCTTTCTGCATCCCGCATGCTGAATGTGCTACTGCATGCAGTACAATTCAGTGAGCTGGAAAAAAGAGGTGGCTGCTACATAGGCTGATGGCAGGACTTTTATCTGTTGTTACACACAGTTTCAACAGCTTTTTCTGTCATGTGGTCTGCAAATGTCAAAGATAATCAGAAAATTTTAATTAATTAGTCTCTGAAATTTTCAGCATTTGTGATGACTTAGATAATAAGAGGCTACTTCAACTCCTGATCAAAGCAAATCTCCATGAGTGGTCTCAGAGGTTAGAGACAGAGACATGCAGAATTTAGCCGTATAGAGTAAGTACAGACTTTCCACTGGCCTACTACAAGAACAGAAATTTACTGACACAGTAGTTTTCAAGGCACAGGTAACAGTTACTGATACGAAAAAGCAGCCTTTTGAACAGACTGGATATTGCATTTAGTCACTGAGATACTCTCAGCCTAAATCCTCTGCTGAAAACATTGTAACTACACAGTAGTTACTGTACTAGTAGCCTGTACTAGGAGGAGGGGTAATGGTTCTAAGCTGAAAGAAGGGAGATTTAGATTAGATATTAAGAAGAAATTTTTTTACTGTGAGGGTGTTGAGGTGCTGGAACAGGTTGCTCACAGAAGCCCTGGATGCCCCAACCTGACCTATTGGGAGGTGTCCCTGCCCAAGACAAGGGTGTTGGAACTGGATGAACTTTAAGGTTCCTTCCAACCCAAACCCTTCTATGATTCTATGACTTAAAAGTAAAAAATTAAGTATTTGATTCATTAAAAAAAAACCGCAAGAAGTCCAAAGCAGCAACAGAAACCCCAAGTAAACACAAAGCACAAGTTCTCCATCAAAGAAATTAATGAGAGAATTAATGAGAGAAATTAATTTATTTTAGAATCATAAATATCACTGCAAGTCACCCACAGACTCAGCAGTTCTCCATGTCTCCCTGAGCTTGCTGAATGTTTGCTTTTTACAGTGGAGGCTCAGATGCCCACTGGGAACTTCTGTCCCATTTCAAGCTTCAGGATCGAGTTTCAACAGGAAAGCTGACACTACTGAATCAGCAGTGGTGATTCAATAGTGGTGAGCCACCTCCCATCTCCTCCATAAGCTGGTGAGGTGCATGGGAGGGGAACACCATTTATCAGAAGCAGCATTATCAACTTTTGTTGAGAACAAAAGCTTCAGGTACAGGCCACAAAATGATAAGAATCTGGCTCCTTCTGCATGGGGAATAAATAGCATTTAGACACCAATGTTTCCTGAAGGATACATTTTATGGACTCCAGCAAGACATACCTGCCTAGCAGCAATGGGCTGAGAAATTTTTTTTGCTCTTAACCAAATCTAGAAAACTATCCTTGCTCCCACCTTGAAGGGACAAACATGACTGAAACTCAGCAGCAGGAGGCAGGCACCTGAGGTTTTCAAAGTCACTGATCACATATGAGGTGTGGTAGCACCATGCACAAGCCTCAAACACAAATAAAGGACAAGTCCACAGCGACATTTGCATGTGAAGTCTGTGAAACAGAAAGCTGGGCCTAGAGAAGCTCTCAGGGTTAAAAACCATTGAGCTATGTGAAAAGCCATGTGCTGGGTTTATTTCAAGAAAAAAAAAGAGAGAGAGACCAAGAACTGCAGTTGTAGCAAACATCCACATCCCTAGGAACTAGAGATTGCAGTGATGCTACACTGCAATGAGGGCAGTCTAGTATGGAAGTCCAGAAGTATTGTTCAGAAACAGCACCCCATAACTCATGAGGCACAGACCTTCTTGCTACCAGAAGGTCAGTGACTGTAGTGACCCATTCTCCACACCGTGCTCTGCCTCCAGAGGCTGCCCAGGCTGGTCCTTTTGAGACCTGCGGAGAATTAGGCCCAGCTGCACAAAAAGGTGCTGGGGATTAATCTGTTCCTCAACAAACAAATTCTCTGTAACAACCTCATGCGCCAGACAGTATCAGCTGACAGAAGTTAGATGGAAGGCAATCGACTTTCAGGGACATCCATTAATAGCATGTATGTATTCATTATGTGTTTTACCAACCCTAGGTAGATAATAAAGTTTTCACTACTGTAAATCAGCCTACAGCAAATGAAATCCCTGATTTCACTACAGCCCTTTGTATCAGCTTCCACCAATCTTGATTTTAAGCTGCCGATTTCACCTCAGACATAATAGTTTAATTAATTAGAACATATAAATAAAAGCACATGTTTTTGGATCAACACCTTTTCTGTATTGCATATGACGGCAGATATATTATAGTGCTACACAACAAGCAACCAGCCAATTCTAACCCCAGCACAAGCACAAGTTGGGAGTATTTCCACTGAAAACAATAGGGTTAAACTAGTCCAAACATATTAGCAGAAGACTTTTGCAAGCTCATCTTTTAACTAACTTAACTAAACATTTTTTAACTAAAATGTAACACACTCTTCTGTTTCTTTTTCAAACACATTGATATCAATGGTAATCTTGTCATGGAAGAATGCAAAACTGAATATATTTGAACCAAAAACATTACTTCAAAAATCTTTTATTTTCAGTTTTACGGAAAACACTGCAGTCTCTCATTCAGCCTTCACGAAACTATTCAGGAAAAAATATAACAGTTCACTGAACACTGTGACACAGTTAAGCATAGTGCAGAAGGACACACTTTTCTTTTACACTTTCATCATCACAGCAATCAGAAGATCCTGTAGTATTTTCTTGTCTGCAAAGACCATGTTACCAAACAGGCCTGTGAAAACAAATCCAGCAGTCACAAGTGACACTGCAGTCAGCTCTTGCAGTTACGCTGTACTTTCACATCACATTGGGACATGCTCCAGGAAACCCTTACCACTGTGAAGCACCTGTGTATAATTGAGCTTATTTCAGTGCAAGAATCCTGGGAAACTTGGGCTGGCAACCAGGCAACTGATCCACTTCTCAGCCTTGCACCACACAAACTCAGCCTTCTGATCTCTCCGCTCTCTCCCGCTGTCCTGACAAGACTGGAAATAACCAACACAATGGGCCATGCCAACAGCCAGGCTCTGCTCTGCTATCCACACACAATTTCTGTGTGGGAAATTTAGGACAGTTAGTTTTACCTTTGACGCTGTGCGTTTCTAAATGCCACATAACAACCATATGTGGTGGGTTTCTCTCACTTGCTAAATATTAATTAAAATACTCTCTCAAATAAACATTTGAATATCCTGAAACATATTAAAACATTTATTAATTTAAAATGAAATTTGTAATCCTTTAAAAAGGACTTTTCACGAGTACTCAGTTGTCCAGTGCTAAGATATTTTCATTGCATTTATCTTAATCCACTATTTTCATAACAAAGGAAAGGTCCCATACAATGTTGCCATTTAGTCTTTCCTATAAAAGGAGATGTAAAAGAAAGGATGATGAGGCATCAATATTGTTCCTAACTGTCAGAGTTACAAAACGCCAGTTTGCAATAATACATTCTTCACACTCTAGGATTATGCTTTCTATCCACCTCTCATTATAACAGATGGAGCTGGTATACCCACTGCCTGTTAAATATCCTGCTAAGGGCTATTCACAGTAGCAAACCTTTCTTATGATAGAAATTACATTTCTCTTAGATTCACTGCATACCATCTCTCTGATGGAAATCTGAGTGTTGTTTAATGCTACAATTTCTATTCTGCTGACAGGCATGGGTGAGCCAAAATGAAAAGCTGATTTAACTCAGAAAAAATGAAGCAGGCAAACTGCTGCTGACATCAGCAGTGCTGTTTTCTGCAGCTTGATGGTCTTTCACTGGAGACATTCTTCCTAAATAAGGATGCCTAGAGCAGGTTAAATAGCCAAGGCTGCCTCACACAGGGATTGCTTCTGACAAGCAGCTGAACAACAGCAGCTCTATTCTACTCTTAGCTACTGCAAAAGGCATTAATAACGACTACAGTTACCACAGTGAAAAGTCATACAGAGATGCTGAATAACTGGTTGCTACAGCCATGGCTTTATTAAGAAACAGAGGCCTTCTAGGTTGCTGAGCACTCCTAGTATATTTTAATAAAAAAACAGAAAGGCGGCTACTTCTCTTCATGTCTTACAGCAGGGGAGCCAGCCTCATGCTGGCACAGCTGTAGCAACCTGGACAGCAATAGCGCATTGAGGCAGACAAAATCACAGAGATAGAAATGCAGTAACTACCCAAGGGAAGCATTTTCATGAGTGATTGCCCTGGACCAAAATGCAGCATCTAAGCCCCTTCCTCTAGGAACGCTTTAGTAGAGCAAAGATCACAATCAGGACTTTGTCCCTTGAGTCCATGCTATTTTTCATTAAACACTTGGTGTAAGACCTGTGTTGTCATCACAGACAAGAAGGGAATATGACACTTAACTTTCAGCTCTCAGGGTGACAACTCCCACCTCAGCAAAGTGTTGGCTCACAGCTATGACTTTTTGTAAGGTACATGTGGACCTCCCCTTTACAAAAGGCCATTGTAACTGCAGAAGTATAGTAAAAGCCAGTTATGAGAAGGTGAGGACTCTATCTGCTAGTGGATGCCAAGTTGCTAATGACCCTACAAAGACAAAAATCAGAGCCAGACCTTGACCAACAAACAGCCTCAGCAGATGCTATTGGGTCTGGCTGTCTCAGAGCAACAGAAGGGGGAAGCACCAGAAGCAGATACAGCTATTTCTGAATGGTAGAAGGCTTTGTCTGGAAGCAACACTGCCCAGCCCTCTCTACACCTTCCCAGGTAACTGTTTGTTCCTGCACGACTACAAATATTAAAGGAATGTTTCACATCTCTGCTGTCCTTGCAATACTGCCACTTCAGTTTCATCAAATCATATCTCCTGCTGGAAGGAGAGTCAAGAAACAAACCTCTGCTTCCCTAAAAAACTCAGAAAGAGAAAACAAATGGCTCCATCACAAGCAAGTCCTCCACTTTATTGATCACATTTAGCAGCACAAGCATGCTTTTTTTCCCCATCTTCTCTCCAGCCTGGTGTCAACAGCCTGCCCCAGGCTCTGTGAATTCACTCTCCACAGGACATACGTGACCTGCGATACACAAGACTATTATGTTTTTGATTTTTTGAAATGTGTTTCCAGTCTAGCCAGCAAAAAGCAACAATCTCCTCCAAGGAGTCTGTGAGGCAGAAGGGTAGACACACATTATTGAGACTCCTGCAACACCCTGGCTAGAAAAGCAATATAAAGGAAGCCTTTAGGAGAAGACATGCTCTGAAGTCCCTCAGACACACACACATTTGCCTGGCAAGGAGAGGAAGGAAAACAGACAGGAAAATTAACAGCTATAGCAACCAGGTCTGCTTCTAATTGAACATGCTTTTAGCCATGTAAGAGACTGAAGGTGGGAAAGTCAGTATTTTCTTAACTCTTCTCATAACTAGGGATTGTCTGCTCTGTGTCACAAGGGAGTCTGAAGGACCTCTGCTTTGTTACGGTTGAAAATCTCTCTCAACAAATACCTTTGACCCTCACACAGATCTTTTTTTAAATTCCTATCACAGGCTGTGGCACAAAGGCAACACACATTTTTATATCATCAGGATTTTTCTGTTCATGTGTATAACTCAATTATGAAAAGAAAAGTCATATGTGAGCATATTTTTTAGCAGCTTGCTGTAGACTGGGTAAAGTTATTTTCTTTAATTGCTGCTTCTATAAATCAAAATGTGTAGATATGAAAATATTAAATATCCTTATTTACAGCTATGCGAGTGAGTTTGCGGAGTGTTGGCCAAAGAAAACCAAACAGTCACTTCACTGACTCAAAATTATAAGCTTTTTGGTTTCCTTGGTAAAACAAATCTGAAAATGCTCATTTCAGAGCAATACAAAATATGGAAATCCAATATGAAAGTACTTTGTTCATTACATGCCACATTATAACAGCAAGATAATGAAAATCACCTCCAAACCTATTACTTGTTGAAAATATCAAACAATATCTACTTATGTTTTTTACCTGACCCACTTGATAAATTCAAGTCAACTTCATGTATAGCTTTAGTCAACCAAGAATATTAAGCAAGTTTTCCAGGCCTCTTTTACCACAGCACCCTAGCATTGGTTAACAGAAAATACTTTTTCTCCCTTTCTATTCTCAGAACTTTTGTCTTGAATAAATAAAACACTGCCTGCAGCAAATGTGCAGTCACAGGCAATGGCAAAGTCTCTCCATGGCTGCGGGCAGCACCTGCAGCCTGGGCACACCTCCCCGCAGTACAAAGCACCAACTCCAGCTGCCAGCTGTTCAGTTCCTCTCTGCTCTCCTCCACATACACCAGTCTTGTCCACTAGAGTAAAATGAGAGTAAACAGTCATTATCACACCGATACCTTTTATGTGGACATACTGATTACTGCCAGTTGTTTGATAACACAGCAACACATTGCCTGGGATCTGGCTGCCAACTGCAGTATTTTGCTTTTTTTGCAAGCAAGCTGGGAATTTGTTGATCTAGTAACAAACCATTAAGATAGGCAATTAAATATACAATGGGGGGAATTAAATATAAGGCACAAAGACCAGGAATAATTTCTTTGGTCTGTTGATGCACAGATCCCAGCACAATTGTTTGTGTTGTTTGGTTTAACACAGGAATCCCAGCAGCAAGGAAGAGGATAGCACCTGTCTCCATGGACCATCAGGTCCAGCCTGCGTTGAAGCCCATAAAATTATAGAATCATAGCCCTCTATGTTAGAGAGAGTTTTGACAGACTCAAACTCATTGACAGTGGTGATATGGTTGAATGTCTATGGGTGAAAAATTAGAGATTCACCTAATAAAGCAGATGTGGTGGGAGTCTGCTACAGACCACCCAGCCAGGATGTGGAGGCTGACAAGTTATTCTATAAGCAACTGGGAGAAGTCTGGTGATTGCTAGCTCTTGTCCTTGTGGGAGACTTCAACTTACCAGATGTCTGCTGGAAGTATAATACAGCAGAGAGGAAAGAGTCTAGGAGGCTTGTGGTGTGTGTGGAAGACAACTTACTGACACAATTGGTGAGCAAGCAGACTGGAGAAGGTGCCAAACTGGATCTGCTGTTTGTTAACAGAGAATGACTTGTGGGAGATGTGACAGCTGGAGAACGCCTAGGGCATAGCAATCATGAGATGACAGAATTCTCAGTTCTAGGAGAAGCAAGGCAGGGTGTCAGTGAAACAGACTTCGGATTGTTCAGAAGGCTGCTTGATTAAGTTCCATGGGAGACAGTCCTTAAGGGCAAAGGAGCTCACGAGGGCTGGATGCTCTTTAAGAAGGAATTCTTGGCGGCACAAGAGCAAGCCTTCCCTGTGTGCTGGAAAAATGAGCCAGTGGGGAAGAAAACCAGCCTGGCTGAGTGAAGATGTCTGGAATGGGGAAATGAGGAAAAAGAGGAAAATTTACAAATTCTAAAAGAAGGGGCAGGCAACTCGTGATGACTATGAAGATGAAGTGAGATCTTGTAGAGAGAAAATCAGAAGGGCTAAAGACCTGTTAGAACTTAGACTGGCCCATTCTGTGAAAGATAATAAGAAGTCCTTCTACGAATATATAAATAACAAAAGAAGGATCAAGGAAAATCTCCATTCTTTTCTGGACGCAGGGGGAACAACAGTAAAAAAGGATGAGGATAAGCTGAGGAGCAGCTGAGGGAACTGGGATTGTTTACCCTGCAGAAGAGGAGGCTCTCTACAACTACCTATAAGGAGGTTGGTGAGTGTTGGTCTCTTCTCCCAAGTGATAGATAAGACAGGAGGGAATGGTGTCAAGCTGTGTCAGGTGAAGTTTAGATTGGACATTAGGAAAAAATATCTTCACAGAAAGGGTTATCGGGCACTGGAACAGGCTGCCCAGGGAGGTGGTTGAGTCACCATCCCTGGAAGTGTTTAAAAGGTAGGTAGATGAGGTGCTTGGCGACATGATTTAGTAATGGACAGGTATGGTTGGAGTTGATGATCTCTAAGGTATTTTCCAACCTAATGATTCTATGATAACAAGCAATATCTGTTCTAAATTGTTACTCACACTCTAATGCATTCATTTCCTTGCATGCAGTCAGTCAGCAGTTTCAGTCCTTCACCTAGCTATTGCCACTGAACAACATCCCTGTGCAAAGAGCTCTCCCTTTTTTTGGTAGTCAGTGGGGTAACCACGTGCCAGGTATTTTGACCCAAGTTCTAACAGTTCTGGCTTGTCCTGAGTCACTTCACCTGTAACATCATTATCCCTTATACTGAAGGCAATACAAAGCATATCTGCTTTTCACAGTCCATATGCAGTTAGTCTTGCTTAAAATGTTATACAGAAAAGGCATAAAAATTAGCATCTGACAACTTAGCAAACACCAATGCCACTTCCTCACTCTAACCTTCAGCATCTCTTGCTAGCTGAGCTCCAGGGTCAGTATTACCACACTTTTTTCCAACAGGCATTTCCTGAAGGTCACCTTCAGCCACAGGAGCCAAAACTCTGCAGCACCTGGGCCCTCAATTCCGGCTGCCAGAGGCAATCCACAGCATAGCCCCTTTCCCTGTGCTTCCTCTTCATTCGTATTTGCCTGCCAGAAGCACCTTTGGAGAGAAGCAGCTTGTCATGGCCTTATTTCTCCTCTCCCTCTCTTCCACACTTCCCCATCGGAACCTCATCCTGATTTTCTCAGGAATGTGTCCATCTCTCTCCACCAAACACAGACTGTGTCCTAACTCATGGATGGTATTTAACATACTGCAAAAATGTTTATTTCCAACTCACTTACACTGTTATCCATGCAGCCTTTCATCTCTTGCATTTGCCCTAAGTTCTTCAGTTGCAAATGGAAAGATAGGACTCTATAAAAGCTTCCACAAGGAAAGCTGTTCCGTATATTATTCTTTTAACAAACAAAGAAATGATTTAAAAGCCAAAGAGAAACACTGACAGCTCTAACAGAAACCTGCCTGATAATTCCTGCCTGTATTTCAACATCCCCTCAGCCACACCAGATGAAATTACCATTTTCTTCTGAACAGTCAAAAAAATTAATTAAATTAAAAGCACAGGCATTTTAACACAACCACTAGGCTGCCTTCTCAAGTCTTCACAACAGAGGCATCATTTTCTTGCTCCTGCTCTTCCAAAATAATCTCTGTCCCTGGGTAAATTTAGATTACAAGGACAAGTGCAGAAGGTCTCCAAGAACCTCATTAAAATGCTCCTTTCACTGGCACATGTTTTTATTTGCAGAAAATCAAATGGAATCCCAGGCCAGGGGCAAAAATATGCCCTAGTAAGGAGAGAAGTGGCAACAAGCAGTCTGTACTGGTGGGCAGGTTAATTCTTGATGTGTTTTGAGTGGTCAAATGTCAACCTGCTGTACATGCAGCAACATACAATGGAAGGATTTTTATGGCCAAGGACAGAAAGGTCAGGGACACTCATCAAGTCTACATTTCTCCTGGAAAGCCGCACTGAACGGCAGGTTTCTGAGTATGAGCCTCTGCTCGTGACCAAACGAAGAGGAACTAAGGAATATAAACCCCCAGGTGCTGGGAAAGACAGTGCAGTGAAGTACAGTGCACAGGTGCTATAAACGACCTTGTTTGTCCCTGGCATCCAATATGTTCTCCATATTGTGCTACCAAGCTATGACAAAAGTGAGACATTAATATTTCTAAGCCTTTAACAAACTGTAAAGACTGACTTCTTGTATTTGTTGTGTCTCTAACACTGTCAAAGTGCAGAGCTGCTCGCACCTGAGCAACTTTTCTGTGGCTCCTGATTAACAATGACAGGGAGAGGTGTAGAAGTAGGCATCTCCACCCCTGTCCCCTCACCCCAGGGCAATTACTGGATCACAGGCTCCTGGAGATCTCTTTCTGCAGGAGTTGCTACTGGATGGACTCAACTGCTGTCCCCCACTGGAGTGATGATAATTTTTCTTTTTCCCTTGCTAATTCTTTCTCCAGCTTGTCTTACTGTACCTTCTTTTTTACTTGGCACTATAGTGCATTGCATCAAATCTGAGTTGTGTTGAAGTTTTATTAGCGACCTTGGCTGTGTTCAAGGTATCAGACTGTGATCTGAGCAGACTGCAATCTGTTTTTGCAACTCTGACAAGTTGTGACTCAGAGTGCAACCGAGTATCTGGTTTGTGATTTTTTGGCTTTGTCCAAAAATAAATTCTGCATTTGAATTTACTTCAGGAGACTAGCAGGTCTCTGATTTGCGACACAGATATCAAAAGAACCATTTTTACTCTCCCTTTTTGACTGTGCAGGTCAGGATGGGCCCTAACACTACTGATGTCAGGAGTGGGCTGTAACACGAACAGATTTGGTGGACATCTGTTTTTTATAATAATAAGGATTGAAAGGCCCAATAAATGGAAAGGGAAGCATGTTTTTGTGAGCAATGCTAGTGCAAAGCAGGACATCTATTGCCCCCTAAACCACACAAATTTAAGCTGAGCATTACAACAGTTAGAAAACTTCTAAACCACATCCTTCATGTAGCTTAAGATCCAATTATCTTGGCAAAATCCCTCTAGGTCCCAGCAGAAATGGCAAACTAACCTTTCCAACTAAATTACACTGCACTACTAACAGAGACCAGAAACCTGTGCTAACAGCAAGACCAGCTTCAGGTCAGCTTTTACACACCTCGGAATCCTACTTTCTTCAAAGGGACTGGCCTCAGCCAATCCAGATCTTATTTTAGAGTTCACACTACATGTAACCTCAGTGCAGATGTGGCAGCAGTGCCAAGGAGAGGGCAGGTGTGAGCTGCTACCACATTTTCTCTGAATGTGTTGATTTGAGCCCAGCTCCTAAAAATGAAAATGCTCAAGCATGAGATACATCAAAAGAGTTACCCAGGCAAGTCACAGGAGGCTGAGGGGACTGACCCATAAGCATGACCCATGATGTTTTCCTCGGCATCTGGATTAGAAGCAAAGTCCTTTATGAGCACAGCTGGCTGAACAGACAGGAGAAGCCAGTTCCTTCCAACCCAGTGGAAGCAAAGAGGATGAAAACAAAGCTGATATGCAATTTAATACCAAAGCCTGCAGAAGAAAGACTGAAAACCAGGAGGGGAAAAAATAAAGAATTTGACCATCAGAGTACAGAGTCCTTTCTGTCCATATCTAAAAAATTACCAGTGATCACTTAATGAGTACCAGCTCTAACTTCATCCTGACTGCAGCATGCAAATTTGCTGAAATGATACAAAATACCACAGTGCTATTTAATATTTTCATCAATTATATAGCCAGTGGGATTGAGTGCACCCTCAGCAAGTTTGCAGAAGACACCTAGCTGAGTGGTGCAGTTGCCACACCAGAAGGGCTGGATATCATCCAGAGGGATATGGACAAGCTGGAGAAGTGGGCCTGTGTAAGCCTCATGAACTTCAACAAGGCGAAGTGCAGGGTCCTACACCTGGGTCGAGACAACCTGCAGTTTCAATACAGGATGGGGATGATGTGATTGAGGGCAGCCCTGCGGAAATGGACTGCTCATAGCCTAGAAGGCCAACAGTATCCTGGGCAGCATCAAAAGAAGCATGGCCATCAGTTTGAGGGAGGCGACAAAGGGGAATGGCTTTAAAGTGGAAGGGGGAAGATTTAGATTAGACATTAGGGAGAACTACTTCATGATGAGGGTGGTGAAAGGTTGCTCAGGAAGCTGCGGATGCCCCATCCCTGGAAGTGTACAAGGCCAGGTTGAATGGGGCCTTGAGCAGCCTGGTCAGGTGGGAGGTGTCCCTGCCCATGGCAGGGGGTTGGAACTGGATCATCTTTAATGCCCCTTCCAACCCAAACTATCCTATGATTCTACAATCTATGATTGTAGCTAGAAAACTTCCTTCCCTGGTCCACAAGACAGACTACTATCCTCTGACAGTAGTCCAAACTGGTAATGATGATTTAGTAAGCAGGAAGACCAAAGCCACCAAGAAAGACTTTAGGGCCATTGGGAAAATGATGGAGGGCTCTGGGGCACAAATAGTATTCTCCTCCATCCAAAGGCTAAATACAGAGGAGCACGAAGTCAGAAAGAACTCGATTAATGCCTGGCTCCGAGCCTGGTGTCAGGAGAGGGGCTTTGCCTTCTTTGATCATGGGGTGGCTCATGCACCCCCAAACTTTGTTGCTAAGGATGGGACACATAGGTCTCCTAGGGGGACTAAAGCCCTTGCTAAAAACCTAGCTAAGCTCATAAACCAATGAACTAGATGTGAAGGGGGAAGGGATTGAGACCAGGCTAGACAGGAGCGAGCCCGGACGTGGGGCACTGGTGATTTGGAGAGGGTGTGCTGGTGAGGACCATCAGTACATCACCACACAGAAAGTGGGGGTGAACACACCTAGGGGTGGTAAGGGAGATACGGGCGCTCTGGTGCTAGCTACTCCAGTTACCAGGCAATTGGGAACAAACTCTGTTCCCTCTAAGAAGGCTGAAGGCTTGGCAGCTCAGCTGAAGTGCATTTACACCAATGCACACAGCATGGGTAATAAGAAGGAAGTGTTGGAAGCTGTCGTAGGGCAAGGAGCCTATGATGTTGCTGCCATCATGGAAACATGGTGGGATGACTCATATAACTGGAGTACAGATATGGTGGGGTACAAACTCTTCAGGAGGGATAGGAAGGGTAGGAAAGGAGGCAGGGTAGTCCTTCGTTTGTAAGGGAGGACTTGGACACTGTCAAAATGGATTGTGGCGATGAGGAGATTGAGTGCCTGTGGGTTAAAATCAGAGGAGCCCATAAGAAGGTACATTTTGTAATGGGAGTCTGTTACAGACCACCCAGCCAAGGAGAAGCAGCTGACAAGCTCTTCTATAAACAGCTGGTGTTAATCTCTAGATCAATGCCTCTTGTTCTTGTGGGAGACTTCAATCTTCCTGATATCTGCTGGAAGTACAATAGAGCAGAAAGGAAGCAGTCTAGGAGGCTCCTGGAGTGCATGGAAGACAACTTCCTTGCACAGCTGGTGAACGAACCGACAAGGGAAGGTGCCCTCCTGGACCTGCTGTTTGTGAACAGAGAAGGCCTTGTGGGGGATGTGATGGTTGGAGGACACTTGGGACAAAGTGATCACGAGATAATAGGGTTTTCAGTTCTAGGTAAAGTGAAGAGGGTGGTTAGCAGAACAGTAGCATTAAACTTCCATAGGGCACTTTGAACTCTTCATAAGGCTGGTTGGCAAAGTCTCATGGGAGAAAGTGCTTAAGGGCAAGGAAGCCCATGATGGCTGGAAGCTCTTCAAAAAGGAGATCCTAGCAGCTCAGGAGAAAGCCATCACCATGTTCCAGAAAAAGAGCTGGCAGGGGAAAAAACCCAGCTTGGTTGAACAGAGAGATCTTGAGTGATATCAAGAAGAAGAGAAATGTTTATGGGCTCTGGAAGCAGGGAGAGGCCTCTTGGGTGGACTACAGGAGGGAAGTGAGATTGTGTAGAGAAAAAATCAGAAGAGCAAAGGCTCAACTAGAAACCAGATTGGCAAAGTCAGTGAAAGATAACAAAAAATTTTCTACAAATATATAAATAATAAAAGGAGGACTAGGGAGACCATACAGTCCCTGTTGGATGCAGAAGGAACAACAGTGACAGGAGATGAGGAAAAGGCTGAGGTACTTAGTGCCTTCTTTGCCTCAATCTTTAAATGTAAAGAAAGTTGTTCCCTCTGTGTACAAACCCCGGAGCTAGAGGAGCAAAATGAGGCTCACATGGTCCAAGAGGAGGTGGTCAGAGCCTTGCTAGCCCATCTAGACGCCCACAAGTCTATGAGGCCAAACAGGATTCACCCAAGGGTACTGAAGGAGTTTGCAGATGTGCTGGCCAAACCCCTTTCCATCATCTTCCAACAGTCCGGGAAGACTGGGGAAGTTCCACTTGACTGGAGGCTGGCAGATGTTGTGTCCATCTACAAGGGTCGCAGGGAGGATCCAGGGAACAACAGACCTGTCAGTCTGACCTCAGTGCCAGGGAAAGTCATGGAACAGGTGATCTTGAGTGCTATCATGAAGCACATGCAAGAGAACCGGGTGATCAGGCCCAGTCAACATGGGTTTACAAAAGGCAGGTCTTGCAAAACTAACCTGATCGCCTTCTATGACAAAGTGACTCGACTATGGACAAGGGAAAGGCTGTGGATGTGGTCTTCCTAGACCTCAGTAAAGTCTTTAACACAGTTTCTCACAGCATGCTGCTACGGAAACTGTCAGCCTCTGGCCTGGACAGGTGCACACTCTCCTGGGTGGAAAACTGGGTGGATGGCCGGGCCCAGAGAGTGGTGCTTAACGGTGTTGAATCCAGCTGGAGGCCAGTTACAAGTGGTGTTCCCCAGGGCTCAGTGCTGGGTCCAGCCCTTTATCAATGACCTGGATGAAGGCATCGAGTGCACCCTTAGCAAGTTTGCAGACAACACTGAGCTGGGTAGAAGTATGGATCTGCTGGAGGGTAGGGAGGCTCTGCAAAGGGACCTGAACAGGCTGGACCACTGGGCAGAGTCCACTGGCATAAGGTTTGACAAGGCCAAATGCCGGGTCCTGCACTTGGGGCACAACAACCCTATGCAGTGCTACAGACTAGGAGAAGTCTGTCCAGAAAGCTGCCTAGAGGAGCGGGACCTGGGGGTGTTGGTTGACAGCCGACTGAACATGAGCCAGCAGTGTGCCCAGGTGGCCAAGAAGGCCAATGGCATCTTGGCTTGTATCAGAAATGGCGTGACCAGCAGGCCCAGGGAGATTATTCTCCCTCTGTACTCGGCACTGGTGAGACCGCATCTCAAATACTGTGTCCAGCTCTGGGCCCCTCACCACAAGAGGGATGTTGTGGCTCTGGAGCGAGTCCAGAGAAAAGCAACGAAGCTGGTGAAGGGGCTGGAGAACAGGCCTTATGAGGAACAGCTGAGAGAGCTGGGGTTGTTTAGCCTGGAGAAGAGAAGGCTGAGAGGAGACCTCATTGCTCTCTATAATTACCTGAAACGAGGTTGTAGAGAGGAGGGAGCTGGCCTCTTCTCCCAAGTGACAGGGGACAGGACGAGAGAGAATGGCCACAAGCTCCGCCAGGGGAGATTTAGGCTGGACATTAAGGAAAAATTTTTCACAGAAAGGGTCATTGGGCACTGGAACAGGCTACCCACGGAAGTGGTTGATTCACCTTCCCTGGAGGTGTTTAAGGCACGGGTGGATGAGGTGCTAAGGAGCATGGTTTAGTGTTTGATAGGAATGGTTGGACTCGATGATCCGGTGGGTCTTCTCCAACCTGGTTATTCTATGATTCTGTGATTTGTAACCTCTGTAAAATAGCCTGTCACTTGCACTTCCTCCTCAGCCTCCTCTCAGGAGCTCTGCTTTTAGGCAACTCCTGCATCCAAGACAACTGACCTCTCCCGGCCTTTGCTACAGACAGGGTACAGAGGTGATACAGATGCAGCCATTCCTTCCAGATTGTTCTTCCCTTGCTTCCTCTCTGACATCTCCCATCTTGTCAACTGCTCCACTCAGACAAAAAGTTGGCAGATGAAATATAGCACTGTAATGAAGAATTGCCACAAATAAACCTTCCAGTAATGCATAGGTCATCCTCTAAAAGACAATCATAGTAAATCCAAACTTCTTTCTTGAATTACATTGCTAGCCTTTTCCCGGAAGCTGTGTTTCACAATACCCTACCTACATGTTTTAGTATGTTATTTCCTCTTCAGATTTGCAAGAACAGTACTTGAACCTCTAATTCTTTTTCATCTCATTCATTTTAACTCTCTGTTTCTGCTGCATTAAAATCTCTCTCGTAGCAGGCTTTTGTTAGAAAAATAGTGATACATGATCTAACATGATGTAACATGATAAGATGATACTACATATGAAATGTGAGAGTTATGCTGATGTTACTGTTTGCAGACACCTTCCCAAACTAACACAATTCTATGCTACAGTATTGTGTAACAGCTACCATTATATAGCTGGCATGACTGCAGCACAGATTTAACAAATTCTTGATTTGTTCCAATTCTGATCTTTTTTTGAGAAGTCCAGAGATTTTTTCCTGAGTCTTCTGATTCATTTTTGATGGCAAAAAAAAATAATACACCCACAAATAATTCTGCCTGTTGTTGTAGGACTTAAGACTTATTCTCTCCAGGAAAGAAAAATAATTCGTGTTTCTACTATGTAAAAATCATGAAACTCCTAAGCAAGACATGTCTTTTGGGAATAATTCTTCGCACGTGCTGACATATACACAGGCTTTTCCAGGTTGGACACAATGGAAATCTCTCATCACGAAGCACTACTGTTCCCTTCAGCTGGAGGTGTTTTATAGCCACAGCTCCTATGTGCTCCTTCAAAGGAACTGACATACATTGAAATTTCCACATTACATAAAGCTTCAGCAGATGTAGGCTTTTGCAAACAGATTGCAGTATACACTGCACTGATGTAAATGTCTTCATGTGATTACAGGTGGCAGTGTTGGCAAACACATTCAAGCAGAAGTGCAACAGACTTCATCTGATATTTACCTGGGGACAACTGGTAGCTTTCAGTGTAATATTTCGAAAAAAGGACTTGTCCACTCCACCACAAACATAATGTCCCTTTAACAGCTGCTGGTCCTTTGACTCACCCAGTACAAAACTAAAGAGTACACAGATTACCTCTGCTAGTTACTGCTGCTGCTCCTTTCAACTCCCGATCTTTTCCAGTTTTTAAGGACAGGAAGACACTTTGGCCCAGCACAGCCCCACATTCAGCTGTTAACAGGTCAAATTCGTGCAGCAATCCTCCACTGGTCCAATGTATGTTTTAGTCCCATGAGGGCAGCTCAGTCTGCTGCCCTAATAGCCCCAGACAAAGGTTATGCTGCCACTGCAATTTCTAAACGGAAGAACCATCTCCCATTAATGTCTGTCATGTCTGTAGCAGCGTGGCACTGCTCCACACAACCCTGTGATCTGCAGTCCTGAGGAGATGGGGCTGCCGTCAAGTCGGCTGGCTGCCAACCACCACAGAACAAGTTTTCTGATGCTGCTGTTAATTAAGGCTTTAAAAAAAAAAAAAGTCTAGAAAACACATTTTTGATTTGTCAGATGTAAAAGTGGCCTGCAAGGCGGGGCTGGTGAAAAGAGTGGGCTACTTAAAACTAGTGTTATACAGGTCCAGATACAATCACCTATTTCATAGAGTCATAGAATCATCAGGTTGGAAGAGACCCACCGGATCATCGAGTCCAACCATTCCTATCAAACACTAAACCATGTCCCTCAGCACCTCGTCCACCCATGCCGTAAACACCGCCAGGAAAGGTGAATCAACCACTTCCCTGGGTAGCCTGTTCCAGTGCCCAATGACCCTTTCTGTGAAAAATTTTTTCCTAATGTCCAGCCTAAACCTCCCCTGGCAGAGCTTGAGGCCATTCCCTCTCATCCTGTCCCCTGTCACCTGGGAGAAGAGGCCAGCACCCTCCTCCCCAAAACCTCCTTTCAGGTAGTTGTAGAGAGGATTGCGGTCTCCCCTCAGCCTCCTCTTCTCCAGGCTAAACAACCCCAGCTCTCTCAGAAGTTCCTCATAAGGCCTGTTCTCCAGCCCCTTCACCAGCTTCGTTGCTCTTCTCTGGACTCGCTCCAGAGCCTCAACATCCTTCTTGTAGTGAGGGGCCCAGAACTGAACACAGTATTCAAGGAGCAGTCTCACCAGTGCCAAGTACAGAGGGAGAATAATCTCCCTGGATCTGCTGGTCACGCCATTTCTGATACAAGCCAAGATGCCACTGACCTTCTTGGCCACCTGGGCACACTGCTGGCTGAGGTGCTAACAAGTTTTTAACACTGAACTGATGCTGTGAACGTACCAAGAAGTATTGTGTATCCAATGCTCACACAACAATGTGTCCTTAAAACATTTTATAAAACAGTCTTAGAGATTTGCATGTCACTGGATGACTACAGATGCACAATCTTACAGCAGACAAAAAGTCACTTGAGCTGTAACAGTTTAAGTTTTGTTTAACTAAATAAATCACTCTCACATTCCAAATTTAACAGCAATAACCACAGGAGATAAGGCAAAGCGTCCCCAATGCAAAATCACAACTCCAATTTGTTATACAGAATACCTACCAAACCTACGTGCTGTGGATCAAGAAGCTAAAACCTTTACCTTGCAGGATCTTCCAAAGACTTAGGCAATACACTCACTCCACATGCTTCTCTTCAGTTTGGATGGCTGACCGGGTTGGTCCGCTTGCTAACAGAGTGGTTCCCAGCATTTACATACCAGATTATGGGTATGCCCCTCTTCACGTTGATACTATTTTTGTCTGTTTTAATTGAGTATTACCATCTCTTGCACTTGTTTTAGTGTACACTATCTTAACTCGCCCCGTGA
Organism: Clamator glandarius; assembly: GCA_033459285.1. Taxonomy (NCBI): domain Eukaryota; kingdom Metazoa; phylum Chordata; class Aves; order Cuculiformes; family Cuculidae; genus Clamator; species Clamator glandarius. Next base: position 406,611 of record JAUNZM010000072.1, on the reverse strand, counting down.
CCTACCACAGCTCTTCTCTATCAGCCAATTCTGTTTCAACTCCTCAATTAATATCTTAAGGCAAGAATTCAAAGCAACTTAAAATGATAACTGCTGTTTCAAAACTGAAAACTATTCTGTGGCAGCAGAATTCAAGGCCACACAATGTGCTGCTGTAATGTCTCCAGCCTTCCCTGCTTTAATGAGGCTTTCCTGGGGGCGAGCAGCCCTGCTGTCATGAGATGGTCATGCTTTTCTTTATTGATCTGTCAAGCTGAAATAAACATCAGTTGTGTGTAACCCTTCCTTTTAGTGTCTTTGTAAGAAAAAAAAAGGGGTTGTTTTCTAGGAAGAATAGGAAAGGAAGAAAATATGTGAGCTACAAACATCAAAGCCTAGAGTTAACTCCTCATCAATTCTCTTTTCACCCAAAACAGCTTCTTAAATCATACAATTTTGTTGTTATATGACTGCACTTACTTATGATATCTACTTATCATGTGGTAGGTAAAAGAAAATGGTATAACCACTGCTAAGGACTTCAGTAAATTAAGGTTTTGACTTCCCTGCTCCAGCTACTCTCTTCTTCTTTGCAGCTGTAAAACACCAGTGTTTCAGCTCCCAGCTAAGTGCTTTGGAACACCAACAGTGAGGACTGCCTTCCCACAGTGCTGTTACTGCCCCGAGCCTCTTAAACCAGAGGGAGCACTTTTGTCCCCTTGTTTCTCAACAGAGCAGCTCTCCTGCACTCAGAACATTGAAATGCAGAAGAAAGCCTTCCAGCGTTGTCATTAGAGTCACTCTACTTTCACCAAAAGTAAACAAAATACCCAACGGTAAAACAAATTTTCACGTGGGATGGAGCATGGTTGAAGCAACAGACACAGCAAACTGATTTTCACTCCTGTGGAAGGAAAACAATGATGCTCTGTTAAGCCTCCTTCCTTGGTGGTCCTCAAAAGTCTGGATATCATATATTGCCATCAATAAATATGGTATCTTCTGCTCATGCTCTGCACACTGCCATTTTTTCTGATAAAGCTGTCAACAATAATATTGTTGAAATCTTTTCTCCTCTTTTGCCCAGGACACACTCAACAACATCCTGTGATCAAAATGGGAGTGAAAGCTGTCTTAACACTGCACGTTTCCTCTTCACAAAACCTCCAGCTAATAGATTTTACACCAGGATCGGTCCCCTTCCCGCATAGCAGCATACCACACAGCAGCTATGTTGTGCCATCATCATGATCTGCTCTTTTTGGTCCCCGTTTCTCACCAGGCACAAATGGCAACAGCCTGACAAGAGCATTAAAACTTAAGCTATCCAAAAGCAGCCAGACAGAAACTTTGGGTACAACACCCCCAGGGTATTCTCCTTTACTTTAGCTTCCTAAAAATAGGTCTTTAGAGGGGAACAAGTCTTTCAGGGTTTCTTGTTGCTTTTTTAACCAGTTTTGAAAAGACTCACTCATCCATAGACTTTAGTTGCTTTCAGCAACTTATAGGTCAAAAAGCACATGATGTACTGACAAAGGAAACCTGACCTACATCTTGCCTCACTATGCTAGGCTACATCTTTCCTGTGCATGCTTAGGTAATAAAGAGAAATAGTGCAGTCAAAGGGGGTTCAGGAATCACAGCCTCTGGCTCCTGCCTCCTCAGTAGCTTTTTGCTGAGCATTGGCAAATTCCTTTAAAATTTGTCTGCCACGTTTTCCTCTTTCCACAAAAAGCAATTATTTACTGACCTCACGGGGGAGAGTTTACGTGAGTTAATTAAATCTTGTAAAGACTTTAAGATCACCCAGTGAAGGGCTTTATGGGAATATGAAGTGCAACATAAACCCAAAAAATGAGACACAATGGTCATATCTGAAGTGAAGTGTGTCAAATAAAGATCCCATTTAGATGTAAGGAAACAATTTGTAATTTAAATGACTACAATGCTTCCCCACAGTATCTTAACTGAGATTTTACAGTAGTAATCAAAGAGTTAATAATTCCACATACTACTTGGTGAACTGGAAGGAATTTATTTAAAGGTGATTTGCAATCAGATTCCTAGCAGAAACTAGTTGGTGTATTATCTGCTTTAAACTGTAAAAAGAGGGCCCATGTGAGCATAGGCAAAATTGCCACTCAGTTTTACTTATCAAGACCTTTAATTAAGAGCCATTTTAAGTTATGGTGCTAAAAAAAAGAAATCAGCTCCTTGGCAGAGGACAAGCTGCTGCTTCTACCGCAGCAATGTGTGCAAGGTTAGCAGTGGACTTTGCCCCCAGGACATTTCACACTTACTGCTGTAAAGCAACATTACCATTCACCAGCTTAAAAACTTGCCAGCTGCCAGCCTGACCAACTAGCTTCACGAATCAAGTCACAGATTAAGGCAAATACTTTACAGTCCTTCATGTAATAATTACATAGCCATGACCACACCATTTCATGAGATCTCACTGCTGCCTTGGAACCCTTATGCTAAAGCTCGAGGATGCAAACAGTCAGAACCACAGAGAGGGAGGGCTAGCAGGTCAGCGCTACCCTCCCAGAAGAGCCTGGGTACCTTATGCTTCAGTCAGTAAACAAGAGCCACAGTGAGCACCAGAGCTCCTGCTGGAAAGCTGGCCCAGCAAATGTTTTGACAGCTCATTTGGGTGGCCTCAAAGCTACCAAAAGCTTAAATAATGTCATCTCCTCTGTCCCAAATCCCTCAGCACTACTGCCCTGTTTCCTTCCCCTAACAGTCCTCCTTATAGGACATGTGAACCTCAGGGTATTATAACACGTTTTGCAAGACTGGAAAGAACACACCAGCATGGGTGAAGCACTTAAGTGTCTACCCTTCTAGTTTTGCCTGGTGATCAGCACATGATTCAGGGTATCCAAAGTCCTTTAAAAGCAGATCTCGCACTCTTTTAGGACCAGATAGTGACTGCTTAAGGTAAGAATATCTATGATGAAGGATCTCAGCATCTTCTTTCCATTGATCCACCTGACAGCTTCCTCAGCTCTTAGGCCTCCCTCCTCCCCCTCTACCCTCGTCACAAGCTACAGGCTCTGCCATGCATCAAGGTATCCCAGGGAAAAGGCAAAGTGAGCTGTGTATTTCCCAGTCTATTATCATACCTTTCGGAGGTGCAGAAAAAAGGCAAAGATAAACCCATGTTCATTTGTTCTCCCCAGGATATCAGTACTTAAATGCACTATGTTGTGGTTCGACATCCATTCCTGTCAGCAACTGTCACTAGACAATACATGTGTGATGTGGGTGGGTAGAGTGTGCAACCTGATTTCTGCAGAAAGAGCTTGTGCAGTATGGCTTACGTAGGCTGCAGAAAAGCAGATGATACTGTGATCCAGCAGTGAGGTTGCTGACACTAACTCATCACCATGCTGTTTCTGAAAAAAAACATTTGAGTTTGCTTAGATCTGGCCGACTGACCTTGTATCACTTCAGTGCCTCCTTCTAATGTCTGCCAAACTTCACCCACAGCATTTCCAATTCAGCTCTTTGTGCACAAAAAAAAAAAAAAAAAAAAGGATTTACAGGCTTTTGCTAGTAGCAGCCAGGATGAAAAAGCTATTTGTGAATCTGAGAAAGAAAAGATGCTGTAGAAGAGGAAAATACAACAATCAAGGCATAATCCAATTCCATAGGAATGAATTCTACTTTCAAACCTCCTAAAATTCACTTTCAATGAAAAAATTATTTCTGGAAGACACATTTCTCATTTAAAGCAGCCACAGCTCAGCTGATTCTAAGTGCGTATAGATTGCACACACCACTTTTTAATAAGAATAGATTTTTCCATTTTATATTTGACCATTTATTGCAGGCTCCAACTGCACGCACATCTATCCTATATTTTAAGTCATTTGGAGCCTACTTTTCCTACCTGCATCCTATCCTGTTATTAGTTTTAATGTTAGGAATGTGAAGTTAAAGATCTCCAAAAGCTGCTAACCCTCCTTTTCTTCTACACTGAAACAAAGATACCAATGGCAGGCAAAGGTAGGATGTGCACAGAAGGTATCAAAACACACCATCTCTTTCCTCTGGTAACAAAACACTATTAATCAGATCCCCAAGTGGCAGATGTTTTAAAGCCTACAGACAGCATGATGGCTTTTACTCTTCAAGGAGTCATTCTGGGGGTTTGTCCATTCAGTATTTGAAACTCAGTACTTTCTAATCACAAATTCAGCTCATTCGCAATGGAGGTATCCCCTGGGAAGAATTTAGTGACCAAAAGAAACCTGAAGCAGAATACACATATATGAAGTTAAAAAAAGATGCTGGATACTGGTAAGTCTTTCACACATTTTCACAACACACTCTTAAGTACACGGATAAAACAGTATCATCTGTATTATCTGGCATAGGAATGGTTCAAAGCTACATCAGGGGAGGTTTAAACTGGACATTAGGAAGCATTCCTTTACAGAGAGGGTGGTCAAACACTGGAACAGGCTTTCCAGAGAGGTGGTCAATGCCCCATCCCTGTCAGTGTTTAACAGGCATTTGGATAATGGCCTTAATAAGGTGCTTTAACTTTTGGTCAGCCCTGAAGTGGTCAGGCAGTTTTAACAAACATTCTTTGCTGCTTCTAGCTGTCTTATTTTTGTTTATTTCTAAGTGTAAAATGTAAATTCAGGTATTCATTGACATCTTTCCTGGCCACAGAAGCTAAGCTTTTTATTTTTGTGGACAAGTAAGGCCACCTCTTCACCCTGCTGCCAGCTAGAGTGAAAAGTGCATTGGTCAAATCAGATACATGCAAAGATGGCGTCATCCAAAAAGAGCACCAGAAAACAGGTAACAACATCAACATATCCAAGTTTGGCTCGGTACCTTTATGAGCTACCAACGACACTGATCTGCAGTCTCACACAACCTGCATACTCTCAGAACTGCCACATCGACCCCTTAAGAGATCTCTCCCAGTCAGACACAACTCCTAATGACTGCACTGTGTGAGTCATCCATGGGCTTGTTTGGATGTTACCTGCGAAGACAAGCCTGGTCCCAACCAAGCAGAGAGCTGTTAAAACAAGGAACAGCTTTGGGCTAGGAATTCTGCACCTCACTGGTGAACACTGCAGCAGCTGATGCTGCATGCTGGCCCTTGGGGACGTGTGCTGCTCCTACCCTTAAGTCAGGAACCCTCCCCTTTTTCCTGATCTTAGATGGCATGACACACAGCCTGGGGACCAGCAGCACTCTCGCATCCAACTAGCAGACAGGAAGATCTCTGAGGCCCCAAAAACTATGTTACTTTTCATTGCCAGTAAAATTCATGGCTATGCTTTGCTGAGTCCTGTTCCCACAGATGGGGTCAGGTTTTCACAACTAGTTAAGAACTTATCAGCATATCTGGTAAAGGAGAAGGTTCTCAGAAGCATCATAGAAAAAACAGATCTTGTCATGGCCCAAATGATCCCAATATGTTCCTGGGTATTTTCAAAGTCTGCCACTTACTTTCATTGTTAAATCAAACATGTATTTTTCACAATACCTTTTCCCAAGAGTAGGTTATAATTCCTGCTCTACCAGCAGGAATGAATGCTGAGAACTTGCAACTTTCCACATGCACTGTATTAAAGCGCTCATAACTACGCCTTGGAAGAAGAGGGAGATGTGGTCTATGGATAATGTTCAGGTTAAGTACTTCAGTAATCTGCTGCCATCTGACATTCACAGATAGAAAAATCAATGAATTCATTTAATGATTTAAGGATTAGAATGAGTTTGGTTTTGTATCAGACTTGGCTTTAAAAGGATAGGCTGGATTCATTAGAAAATTCATGTTAATTAATAAACTATATTAGTTAATAATAGCTAATGAAATTCAGGGGAAGAAAAAACCAAAAAAAACCCAAACCAGAAACAGACAGTAGTTTTAAACCAGACCATGTAACTGTGATTTACAGCTCTGCATTTACAAGATGGGAAAGGAGAATGGATTTGACAACTGCTCATCATCTTCACTAACAGTTCAGAAACCAATAGTTCTTTGAATTGACCTTCAGCCGAGACTTCACAGCTGCTTTTGAGCTGCATCGCTTGGATTTATAGCCTGTAAGAGACACCAAGTGCAGAGTTTATGTGCAATCCATCACTTCTTCATCCCAACTGGAACAATAAAGCCAGAAATCTCCTTGAACTAAGATTTCTGCCCCATCTCTGAACCTGCACAGATGTTAAAATAAGAGACTAACCTCATTTTGCAGAAAGCGGCAAGAGGCAGTGCCAGGACATCTGCAGAGCAGGGGAAGTGAGCTCTGCAATATCCATAAGAAGCTCTAGAATAGGGGTGCTACAACATATCCTGTGGTGCCACCTTATCCAGCTGCGCACAGTGAATAACAAGTGACCAGCAGCACAGTATCTCACCCACTGATCTAATTAAAAGGCTTATGAAAATCTGTGAGAAGAGAAACAAGGGGTTTTATATCCAAAAGATATAAAGAGGGGGTGAGTGCAGCTGAGGATGGTAGGCAGCAAACTGGCACTGTGGCCTTAGTTAAGTCAAGGACCGATCAGCTGGGGAGAAGCCCTATTACAAAGGCCGTAGCTTCACCTGCCCAGCTGAAGTGCATTTACACCAATGCACGCAGCATGGGAAATAAGAAGGAGGAGCTGGAAGCTGTGGTAGGGCAAGGAGACTATGATGTTGTTGCCATTGTGGAGACGTGGTGGGATGACTCGTACAACTGGAGCGTACCCATGGTGGGGTATAAACTCTTTAGGAAGGACAGGAAGGGCAGAAGAGGAGGCGGGGTAGCCCTCTATGATAGAGAGGGCTTTGATACCCTCGAACTGGACTACGGTCAGGATGGGACTGAGTGCCTGTGGGTGAAAATCAGAGGAGCCCATGGGCAGGCAGGCATTGTGATGGGAGTCTGCTATAGACCACCCAGCCAAGAAGCAGCAGCTGATGAGCTCTTCTACAAACAACTGAGTGTAGTCTCAAAATCGCTACCTCTAGTCCTTGTGGGAGACTTCAATTTCCCAGATATAGGCTGGGAGTATAATACAGCAGAAAGGAAGCAGTCCCGGAGGTTCCTGGAGTGTGTGGAAGACAACTTCCTCACACAGCTGGTGAGCGAACCGACAAGGGACGGTGCCCTCCTGGACCTGCTGTTTGTGAACAGAGAAGGACTGGTGGGGGATGTGAAGGTTGGAGGACGCTTGGGGCAAAGTGATCATGACATGATAGAGTTCTCAGTGCGGGGTAAAATGAAGAAGGAGGTTAGTAGAACAGTCGCCCTCAACTTTCAGAGAGCAGACTTTGGGCTGTTCAGAAGGCTGGTCGGAAAAGTCCCGTGGGAGGCGCTCCTTGAAGGCAAAGGTGTCCATGCAGGCTGGGCGCTCTTCAAGAAGGAACTCCTAGCAGCTCAGGAGAAAGCCGTCCCCAAGTTCCGGAAAAGTAGCCGGCGGGGTAAGAAACCAGCGTGGTTGAGTAGGGAGGTCCTAAGAGACATCAATAGGAAGAGGAGGGTCTACGACCTCTGGAGGAAGGGGCAGGCATCCTGGGGGGACTATAGGGAGGAAGTGAGAATGTGCAGGGAAAAAGTCAGGAGGGCTAAGGCCCAACTAGAAATGCGATTGGCCAAGACTGTGAAAGACAACAAAAAGTCTTTCTACAAATACATCAACAGCAAAAGGAGGGCTAGGGAGAATCTCCAGTCCCTAGTAGATGCAGAGGGAACAACAGTAACAGGGGACGAAGACAAGGCTGAAGTGCTCAATGCCTACTTTGCCTCAGTCTTTAACAGTAAGGAAAATTGTTCTCTCTGTGCACAACCCCAGGGGTTGGAAGAGAAGTATGAGATTCCCAAGGTCCAAGAGGAGGTGGTTAGAGACTTGCTTGCCCAGCTAGATGCCCACAAGTCTATGGGGCCGGATGGAGTCCACCCAAGAGTTTTGAGGGAACTGGTGGATGTGCTGGCCAAACCCCTTTCCATCATCTTCCAGCAGTCCTGGATGACTGGGGAGGTTCCACTGGACTGGAGGCTGGCTGATGTCGTGCCCATCTATAAGAAGGGGCGCAGGGAGGATCCGGGGAACTACAGGCCTGTCAGTCTGACCTCGGTACCGGGGAAAGTCATGGAGCGGGTGATCTTGAGTGCGATCATGAAGCACTTGCAAGAGAACCGGATGATCAGGCCCAGTCAACACGGGTTCATGAAAGGCAGGTCTTGCCAAAGTAATCTGATCACCTTCTATGACCAAGTGACTAAACTCTTGGACGAGGGAAAGGCTGTGGATGTGGTCTTCCTGGACTTCAGTAAAGCCTTTGATACAGTTTCTCATAGCATTCTGCTTCGGAAACTGTCGGCCTCTGGCCTAGACACTCTCCTGGGTGAAAAACTGGTTGAATGACCGGGCCCAGAGGGTGGTGGTAAAAGGAGTTAAATCCAGCTGGAGGCCAGTGACAAGTGGGGTTCCCCAGGGCTCAGTCCTGGGTCCAGTCCTGTTTAATGTCTTTATCAACAACCTGGATGAAGGCATTGAGTCCTCCCTTAGCAAGTTTGCAGATGACACCAGGCTGGGTGGAAGTGTCGATCTGCTGGAGGGTAGGGAGGCTCTGCAAAGGGACCTGAACAGGCTGGACTGCTGGGCTGAGTCCAGTGGCTTGAGGTTTAACAAGGCCAAATGCTGAGTCCTGCACTTGGGGCACAACAACCCTAAGCAGAGGTACAAACTAGGAGAAACCTGGCTGGAAAGCTGCCAGGAGTAGAAGGACCTGGGGGTGCTGGTTGACAACCGACTGAACATGAGCCAGCAGTGTGCCCAGGTGGCCAAAAAGGCCAATGGCATCTTGGCTTGTATCAGGAATGGCGTAACCAGCAGGTCCAGGGAGGTTATTCTCCCCCTGTACTCGGCACTGGTGAGACTGCACCTCGAGTACTGTGTTCAGTTCTGGGCCCCTCACCACAAGAGGGATGTTGTGGCTCTGGAGCGAGTCCAGAGAAGGGCAACAAAGCTGGTGAAGGGGCTGGAGAACAAATCTTATGAGGAGCAGCTGAGAGAGCTGGGGTTGTTCAGCCTGGAGAAGAGGAGGCTGAGGGGAGACCTTATTACTCTCTACAACTACCTGAAGGGAGGTTGTGGAGAGGAGGAAGCTGGCCTCTTCCCCCAAGTGACAGGGGACAGGACGAGAGGGAATGGCCTCAAGCTCTGCCAGGGGAGATTTAGGCTTGAGATTAGGAAAAAATTCTTCATGGAGAGGGTGGTTAGGCATTGGAACGGTCTGCCAAGGGAGGTGGTTGAGTCACTGTCCCTGGAGGTGTTTAAGGTTAGGGTAGACGAGGTGCTTAGGAGCATGATTTAGGGATTGGTGGGAATGGTTGGACTCGACGATCCGGTGGGTCTCTTCCAACCTGGTTATTCTGTGATTCTGTGAAATGCTATGTAAACAAATGCTCACTTCATAACAGCTCTCAGGAGCATTACAACTACCTTCTTTTTACCTCTGATGTTGTTGAATCCACACTACTAACTCAACTGCTGCTATTTTGGGCTGTCTTCAAGTAGGCCAGTTGACAACAATCATAGGTAGATGAGAATAACTGTAGTATCTCGGACGTAACAGAGTTTGTCTTTTTCTTTGAGGACCATATGCCTTTCCAATACAGAGGCATGAGAATATCAAGGTCAGATGATGAAGTTAGTCACAGAGGCTGTCTCCTGTACCAGGCTGATTCTAGCACTTAACAGTCATGAACTGTAATGCTTTTTTCTTAATATACTTATAAGGTTATCAAGACCGTACTCTGCACAAGCATCCTTTGTGAAAATGCAAATATGGTACTAGGACATACTGGTGAGTATGTCCAGAAGTGGGTTTTTTGGTAACTGTTACTGAGAAACTCAGGATAACAGGAAGAAGATGGGAAGATGTAATGTTGATTAAGAAACACCCAGTCAACCTTTCCAGGAGTCTGGTAAAGTTCATGAATTTTATCACCAGAAGTAGACATACAGCTTTAATTTACACAAACATGTACCATGTGTCCAAGAGAAATGGCATTTGCCATAGCACTAAAACATTTGTTACTGAAATTTTAATGCAATCTCACCCACTTTTACTTTTTCCAAAAGAAAACCAAACTAATTAGTACTAATTATTCATAAAGTATAACGAGTTCTAGACCACATAGACTTAGTTTAATGAATTCAGCTCGTGGAGTAACTGATCCTTCATTCCATCTGCCCTCATTTTAGGAATCAGTGGTGAGACTAGCACTCAGCAGTGCTTAAGACTGTTTCTGGAGGATAACAAAATTGAGGAACAAACCAGGGTATTTAAAATTTTACTATTTGAATGTTTTTTTAAACAAGCCTCAAAACATTGATTATCAAATCTCACATGGACACGACTAATTATTGGCTAATTATCTGAACTCAGTTCATACAAACATAAGCCAAGACGGGCTATAGCTACTCTGCTTGTGCCATCTGCACTGCTTATGTAGAAATGCACACATCTAGCAGGACTACACTGAAAACTCAATTATGAAATTGCCACTTCACTTGGGTTTTCAAATGTACCTTTAAGTGCCGCTGAGGTAGATAACATGACCACAGCAGCACAGAGAGCACTGCAGGAACAGTGCTTTTCGGCAATACCCATTTCTAGTGCACAGAGGAGGCTGCAGCAGCCCATTATGCCAAAAGCTAGGCAGGATCTTAAACACAGAGTTCATGGGAATTTTACAGTTCCCATTCCTTGCATTCTCTACCAAATAACTCAAAATAGGCAGCATGTCATGCTGTTTTAAGATAATGGTATCATCAAAGGTAAAATATGAGTAGTTATTTTAAAACATAGCAATGCAGCTAAACTTTATCGAGAGTCACCTCAAAGTCTTGGTCTGACTCTGAAGCAAGGAATTTGCAAACACTGTATAACCAAGTCAAAAAAAGGTGGGGGAGGGGGAGCGGGGGAAGAAAATTCAAGACAGCAAAGCAGTGCCCAACTACCCAAGATATATGCAAAAGTATCTTTGCCTAAGTGCAGCTGCTGCTCCAGCACCCTGCGAAAGCTGGGGACTCCCGTGCGACCCAGCAGACTGCAAGCCTGGCTGGAAACAAAGCACACCCTAAGAAGCTGTTACACAGCACCAGTTCTTACGAACCGGAGGAGGCGGGCGGGTGCTGCAGATACCTCATCCCCTTGGCAATATCCCAGCGGGTCGTGGCACGACACGCTCGTTCGAGTATGTGCGTAGGAAATAAACGCAAAGCTTCGAGCTCTCACCTAGCAGGAGCAAGCGGTCCCGCCCGCGGCCGCGCCAGCCCCACCGCTATCCGCAGCCTCTCCCGCGGCCCCCCGCCCCGCGAACGCGGGGACCAGTCACGCCAGGAGCGTGGGACCGACCTGCGGGAAGCACCGCGGGGACAAACGGAGGTCAGGAGCGCTGCCAGTGGGAGATCGGGACAGCGGGGCAGAGCCGGCTAGCGCCAGGCACCCGCGCGTCCTTGCGCACACGCTCCGAGCCTGCCCGCAAACCCTCCACCCCCACGCCGGGTCTGAGCGAATCCTCCTCCGCCGGCCGGCCGACAGAGGCGAGCTATTTTCTTTTACAAGTTAATGCAGTAGCAGAAAGGAATGGAGCGCGGTACTTGTTACGGGCTACTCACCCGGGCACCCAAAAGGCGTGTTTCCTTAAAAGCAGAATGCCGTCGTGGTGGGAAACTTCTGCTTCGCTATTGTCATTTGTGAACTTGCCAAAGACCCTGCAAAATCCCAGAAAAGGCTAGGAAGCGAGCAGGGACAATTTAAAAGCCGATGGTCAGGACAGGAATTTATGGAATGAAATCTTTTAAGGGCAGGAGCAGATAGAGCCAACATGCTAGCAAGTTCATGCCCTGTCTCCGACCAGCAGATACACTTTGTGGGCAGACCAAGGCTTAGAATACCTGCTTGTGGTGTGTGCTTCTCTCTATCAGCTGAGAGTCCTGGGCATGGCTAGCACGCCACCACACCTCATCCTTCTGCCTTTTCCAGCAGACCCCTGCCAGGCAGAGTAGCAGTTGCCCAGGCCTTACAATAAAGTGGTTTGTTGTAAGAGAACTACAAATAGTACTGATTTTTTTGTTGAAGCACTTGCTTGAGTGAACGTAGCCAGTCAGCCCATGGGTTAGTGAGCTGTACAGTCTTTTAATATTAAAAATAACCCAGATCCTCCTGGAAGTATGGCCACTGAGTTTTTAAAATATTATTTTAAAGACAGTACAAAATAAACCTTGTTTCTGACTACTAAAGGATAAAAAAAATGGAGTTTTAGGAGTATCCTCATGGAATGAGTCACTTAAGTTGCTTTCTCTGATAAAAGATCCCTGGAGGAAGTATATCTCTCCTTAGTAATCTCTGAGCTGTTTAGAGAGCCCTATGGCCCCCTGAAAAACAAAGTTTCACATTGTCGGGGTTTTCAGTTTTGCATTGTTTGGTTTTAATAATTTGAACATCTGCACAAATAGTATTCTCCTCCATCCAAAGGCTAAATACAGAGGAGCACGAAGTCAGAAAGAACTCGATTAATGCCTGGCTCCGAGCCTGGTGTCAGGAGAGGGGCTTTGCCTTCTTTGATCATGGGGTGGCTCATGCACCCCCAAACTTTGTTGCTAAGGATGGGACACATAGGTCTCCTAGGGGGACTAAAGCCCTTGCTAAAAACCTAGCTAAGCTCATAAACCAAGTTTTAAACTAGATGTGAAGGGGGAAGGGATTGAGACCAGGCTAGACAGGAGCGAGCCTGGACGTGGGGCACTGGTGATTTGGAGAGGGTGTGCTGGTGAGGAACACCAGTACATCACCACACAGAAAGTGGGGGTGAACACACCTAGGGGTGGTAAGGGAGATACGGGCGCTCTGGTGCTAGCTACTCCAGTTACCAGGCAATTGGGAACAAACTCTGTTCCCTCTAAGAAGGCTGAAGGCTTGGCAGCTCAGCTGAAGTGCATTTACACCAATGCACACAGCATGGGTAATAAGAAGGAAGTGTTGGAAGCTGTCGTAGGGCAAGGAGCCTATGATGTTGCTGCCATCATGGAAACATGGTGGGATGACTCATATAACTGGAGTACAGATATGGTGGGGTACAAACTCTTCAGGAGGGATAGGAAGGGTAGGAAAAGAGGCAGGGTAGTCCTTCGTTTGTAAGGGAGGACTTGGACACTGTCAAAATGGATTGTGGCGATGAGGAGATTGAGTGCCTGTGGGTTAAAATCAGAGGAGCCCATAAGAAGGTACATTTTGTGTTTGGAGTCTGTTACAGGCCACCCAGCCAAGGAGAAGCAGCTGACAAGCTCTTCTATAAACAGCTGGGGTTAATCTCAAGATCATTGCCTCTTGTTCTTGTGGGAGACTTCAATCTTCCTGATATCTGCTGGAAGTACAATAGAGCAGAAAGGAAGCAGTCTAGGAGGCTCCTGGAGTGCATGGAAGACAACTTCCTTGCAGAGCTGGTGAATGAACCAACAAGGGAAGGTGCCCTCCTGGACCTGCTGTTTGTGAACAGAGAAGGCCTTGTGGGGGATGTGATGGTTGGAGGACGCTTGGGACAAAGCGATCACGAGATAATAGGGTTTTCAGTTCTAGGTAAAGTGAAGAGGGTGGTTAGCAGAACAGTAGCATTAAACTTCCATAGGGCAGACTTTGAACTCTTCATAAGGCTGGTTGGCAAAGTCTCATGGGAGAAAGTGCTTAAGGGCAAGGAAGCCCATGATGGCTGGAAGCTCTTCAAAAAGGAGATCCTAGCAGCTCAGGAGAAAGCCATCACCATGTTCCAGAAAAAAAGTCGGCAGGGGAAAAACCCAGCTTGGTTGAACAGTGAGATCTTGAGTAATATCAAGAAGAAGAGGAATGTTTACAGGCTGTGGAAGAAGGGACAGGCCTCTTGGGTGGACTACAGGAGGGAAGTGAGATTATGCAGCAAAAAAGTCAGAAGAGCAAAGGCTCAACTAGAAACCAGATTGGCAAAGTCAGTGAAAGATAACAAAAAATCTTTCTATAAATATATAAATAATAAAAGGAGGACTAGGGAGACCATACAGACACTATTAGATGCAGAAAGAACAACAATGACAGAGGCTGAGGTACTTAATGCCTTCTTTGCCTCAATCTTTAAATGTAAAGAAAGTTGTTCCCTCTGTGTACAAACCCCGGAGCTAGAGGAGCAAAATGAGGCTCACATGATCCAAGAGGAGGTGGTCAGAGCCTTGCTTGCCCAACTAGACAGCTACAAGTCTATGGGGCCAGATGGGATTCACCCAAGGGTATTGAAGGAGCTTGCGGATGTGCTGGCCAAACCCCTTTCCATCATCTTCCAACAGTCCGGGAAGACTGGGGAAGTTCCACTTGACTGGAGGCTGGCAGATGTTGTGTCCATCTACAAGAAGAGTTACAGGGAGGATCCAGGGAACTACAGACCTGTCAGCCTGACCTCAATGCCAGGGAAAGTCATGGAACAGGTGATCTTGAGTACGATCATGAAGCACTTGCAGAGAAATGGGTTTACAAAAGGCAGGTCTTGCAAAACTAACCTGATCGCCTTCTATGACAAAGTGACTCGACTATGGACAAGGGAAAGGCTGTGGATGTGGTCTTCCTAGACCTCAGTAAAGCCTTTGACACAGTTTCTCTCAGCATTCTGCTTTGGAAACTGTCAGCCTCTGGCCTGGACAGGTGCACACTCTCCTGGGTGGAAAACTGGGTGGATGGCCGGGCCCAGACAGTGGTGCTTAACGGTGTTAAATCCAGCTGGAGGCCAGTTACAAGTGGTGTTCCCCAGGGCTCAGTGCTGGGTCCAGCCCTTTATCAATGACCTGGATGAAGGCATCGAGTGCACCCTTAGCAAGTTTGCAGACAACACTGAGCTGGGTAGAAGTATGGATCTGCTGGAGGGTAGGGAGGCTCTGCAAAGGGATCTGAACAGGCTGGACCACTGGGCAGAGTCCACTGGCATGAGGTTTGACAAGGCCAAATGCTGGGTCCTGCACTTGGGGCACAACAACCCTATGCAGTGCTACAGACTAGGAGAAGACTGTCTAGAAAGCCGCCTAGAGGAGAGGGACCTGGGGGTGTTGGTTGACAGCCGACTGAACATGAGCCAGCAGTGTGCCCAGGTGGCCAAGAAGGCCAATGGCATCTTGGCTTGTATCAGAAATGGCGTGACCAGCAGGCCCAGGGAGATTATTCTCCCTCTGTACTCGGCACTGGTGAGACCGCATCTCAAATACTGTCCAGCTCTGGGCCCCTCACCACAAGAGGGATGTTGTGGCTCTGGAGCGAGTCCAGAGAAAAGCAACGAAGCTGGTGAAGGGGCTGGAGAACAGGCCTTATGAGGAACAGCTGAGAGAGCTGGGGTTGTTTAGCCTGGAGAAGAGGAGGCTGAGAGGAGACCTCATTGCTTTCTATAACTACCTGAAAGGAGGTTGTAGAGAGGAGGGTGCTGGCCTCTTCTCCCAAGTGACAGGGGACAGGACGAGAGGGAATGGCCTCAAACTCTGCCAGGGGAGGTTTAGGCTGGACATTAGGAATAAATTTTTCACAGAAAGGCACTGGAACAGGCTGCCCAGGGAGGTGGTTGATTCACCTTCCCTGGAGGCGTTTAAGGCACGGGTGGATGAGGTGCTAAAGGGCATGGTTTAGTGTTTGATAGGAATGGTTGGACTCGATGATCCATTGAGTCTCTTCCAACCTGGTGATTCTATGATTCTATGAACTGGCCTTTGTTTTTCTTTCAGTTCTCTGTTTCAAGGCCTTGTTAGAATTGCTCAGTATCAATCAGTCCCACAGCATCCAGGCCTTCTTTTCTGTAAAATGTGTCCACAGATTAGTACTGTACATGCATCCATATTTGCATATAAACATACACAGACATTGCTACACACAGAAAGAGAAATCTATAGATACATATATTTTATAGGAAGATTTTTGGATGGAACTAAACACTAAAATTGGTGAGTTACTGGGAATATCAGAAATATTCATTTTACTGATTTTCAGTGGAAGAAGTTGACACTGAAAAGCCCAACATGGTTATATCTTATATATCACCTATTTGGCTGTTAATTTAAAATTGTCTCCCACACTTTTGTTTTCCCTCTTATGTCTTTGAACATTGCTTTGATTTTATTTGTTAAGCAGTAGAAATGCAACATATTTCAGCCTTGTAAAGGGGCTGGAAAAGTCCTCCTACTCCTTTCTATTGCTGACAAAACATGCTGCAAGGCAGCGTATAACGTCTACATAGCAGCAGAGGTAGTAAGAAACATAACAGCATCTTCATTCCTGCTCCAATCCCCAGCTTATTTATAGGGAGAAAGAGCATTAACAGAGCACAAAGTTCCCACTAATTTATTTTCTCTTCACCATCTGTTCCTTCCCATGATCCTAATGAGAAACCACTTCAAAACACATTCAAGGAGCAGCTGCATCCAGTGAAGTCACCACAGGATAGGAATATTCCCCTCCGAATATATCATACTCCAATGCTACCTAGCAGCTCATTTCCCTAATGAAATCTAGGGGAAAGCTGCCAATAATATGAACACATCCCTGGGTCAGAGCCTTTTGCAATCATATTGAGCAAGTATCCCACTCTATTGGTCAATAATTCACAACTCTCTACCCAGTCAGAGGGGCAATGAGAGAGGTACAAACATTACCCATTCCCCAGGTCCAAGCAGGCAGCTTTCTGCAGCTACTTCTGCAGTGTGTTCATCTACAGCGTGATCGTAGAATCACAGGAAGTTGGAAGGGACCTCAAGATCATCCGGTACAAACTTCCTTGGCAAAAGAATGGTCTTGACATATGACCTAGTGCCCTGTCCAGCTGAATCTAAAGTGTCCAGTGTTGGGAAATCTACCCCTTCTCTGAGATCCCATCATCCAGATCATTTATGAAGATACTAAACAGTGTTGGGCCCACTATTGATACCTGGGACATCCCACTTGTGACAGGCTGCCAGTTTGAAAAGGAGCCATTTACCACCACCCTCTGAGTGCAAACAGTTTCCCACCAACCGCACAGACCACTTGTCTAGACCATAATGCATCAGTTTCTCAAGGAGGAGGCTGTGGGAAACAGTATCAAAAGCCTGATGGGCCTATAATTTTCTGGATCCTCCTTTAAGCCATTCTTTTTGACAGGGTTAAGATTAGACTTCTTCCAGTCTTCTGGGATGTCTCTCTATCTCCACAATTTCTTTATAATTATGGAGAACTACCCTGTGATGACCTCAGCCAGCTCTCCTAACACATTCAGGTGGATTTGTCAAGGCTCCTAGATTTGTAGGGGTCAAGCTCCTGTACTAGTTCACATATCAATGGTTCCTTCATGGGTGGTGGATCTGTGCATGCATCAACCTAGATTTTTGTTCCCAAGGCTCAGCAATGCTCGTAAAGACAGAGGTGAAGAAAATATTGAGAAGCTCTGTCTTTTCTGCATTGTTGGTAACAAATTCATCGCTCCTGTTTAACAATGGGCCAGCAATGTAAGTGTTCAACAAGAAGCCACTGCCCAAGGAGTCAGACATTGGCTGACACTACGCAGGGAAAGAAGAGTGGAAATGCAGGAACATGGTTGCCAAGATTTAGAGAAGTTCACGACTGAACTCG
Organism: Clamator glandarius; assembly: GCA_033459285.1. Lineage (NCBI taxonomy): Eukaryota > Metazoa > Chordata > Aves > Cuculiformes > Cuculidae > Clamator > Clamator glandarius. The sequence continues at coordinate 388,997 of JAUNZM010000072.1, read as the reverse complement.
CAATGAGATTGCTACTGCCACTGCCCTGCAGGCAGCTGAACAACATCACGGCAAGTATGCTGCACCTATCACTGGCAATGCTGAAGTTAAACTTCTCTGTCCTCCTGAGAAAGTTCCTTCTAAATACCCACCCAAATCCCTCAGAGTTTGGTGGTCCTATATAAGGGTGAGACAGACTGCAAGATGTATTTGGTTGGGAGCCAGACCATAAGTTCAATGCATAGTTTCGTCAAACGCATATAAGCAAGAACAATGTGCACCTTCTGGGCCCATTTTTTAATTGAAAAACAGTGGCCATTTTTTAATTGTTTGAGATAAAACATCTAACTTCGTGCTGTATAACTCCTCATTGCAAGTCTGGGTTAACCTGAATCCTCTCTTTTACCACACCTAAGCAAATTAGCTGGATTTGGGAGAGCACTGAAAAAGCCAAAGGAAAAGCCTTGCCATGAGCCTGCAGAGCTCCTTGGCTGCTTGCTCTGCCCAGGGCTCAAAGGTGAAGACTGAATCACTTAGATAAATTGTTGTTCCTAGTACAAATGTAGTAGTTACTACTTCTATTTGCCATGATGCCTCAATTTGCCCACCTAAAAAACTGCTTTTGATAAGCAACAGAATGGGTCATTAACATCACAAAATCCTATTTTGAAGCCTTAGGTAAGCAGACTCTGCAACTTGCTACCAATGGCTCAGCAATGTTGCTTTTGTTCTAATTTGTTGTATTTACACCTTACATGTAGGGAATAGGATAAATACTGTAGAAGCATGACCTATGGAAGACAAACACCACAAAAAGTGAAGATTAATCACTGGTGAAAAGTGTAAAGCACAATACAGAACATAATTCCATATTCTGAAGGACTCATCTGGTAACTCAAAAATAAAGCAACTCAACAAACGCACAAGTTCAGTGTCCTAATCACAACCTTGAGTCTTCATACTGTGTAAAAAACCAGAAGAGCAAGTTACACTTAGCAACTTAGTCCCTTTTTGGTGAGGGGATTTTTTAAAACAGATTAGAAAGCACAGTTTCAGTTTCTGATCAAGCACAGCAATTCAAGAAGAGGATAAACACCATTTCTGTGTGTGAATGGTGAAATACACATTTCAGCTGAGCAAGTCAATCACCTCACAAGGTGCACTACATCAGAGATCACCCTCTCAACTTTTGAATTCCCTTAATAAAAATTACACTATAAATAGACTTCCACCTTTCCTGAAGGTACTGGAAAAAGCCGGAAATCTCTCTCTATTGCCTATGTTGTCTCACACTTCTGCTCTCTGTTGCACCAAGGAATATCTAGAGCAATCTTTTGTAAACAGCACATTTCTGTCTGCCACAGCACTGTGGGACTGCGTTCCTTAAGTTTTTGGATGTGGGTTTACACCAGAGCCGCCCGAGGCATGGAGCAGCTGTGTATGTAGGTGGGTAAGGAACAAGGGGTGGGACGGGGAGATGGAAAAAACTTTGCTGCTTGCAACTGTCATAATCCTGACTGCAGCTCCCTGTGTTCAGATTGTTTAACAAGTTTTTGTCTCCTGCTGGCCAGCTGAGGTGAAGGAGACTGTTTTGCCAGACATTTTGCTTTCTTCCCTAGTACTGTCACCAGCAATAAATTACGTTTATTACCTGATGAAACAAACTGCTTAGTAATTTCTGCTCCGCCTTTAAGGTCTGGGGTCTGTCGCTTGAAGTAATCGCTTCACATTGCAAACATCCTAATGAAATTCTTCATTATTACTGGAGAGACTGTAACTGAGCTCACTGGTATTATTTTAATACTTCATGTGACTTCCGAAAGCAATTTTTATTTTCATATTGCATACTTAAGTGGGCCTCAAGCCTCCTCCTCCCTTCAGTTTTATTAGTTTAAGGTAGGAAAGTTTTTGGAGTTGCCAGCTGCGCTACACCCATGCAAAAAGGCAGCAGCATCAAGAAATGTGAATTGTAAGGATTTACTAATGTAAATTTAGTTGTGCAGCATATGGTTGTGTTTTATGACATATGTTTAATAATATGATCACATATATATTAAAGAATGAGATATGAAGGAAAGAAGCTAAGCAGTGTACATACTCACAAAATACTGAGGGGAATCTTTAAAATACCCATCAATCCCTAAGTCTTCAGGGAATTTAGTGTGACAAGAACATTTCTTGGTTCTTTATTAAAAGCTCTTGAAAACACAGGGATGTCCAGATTTGAGTCTGCCGTCCACATTATCAGCATCTCTCATCATCAATGAAATAATTTCCATTGAAAGTAAAGCTGTTAGCTTGGCCCTCAAAATTACTAAAAGCAGCATTATGATGACTGGCATTACTAGAGGTTCCTATGAGAGGTGGAACTGTTCTTTTGATTACTCTGCTGGAGAAAAATGTGCTATACACATGGGTAGGTGAAAAGTCAGTCACACGCACCACCATAAACTAAAGGACACAACTGCAAAAAAAAAGAAGACGAGATTACAATCACATAAAAGGAGAATCGAATGCAAAAAACATTTCCTATGAGATACAGATGCAGCACGTGGTTTTGCATAGTCTAACAAATGAATAAATCTTCCTGAGTGCTTTCCTCCATTTCCTTCCAACTTCACTGCAGTTCAAATCCAACTCAGCTGATAGGTAAGAAAACAGCCTTTCTACACATTTCTGAGCATTTGGAGTTTGAGCTGGTTATATTAACACAGCCCACAGCGATGCCCAAATAATTCTGAATATCACAAGCTGAAGTAAGCATCTCTCAGCTGTACCACGTGAAGGGCTCTCAGCCACACAACCATTTAACTTGTGCAATCACATTTTTGGCTGCTGTTGTGCCTTGCAGCCTCTAGAAACCTTCTCCAGGAGCTAGGTCACAGAAGAAATTGCCAAAATATGCTACGTTTCAACATACTTTTCTCTTACAGGATACATAAGAATTGTTATAGCAGATCTGCAAGAAAAGAATAGAAAAACACTGTGCTGTTGTAATCCCTCAGGACAATATCTTTTCCATCTTCTTCATATCTGTTTGTTACATTTGAAATGCACAGGTTCATAAACACAAGTTGCACTTCAAGCATTAACTCACTTTCAGTTTTGATACTGGGAAAGTACAGTGTTTATATACTGCATCTGTCTTCTTGACATAAGCAAACACCAGCTGTTATTTCCTTGGTTTAAAAATATGAGTAAACAAAAAAAAATTATTAATTAAATAGGGAATTCAGAAAGCTTAGATGTGGATTCAAAACTTATTACACAATCACTTCATTTTGAGTCCAGGAGAGCACATGAGACAAGATGGATACTCCAGTATATTCTCCGTAGTTGTAACTTGGCACTTTATTTACATGTGCTATTAATATCTTGTCTGACATAACCAAGCATAGAATTAGTATCTCATGTGCTTAAGCAAAATTGAGTTATATATATACAGAGAAGTGGCCATATGCTTTATCCACCTGTGTCTCCTTTTGCACAGTGAAATGTTGATGACAGTACTGTCTTGGCTTCAAAACCACAAAGGAAAATAAGCATAAGTTCTAAAGATGAATATGGTTTTGAGGTTAGACCATGAAAAATAACCATTTAGGTGAGCCAGGAAAGCACATTACTTTCTCTTACATGGAAAACAAAAATTCTCAAACTCTTTTATTTTGGGAAACACAGACAGCACATCCCGTGAGTCAAAGGATTTGTTTCACATGAGTTTTTTCAACAACTCAGCAACATGTGCCACCAGGGTGGTACAGTTCATCTGCAGCAGCACAGTTATCAATCAGACCCTTTAAAGCTGTTCCCTCTTGTGTCATCAGTTCAAACACAGTCCTGATATGAAATGATTGAAATCTGCTATAGCCTGACACCTACAAAGCAGCTCCAGTGAAACAACACAGTGGTTTTATTCATGTTGCTGCTGGAGAAGCATCACTGTAAAAGTGACAGTAATCAGCAGCACCTCTGAAACCCAGCTCAATTAAAAAGCCCAAGGGCAGGACACGCATGGAAGACAGACTCTAACTTTGTCCTGTGATTTTTTCCTGTTCCGGTAAGAAAAGCTTACAGAAGAAAAGACATACTGAGTCTCAGCTCTCTTAAAACTTCTGGATATTCTTTCTGTTACTGCTAACTCTTAGGCACACTTGGCAATACTAATATTTCTGCCGTGCTATGCTCAGTTAGACATTGGTAACCACTGTTTTGATGAGAGGGTAAAAACACACTTATTCAAAAGTGCTTTGCCTTTTTATATCCTCTGTGGCACTTTCGGAGGTCCTCCAGCAAACTGCGACTTACAGCTAATTTATAAAAATATTAATATTAGACAAATTACACATACAGACACTGGTAATTTTCCTAAATTACAGCATTGATCCCAGAAGACACTTGTCTTATTCTATGTCACTTGGTCTCTGCCAGGAGAACAAACACTTTCTGTTTCCTATTAGGGCACAGAATAATTCAAGCTTGTAGTTATTCTAAAGCTTCCAGGAGAGGAGAGTAGCAATGAGACAAGAATTAGCAGTGCACCACCGTTTCCCAGCTCACACACAGACACATCAGCTACATCTTGACAGCTAGGGTCTGCAGGTTATTCAAAAAGTATGGACTTAATAGCAAACTGGAAGCTAAAGCTACATTTCTGTACTTCGCATTACCCTAACTTTGAGAAGGGGACATGGGAAAACATGGTAAGAAATCAGAAATCTCACTTCTTTTGTGCAGTTTATAAGAAGAGACAAAGTTACAGTAGTGAATACTCATTTTCCATATCCCTCGAGGTAAATCGTACAGCAATAAGGGTCTACTGAGTATTAACCACTGTCTTCTGGGGATTAAAACAAGAGAACAGTTATTCCTATAGCTAATGCTAATAAATTATGTTTGAGAAAGGAGCTACATAAACATACTATTTCTCTAGGCTGCAGTAAGTGGAGAAATATTTTTATCCTCTTTCTGCAGGTGGCAGAGCAAATGTAATGAGGCAACAGTGAAATAACTAAAACGGCCCTCAGAGAAAAAGCTCCAGGAACAGAAATGTAATGCATTTGTTCATTAGCTGTTGCCACTACTTGCTCCACCACTGCTTCTCCATCAATAACCAGGCTAAAAATAGTAACTGCCCAGGGCAGAGATACCCTCAGCAGACACACCCCTGTTCTGCAGTGAACACTGAGGATAGCCATGATCATATGTGAAATTTTACTTGCTCAGCAGCAATATAGGGTGGGCATCCCTGAGAAATCCCAGAATTTGCCACTTCAAAGGGCCTCCTACCTGAATGGCCCAATTTTGCTGCCTGATGGAGCTGAGCTGTCATGCTTACTGCACAAATTTTAGTAGCTACTAAAGAAACCCTTAATTTCTTGGTCAGTCCAGGCTAGAGAAGAAAGAAATTACGAGTATCTTCCAAAGGGTAGAATCAAAATGTGCTGAGAGAAAAGTCCTGTCAGAAACCATCTAGACTTGTTGCCAGCACTCTATAAATGATCAGTTTAACATACAGAGGCTTGGGAATAGATAGGAGGTTGTAGAGAGGAGCGAGCTGGCCTCTTCTCCCAAGTGACAGGGGACAGGACAAGAGCGAATGGCCTCAAGCTCTGCCAGGGGAGGTTCAGGCTTGACATCCAAAAAAAAATTTTTCACGGAAAGGGTCATTGGGCACTGGAACAGGCTGCCCAGGGAGGTGGTTGAGTCACCTTACCTGGAGGTGTTTAAAAGACGGGTGGATGAGGTGCTGAGGGGTATGGTTTAGTGATTGATAGGAATGGTTAGACTCGATGATCCTGGAGGCCTTTTCCAACCTAGTCATTCTGTGATTCAAAGCCCCAGTTATATTTATGGGCTTCCTAGTTTGACAGGGCTCATTAGAGCTTGCCACTACTCTATGCTCCCTGACCTGTGTAGAAGGTTCACTGCAACCCTGGCACCTGTGGACACGAATACAAGACAGTTTTTCTTCCTACTTTGGGAAACAAGTACATAACGTTTTATACAAGAATCATCCTTGAACCATTCCAATGTATTTCCAAGCTCAGCATGATCGTGTTCAGGTGGGTCATTCTCATCACATGACACAGACATACACACACAATCCACAAGTACAAGCAACCACAAAGCCTTGGCTCAGGTATTCTAAACAATCCATATCCTACACACTATCACAACAGGAGGAAATGTAACTGTGTAACAACATTTGGAAACAGCCTGTACTATTTACTGGAGGATAAATAATGAAAACTTTTCCACTAGCAGTTGTACAGTGAGGGGCAACCTTCAGACACACTGTGACACACAGGATGTGTTATGACCAGTACACATCCTTTAAATAATTTCAACTGTATTAAGAGTACTGCAAAAGCATAAATGATTTTTTCATAGATACGAGAAATACAGCATGTTTCAAACTGCAGATGTGCATTCACTATCACAAGCATACACTTCCCTTATTTTGTGTATATTACTTTACCCTCTTCCTTGGCTTTATACCTACATATGGTAGCACATGGCTCTTCATCTGATGCTCATATTGCTTTCTATTTAAAGCCTATCCAGACAAAGTGTGTACACAGGCATGGTATTACAGAATCACAGAATCACAGAATAACCAGGTTAGAAGAGACCCACCGGATCGTCGAGTCCAACCATTCCCACCAATCCCTAATTACATGCCTCTAATTACAGCCAGGCCAACAGCACATACCAAACCTTAATGTCCTTCCATGTACTAGATAAGCTACTGTCAGGCATTATAAGGACTTACAAACACATCTGTCTTAGCTGACATCCTTCCTTCAAATAAACTCAAGTAGCTTAACAAACTCCTGCATTTGCAGCAACTACACAAAAAAAGAGATGAAAAATACTGCAAGTTGTGGGTATTTGCCAGGATGTTTGCTGCCTCTTGGGTAAAAGGTGGCCTCACAAATCAAAGACAACCTAGTTCCTAGTTCTGGTATTTTGAAGAAATTGGATACACGTAAACTAAAGTAAAAGTTAATATTTCTACCAAGTGCTATTATCAGGGAAGAGAGAGAGTCTGGAGCTGTTTTCCTGCGCTCTAGCCAGATTACTACATTTTAGCAATAGCCTCCCATGCAGTCATTCAGGCCTTTTCAGACATTTTGAATCTCTTCAAATCCTGACAAATCCTTTCCTTTAGGTTCCTGCAACATCTGAGACACCATTCTGCAGCTGCAAAAGCAGGAAGCAGGCAGTTATTTTGCCACAGCACCTTTTAGCATCAGGTCACATATTGCAGCAGAAATAAAAGTGCTAGCAGATAAATAAGTAGTTATCTGAGCTTAAATAGGTCCATATCAGCATAGGAGTACCAGCTCTGAAAAGGCCTCACCTGTTCAGCAGTTACTTCAGCTCTCGATAAGGGGGAGCCCAATTCAAGTAATACACCAGCCACAACGTGCTTGCTACTTCAGCAGAAACAGATTGCTGAATGAAAAATTTGGATCAGCATGTTTTTAAAACACAGTAAAATTGATTTTAGATTAAAATTATCAATTGATTTCCCTCTTGGCCTTCCTGGCAATCGAACATGTCTGCATAATTAAATTGTACTAAGATTTTCTCTGTATCTGTAAAAGCCTTCTATTTATAGCCACATCTCATCATATTAAACACCCTGCTGTAATCTATTACAAGCTGAAGGGATGACACTTAAAGCATAAGATATACACTCAGAGCATGATGCATTTAAAAGCACTGCAAAATTTTACTTATGAATTTCCATCTATATTAAAAGCAGTCATTTCCTTGAACTGACTATTTTGTGCAAACCCAGCAACATATTGCTAGCAGGGATGAACACAGTGGGCTCCATTTCATGGCTGTTCTGACCTGTCTGAATAGTGGACAGTCATCTGTCTGCCCAGTGACAGCCACACAGGCAGCTCTTGCACAGCCTCCTATATTACACTGCAAGCTAAAATGCAGTCCCTTGTTGGTTTTAACTCCCCAGCATCAGATTTTGCCTCCTCCACCAGGCACACTGTTATTCTACTGTGAGGAACAGAAGGAGTTGGTCAAGACGCAGCATCAGCACCATGGCTTTGGCTAAGGCATGTCTTAAGCATTAATCTGTGTCCCATATTGACTATCTACTGACTTATGTTTAGTCATGGTAAATAAATTACTTTCGTATACCTTGTACTATCTGAAATCCAGAAGTACCAGTTGTGGCTAGCACTAGGTAGCAATATTTTAGTGAAACAAGACCTTATAGCAAAACTGAAATCATAGAAGAAAAATTATGCAGCTAGGAAATGCAATGCTGCAATATACATCTTATTATAAATACAGCCCAGTACTTTGGCTTAGTAACCCAACTGCTCTGGGGTTAGTACATCTTCCTGAGAATAGCCAGGAATGTCACTGAAGTATCCCCTCAACCAAGACGCAGCAGAGAAAACTGCAAATGTAACGCACCCAGATAGCACAATCTTATCTAAGTTATCTAATTAAAACCCTTTCCTCTCTATGGTTAATGGAAGATCTGTATAGCAGAAGTGGCACCGTAACAGATGTTAGTAAATTTATCAAAGCTGCAGGATAATTGCTCTGACAACAGTGCCTTTTGAAGGACTATTCTGTGTACATTCCTATCAATCTCTCATGTCAAATCTGGTAAATATTACTTCTTTGGCTGCTCTACAGGACAGCACAAGCCAAGTTTCCTGGTGAAGGTCCTTTGCTTTGAGAAAACACCATATGGTTACAGACAGCCTATTTTGAGATTCCAGGAGAAAAACCTTTAATGATGAAAAGCATACATATTTCATCTTATCTGTTCAGGATGTCCATGAAAAACTACAGGCATGAGTTAAGATAGGAAAAAAGAACCTGGAGATCAGTTTGGCTAAGATAAGGGAAGGCATAATCCTCATTTTTGTGGCTTCAAAAGCACCCATGGCAAAGTGAAATCTGAAGGTGCACACAAAAGACTCACTGTGCACTCTGGCATCCAAACCAGAGGTGCAATCCCATCCCAGCATCCAAACGAGAGGTGCAACCCATGCACAATTAACTTATTCTATGCAGAGGAGATCTTGATAAGGAAGGGCAGAAGTGCCAGCAAGCTTTTGCTCCAGGGACTGAACCATATTGGTGAAGTGTTTGCATTACAAAAAACAGTCCAGTTACCCATGAAGACAAAATAATTGACAACAATATCAAAGGGATGACAGAACTGTTCAAAGCAAATGTGACCCTACAAATTATTTATGGAGCAGATTATCTGAACTGGTCTAAGAAAATGCTACATTTTGATAGGGTAACATTTTCTTTTCTAGCTCGGGAAGTTGCACTTCCAAAGACTCAAATATGTAATGTATCACAGTGAACAGTTTCATCTCAAAATACTGTTCAAAGAGCCAGAAGCACAGAGAAAAGCTGCAGGGTCAGCCATACAATGAAGAAGGGCATGGGGCTTTCAAAATAAACAGTCGGGTCTGTCAAACTGCAAAGGAGACACCATGCAGAAATGGAAATCCTCTCTTACCAAAGGCCTGCCTGTTTGAACAAACACTGTTCCAATCTGAGTAAGCAAACTGTCTCATTTTTATGATTCTGTGCAAAAGCTCTCTGAATCTGAGATACCCCAAGACATGAAAAAAATGTTAACAGAGATATTACCTGTTTTCTATAAGAATTGCTCAGAGAGCTTTTGAAACTCAGTTACCATCACTTCAGTTTATCAGTATGCATATTAAAGCAATTAGGCAGTAAGTAGCTCACTTGAAATCAAGTGAATATTGAAAGAAAAGAAGAGGCTGAAAAAGAACCTGAGTCCACGGTGATTCACAAGTTATATTTTATAGCACTAGGAAAGGTGGGAAAAGAAGAGGAACAAAAATGTAAAAAGATCTGAAAGGATCTTTAGCATCTTTTAACTTCCTTGATCCTGCAACACCCATTTGTAAAATTACTGTATTATTTCTCCTCTTCCTTATACATTCATCTTGGAATTGCTCATACTTAGCTGGAAACCAGTAAATGCCAAATAACTTGACATTACTTACACAGAAGCATCAAATGAGCAGCTTGCTTCCACAGGTCCTCTCACACTTGGGTTTTAAGATACTGCTTATCATTGGAGCTGCCTTGGCTTGGCCCTTGGCTCCCTTCAGCAGGTAGGGTTTGCCATGCCCACGACACAACGGAAGAGGGAACAAACTACTAGTTCAAAAATGGATCCACATAATGGATGTCTTCAGGAGCTAGAAAATATTTCTTTTCAACCAAGGAAAGTTTCATCTTGAAGAAGAATGGAGATGAGCAGTTCACAGGCAAGTAGATTAAAACATAAAAGGGCAGGACTAAAATGCTGGTCCAACTCCGCCCTGTTGCTTTAAGGGAGGAAGTTGGTACTCCAGACATAGGCTGGGGATTCACTGACCGCTAGTTACTCTGCCATTGTGGATTTTTTGTCCTATATGCACAACAATTATTTTCCTGCTCCAAGCTAATGCATTAAGAGCCAATGTAAAGGAAATTAACATGGAGTAAGTTCTCTGATGAACTGGGGACTTGTAACTGCCTATGCATAATTTCACTAGCAATAATTTGTCCCTTATTAAGCACTTATTCTTAGCTACTTTATGACAAAATTCAACTGTACTCAGCACTTACAGAAGACAGACTACTTTTTTTTCAAAATAATAGAATCATTAAGACTGGAAAAGACCTCCAAGATCATCAAGTTCAACCAGCAGCCCAAGACTACCATGCCTACTAAACCACTACCCAAAGTGGTTAGTCTACATGTTTTTTGAAGACCTCTAGGGATGGTGAATCCACCACTTCCCTAGGCAGCCTGCTCCAATGCTACAACACTCTTTCCATAAAGAATTTTTTCCTGATTTTCAGTCTAAACCTCCCAGGCACAACGTGAGGCCATTTGAACTGGAGCTCAACACTGAGGTGCCCGCATCTCTCTAAGACAGCTGGTAAATTATTCCTTCATTTTCAAGTTTACTGAGCACAACTGTGTACCTCTTTATCAGAATACTAAGACCCTGTGCCATTACTTACTTTCTACTTTTTTCTTAGCGTAAATAGGCATAAATGTTTCACAAACCACAAATGTTTCAAGAAAAAGGTAAATGTTGAGCAATTATGAATGTAATCTTTCATTTTAATGTGATATCTAGTTGCACTAAGGACATTTGGATCACTTGAAACATTATGCATCTGTAATAAATTGTATGATACCCAGTTTAGCTCCCTGTATAGTCTGTTCTTTCAAAAACATTCTAAAGCTATTATTCATTTTCTAATTTAATAACAGAGCTAAAGATAATTTTTCTAAGTTGATGTGCATCCAAGTTGGCCTGCCTTTGAGGTAGGGATGATCATGTGAATCAATGCCTGTTAACTGAGGGACTACCCTCACTGGGAAACAGCTGAGCACTAATTTATTTGGCTAATGCACAGAGTAAACTGGGTGTAATAAAAGAAGATGTGAGTGTGCGGAAGCTTGCATTACAGTGCACTCCTCTAATGTATCTGTAAGTAAAATGAACACAGATCATCATTGTATTGTTTTGATCTTGTACAGGATAAGCAAATACCTTGTGAAAGGGTTCTGACATGCAGCTATAGCTTTAAAATCCATTTGTATCCCCCCCTAAAATACTCCCAGGTGCAAGGGATGCACACACCACTGGCAATGTAAGGACAGCTGAGCCTCACAAAGAAGACAGGCAAGAGCAGGTGCCCCAAACGCATATGCAAGGAGACACCATGGGCTCTGATCCCAAAAGGTGGGAGAGGCAAAGCACCTTGTCAAGCAGAGAATAAGCAACAGTGGCAATCCACGTACCCCAATGGTGCCCATCCCCACTTAGCTGATACACCCTCACTACTTCTCCACTACTTCTCCAAATCATTCAGTATTTATTATCATGTGAGTTTTATTACTTTCACAGATGCAGTTTTTGATGGCTTGAATTCCAAGATGGAGCAGTTTTAGTGGGAAGAATTTGTAACAATCCATGAGAACTGCTGGATTTGCAGCAATTAAACACAGGCAATAGAAAAAGCATACTAACCCATGACAGGGAGTTCAAGGTATTGTGCTACTGACAAAATCACATAATAGTTTGGGTTGGAAAAGACCTTTAGGATCATCGAGTACAATCCTTAACCTAAGACTGCTAAGATCACCATTAAGGCTTGTTCCTAGGCACCACATCTGCATATCTTTTAAATACCTCCAGGGACTGCAACTCAACCACTTCCCTGGGCAGCCTGTTCCAATGCTTGAAAATCATTTTGGTCAATAAATTTTTCCTAATATCCAATCCAAACCTCCTCTGCTGCAAATTGAGGCAATCTCCTCTCATCCTATCAGTTGTTAATTGGGAGTAGAGATCAACACCCACCTCACTACAGCCTTCTTTCAGGTACTTATAGAGAGCTTCCTCTTCTCCAGGCTAAACAAGTTGCCCTCAGTTGATCCTCATAGGATTTGTGCTGCAGAACTTTCACCAGCTTCACTGCTCTATGTACATGCTCCAACAGCTCAACACCTTTCTTGTAGTGAGGGAACTAAAATTGAACATAATACTCAAGGTGTGGCCTCAGCAGCACCAATTACAGGGGGATGATCCCCTCCCTACTCCTGCTGGCCACACTATTTCTGTTAAAGGCCAGGATGCTACCGGCCTTCTTGGCCACCTGGGCACACTACTGGCTCATGTTCAGCCAGCTGTCAATCAACACCTCTCAGTCCTTTTCCACTGGACAGCTTTCCAGCCATTCAGCCCCAAGCCTGTTGCATTCACAGGTTCACAAAAGGCAAGTCTTGCCAAACAAACCTGATCGCCTTCTATGATAAAGCGACTCGACTACTGCATGAGGGAAAGGCTGTGGATATAGTCTTCCTGGACTTCAGTAAAGCCTTTGACACAGTTTCTCACAGTGTTCTGCTTCAGAACCGGTCAGCCTCTAGCCTCTGGCCTGGACAGGCGCACACTCTCCTCGGTCATTGGGCACTGGAACAAGCTGCCCAGGGAGGTGGTTGAGTCACCTTACCTGGAGGTGTTTAAAAGACTGGTGGATGAGGTGCTGAGGGGTATGGTTTAGTGATTGATAGGAATGGTTGGACTTAATGATCCTGTGGGTCTTTTCCTACCTGGTGATTCTATGATTCTATGATTGCATGGGGTTGTGGCCCAAGTGTGGGACCTGGCACCTTGCCTCGTGAAATCTCATACAATTCACCTGGGCCCATCAATCCAGCCTGTCCAGATCACTCTATAGAGTCTTCCTACACTTAAGCAGATTGACACTTCTACCCAGCTTAGTGTTATCCCCAAACTTACTGAGGGTTGCACTCAATCCCCTCATCGAGATCATTGATAAAGATATTAAACAGAACCAGCTCCAACACTGAGCCCTGGGGAACACTGCTTGTGACCTGCTGCCAACTGAATTTAACTCCATTCACCACAAATCTTTGGGCCTGGTCATCCAAACGGTTCTTTACCAAGCTAAGTGATAGGAAGCCAGTTTCTCCAGGAGAGTGCCATGGGAAACTGTGTCAAAGGCTTTACTAAAACTAAACTCCACAACCTTTTCTTTATCTACTAGGCATGTCAACTAGAGACCAGGTTAGTCAAGGAGGACCTGACTTTCATAAAGCCCTGTTGTGTGGGTCTCATCACATGATGGCACTCAACACGATCTGATCCATAACCTGCCACAGCACTGGGGTCAGGCTGACAGTTCTGTAGTTCCTTGGATCCTCCCTCTGGCCCTTCCTGCAAATAGACGTCACACTTGCTAATCTCCTGTCAACTGGGACCTCCCCAATTAGCCAGGACTGCTGATAAATTGCAGAAAGTGCCCTGGTGACCCAGGTCCCTCAGTACAATCATGTGGATCTCATCCAGCCCCAGAGACTTGTGTGTGTCTAAATGTTGCAGCAGGTCACTAACCATGTCCCCTTGGATTATGGGGACTTCTTTCTGCTCCCCATCCCTGCCTTCTAGCTCAGGGGCCTGGGTACCTGAGGAACAACTGGTCTGACTATTAAAGACTGAGGCAAGAAGGCATTAAGCACCTCAGCCTTTCCTTCATCCTTTGCCACAAAGCTTCCCTCATGCATTCAGTAAAAGATGGAGGTTCTTCTTAGACCTCCTTTGGTTGTTAATGTATTTGTAGAAACATTTTTATTGTCCTTTACCACAACAGCCAGATTAAGTTCTAGTTGGGCTTTGGCCCTTCTAATGTTCTCCCTGCATAACCTCACAATATCCTTGTAGTCCTCTTGAGTTGCCTGCCCTTTCTTCTAAAGCTCATAAACTCTCCTGAGTTTCAGTTGGAGGTCTATGTTCAGCCAGGCCAGTCAGCCCCACTGGTTTGGCCTTTGGCACAAGTGGACAGCCTGCTCTTGCACCTTTAAGATCTCCTCTTTAAAGAATGTCCATCCTTCCTGGACTCCCTTGCCCTTTAGATCTGCCTCCCAAGGGACTTTCTCAACCAGGCTCCTGAACAGACCAAAGTCTGCCCTCCAGACATCTGAGGTGGCAGTTCCTCTCCTCATTTCTCTGAGAATCAAAAACTCTTATCACTTCATCGCTGCTATGCCTAAGACAGCCTTCAACCATCACATCACTCAGAAGTTCTATCTATTCTTAAATAACAGGTCCATTGGGGTGCCTTCCCCAGTTAGCTCTTTCGCCACTTGTGTCAGGAAGTTGTCTTCCACACACTCCAGAAATCATTTTCATCGTTTCATTTCTGCTGTATATTATTTCCACCAGACATTTGGTAAGCTCAAGTCTCCCATGAGGACAAGAGCTAGCACATGTAAGGCTTCTCCCAGGTGCCTGTAGAGTACTTCATCTGCCTTTTCATCCTGGTTGGGTTGTCTGTAACAGACTCTCACCATGATATCTGTCTTGTTTGCCTTCCCCCTGATTCTCACTCAGAAGCATTCAACCCTAAAATAATCCAAAATCTAAGAGCTACCCTACCACCTTCCCTTCCTTGCCTAATCCTTCTGAAGAGTGCTGCTATCCGTTGCAGCACTCCAGTTGTGCAAGTCACCCCATCATATTTCTATAATGGCAATATATCATAGGTTTCCTGCTGTACAATGGTTTCCAGCTCCTCCTGTTTGTTGTCCATAGAATCATAGAATCATAGAATAACCAGGTTGGATGAGACCCACCAGATCATCGAGTCCAACCATTCCTATCAAACACTAAACCATGACCCTTAGCATCTCGTCCACCCGTGCCTTAAACACCTCCAGGAAAGGTGAATCAACCACTTCCCTAGGTAGCCTGTTCCAGTGCCCAATGACCCTTTCTGTGAAAAATTTATTCCTAATGTCCAGCCTAAAATTCTCCTGGCGGAGCTTGTGGCCATTCTCTCTCATCCTGTCCCCTGTCACTTGGGAGAAGAGGCCAGCACCCTCCTCTCTACAACCTCCTTTCAGGTAGTTATAGAGAGCAATGATGTCTCCTCTCAGCCTCCTCTTCTCCAGGCTAAACAACCTCAGCTCTCTCAGACATTCCTCATAAGGCCTGCTCTCCAGCCCCTTCACCAGTTTTGTTGCTCTTCTCTGGACTCACTCCAGAGCCTCAACATCCTTCTTGTGGTAAGAGGCCCAGAACTGAACACAGTACTCGAGGTGCGGTCTCACCAGTGCCGAGTACAGAGGGAGAATAACCTCCTTGGACCTGCTGGTTACGCCGTTTCTGATACAAGCCAAGATGCCATTGGCCTTTTTGGCCACCTGGGCACACTGCTGGCTCATGTTCAGTCGACTGTCAACCAACACCCCCAGGTCCTTCTCCTCCAGGCAGCTTTCTAGACAGACTTCTCCGAGTCTGTAGCACTGCCCAGGGTTGTTGTGCCCCAAGTGCAGGACCCAGCATTTGGCCTTGTCAAACCTCATGCTCAGCCCAGCAGTCCAGCCTGTTCAGATCCCTTTGCAGAGCCTCTCTACCCTCCAGCAGATCCACACTTCCACCCAGCTTAGGATGAATGGTCTCAAGCTCCACCAGGGGAGGTTTAGGCTGGATATTAGGAAAAAAATTTTCACGGAAAGGGTCACTGGGCACTGGAACAGGCTGCCCAAGGAGATGGTTGAGTCACATTCCCTGGAGGTGTTTAAAAGACGGGTGGATGAGGTGCTGAGGGGTATGGTTTAGTGATTGATAGGAATGGTTGGACTTAATGATCCGATGGGTCTTTTCCTACCTGGTGATTCTATGATTCTATAAGGGCAACACTAGCCACAGGGAACAAAGGATAGCACAGCTTTTTTAGTCCACTAAAAGAAAAATAGTACTATTGTGCTAAGCTCTCTAAAGATTATGTGTCCTGGTGGGCCAACATAATGATAAAACAAAGTCTTCCAAGGAGGGGAGGGAGCAATGTGAAAGCACTCTAGTTTTCATGCACACATGCAATAACCCCTTCTGATCTACAAATATCTGCTTGGCTGAAATTACAACAAACTGCATGCCCTCCAGCTGGTATTTGTGACAGAGGTTTAATGAACCTGCACTAAACCAAACACAAGAATAGGGGAAGCAACAAAAACGTAACTTTAAAATATAACATAGTTGTGTTATGACACAAACAACATAACAAAACTTTGACACTGGAAGAGAAATCAAATTAAGCACGGTTGCAATTTCCAAATCACTGGCTCATCATGAGTAGGAAATGAAATTAATATGTGGTTATGCAAAGGTTAAGGAACAGGGCATCTCTTCCCACACTTGAAAGAAAAAAAAATGAAAATGAGAAGATTTTTCCAGGTCAGGGTTTGTTTACAGTTATTAGGATTAAAGGTCTAAGGCTTATGGGAAAAATTTATCTCGAAGTGGATAGCTTCCCCTTTTTTTAAACCAGTTTAGTATGGTTTGCCATAGCTGCATCCATGACAACACCAGAGCTGAAACAGTTCTGGGAGCAGACATGTGAGAGGGGAAAGCATGCCACTACTCTTGATCTGCTGTGCCTTTAAATAATTTCAGAAAACTACAAAATTTACTTCATGCACATACAAGAGGATGTACTCAGGTTTTTAGTGACTGATTTTCAGTCTCATGCTCAGTAATGCCATTACAAATAGAGGTTCATGCACTTTGCAACTTCATTGTTGCAGCCAACTAACTCTCAGCACATTTCCAGACTGCATACCCTACCCCAGTCTTCCTGTACGCATGCTAAGTTTGCAGCCAGGTGCATTGAGGGTGATGGTCAGCCAGATGCTGCGAGTGGCCAGGGAAAACATTGACAAAGGGCTTAGAAATCAGGGTCCTCTTTTCCTGAGAGAGAGTTTACCAAGAGAAAACATTCATAAGCATAATTATTATCTCAACCTCTGAGACATGTGCAAGACATTACTTCAGAATTCCCTTTGACACTCTTGTCATAATTAGGAAGGGATTTTACAGATCCGCATACAGAGACATTGTAATATAAAATGCAAACTCTTCCCATCTCAGAGCAATGCATTTTTGGTTCTGCTGGGGTTTTTTTCCCTACAAAAGGACAGAAGGGCAGCCCCTACACAGAGATTACTCGTTGCCGTGGCAGCTGCATGTTGGATTTTATGTCCCAAGCAGACAATACTTGGGAGCCTCTGTGACCTCAAATGAAGTTTCCAAATACCATGATCAAAATGAGAAGCACTGCAGGTCACAAGGGAAATAATACTCCTCAACACAGTGAGCAGTGAATCCTCTTTTCCCAGAGATTCCTTGTCATACAAGTCCATGTCATCCTGCTGGGAGCTGACTTCGCATTCATAAAGTTAAAGCCTATGAATTGGTGATAATACTAAATTTAATATCTCATCTGGTTAATATGACCTTTTCCCAAAATGCATTCAAGAGGAGGATAAGTAGTCAAAACTGTACACACTCCTTTCTCCTAACCTCTATGGTAGATATGCGCACACAGAGCTATGGCATTTCCTGAAGGGAATGAAGGGAGCGTGCTGGCTGTGGCATTCCCAGATAGCTCAGAAACATTAATCATGTTATTACCCAGAAACTCATTTCCTTGTCAGGCCCACAGCTGACTTGTGCATGCCAGCTCTAGCTGCATGAACAACACAAGTCTGTGCCATTCATCTACAATCAGCCTGCAGCAAGACTGCACAGGCACATTAATAATGTCTAACAGGAAGATGCTGCAAGTCTGTAGGTCTCAAGAAGCTATTGCCACTGATGATCAGATACTGGTCAACCCAAACCATGAAAATCCAACTGAATCTTGATGACTCATTTCACAACAAAATCCAGTCCCTTTGTTGTATTTTACATAACAAGGCAGGTTTACCTCTGTTTCCTAGCATTCCAGTAACCAAAGACAGATGTGTTCTGATTAAAGTTCCACTGACAATACCATTTGCTCTTTTAAAGTTTCCTTTGATTGCCTTCATTGTCTTCACACGGGGAACAAGTAAAAGTCAACAAGCTCTTACTGCTCAAAGTTACTTTTGCATCTAAGTAAAATACGAAAGAGTTTCCTTAAAAAAACTCTCAGTGTTGACTCTTCACAACAGGTGACTGGATACTGCAAGAATGACTTAGCTCATGTTCACCAGCAGCTCATGGAAAAAAATGTATTCTATTAGTTTTTATGTTTAACCACATTAAGTCAGTTTGACATTATGCAGAATAATGAGGACACTTCCACAGGTTTGGCATAATTAGCTAAGGAAAAAATTCATAGAATCATAGAATAGTTAAGGTTGAAAGGGACCTTAAAGATCATCTAGTTCCAGCTCCCATGCCATGGGCAGGGACATCCCACTAGATCAAGTTACCCAGGGCCCCATCCAGCCTGGCCTTAAAAACCTCCAGGAATGGGGCATCCACAACCTCCCTTAGTAACCTATTCCAGTGTCTCACTACACTTGCGGTGAAGAAATTCTTCCTAATGTCTAATGTCTAATGTCTAATCTCTCCATTTTCTACATATTCCCCCTTGTCCTCTCACCGCAAGCCTTCATGAATATTCCCTCTCCAGCTTTCTTGTAGGCTCCTTTCAGGTACTGGAAGGTTGCTATAAGATCACCTCTAGGCCTTCTCTTCTTCAGGCTGAACAAGCCAAACTCTCTCAGCTTGTCCTCATATGGAAGGTGCTCCAGCCCTCAGATCATCCTTGTGGCCCTCCTATGGACCCATTCCAACAGCTCCATATCCGTCTTATGTTGAGGATTCCAGAACTGGACACAATACTCCAGATGAGGTCTCACAAGAGAGGAACAGAGGGGCAGAATCACTTCCCTTGACCTGCTGGCCACACTTCTTTTGATACAGTCCAGGATACAGTTGGCCTTCTGTGCTGCAGGCGCACACTAATGGCTCATGTTGAGCTTCCCATTGACCAGCACACCTAAGTCCTTCTCTGCAGGGCAGCTCTCAATCAAGTCACTCCCCATCATGTACTGAAAATGGGGACTGCCCTGACCCAGGTGCAGGACCTTGTACTTGGCCCTGTTGAACCTCATGAGTTTCTTGAAGGCCCACTCTTCCAGCTCATCCAGGTCCCTCTGGACATTCCTAGATGTTGCAAACAGCAAAATATTTTGTTGTGCAAGGGCATCCTAAAGCAAAAAAGGCTGATTTTGTCCAGTGCGAGAATCAGAGAATTACTTGTGGGTGTGATAAATATGTACTAATAGTAAGTATCAGCATTTGCACGTCATGCATACTAGAAGAATTATTAGTGTCCAAATCAGACTTTTTTTTGCATATATTTTACTTAATGAGAAAAATGCATCATGCAAGTTGCAAGGGGGAGTCAAGCAATGTACTACAGTAAAGACTAGATGTACAGAAACACAGGACCTGAGCAAAAGGCAGGCAGCAGTACAAAGGAGAAGCTGAAGCATTATTACATTCATGGTCATCCTAACAGAATACAGACATGTGATACACTCACTATGCTTGCTCAGCAGACTTCTGGAAAGTCACTGACCCCTACCAGAGTTATTTTCTTCTTCAATAAGAAATTTGGGAAACACTCCCCAGTAGTGAATATTTCCATTTACTCACAGATGACTGGAAAACTGCTTTACTAACTCTGTATGCTCAGTATTAAAACTTCCTCTGAGTATGTCTTCAACAAATTGCTTCCATTTATCGACAGGGTAAAGCATCCAGTCACTGAAGTGGATTATCCCTCTTAAAGCCTCTGAGAATTGCAGCCTTGACATTGAGAAGCAATGAACTCCATGCTTTGAGATCTCTCTTTTGTACAGGCATTAAACAGCTCCATTCCTGACTCCAGTTGTACATTGCAATGGAGACAGCATGCTAACTGCACTTCAGACTACATTCCTCAGCTCCCAGACCATTCTGTTTGGTTTTGATCAGAAGAGAGAGCCTAAAGCAATGGAAACTGTGGGAACTAGCTGCAGTGTGTGAAAATACTGTTTACAATACTCCAGCATTCATGTCTCTCAGACAATATAAATTCCTCCCGTATGGATTCCTGTTGCTAGCTCGTGACAGCCCAGACACAGCACGTACACAGAAGGATCCCTGGAAGCACTGGAGCCTACAGGCTGTCTACCAGAACACAAATGGCAATTATCTTTCTTACACAGAAAGGAAAAGTCAAAGGGAGGAAGGTAGTGAGCTGCTGTGATGCTGTGGGATTTAGGCTGCCTTACTTTGAAAGGAGCAAAATAAACCAAATAAACCAATAAACCTCTTCTAATCATACTGGTGTGAAAAAACCTGCGTGTGCATCTCTTCTGCCTTAGCCCTGTGAGGCACGACTTTTATTCCACCACACATGGTATCAAAAGCTTGCTGTAAAAGCTGTCAACAATATACTAACGCTTACTTACATGAAAACAAAAAACAATTCCTGTATCTCCCTCTTCCTTTCACTATACCCTCCTCCATCATGTGGCAGCAGACAACAACATTGACTGCTTTTCACTTTCTCAGTGCTGAAAGGAGCCACCTCCCTCAACTTCTCTTCAGTCACTGCTCCAGCCTTCCCCTAACAACTTAGTACATCAGTGTCTTCTTTGTGCTGGGGAGCCCAAATTGGATCAGACACCCTTCTTTCACTGTGCCACTAAAACAGCCTGGGCTGCAGTTGGCTGCCCTTGCCCCAGAACGTCCAGCTGACACCTGCTCAGCTCCTTGTCCACCATATCCACCAAGTCGTCTTCCAGAGGGTCAGGATTCCTTGACATAAATCTCCCCTTAAGTTTCTCTACTGCAAGAAGAATTGAGGAAATAAATTTAGAGTTTTTATTAAATTCCTAACTCTTATAGCCCAGAGAAAAGGAGGTAGTCTGCATAATGTTTAACTTTGTTAGCTTTCTATTGTCAGGATGCCAGTGGGATGTGGTCTGGGAAAGGAGAGATAGAATTGTTAATGCAGACAGCAGTCGCCAATTCAAGTGAGAAATGCAGAGATCCACGCAAGCTCCAGCAGAACAAGTGATGCCCATGTGGACTCAGCACCAGTTAGCCTCGTTGTCTATTCACACTAAGGAGAACAATTCTTTAGAAGATTTGTGTTGTGTAATATTGTATAAACATTTTAAAAGCTAAAGTGACTAGTTGAAATCCCTTGGCACGAGAGGAAAGGCAAGAATTTTCATCTAGTCTTTGGTGTACAATTCATTTGAGCCGCCTAAGCAGACAACAGCACTTCTTCAAGTGGTATCGATCCACTTTCAAAAAGCAATGGTCAAACACCCATGTGCACTGCTCACTGAGGAATTAATTAACAAGATTTCAAAGTGGTTGTCTGATGTGAACAATGTTGTGACAGACTAGATAACCCACATTTCTGCTGCTTCTAGCAGTATAATCCCCCTCTGTTTCCCGATTCCTAAAAATGCTATACATTTTTATAATTTATTGTCTATTGAAAATAGTACTTTAGTTTTTCACCTTCAACTACATATAAAAGTAGTGCCCTATTGCACTTGAAATACTCCAAATGTAGCTACAAATAAATCTAAATTGTATTCTCTTGAAGCATAAAACAATTCCCATAAAAGGAGAGACAACAGGTGGTGCCTTCAGAGTTAACTGCTTGAGCAAAAGGACTGTCAAACGTATGTTGCATCAGATTTCTAATTGCTGAAAGAAACAGAGAACTTGTGGTTCATGCCCTGGGGAAGCTGTAACCCTTGACAGATACATTAAGGTATGAAACCTGCAAAAATGCTAGGAGGAACTGTATAGAACAAACATGAGTAACACCAAGAACACCACATAACAAGGGTGCAGGCATGCAACAGACTGGCAGTGCTCTGGGTTTTCCTGCTTTTTTACTATACAAAGTGCATCAACATATACTTTCACTGCATGGTAAAGAAGCAGGTCAGTTTTGTGACCTTTTCACAGAACAGGCTCATTGAATTGCTTCTATTCACACTACCTGGTGCAAGCCAGTTATAATAACTACAATATATATATATTATATATTATATATATAATAACTACAATTATAATAACTACAATAACCTACACTCAGAATAATTTTAAGTTTTCAAAATTAATGGCAATTAATGTCAGCACTGCTTCCAAGCCTTATCCATAGCCTTCATAAGCAGTCCAAATATAGGGGAGATGTTCAAGTCCAGAGCACTGGCATCTTGCAGCTGTTAGGCAGCCCCAGGTTGCTAGTACTTGGCCATTCTGAATAACAAAGGAAAAAAAAAAAAGAAAAAAAAGAAATTAATGACAAAAGGCAATTAAAAGTAGTCTGTAATTTGAAAACACAAGGTAACTTCTCATATTATCTCAGCACAGGCACTAAGAACCACTTTTAACTGTGCAAGTCATGGCACAAAGCTCTAGTATCATGACAAGAGTGTAAGACTCCTTGGTAGCATGCTCCCAGACAGCACATGTGAAGTACTAAAAATAGTATAAATAACAGCATTTAACTGAACGGCATGGAAGCAAAGTGCTGGAAAAAAATGGATACACCTCAAAATTGAAGGCATTGTACATTGCAGACAACTTTTAAGCAAACCTCCTCTGCCAGAAACTGACACTATACAGTGTGTTCTGTAAAACAGGCAAAACACAGAATCAGTGTTCCTTGTCAGTATCTAAAATAGGGTCCACATGTAAAACTAACATTTTCATGCATAATTTGAGTAAAACTCACCGAGATTAACCTGCCCAGGCCTACTACTGACTTCTGCTGCTGTCTGCCAAATGGCAGCAATTGCCACAGCCAAGTAGCAAAACATCAATAGGCTGCTGGCTAGTACTAGCAGGGATATAAAGCTTCCTTGGGCAGCTGCAAACCATTGGGTGTGCTGCTCTTTGATGTCCCTCACAAAACAAAGTTTATCCATTCTCTACACATAAATCAGCATTTTCCCATTCAATTTTTTCATAAAAACAGATGGACACTATTCTTAATTGTTTATCCAGGAAAAGCAGACCCAACAGCACCTTTTGGGATTCAGTGAACAAAATAACAGAGGACAAATACATAGAGGAACAGTTTCCTTCTCCGCTGAAAGCACTAGCAGAACAAAGGTTTCAAGCATCATGAAAAAGTCAGTCTTTCAAAGAAATGCAGTACGTTTGTCTGTACACTGAAAAACAATCATTTTTCTGATTATGACTTGATTTTAAAGTGTGCATTACTGAAATATTTACTGTTTACTCTCAATCTCAGCATTTTCTCTAGAAGTCTTATAAGAAGGAATCCAGAAATATCAGTGAGGGATTCAGAAATATGCAGTGGACTGGACTGATTAGTTATAGTAAGTAACAAATCATGATATTTTAATCATCTTTTGCCTTCCGGTGCATGTATATTTTGATGTCTTTAGAAATGCATGTGAATTACTTCTGTCCTCACAATTTACAAAAAATAAGAACTGCGAACATAAATCAGATGATTTAACGCTATCAACACAAATGGACAATTTCATATCTTTGCGTCTTCTAAGTTCAAGCTCAGAAGTTATTAATGGCCAGTCTCTTCAGACAGCAAATACACAGTCGATACCCGGGACAGTTTTTAATAGCCTAAAAGAGCAACTAATTCTCTAAACAGTAACTAAGAGGATTCTGGCTTAACATTTCTTTCCCAAGCTTCCAGGCTTCACTGTTTTCTTGAATAGTACAAGTCCAACTCATCACAATAATAGATCCAAAACAACACTGTCTCACCAGTGCTGAGAATTTTTAAGTGATTATTTTCAGTCAATGATGTTTCAAGAATAAAAGAAAAATTGTATTTTTAACATATGTTTATTTAATTTATGGAAGGAGAAAGCAAATCATTCTGTGCAGACAATCAGACAAATTTATAGATAATTCAATCTCCCATCTTGGCCTGCTCTATGTTGACTCTGACCTTTCCAGAGAGCTACAAATTACATTACCTCTCAGATCTGAAGGCTCCAATTACAAGAGTGGGTTTCTTCTGTCTTTTGGAATTCTCCTACCTTCTTGTGAGAAGAAGTGCCTGTTCCATGTTGACTCTCCTTAAACAGATTTTCCAACTAGTTTCATTAACTCTATTACAGTTGTCTTTCAGTCTCTATCCAGTGCCTGGAGTTTGTGTCTGCTGAGGCACAAACTAGGTGCTACTTGGGTGTTTCTGCAGTAATGACCAGCACACAACCTGGTTTAAGAACATGCACGCTTCGAACATATCAAAGACTCATGTGCACAAACGCCACATACACATATCCTGTAACGCAGACCCATAAGAAACAACACATGAAGATCATTATCCTGAAATACTCCCAAGAGCACACCTTGCGCTGGGATATCCTGCTGGAATGATGATTTCAGCCTCCCATGCTATATGCAGTCTACAATATCTAAACTGTGTTATTAGTTTAAAATTACATTAAAGGTCAAGGGTATATGCTCACCACATCTTTCACGATTACAGTTATACAAGTAGGCAACGCTTCTTCAGATTTCTACTTATTTAACACAGAATTTTGAGAAAGGGCAGAGGTGGGTGAAAAAAGAGGGACCGAGGACCCCTTCCCAAGATCGCTACTCCATCCCAAACCAGATAACCAGTCAAGCTCACTCCTTTCTTCCCATCTGTCTCTCTCAGCTGGTGTGAACATCCCCAAGAATATCATTATTTTAACATATAGAATTTAGCTGGATACATAAAAAAACAGCGCTGCCATGCAGAACTGCCTTTTAAAGAGGGAGCATAGCAGGTTATCACATAGAATTGCTTTGAGCAGGGCCAGCGTGTAGGATTCACAAACATGTAGTTTCCCAGGGCAAACACACATACAGTTTTGGAGGTTTCCCATATGTAAAGCCATTCATTTTTGTCAACAAGCAAAAATCTTTCTCTTGCTTTCCGCATGCTGGCACCTACCCAAACTGAGCAGATCAGAGTTATTTTCTAGGAGGACTTAGTCATGCTTGCTTCCTAAGGCTTACTAACCAAATCCTGCCCAACTACCAGACGTGCACATTAGGCTCAATTGCACCTTATGCAGGGTAAGGCCTACCTGGGGTGGAAATGAAAAGTCATGTTGCACTTGAATCCAAACCTTCTTGTCTGTGCAGAAACCTGCTACATTTCATGATTCCAGCCTTAAAATTGCCTGCCCAGAGAGTTTTGGGCCCAGTATTGGGCTTCTTCAAACCACCGCTCATTTGTGCACTTGGCTATTTACAATAGTGCCTCAAAATCAGCACAGAGAAGCGGGAGAGGCAGTGAGTAAGTGCTTCTGAATAGTATTCCCCCTTCTTTTAATAAATCTTTAATGCATCTTCGATAAATCCTTTTAGCTCTTTTAGAGTAAATCTCGTAGTCAGTAAGTCTGGAAGTATAAGGCTCAGCAGACTGGAAAATCCTAGTTTGTATCGTGATTTCCTCTCTTGTATACCTGATGGCAAATCCTTCATTGTTCAGGGTACCTAATACCCTAACTGGTGCTAGGGCTTGACTACACATCGCATCACACGTACACAAATCTTAAGGACTTCCATATAGTGCTAATATCCTAGTATCTTAGGGCATAATTTACACTTAACATGCAGCTATATGAGACGGAAGCATTGTGTCAGAAATGAAGGGCTTGTTACATTCATACTAGAAGAGGGAGAAATTTAATTCAGATCATTTAATTCCACGTTTACAACAGGGTTACCTGGCCACTACATATACTACTGCAATAAGACGGCTAATAGGCATGACTCTCAGCCAGAAAAAATGCTTTTACTTATGCTTGACTCGGTCTGTTGATACTCAATGACCTTCATAATAGAATTGCGTTTTTAAGTACTAATAGAAAAGGCACAACTCTTTTCTTCAAAGGTGGACACAGAGAAACCTCCCTGACAAGGTTAACATTACATATAGTGACTTCACCCATACCTTCGTGTGTGACAAATACCACATAGTTCTAACAGGTATTTCAGTGTTTTTTATTGCAAAATTCATGCAGTGTATAATACTCTATGAAATCATCTCTAAAATTGGACACACATTCACATACGTATCATAATGGCCTCAAAGGAACAATTCTAGAGTGTTACATAAAGGCAGCTGTGAGGCATATGCCTTATCTTCCTTGTAACAAGAGTTTGAATATTTCGTTGAATAGAATTAATAAATGTGGCATGGTAACGTCCCTCAGAATTTTTTGTTCTTAAAAGAAAAAATAAATTAATCAATCAAATGATAAAAACCCATTCACATTAATTGCCTTAATAATGCAGCATAAACTGGGATTATCTATGCTATATAAAAACTCTTTACTACTGTGCTTTTACATTATCAATGAAAAACTTAAGGATGAAACCACAGGATGCTTGTTTTGTTTGTGTGCCTGACATATCAGTCACATAAATATTCAAGTTTCTGACTGTATCATGAAACTACTACTAACTCTACGCATATCAAAGTGATACCACTGTTATAAGTGTAAATATTCCATGAATGCAAATTGGCCCACAGTGATCAGGCAATAACTTTAAATTTCCAGCTAGTTGCTAGTTTAATTTCTCATTTACTTTTTGAGTTAATGTAAAAATTCAAATGGCCTCCAAAAATTTCAGCTTTGGGTAAATACCATCTGGCACCACTGCTTGCAGATATGGACTTTCTCTCCTAGAAATCAAAATATATTTTCATAAACCTAAACTTCCTTAGCAAAACCTCCTGTATCAGAGCATTACCGCTTTCATTTGTCTTAGAGGGATCGAGTTCATGTTTATGTGGCACTGAAGACAAATACATTCACCCATGCTAGATCTTTATCTGTCTCCTGGGGGAAATAACAAGCAGACACTGCTGAAAGGATCTAAAAACCAGATACTGACCCTAACAAAATTACACTGTGAAGAATACAAGGTCCAACACAAAAAAAACCCCAAGACTAACTCCATAACTCGGGATCAAAGAGTGAGAGGGGAGAGACAAAGAGATGTTTTTAGAACATGTTCTAACCTGTCACAGTGAGACAAGGCTCAGCTCAATCACTTCACGCAATACGAGTGGACTCATGTTCAGATATTTATTTTCTTACCCTTGGTTGGAATATTGTGCATACCAGCCCTCAATACTTTGTCTGTGAAGCAGTTTTTAGCTAGTAACAATGTTACTGTGCTTATGCACCCAGCCAGACCTGGCCCCCTGCGATTTCTGCCTCTTTCCAAAGATCAAGTCGGCTCTCAAAGGAACCCATATTTTCTCAGTAAAAGACATGAAAGCAAAAATTATGGAGATCCTCAAGAATCTTTCACAAAATTACCCGTGGAGTTGCTTTGAACTTTGGCAGCATCATATGCAGCTGTGTGTCAACTCATAAGAGAACTATTTTTGAGGTAATAGTAGCTGATTTTCTTAAGTTGTTGAATAAAAAAGAGTTACAGGCACAGTGTTGGGGGGTTTTGTGTCAGACTTCATATATTTGGAGTGGAGGTTTTTCAGCTGCTGTGATACATTTCTGTAAGTCTGAATAACTGGGCTAATAACTATTTAGAAGCTCAAGACATTTCCTACAGTGCAGTGAGTGAAAACCATTCAAGAAAGATGCAAGCCGGAGACCCACTCTTTGACATGGCTTGTCAGCAGGTGCTTTGTATTTGAATTTGCTGTTGGTGGCCACAACAAAAATACACTTGCTTAGGCTTTGTGTGTTGTTTCTGAAACAAACAGCACTACTAAAATTTGGCTAATTTAACAAAGCATCCGTTGGGTTTCTTTCTGCCTACTTTCTTCATTTTAAGGCCATGACAGTTCCACGATCTAAAATGATGAACAGAGCTTGAAGCATCATTTCTGGGAACTTGTCTCACAACTCAGAGGTACACAAGGATCCACTGAAAGTGGTTCATGGTGCATTCCAGTGTGTTTTGGTTATGCTTTATGCTTCTCAGTGCCAAAGATTAGCAGACTTCCATCCAGTTCCATGCTACAAAACATACCAGAAAGCATACACGAAACAAAAGCAGTACTGTTCCTCTGTTTAAAAAAAAAATATATGGGGTCCCTAACGACTAGAACTAAAATCAGGACAATTTTTATTGAATGGTTTAAAAATTCCCTTTCAATTTACTGCATTTTTTTCATTTTAGAGGTTTATAATTAATAATTTATGCTCTCATGGCCCCAAGTATGTTCTAACCCTTCAAATAAAGACATCACACTTAAAACACAACGATTGTAAGTCATTAATTCATCACAACCATCATGCACTTTATACCATCAAGAAAGCAATTATATGGCCCAAGCACTTGGAAGAGTATCACAACATCGAGAAAAAAGGAGAAAAACAAGGCAACAACAAACACAGAGATTGGTAAGCCTTAACAGTAGCAACATGCAAGTGAAAACAATTTTTTTCTTACATTTATTTGGCCAATATCACTTCATTCCAGTGAGTATCCGCTCCTCAAGGAGAAGTATGGTTGGCTTTTTCCTGTGTAATCTGAAATGGGAGATGTGCTCCTGATATCACTGCAGAAAGGCTACTCAGCATCAGAATGTAGCAGTATTTGACCAACACAAGTCAACTAATGGAGCTGGACATTTTCCAGGCCTTCTTGCCTGCTGCTGATTGAGAACTATAGCTGTAAGCCATATCAACAAGTTGGCATCTACAGTAACTCTGTCTTTTATCCTATTTGATGCTACAGCACTATAGAAAAATTAGGGACTTGTTAATGGTATCAGGAAGAGTTATCTCACTGCAAGGTAAAAATGTGTAAACCAATAGATGCCAATAGTGCTTCCAGTAGTGCTCCACCAACTCTATAACCTGTTCTTTATGGGAATCTGTCTCTTTCACTGCTTGGCACATACAAGGTGCCTTAGCAGGGAAAGCCTGAAATTACAAGTAGATCCACAAATTCTGCACAAGTAGGTAGCTGTTTGACAGCAAGTTTCAGCAACAGCACGAAGGCAAGTTGAAAGAGATTCATGGCAGTCACACACTGCAGGAGAAAAGCTGAGCACCCCATGGTCACCAGTGGTGATGGGTCAATCGCACTGATGTTCCGAGGAAAATAATTAAGAGCAAAGGGAAGATGGTCCAAGACAAGCAGCTGTCCCAGGGCCACCATCACAGGTAGCAGGGGACAGCAACAGTGGGGAGCCAAAAGGCAGTGGTGCCATGAGGGACAGCATCCCCAGCTCCTCATAGATCTCAGTGAGAACAAAGCTACCCTGCTTGCAGTGCTGGAAAGAGAACAATAATTTTATTAACCTACATGTTTTGTTCATTTAGTATCAAATAGCAATCATTAATTTGTGCTTCCAGGATCCATATTTAACCATGTAAGCGTTGACTGCAACATTCACAAATGCTGAGAAGAGAAGCATGTGCATCTACGAAAGTTTTCTTTACCATTTTTCTCCCAGATCTTGAGCAATCTTGTTTCCCAGGCCATGCAGATCAGGAAGAGTGAAGATCTTGAATCACCCTCTTTAACTGCTAGCCCTTATTCATCAGGATGCTTCCCCAGTTGAAATAGCATCCTCTTTACTTGGCCCCTCTAGAAAGCAGCTTCTGAAGATGACCAAGTTCTCAAGACTATGCAAAGACTCAGAGCAGCATCACATAATTTATTGTCTGTTCCTCTCAGAGGCTACAAATACTACCAAATTTTCTTCCCTCCAATTCCCAAAACAAATCTGCTGAAAAGCACCCAGGATTTCAGAGACATCAGACTGATGTTAGCTGCCTGCTATTCTTTGAAACACCCTTCCCTACAGTCTCCATCAGTTACTCCATCAGTAATGAAGTGAATCTAATGTTTCTGCCATGAATCATTGAGCTATATTAGCTAGCAAGTACTGGGAGCAGCTGTTTATTTTAGTACCATTTGAAGCCATTATGAGGCCGGGGGGGAAAGAGTCAGCTTGGAGTAGGAAGTGTTTGTACATCAGTGTGCTTTTCCTTCATCCTGCTGTTAAAGGAACATAAATTTCACCTTTGACTAAGCCTTATGGGACCTACTGATGTGATTTCATAATATGCAAAGCACCGTCAAACACATTTCAGCAGCATCAAGGTAAAACCTGCAATTCCCATCCATCCACCATCCAAACTCCAAAAAACATATACACTAAGGCACATTTGTGGTACAACATAAAAACGTAAAGAATAAAGAATTTCTAATTTTAAAATATGATGCTCTTCTGTCTAACAATAAGTATGTAAAAAAAATATCTCTTAGGAGGAAAAAAATCCTTTGTATGGAATACAAATTTTACACTATGTAGAATACTGAATTGTTAGGTATGTATACATTATAGGCAAAAGCACTTCCCAGGAGGATGCCTGTGCAGAAGATGGGGAAGGAGTGGAAGAGCTCTAATGTTGCACCTCTTGTTGAAGTTTCTGAAAACCGTCACAACGGAGATGGATTTTATCAATACTATGCATCAATTTTGAGCTCACAAAGGAGAAAGTTGCTTGTTTTTTAAACATATACATAAAAATAAACGATAGCAGGTATACATACATACTTGTATTTACACACATACATCCCTCTGCTGAGTATAAACATCCCTGTAGATGCTTTCATTATTAAAATTGCATTGGCTGTCACTGAAACAAGAACTGATCTTTGCAAACATTGTTGTAAGTGAATTTAAGAGAATAAGTTTCTAGCCAGCAAAAATGAAATTTTAAATATTGTTCTTATCTAAAGGTCAACACATCTCAGAGTTAGCTCAAACTCACGGATCTCCTTTTTTTCTTTAATTATAATAACTACATTTTTTAACTACAGGAAAGGAATAGCCTAGAGAGGGCATATCTGTGTGGTTTTCTTATTCTTTTTACGTAATTCTGTAATGCAATTAGATCCACAAAGAACAACAGAAAAACTTTCAATGTTATTGCTTGATTTTCCACTTAAGAACATACTCTCAGAGCTGTGGTATATCTTACTACATGTAAAGCTTTTGTATGCAACTGGAAGAGACCTCCTGACCACATGCCACTATTCAAGTCCTTGCAATGACTTTATCCCCTCCAGACATTCATATGGGGAAATAGAAGAGAGAGGATATTTAATCATAGCTGTTACAGCTAAATTCAAATTTGATAGTTCCTAGTTTTCAACCTAAAATCCTCTTTCCCATTTCAGTGTGTTATGGTACTTTCCATAATATCCTGTCATAATTGGGCTGCAATCTTGTTTCTATTGAAGTTGCTGAGAATTTTGCCACTGGGGTCAGGAGTGAGATATAATGCTGCAAAATTATAAGCAGTGGTTTGCCAGACAGAGGTCAATAAATGTTTCCAACAAATACAAAAATTAAAAGAAGAAATACATTATAAGATTTTTGAAGTATTTGGGAGCTTGCATCTTGCAAATATTATTGGAATCACTGAGACAATCATAAGCAGGATCAGCACACAAGCATCTAAGTTACTTTCTCCCAGCATTAGTGAAACTATGTTTTAGTTAAACCACTGCCCCTTAAAGAAGCATTAAAACACTGCCAGCTAAAAATAATAACAAGCAGACCATATACTCTCTCAAAAAGTGCTAAAGCACTAAACCGCTTTGTTACAGGATTCTGATTTGTTACATATTTCTTTTCCTTTCTCAGGCAAATTTATTTCAATAATAATAAGTGGAGGCTTTCCAGCACTGATAAAAATGCAAATTCATCTCCACTGAGAAGTCAGTTTTGCCAACCATTTTGATGTATTTGAAAGATGAGGTATAGCAGCACAGCTGCAGCTTCTCAGATCATAAATACCAACTGTCCAAAACCCCATATATCTGTCTACTTATTACAGAACTACACGTAAATACAAGTGGTTCAAAGACCTGAAACATGTCACAGTACAGTCCTCACATTCATTCAAGTTATATTTCTATTCCTCTGTAGCCTGAAGCTGGAGGCAACCAGGAAATTTAAAGTCAAGCTCACCTTTTATTCTGAGTGCATACAGTTCTTTATCCCAGGTGCTACAGTGCATAGGATTATTTTTTTCTTTTAAACACATAGTATAATTTACATTGCAAATACATCTGAGAATGAGAAGGTAGCTCCAGCTGATGTGGGGGTGGGACCAGGCAGGCAGGCTACAATCTGATCCCAGTGCCCAGAGTCCATGGGGAATTGGCATTCTCCCTCTAGCTCTATCATCCACTCCAATTATTTTCAACTAATCTTTAGTGATATGTATGAAGTAGATTTCAGTCCCATCTACCCTGCCGAATATATGACTGACTACAGCCCATTAGAATGCACAGGGGAAGTGGCACCCCAAACTTCTAACAAGACCATACTGCATTGTACTTCAGCTGAATTTTTCTAACACTCCACCTTTAAAAGCTCATTTTCATTCTCTGAGAGCCCCCAGGACCAGGAGAGGATTATTCCCTAGAAAGGAGACATAGTCTATTCCATTTTAGAAACAACAGTTATTTCCCAAAAGATGCAAAGGGTGATATTAATTTATGAAAATACAATGTGAATATCAATCGTAATTTTTCATTTGATGACTGTTCACAATAAAACAGTACAGTTCAGCCTATAAATACTTGTGTACAATTATAGAAAAAAAATTGAATTGATTTAGCGGGTTTAAGTACATTTGTATGATTTCCAAAATTTACTTTAATTCCACCAGCTTCTATATTTTTTTCTTAGCATAGTTTTCAATTCTTTTAATTATATTCCATTAAATACTTCCAGCTGATATTTGGCTGAACTTACTTGGCTGGCCTCCTTCCAGAGAGGTGGGCTTTTTCTGATTACCTTGATTTTTTTCTTGCACATTGGGATGACTTGGTCTTTATACCTGTTGTCTGCCAACAATTCCTGAACATTCAGCCTAGCAGCCAGAACTGAGCTGTTTTTAAACTCTAATTATTTGTCACACAAAATGGTTACAGCAGCTCCTATACTACCTCAAATACTCTCCAGTTCTCAAGTAGCCCTGGACAATAAGATGCTTACAATATCATCAGCGTGGTATCAATAAGCTATTCTTTTTAGTTACAAGACATCATCTAGAGCATTTCAGAATACAGCTGACTACCAGAAAAGCAACTGGAAACCATTTTATACAAACCAAGTGAAGAGAAAGTAAACATAAATACAAACATAAACTTACACCCATATATGAAATCTTTTTGCTTGCACAAACCAGTTAGGTTTTACATCCTGTGTTGTTTCTGCAAGCTCATGACTTAATCATTTCTAAATTGACTAAATTTAACATAACTCTGGACTCTCCCTACTGGCTTCCCAAAAAGATTATCATTGTTCATGTTTAATTTCTGGACATAAAATAGAAGGAAAGAATGACAATAATAGGGCTTTGCTGAGAAACATGCAGTGAAGAGCTGTCAGATAGATTAAAACTGAATTCCCCAGCCTGAAAGTCAAGGTTTGGCTCAATTCTTCCAAGTCATCGTACACAAAAGTTAGGGACTCTGCACAGTTTCTTAGGAAGTTAACTACTTTGCTGGGGTAAGTTTACATTGAATTACACTGAGGCCAAACTCTCTCCTCACTTACAGTGAAGAAACTTAAGAATGACTTCTATTAACTTAGATATTGTAAATAAGTCTAAATACAAAACTGCCAACTTTGAAGATGAGCATCTGCATCTGAATGAGACAGATTAAGTAGAATGGGACAAATATGCACTATAACTATAACACCAGCACAGGTGAGGCAACCAAGTGTATCTGGTGACAAAGTACCACGTACTTTGCTCACATGAGACACTGAATGAATTAAATAGAATTGATTATCCAATAAAGAAACAAAACCAGCAGGAAAATGTTTGGTTTTTTTCAAAGTTATCTCAACAGATCCAACCACTCTTCTTAATTCCAGTCAAAATTACTGTAGTGAAAAATATATAGTAATTCAACCTCTTCATCAAAATATCATCCTAATGCACATTAGAAAAATGAACAAACTTTGCTAAGAACATAATGCCTGTTTTCCTGAAATATTTATTTTTCCAAGCAAAGAACAGTACTCCACTAAAAATGCCACCTACAAAGCATTAAGTCTTCTTGCCATGGGCAGCCAGAACTGGTGGCAGGCACAAAAATGCAGACTTTCAGGCCAGAGATGAATAGGGAGCAAAACAGTTGTGACTGTGTGTGAGTGTACTTACTCACCATACCCACCATAAGTCAAGTCACTCTAGTAGCTCTGCTGCATATAACTACACCAACATCTGAAGCATCATTAACATGGGCTAAGGCTTAGGGAATCCCAAGAAAATGAGAAAAGTCCAGCTTGCTTAACAGCAATAGGAAAGGCTGACTGGGTGTATAGTAGCCTGCCATCAAAAAAGTACATTAGCAAGGTGACAACAGAAGGAGTGAGCATTAAGATACCCTTGCTGAGGTTGGGTAGCTTTCCAGCCATACTCAGCTAGGGCTGCCCTAAAACAACACCCCATGCCCGCTGTAGCCACCAAAGTGGGAGGCTGCAGAGGGCAGCATTGCCATGTACTTGGCTTGCACTACCCAGCACAGTACATCACAGGCAATAAAATATTAATTTTATTAATCTCATGCTTGCATTGATCATTAAATTTCATTGATTTTAAGGTCTTCCTGAAAACCAGAGGACTCTTAATGATTATCAGATTTTGTACACGCTTATGCAGTAACTGGTCTTTGACAATGAAAGCTGGTAAAACATCCATTTCAGTCCTGCCCATGTGCCCCCATCTTGAGACTTTCAGGAGCAAGATTTTTCATGAGGCAGCATGAAGGCTTTGGTCAATAATACCAGGGTGGTTTCCAAAGGGATACTGGGATGCAGGATGGCAAGGACTGAACTGATATTGCCAGCACTCAAGAGACCACAGCAAGAGCAGAAACAAAGCTAACTCTAAGGCAGGAAGACATAGGAGAGAAATAGGAAAGGCTCATCATGGTTGAAATGGGGATTGCAATACTTTCCTTGAGCAGGACAATGAGAGAGCTGGAAAAGCAGGAATCGCCAAAGGGCTGGCTATAGTACTACTGCTTGCTGCCACAGGATACAAAATCTGAAGTAAATTGAAAGCAGCAGCAAACAAGTGGTGCTCTCAGCTAATTGTGTGGCAATATACCAGGGCAGAGTTCAGCCTGTTTACAAAGTCATTATATTCAAGATGTCTTTATATACTACTTTGTGACTCATCTCAGTCGCTAGAACAAATTGATTTGGAGAAGCTACTCTGTGAGATTAATTTTAAGAATTTAAGCCTTTCATGGCAAGAAGAGAGAGGTATGCAGTGTCTGAGGTACCCCTGTCCCTCTCCCCACACAGTTGCAGGTCTGCAGCATGCAAAGCACAGACATGTTTGCTATTTTGCCACCATATTCCTCCCACTCCTATCTCTAGCTGAAGACAGCAGCCCAGGAAGCTTACTGCCAGTTCTTTCTGCCAAGATCGAGGACAATAATGTGCTCTGTGCCCTTGTAGCTGTGCCAAACAGTAGCGATCTTCCCCCTAGATTCTGTAGTTGTGGCATTGTAGTTGGCAAGTCATAAAGATCACCCTTCCCTGAGCATTTTGCTTCTCCCTCCTCCACCCTAGCATGCAGCAGACTAGCTGATGAGGTTGTCACATTTTCCGTAATCACCCTGAAAGAAGTCCTTTGCAGAACAGATCTTCCTGCCAGGCTTGGCTGCACACAACCAACACACAGATGAAAAGGCAGGCTGCCCCTGGACACGCACCGCCTGCAATACACACCATGGAAGAATGTTGCCTGCTGGGTACAGCTTGCTTCAACCCAGTGCAGAAGTCCTTCTCCAACAGAAGAGACTGTTTGGTCTGCAGCAGAAATCAAGATAACACCATCAAGCACTGCTCCTCTAGAGGTAGCAATACAAGTTAGACTCCATAAAGGAGAGATGACACAATGTCACTCTGGGCAAAGACATTCACATCAAATAGAAAAGTTTTCCTTTTCTGTGAAAAGGAAGAAGCCAGGTTAACCTGGTTTTTACCATGCTGAATAACAAATCAACACCATGTACTAGTACGTGACACAACTGTGAAACTGGCAGATATGAGGTAGAAATTCTGCTTTTCAGGCTTAAATTTGACACCTGTGCTGAAGAAACAAAGACAAGTGAGATCCTCACAATCACCATGGGGTTAAAAAGTTATGCCTTACCCCTCTAATACAAGGCTGAAGAAGGATAACATTTTATTTTAAAGTATCAATGTTCCCTAGCACCCATAATGGAATAGGGGGGAAATTAAATGAAAAAGTCTAGATTAAGAGCAAAGGACTTGTGAGCCTTCTAGTGCCAAAGCCATGGGGTGGAGAGTAAGGTCGGACAGCAACACCCAAGCACATGTGAAAACATGAAGCATATCTGCCTTAACATCTGTAAACTTTACGAAAATAATCCAGTTTCTATTCACATTACCTAGGCACTAGAAGTATCATATTTGGAGGCTGTTTGGCTAAACCAGCCTTCAATCCAAATGGATTCTGCATTTCCTGCTTCTTTCAGAGGTAAGAGGTCTGCACAAACGTTCCCTGACTAATTCTGCCTTCCACAAGGGGGGCACAAGCTCCTTGGTAAACCAAGGAGGCCAGATCTGCCTTCAGATTCAGCCACTGGTTTCCCAGACAGTTTCAGGCAAGTCACCTACTTTCTATCTTTCCTGACATTCCATGTGGGATACCACTAGTTATTTGACAGAGGAAGTATATTGATTTACTTTTTGCATCTGCAGAGATTCTTGCTGAAAACGGCAACAAGCAAGGGAAATTTATTTTTATTGTTGTTATTATTGTTAGTATTATTGCAGAAGACTGGCAGACATCTGTACTATAGAACTCCCTAAGGGATGTAATGATATCTTTAAGTCTGTCTCAAGTACAGATTATAACAACTGAAATACAAGAAGTACACAGATGCAATTGTAATAAAAACATTACCTTATCATAAAACTTTGCACATTGACTAAACCAAATTTGGATCCTCAGTTCTTTGAGCAGAGGCAGACAGCAAGGCAATCAATATGATAATTAATCAAAATAATGTAAGCAATATGATTATTGAGGAAATTAATGTCTAAAAAAGCTCACATTACCACTGCCTCTGATTTTTCCCAGTACTGTCTTCTCACTTCACAGAATTTGTTTAGGAATCTAAGTTTCAAGCTGTGCTACATGAGTCAACCTAAAAATTTAAGCCC
This sequence comes from Clamator glandarius, assembly GCA_033459285.1. NCBI lineage: Eukaryota > Metazoa > Chordata > Aves > Cuculiformes > Cuculidae > Clamator > Clamator glandarius. Next base: position 351,368 of record JAUNZM010000072.1, on the reverse strand, counting down.
TGAACAGGGTACCCAATACGAAAGCACACGTACTACTTCACTAAAGTTTCTTGATGTCGCCACTAGAGGGACATCAATGTAGCTAAATAAATGAAACTAGTAGCTGTTAAAAATGCCACTCAGGATGCTATTGTAGTTAGGAGGATACACGATATTTTGTTTCTTTTGAGACACAGTTTGTATTTCCACAGTACAGAACCTCTGAAGTATCAACACACATGATTTTGGATTGGCAAACAAAATGGTGTGGCCATGGCAAATACTTAATGGATATAACACAGACACCACTGAAGACATCCTGTAGCTTCACTACTCGTTCAGTCCATACAGCTGGAGTGTGATTTATCTTCAGCCCCACAAAGTCTGCACTATCAAAGCTCAGGAAATTCCTTACACCTTAAGAGAACAATGGAAAAAGCCACTATTGCTTCCCCTGCTCCTCCATGTGGTCCCTCAAATCACTATCAAAAATCATCAGAGCAACAAGCTCTCATTCTACTTATATTTCTCACTTTTCACGGACCACCTGGCTTCATGGGAACTATCTCTGCATGTCTGGCACTACTTAAGCCATTTACCAATATCTATATTGATCATCAATTTTCATTGCCAGCTGCAGTGCTGAAGTGGAGATTAAAAAAAATCTCATCATCGCTGTGATTACAACAGGTGGCATTGAAAACATGGTAGGAATAAATCATGTCACCACATGTCATTTTCATTACATGAGCTACATCCTCACTAAGAGAAAATCTGGTGTATGCATACACTGATGGTGGAAGATGCTCACCACAAACTCAATCTCTAAGTTTGCTTCTATGACATCCAAGTTTTCAAAGGTGCCACTGCTGTTACGTTCCAAACTCTTGTATGTACCAGATAGCCAGCAGAGTGACACCAGTGGGTCACACAGAGAAGCTCATCCAAATGAGTAACGTTACTAACTCAACCTATGGAGCAAACATGCGTCAGATCACACGCACTGCATGTTAAGCAGGACCAATAAAAACAGTCTGTTCGTAAATGAAAAGACTGAAGTGAAAAATAACTTCTAGACTTCAGCTTCATATACCATCCTGGAGTAATGGCAAAGGCAGGCAAAGAAACTGAACTCAATCAGAATTTTTACAGATTCTGTGCAGTCTTCTGCTACATCAAATTAATGCCACTGAGAACAGATGATTGAAAACTAAGTAGAATTACTTTACAGCAAAGAAAATGAAAGCTAAAAGTGCTCAGGAGCTTTCAGAAGAGTTTCATCCATTGTCCATCATCTTAAAAATAGGCCATAACTAGGAAATAACATTCAAGAATTACTACTTCTTCTAACATAAATACACACACTTCTAACCTAAAATCTGTACTGGCTCACAAAGACAGAAGGGATTCAAGGTAGCAAAGTTAATACATGAAAATTTGTATTGTTTCACTCATTTTGTTCAATAATTTTTTTTACACGTCCAAGCTGTATCAGTAAGGATAATTTGCCTTTTCTTCACATGTTGCATAGCTCAGAGAAGATATTGAGGAAGGGCTCTTCTTGAATTTTTGTTTTAAACAGTTCTTACATCCTTCATAGGTCCTTCAGCTTTAAAAGAAGATGTCCTAAACTGCTACAATTTTTATCAGATTAATTTCAGGCTGAAAAATAAAGAATATTTCTATATTTAAAGAAATTATGCTTAAATTAGCTATTGCAGACTCTTCTATGCTAAAAACAAATGCTAGCTTTCTAACAGGAAAGGGACTGCAACTTCTAAATGGGAGAAAGTTTATCCTCCCCTTGGAGGATAAACAGAACAATTTCTGGTAGTCCTTTAATAGCCCAAGACACAATCTTGATCTTTATAGCGCCAGCAAAATAGCTCAGTGGCATAAGCCATCATCTAATTTCACAGGGATGTAGGACAAGGGGTGGTTTGGGTGTTGCTGGTCTAAAAACTGTGAAGAAGGCAAACCTATTTTGGGCACATCAAATATTTGTGCATCGCAACAGCTGCTGCCCAAGACAGAAAAGAGTTCATTCCCACTGAGCTCTCACCATTAACCTCGTGAGAAACAAGCAGCAAAGCTTCAATTGGCTTCATTTAGCTGGCTTACTGAATCCATGCATTTCCAAGGGTCGCTTAAAGAAAAAAAAAAAGCAGGTTAGACTTGTTACAGCTTCCTTTGAAGTATGAGAATGAGACAGAGCATGCCAATGTGTCCATATGCAAAGGGGTGGCTCCCTACCAAACATATTTTGAGGAAACCATTCCATTAATAAGGATGACAATGTTTTCAGATATTCTTCAACAGGAAACAAGCAGCACCTAAACCTGCTTTAGCGCAATATGCCATTACATGGAGATACCTATGCACAGTAAGCCTGGTGCCCATTTGATTAATCAGCCTGCTAGCTCCCTCCAGAAGAGATCAGTGGTACAATTAGTTCAGCTGGCAGTATCAGCAATACCCTTGAGGTTCTGTGCTCCTACCAAGCAATGAAGAGGCGCTGCAGGCTGACAGTGTGTGTAGGAGGAGGCATTTATCTTTGTGGCAGCATCAATTAAACCCACTAGTGTCACACCAGGAGGATACAGGAATTCAGTACAGGAAAAAGTCAAAGCAGCTGACTGGTTAACACTTCATTTGCAAATTTTATATCATGGAGAAAAGGGAATCAATTTTGTGTTATCCACGCTTAGTGATGAAGGGAATACATGACAGTAAAAGTAGAGAGAGCACCTCAAGAGTTCAGCTGTGTGCACATGTGCACTATGGAAAGGCATCTTTGGCAGCAAGATGAGAAACATTTATACACAAACAACTTTCTACTAAAGTCAAGGGAAGAGAATTTCCTTAGTACATTATGTTTGTAACACCCTGATAAGCCTTCGAAGAAAACTATTTGCCATACATGTGGGTGTATCCTTACCCTGGACATGGCGATTACTTCTGAGATGATAAGGCAGGGAAACTCTTGCATCTTATTTCTCACAAGGATATATTCTTACAGAAAAACTAACAGTTCGACTTCAAAAAAACAGAGTTCAACACCTTATAAAGCATTTCTATCCCCAAGACATCACATTGATTTATACCATTCACAGTCAAAGATACCAGGTAGTCATCTGCCCCATTTGGTGTCTCAATGCAGAGTCCAGTCTTTCCCATCCCACAGCAGTCCTACTATCATAAGATTTCTAGGACTGCAAAGTATTGATACCAGAAGCAAAGAATATTGAAATAGAAGCTACAGTAAGGTACATGGGAGTACTACAAAGAAAATTGTTTGTTTAGCAAAAAAAGATTTATCTGTAATTCCTGGTTTGTCTTGCTTATGTCCCTTATGGGAAAAAATGCAAGTGAACTTATCAAATCCACATTTTCCAGTCCTTAGTTACATATGCTGTCAATCAGTAGGTGACAAAAATTATCACTTTTGTGGCTTTCCCATATCAGATGTTTGAGAACTCATGGCAAAAGTCTCAAAGAGCTTAATCTGCTGTATCAACTGTGTATCAACAGGGAACTGGGGTGTTTTTAATAACTTTACAACGTGCTGTCAGCCATTTATCTTCTCAAACCTCACAACACATTCATGGAGTCTAAAGCGCCTGTTGACTGACACTGAAATCAGTGAGACATACATATATTCAAACCAGATCCCTCTTGACTCAGCCATGGGTGCACAGACCTAAGCAAATCTAAGCTAACTAAAGTATAAGATAGCTATCCTGCAAAAATGAAATACCATCATACTTTGGAACTAAAAAATTTAGTAAGCTTTGAGGAGTAAAAGCTTATTGCAGCAGTTGAATCAAAACAGTTTATTATCCAACCTTTTATGTAAAGAAAGCTTAAACATACCACACACACATGCATCCCATCTCATGCTCCCTATGAGAACAGCTAATCTGCAGGAAACTTCAGTTGCCATATGGTATGCAATTAAAGGCATAAAGAAATAAAGAAAAAGGCCTGTGAACACTTCTCTTTTGTTTTTCTGACTAATGAAAAAAAATCAGTCTAACAATTTCAAAGTTCTGGCAATTAATATTTCATTCCATTGTAGAGATTCTCTAATAAAGCCACAGGCTCTTGGGAAATGCTATGTAGCCAGTGACTCACAAATCCATAGTCAGGCTAGAAGTCTGGTAAAATATGCTCACTGTTCTAGGAAAGCACAGTGTAAAAATTTCATACCAGAAAAATGAGATTCAAACATGCTCTGAACAATAACTGAAATCTTCCAAAATAATATAAAAATATAAAAATACTTCATAGGGCACTCTCCACAACAGCACTAGGGAGCACTTTCCTAACATCAATTTGTAAAACCTACTGAAGACTTCTAAATAATCTGAAAATAAGTCTGAAGAGAAAAGCTGTGATGCAAAAGCAACTAAATGTTTGAACATAATCATAGATGTAAAGACTGCTGGAATGCCAAAACTAAGTCCTGAGACAGGCTTGTACATGGCAGTCCAGCGAAACTGCTTTTGGTTCACATCCTTTCCAGCTGAAGCTTTTGGGAAGTCAGCTTAAGTATTTTAAGCACATGTCATATTTTGATTTATATACTCTTCTTCTGCTTAAAGACTCTGAAGTAAGTTTTTTTCATTGCGGCAATCCTTTTTGCTTGTTTTCAGTTAGTACCACAAAGTGAACCAACACTTCCGTTGCAGAGCATCACTAAAAAACTGCTTCCTGAAAAGATATATGTGCAGGAAAAAAAAAAGATATGCACAGAAAGACATCATCTAAATGAGAATAAAAATGGTGTTATTTTCCTCAGCAATACGTTTGGGCTTGTTCTCTTGACTACAGCTCTCAGGCCAGACAAACTGACCTTAAATAACTGAAAGCATACAGTGCTTTCCTGTCTTCTACAGTCTCTACTAGACATCACTCAAGAAAAATCTCACATTCCCATATGGGAAAGGAGATAGCCCACAAGCCAAACACACAAGAAATTAGCAAACATGCAAATGCAGAAAAAAAAAGTAGCAGCAAAGACTTACAAGTAACTTCCATGAAAGTTACTTAATATTAAATTTCTAATGGTGTGAATAACCCCTAAGAATGAAACCACACCTTACTCTGCAGACACTTAACTTAAGGCTGCACTGAGATGGCTAGGGGCGTGAACAGATTTTGGTAACTCAGTACCACCAAAGTAAAGATTCATGCACACCAATGCACATGCTGGACTATGATACTTTGCTAATAATGAAAAAAAAAAATACAGCATACATGTACAAAGTTAACAAGCAAAAGATTCCACAAGGAATATCAAAGATCAACATTTAGAAATTATGTTTTAGTTTAAATAGCTCTAATTAAATATTAACATTCATACAATTGAATAACTCATCAGAAAAACCTTTGGGATATTTGTGTCTCTAGGGGAATTCATGCATTAGAGCAGGTCATGCAAACGGATCCCATGCTGGCAAACAAGGTCCCGTAAGCTCGTCTTTCAGTGCTGTTTTCACATGAAATCTGCATGTAATACATGACTGGGACAAAGAAACAGATGATTCAATAACATTCCAATGGTGAAATACCATTGGAGTGGTGATCTATCTTCTTATCTCTGATGCCAGGCTGCAAAATGATTTCTTACTCCCGTACAGCACTGCTTAAGGACTTCAAATAACAGCATCTGGGGAGGTAGCAGTATGAGCAGTTTAGTTTCCAGGATTAAAGTCCTGTCAATGATATTCCTTCACCTATTTAACAACCATAATCTCTTCTAGGCAATTACCTGCATAGTCGCAGATTATTTTGAGCTATTAGTGCTTCCTGAGCACATCAGAAGATGAGGATTCAAGTCCTGGAAGCTCCTACAAGCATCTGGACATCAATGGAAAAGCAGGCTCCTACTGCAAGGCTTTACATACTGCCCTTACTCAAAATTCCTTCAAGAAGCAATCCTTGCGAAGTCCAGAGGACTCCCAAAAAGACACTGAATGAGATTTTATCTTCTAAATAAAACTAGTAACAATAAGCAAATAAAACACAATCACATGGACAAACCTAATCACACAATTTAGCTATATGTGCATATTTCCCATTTAAAAGGTATTTATTTAAATGCTCTTCTTGTTTCTGTTGAGTATGCAACATTCCTCCGAGGGTGAGGGAAGCTGCTAATAACTACAGACATCACTAACCACCTCTTGGTCACACTGACTCTGGTATAGAAAATTCCTGCACAGAAGGGTGGCGTGGGCCCCATGCTGCACAAGAGACAGTTTCACTCTTGTAAATAAACCTCTTCAGCACAGCAAAAGCAAAAAAATGAACTGCTTTGAGTATTAAACCATGTAATGATTAAGGAATGAGAAGAATTTTTCAAAATGCAAATTAAAGACATTTGCATTTTAATTAGAGCATCAAAACTGCATGGTACTTGTTTCCACACACATTTCTTTAACTTGTCTCCAGAGTTGGCTATGGACAGAGAACTAGTTTCATAGTATCAACCTACTCCCACGTACATTCTCAAAATAATTTGTGTATATTACTCATAAACAAACACACACAAGTTTTCAGGCCACCCACAGACATGATATATGAAAAGAGGACTTGTCACTATTGCCTTTAGTATTATAATTAAAATTACTTCAACTTTTAATACAAGGAAAACAGAATCCAAGAGCACCGTGAGCTTCTGCACCTTACACTTAACACAACATTAATTTAAGCTGACAAAACAAAAACAACCCTGCAAATGGATTAATAGAATCATAGAATGGTTTGAGTTGGAAGTGACCTTAAAGATCATCTGGTTCCAACCCCCCTGCCATGGGCAGGGACACTTCCCAGTAGATCAGGCTGCACAAGGCCCCATCCAGCCTGGCCTTTAACACTTCCAGGGATGGGGCATCCACAACTTCCCTGGGCAACCTGTTCCAGTGCTTCACCACACTTTTTACGAAGAATTTCCTCCTTATGTCTAGTCTAAATCCTCCCTTCTCCAATGTATAGCCCCCCCCCTCATGTCCTATTACTACACGTTTTTGTAAAAAGTCCCTCACCAGCTTTTTGTAGGCTATCTTCAGGTACTGGAAGGTCGCTATAAGGTCTCCTCGGAGGAGACCCCCAGGTCCTTCTCCTCCTGGCAGCTTTCCAGCCAGGCTTCTCCTAGTCTGTAGCACTGCATAGGGTTGTTGTGCCCTGAGTGCAGAACCCAGCATCTGGCCTTGTTAAATCTCATGCCATTGGACTCTGCCCAGCAGTCCAGCCTGTTCAGATCCCTTTGCAGAGCCTCCCTACGCCGCAGTAGATCCACACTTCCACCTAGCTTAGTGTCATCTGCAAACTTGCTAAGGGTGTACTCAATGTCTCCATTCAGGTTATTGATAAAGACATTGACCAGGGCTGGACCCAGCACTGAGCCCTGGGGAACCCCACTTGTAATTAGCCTCTGGGTATATTTAACACCATTTACCACCACTCTCTGGGCCTGGACATCCAACCAGTTTTCCACCCAGGAGAGTGTTTCCCTTAGTTCCTTGGATCCTCCTTCTGGCCCTTCCTGCAAATAGACGTCACACTTGCTAATCTCCTGTCAACTGGGACCTCCCCAATTAGCCAGGACTGCTGATAAATTGCAGAAAGTGCCCTGGTGACCCAGGTCCCTCAGTACAATCATGTGGATCTCATCCAGCCCCAGAGACCTGTGTGTGTCTAAATGTTGCAGCAGGTCACTAACCATTTCCCCTTGGATTATGGGGATTTCTTTCTGCTCCCCATCCCTGCCTTCTAGCTCAGGGGCCTGGGTACCTGAGGAACAACTGGTCTGACTATTAAAGACTGAGGCAAGAAGGCATTAAGCACCTCAGCCTTTCCTTCATCCTTTGCCACAATGCTTCCCTCATACATGCAGTAAAGGATGGAGATTCTCATTAGACCTCCTTTGGCTGTTAATGTACTTGTAGAAACATTTTTATTGTCCTTTACCACAACAGCCAGATTAAGTTCTAGTTGGGCTTTAGCCCTTCTAATGTTCTCCCTGCATAACCTCACAACATCCTTGTAGTCCTCTTGAGTTGCCTGCCCTTTCTTTCAAAGCTCATAAACTCTCCTGAGTTCCAGTTGGAGGTCTATGTTCAGCCAGGCCAGTAATCCCCACTGATTTGTCCTCTGGCACATGGGGACATTTTACTCTTGAATCTTTAAGATCTCCTCCTTGAAGAATGTCCATCCTTCCTGAACTTCCTTGCCCTTCAGAACTCTCTCCCAAGGGACTTTCTCAACCAGGCCCCTAAGCAGGCTGGAAGTCCAAGGCAGCAAACAGAAGGCTAGTAAATCACTGTAAGCAATACACACAGACCTAAGTACCATTCACTTGACAGGTTAATGGTCTTTAGCCAAATCTACCCCCAGGAATAAAACACCCAATTAAAAAAACACAGCTAAAAAACAAGATTAGGATTTCAAAGCAGCGATGCCTGCTGATGTTACAATCTGTTTATCTACCCATAGTGACCAGGGAGCATTAAGTGACTGTACTGACGTCATCAAGACCATGTGCTATATTAATAAGCTGTTGATGCTAACTTACAGATTCTTACTTCACACACTACTTCACAGCATCCAATGTAATGTAAAATAATTATCAAATACACTTGTATTGTCATTACATCACTCAGTGGTGCAGCCCCTTGCTGTTGTGAACAAGCATGCTTTACATTGATGAATAAAAAACATATCATTCTCCTATGCTCTGGAAGTGAATGAAAAAATTATGGATGAAAGGATTAAAAAATCAGAAATTTTTTTTTTCCTAAAATAATTAATCACCTTCAGCTTCTGTTCCAGCAGAACAGATGTGGCCATTTGTCACAAGAACAAAGCTGCAAAGATTTTTTACATGGAATAGAATTATCCTACCTGGAACAACTTCAAAAAGGAACTTTCCTGGACTTTCTTCACTGCAGGGATGCTCAATTACTCTGTTGCCAGGTAGAAAGATGGTACCCTAAAGAAAATAATAACAAGAAGCATGGGATTACAACTGTTACCACACTCGTGACAGATTAAGATTTCTTTCTTTTTTGACTGGGGCATACATGAATTTGTGGTGTTGCAACTGGACAGTTAAATTCCAAAGTGAGACTGAGAAGGAATTATCCCAAAAGCCAATGTATTAGATCCCTTGATTAACTGTGGCATTCAATAATGGCTTTAGGGGTTTTTTTTATCTCTTGGGTTTTTGATACCACGCAGATTTTCATACTAATCACATGTACTAATTCCACTGTGCTGCAGAAAAAAAATTGATACTAAAAGAAAAGATTAGGTGGATTCTGTCACTGAAAAGCTATGAAATTATATGTGTGTGGCAGGTCAACTTAGCAGCTAGGCTTCTTGGCTGAAGCCAAAGGATATGTAGACAAAAGAGTAACCTCAATTTGTGGGGTGTCTACCCAGTTCCAGCTACGTGTCCTTTTGCTATACCGCCCCAGGGAAGCACTACGGACAAAACATCTCACTTCTACCCAGTGACAGCATCAGCATATTGGCATGTTGCAAAGCCACAGCAAGCACAGACAGAGTCCTATTCAAGATGCATTTGCTATAGGCAGATGTTGAATAATCTCTGTGATGGGCACTCAATGCCTTTATCATAACTCTACTACCTTGAAAATGCAGATGAGGAATTTCAGCTGTGCATATTTGGTAACACTGTTTACCAAAACAATGCCTGCAACCCTCAAAACATTCTGGGGGCTGTAGTAGGGTGAAAACATAATTTGCCCCCACCCCACTTTGCCCTGCTGTCACATGGGATGGATAGATCACCCCTTTCCTCTGAGAGCTCTTTTTCATTTTTAGATACTACGGTTCCTCATAGTACCATTTCCTCCTGAATTAGCAGGCAGTCTTTAATGAAATTATGCTGGGATGGCTATCCAGGGGTAAATATTCAGAGCAGCATAGTAGGAATTGTATTAGGTATGACCTTTCCATCACTGGAGAGATAATACTTACTTACCAATATTCTCCAGTTAGTGTGTAACGAGGCCCATATATCTCCAAAGTAAACAATTTACATAACTTACAGGGATTAAATATAAAATATCTGAAGTTGGAAGGGCTTCATAAAGATCACTGAGTCTAACATGGAGCACTGTTTTAAATAGCAGTTTCACTAAATGCTGCTTCTAAATATCTGCCAACCCCCTCATCTAAACAGTAGTAAGGACATCCTGGTACAGGAAAAACATTAATTCTTATATCCAGTATTCATCGCTATGGTCTGTAACCTTCATTACTAGTAGAAGCATTTACAATTATTGAGGAAGGCAATACAAGCAGAATGTTATAGTCTTCTAGTTACAAATCAACAGGAAAGAGTGATCTGAAGAAACAGGTAACAAATGTTTCACAAAAATCAGTGTTTGTACCAGATGATGTGGAAGCTTAGCTCTATACCAACTTTTCAGTATATTCATGGCTGACAGCAGGTACAGCTGTCATGGGAAGCCAAAGACAGGGTGCACAGATATTTTATCAGATAATACAAAAATCATTTGAAAACAGATGAAACAGAACAGTATTCTGCAGAGGTATATTAGCAGCAAGTATCAGCAGTTGAGGGCAGCTTTCCTCACTCACTGCATATACAGATGTATCATAAGCACTAAGTGCCTTGGACCAATAGCTTTACTATAAGTCTATTTTCTTTCATTCCTGCTACAAGCAGTAACAGTTGTCACACTCCAAAGCCTTCTGTGAAATAACTAATTAGGCAACAATAGTATCATAAACAAAATCATTATATGAATATACATATTGGAGGGAATATACAATCTGAATATACAGTTGGAGGGAAAAAAAAGCATACATAAGAAATATATTTTTCTGAGAATTATGGAAGATCAGGAATAAGAATCTCTTAAAAAACATTTTAACCACACGTATTTTATGTTATGTGTAAGAGAGCATTATGACTGCTATCATTTGCTCGCCCACTTGAGCTGGTTTTACCTAAAAAAATCTCCACCCAGCACAGTGGATGAGCAGATCAGTCTTCACACTGGAGTAAATTTCACTGGCTCAGGAGGTTGTGTCAGTGAGGGCATACAATGTATTTAAGTTAATTCTACCTCTTGCTATTCAGTTAAACAAAAATACAGAATTAAGGAGACCTAGCCTACAGCACTGTAAACTAAAATCAATTTACAAGACAGTAAATAAAAACTGCATTCCACTTAACTGTCATGTGTGGCTTTAGACTTCACATTTGAATAGATGAAACAGGACAACGTTTCAACAGAAATGAAGGCACTAAAATTATAAATATATTGACTATTTTATTCTCAGTTCCTCAAAATAACTGTCATTAAGAAAACTCACTATTAACTAAATACTAAAAAGGTTTTACATCAAATAATCAGAAAGCATCACATTATAATGACATGCAGCATGTCTGCTGCTAGTGAGTAGACAGCAAAGTTAACCTGAAGGGAATCAACATCATACAGAATGTTGCTGTGGCTTAAAAAAAAGACACGTCCTCAAATGGTAATTTGATTTCACTGTCTGTTTTCTGATCTATTATTGGAAACATCAGTGCATGTTAAATACTTTAAAAATATGTATGGGGTTTTTTTAAATAAGAAAATGGCTTTGTTTGTACAAAACACACCTGGATGCCCCAGACTGGTGGGGGAAGCGTAAGAGAGCGATTGCAGCTCTTTCAGTTCCTTTTCTCTGTTTTCACACTTATCTGTCTCCCTTCAACATATGGCAACACTTCCCCATCAGTAAGTTTTGTAGCTCTCTGGAGTGTCCCTTTGCTTATTTTCTCAGCAGCCAGCAGTGTGTTTTGTTTCACATGAACGTGCTGACATTCAGGGAACACATCTGTACTGTAACAAAACCCCTGCAGCCTCCCATGTGGCAGAGCACTGGCTGCCAGGTGTTTGATGTAAGCAGAGTGCCCTCAGTCCCCATGTTCCTGTTGCTCAGTTGCCTTTCTGAGTCCCTAAGGTGCAACATCTGTCCCATTCTTACAGCTTGGATAATCCAAAGAATAAGGACTGTCAGAGAGTTGCAAAGATTCAACAAGTTAAGACTCTGTTTTCCCCTTGAGTCTCTAATTACAATGGGAAATAAGGAAAAAGCAACTATCTCAGACTTAGACATCTAACAAGACAGTAATTTGCACATAAAAGATGAAGGTGATTTCCAGAGGAAATATATATTTTTACTGGGGTACTAGTGCATATTAGCTTTCCATAATTAGAAAGCTCCACATTGCTACATAACAAACTCTACAAATCATTTAAAACTGTTTAAAAAAAATCTCGTCCCAAGACTAAAGATCAGACCAGACTAATCTTCTGCTTTCAAACACAAAAGAAGAAAACATGGTGCCAGCAGGGAGAAAGACATGCAGTCTGCAGAAACACAGAATAAAGGGGAGTGGGAAAAAAATGTAGCCCTGACACAAGTTCCTCCTCACTCCCATTGTCATTCTGTTCGTGGGCTGTCTCCACCAGGTTAGCAGCACTTTACAGAGATGCAGTAAGCCTGTGTTGATTTTCAAGTTCCAACACTTCTGTCTTTACCAGGGCAGTTCTGTTCCTCTAGTAGAGTGCTGAAGGTGAATTGCAGGATGCAGAAATTCAGGTTCCTCAAAAAGCACTGGCCTTTTCTGTAACCAAGTATCAAGTCCACTTTCAAAGGATTTTTTTCATACACGTGGCTTTTACTACAGTACACCATTGCTTCAAACCAAAAATAACCTAAATAGCAGAACAACAATATTTTTGTTAAAATTAAAAATCTGTATATATGAAACCTTTAACTGAAGAAAAATTATTACGCAGTTAAACTCATAGAATCATTGAATCCCTTGGTTGGAAAAGACCTTTGAAATCATCAAGTTCAATCTTACCTGTCCCCTACTAAATCATATCCCTAAGCACTACATCTACCTGTCTTTTAAATACCTCCAGAACTGGTGACTCAATCACCTCCTTAGGCAGCCTGTTCCAGTGCTGGATAACCCTTTTTGTGAAGAAGCTTTCTTAACGTCCAATCTGAACCTCCCCTGGCGCAGCTTTAGGTCATTCCCACTTGTCCTATTATATATCACTTGGGAGAAAAGACCAACAACCATCACTCTACATTCTCCTTTCAGGTAGTTGTAGGCAATGATAATATCTCCCCTCAGCCTCTTCTCCTCAAGGCTAGACAACCCCAGTTCCCTCAGCTGCCCCTTGTAAGGCTTGTTCTCCAGGCCTTTCACCAGCTTATCACTCTTCTCCAGACATGCTCCAGAGCCTCAACATTGTTCTTGTAGTGAGGGGCCCAGAACTGAACACATTATTCAGGGTGCGACCTCACCAATGCTGAGTACAGGGGCACAATCACTTCCCTCCTCTTGCTGGTCATGCTGTTTCTGATACAAGCCAAGATGCTTTTGGCCTTCTTGGCCACCTGGGCACACTGCTGGCTCATGTTCAGTTGGCTGTCAACCAAGAACCCTAGGTTATTCTCTGCCAGGCAGCTTTCCAGTCACTACTCTCCAAGCCTGTAGTGCTGCACAGGGTTGTTGTGTTCCAAGCACAGGACTCCGCACTTGGCCGTGTTGAACCTTTAATCACAGCATTCCAGCCTGTTCAGATCCCTTTGCAAAGCCCCCCTATCCTCAAGCAGAATGACACACAAATGTACATACACTGTGGTTTCATGAACAAGAGATACATAGCAAAGAAGGGTAAAACGAATACATAAGCTGGTATCAGTTAAACTATGACAAAATTTGATTATTTCAAGTCCAAGTGTGCCCTTTGCACTGTCAGGAACCTACAGATATAAGATGAGAAAGAAAATTCATAGCACAGGCAGAAAGCCACTTATACTGAGGTCAGTAACGAAACCTGCACTATACTGACTAAATGCACAGTTTGATTTCTGTAACCTCTTAAAAATCTGACTCTATTTCAACCATTACAATATATTTCTGTGATCCCAGTGAAATCATTTGCTGTGAAAGCAACTCTGAAAGCCAGCCCTTTAGTCAAACTATTGTAAAGACCAACTTCTTCAGTTGCAATTGTTGTATCTCAAACATTGTATGAGTGCAGGTCTGCATGTGTCTGAGGGCTTTTTCTGCAGCTCCTGACTAACGAAGACAGGGGGAAGGTGTATAGGCAGGCACTGCCCTTTCTCCTCCCTCCAAGCTCCTACTAACAGGACATGGACTTGCCTTCTAACACAGTGTGTGTGCCCACTACCCCATGGTATGAGCCTGAGGAAAGATGCCACACTGGTCTGAGAACTACTGGACCAAGTGTTCCTGAAAAATTACTGCTGGAGGAGTTGTTGCAAGATGCACCACGTTTTCCTGAGGAACCACTATTCCCACTGGAGTGGTTATAATTTTTCCTTTGCCCTTGCTACTTCTTTGTCTCTCCTTCTCTGACTCATCTTACTGAACCTTCTTTTTTTCTTTGCACTATGAACACTGATCAAGTCTGAGTTGTGTTGTAGTTTGTTTAGCAACCTTGCCTGTATTCAGAGTGTCAGAGTGTGATCTGAGCAGAATGGGATCTGGGTTTGCAGCTTTGAGAAGCTGTGACTCAGAGTACACCATAATATCCATTTTGTACTTTTGGCTGTGTCCAAAATAAATTCTGTATTTTTAATTTTCCCTTGGAGATTTGTCAGTCTCTGATTTACCACACAAAAAAAACCCTTTTCACCCTCACTTTTTGACTGTGCAGGTCAGGGTGGTCCCTACCACTACTGGGGTCAAAAGCAGGGCATAACAACTATCTACGTAGAGATATCTGTATTTCAAATTGGAACATGCAAAAGTTAATGAGCTGGTTCCAAGCCCCAAATCAGTACTGTGGCAAAGCCTAGTAGATTCTGAGCACACTTGGCCCTGCAGCACAACGTGACCCAGCAGCATTCACAACACATGGGCTTGGCTTGTTTCGTCCAGAGCAGTGCCTCTGATTTATTTTCACTCTTGTGCAGCCCTAGTGTTTGCTGTTACTTCATATCATGAAACAAAACTCACTTTCAGAGCTTTAGTCTGCCTAGAAAACATTTTCTGCCAAAGGCCAACTGTTTGCTTCAAATTTGCTGGCTTCTCTATCCCATTAAATAACAATAGTGGATTTCAAAACATTTCAGCCATTCCTGTTGCTGCCCTACACTCATCAAGTAATTTAGTGTGATTAGTTAGCAACAGATCCATGGATATGCCTAAAAGGTTGTAATTGTGACTAAAGCAGTACAAATGCTCTGACTACTAATCTCTAGTGATACTTTGAAGCCACATAATTGCTGTTCTTCTGTTTGAACTTGAGGTACTTTTGTCCAGAGGTCTCTTATCCTCCACCTATATATTTTAAATCTTATTGGCAAACACCACATAAAAAAGTTTTACTGATTTTACTGAATTGCAACTGATATAATGTAAGGTTTTCTAGCACATGAGACAACAATTTAAAAGTCAGTACAAGCTATAAGAGAATCAAGGAGCTGGATATTCTCTTATAATATTTTTTTTTTTTAAAGAATAAGACTTTTAAGATTTTATTAAATAGTGGATTTTTATACCACTTAAACAAACAAAGCTCTGGAAGAAGTACAATTACCACAGGAGATAACACAGTCTTTGTCTTGCAGTCATTGCAGCCATTTACAGTTTTGTAGCGTGACAAGGAGAGAACAAGTACTGTCATATTTGAGTCACCCAGGGGTTTCATTTAAATTTTAGGGGGTAACATACCAGGAATGAAGACAGAGCAGGACAGAGAAACTACAAAAGAAATTGAGTTGGTTGGATAAAATTCAGTCAGTATACAGCATACCATTTTCTGGTATAAATTTCATTGCATTTGATGTTTTCTCGTCCCACTATGTTAACACATTACTCCGGGATCTTTCTGTTGAAGAATGAATATTGATGTTTAGTTCTCAGAAATTCTGCGAACAGGAGTATCAAGGAGATTTTTCCTTTACCTAAGGGAAGATTCAATCCTACCTCATACCTTAATTTTCTAAACTTTTCTAAATTTACTTCTGTGGTGAATACCACATAGAATCATAGAATCATAGAATCACCAGGTTGGAAAAGACCCACTGGATCATCGAGTCCAACCATTCCTATCAAATACTAAACCATACCCCTCAGTGCCTCGTCCACCCATCCCTTAAGCACCTCCAGGGAAGGTGAATCAACCACCTCCCTGGGCAGCCTGTTCCAGTGCCCAATGACCGTTTCCGTGAAAAACTTTTTCCTAATGTTCAGTCTAAACCTCCCCTGGCAGAGCTTGTGGCCATTCCCTCTCATCCTGTCCCCTGTTGCTTGGGAGAAGAGGGCAGCACCCTCCTCTCTACAACCTCCTTTCAGGTTATTGTAGAGATCAATGAGATTTCCCCTCAGCCTCCTCTTCTCAAGGCTAAACAACCCCAGCTCTCTCAGCCATTCCTCACAAGGCCTGTTCTCCAGCCCCTTCATCAGCTTTGTTTCTCTTCTCTGGACTCGCTCTAGAGCCTCAACATCCTTTCTGTGGTGAGGGGCCCATGTACCGTTTGCTTGGCAATAAGCACCAAAACATTTACTCTGACATACGAGAGAGATGGCAATTTAACTAGGATGTGATTACAATTTCTTAAAACATTTTTTGTCTTTCTCTCCTGCCACGCATTTCACTTGATGGTTGAGTTCCTCTTTCTGCTTGAGAGAAACTTCTTTTCTCAAGAATGATGCAACCTTGGCCTGAGCAGCTCCTAGAAAAATCATCCTTTTTTTGTTCCACAAGAGAAAGTAAGCTCACACCAAGTTAAGCTATAAAACCACAAAAAAAGTAAAGTTTGTCTAAAAAACAGAGACTAGATTACAGGTATAGTGCATGCCTATGGTTTTCATTTCTCTTTTAAGGGCAAGAGAGGAGTGAACATTTCTGAACACATCTGAGACAATGCCTGAAATGACTAAAAGCTTTTTCTTTTTCTGAATCTGTTTCCCAGCACCAACCTCTGTACCTTAGAGCTGAAAGTAAAATTTAACATGCTGTCTACCCACATCTAAATTCTGCCTGCTATTTTAAAGCTTCAGACAGATTTTGGATTAATATGAAGCAGCTTTCCTTTCTAAATCAGATTTTCTATGGGATCTAGAGAAGCTTTAACATCTCTATTTTACCCTGACTTCTCCCTAATGAATGAGCTTATTCAATTATATATCACCAGCTTCTGTGAGAAACACTGCTCCTCCTGCAGAGATTTTGCTTTTCTTTACCAAGGCTGTCACAGGGAAGGTACAGGAAGATGGGGAGGATAGTTACAGGGGGTGAGTCAAATCATGACTAACACTTGAGAGTTATATTGGGCATGAAGGCATGTTGTGCTTCTGCTCTCACACAAGCACTTCCAGAAGGAGTAATTAGGACTACAATTTGGGAGAGGGGAGACACAGGTATGATGGGATTGAGCTCAGTTAAATGACAGGACAGGTCACAGGGTCCAGCAGCTGAGAGGAATTGGAAGAGCTCTACAATATAAGGTGCCTTCCTGGGGAACCTATTCTGTAAAGGCTGTGTTAATTACAGAAAGGAAGGCAAAGAAAAAGGAGACGTGTATAAATAAATTCAGAGACTGCACTGAGTTTAATGACTTGTGAGTATGCATGGAAGTTTTGATAAAATTAGGCTTTGTAACAATCATTAACTTTTGATCAATAGATAACAATGAGACTGGACGTTACTGAGTTACTATTGAAGAGAAAGGCAGCTACTGAAAATCTTACTTCCAGTAGAAATGGTCAGTAAGAAATCTAACTTACTATTAGATAAAACTATTTTCTCACGAGAAAAAGCCAATAAAACATGAAAGCATCAGAACACAGAGGACCAATTCTTGTCATACAGCTCTTTTGCAAAGGAAATTTACTGACTTCTAGTCCTGATGGTGACCAGGCCAAAATAATGCAATTATTGCCCAGAACAATGATGTTTGGCAGTAGAAAATTTCAAGTATGGCCTCTCATTTCTATACAGACCTCTCCAGTAACAATCTTAACAGACAGAGCAACACTGTGAGAGAATGTAGCTTATATGACTGAGCAGATTAAATCAAGTCAGTAATAGAATATCAGACTAAATATTTTTCAAGTTATGATTCAGAGGGCGGAAAAAAAGTCTCTAAACCTGAACTTTTAATTCCATCTTGGTTTCTTTTTTTTTATTTGAAAAGGTGGGCAACAAGTGGTGACTGCACTGAGTTTTCTTACCTCCTAGAGTCAAGTAGATGTCATACATTCTATTTGGTTTATTTCTCACAGCTGATGGGAAGGGTTAGAATTCAGCCCATGATGAAAAGCAACACAACTGAAGTTATCTGAACTGCTAATGACAATCAAGTTCCTTGTTGGGTCTCATTTTGGACTATGTTTTCACTTTACAGGAGGATTAATCTGGGGGAAAGAAGTCTAACAATCTGTGGAAACACTAACAACACTACATCATTATTGGAAAAAAATACAGCTAGATAATTATGGTTGGGTATCAGAGCAGATTGTCAAGACCTAATCCACTATAACAGTTAACAGATTAATATAAGCAATAGATATCACAACACTTAAAAGAGTAAATGTCACACTGTACAGATGATGAAGCAACAAATAACTTGTCTGTCCTCCACCGAATTGAAACAGCCTTGTGCTGAGAACTAGGCCCATTCTGGGGCACTGCATGGAAGGTGGGGGCAGATCCAGCACAGGGAAGGCAGAGGAAAACCACACAAGGGATCAGAGTGCTAAACTTTGCAATATCTCTCTCAAAGCTGATCAGTGGGCCAAATGGAGATGAAGCAATTTGCTCCAAAATAACCATGTGGTTCAGTGCAGTGGCTTGCCATCATTTTCTGAAGATCATCAACAAGAATTAAAAGAAAAAAGAATGATGTCAGACAAATAATGATCAAATTAAATCAATAATTAAGATTTCACCATTTCCAAGTCCCAGAAAACCCTTCCAGAGAGGCCTCTGCAGAGGAGGAAGCTTACTCAGGTGTTTGAGGCAGGTCCACAGGCAACCCTGCTACACGTGCGAGCAGGAACCCTGCAGTTGCTCTGGTTTAGTACAGGAGAAATCTCCTTTCACTATCACTTAAATACAGCTAACCTAACACACTAAGTCAGAAAAAAAGCAGTGGCTAAAACCATGGCCAGGTAAATCCCAAGATGAGGTCAGACTGTTTCTGACCATCAGAAATAACTTGGCACTTTCAAAGTTTCTCATCTAGGATCATTATCCTTTTCTCTCACGTCCCTCCCCCTTTATTTCAGCATTTCTTATTGGCTTAGCCTATGCTAATAGTCTTGCTTAAAACAACTTATACAGCTCTGATGTTACAGAAGGACAAAATCAGGCTTTTTTAAACTGAAAAAAATCAAACAAGATATTATTTATAAATATACAAAAACCACCTTTGTTTTCCAGGTCCAGTGTGAACAGAAGAAACAGTAAACAGCTGGAGAGCATAGCCTTGAGAGACAGAAGTTTTCAGCTCTGAAGCACTTCAAATACAGATAAAGACAAGTATTTATCAGGAATTATTAACATAAAATGCTTCTAGACTTGAGAAATGTGATGATTCAAATCAGTTTGTTTGGTTTTGGTTCTGTTAATGACTTCCATGTTGATTTAAGAAGTAAAATCCTTTCCAACCCCAAGTCACTCAGCTTTTCTCCAGGAAAGCTATATATAGCCAAGCATCCCACCTAAGGACAATTCATTTCCAGGTTAATATGCAGTAAAGTTTGAAGTTGCTGCAGATTTCCTAGAAATTACATATAAAGTGCAAATTTTACAGCATAAGTACAGAAAGGTGGCAGGCAGAGACATGAAAATGGGAATACAACTCTTCTGAAGTTATTACTCCTTTTCCTGAGTAAATATTCTTACTGGGTTTTGGCTAGCAAGAATATTCCAGTGGAGTTTGCCTGTCCTGTATAAGTTATTATCTTGCATTTTTTATTGAAAAAAAATTACTTTCACATGGAAAAACGAGCTTAATGGCAAGGATTATGTTTCTGTTGCAAGTTTTTTTAAGCGGCTGTATTGCTTGTTGTTTTAACATCTATACATTGTTTATATTTTGTCTACATAGCAAATGTTTTATGAGCATGGCTTAAGTGCTACTGCACTACAAATACTGAATTTGCCCTAATGCTTTCCTACATGCTGGGAAGAAAGGTCTTACAGGTGTCACTGTACAAAAAAAAAAAAAATTCCATTACATTTATGCAAGTCTGCTCAGAATACAATCATTCGATACGTTTTTCAGGAACAATGCTTAAATTATTAGCTTTGTAACAAAAATTGCCAGATATTCCCTACTTTAAATAATTACTAAAAAAAAAGGCAGTGCTACGTGGGAGCTGGTTTATGTCAAGTCAAGTACCAATAGACCACAACAGCCCCAAACCTCCGGACCAGTTCACGTGCACAGTTCTGCAATTTTGCTTGCACAGCTTTGGGTGATGGGCTTCTGTATACACATGGTTTCTTTGTAATTCTCAACCTGTACCACCATTCACAGCTCTTTCAAGCTGAGGCAAGTCCATGAACTGATCTGGATCACAAAATCAGCAGTGGATAATGCAAGAACTGCTCAAGGACCATTACAAACAAATGCTCTCAGCACTGGTTTGATTGACCTATTGTTTCCTCTTGGATATCCCTTTCTCACTTACCTTCTTTGACAGTCAGGACAGGAAGGACAGTTTGCTACTCCAGGAGAAATTTACAAGGTGCATGATGAAAATCACACAGTCATAAGCTAGTATAGGCTGGAAGTGGCTATACTCAAAAGGTAGTCATGGGAAAAAAGTCCACTTTTCCAGACTTTATCTCAGCAGTATAGCTATAAGGACACTATGGGAGACCATATCCAAACCCTTGATACAGCTGAGCCGCATGGCTGCTTCCTCCATATCCAAAAGGTCCCAAAAGGCCTCACTCCTGCACCTTAACAGGGCCTGCAGGGAAGCTCACCTTTTGAACTAAATATATTTTTTAAAAATAGCCAGTATTTTCCAAGATTATCCTGTCTCAAAATAGTATTTATTTCAGTGAGAATAAATAAGACAAATAATCTGGAGTTTTACTTACTTCTAATATAACTGAAAGTATTTTACAACATTTTGTAAAGGTACACCAAGAATAACAGTGTCCTTGGGTTTATTACAGTGAGCCATCATTTATATGCTTTTCCACAAGACAGCATGACAAGCTTTTTGCAGACATGTTGGGGTAATACCTTGCAAAATACCAGACAGTCCAGGGTTACAATAGATTCAGGGTGACTGGAGGCCAACATTATTAACTTCACTGTAGTAGCTGCTCTGTTCCATACTGTATTAATATCAATAGTTTAGATTTCATGTTGCTATTTTAATAAATTACCAAAATATAAAGGTCTTCACAGTCCATGGGAGAGACCACAGTGTCTCTTACAAAAACTGAGGATGAACTGCAGTTCATGCAAGAGAAGAAACCAAGGCAAAGTTAACACAGCAGGTGAACAGAAATAAAACTTCAGGTTTTCTGGCAAACACACTAACGCCCAGACTGTTTCCTGCCTGGAGCTATTGTTGAAAAGGTGTCTTTCCAACTAATAAGGAAAAATAGTTCATACTAGTCATCTGCTGCCAACACTCTGGAATCTGCTTTTTTTGAAAAGAGAGATAGTTCCTGGGGTTTTAAGCATTTTTAGATGCATATTTATTTCTGCTGCACATTTATTTTCTTCAAAGGGAAAACACAGGGTAAAGACGTCAAATCTGTTAGTCCATCAACCTGCAAGTAAAAATGTTTACTTTGGAGACTAACCAGAAGTGGCCCGATTTTCTGGCATGCTCAAAGCTGGAGGCTGGAATCATCATAGAAAAACGGGGTACTGATTAGGACACAGCAAGAAAATGGGAGAGGGTGCCTCAAATTTAGAATTGTTTCTGAAAACTGTTACGTTATTTTGTCTTATGGGACAAAATGTAATTCAGTCAAAAGAAAAAAAAGAAAAAAACTCATTAATTCTGATTTCACACTTAAGCCATTCACAGAATCACAGAATCACTAGGTTGGAAAAGACCCACACGATCATCAAGCCCAACCATTCCTATCAATCACTAAACCATGCCCCTCAGCACCTCATCCACCTGTCTTTTAAACACCTCCAGGGAAGGTTTTCTGATGTCCAGACTGAACCTCCCCTGGCAGAGCTTAAGGCCATTCTCTGGCTCAAGGCTGCTTCAAAGTCTGTTGAAGTCTGAATAGAAAAACGTAATTAACAAGCTTTTGTTATTATTTTTTAAGGATTTACTTTTACAAATCCTGTACTGTTACCAATGATTACTATTGATCATGCCCATTACTCTGTCTATGTACCTCAGAAATCTCTTTACCGCTATCCTGAAACAAAATCTCTTCTCTCTTCCTATTCCACCTCCTTGCCTACTGCTTTTACTTTTTCTAGCATCTTTCTGCCTTCTACATCCTTTCTACAACATCAGAAAGCTCCAGTCTGGCCATTGCATAGCTTAAGTAGAAGTTGAGTATCGTTTACTCAGCAGGAAATGTTTCCCACATCCAAATTGAGTGAAAGACAACCAAGGAACTACATAAAAATATCCACTATTCTCCTGGATGGAAAACAAGAGTGGTGATCCATTGAAGAGCATCGGAAAAATTATTCTAATAAATTGCAATCTTACAAACCATTGCCAATCTAAGCAGGCTCTCAGAGGATGGCATTTGTCCCTATGCAGATGTTTGAAATCTGATATATTACACATCTCCTAATTCCCCTCTGAAAACAGGCTGCAGAAAGGAGTCATTTTACAGGGCTTAAAGCACTCAAAAGCTTTCTCTCTCACACACGCAGAACTCTGGCATCCCAATACATTTTTTGGTTTACTCTGAGAAAGATATCATCCAGTTAGAAGAACTAATTTCCTAGTACTCTCATGGCTCAACATGAGCTTGGGCATCCTTTGGCAGGATGTTCAAAGCCACACCAGGTCCCTGTGGCTTTAAACAAAAGGTTTGGCTGAGCTGCACAAAAGCCATGTTTAAGATTTAATAGCTTTCTTCAATACTTAGCTGCAATTCTAATTAAAATACCGGAGTTGTTCCACTTAGAAGCACTTGCTAAAAGATAATCTCAGAGTGTCTGAGATGAGGGAAGTCTCAGCAAAGGTAAGTGGCAGCATTAATTTGACTTTTTCTGTTAAATAAAGAACAATCTGTTAAGTTCTTTAACAGGTTGCAGGTTTAACTCTACTGTGTGTAGGCTCCAGACAGATTTATCTCACCTTTCACTTTAAAATAATTACGTGAATGCATTTGCTGAGATAAATTATCTTGTTCACAAAAGTAACCTATATTGTTGTAAAAATGTTAGCATCAACTTTTACAATCAGCATCTCATATTTATTGCTTTGGAGCTCTCATGATTTGTCTCCTATTTCAATTCTGGTAATTTTTGCATTTTAACCAACAATTGTCAAGAAAATACTGAACACAAACTGGTTAACTAATTTAACGTAGCTGGACAGATACCCCAAGCAAAGCAGACTGTTGTAGGTGAACTGTTTCTGAACATACTCTACAGCAATCCAAGAAGAGATATCTAGACTTGCAAGCAGATTTTGGAGTTGGATGGGGGGTTGATATGGTACTTTTATTAAAAAGCAAAATTTCAGCCATTTCAGGGCTTTTCACAACAGCTATTCTGGGAAACGTGTCTAAATTAAAGGCATTATACTATAATTATTTCCCATTTTTACTCAGAAACTCAGTTATTTGTGTATGCACACACAGGCACAAAACCCAAGCACCATTCCCACCTTTTCCAATGAGCACCTAAAGGAGATACCCTCTATGTGGAACAGGTCAGGGGAGACTGTGGGCACATAACTCCTAGGAACAACAAAGAAGTTAAAGACTCCCACCTCAGAGGAAGAACACCAAGGCTTCGCATCCCAGATCCCATCCATCCGCGTAGGAATCTTTCACAAATGCTTGCTATTTAGCCCAGCAAACATTCAAGTATATATATTACAAAAAACTGAACCAAGAGAGCCACCAATAGCTTAAAAATAGAAGACAGAAGAGTTCAAATTTATTTTCTGCTTGTATCATCAGAGATATTTGAAGAAAGGCTTAGAGCTGTGCAGAAGGAAGCAGGTTATCATCATTTCTACTGCTATGATCCATTGTCAGTGCACCAGTCAAGAAGTGTGACCCCCTGAAATACACTTAGAAAAAGAACAAAAAACTCTTCAGCCTGAAAGCTCCCTGGAATTGCATGATGATAAATATTACAGTGACTCAAACATAAACAGTAGCAAGTTCATTTGAAGCAACAGTACTCATCTATTTTTAGCAGGGCTTGTGCTAGAGAACAAAATACTATTTTCCAGAACTGAATTAGAAATCCTCACCTCTAAATGACCAGTTTTGCTTCTTATAAGGGGAGTTTATACCAATGATGGCTGCAGGGAAAAGTTTCTTTCTTTCCTTGTTTCTTCCTTTCTTTTTTTATTCCTTCCTTCTTTCTACCCCGTCACCTCCCCAGCTTTTAAAGTAGAAAAGGTAAACAAATGAGATATTATTTCACTCTAGGGCATTGAGCAGATTTTTATTTCAAGACACAAATTTGTACTACATCTTAATGACCTCCCTGCCAAGTATAAATTCTTGTGTTCCTATTCATGCAAAGATTAAAGAAGCTTCAAGTGATGAGAAGAATTCAGAATAAAGTAAATAGATTTATACATCTACAAATAGATTTATCATCTAGAAAAAACAATGCAAGTACCAAAGCCTGTGAAGGGTCCTGTCTGATACTCAGTACATAGTCCTTGTCACTGAGTTTTTTAGCATTTTAACACATCTGGTTTGTACCATATATTCAAGACTTAAGATTTCTGTGGTCAAGAGGCCTTAAAAGGGAGAATCTTGTGGATTCCTGTCTCTATTATTAAACTAAGACTGTTACAGCATCGGCCCAAAGGGTGGGTAGGATGCAGTCTCACATTATAAACACCATCAGGATTTTCATGCTTCTGACACTTGTTATTATGAATATCATGCTAGTATCAAGAGAGTTGCAATCTGTCCTAGTCCCTGTTGCTCTGTGCAATGTCTTTGCAACAAGCAGACATTGGAGAGTAAGACAGCAGGTATCAGTGCAAAAACCACCAAGCCCTTTTTGGCATTTACACTTTGAAAAACTATTAACTACCATTTTTTTCTGCCCATCCAGTATCAACTACTGAATGTGCTGTTCTCGAAGTAGAAGGATGAGTTCTAAAACTGAACTGTCCTCATTTCCACAGGGGAAAAGGACCCGTCTGAAAAGGACCTGAGCAGAATAAAGGCACTGCCATGGGCCTGCTCTATTGAAGTTTCTTATACTACTCAGTAGCATGCCATCTCAGGTTCTTCTCCACTGTACTGTGTTCCATGCGGTTGCTACAAGTTTCAGCTGTTAAAGAGCAAAAAGCATTTTTATGTGTCTCTTTGCTGATAAAGAGTTAAATGTCTTGTACTCTGGAAAGACTCCTCTAAAAGCACTTTTACACTGCCCTAGTCTATTTTAACAGCCTTGGAATGACTCCACCAAAACCTGGGTTCAACCATTAAAAACAAAAGCCCACCACTACCCAAGACACAGTATTGTTGCCAAATCCAGAAGCAGCAACATGGGCTTCCCAGCAGTTCGGGACTGAAGCAATTGCAATGCCTGAGATAAGGCTACACTAAAAATCTGCAAAGCCATTCCAAGTTATTTTATTCCCTGGAGTCAGTTACTACACATTTTACAATTCTGTCTTCCCAGGACGTATTCTGCATTTCTCTTGTATATAGCAAAGAAGTTGGCCCTTTGCTGCACTGATGAAAACGAGAAAGACTGCCAATTTAATGGACTGTCCATATCTCTCAGGCTTCAATAGAATCTACAAGAGGCTGAGCTCTAGGCATTTCATTTGGATGAGATGAGTGCTTGCAGCGAGTGTTGGCCTTGTAAATTCGGCCTCGATAGGCAGGACAGGCCTTTTTTCCCTAGCTGCTGACTATCAGTGTTGGAAAGGGAATGGAGACCAGCTGCAGAAAGCCGGAATCACTTATGGAAATATTTTCAGACTGCCAGCTGAAGAGTAAAGAGGATTTAAAGAATGCAGTTTGAGGTCATTCAGTTTTTATCTACTACATAAGCCACTCCTTTGGCGAAGAACTAAGAAAGCCTCTTCTGGTAACGTTGTACATGCTGCTTCTTCAGCTGCAAATACAGCTTTCATCCAGAGGTAATGGACTTACAGAAGGCTATTCTTAAGAAGCGCTAATAGGCTAAAAGAACTCAATTATTTTCATTTAAAGACTAACAAGGCTCACTTGTGAGCTATTAATTTTATTACTTCAGGAGCCAAGCGGCACTTGTACCATATCCAAATAAACAAAAGAAGGGGAAAAAAATAATCACGATGGGCCTTTGTAAGGGATACAGACCTCCTACACTGCAAAAGTTCCCTTTAAACAAGAAAAGAGAAAGATCATCAAAAAGTCTATCACAGTCCATAGGTGCTGCAAGGGTCAAGCTGTAGACAAAAACAATTATCACATAATTGCTTATCATCCCTAATTGGGAATTTTTACAGCAACATTTAGACATTTACAACAAGCATTTTGACTGAGCAGGATGGAAACACTTGAGTGCTGGTTTGACTTAATGATCTTAAAGGCATTATCCAACCTGAACAATTCTGTGATTCTCAGGCCACTCAATATCGACCTGATATCACGATTAGTCTAATGCACAAGAGCTCCTTTCTGACAAGATAAAGAGCTTACATGAGATTACAAGGAACAGGACCATTGTTATTGGCTTCCTCCACTTTTGAGAATGATTCCTTGCGAAGGCTACCCATTTTATCTTCCTCTGGGCCTACCTAGGACTGAACGCCACAAGGCTCTAATCATACCTTTCAAAACTTAAACCATAAGCCTGTTGCTTACTACTGGAGGATGTGTATTTATGTCTGGTGTTTTGAAGCAAGGTGGAAGACGGCCTGTACCTAGTTAAGAAAATCTTATTGTTTTGCCAACATCTATGCACTTCCCATATTCTATTACTAATCCTTCTACCTAACAAACATATTTAATGCTTCTTGGATATATCAGGCAGTGATAATATGGCCTCTGCTACTAAAGTTTAATACTTTACTAAAAGCATGATGCAAAAACACGGGGAAAAAAAAAGTAAAGAGAAAATTAAGACACGATTATTGAGAACTGCACTTAATGCTATTGCCATCAAAATATAACCTCCACTTCCCAAGTTACTGCTATTCCATTTGCAACCCTCTAGCTCGAAGTGTTCCTCATAAAGTGCTCGCCAGCATGCAGCACAAGGCACGCCACTGGGTGCCTTCTCTCTCTACCACTACATCAAGATGGCTATCAATACCTAATTTAGACTCCTGCTAGCTCAGTCACGACACATGAAATCCTTCAGCCACTATTTTTTTCCCCATGGCTGTTTACAACCAATAGATACGAGTCTGTTAATGAATTCTGCATAGTCAAGAAAGCAGAGGTAGCAATGCACCAATGCAATGTCACTTCAACTTCTTCACACATCCCTGGGCGCTTTTTGCCACCAATTTTTTTTTGCTCGTTTCATTCCTGTGCTCATCAATTTTCCAGCAAAACAAACTATAATAAAATCCTTTGCAAAAGATATTTTATTTAGCCAAGAACAGACCAACAAAGCTCACTTCCTGATGCCAACTGTATCACAACATGTTTGTTACAAAAGGCTTTTATTTTTCTGCTCATTTCCTCCTTGTCATTTAACCTGCAACATGTCTATAGACAACAAATATTAGACATGGGACAGAGTTTGCCTCATTCCTTCTAATAAGACAGACATATCTATAATAAAGCTTCTCACTAGATATAAGCAGATCAACAGGTATTCAAAATAAATTACTATTACAGTAATTTAGCTATGTAACAGACAGAAGATATGAACTCCTTATGATCAGTGTGTAACTCACAATAACCACCTCCAAAGAAACTTTTCTTTACTAAGAAACACAGCATTCATGAGCAACATCTTAAGCATTACATGATAACCGCAAGATTAACTCTCTGTTTAATTAATAAGGCTCAAGCTCCATGACATTTCCTTGACATTAATGACCAGCTGAAGGAGTTGATAACCAGAAGCAAAGACAAGTGAATTCCACTGGAAACATTGCACAAGGTCAAGCTTGTTACCCCTAGAGGAACTAAGGGATAAAAAGGAAACCAAATTTGATTCACTGCCTGTCCTTAAGCCTTAGACTTTAAAGTCTACACCTTCACCATTTTAATAAATATCCATTTTATTAAGAAAAAAGTAAAAAGAAAATTCAAGTGTCTGAAAGACTGTCCTCCAAATGCAAGCCATTGCTGAAACTCAAGTTTTTCTGTCTGCTAGGTAACATAACAGGCTGCTCAGCAGACACTGAATATTTTCTAGTTTAGTTTCACAGAACCTTTCTAAAATACAGAATAATTTCCGTATGATCGTGTGCTTTCTTCAAAGAAAGAATTTTTAAATTTTTTTTCAACATTAGTGTCTTAGTGATGTATTTTAATTATCCACTGCAGCATCAGGGCTAAGATGGTAAAGCAGCAAACTGTTCTTTTAGGCATTCAACTCATCCCCTCATTTTTCATCTAGTCAGCATATTCAACTGAGCAGTAAGTACTCATCAATCATACTTCCACAAGTTAGTCTTGTGTTTTATTTGCATATTCAGGTAAGTAATTTTAAGTAAACAAAAGGCAATCTGATACCAATCTAAATGCACAGGCTACTAAGTCAAAGTCTTACACAAGTCAGTGTAAACATAGTAAGAAATGAAAACACCTAGTGAGAAAACATCAGCTTCTGGTGTGTAGTAGGAATGGAAGCAAAAATCAAAATTGCCTTATAAAACACAGCAGTTACCTGCTGAATTTTTTTGGCAACCCAGTGGTCACTTCTCAGACTGTTGAGTGTGAGTAATGGCTCAAAATTACAGTCTATCTACTGACTACTTCACCAAAAGTTACATGATTTCCTAGATAGCTGCCCACGCAGTTGCCACATGGGGTGGCTGGTTGTGTAGAAGAGCGCTTTTAAGACTTTCTTCCAGTCACTACTATGTTACCTTAGGCATCCCGCCACAAGCCTCATCCTTGCTATCAAGAACATCCTTTCTACTCCAGCAAGCTCTATTTTATACTTCAGATGACAAATGGTGACAGTCATCTCTAATTTATTGGGACTATTATTCTCTCAAACCAAAACTATTGGGAGCTGTCACCCCTGTTCACTCACCTTCTGTGTTATAATCATATGGGACAGCGGAGACACTTAAGGAAAAAACATACAGAAGTTAGTAAAAAAACTTGTGGCTTCTGGTTTGATGTTATTCTGTAGAATTCAATAAGGGATAACATAGATAATACAGAAATGTTTGGAGGTCATTAAATATTTTCATATTTTAGAGAAACCCCTATAAAACAGTAAGATTTCTGTTCTGTCCATTTAATTTTCAATTATACATCACATTTCCCTAATGGCTATAAATAATTTTAAGGTCGGAATAAACAGTTAATGAATCTGAATATTATTCTCATTTGTTCTTTCAGCAGAAACCAGTCCTCAGTTTCCCATGCACAAAAAGAGTGCACAATGTGATGAAAAGTGCTAAGTGCAACACAGTATTATTTTAAAATCCCTTGTAGTAATCTTAGAAAACTATCAAAGAAGTAGTGAGAAAACCCAATACATTAACCTCTCATCTAAGACACAGTCTTAATGGTGTCTGACTGTAAAATTGCTTCTTGAAAAAGAGGTAGACACTACCATCCCACAAGAGTATAAACAAACATATCCATGGGTTCTGTTTTACAATGGTATCAAACAGCAAGAAAGCATGGTGATCCTTTTCTACATCTGGTATTTACATTAAATAATTAACGATAAGGCTCAACAGCAGAAAGTATTTATATAGCAAGCAGCAGGATGGCATGATTAAGATATGAAGTATATCTACAAGATTTACATTTCAACACAAGACTGAAGAAAAAAGAAGTAGTCGGGTTCCTACATCAAACATCTCAACATTCCAAAGCCATGTCCCTTTTACAAAAGATGAAAAACATCTTCATAAAGGCTAATTATTTTCTGTACTTGCCTAGCTAGGAACATAGAATCATAGAACTATTTGGGTTGTAAGAGAAAGGAGAAGTGTCTAGGCCTGAACAGTCACTACAGTCTTAAGCACATCAAGGCCCAATACAAAATCTAAAATATTTTCTACTTCTATCTGAAAACACTGGTTTGATGGTCAAATTCTGAGAGTAGTAGTCAATGGCTCAAAGTCCAGATGAAGATCTGTGACTAGTGGTGTCCCTCAGGGGTCCATACTGGGACCAGTGCTGTTCAATATCTTCATCAATTATACTGACAGCAACATTGAGTGCACCCTCAGCAAGTTGGCAGATGACACCAGGCTGAGTGGTGTAGTTGTCACACTGGAAGAATGAGATGTCATCCAGAGGGACCTGGACAAGCTGGAGAAGCAGCCTGTGAGAACCTCATGAGGTCCAGCAAGTCCAAGTGCAATGTCCTGCACCTGGGTTGGGGCAATCTCCATTTTCAGTGCTTGATGGGAGGTGACGTGATTGAGAGCTGCCCTGCAGAGACGGACTTGGGGGTGCTGGTCAATGGGAAGCTCAATATGAGACATCAGTGTGCACTTGCAGCCCAGAAGGCCAAACGTATCCTAGGCTGCATCAAAAGAAGTGTGGCCAGCAGGCCAAAGGAAGTGATTCTGCCCATCTATTCCTTTCTTGTGAGACCTCATCTGAAGTACTGTGTCTAGTTCTGGAATCCTCAACATAAGAAGGATACAGAGCTGTTGGAACGGGTACAGAGAAGGGCTACAAGGATGATGTTCAGCCTAGAGAAGAGAAGGATACCAGATCTTATAGCGACCTTCCAGTACCTGAAAGGAGCCTACAAGAAAGCTGGAGAGGGACTATTCATAAAGGCTTGTGGTGATACGCCAAGGGGTAACAGATATAAACTGGAGAAAGGCAGATATAGACTAGATATTAGGAAGAATATTTTCACCATGAGAGTAGTGAGATACTGAAACAGATTACCAAGGGAAGTTGTGGATGCCCTATCCCTTGAGGTTTTCAAGGCCAGGTTGGATGTGGCCTTGGGTAACCTGATCTAATGGGATATCTCTGCCCATGGCAGGGAGGCTGGAACTAGATGATCTTTAAGGTCCCTTCCAACCCTAACTATTCTATGATTCTATGATTCTATTACACTAGCCTTACTATTTTTTTTCCACGGTGTTGCAAAAGAATTCCATACACTGATACCCAGTGCTGCAACAGTCATTAAGGAATATGAGGCTTCAATGGAAGTCTACAACGAAGTAATGCTGAGATACTGGAAAAAAAAAACAAATCTAGCAATAACAGAAGAAATGGTGCTAAGTGAATATCTACTTTTAAAATCCACTCAACACTTCCAACTAGATTGTGTACATTTTTCACCCCTGACAAGAACAGGAGTGAGATACATACACATGGTCTGCATGCGTGCACCTATTTGAAACTCTCATTGCTCAGTCGTCCCCTTTGCTTTCATGCAAACCAGCAAGGCCAAAGCCCAAGTTTCCCTCTCATCTACCTGGTTCCCAGACCCTCTGTTCTAAAATTATTTCTAATTTTTTTACCAGGCTCTACACATAAAACGGTTTGTCCCAGAATGTAAAGACCGACATCTTTACTTGTATTTGTTTTGTTTCAAACATTGACTGAGTGCAGGGCTGCAAGTGCCTGAGAGGCTTTTCTGTGGGTCCTGGTTAACAATGAGTAGGGGAAGTGTAGAAGTAGGCACTGTTCTACCCCCACCTGCTAACAGGGCATGGACTTGCTCTATAAATAGTGCCTGCCAAGAAGGCACTGCATGCACACCCACCACCCTGTGGAATGGGCCTGAAGAAGTGCTGCTGCTTGAGTGTTCTGAAAAACTGCTGGACTATGTCTTCCTGAAGAATTGCTGCTGGAGGAGTTGCTGCCGGATGGACCATGTTTTCCTGAGGAAGCACTGTCCCCCATTGGAGTGGTGATGATTTTTCTTTTGCCTCGCTACTTCTGTCTCTCTTCTTCTCTGACTTATCTTACTGTACCTTCTTTTTTCTTTGGCACTATGGTGTATTGGATAGAATCTGAGTTGTGTTGTAGTTTGTTTAGTGTCCTTGGCTATGTTCAAGGTAACAGATTGTGATCTGAACAC
The DNA here is from genome assembly GCA_033459285.1 of Clamator glandarius. NCBI lineage: Eukaryota > Metazoa > Chordata > Aves > Cuculiformes > Cuculidae > Clamator > Clamator glandarius. The sequence goes on along the minus strand of JAUNZM010000072.1, from coordinate 318,977 downwards.
ATTGGGATCTAGTTTTACAAATTCAATAAGCTGTAACTCAGAGCACACCCAAGTATCTATTTCGTGATTTTGACTGTATCCAAAATAAATTCTTCATTTACCTTTCCAACTGCACAAGTCAGGGTGGGCCCTTACACTGCTGGTGTCAGGAGTAGGCCATAAAACAGAAATTCTGGGGTTTTTTTATAAAAAGCTCATAGAAAAACACAGGAAAGTAATATGAACTCCTGAGTTCATATTCAAAGTATCATCCAGGATCACTTACACTCCAGAAAGGGAGTTCAAAGATTCATCTACCAAGACTCTTCCAATAAGATACTATCCTGAGCATTTCCTTTCAGTCAGTCTTCAATGTGTTAGCTTTTCTCTTAGAGAAGCACAGCTTTTTGCTTTCTTCCCAGCTCAACCCCACCACTGCCCAAAATCCAACCAGACTCATAGCCAGTCTGAGTTCAGCAACCCTTCAATGAAAACTTTATTCCCTCTTCTGCTTTTCAAGTCACTGAAGAGGGCAAGCAGTAATGGCATTCCCTGCTCCTGGTGATGCTACTACTATCCGAGTGATACACAACAGTGGTGCTCATAAAAAAAATTACGTGGGCTTCCAAAATTTCTCACAGATAATTGTATCCCTTAGTAAATCTCTTCCTAAAATTATTTAGGTAGAGTAAACACTACCTTACTGCAATATCGCCTTCTGGGTCAAGTGAGAAGGTCTTCTCCCAGTACTAATGCCTGCAGACATCTCTTCCTCTCCCCTCCCAAACCTGACCACCGCACCTCTCAAAACAGATGATCATCATTTTCCTCTCCAGTGGGATTCTATACTACCTCACTCCTGCTAGGAACATAGTGGTAGAGTTGTTAGCTATCTGTATAAGTAATAATAGGGAAATCTGGCATTCAACCTTGCTGACTACACACACGTTAATGAAATCCATAATGTACAGCCATTCTTTTCTGGATAGTATCTATTATTCACTGTGAAGACAGCTCCACAACCAACAAGAGCTGGCAATGTCACTGAAGTTTGCCAGAAGTACTCTTTTATTGGAACAAGTGCATTTTTAGACCTTGGAGATGATATTAAGGGAAAAAAACCTCACCGTTTCTTCTCTAACATCTCCTTGACATAAGATATGTGAATCTTTGTCTGTAACTGGCTGAGAACTGATTGATTACTAATAAAATGCTAGATTTTACCTCCATTTTAGTATGAGCCAGAGGGTAAAAACATATTTTATGTGTTTCTTCTTATTGTCACATTATAAAATAATAACAATTTCTTTTTCCCTGTACCATCTACCTCAGCTCAGGTTAACCTATTAAAATGAGGTAGTTGGCCAGAAAAATGAAAGCAAAAAACTTCAGTACATCAAAAAGGCTGACATAGAGGCTAGGTATATTTTCTTTATCGGCTGTGACTCATTCTTTTTTTACCCAAGATAGTGTTGGCTGTATAAATGACATTTTGTAAATATAGAAAGAAAATGAAGAAACACCTGGAATAACAATCAAACTCATGAGGCAAAAGGAAAAAGGGTCTTCTGTTGATTTGATATTACTTAAATGCAACATACATGTTTTACAGCTTTCACTGTAAATGAAATATGAAACTGGACTTTTTCCAGACTAATCTGTGAATTCTCATACCAGACAAAATCATGTCTACTATTACACACTTTTCTAAGTCTCATGTTCATGTAGCTTTCAACTCCTGGCAAAATACTTGTGGACAAAAGAGTTTTGATAATGTATGGGATTTAACACACCTTCATTTAATGGAAACTAAGCAGGCTCATAAAACTAATCTGGCATTCTTGGGAGGTACAGAGGAAGTTACAGCACAGTAAATCTCAGGTAGCTAAATCTTCTTTTCTTTCCCAACACTGCTGCATCCAAGCTCTACCCATGGCCCATCTCTCTGATCTTAAACGTGTATTTAAGGAACTGTGCAAACAGACTGACACCGATCTTTTTTCTTTACCCCTTTCAGAGAAGTGCTAACAGGAGTTGTGACTAATACAAATCACACTAGCATTTCTCATGAGGTGTTTTCTCAAAAGTTCTTCTAGGCAATCTTTCCCTTGTTGAAAGGGATTGTTGCTGTGACACGTAAAAGTTGCATTTATGTAGCACATCATCTGTCTCACTACAGGAAACAAACATTACATTGCACTTAAGAGTATGCAGATGAAGAAGTAATACTGCATTCAGCAAAAGATATCAAGATATTAAGCTGTGAAGCTTGCTCCCAGATACTCCATGGTTAGTGATTCCATATTAGAAATAAAAGGTTTTAAAATAAAGTGTACTGAGCAACAAGTTTATTTGTAAAAAAAAATATCAAGAGAAACATAACATCTAAATAATTTGCTGAGTATACTTTCAGCTTGCAAAGGCTAAACAGTTTCAGTAGCTGCTGGTACACAGTGGAATAGGTATCGCTTTTAAGGCCAGAGAGGAAATCTGGCACCTAGACACTAAGCAGTATTTTGCAAACAGTACCTTTAATAAGAATGACAGACTGAATTTTTTAACAAAATCCTTTCTCCCAAATGAAGGAATAAATCATTATGTTAAGAGAATGAGTTAGCTTAAGAATAATAAAAATAAGCTTAAGCTAATCTTAGCCAGCTTGCAGCTTGAAAGAATGTGATAGTGACAGAAGTTTAGCTTGTTTACTAGTTGAAACAAGCAACAAATCAAGTATCGCGTATCTTAAAGAAGCTTATCTCTGACTGATGCTCTTTACAGTTCTGAGAGATGTCAAGCACTAGGAAGCAGAGTTGTATTCTGGAAATCCAGGCTCTGGTCCATAAACATTTTTATTTTGATGGGTGCTTTTTACACTTTTGATTAACATAATATATATAGTGAAAGATACATTTGATTTCCCAGAAACTGTTAGCTATTTTATATTCAAAGTAGTCATACTAACATGTAATTTGTAAATATGCAGTGCATTATGTAATTAACATGTTCTACCTGGGATAATCTTAAGGGAAAACAACAACTGAAGCTGTGAAATTGGTACTTAGAAATTAACTTATACAAGAACCTTCTTTTGGGAGCAGTTCTCAAGACTGAATCATTTACTTAACATGTGCACCGTAATGCATTCTGCAAAGTTTGACAAGGTATGATGACCTCTTCCACACAGGAAGTTCAATGATACAGGCTTTACATATCTGAGAACTCCCTGGGAATATCCACTTAAAAGTACACAATCAAAACTTTAGTAGACATAAAAAATCCAACTGCTTGTTTTTTAATATCAGCACAGAGGTAAATCACAGATGTACGAGCTTTTTCTGAAGTCACAAGCATCTAGAAAATTATTACAACATAGGATTATCATACTCCTGTAAGTGCTAGCACAAAGCCTCTCTTAACTTTTATCACAGAGGCTCAGGCATGCCCTGACCTGAGAGCCAATATTATTTACTCCACGTTTACAGCAGTCTAGAGTTAAGCAGCCTTACAGCATGTTGGTGAAAAAAGTAAATAAATAGGAAAACAGATGAGCATTAAGGAGAAGTAAATCACCACAACAGAACCAGGCGGCAGATAGCATTCTTTTCCACGTTACAGACAGCATCATATTCAGGCTACAGTATTATGGGATTTCCTGTTTGGGAAGACACAAAGCAGGGATACTTCACAATTTAAGCAGCAGAAAAATAAGCAGTACCTCTTCAAATATGGTTTATTTATCTGCCTCAATCAAGTCCACCTGACTGGCTTTTGTCACTTAAGCTTCGTGTACACTTTACTCTCTTTAAAATGCTCAGTAAGAGAACCTGACCCGGAAAAGGAAGTTTTAGAAACAAGCCTAATGGGGAAGCTACACTAACTGCCCAAGTGTGACTCAGTTTAACACTGTAATCAAACTCCCAAGTTGTACAGAATCAGTGACAGAGATGGAGAGGTTTGCCTCTTTAAACACCACACAGACAACTCTGCTTGCATTAATTTATTTTCCTCCCTCACCTTCCGCCCTATCTCCTCCTTTCACTTACCAAGGGCCTGGTTTCATCTTCATCTTTGAAATAGTGAAGTTGGTCACCCTTGAGAACAAACCAGCGTGTGTGCCAGGTCTTGACAAAGCCTCCTTGCTTCCGCAGCCAGCCACACTTAATGGCACAGTGCTGCCCTTGGCTTGGTGGAGGAGTCTCTACAAAGCTATCATGTTCCTCCATACCGGGACTGAGCAACTATCCTGTTGAGAAAACAAGAAGAAAAGGTAAAGTAATTACATTATTATCCAGGTGGTAATTTGCTCCTTTCAGTGCAGCTGGAAAAGAAACATGCCCTGACAACAAAGGTGTACTAGAAAAGCATTTACTACCCACCTGCTTATTCTACTAGCACCCCATCAACTGAGTGAATATTACTCACCTATAAAAGACAATGACAATAAAGAACTGACCTGCTAAAACACAAGCAAGTGGCAAAAGATTTGTTCTGTTCAAGTACAGCGTAAGATATTTTAACTGGCACAGAGGAAGACCAGACCTGCTTATTTAATATTCCCTGATGGGCTTGGGGCTTTCAGGGTATATCAAAGTCTCTGCTTTTCTAGGGATTAAAATATCCCACCAGACAAGCAGGCTTTTTTTGTTTTCTTTTGTTTTGTTTTACTAAAGTGCATTTAATGGAATAGTGACAGTAAATAAAAGAATAGCTGCACATCCCCTCATACAATCAATCCCTTGACTGAAGTGAGTCTGTGTCCAGCCATGCTTATTACAGACATTTTGCAAATTACACAGAATTTTGGCATATCAACTCAAGGTACAAGAAATATGTCAAAACAAGCACTGAAGTGTGGAATTAAACTTGACACAGTTTCATGTGCCTTTTTGGTCTTGTTAAAATTACTAAGTCTAGAGCTGAACAAACCCAGGATTTTGAGTTGCAAGTTCTGGTATTTTCAATTGAAATACAAATCATACTGAGACCTGTATATGCCAAATAGCGTATACTTAAACAGAATAAATTGTGACTATAACCACAAACACAGCAGTGTGCTAAATTAATGGTGAAACTTCACTGTCTGTAAATGCTTGAGGAACAAAGTGTCTCTTTCTACACTACCACTGGCAGCCTTTCTTGCTTAGTCAGGAACTGCACAGCAGTTAGGGCAGGGGAGAAACAGCTTTATAGGTAATATATCGTTTCCAAACATCAGAGCAGGGAAAGAGTAAAGTATACTAAACATTGTAAGCAGGAGATGTCTCTGACTAAGAATATCTAGAACAGAGCTTCCTGTTCTATCTTTGGCAAAGTAGACTGGTGAGTCCAAGCCTGGCACTCCTGTTCCAGTCCCCTTCAGTGCCACAATACTGCTACTGAACATAGTAACAGACATAAGCATTGCTAAGGTATGTGCTCAGCTCCTAAGGTAGATTAGAAGTGGAAATACACACTCATTTGATGGACAAGACTATCTCCCTGACAATTAATACAAGTACTTTGTCTGGACAGTGTTAACGTTATTGTGAAATAAATTGCAGTCTGATCAAGCAAGAAGAAATAAATGGATCAACAGACTCCAGTCAGGAGTGGTTTTCAGCCCATTTTTGTTTTGCCTCCTTTCTTCCTACCATTCATACTTATTCTTCTTTGGAAGAACTCCTCCAGCTGCCATCTCTGCTGTGAATTTGCATCTTCTGCTTTTAACACACATACAGAGTCTGCTGTCACATCCCTGCATTGGGCTGGATTCTGGAATCCAGTCTCTGTGATTAAAATTCTGAACTACAATGTGCCACTGAGGTTGACAGACTTCAACATGAGCACAGAGGAAAACATAAAAATGTATCTGGCCCTCAGCATAGCAGATGAAAATTTATTTTGTGCCTGTGGTTACAATGACATCCTAACAAGAATGAAATAGCTGATAAACCCTCAGACCACACTGACAGAGGGTTTCTGTGAGCGTTATGTACCATCAGAGTACAGCTCTGAAAACTGCAACCTGAAGCTGCAGAGTACCATAGAAGTTGCACTGAGTTTCTAAACCGAAACTTGCCTCCTTCCAATCTGGAGCTGCAAATGGAGATTCAAAAAACGACCACTAGCAAAATGAATAGCTTGCTTCCTCAGTGACTTGTTCATAAACATCTGCTCACACTGCAAGGTGGTCTGGGCTCTTGTAACATTTTTCACTCACTTTGCACAAGTAATAATCAACTACGAATGCAACAAAGCAGTGGCCAAGCAACCTCTGAAACCTCTCATTTGTTACACTAACTCTTTAGGAAGAGGAAGACTAGTTACATGAAACTATTTGGAATAAGCAATGATCTCCAAGAACTGACTTCATCTACACACATCACTCTTAATTACACTGACTTGTACCCTACCTCTGCTTATCACCATGTAGGGTGAAAACATGAGAACAGATCTACCTGTGCTACATGAGATCATTCTCTCCAAAATGAAATGCACACAACTGTAACTAGCATTTTTTGAATACAAGCAGAAATCTCTTGGATGTTTCCGGTTTTCGGCTGGGCCAAAGTAGATGTCAAGAAGTACTCAAACTCATATCCTTAGAAAGTGAATTAACAAATATTTTAAGGAAAGCATTGTAAACATCAGGTAAGTTGTTAAAACTGAAAAAAAGTAAGGAACAAAATCATTACCCATTGGTTCCCCCTTCCCCTTGCTGCACAACTGCAGGTAAGGACAGTGCTCAGCTTCAGCTAATCTTATCAGTTTATCTCTGCTGCTTAGGCCAGCCTCAAAGGAGTTTAAATTATATGCATCACTGCAGTGTTAAGGACATTAGGTCCCTATTACACTTAGACCACGAACAAGAATCTAAACACCAAAGTCAAAAGCAATTAACTACTTGGATGAAAGGCTATTTTTAATTTTGTTCCATAAATTCACACTTTACCAGTTTTAACATCAGTGTACAAATTAAGTATTAGGATTCTAGCTACCCATGGAAGATGTTAATTGATCTACATCTCTCAGTCTGGTAAAATTTATATTTTAAACTATTTCTACAATACCAAACCAGATAAGGTATGGGAGAGATGACATTCTACTGCTCCTAAGTCTTCACAAGCAAGTGTAAGATGTCCTCTAAAGCAATAGTATATCCTTGGACACTTTCTTTACATAACTGTGTATTATTTAATTTAGCAATGATTTAATTATCTTCAGCAGTTAACATTTCAGCCACATAACTTTTTTTTTTGTTAAAAGGAATTTTATTTAGTCATAAGATCAAGTTTATTTGTTGTTTTCCATCTCTCCTTCCTTTTCTGAATCTGCCTACTACAAACTAGACTTGCAATCAGAAATTCCAGCAGCTGGCTCACTATCACTAACTGTTTTTACAGCTGTTTCAACATCAAGATAATAAAAATAAATTGCAGAAATATCAAGGTGCTGGCACTGATGCAGAGAACAGCGAGGTGCAAACAGTATGTAATGTAACAGATGTAACAGAATTACATCCACATGTTCCAAATCCTCTCACTTCCATGAGGCAGGGCAGAAAACCATGCATTTTCAAGCACTACATGAATGCACTCCTCAAGCCTATCTTCTGAATGGGAAACACAACTTGTACTTTCTGCCAGAGTCAAGTCTACTGCTTTGGCCAGTCTCCAGTTTAGGTAATGACCAGAACTGAACAAATGCTACACAGTCTGTTTTGGCCTCACTGTGGTCTAACTCTCCTGGACTCATCTGGACATCGGGAGTGCAAAGTAAACAAAATGAGAAGTGTTTCCTGATGCATTGCCCCTGCAGCAACACCTCCTGGTCCCTGAAGCATATCATCATCTACCACTGCTGGCCAAATCCAACCTTTTTCTGCTCCCATGAGGTCATCTGCCTCTTTCACTAATCTGTCTAAAGGACAAATAATTGCATTTATGTTCTTATCAATGTGGAAGAGCCATGCTGGTGCCACACACAGTCAGCAGGGAAGTGTTTCTTCTCAGCTACCACTTACTCAGTACTTGAAATGTGAAATTGGGCAGCTCCACCAGATCCCAGCACTGTGCCAGGAAACAGTGAAAGTCATTAAAGCACAGCAAATCCAGTTACAATGAACAGCCACAGGATTTTACTAAGATGACCTGTTTGGCAAGAAAATTTGATGGTTTGCAGTATGTTTTTATTCTCACTGGACTTCTCACAGTCAAGACAGCACATTTCAAGAACACAAAACATCATCAGCGTTCACTTTCACCAACCCTTCTTCATCTTTGCCATTGCTCAAATGCTATACCAGGTCCTTTGCAGCCCAGTGTCAGCCTGGCATAAAATGAACAATGACAAGAAGCCATCAAAGTGCCTGCCCGAGCCCGTTGCAGGATCTATTCCCCCTGCTCTTCCAAAATAGCAAGCAATGCAACACTGCACAGATGACATTAACAGATATCCAGGAAAAGGCTGCAATTTTGTAGCAACAATTGACTTGTTCATTGCTGAACACGTCTGCCCAATATATATATACACACACACATAAAGATGCATAAAATTCATAAAAATCTCTGTGACACAACACTTCTATATAAAAATAGGTTATTTCAATACAGCAACACTAAAAATCACTCTAAAAATGATGTTTAATTTTGGATACTTGCCTACTTATTTCCTGTAAGCTATCATAGAATTATAGAATGGTTTGGGTTGGAAAGGACATTAATGATCATCCAGTTCCAGCCCCAATGCCATTGTCAGGGAGACCTTCCACTAGATCAGGTTGCTAAAAGCCTCATCCAAACCAGCCTTGAACAATTCCAGGGATGTGGCAGCCACGACTTCTCTGGGCAACCAGTTCCAGTGCCTCACCACCCTCACAGTAAAAAATTTCTTCTTAATATCCAATGTAAACCTCCCCTCTTTCAGCTTAAAGCCGCTACCCCTCATTCTATCCCTGCACTCCCTGAAAAAAAAGCCCTTGCCCAGCTTTCCTGTAGGCCCCCTTTAAGTACTGGAAGGCTGCTCTAAGGTCTCCCCAGAGACTTCTCTTTTCCAGGCTGAACACATCAAAGAGGTAAAAAAAATACTTTAAAAAAGAGAGTTGGCTAGTGCTTAGCAACCAGTTTTATAAGATGCATATTGCAAGCACCATGTTTCAAGTTCTGTCACTACAAAGACAGATTTTAAAGCCCTTCTGTCTTTAGTTCTTTTCCAAAAGCTCTAGTAGTGCACTTGCCAGTAGCTTTCCTCCACAAGCCTTTAGAAAAGACATTGTACTTTTAACCAGAAGATTTTCTGAGACATCTGAAAACCTTTTTGTACTACTGGCAGTAACAGTCCTAATCACTGACATATCTGCCTGTTCCGCATTCCCCACTCTCATCTTTGTCCTGTCAGGGACAGCCTGAACGTATTTTTCTTCAAAGAATTTCACTTACGAGACTGAAATACTTATTACTTAGGCAATAAAAAAATCATGAGAGGTGTTGCCAGCAGTCAGGCTGTAGAAAACTTGATCCACTGCCCAGTGAAGCTAAGGAAAAGACTTCCATTGCTTTTCAGTGCAATTGGGGATATGTTACAAAACCAAGACCAAATAATTTTGCCAGAAATTTGATGTCTTGGTCAAATATAACTTTTCAGGATATGATTTTAATTTCCACATCAGAACCATCCCACAGATATTCCTACAATAGCCAAACTTTTGCAAGTCTACAGTTTGCTTACAAAATTGAAGTGCAGCTATAAATAGCCCAAATGAAATAAGACAATGAAAATTAGTTAACAAATTGTGTTAGGCACCTCTGTAAATGTCACCTAGTGTATTCATAATTATCTTCTGTGGTTGTGATTACTGTTAGGATACATGTGCAAAGTTTAACTCTCTTCTGATACCTAGAAATGACACTTTTGTTCTCTCCATCACATTATAATCCCACTGCCTTTTCTGAGTCAAGAAGGACTCCACATGTAGAAGATTTATTTAACCAATAGACATTTATATACAATCTATCTGTCTGTCTTTTCTCAAGTGCAGATGTCTAATTTAGCAGTGATCATGAAATGTCACACCATAAAAAGGGGGGTTGAAGGTCTAAGGAGCAACTTACAAGAATGATACTGTCTCTGTTACGTTTTTGCATATCACTTACTATGCACTTATGTCCTCAGGTTTTTCCCTCACATGGTAGCACACAGCTGCAAGAAAAGGCTGCTGCTATCAATGTGACTGGAAAAGTGAAGACGTGATTATAACGGAGTGGTCCCTCACCTTTCAAGTTTCTGCCCAGTCTTCCACTTCAGGCGTCCTACTCTGCAAAACTGGCTATGGTAGAGAGAAGTTGCATACAGCTGAGACGCAAACAAAACTGCAGTCAAGACAGAAAAGAGCCTCTGGTAGCTGAAGGGTCAAGCGATGCAAGATGTACAAAGAAACAGTTGACAAGTCTCGCAAACTGAAATACTGAGCAGTGAAAATGTCAGGAAGCAAATCAAAAGAAGCATCTGGAAAAGCAAAAAGACATTCCAACTCCCACATGTCTCTCCCACGGGTTACAGTGCCTTTTAATATATGACGCTGAAAAACCTCAAACCTTGTTTACAGCTTCATACTTCACATGGAGAAAGTATCATAAGGATAGCTTAGAAGTAACTAATTCCCACACGGGAGTGGTGAATATTTCAGCACTTACTGGAGTTGTGTCCAAGCATGATGTCAACAGATGATCTCTCTAAGTATAAAAATAATCTCTAGTACTACTCTTTGTTCTCCAAGACTGATGGCAAAGGCATCTGAGTATGGACGTCAGCAGCTCTTTGATAGTGAGTCACTGAAAATGGGATGAGACCGTGTGCTCTTTTAGGAAATCCACCACTACAGGACTTTCCGTATTGTCCAGTTCACAGCAGTTCAGGTCTTCCTCATGCCTTGTAAAACTGGTCGATAGAATTGAGGTGTCACAAGTCACGTTCAGTAAATATGCTGACAGGTAAGAAAAATACATTCCAATTTGTCCCTGGCAGCAAAAGCCTCCTTCCAAACCTGCTACAATTTTTCTAAATTGAAGAAGCATACAGGTCATGCAAAAACAGTTTGTGGCTGCTAGAAAGCAGGAGGAAGGAAAAGGAATATTTGCTGTCTGCACCACACTTCAAATTCATTTCTTGTTCAGAGCAAATACAGCCCCAGCAAAGTCTCTTGATACAAACACATTAAGAGGAACCTTGTTTCTGGCTACAGTGGAAACAAAGGAAGATTCAATCCACCTCAACCCATCCCATAACTACCTTTTAAGTCTTACATTAGTTCACACTGGATAAACAAAAGTCTGTAAACTTCTTTTTTACATATTTACTACTAGCATTGCATATGAAATTGCTTCCTTCTGCTTTGTTAAGTACAATGTAGTGTGTTTCCTTTACAGTTCAAAGTAGTTCAAGTAACAGCAGCATTTGGTACTCTACTGCAAGATCCTCTGAAGTAGACCTCTCACACTCAGAAATATGTTCCCTAGAAGGACTAGGGCATCATAGAAATGTGCACTTGGAAGCATCCCACCCAGCATCTCAGAGGAACTGACAGAATTCCAGCATCCGCCTGCACTGAAATGCAGAATTACCCCATCCATTTCTCATCTGCTTTGCAGGCACACAGATAGTGCAGCACCTGAAGGCAACTGTAACGTCATGTGTTCACATTACACACGTATTATACACATCCATAATAGCATATGAATAGTAAATAGGTAGGCATGTACTATACACAGGTAGTGAGCACCCAGTTGGCTTCAGGGGAAAAAAAAAAAAAAGCAAATTAGAACCAAAGGCTCAAACTTGGCACCCTTGAGGGTAAATCCACTTCCATTCCTAATAAACGCAGCACCAGAGCCAAGATTTGTGTTCTCTCTGCATGCCAGCCCCAGCAGGACCTAAACTTAAAATAAATCTACTTTTAAACAGAAATCAGTATCATTTTAATGCTGTTCAGAAATCTTTTATATAAATGATAATTGTTTCTGTCCCTTCAAAACATTAACCATACTGACATAAATTTCCATGTTAGAACACTGGAGACAATATAGTCAAAAGCTGTAAAAACAGATGTGTGTCTTTCCATAGAAAAAAACACTCAAAATATGCAATATTACTTTGTAGTTGACAGTTACATCTTCTGCCCAGGAAAAGTATTAATTTGTAGCTTTGGAATTAACTGTTCACTTTTTTTAAACCAAGATTGTGTCAGAAAAATAGACTTCACAATCCTTCCTATATATTTCAGAAAGCAGCACTGAGTATGTCAAGCCATGTAAATTGTTTTAGTAAATTAAAATTATGTTGTACTACACTAATAAAGCCATTGTGGCGCTGCTCTTTCCAGTCAAGCTCTAAGTGAATACTGGCCCCAAATTATTAAGGCAGCACCAAGAAATTACCCCTTGACTCTGAAATTAATTAATATGGAGGAACGGTATAAATTCATGTAGTCCTTATCCTTTAAAAGGTCGATCTATGCATGGAAGCTACCACCTACTTTTCTAGCTTGTACTGAAAGAACCATTAAACCAAAGTTGCAACTCTACAGTACTGCACTCCAGTCTTCAGGCTCTAACACACATTTAAAAGTGAACACACCTCCTTTAAAAGCATTCTATGTTCATGAATGTTTTTCTGGTCACTACATAAAATGCATTTGAAACCTGCACGATATAAAGTATAACTGCATGCTGCCATAGTGTGTAGCCCTCCTCCTCAAACAGGTTATCTTCAGCAATCTGAAAGCTAGCTAAAACCATGTAAACATCTTTTTCTGGTGCCTTCTGCATAAAAAGAAAAAGAGAACTGAAAACCAAGTTAATTTATTCACCAAGTAAATGATTCATAAACAGGAGACACACATGTTACTTACCTACACAAAACTTAAGGTAAAAATTTTGTTTGTTTGTTTACTTAGAAAAAGCACCAGCTAACCAGGCACTCCCCGGGTTTTAAATAGACTCAAAAAGAGAGAATTGCATTAAATAGAACTATTACTTCAGAGAAACAGCAGCAAAAGCAGCAGAGAAACAATCCAAAGATGGCAGGTTCTGAAACTGTAGCCACTTGGAAACTGTGCTACACATGTTCATATTTACATAGTTCAGTTTACTCAGCATCAACTTTAAGGAGACAAGGTATCCTGAGAATATAAATTCCTTCTGCTATAAATGACAGAGCTCATTAACAGCATAAAATAATGTTAAGAACAAAGCAGTAAGATCTATCTTCTCTTATTAACTCCTTTTATGGTAAGGAGAGCCTGTGTTTTATGTAAATTACTGTCTGCAGAGCAGACTATCAATGTTCTCAAAGAAAAGGAGGCCATCATTCAGAGGACCTTACTATTTCACATTACTGCAGTCAAAGCAATGGAGAAGTCTCACTGCCCTCTCCCCTGATTAGTCTATGTATAGAGATCATTGCTTTGCACTGTTGCTTCCTTGATTTACCTTTCTCTTCCCACTTCAATGAATGTGATTTCACAAGCTGCCTAGGACAAGCACACCTTGAAACATGAACCCCGTGAACAGATTTCTCTAGTTTGTGTGTGAAAGGGGGAAAATCCCTCAGTGTCGAGGCTCCTTTTTTCACAAACCTGAACATGCAGAATTTCCTTCATGACTCATGTCACCATTCATTTTAACTAAGCTCATCCCCTACAGCATGAAGTCACAAAGAGTGTATATGGACCTGAGTCCAAGTTATCTCTGTAGCTCTACCAGAAATATACAACATTATTTTAAAGAAAGCATGCTTTACTTCCTCACAGACCTCCTTTTCTTCACACCTGTACTTACAGGACTTGGTGCTTAAATCTAAAATGTTTTCAGCACTATCTCTGAAGACAATGCCAAGATACACTTTTGCTTTTTGTGATGATATGTTACTCATCATACATAAACTTTTTTCATGTTCCAAAAATTTTCTGACTGTAACAAATCAACAGGGAAATGAACACGTTATAGAACAACTCTTGAAAAAATTAGTTTTTCAGGGAGCTGCTGGAAGTCAAAAGTCATCATGTTAACACATCAGAACGCTTGGAGAACAAGTTACATAATATTGCACTCTTAATGTCAAGACAGTCTTTGCAAATTGCCTATTAGTCTTCTCACCTAGCTAATAACACTGTCATCCCCGCCCCTCGCTTCCCTCCAAATTACATCCTCAATCATGACTGAGTAAAATTCATTTCTATTTGCCGTGTGCCATCAGAAGTTAAAATTAGAGGACAGGACAGTAACCACATTCACGTGGTATTTACAGATGCAAGTTAACAGCAGACGGCAGTCATCAACTTGCCAAGCAAGCATGGTTTGAGGACTAGGATAACTGGGCTCATCTGCTGATTTTGCTGCACTAATATCTCTAGCAATGCTGTCAGCTGAGATCCTTGCCTCTGTGGTAGCACACGGTTAGCTCATGCCTGAACTACAGGGAAGTGTATTCTTGGTCTCAATACAGACTTGCTTCCTTTTGTGTCTCAAGTGGAAAAGCAGCTTCATGCAATATGACAAATAAGAATCACAGAATAACCAGGTTGGAAGAGACCCACTGGATCGTCGAGTCCAACCATTCCCATCAGTCCCTAAATCATGCCCCTAAGTACCCCATCCACCCTCACCTTAAACACCTCCAGGGACAGTGACTCAACCACCTCCCTGGGCAGACTGTTCCAATGCCTAACCACCCTCTCCGTGAAGAATTTTTTCCTTATCTCAAGCCTAAATCTCCCCTGGCGGAGCTTGAGGCCATTTCCTCTTGTCCTGTCCCCTGTCACTTGGGAGAAGAGGCCAGCTCCCTCCTCTCCACGACCTCCCTTCAGATAGTTGTAGAGAGTAATAAGGTCTCCCCTCAGCCTCCTCTTCTCCAGGCTAAACAACCCCAGCTCTCTCAGTCGCTCCTCATAAGATTTGTTCTCCAGTCCCTTCACCAGCTTTGTTGCTCTTCTCTGGACTCACTCCAGAGCCTCAACATCCTTCTTGTGGTGAGGGGCCCAGAACTGTACACAGTAAGCATTCCTCTCCCACTGAACCACCTTTCCATTCATTAAATTTCACTCCTTCAGTGACACCAGACCTTTCAAAACTGTCATAACAAGATGAGAAACTGAAACAGCTCTGTGATACTTCAAATCAGCCAGCCAATGCTAGTCAGTAAACAACACAGAAAAAAAAAGAAGGAAATAAAACAGAAAGGCCTTCCTACACGTA
Organism: Clamator glandarius; assembly: GCA_033459285.1. Taxonomy (NCBI): domain Eukaryota; kingdom Metazoa; phylum Chordata; class Aves; order Cuculiformes; family Cuculidae; genus Clamator; species Clamator glandarius. The sequence goes on along the minus strand of JAUNZM010000072.1, from coordinate 303,771 downwards.
GATGCTCATAATGAACGGGGCCTTCCCTGTCTAATAAACTCTCCACAAAGCTGGGAGAGACACATTTGCTATGCAACTCCCACAACAATAAAATTAAGGAAGCTTCATCACAAACCAAATGGCATGAACCAGGATTCATATTTTAGAAGGACAGAAAATAGAATTGCACTGACCTAATACAAACAGGACTTGAATAGACTAAAAGAGGGATAACAGCAACATAATTATTATGCAGGGCAGTTCCTTGCACTTAAAATATCAAACATATCTTCTATATGCTATTGTCCTCATTATGACAGAGATCAGGATTCCCAAGTAATATTTTACAAGAATTCCTACCCATATTATTAACCTTCTATTATTAGCTGAACTGTTTATTTCCTTTCTTGCATTTCATACAAGATTTACGTGGTAGTTATTGTATCTAGTTTTGAGCTTTGTTCAAGGACCAATTCATCCTCATGTTCATGCAGTTTTGCTCTTTCAGGAGTTTCAGTAGTAGGCAAGTCTTCTTATCTTTCCCTTCTTTTAGGTGTATACAGGTTAGGGAAAATAGGAAAATCAAATTCCTCTCAGAGAGTAATTATTTTTTCCTCTGTCATCTACAGCAGATGTTAAAATAGTCATTTCAAAAATATTTATTTTTAGAAAGAAGGAAAGGATACCTTTTTCCCCCCTCACTTGTAACCTTCAGGTTATGTATAACCTGTACCAACACCATCCTTCATTTCAAAAGCAACATGTTTAATCGGTGCAAAAAAGCAGCAGAATTTTAAATCAATGCCTCCCAAATTCTACCAGCTCCTTATTTGCCTAAGCACAGAGTGTCTGAGGATTTGCTTTTGCAGAATAAGATACATTCTGGAAAGTATGAATGACATGAGGTGATTGCCTAGAGAAACACAGTAATCAGCGAATATTATGTAACTTTGTCTCCAAGCATCCTGATGTGTTAACATGATGACTGGTGACTTCAGCAAATCACAGTAAATCACAATTTATTCCACATGCAAGCCAGTGCAGTAGAGTTGGGTAAAAGCTACAACTGGGACTGTTATTTTTAACTATAACTTATATACAATTTTTCCCAAGGAATTATAGTTACAACTAACCTCTAGAACAGATATTGCGGAAAAACAAAACAATGTAAGCCAATTAATATCTCTCTTAGTGACTTCATACATGACTTCCTTTTTTCTCTGTATCTGCAACCCTAACTTCACTCTTACTTTTTCATCTACTCTTGATAAGATAGAGAGTTGAAATTGAAATCTGTTTTTCCAAGTTGGAAGGTAAAACTTCTAGATAATAGCCCACAGGAAGCACTTTTTGCTCTGAGTTGTCTGGTTTATGTCAGCTTGATTCATCTCTCACCTAAATATAGGAACCAATTTTAACTACATCAGTTACAAAAAGAGTAAGATCTTCAGCTTATTTTCCAATAGAGAAACTGGTTCTCAAAACAGCATTTCAACCTTTACAATTAGAAAAATATAATTAACCTTTTTTTAAAAAAAAATCACCAGTGTAAATAATAGATGACATTGCAGCAACAACTGGGTTTTCCAGTAAGCTCAAAGAACTTCATACTTAAGGAATTTGCAGAACAGACGGCCTGATTATTGTCTTATCACCCAAGCTCTCTTTTTACATTAGCTCTGAAAAAGATTTTCTAATTCTTCACTCTTTGTTTGCAACTATTCCAAAGGCCTTCGTCTTTCAGAAGATGTAAGACTGCTGGTGTCACTTCAGAACTGTTAGAGTAAGCAGCAAGACTCATAAAAAAAAAAAATCTTTAACCTTGCATTTCCTAACAAAACACTCAAATGCCCTGGAAGTTTCAAAGAAATAAATAAAAGCTTTACACATAAAATTTTCAATTGACAGAGAGAAAAACAGTTAAGTACAGCTAACAGATATCATGCTTACTTGGCTTGCGAAAGGCATGGATCTTCCCTGGCAACAAGCTAGTAAAATAGTCTGGATGTAATACAAAACACACTAGAGCTTATAAGCACCAACTCAGTTTGCCTCTTAGGATGATGAAATTCGCCATGTTCTTCAGTGAAACAAAACAAAAAATTGTTAATTCAGTTGTTATTTGTGACTAGATGTTGTAATAGCGCAGTATCATCTACTTACCTTCTGCATCAAGGTCAGCTGAAGAGTCTAAGCTCAAGATATAAGATATCAAACATTTTGTTAGAATGTGTGAGTAACCTGCAGGAGTAGCCAGCTCATTAAGGACTTTCGATCATACATGTGAATGCAGCAAGGACTGAGCAGCAGTAGGGCTCCTCCACCCTGCACCAATATCTAAGTTGAACCATAGCTGACCTGATGACTTCAACATTTACTCATTGCAGCCCTCGAGGCTCAGACCACAACAAAGAGGTATAGACCATAGCCTATAAATAGATAAAAGCAGCTAGAACTTGGAAATCCTCTCTGCCTCACACAAATAGAGGAACAACTACAATCTGATGCTTTCACCCACAAAGTACTTGCAGCTGTAGTTCATCAGAAACAAAATACATTCCTGGCATGCCAACACCCTGCTAAATTAGATGCAGATGATGAATCCAGACATATGGAAGACAATGCAGCTGAAATCTCAGCTAGGCCTTGAAAGATCCTATACAATACAGCATTAAGCCTTCTACAACACATAGGGAACTGATGCGATAACTGCTATGATTTCATATCATAGTTTGATTTAGACATGTATAATGAGACAGAATGTTAAAAGAATCATGGAATCATAGAATCACCAGGTTGGAAAAGACCCATTGGATCATTGATTCCAACCATATAAAGTAATGAAAGCCTTTCATGTACCCTCAGATAAAGGCAGATGTGCACATGTCATGTATCTGGACAACCTCTGCTTTCAACGGAAGTCTGATCTCCACTTCAAAGGGAGGAAATACACTTCTCTTAGTACTGGCAGCCTCAGTAAACCCAAGACCAAATGACAAAATTCATCAATATCCCAACACCCCCAAGGCAGACCAAAGCCTACAAGATGTTTAACTGGGAGAGAAATTAAAAGCACAAGGATGTGCAGTCATCAGACTCAGCCATCAGTATGTAAAACTTGTCAATTTTATTATTTCAATAGTCACGGCATGGGAAGAACATTTCCTTACGTCCATTGCTAATACAACTTCTGATTATTGATTTGAAGAGAAGTCATTCACAGAATCACAGAATGACCAGGTTGGAAGAGACCCACTGGATCGTAGAGTCCAACCATTCCCACCAATCCCTAAATCATGCTCCTAAGCACCTCATTCCCTCTGTCACATGTGGAATCATAGAATCATTTAGGTTGGAAAAGACCCTTAAGATCACAGAGTCCAACTATAAACCTAACACTGTCAAGTCCACCACTAAGCCATGTCCCTAAGCACCACATCTACACATATTTTAAACACCTCCAGAACATTCAAACACCTCCTTGGGCAGCCTGTTCCAATGCTTGAGAACCCTTTCAGTGAAGAATTTTTTCCTAAAATCCAATCTGAATTGGTTGGGGCTGTTTCCCATTGTCCTATCACTCATTACTTTGGGAGAAAAAAACAATCTTCACCTTACTACAACCTCCTTTCAGGTAGCTGTAGTGAGAAATAAGGTCTCTCCTCAGTCTCTTTTTCTCCAGACTAACCTTCAGCCACTCCCCATAAGACTTACGCTCCAGACCCCTCACCAGCTTTGTTGCCTTTCTTTGCCTATGCTCCAGCAGCTCAATGTCCTTTTTGTCATGAGGGGCTCAAAACTGAACACGGTACTTGAGGGGAAAAAAAAGAACAATAAGACCTGATAAGGATAATAGTAGTATCAGACAGTGTCATAAACTATACTTTAAAAACGCACATCTATCAAGTAACATCTTCAGGTTGGTAAGACTAGGAGGCATTCAGCAAATAAGTTTGTTAATTAATTATTCCAGAAAAATGTTGTTGTTCATACAAGAAATAGAGCTCAGTTAACATATAACTTGTTTCAATAATGCATTTTAGTTAAATCAATTTTCATAAGGAACTGATACGAATCAAAACAAGGTTAATCATTTCACTTTCTCAGGTTTGCCTCTCTAGTGAATTCATAGCTCAGATGATGAATTACAAACAATCACCTGTAGCTAACGTAGCTTGCAACCACACATGCTGCTTTACTTGTTGGCAAGACAGGGAAATACTGGAATCCATTGATGCCAAAATCTTAGAGAAACTAGTTCTTGAGACATGCTACCTCTTTGATCCTGAAATCCTCCCACCTGCCAAATAAAAGGTTAAGGATCTGGCACATCTTTCACCAAAAACTGAGCAGATGAGACTCATTTTATCATCTGAGCATCAAAAACCTTGTACAGCCCATATTTTTTCAAAATTATTCATTAATGCGACTGGCTGAAGAACACAGTCAGTTTTCATGTAAGACATGTAGAGTTAAATCACCAAGACAGCTACTACATCTTAATTTTCATCACCATTATCAAATCACTGTAGATTGCACCAAAGTTATCCCTAAGGATGATACCAACTGATGTTGCCTTTTGGCAGAATGGGATAAAATCCAGTAAGTAGTTCTACTTGTTTAAAAAATACCTGACTGGTTTTCACTGTTCTTTACTAGGGAAATAAGTCAAAAATTTCACTTGCAACAATTCACATTGTTCTTTAAAGTTTGGTGAACAACCTATAGAGCTCCTCATTTTGAATAATTAGTATAAATGGGAAGAAGCATGATTTCATCTTCTGGATTTAGAAATTTGCAGGTAGGGGAGGAATATATGGGGAAGGAGTGAGAGAGAGAGAAAGAATGAGAGAGAGAGAGTGTGTGTGTGTGGAGTGAGAGAGAGAGAGAATGAGAGAGGGTGTGGGGGGGGTGGAGTGAGAGAGAGAGAGAGTGAGAGAGAGAATGAGTGTGTGTGTGTGTGTGTGTGGAGTGAGAGAGAGAGAGAATGAGAGTGTGTGTGTGTGTGTGGAGTGAGAGAGAGAGAATGTGAGAGAGTGTGTGTGTGTGTATGTGGAGTGAGAGAGAGAGAGAATGAGTGTGTGTGTGTTTTAAAGCCATCACCTCCCTTTCCCCTGCCCCATCCTTACACAGCACTTTAGTAAGTTTACCTCAATATTGTCCAGCAAAATCAATTCCCAGCAATTGACTAGGCAATTATTTAGTTACTACTACTTTTATCGGGCTCAGTAACACAGTTTTTCCTGCACGAACACCCATATAGATGATTCTAAGTATAACACTGGCACAGCTGTGCATTTGTTTTGAGCTTTACCAGCTCTACATCTGGTTCAACTGTTGCAGAATAAGGGAGGAAGGGCAAAGGTAATCACAAAAAATTCCACTTCCCTCCCAAATGGCAGTGGAGAAACTAAAATCAGTCTCCACCTATTGTAACTCCGCTTCCTAAACAGACCTGTACACCGTAAATGCATGATTCAATTTTCCCAAGAAAGGTAATGAGCTAAGAATGCACATTTTTGGCAACCAAAAAAGACCTGTGTTCTGTACTGAGAGGGCATTTTCACTGGCTTATCTTTTATAAAGACTGACAATATCTATCACATCCATGGGTACACAATTTTTTGCAGAAAATGGAGCAACAGAAGTCCACTCAAGGAGTTTTCCCTGAAAAACAATGCACAGGAGTAGAAAAAGAGACCATACAAAGCAGTATAGCCATAACACCTCCATTTGACTTGGTTTTCCAACACTGAAATATTATCAGCTCTTTTGTAGAAGGAGTCTGAAAAAGACATCCAAAAGCAGCAACGATATTTGCTTTGGACTGCTAATTCGGCAAGATATAACTGGAGTATGAAGACAGAAAAGGAATAGGAAACCAAAACTTGAGTGGAAATTTTTGGGTCCAATTGTAAACTTTTCAATCCCAAAGCCTTCATAAAATGAGGATGAGACCATCTCTGAAATCTGTTTTTGTCAGGGGGACAAAAAACCATAATGACCACCATGTCACTGATGCTATATAACCAGGGTCTACAGCTATTTTGCCATCACATGGAAAACACAAGAGGCAGTTCAAAGAAAATATTGTAACCAGCTCTTTGCATCTAGAAGATAATGAGATACTGATGGGAAATTAAAAAAGAGAGAGTTATCAAGTGGCAACTCTTTACAGTATTACAGTGCCAAGATTTATATAGAATTTTAAATGAAGAACAATATAAACAAAGAAGCAGACATTTATCATGGTGATCACTTTAAGTTGATACCCAGTAATAAATCTTTGTATGTGATTTACTGCCAAATCCACGTACACGCTCAAGGATGCATAACAGCTCCTGAGAAGATGAACAGCGTAATTTTAAGTTTGTTAAAAGTGCAATTATGACTATATTCCTGTCAGACAGTACTGAACCCTAGGCTTCACATTCTGAAGAATCCCATATACACCCCTTTCTTAATATTTTCTCATCTCTTTAATCTGAGATATACTTTTCTTTGAAATATCACTTCAGAAACATCCCAATACCTTGAAAGTCAAGACATGATATTTTATTTGTTATACTAGGTGCTAGCTTACAAAATACTCTCAAAATGAAGCAATGCAGTATTTCAATTAAAAAAAATAGAATCATGGAAGTGATAACCTCCCACTAATGGTTATACTTACATGAATGACTGATTTCTGATGGGCAAGTGTTTTGGGAAGTTGTTGATCAGCTCTCTGCAATACAATACACAACTGGGGCGTTACATGACTCCTAGAGATAGGAATCCAACAGTATGAAAAATCTGGAACAGATGCTGAGAGGAACTCAATCATGTCCCTGTGTCACACTACATGAAGGACTAAGCCACATTTTATCCATTGAATTACTCAATTGTGTACACAATTATTCAATTGTTCACACAAAGTGAAAGGAAAAGCAGAAAACTGAGATGTTCCCACAGGTGACAGACAAAGGAAGTCTAGACACATCTGGATATTATGAAATCAAAATATTTTAAACATGACTTCCAATTCTTCTCTCTGGAAAATATCCATTAGTTGTGCTAAACTCTAATCCCAAGTTATCTGAATTGTACTTTAGAAATACAAAAAAAAAAAAAAAACAACAATCCAGAAGGGGCAAATTTCTGCTGTAAAAATCAAAAGACCACGAAAACAGCATAGCACATAACAGAATGAAAAAATCAAAACCAGTTCTAAAAGGAACAGCTTTCAAAAGTCTTCCAGAACAAAGCTGGTTTATTATCTGTGTCATTCACTGGGAAATTTTTTTCATGTTTTGGAAGGAAGGAAGGAAACAAGGAAGGATGTAAGCCACTAACAACAGCATGATATTTCCTGAGAGACTGCTGAGGAATCTGGCGTACCCCAAAAGATACCTCACTTCTAGGACTTGGGAAGCATCCTGCCATAATCCACCACATGGTCCAGATTTTCTACAGAACCTAATATTCAAGAAGCTCTGCAACAAATCTTTTCTCAAGGAAGCATTTAAAATTTGAATCTACAAAGCAAAACCTTAGCAAGTGGTTGTAGCGCTCCTGAAAACAAGTCTTTGGTAGTTGTAATTTGGAAGTGAAGGTACAATTTATAAAACTCAGACTTTGTCAAAACTATTCTGGATTTCTCCTTCCTATACTAAGGCAGTTAAGTGGTTTCTCTTGGACAGATACCCACCTTCAAGATTTATGAGAATATTTGATCCTCCTAAGAACTGCAAGAATCATATTTGATGTACAGAGAACAAACAGAGAGGACACTGCAACTCTGGCCTATTTCTTGCAGAAGTCACATTTGAAAAACACAGTTTGCCTTCTCTGATAAAAATAGCCTGAAGGGACTACAGAGTAACCATAGATCTCTTTCTTCATAACAGTTCCCTACCAATAGTAATATCTAACAAATATTTCAAACTTGCTTTCCAGTTCAATATGGGAAATAATACACTGTATCAACATATCATCAGCTTGATATCATCAGCTCTGATCAAGCAGAGTTTGAGTTTTCTCCACTGGAAACAACAAAGACATTCAGGGCAGAGGAATAATGATGAGCGTTTGGTTAGACTGACACAGTGACAGCCAAACAAAGAACAGAAAACATTCCACAAATGTTTGAAGGGTGTAAACACCAAGGAGAAATACAATAACTTAAAGGGGAAGATGATAAACATCAGCTCATATGAAATATGAAATTGTGGATAGCTAACTGAAATGATGGAGGTCTCATTTTTATCACCACTGAAAAAAAAAGCAGCAGCAGTTTCAAGTTCACCATTATGCGTAAGACAATTTTTCAAGGCATTAAAACACTTGGTATCATCTGTAATCATTAATTTAACTTTTCATTCTCCTATTCCAAATACAATATTTCTGTAAAATGCCATCCTAAACTATTCAAAGTCTTCCTGAATTCTACAGTGAGATAAAATTCAGTATTCTTCTTGGTTGTGTTTGAAGTTTGTGATCAATAACATTATACAGTGTCGGTTCCCTGACTGACAGAGAGATTTATCTTCTTGCAAGAGAATGCTTGCAAACTGCTCACATTTAATGTTTTGTTTTCACAAAAGCTTTAGAAAGTTTAGCAGCTGTATAGAGACATGCCTTTGTCCTACTAAATGACATAAAGGATGATTATTTAAAAAAAGTTAAATATACCTGGTAAGTGCAGGCTTGGATAAAGTGAAGTAGTGCAAAAGCCAGGATAGCACCATGGCAATTATTGATTTTCTACCACAGAGAATTTTTTTCCCCAGCTCTGCAATGACGTATTCCCATTTAAATTTCTAACCTGTATGCACAACAAGAACTAGAAAATTAGGTACTTTTAGGCAGTCTCTAAGGAAATACGTAATGCTAAAAAATACAGTGATATGGCATCAAGAATCAATCACATACATCTGTATTTAATTTGTTAACTGTTGAAATGTTGCCAAGTCAAACAAAAAAATTCACTCCCAAGGCCAAATTTAAACCTAGATGCCAGTAGCAGAAACTGGCAGCAACCCAATCTTGAATTATGTTTTCTCTAAGACAAAGTAGCTCAGGCATTTCTACAAAGAAACAAAATATTCAAGAAAAATCACTTCTTCCTTATCTATGGACTCCTTTTCTGAACAATACCAGTTTATTAAGTCAATTTAATCTTGTCCTAAGTATCATAGAATCACAGAATAACCAGGTTGGAGGCGACCCACCAGATCATCAAGTCCAACCATTCCTATCAATCACTAAACCATGTCCCTCAGTGCCTCATCCACCCATCTCATCCCTGGCCCCTTGCCTGGCTGCTCCCTGCCTGCCCTTGGGGGTGATTGACCCATAGCCCTGAGCAGACACAGGGATTAGGAAAGAGAAATTTGCATCTACTCTTGCAAGTGTTAAGACCAAGGCTTTCTTTTCTTCCCCATTTCCCAGCTTCAGAAGCTTTAGTATTGTTCTCCCACCTCTAGAATGTCTACCATGAGAAATTTTTTCAACCTCTGCACCTTCCTTTACTTTTTCACAAAATTTATGACCCAATCAGCCATTCTAATGTTATAATGGAGCACCAAGGCCTTAGTGAGAGATGCTACTTAGTAATAAACTTGTGTATGACTTCAAAAATAATTTATATTAATTGAACTGACAAATTTATTATACCATATGACATAGCATATATATGTATATCAAACAGGGTCAGTACAAATCCCATAGTATAAAAAAAATCAAGTCACTCTCATTAAACAGCAATTTTACCCTGTGCTCTTTTGTCCCATGATGGCAAATGAGTATCTTCGTAATCACCAACACCATCTTTGAGTTCAGTGGCCTTTTGAAGGGAACTTGGTCAAAACTGACATGTTTTCATATAAGCTTTCAGCTAAAACACTCAGTCTTTCTGCAGAGCTGTTTCAGAACCACCACCACCAAAAATATAAGTTGCAGCTTAAAAATATCCTCCAAAGAGCTTTGTAAAAATTTCATAGGCTGGTTGAAGGGAGAGAAATTACAGGATCATGTCACAATTTCATTATCCTCTTTACTATCTTATTAGCCTAAAAAATTCTGCAAGTGATGAACCAGCCAAAAACCAGTTTCTTTTAGTTCCACTTTTCAATGAGTCTCAGAACAAACTATTTGCTCTTATCCGTTACAAGCAATCTGCATAGGCATCCAAGTATATAAATTAAAAGAACCATTCAAGCCTTCTTGCAACTGAACATGCCCAAACCAAGAAGCTCCTTTAACAGTCTAATTAGGTTCCATGAAATAGTTCTTAACATTTCCAATAGTTAATCTTTTTTTTTTTTTTTTAATGATAAGACTTCATCCCTTTCATTGCCAGTCACCTATAGCAGATGCCAAAACGCTGTGTGTCTCCATGGTTCTGAACACACACACACACAAAAAATAACATAAAACATTCTTGGGATCACACTAGATTATTTTACAACTTTTACATGACAAAGAGGCAGAAAAAGAAAGGACCTGTTGATTCATTAAGCCCAGCTTCTGAAGCCCCATGGGAGACAACAACACAGTTACTTTGCGACTGTGAAAAAGCACCATCAAAACAGGTATTTTAAATATTATTATTATATCTCTAACTCAGCAGTCCAAGTCTACCTGGGAACTCATTTCTCTTAGAATTTTTTTTTCATCCTAGCACACTCATGTACGCTCCACACCAATTTACTCTGCATTATCACTCAAAATAGTTCTGCTCACTCCCTGAAGTTTACCCATCTGATATATTTACGTGCAGAGATTAAAGCTGCTCTTTCATTTTCACTAGAATACACAAAGCCAAGTTTGATTTTCTCTTAAGTAAGAGGACTGAAGTGTGGCTGGTTGAGTCTAGGCAGCAGACGTGACGCACATACCAGGTCACATGGAAAACTAAACAACCCAAACGCATCAGGTCTATTTTGATTACAGACAGATATATATTATCATAGAATCGTAGAAAAATCAGGTTGGATGAGACCCACTGGATCATCGAGTCCAACCATTCCTACCAAACACTAAACCATGCCTCTCAGCACCTCATCCACCCATGCCTTAAACACCTCCAGGGAAGGTGAATCAACCACCTCCCTGGGCAGCCCATTCCAGCGCTCAATGGCCCTTTCTGTGAAATTTTGTTTCCTGATGTCCAGCCTAAATCTCCCCTGGCAGAGCTTGTGGCCATTCCCTCTCTTCCTGTCCCCTGTCACTTGGGAGAAGAGGCCAGCTCCCTCCTCTCAACAACCTCCTTTCAGTAAGTTACAGAGAGCAATGAGGTCTCCCCTCAGCCTCCTCTTCTCCAGGCTAAACAACCCCAGCTCTCTCAGCTGTTTCTCATAAGGCCTGTTCTCCAGCCCTTTCACCAGCTTCATTGCTCTTCTCTGGACTCGCTCCAGAGCCTCAACATCCTTCTTGTGGTGAGGGGCCCAGAACTGAACACAGGATTCAAGGAGCAGTGTCACCAGTGCCAAGTACAGAGGGAGAAAAACCTCCCTGGACCTGCGTCACACCATTTCTGATACAAGCCAAGATGCCATTGGCCTTCTTGGTCACCTGGGCACACTTCTGGCTCATATATTATTTTTCATAACTTTGAATTACTCAAAGACACTACTTACAGTGTGCCCTTGCTACAGCTTCTTGTCACTTACTTAGTTGTGCCTCCAGAAAGAAACCCCCAACCTAAGAAGTTGCATGGCATCCAGACAGATTTATACAAATGCATGTTTTTCTAAATAACATCTATTATACACTTCTGGAGGATGAAGTTAATTGACTCCAGTTTGAGCCCTGTACTCTCCTTGAAGAAGAGTTATAGCATTACGCATCAAATGTTAATAATGTTCTACATTTCAGTTAGATTTACTGATTTTTTGATGAAGTTTTACTTGAACTGTATTTAAAATGGCATCTTCAAAACTTCCCATGTTAATGGGAAACTTCCCATGTTCTTCATGTTAATTGAATTGTATTTGTCTTTTTTTAAGGCAATAAATAAATCTATCTCACCGTGGATGCTGAATGATATTTCACAATACATATGACCAAAATTATCCCCAGTCTTGAAACCAGTTACTAACCATCAGCGAGGGAAGGGTTGCTACCATGCTTTCATTCTGAAACTTCACATTCAGCCACACTGCAGAACTCTGTCAGAACAACCTTTTTGACCAGGGCATTTCCTATTCACTTCTAGACTCAACAAATTTTACATTTAAGTTACTGAAATGAAATCAATCTGGGTTCTAGCAATGCTATTAAGATCTCCAATTACTATACTCAGATTCAGACTCTCAAAGCCCATTTGAAATGCTCACATTTTAGGACACTTCTATTTAACTCTATTGAATACAGAGCCTAAGCAGGCTTGTAGCTGCAAACATAAAGTAAGAATTTACAGTCATTTTAAACCAAGGTACATTACAATCTCCATCTAAGAGTCATTGCAAGCTTTCCCTTTCTCCAAGCAGGCTCTTTAACATTTCTCCCTCAGTTGCTTGCTTCTTAATTAAAAAAAAAAAAAATCTGCAGGAACAGCTGCACAAATACTGCAATTGCCAGAGATAAGATTTCCTTCTAGCATCCAGGATTTCTTGTTTTGTGTTTTGCAAGACAACTTAGAAGTGGATAACGACAATGACTATCCATGCATGTGATACGCAGTTTTGATCTCAATCACAGATAAGAGGAAAAAGCTTCAACACAAGCCCACTATGGAGACATACAAACACACACACACACAGAAAACCACCAGAAACCCAAACCCTTGAAGGAAGTGTCTAGAAGCTCCACTATATAAAAGCTTATACAGCAACTAGGATGCTTGCTCTGACTTTGCGTTTACCATCAAAATACCATGGTAGGTAGCTTATAATTATAAGCTTCTTCCTTCATTGTTATCTCACATTTAACAACACCGCTAAGACCCCAAATTGCTCATCACACTTTCCAAGACACTACTTTGATAATTAGGGAGTTACGTAATTAAATAGATTTCTAGAAAGTCTGTCTGCATCTCCCAGACATGTCTGCATTCACATAGTTGTCTTCAAATAGCAGCGATCTGTTATGCAACAGCAGGATGCATTAAGAATTATCCTGCTCTGTGCTATATATTGTAACTGCAATTCATATGTCCTAGTCCAAGCCCAAGTATGTAAGGTGAATATGATTAGCACTCCATTACAGTAATAATCAGCTAAATTAAAGTTGCTGGTTCTAAATGCACACGCCCATGGTGACAACAAGGAAAGCCCAAACAAGAGCCAAGACAAGCAGATAAAATTCATTCCAACAACTAACACATAAGTCAAAAGCCATGACCATAAACATAAAAACAACTATACTGCAGGTGGTTTGTAGTCTCAGGGGAGCTATCTTATTTTGCAGCTTAGCCAATGACTTGGAAGAAAATAATAATTAAAAAAAAAATTGTGACTGAAAAACTGTGGAGGTGACAAGTACCAAGGAAGCTGTTAATTACAAGGAGGAGAGGCGACTCAAAGCTGTCTGTGCACCAGCCTCTGTGTTCTTCCGCAACAGATGAACAAGTTGTGAAGATCTGACAGTACTTGAGAGCGTCCTCCTGGGAGAAAAAACAAGATCTCTGTTCAATACAGCAGCCCTATCTCTACTGTCATCACAAGACTATATAACAAGGAAAAAGATAGTATAAAGGTCATTGTGTCTCTGGATTTCAGAGGACCGCATCCTAACTATTACCTCCAGTACTGGTATTGAAACATCTAGAAGTATTTTAGAAAACTCAAAACAATTTAAAAAGGTTCCTTCAATAATGAAGGAATTCTATTTTCCACTTTTAGAAAGAGGTAAAGAATAAGACAGTAACTCTAGAAAGAACAGAAATTTTGATTGAGAGGGCTATTAAACATACAAAAAGCTAATAAGAACCAGAGCTAAAAAAGCTGGTAGTTAAAGAAAGTCAAATTAAACAAGTATTAAAGATATAATTTAAAACAGTGATAATTACATCAAGTGAATATATTGTAGACCATTGAGAGTCTATTACAGAATCACAGAATAACCAGGTTGGAAGAGACCCACTGGATCGTCGAGTCCAACCATTCCCACCAATCCCTAAATCATGCCCCTAAGTACCTCATCCACCCTCACCTTAAACACCTTCAGCCTTGTCTTCGTCCCCTGTTACTGTTGTTCCCTCTGCATCTACTAGGGACTGGAGATTCTCCCTAGTCCTCCTTTTGCTGTTGATGTATTTGTAGAAAGACTTTTTGTTGTCTTTCACAGTCTTGGCCAATCGCATTTCTAGTTGGGCCTTAGCCCTCCTGACTTTTTCCCTGCACATTCTCACTTCCTCCCTATAGTCCACCCAGGATGCCTGCCCCTTCCTCCAAAGGTCGTAGACCTTCCTCTTCCTATTGATGTCTCTTAGGACCTCCCTACTCAACCCTGCTGGTTTCTTACCCCGCCGGCTACTTTTCCGGAACTTGGGGACAGCTTTCTCCTGAGCTGCTAGGAGTTCCTTCTTGAAGAGCCCTCATGGACACCTTTGCCCTCAAGGAGCGCCTCCCATGGGACTTTTCCGACCAGCCTTCTGAACAGCCCAAAGTCTGCTCTCTGAAAGTTGAGGGCGACTGTTCTGGTAACCTCCATCTTCTTCATCTCACCCTGCACCGAGAACTCTATCATCTCATGATCGCTTTGCCCCAAGCGTCCTCCAACCTTCACATCCCCCACCAGTCCTTCTCTGTTCACAAACAGCAGGTCCAGGAGGGCACCGTCCCTTGTCGGTTCACTCACCAGCTGTGTGAGGAAATTGTCTTCCACACACTCCAGGAACCTCCAGGACTGCTTCCTTTCTGCTGTATTATACTCCCAGCCTATATCTGGGAAATTGAAGTCTCCCACAAGTACTAGAGGTAGTGATTTTGAGACTACACTCAGTTGTTTGTAGAAGAGCTCATCAGCTGCTTCTTCTTGAATTAACTGAGTTTCTGTTAGCAAAATAGGATATTTTTGAAAATAAATGTTCTAGCTCCTAATGGCAGCTAATCAAGGGCCCTTATGTTTCATTTTGTATTCATAATCACTTAAACACAAAATAAATTTACTGCTTCACTCTATTCCTCAGCATCCATAATTTGATCACTCATATTTAACAGGCAAAATGGTGAAGTAGAAGGAAAGATCCAGGAAAGAAGCTGTGGAATAGGAAGAAGTTTCTCAACATGCAGCTCCTCACACCCTGATCAGCCACCTACAAACTGGCTGCCACAGTTAGCTTGTGGGCACATCCTGGGGGCATTTGAGTAGCATATTGAAAACAAAGTCAACAAAACCATGGGGCTTGGGATCAACCATAGTGGTTGTCCTACCAACGTTGGGACCAAAGCAAGCTGCTTCCTAACACTATCCAGCTGCTTCTGGGAGCTCATGTACAGTGCCTGGCAAGACAGCCTCTCCTGGCTCCCACAGTATCACTGTCATTGAAGGCTGTGTTTCCTCCCTGTTGCTATAAGGCTGAGATTTCAGCATCACCTGATTATAGCTCTGCAGATGAAGAGTCTTTATTTGTCTCAACATAGGGTTTGTTGATGTGTTACGCTGCTGAAGCTAACATGCACTCATCTTTGAGATGTGTTTTTCTTGTTTTAGAACGCCAAGAGAAAACAATATTTTATTTTTCTTCCTGGCTTAATGCTAACATACAGTTCATTCAAGACAGTTTACACTACAAATGCCACTCCAATATGATAAAGTGTCAAACTCTGTTCCAGGATGTAATTTAAAAAACAATCATATTAAGCATTCCCTCTGTCCAAAACCAGTAGGTAATAGCTCCAGGAATAAAGCATATTTCCAAAGGCCATCAGGTCACAATAAACACCGAACAGCCTGTGGAGAAGACAGATAGAGGTAACAGGATCAAAATCACTTCAAACTACCCACCATGAATTTCTGCTCCCTTTTTTCCTCCCTTTTTTATAAAAAAAAAATAAATCGATATTGAATCAAGCAGCAGAAAATGAAAAGTTCCTGTGAGAGATGGCTGTGTGCTACCTCTGCATGTGGAACTTCCAGGGGTTTTCTATCCTAGTGCTTCTATACACATGACCTTATGAAGAGTTCAAACTAGCACTGGGAGGCAATTTCCTTTAAGGAATCTTCATTTCTAGCTTTCTGAACTCCATCTTCAGAACACTGAACTCACCTATAAGACCACTTACATAAGTAATCTTCATGCACCAGCCTGCAAACACAGGAGAGGTACATATCTTATAGGAATAACCCACAGCCTCGCTCTTGCTTGCACCCAGAAGTGCATTGCCATACCACTGTATGAAGAATCTTGTTTTCAGATTAATTTTCTAGATCAGTTTACATTTTTAACTAACAACAAAGCTTTTTTGGGGTGGAGGGTGGAATTACTGTATTTATTCCAAACTAAACCTTTAATTTCATTACAGAATGAAAGCCAAGTAAAGAATAAGAGAACAAAGCAGCTGAGAGACAGGACAATGATCAAAGAGGCAGACAGATAACTTTAGGCACCATGCACAAAGAAACATGAGTTCTAAGCACATTTTTCAATACAAGTCACCGTATCATGTACTAGAAGATGCCTTTTGCAGTAACATAACCTGCTACAACATGAAAATTGCACTTGACTCTCAGGCCTTCCTTCTCTCTACCTCTTCTTGTAACTCTGTATGCCTTCTGTGATTACGACCTGCTAACTAATGATTTTTAGCTAGGGCAAGATGCTTTGCCCCTTATAGTGATAAATCTCCTCCCTTAATTCTTACCTCACAGGGTAATTCTTAACTCCTTTTCCCCTGAATGTAAAGTTCTTGTCACCATACACTTACAAAAGTATTCTGCAACAGAAAAAACCTCAAACTAACAGCAACTTAAAACCTGCTGATCTAATAAGAGTAATCACTGTCTCTCAGCAACCATGCTGCTTAATACAGACAGAATTCAGATGCACATTAGCCAAATTCAGTGTTATGAAGTCATTATGCTACACAGGGAATTAATTTGGTTTGTTATTTCTGCCTCTACAGAAAGGTACCTACCTAAAAATCCCCTGCTGTTTATTTCTAGTCACCTGTTATATTTCTAAATCTACTATATGTCTATAAATATATCTAACATCATCAAGCTTTAATTATTTACTGCTCTCCTTTCCGCTGAAAGAAGAAAATCCCCAAACTGACATTATATATGCATGTTAGTTCTAAGAAAGGTAAGTATTCTATACAAGCCCAACTGATGGAAAACAAAAACAAATTTAAAACTAAATCCACTCAGTAGCTCTAAAAATCCACTGAACATTCCCTAACTCTTTTGTGATTACAATATAAGTCCTTATTGTAAAGCCCGTCCTAGTGAAGAGTTTATCTTTGAAAGTCTGCTGCAGATATTTGTGCAAAAGGAGGGTGACTCTAAGACAACCATCACAAATCCAAAGATCAACATTAACATGGAGACTGCAGAAAGCACAAAGAACCTTTACTTATATTTCAGCCAACAAGTAGTTAGATGACACACACTCTGTACCACTGAAACCAAAAAAAAGGAATCCTACTACGAAGATGCCTACACATACATCCCCCCCCCCGCCAGACATACAAAGGCAGCTGCTGCTACTGCTTTCTGATCTGCAGCAATTATTTGTCCTGGAAAGACCACACAGTTTTGTCACCGTGATAAAAATCGCATCAATGCCACCTACCCTGCTGTTAGCTGCAGTGCTGACCCATTCCAGCACGAGCTCAAGAACTGTCCCGGACCAGGACTCCTACTTTTTACAAGCAGCTTCAATATTCTCACCCATAAACACGGTGGTTTTTTCAAGACCAATTCGGAAACAGTGACAACATATTCCAGCTTGACTGCACTTAGAAGTTTCTTGTCCTTCCACGTCGCTCAGAAGAGCTGTGCAAGCTCCGAGCTACGACCACCACACGGGACCTCTGTGCTCCCAACTTAAGTCCTCGAGAAATCCCAACCGCCGCGCGAGGAGCAGCCTGACTCGGCGTGTAGGAACACGTAAATCCCCAGCACGAGAGGCTGGGACGGCCTCCCAGGGCCAGCCCTCAGACGCAGCCCCCGCGGTTCAGGTTTCACTGGCAGCTGGCAGCCCTGCACCGCGCCGACAGCCTGGCTGTTGCGCCGGGGAGGAATCCGGCTCCTTGCCCAGACAGCTCTGGAAATCCCAGCGACAGGGCACTCGCCGCCCCGACTGCGCCTCGGAGCCCCTCGGTTAACTCTTTCAGCGTCTTCACCGCTGTCGGTGCTGCCGAGCAGGGAACGCCCCCTCTCGGGGTTACAGCCAGCGGGGTGCACTCTGGTGTCTCACAGGCGCTCCCGAGAGAGACCGGATCGGTGAGCGAGTCTTGCTGGCACTGCGCCAGCGGGATTTTTTTATTCGAAGAGTAATCAGGGTATACAGATGACATGGCTGATCAGGAAGAGAAAGTAAACATGCACAAACTTTAGATGGTGAGGAGGAGGACAGAATTAAACATGCACACAGCAGGATACCTGTGTGGGCCTTCAATTTCATTAGCTGCCAAATGCAGGCTCACAGGGCAAACAGCCAGAATGACATACTAGAAAAAAACATTTTTTTAATGGGCTGGAAAGCCTTGCACCGTCAAGGACCATGACTGCTCTGACAAGGTGCCTGTACATATAGGAGCCTCGCCTTATGCATCACGGTAATGGACATTGTATAAAAACTTAACTTGAACGCTTCTGTAACTTTCATCTCCACAGCTCTGCACCTTTATTTGAACAACAGCCATATTAACACACAAGACCTCCTGTTTAAATTATAGAAAATTACTACTCTGTTACTGTACTGTGCTCTTAAGAAAGGAGTAACCCCAGGGTATTTCCAGCTGCCACAGAGAAAGAAGAGAAGCACTATGTTAGTGCAGAGACACAAAGGAAGCAAGCTGCAGGGCAGACAGGAACTGCTGGCTGTGGCAGTGGGTATGTGCAGAACCTCTGCACCTGCACCAAACCTGCTCATGCACAGCAGAAAGAAAGCTCACAGCCTTCGGTCCACAACGCGGGTACTTTAAAAAACTGAGCAGCAGAGACATTCATATCCTTGAAGAACTACACATTTAAAGTCTGGCTATTAAAATATAATTACAACAACAATGAGGGGACCCTTCATAGACAGATTGCCTTCCTCACTTTGCTAACTGGTGGCCCTTTACTACCATTCTTTATCTCTGCAGTGGTTATGGTTTGCTAGCAGATATCCTTCTAAAGCTGAATTTCAGACTGTGAAACAATAAATATTTGCAACTCCATAGGCTTATTTGTGAGATGCATTGAAATTCTTCAGCCCAAGTTGTCTTTTCTACAGGTACATCAACACTATCCAATCATTCATTCACTACAGTAGGGAAATGCCAGTAGGAACAGGTCTATAACTGGGAACAGTTCATCTGACTCCATGCAACATGCAATAAAGGCTATGAAAACCCTGCTTTGGTGCTGGTAGGTACCTGGATTTCTGTGCCAAGACTCTTCCTATCTAAGTCCTTGGATAACAAACCTGAGCAGACTGAGACACTTCAAAGACTTGACATGGCAGGGAACTAAAATTTTGAATATTTCCCTGTGGAAGAAGAACATTTATTTTTCCCGAAACATCTAATGCAACAAACCAGGGACACTTTACTAAGCAATCAAACAAATGAGAAAGATGAAATCTACATTTGTGCAGGACACACACAGAATCACACAGAATAACCAGGTTAGAAGAGACCCACTGGATCATCGAGTCCAACCATTCCTACCAAACATTAAACCATGCCTCTCAGCACCTCATCCACCCATGCCTTAAACACCTCCAGGGAAGGTGAATCAACCACCTCCCTGGGCAGCCCATTCCAGCGCTCAATGGCCCTTTCTGTGAAATTTTGTTTCCTGATGTCCAGCCTAAATCTCCCCTGGTGGAGCTTGTGGCCATTCCCTCTCTTCCTGTCCCCTGTCACTTGGGAGAAGAGGCCAGCACCCTCCTCTCCACAATCTCCTTTCAGGTAGTTTGGGTCTGCTCAGGCATGGAATACCCATGGCCAAATCCAGGCAGTTCCAAAGGCAATTCTGCCCCTCTGAGCAAACATGCTCTTTTGGCAAGTGGGGTCACTTAGTTTTGGGGTCACAGAATACCTTCATCAAGTGCCATCATCCTTGCTCATCTTACACAGAGATAGATCTGTAATTACTATCAGTACTGAACTACTTATAGACCACTACTAAGCTTCTTGTCCTTAAAAGTCTTTTATACCAGTAGAAACAGTAAATATGCTTTGTTGCTCTGTGCAGAGCTTCACATTCTGAGTTGTTCACTGTAGAAGGCATAACAGGATATTTACTTTAAATCTACTACGAAAGTTGACTCCTGGCTGTTAACATCTGAAGATATATACTGAAGAGTTCTGGCCCAAAGAGCAAAAAACCCAGTTTCATTCAGTAAATTAAACTTATTCTGCAGTCATCTTCTGATCTAGCAAGAGTGTGTTTGCACATCTTGTGGATTTGATTATATATATATATAGGAGTCTTGCTCTTACTCTACATGTTCACGTATGCATGTATACACAAATTCTTTGGAACAGGGCTTCTCTGTAGGCATCACTGCAATCTGGTGAGAAAAGTGGGCAAACGTATAAACAAACAGGAAAATACACCACTTTTTTCAGGGTAACTAAACCCAGAAGGCATCTGCTGCCATTGCGGTTTCTCTTGGCAATGGGGAAGGCGGTACTGAATTCACTGCACATTTCAGGAAATAACTTCTCATCCTATTTTCACTGGTTATGTCATGTAACAGAACAGGCTGGCAGTCATTTCCCATTTTCAGTTTCATGGAACTCAGTTCACTTTACCCTTAACTCATTTAGAAATGAGATCTGTCTTAACTCCCCAGTGCCTGGAATGTTTTGGGAGACATAAGATTTTTTAAACACTACTGTTTCAACTTTCATTGGGTATTTTGAAGTCACTTCTATTTCCTTGATTCATCCAGTATTACAGTTGCCAATAAGGAAAGAACTGGAATTTATTATAGCAGGTTTCAGCAAAATTTAAGGCCACAAGGTATAATATGCAATCACAGGTCACCAAATAAATGTCCTTCTATATAATTAGTCCCCAGCAAGAAAAGGTCAAACCATACTCTGAATTAATTGATGACACTTAAATCTTTTCTGTTTCCATAGGGACAGATTCTGCAAGTTGTTTGACAAATGAGTAAAGCTATGTACACTAGCAGCCCTAAAACACAGACATGCAGGCTCTCAGAGACAGGGCCAAAACCTGAAACATCTGAAAATGGATTGAAAAGTGTATGATGTTCCCTTTACATAAAGGAAACTTAGCCATCAGGAATGTCTGGATGATTTCTGTGTCTTCAAATCTATCAAAATCTAGATGTCCATCAGGGAATCATTTATCTCAAAGAAGCCATGGACATCTAGCCACTTTCACATCCACTTCCCTCACCTGCAGCAAGATATTCCTCACCTGTTTGCATATTTTCTGCTTTCTCTGGCTTACAACTTCTTCCAGGCCTGTGCTTTGCAACAGAACTTTACATGTAACTTTTAGTTGCACCAAGTAACATAATTCCCAACTACATGTTCTGTTTTCCAGTCTAAACCAGTATGTTAGTCCCAGTTGAGATGTGCATGCCATACATCATGTCACAAGAGACAACCATAACAATAATTTTTAAAATAGATTTTACATCACTTTCCGTTTCCTTTCTGCACAGATGCTCAGAATAACATAATGTTGAGGCCAGATGTCAGTATTAAGCAGAGAATTTCTCTTCCCTTTGTAAAAGCCCATACAATTTTATCTGGTCTGCTTCCTTCAAGCCCAGATTGTTGAGTCTAGAGTTGTACTAAAAACATTATGAAGAACAAAATTAGGTTACCCTGGACACACAGAAGGAAGCTAGTTCAACTGTGTTCTTACTGAGGAAAAGATGGTCACCCATGTACTATGTGCTTCAAGTTACACTGATTTTTTAGAACTGAAAAGTGTTAGAAGACACAGAATACAGCTTCAGTAGACATAGTGATTTATGGATGTGACAGACGATTGTAGAAATGTAGAAAGCAGACAACCAAGATGAGGTACATCAACAAAAAGCTTTAAATCCGGTGTTTTTGTTTAGGTACTCAGTAACTACAAGACCTGACATTTTCCACAAATCTCTCAGATTAGCTCTGGTTTTATGCCATTTGGATTTGTAGCATAAATTTAAGATTCTTTCCCAGACATAAAGCAAATTTCATTTGGACTCATAGGACAAGCAGGCCTGAATCTTTGGTGAGAAGCACAGAACACAAGCATATGTATCCCTGCAATGGATGGCAGCAGGTAGGAAGGAATGAAAATAAAAATACCCTTTCTAATGTAGCCATTCTGACAGTGAATCTTAATTTACTGTTATAAGTCAAAGCTCAAACCAGCAAATTCTGGATCTTGTTTGCACAGGACTGTTTAGAACAGAACATGATTTTACTTCTGTTCCTTTCTAAGTAGAAAGAGTAAAACCTTCAAATATACCGATAGTATGGGGTTTCTTCTTACTCTGGACATTTCACAGAGACCTTTGTGCCATACAAAAATAATGCTGGGTTTTTTTCAATGCAGTAAGCAACCCTAAGATCCCAAGGCGATTGTTAGCAACATACCATCTTAAGCAGCAGAAAAAAAACCCAGTTCATAAGAGCTCAGAGGATCTCACCACTGGCCAAGAAATCTTCTCAAGTCACTAGGAAGAGAATGGTATTTGTCAACAGTAAACAGGACCTGCAGTTTATGTTGCTTCTCAATAGGCTGCATGGACTAGAAACATTCACCCAGTGAAGCAGCCATAAATTTACAAGGGAAAACCAGTATCCCACAATGAACCTCACTGCAGGAATAAATGTATCAGATGAGATGAATTTAGCACAGTTAATTCAACAGGTAAAGAATTCAGAAAAAAAATCAACAACGAAATTATGTAATAGTCCCTGTGTCTGTATTTCATAATCCTCGTGGCTTGTACTGAGCTGTCTGCACACGCTGTCCAGAGAGCAGTCATTTGTCTAATTGTCAAGACTCATCTCCAAGTAGAAATATGAAAACACCAAAGAGAGTATCGTCTTGGACTGATGTTGTACCCCTTCGCTTGCTTTCTTTTAACAAAAAAAATTTACAGCAGGTGTATAGGAATAATTATTGCATGAGGCACAATTTGTGTCCATTTTAAAATTCCCAAGTGCCATTCTATGACTTCTGCTGACATCTGCAGCAAAATACCACCCTCTGAGTCAGTCACTGTTATGTTACATCTGTAAAGAGCAAGCACAGAGGGGTAGGAAGTCAGTATCTCAAGCAGCTTTTATTAGGAAGTGCACATGCAAGAGAACTGCGTGATCAGGCCCAGTCAACACAGGTTCACAATAGGCAGGTCTTGCCAAACAAACCTGATCACCTTCCATGGTAAAGTGACTCGACTGCTGGATGAGGGAAAGGCTGTGGATGTGCTCTTCCTGGACTTCAGTAAAGCCTTTGACACAGTTTCTCACAGCGTTCTGCTACGGAAACTGTCAGCCTCTGGCCTGGACAGGTGCACACTCTCCTGGGTGGAAAACTGGTTGGATGGCCTGGCCCAGAGAGTGGTGGTAAATGGCGTTAAATCCAGCTGGAGGCCAGTTACAAGTGGGGTTCCCCAGGGCTCAGTGCTAGGTCCAGCCCTGTTCAATGTCTTTATCAATGACCTGGATGAGAGGACTGAATGCACCCTAAGTAAGTTTGCAGATGACACTAGGAAGGCTCTCCAAAGGGATCTGAACAGGCTGGACTGCTGGGCTGAGTCCGATGGCATGAGGTTTAACAAGGCTAAATGCCGGGTCCTGCACTTGGGGCACAACAACCCTAAGCAGAGGTACAGACTAGAAGTCTGGCTGGAGAGCTACCTGGAGGAGAAGGACCTCGGAGTGTTGTTTGACAGCCGACTGAACATGAGCCAGCAGTGTGCCCAGGTGGCCAAGAAGGCCAATGGCATCCTGGCTTGTATCAGAAATGGCGTGACCAGCAAGGTCCAGGGAGGTTATTCTCCCTCTGTACTGGGCACTGGTGAGACTGCACCTCGAGTACTGTGTACAGTTCTGGGCCCCTCACCACAAGAAGGATGTTGAGGCTCTGGAGCAAATCCAGAGAAGAGCAACGAAGCTGGTGAAGGGGCTGGAGAACAGGCCTTATGAGGAGCAGCTGAGAGAGCTGGGGTTGTTTAGCCTGGAGAAGAGGAGGCTGAGGGGAGTCCTCATTGCTCTCTGTAACTTACTGAAAGGAGGTTGTGGAGAGGAGGGTGCTGGCCTCTTCTCCCAAGTGACAGGGGACAGGACAAGAGGAAATGGCCTCAAGCTCCACCAGGGGAGGTTTAGGCTGAACATTTTGAAAAAAAATTTTATGGACAGGGTCATTGGGCACTGGAACAGGCTGTCCAGGGAGGTGGTTGATTCACCTTACCTGGAGGTGTTTAAGGCACGGGTGGACGAGGTGCTGAGAGGCGTGGTTTAGTGTTTGATAGGAATAGTTGGACTTGATGATCCGGTGGGTCTCTTCCAACCTAGTGGTTCTATGATTCTATGATTCTATTGTATTTTTAGTTGAGAAAATGAACATAACTATTGCATTGTATTTTACCCTGGTGGCACATGAAAAGGAGAAACCTAACAGAACCAGAATTTAACATGGACACAGATTCCCCAAGGGCAATCTTGGCATTTTGGATGGCAGCTCTGAAGAAAGAAAAGCCTCATCATATGAACTACATCATTTCAGATGCAAAGTGAAACAGAGGCAAGACAAATGTGACCAAACCACAAAAAAAAAAAAAACCAAAAAACCCCAAACACCAAGAGAACAAAACCTAAACACAATTGTTTTGCAGTTTGCCCACAAAACAATCTCCTGCATGAGACAACAGACTTAGTCACCGGGGACAACTTCGAAAGTTTGGTTTTGAAGACTTGATAAGGTAGTAAACAATCCTTGTATAGCATTTCTTGGTCAGCTTTCCTCAGTGAGGAAAATAAGTAGAGATGATGAAAACAAATGGGACTGTTTCATATTGATAAAGGATTATTTTAAGGAACGTGTCAAACTGCTAAGATGCCTTGAATTTATCCAATAAAGTTGCTATGTCAAGACTGCTACTATCAAGACTTTCACAATGCCTTACAAACATGTGGGAACATTTTACAGAGAAGAAGGCCTTGAAACAGAGAACTGAAAGTAACAAAGGCCAGTTCGGTGAGGAGAAAAGACAGCCTTCTGATAAGCAGCTGAAAGGAATACAAGAGCTGGTTCAGTGGGAATGAGTACCAGCTGAAAGAAAGCAATTAAAGAGAACTATCAGCATAGTTAGTTTTAGTGTAACTTGGTTTCTTAGCATGTGCAGTAACTAATAATATGTTAGTAATAGCTTTATGAACAGCTACCTTTAACCAATAATACACTGTAGATACCCTCGTGGGCACCCAGTTATGTAACCGAAAAGGGTTTATAAAGAAACAGCTAAGCTCAATAAATCGAACACTCGCTGATCATATTGATCTCTGCGTTTGATTCCATGAAACTCCCGTCGACACAAATAGAGCGTACCATTTCCCAGATTGTGCAAGTCTTGTCTTTTTGTGGATGTTCTTCCAGGTGCAAGCATTCCTTCTAGTCTTATCTCATTACATCATCAAGATAGCAATTGTCAAAGGTTAGGTACCATGAATATACAAATACATGCATAAAATCTGGACCTACTGTTACCAATACGTTGTATGCCAGGGGAATCTCAGTCATTTTCATCATGCATTTCACATGAGATAAGGAAAACATGAGTGCTACTTCAGTCCAGCAGCAGCACAGTACAGCTGTCTTGATGGCTCATTGTAAAGCTTTGCCTATCCCAGAGAGAAAACTTTCTTGTATTTAGACACCACAAAGGCAGACAGTTAAGTAATACAATATCCATCACTTCCCAAACTCATGGCATAGCCCTGCTATGTTTGTTCTCTTTTTCTATGAAAACAGCATTCGGAAAGGCATCAAGAACAATTAATGATAGAATTTAAAGAAGACAGATTGCATGTAGTCCTCACTGTCACTCTGCAGTAAGTCAGCTATAATGTCATAAAGTATGATCAGAGATTTTTGGGATAAACATGAACTATTTGCTGCACTGTAGCACAGAGAGCTAGAACAAATACAACTATGGTTCCCTACTTCATCTGGAGAGCCAGTTGAGTATTTAAGCACTAACTCTCAGCTGCTTAACATTTACTCTGCTCCACTGTTTGCTTTGGGAGCTTTCAGGATCTCCCAACTAAGATCTTCAAATTCCAGAAGGGGATTCAAGTTACAGTTCTAGCAACAAATTCAAGATTAACAGAAAACACAGCCATCCAAAGTCCTTTCTCTTCCATTCCTTTGGATGCATCCTGAGGCATGACTGATAGACAATCCTCCATCTGAAACAATGGCACTTACTTTAAAATATTAGAGAGGTTGAGTCATTTAGTTTTAACCGTACAACAAAATAAGGCCTTCATAGTCCAAAGGCCCCACTTGTCACTCTGCATACTTGCTTTTGATGAAACGTAAATAGGGACCTCTTTCTGCTATCCTCTACATGACTGCCACTCTAGCATCAGTCCATTCTTCTCCCACATACGAGCTGTTTTCAAAGCCATTCAATAGAGTCTGTACACTTCTGCTATGTATTTTATGCCTTCCAGGTGCTTAACAAAAATCTTTAAAAAATCTTTAAACAGAAAAAAACTTCACCTAGCTCTTGACTTTCTCTCTTGCAATGTCATTGTCATCTGTTCTTCCTCCCCCCTAGAGCTCTTTATGGATACTCTCTTCTTCGTTGAGACCCTTTACACAAGAAGAACCCTGCCAGCATGAGCAGAATTTTTACACTTGGGTATTTTGAAGTATCTGTATTATGCTTGCCACAGACATCTGTCTTAAGCTCCTGTCACAGTTTCCCCAACACTATGCAAAACTGATGCAGAGAGTGGACATGATGAGAAGAGGCTCATGAGCAGAGGCTGCAGGGAATCAGATATTCAAATGAAGCAACACAATCGGATACCTAATAATGGCAATAAAGGCTGCTGCCTTTTTTAAAAAAACAAAATTAATCTCATTTTCACAGTACATAGTGCAAGCACAGATCTGTTTCCCCTCACAGGCATGGGCGACAATATTGACTGCTCTCCAGCTTCTTCAGGGCTGTGGAAGAATCCTTCTGTGACAGACATCCAGATCTAAAAATGGAGAAATAAAGACTGGATCTGGTATTTCCAGAATTAAGAAACTCATCAGTTGCTTTCATCCTTTGTAGATAGAAGCATTTGTAAGTCAGTATACAACTCCAACATTTGGACTCTACAACAAATGCTGAAAAACAAGAGGGTGATCCAACGGAGGCTACCAGGGATTCATACCTGCCTCGCGCTTTGTATCACTGTCTCCATCAGGTATTAGAGAATATAAACTAGTGAATAAAAATGGATACTAAATCCCAACAGCAAGCAAGTGAGACTAAATAACTACAGACTTAAAATAAGGAAGAATATTTACTTTTATGGAAAGTTATTCCATTAACAGTTGGGTAATAGATGTGCTTGGTTCTCCATTACTGGAACTATTTAAAGCTTCAAGATGATGAACCAAACAGTAATTACAGGTTTCCAGCAGTCAGTACCAGGTTTCCTTCAGGCTTTCTTAAGTACCTGACCATCTCCACAATCTCACATCTCACAATCTCTTCTGATCCTCTACCTTTGCTGCTAGAGGTCTGCATATCTGTACTTATGGAGAAGCAGTTCTGAAAGACTTTAAGGCAATACCAAATAACCAGAAATTTTCCACTCACAAGGAGACCAGCAAGGAGGATTTTCCATGCAAACAATGGCCATTAGAGGAATAGCATCATATGCCTCAGCTCCACTAAGCATTTCACGGGAAGTTCCAAGCCCTAACAAGTTAAAAGCTTATCCTTTTTTTTAACTCTGCTTCCTGATAAGTCACTCATCTCCCTCTGTCCCGGACTAGGAAGTCTCAACCTCGTGCTCCAATACATTTAATTTATTTTGTGAATCGCTGACTTTTTGAGATAAAACTTTTGCTGTCAGGTAGAAAAAAAAAAAATGACAACCTACCTTCTTCCTGTAACTGACAGAGGATCTATTAAAGACTACTTCATGCAAGCCCCCCTTACCTACCCAACCCCCTCTACTCATCTAACAGTGATGATACAATATAGACCATGAAGCAGGAAGAATATGTAACTGGTTACAAAAGGAAAGAAACTTTCTCTCAACTAGATCACGCTGCATCCACCATTAAGCCCACAGTGGGACTCAAATCACTTTCAGAGAGGCTGCCATAAGTCTTGCCAGTTCTCAGCAAAACTTAGCTCTCAAACACAGGCCAGGGATTTATAAGCTACCCAACCCTTCCTGCTTGCCAGCCTTGGGGGACCGGATGCAAGAGAAAATCAATATGCTTGTGATTAGCTTTCCCAGCATTTCTTGGCTCAAAAAAAACCCCCAAAACAAAACAAAAAAACCAAGCAAACAAAAAAAAGCCACAATCATTCCTGGCCCATCTACTGAAGTACAATGGCATGAAGGTTTGGCACAGTTGTCCCACTTCCCCAGAGACCAATTTGTCACATTGTTAACATGACAATGGATCTGAAATATTCAAAGTAGGAAAATGTGCCCAAGACTGTAAAACCATTCCTACTGATCACAGAATCACAGAATCACAGAATCACAGAATAACCAGGTTGGAAGAGACCCACTGGATCGTTGAGTCCAACCATGCTGATCCTCGCATAGAAGTCATGTGCAAGTCAATCCTGTAACTAGTATATTTCAGCAAATCTGGATGCTTAAAGAAACCCCCACTATTACTTTCCTCCTTCCAAAAATGTAATTGTTGTGTTGGGATCTTTTGGATATCTATAATGCAGTGGAAATGTTCCATTAACTTCTCTTCAATCTACTTAGCAAGTCTCATAAATGAGACAGATATCATGATTGATGTAAACAAAGAACAGGATCCAGCCCCCAAAAAAACAATAAACTTGGGGCCATGATTTTTGTGTTATAGTCCAAGTTTCCTCCAGCCAGGTGAATCTGGGCAAGCCATGCTGCTATTCTATGTCTTTCTTCTTCCTCTCACCTTCTAACACATCTGTTTTAACTTAAGCTTTGCAAGACAATGACTCTGTTGCTATAATGCCCAACACATTGTGCTTCTATTAGAAGGTGACTGTTGGTTACATAGGCTCAGTTCTCAAAGATTCTGACACAGGATTTTCTTTTTGCTGTATTATCTGCTGCAGAGGAACAGGATGAAGTCACTCCTTCATTGCACTGGAAGCAAAGTAAAGAGGAATGTGAATTGTGAATCCTATCTCAATAGATCAGGAAATGTGTCTAAATACCACTTCAAGCAACTGTATAAAGCATAAGTAAATAATATCTTGCCAATTTTTACACAGACCATAAAAATTAGAGAGAACTCACTGATTCTAGGACTGTTTCTGGCACAGCTGATGTAAAGTCTCAAAAGAGCAAGTGAAAAGTAGACAGCATTGTGGTCTTACATGTGGAGAATATTGCTGCCTTTTGGCTTGAGGAGAAGGGTCACACCGACACAGTTCAACTGTTTATACAAGAACGAGATAAAGCCTGAACAGGTGGTTACTGTATCAACGTGAGAAAAGAACAGTTGGACCTTAAGCCTGATAATAAATTACATGAAAAGAACAAAGCAGGATGCTCTAGTTAATTGCTATGCGAAACCTGGCAAATAGATAAACCTCTCCTGGAAGGAGATGACATTTACAGATGTAACCAATAGTGAGCTTGCCTTTTGCAATATGTATGAGCCTCATTATAAGGTCTATAAAAGACAGGTGTATGTTGAATAAAGTTGAGTCTTGCTAATCACACATGATATGTGTGTGGTGTGTCACAATTCTCCTGTCGACCACACTTACAAACTCTGGGCTGAAAATTGCTTCAGTAAAATAAACCACCTTTAGAGTGGTCTCTTGTTTTGAGATACACACTAACATGAATAAAAGGACTCAGCAGTGCAGGTTCTGCAAAGCTCACAAACACAGGGCTATACACTGCAGCAAGGCAGGAAAATCCTAAGCAGGCACACCACTGTTTCACTGACCTATCTGAGGGCATCTACCTGCAGCAGTATCCTGGCTAGTAAAATGATACTGACAACTGGGATGTGGGAAGGGGCTCCCAAAGGAGAAATAGATATACACAACACACACCACAGCTTAGAGGAGAAAACAGAACTATTTTTCCTCTGCTCAGTCACATGAATTAAATTACTTTCAGAGTTTAGCTAGAGGGAGAAACATTCCATTGCACAGACATTTTGAATCTAATATCCCAGTGCTGATACTTATGCTTAATTCCTCCCCAAAGTGATCTGTATTGTACTTTATGAACTCCATTCATTAAACCATCACCACTGTCAGCCAACTACCCATTACACCCCATTCTTATTGGGAGGCACAAAGAGGAAAAACACATTTATAACATAGTAAGTCACTCAACCCAAGCAACATCTGAGAAGATGTTAGTTACATAACAAATTCTAGAATACTTTACATTTCAATAAGCTACTGACTCACTGTATGTGGCTGAAGCATCCTCAAAAATTAAGAGAATGACATAATGAGTATGGACATTGGGAAGTTAAGGATCAAAGTTATATCTATAGCAAATTATGCACGACACACAGACCAGCCCAAGACAGATCTATTTTGGGGGCAAAACCAACTTCAAGATGCACTACTGGGGAGATGAAAGCACATTAGAATGTAAAATCTCTGAAACCCACAACACAATTTGAAGGTGCCTATGGCACAGAGGGTCTCAGCTTTGAAGACTGCAGACACTACATCGCCACCACTGGTGAGCAGACACTACATCGCCACCACTGGTGAGCATCCCTTGCTGTCTGTGAGGACTTAACTATACAAACACTGTTCTCTATCATCTGTACCTTTGGGCTGTTTAGATCATTTTTCAGGACAGAGTATGAGAACACAGACTGAAGTGTTTTTCTGACTATTCCAGAAGCTCAGATACAACGTCTGCACATATCACCTTTTCTACCTCTTCGCCACTCCATTGCTACACCTAATGACCATGTCTGCTCTGCAGCAGATCTCAGTCGGTAATTAGACACTCCACATGAGTGCAGATGAGAAAGGGGAGGATTTCTTCTGGCATTTAATTCAAGTCCTGTCCATTTGTAGTAAACACCAACTTGCTTCTTATTATGCCTGTTATTTCTGCATTCCTGTTACTGTGGGACAGTACTGTAGCCAGATAAATAGTTCTAGATAGGACTGGTGTGTCTCTGGCCAAACTGCACTTCATTGTTGCTGCTTTAATACTGTTTTTATAAATATTTTGAAACACTTTACTCGTCACTGTGGCTTCGAGGAAGTCAAAAGTTTTAAATGTTTTTGTATACCAGCTGAAGACCTTTCTCTGTACCAGGAAATACTTGTATTAGTTATATTGTTAACCTCTGTTATTACGAGGATTAAGAAATACAAGACTTTTAAAGAGAGTAGCTGAGGGGATGAATGATAAGATTTGGCTTCACCCAAAGAAGTAGCTAAGCAATAATCTAATACAAGTGAAGCACAATTGGTTTTAGTAAAATGTAATTAAATGAATCAATTGGACGTTTCCCAGGGTGGGGGTAAGGGAGAATGAACACACGACAGGGTGGAAAATGACCCAAAAAAACACTAAATCAAAACCAAACCACATTATCATCACAGACTAGAAAAATCTTGTTAGTAGAATGAGGGGAAGAAATTTTTTGTCCATCTCAAAGGTCAAAACCCAGCCATTAGTATTCATATTACCAGGAGCAGTCAACAGGAAAACTGTAAAAGATCATAAAATAAGCTTACCAGGTCTTTACTTTTCAGTATATTGTCGTGGAACTCTAGTTCAGTTTCATTTTTCAAATATTTTGTGGGTGTCCCTTGATGGCACAGGCTGAGAGGTCAGTAAATTTGTGTGAAGTTAGTAATTTGATGTCAGTAATTTTGCTTTTGTGAATACTGTAGTCAAATAGTAACTGTTTATATCCTTTACAGACGAAAGGCTTTTACTCTAGTAAAATTTACTATTGTGGCTATTCAGTATTAACCAAAATTAGTTGTTATTTCTGTTAAAAAAAAAATAAATATCTTTTCCAGAATCTCAGGCAAAGCTGTTTGCTTTGTCAGGACAGGTCATCACTACTTAACATTCAGCTGCCAAGCATAAACACATTTGACAATTATTTCAGTTGTGCAAACCGCCAACCTTGCATTTCTGTGATGAAGTACTGAAAGTCTCATTAACTGAGAATACACACCAGTGACAGAGCCTGAGGTACTGAACAACCTCAGGCTGTAGTATACTCTTCTGTTTCTAAGCTAAACATGCTGCACCAAACTCCACACAGCAGTAAATTTCCCATATCCTTAAACTGAGCAGATTACGAGTGTTTAACTGCATTTAAATTCATCTACATGCAAAAGTCAAGATTACAATAAGCTTCTAAGCAAATAAAAACATATGGCCTCATTTTCATTTGGAATCCTCTTTATATTTTAAAGTTTCTTTGTACAATTGCAAGATATCCTCTGCCTAGCACGTATTATGAATTCTTCTGTGTTTTGAAAGACCTACACTCTCAGTGTTGATCTACATACTTTGGCTCCAGCACAAGACATAATATATTAACTGATTATGTCCTCGAGTTTATGTTGCCACAGGCAAACTAATTAAAGCATAAGTCTAAAATTTGACTGTGGGGACTAGTGACCATTCTGGCATTACTGTAAACTATAAAGCCCTCAACAATTTGTAGCAATAAATTAAGTAAGCAGCGACTTTCCTCTATGCTATCCCATTGTTCATTTTCCTCTAGGCTATTTCTGTTTCTTACCATTCTCCAGCTTCCTCAGGACATGAGGGAAAGACATACTACAGATTTATATCACTTCTGCAATTATTTTACTACCAGAGAAGAAAACTAAGAGAAAGGCTGACTCCATGCTTCTGAACTTCTCTTGATGGGATATTGTCCCACAATAGCATGTGTTTTATCTCTCTCACACAGCTTCTTCAAAGCTTTGTGAAGTTTTTGGGAAGGTTTTTTTGGAACTATTTGAGCAGGTTTTTTGGAAATTTTTTTCTAAGAATACAGTAGCGGTGTGAGTACTAACATGAAGTTGTGTTCCATGTAAGAATTTAATTAGATGGTAAAAAAATAGTAAAATATCTTTCATGTTATACCAACAGAATTTTTTCATTAAATCTATATCAATTTTTACTTTTTAGGCATGTTCAAAATAACATCTGGCCTTGTTTTGGGGCCTTGCTCTCTTTCAGCAAGTCTTCAACATGCTTTAGTTGGGTTCAACGACCTTGACTTCATGGAAATTCAGTGCCTCCCTGTCCTCCGAAAGTCTCCTGAAACATTGCTATTTATACAAAGAGGGAAAAGGCTTACCTACCAAAAAGTCACTCCTGCTCCCATGCTCACAAGATCTTTGACCAAGGACTGTTCATACCTTCTATTCAGCATTTTCTTTAACATTGCCATGAGTTTCTTCATTGGGGAAGAAAGCACAGAAAATACTGGCATGAAAGTTTTTGTGGAGACTATTAGATCTGCTGTGGTTGTGGGAGATGAGGAACACTCATGTGTGAAACGCTGTCCTAGAATCGGCAAGGTATCTCTCCACCCTTCCAAGGTTTTCCTGGCAACCATTTGGAAGGAAAACTTCCATACAATAAAACAAAATTAGTTACTGTATCTCACAAAATGGCTGCTTACAAGACATGTCATCTATCATGAACGCCACATTCTTTTGATAAATCCAATCTGTAGTAAATTGACCAATTTGTAGTAAACTTGACCTTCTGAAATGACAGCACAAACACTATCGCTTAAAGCATTAAGTCACTGAATATAGGAAGACTCATGCCGAAATAATTTTTAAAATCATTGTATCAGATATAGAATCATAGAATAACTAGGTTGGAAAAGACCTCTTAGATCATTGAGTCCAACCATTCCTATCTGCCACCAAACCATGTCCCTGAGCATCTTATCTACCCCTCTTTTAAATACCTCCAGGGATGGTGACTCAACCATCTCCCTGGGCAGCCTGTTACAGTGCCCAATGACCCCTTCTGTGAAAAATCTTTTCCTGATATCCAGTCTAAATCACCCCTGGTGCAGCTTGAGGCCATTCCCCGTTGTCATGTCCCCTGACACTTGGGAGAAGAGGCCAGCTCCCTCCTCTCTACAAGCTCCTTTCAGGTAGTTCTAGAGAACAATAAGATCTCCCTTCAGCCTCCTCTTCTCCAGGCTAAACAATCCCAGCTCTCTCAGCTGTTCCTCATAAGGCCTGTTCTCCAGCCCCTTCACCAGCTTTGTTTCTCTTCTCTGGACTTGCACCAGAGCTTCAACACCCTTCTTGTGGTGAGGGGCCCAGAACTGAACACAGTATTCAAGGAGCAGTCTCACCAGTGCCTAATATGCAGAGACAGAGGACTTAAAGGGAAAAAAAATGTGTGGTTAAGGTTTTCCCATTTTGCTTAACAGATTTAGTAAGCAACATAAATTAAAAAATTGCTAGTATATTGATGTAGAAATACTAAAGTTTTCAACCTTTCTAAGTGATGTATGCTTTCTACTATGACAGCTAATTCTGAAGTAAAATGCACAGAAACCAGATTTTTTAATAAAACACAGTGCAAAGGGAAACTACTACACCACAGACTTTGCCAATATAAACATTAAGTCTGATTCCAATTATTTCTTGTCTGGTAGCATCGTCAATTCTTGCTTCCAAACAATTCCAGTTTCAAATTCATCACCTCATGTGTTTAACTCTAGACCTTTCTACAAAAAAAAGCAATCCTTCATCATAAGGTTTTTCTGAGATGAACATAATCTGACAGATTAAGAACTTTACTATTCAGTACTGTAAGCTACATTCATACTGAAGTTGAAATGGCAGTGAGATACTTTGACACAAATAATCCATTCTTTCAACCCTAGCCACCTACCTAATGATTTGATCTTATGCCATCCTTAAAGTTATCCTAGCCTATGACTACATCTATTGAATTTTTAAATCCTGTTACTTTGGACATTAACTTGGTAAAACATGCATGTTAATGTTTTTCCACTACACTTTCTTAGCCTGTTTGAACATCAAACTTGTGCTCAAAGGTACACAGTCTTGCTTTTTGGTCAGCTGATTAGACTGTAAGATGTATACCGGAGAAGAGAAAACTATGGAAATAGTTTTCCATAGCAATTATACTCTCTACCTGAGGATCTGAATAATACAGAAAGGAGAAAACACGAGTTAATGAACAAGAGCAAAAGTGATTTTGACTAATGCTGTACTCAATAAAGTATAATAAATAGTATGGTTACTTTCAATTACAGCCAACTCCATAACATGAAAAAAAGTTTCCAGAAATTCTGTCTAGTTTGTAATGTTTGTAATTTTAACTGTAGCTTCTGGTAACAAATTACCAAAATCTGCATTGTCATAGAACATTAACAATTTTTCTGATTTAAAATACCATCAATAGTATTCTTACAGTAACTGTGTCCTAAAAGATATCAGTACTGGCAAAATGTCCTTCAAATTCTGTCACACTTAAAGAAAAATATCCATAAGGAGATGTATATAACATCACAACATATCTAGGACCTCAGCACTCCTTATTTTCTAAATCCACCAATTCTTTTCCCACGGTCTCAGTGTAGCAAATAGATAAGCTCCAGTGCTTACTCAGCTACTTCAGATAACAGGTCTGTGATCCTAGTAAGGTGGGGTTTCTTGTTTGTTTTAAAAACACCAATACATCCTGCCCAAGCATAGCTAATATATCTGACAAAGTGCTAATCTCCTGAAGAGGTCATTCCTACCCATCACACTGTCATGTTTCCTTCTGTGGCAATACCTAAAAAAGAATATGACTTGCAAGGTTGCCATCAACTGTTTTTCACTAACAACTTATTCAGGAGCATTGTAACCATTTATTTCTCCAGCTGGGTGAACTGAGTCACAGAGGCCAAGATGTTTAAGTTCCCCCAACCAGACTTGGTTCTTTGTTATAGCTCCTAGTGATTAGTCTACCTTAGCCTTAATATTTCATCATCTAAGCCTTTTAAAGGTAGATATAGCACATTTAATTAAACTGAGCTTCAGCATTTAGCTCTTTTCTATCCAGAAACTGTTATAATGAGACTCTTTCTTGCCAAACAAGAGTGTATATACTGTCTTATGATGGAGCCAGTGATGAACCGAGAAACGTCTCTCCCATTAAAGCTGCAACCATCTTGCCTAGCGTTTCAGTAGATTGCAATTATTTAGGGGAAAATTGTCCTTATACTGGACAGAGGCAGCCCTAAATTAATGGCAACAAAATAGAAGCTTTAAGTTTTGAAAGGAGTTGTGCAAATATTCAATTATTATAAATCTACTTAAAAAATTGTAAGACTGTCAAAGCAAACTATTGAAAGACAGTACTCGCTCATCCAGTATAGTAGCTCACCATTCCTCCTGAATGGTATAGCCATTTTGTCAATAGAGGCATTGTATTTTTTTGCTAGAGACATGCAGAAAAGTCAACTTTAAAACCCAATACAGAAGTGATCATGAATTTTAATAAAGATTATTGCAGTTTTCCAATTTGGGGATTTTTGGACATAGTTATTTCCTGGACACATATTATTGCCCTCTTATCCATGTGCCACACTGTGACAACATATAAACAAACAAAATGCTTACAACAAAGACTGTAAAGACAACATATACTCACCGTGCAACAAACTAAAATCTGCTTTTCACAACAATTCTACCCTTACTCTAAATTGGATCAAACAATTCCGTTCATCATGCAGGTGTTCTGGACTTACTTTTCAGATAAGGTTCTGTACTGCTCGTGTCAAAATAAGAGCTGCACAGGTAGAAGACCATTCTTGAAAAAAAAAGCATATTTTTTAACAATGTAATTATATTCTGGATTTAATTTTGTTGTTGATTTACTCAGTGACAAAAGGTTCATCACTCTTGTTCACTCTGAACATGCATTGCTGCTTGAAGAAAATGCAAAATGGATCTTAGTCCTTCAGAGCCTGGGACTACTGTGCAGCTGGGGCAGTGTGTGAGCTCTTCTTTATCAAGCACTAAAGTATGTCATGATGGTCACAAGTCACAACATTAGACACAGTCTTTAACTGACAGGCCAAAAATGCACAGTTCTGATAGCATTGACAGCAATTTAAAAGTTTTCATCCTAGCTGTAAGTTAGATGAAAGGCCAACACTCCAAATTCTGCATACACCAACATACAAATTTTTATATGTTAGATTCATAAAAGGTTTCTTCAACATACATTTCCTCCCATTCCCACCCTACCCCCACCCCATTTTCTTTTTATCAGCTGTGATCTAATATTTCAGACATTCATGAAAAATATCCCTGGAAATGTTTTTCAACGTGTTCTTCATCCTTCATTAGCATATTTCTAGATGCAACAGTATCATCTTACTTGGAGTTCTTCTAACTGATTAAGATCTTCTTCTGTTGTGATTATCCCTTGTACAGGAGATTTCCCTCTTACGTCTTTGTCTAAGGTAAATGTAAGCATGTAATAAATGAGCATAACTGAATCAGTATGGTCACTTAACTGGAGTACTTCAGCAGATGTGAGACCATACTCCAGCAGGATGATTACAAAACCTCCATGGCAATAGTAACTCAATTATGACAGCCAGAATATTGCTGGAATTAGAGTAGTATTTAATCTCTGAAAGAAGTTGTTCATTATTTTGCACAATGATCTCATCTCAAGATCCATCTTTGGCTTGTTCAATTGTTTTTCTTTTCACTGCATATCTGGAGCTCAGATTGTGAGCTGTGACAGAAAGGACAGTCTTGACTTAGCCAAACTCACAGGGGGCATATAGGTAAGATGCAAGAGTTTACTGAAGTTCAGTGTGAGCTACTTAAGCTTATCAGAATGGGGAGGTTTAAAAAAAAATACTGTTTACTCCAATTGCAGAGCCATTGTACTCCCAAATGTGTGACAGCTGACCTATCTCAGGCATAAACTAAAGCAGTTCTCCATTAACCCCTTTCTCAGTTAAGCTATTCTACAAAATTGATTTTCAGGCATTAAATATCTGCACTAAATAAGACATCCAGGTAAGCACAGACAAAGAAAGCACTGTCTAGGTATAAGAACAGAAAGAGGAGAGTGAAGAAGACAAAGAGTTTCAATCAAGATAGCAACAGGCACAAAGCTGGCATTTCTACTTCTAAAAATTTTCTCCTGTACCTCCTCATCAATCCACCCTCAGGTACTGAAGCACCCAATTCAGGAACATTCTCTGGGCATACCGTGATCTATATACTATACTTTGATTAGTTACTAATTTACATCCTGAGTTATACTGTAGTTTCTGAGCCTTTTCTTTTTCAGAAATAACTTAGAAAGGGTATCAAGAGCTCTGTGCTCTGTTGTTTCTAATAGATATGCAGTCCTTGCAAGTATACCTCACTATTATGAAATAATGCTGAACTTTAAATATTTAAGTACATTTGGACCCACCGCAAGCTAGGTAGAATATAGACTTTTAATATGGGAATCTTATCTGCTCAGATAGAACTGAAGAAAATGTAGATGAGGTCTGACCCAAACATCTCAGAGGTTTGTGCCCTTATAAAAGCAGAAAATGGTATTTTACATCCTAACTACCATTTTTAGATTTTAAAATCGCATATTATTTTGAAATAAACAAAATTATGCTTTCCAATGTAAGGACAATGATGGTGTTGTACAACCTACCTGAAATCCTACATAAGCCTCTACAGGCTAAATTCAAGCAGTGTTTAACAAAGGAGAATTACTTACACCACAGCAATGTAATCTATGTCAGTGGAACCGAACAGTTTTTTAATAAAACAAGTGCAATTACATAGTTGTCCTTTACTAAAGAAAATATTTAACCCTATTTCCATTACATGGAAGTTTGCATGCCAAGCAATCCAGCATAACAAATAGCTTTCAATTTAGTTCTAGATACTGACCAGTATTACTAAATATGGTAAATCAACTTCATTATCATTCAAAATTACCTAAGATCTAAGTGACAACTGATGCTGTAAAGAGTTACAGTACCCTAGTGCAACTGCAAATGTTCAAACATCTTGTTAGAACTCCTGTTTGAAAGATGTTAGCCATTTCAGATATCATTGAATTACATTTATAATTGGTCTTGTCTAGCATCAAATTTTTCAGTTAAAAAAACAATATCCATTCCTTCTTTTTTTTGGTAGTAAACACATATGAATAAAGGGACAGGAAAAATAAGATTCCTTTTGGAGGGAAATGGTAAACTACTCACTAACAATATACTATGAGCTCTATACAGTAAATAGAATAAAGCATTACTACTGCTTCATTTGAAGCTATCAGATATGTTACTAAAAAGTACAATGCAGAATCTGATTGTAGAGGATAATTAATTTGAAAATTCCTTCAGAGAGCTATAATTGCTAAATACCATCAATAGGTTCTGCACATTTCCTATAGTGCATTTTACAAAAATGCTAAGGTTTAAACATATGTTTACTTACAGACTGACAACACTTTCTTCCTAGCAGTTAGTCCTGCCTAACTCTTCCTACCACTTTTTTTGTGGGGAGTGTTAATCTGAGCCCTATTGCCACAGTAAAGCATAGAGGACAGCAGCTTCAGCTCAGGCACTGGACTTTAGTGTAAAACAGTAATGGAACACCCATGGTTCCCTCTCATTGGCACTCACATAACTCACAGGGTAGTAAGCCCAGGAAAAAAGGCAGCAGCAGATACCATCTGATAAATCTTTATGTGTCCAAACTTTTACTAGCTCCTTTTCCTTAGTACTAAAGCTCTTTTCCAGTTCAAGCAGAAAGAGTAAGGATTCACCATAGAAAACTATTTTTCATCAAGTTATAATTCTTAACACCTACCTTTTTTTGACTCTTTCTGGCTGTTGAACAATACTCTTGATTTTTAGGGGCACAGCAATATTTAATTAGTTAATGAAAACATCTGACTTTTCCAAAAGCTTCTACACTGGAAACTACTTTGACTACAGGAAGAAACCTTGAACAAACAGCAAAAGAAATCAGACATTTAGAAGCAAGGAGTAACCAAAGGCTACAGGAGCTATATGATCTCTCAGCTGTGAAGAAACCACCACTTGCTTTTGATGTATCTACAAAACATTCAGACAGAACAGTAACAGAGTGCACACATTCCTTGTTGTGCAGCCTATAATTCCTAACTAGGTTATTATCCCCATTTTCTTTGCCAAAGAGGCTAAAGATGGAGCCAGAAGGTCCTACCCAGGTATTAAGTCGCACCATATCTTTAGGAAAACAACCATTTGACAAGCTCTCTTCTTCTTCACTAGACTGCTTAGACAGAGCAGCTTTTAAGACTGATACAATCAACTTAATTTCAGGGTTAAGGAATTACAAAAAAACACACAATTCCTTAGACTTTTGTGTAATAAAGACATTCTATACTGCTATTTCTCAGATAATGTATGATTTTTTTTAAATAGATTTGAGCCACCGTTTGTCAAACATGAATTGCTGACATTTTAACCTTTGAAAAATACTTTTGGCTGCATCATAACATGAAAAATAAATTAAAATAGATGATAGAACTAATGAGGAATTTGTCCTTTCAGTTATACAAAGAAACAGTTTCCCACAAGAAAACTGATACTCTATAAGCTTCTGAGAGAGACAATCTTGCAACACTTCGTATCCACTGGTCCTATAAATCAGAAGCTCATAAGTTAGTTTAATTTATTCTTTTTCATTTCAAAGCCTTCCATATGATTTAATATAAAACAACAGCATGTTGAAACATCAGAAAAGTCATTATAGCTATGGAGAGGGTTATTGCTGCTTTAATTGCTAAATTAAATTTTCATCCTGCCTCAGTGTTTGATGAGCAAGAAGTCAGAAAAATAAGAGATTATAACATCCATTTACCAAATGAAAACAAGTATGCTTCCTGTCCATTTCCATGGATGGCACTAGGCCATACCATACCTCAGCCTTAGACAACTTAACCTCAAAGTGAATATGCTTGGTTTAGTTTCACTGTTTTTATTCTAAAAGTACCTGTAAGTTGGTTTTGTTATTTTTTGGTATAAGTCTTTAATCCATAGCAGCTGCTACCTCCAGGGTACTTCTTCCAAAACACTTTCTTTTACTAGTACAAAGACTTAACAGAACTTCCTTTATCTATCAGAAAGGAGTTTTCAATGAATGACAGACAAAAGTATGTTCAAAACTCAATGGTGTGGTGCTGGCCCAGCTCCAACTTTTGCTTTCTATGAGCTTTTCAAACTCAATAAAGTCAATTTTTGTTTCTTATCTTCCTCTTAGAGTCTTCCCCTACCTGTGCAAGCTTGGTGGCTCACAGCACCTTCCTTGTAGGCAGCTCTAGTTAACCCAGGTTTCTGAGGCAATAGTAGAACTGGTGTGAATGGAAGAAAAGGTGAGAGACACCAATCACACTGAAACAATGATAGTTTGCTACAGACTGGATACAAGTTCTCTTACAAAAAAAAAAAAAGCAAACCAAGAATAGCTGCAAACATCATGCTGACAAAACAAATAA
Organism: Clamator glandarius; assembly: GCA_033459285.1. Taxonomy (NCBI): domain Eukaryota; kingdom Metazoa; phylum Chordata; class Aves; order Cuculiformes; family Cuculidae; genus Clamator; species Clamator glandarius. Next base: position 261,931 of record JAUNZM010000072.1, on the reverse strand, counting down.
GCTTCTAGATAAATGGTTCCTAACTTTACCATTGTGTAACTAGAATGTTTTGATCTTCACTTAAAATCAGTGTGCTTAAAAGCATATAAGATCAGTTTAAACTGAATCACACAGAATCACTAGGTTGGAAAAGACCTCTTAGATCATTGAGTCCAACCATTCCTATCAACCACTAAACCATAACCCTGAGCACCTCATCCACTCGTCTTCAAAATACCTCTAGGATGGTGACTCAACCACGTCCCTAAGCAGCCTGTTCCAGGTACCACTGACCCTTTCAAAGAAAAATCTTTCCCTGATATCCAGTCTGAACCTCCTCTGGTGCAGCTTGAGGCCATTCCCCCTTGTCATATCCCCTGACACTTGGGAGAAGAGGCCAGCTCCCTCCTCTTTACAACCTCCTTTCAGGTAGTTCTAAAGAGCAAGAAGGTCTCCCCTCAGCATCCTCTTCTCCAGGATAAACAAACCCAGTTCCTTCATCTACTGCTCGTAAGACTTCCAGCCCCTTCACCAGCTTTGTTTCTCTTTCTGGACTCGCTCCAGAGCCTCAACATCCTTCTTGTGGTGAGGGGCCCAGAACTGAACACAGTACTTGAGGTGCGGTCTCACCAGTGCCCAGTACAGAGGGAGAATAACCTCCTTGAACCTGCTGGTAACGCCATTTCTGATACAAGCCAAGATGCCAGTGGCCATCTTGGCCACATGGGCACTCTGCTGACTCATGTTCAGTCGGCTGTCAACCAACACTCCAAGGTCCTTCTCCTCCTGACAGATTTCTAGCCAGACTTATCATAGTCTGTAGCACTGCATAGAGTTGTTGTGCCCCAAGTGCAGGACTCGGCATTTGGCCTTTTTAAACCTCATGCCATTGGTCTCAGCCCAGCAGTCCAGCCTGTTCAGATTCCTTTGCAGAGCCTCTCTACCCTCCAGCAAATCCACACTTCCTCCCAGCTTAGTGTCATCTGCAAACTTACTTAGGGTCCATTTGATCCCATGATCCAGATCATTGATAAAGACATGGAACAGGGTTGGACCCAGCAGTGAGCCCTGGGGGACAGCACTTGTGACCAGCCTTCAGCTGCAGTTAACTCCATTTACCACCATTCTTTGGGCTCATCCATACAACCAGTTTTTCACCCAAGAGAGTGTATGCCTGTCCAGGCTATTGGTTTAAATTGCGTTAGTTTAAACTGCATTGCCTTAAAACAATTTTCAGCTTTCATTAAACTGATAAAAAAATGTGTTTATATACTTACAAAACAGCTTTTGGTTTGTATTTTGTTTCACTCACCTGGTTGTCACATGGCTCATACTACTGCAATACAGAACTCTCCCTTCAGTCCCAACTTTCTACTCCTATCATTGTGTTACCATTTACAGTTGTAGAAGGAAAGAATATTGAGCTTTTCGTCTTCAGCCAGAACAAAGCTAAGTAACTGCAGTGCCTACAAGGCAGCAGAGAGATGAGGCCCAAAGAGAAAGGACACTGAAAAAAAGGCTGAGGGGTTCCCTCCTTTTTATGTCAGTGGCTTTAAAACTGTGTGCCAAACTTTATACCTGCTTTTAGTCACCCATCTACCTGCCACAGAGTGAGTACCAAAAAAAGTCATGGCAAGGAGACATGCAGTAAAAGACCCAGCAAGAAGCATCATTTTCACCCTATGGCTATGCAAACGTCAGACCTCATTCTTTAACTGCTAGGTGAACGAACTCCACCCCTTATTTGGCTGGATATGCTGATGTACCAATCTTTCTGGAAGAATGCACTGGAGTGGAGTAGAACCTGCACACTACAAGTATGGGAGACAGTATCTTTCATGCACAAGGAAGCCATCATCAGATATGATAACAGCTAGAGATTTCATGCTGATTATTCTTCACTGACTATCTATCAATATTTTATTTATACTTTGTGGTAGTACTTAATAATCAAACATCTCAGTTGTGGGTGTACAGCAAGAGTAGGTGAGCTATCAAGTTAATTTGTTAAATATTTAATTTGCTAACATGTAATAACAAGCAAGAGTTCTACCCCAATCCCAGTACGAGGTGTCAAATTGTGGCAGATAAAAACCAAATTCTGGTGATCTATGTGTGTACTAGACTACCGAGAAGGAAAAGTTCTGCTTCCTTTCTTCACCAACACATTAATAACATTATGGGGGAGGAGTGGCTTGTCAGCCAACACTGAAAGTCATATTTCAGCACTGTTTTATGAACTGTAGGTGCCTTAAAACAAAAGCAAAACCAAAAAACACCATCAAAAAACCCACCTCCACGAGAACATTTTTAGAAGGAACTTTTTAGGAAAAGCAGGCTACAGAAGAGAAAAACAGGACAGGAGCTGAGGGCAAACTTGGCCAGGAAAACATAGCATAGACACCAGCAGAGCACAAACTATGTGTGGAACAAATCAATTATGAGAACCACAGAAGCAAAGCCTCACAAATATGTAGCTAACTTACTGAGAAAAGTTTGGCAACCCTCTCAAAGGCGTATCCCATAAGCCTGGGGAGTTAAGGTGGCCTTCTGAAATTTCTGCACCTATGTCACATTCAGAGATTCACAATTCAGACCAAGTCATGTCCCCAGAATCCCAAGATCTGAACTAATGCAGGTAGTTTGGCAAATGTGAGCCAAATATCATGTGTGCAAACACTGCCCAGGGTTTTGTCAACACAGAAGACAAAACACATAAAAGTAATTTCAGGTGTTCTCACAAAGTTTCACCAAACACCGTCTTTGTACTTTCCACCATCACTAAAAAAGGTGCTTACCAAGTTAGCTGTGTTTTGACCTATCCTGAAACCATGAAATTATCATGTAAATCACCAAACGAAGTCTTTCAGTGACTGAAAACAGAGCTGTTGTTTGCTTGCAACATTCTTCATGCATGCAGGGAACGGTAAAAGGAAAATTATATATGTGAAACAAATGATATTCAGGGTATTGAGAGGGGGAACACTGCAATAATATCCTGTTAACCTGGCTCATGCTAGCTTTCTAAGCTAAAGACAGGTCATGGTTTTATTTATACAAGATGAAAGGAAAAGTTGATCAAGAGAAAATAAATACTTTACCTGCAGAGACTTTTTTTCCGGTAACGCTTCAGAGATGTATCAGTATTTTAAGTGTAAGCAGAGTATTGAAAAGGAACTACCAATGATTTTGCAATATACTAGGCAGAAAATGTTAGATGATTGCCTCTTAATACACTTCTAGACACAGTACTTGAGTCCTTTATTGAGCAGTCCACAAGCATCGTACTCAGATTTTTTATTTTACTGGACAAGGCCACCCACATCTGATCCAGTAGAAATGCATATGTGCAAGAAGAATCCCCTCCAAACTGTGTAACATTTTCATATAACCTGGCCTTTAGCAAAGAAAAACTCTCTTTTTCTATCATGTTCATACTGGAAGAAATCAAGTTTCACGTCACTTTTAAATCATGGAAGGTACATTTGAAAAATTTCTACATCAATAAACATAACATTGAATCAAAATAGGAACTTCTTCTGATATATGTCAATAATCCAGTATTTGTTTTACTTCCAAATTTATGGAAAAGTAACAATACAAAATGTTTACATGGTTAAAAGGTTTCAGTCTGAACAGGTAGACCTAAGAATTCTTGAGGAAAAATGGAAGTCCAAAGAAGCAGAGTTGCTCATTATAGGAGGTGCTGAACACCTCTACAAGACCTGAAAAATGTGTGTTTTGCTGCTATTTCCCATGTGGCAGAGGCAGGATGAAAACCAAAAGAAATAGATTTCATCTTTTTATTCTCAAACCTACAATTTATTCATGGAAAAGCATTTCTGAGGAATCTTTGAGGTTTCAGAACAGTGAAAGCAGGGAGAAATAGAGCCTACAGCAGTGAACAAACTTACGTCAACCTCTAGAGAACCATCACCATGTTTGTGTTTGCTGAAACAGACTGAACTGCCTGGACTGACTAAACAATTTGATTTATATTTTTAGGTTATTCCTCATGTGGAGATCCAATTCTTCATGTCTACAAGCGATGTCTACAGGTATTTAAGAGAGAATAAGCTCTTGACATAAAGTGAACATACGTTACTTCTATATACAACATTGAAAGGAATTTACTCTTCTGGAGATAGAAAGTGCAAAATAAGCAGCACTATCAAAAAAGTGTTTGCAATGGTATGCTATTCTCATACTTATGATTCAGCACTGATCTCAGGGACATGAAATGAAGAATATCAGGACCATGAAATATAGGAACGCTTCCAGGACAGGTGTGATAAAGCAGGTCATGGGGAAATTGAGCTCTGCTATGGCCAGTGTTGTGTTTATTGAACAACTCCAGAGGAAATCAATCTTGATTTCTGTAAAAGGTACAGGATCAACAGCTCACAGATTAATTACCAGTCAAGATTCATTCCCTTCCCTTATGCAACACTTCATATAACTGCTATCAGAAAACTCACCTAAGGATTTAAAGAAAAAAAAATATTGCAAATAAGATCATATTCAGTATTAGACTAGAGGACAAACAGTGTGAACAGCACTTTTGTACAGTGAATTAAAAAGCATTTTATTAAAAACTGAAGACTATAGTGCAATTTCTGTAACAGATATGCCTCAGAAGCCTTCACACATTTTCCCTTGTATACCATACTGAAAATGTGCCTCAAACAGAATTAGACAACAGAAAGATGCTTTGTAATAGGCATTGATAAAAACCACTCACCTTATGACAGTGCTGAAAGACTGCCTCACCTCTTTTGTATAGTGACTCTTCACTGATGTGTACACCTGGACATCTTGATTTCCCAACCTGTTAAGATTTTTTTTATAACCTAATCACCACTCCATGCACGCTAACCATCACAAGCCATCTTGGAGAGCAATAAAGTGAAGACATCCATGAGCAACTTTTTTGTTAAGCACGGTAAACAGCCTTAGTGCACCACCAGGTACTCATCTGTTTCTCATTGCCTTGATAATAACGTGCCACAAAAATGAGAAACACCACTTCTTTCCATACACTTTGACCACTTTGAGATTGAAGAAGATTATATCTTAAATATGTTGAATCTTAAATCATTATTAAAGCCTCAAACAATAAGCCCCAAGTTCCTCTGAAACCTTCAAAACTAGGAACAAATAGCACGTTACATAACAACAGAATATCATTTTCCTTATGAACAATAATTTCCACTGGTATTATTTTACTATACCCAGTCCAAATTCTTTTATCAAACAGTTAAGAAGCTCAGATTAAATGTGAAAGAAGTTACAATCCACAATTTATTAGCTGCTATTGTCCAGTGTGCAGTAAACTTTCTGTAGCAAGAATGGCAAACTGTAACCTCATTTACCTAGTCGGATAGCAGGGTGATGACTGATGAAGGATGCCTCCTTACATCCTACAGGACATTACTAGGGCAGTTAGTGTCTGGCTATACTGAAATGTCAGGTCCAATAAACAGATCATATTATTTTGCTCAGTTCTTCTCAGTGCTTCTGTTTCAAAATCACCCAGGCCCATCAAAACCCACTGGAGGTTTCTGTTTTCTCTTTTCATATGTCCTGCACTATGTAATTCATTCAGATGGTGACAAAGGGATTTATTTTTGAGGTCAGCCATAAGTTACAGAAGAGAAAGAACTTGAGTTGAGAAAAATTGATTATTGATGCATACTTAGCTTGCACTTGGAAGCCTCTAGAAAGTTAAATCTCCCTTAGACCTTGCCAGCTGGTCTATGTGCTTCTGAAATAACCTCATAAAGGAGCTAGTAACAATCCTGCTCCTAGAATGCCAAACACTCATGCATTACAGCCACTGATGCTCAATTATGGCATTGTAGCTTTCTGTACTAGCACACTTTCATTTGTTCCCAGCAACCATGTCCAGGGATCTTCTACAGAATTCAGCTTAAAAAGTGAAGGGATGAAAACTGCCTTTAGGATCCCAGGCAAACTGTTATTTTCTCTCATTATAGAGGTGTAACCTACAAACTGAAAACAAAAGCAAGAACAGAATATGCTAGAAGTTTTCAGATACAGTCATGGTATCACACACTTATTGTTAAAACAATGCTTACATTACTAAAATTAGCATATAACAATTAAACTAAAGAATTATTTCCATCCCAAGAAATCAATACCAAATTTTCCCAGTCACTAAACCCTTGCAACACAAGGTTGACTCTTACATGATAAAATAAGGAGCATATCCTGGTTATTCAAATAGTTTGTAAGGTTTACTCAGGTAGTATTGAAAACATGGCCCTTATCTTCAGCCTCATTACCAAGATCTTTCAAGGAGTAGAGCATTATTTATCAATATCACAGACAACTGCATGAAATCTATATTTAATTTCTGCAGGCCTTTTGTGCAATGACTGACTGAAATATTTTTGCGGCATTGTGAAGGATTTTCAAAGTAAGATCTTCCCACATACACAGAACAGTTTCCATGGCAGGACCTTTTCACATAAATGCTTGCCAAAAAGATTATATTCATAGGAAAATATTTTTTTTACAATTGACTAGGAATGTTCAAACAAGTTTATTCCGATTAGTTTATGAAAATTGTTATACAGAGCAAGCATAAGTATAAATGCAAACAAACTTTATTGTGCAGTGACACTTGAAATAAAGTACAAATAATTGGTATAACTTATATACTAATTAAGAAAGGAACAGTAATGCTTGAATCTTTTACCAAAATATGCATAAGACTCTTAATATAGAGCTGGCTATATGATCTGAAATAGTCTAACCTTACATCTCTTTCTTCACTCCTATAACCTGCTCTTACCTATCCTAAAAAGCTATCAGTACCTGAATGACACTGTGCATCATTTCATTTTCTTAGTTTCGGAGTTTGTGTCACCTGCAAACCACCACATCTGGACCTTAAGCCAGAAAACAAGTGCTAGGACCAGTATGCAGCAGATTTCAATACACAGCATCTACTCGTTAAATAATTTTACATCACCAGAGTCAACAAAAGGTCTAAGCTTTAAAATCCTCCCTTGACATTTGATGTGGCAGTACTGAAGTGGAAGGTAAGGCATCAGAAGATGTACCAGAGGTGACCAGCAAACAGCACCTGGCAGCCACCTCTTCATCTGATGAGCTCACATGTCAGAAGTCCTATAAACCATCTCCCAAGGGGTTTGCTGTGGTAACTTCTGACTTGGGACTAAATTTTTTATGGTCACTCTGGGTGTCCAGACAGAGATCATCTCTAGAGTGACTATATTATGCAGCTGTTCAAGCAAGCGGGAACATGTGAAAACATACCATTCATTACTCAGCCTTCTGACACACCACTGACCATTTTCATCATTGGCCTGGTAGACAGCTCACATAAAGGAACTCTGTGTCTTTTTGTCTCCTCCATTCCCCTCCTCCGCCCTCTCCTAGGAAGTGTCATTAACAACCCCTCTCTTGAATTCACTTGGTCTGATCTCTTTTTAGGAGGGCAACTACAGTAAATCCTCTTGAAGTACCAGCAAAAGCCTAGGTATTATTCCACCAGCTATGCCTGCCTTAGAGATAGCCTTCAGAGAGCACTGCATGGGGAGGGCACAAGAGAAGGTTTGTGGGAATGATTACAACAGTGGTTTCTCTGAAAGGAGGTTCTTGGCACCTGGCCACTACATTGAAGGAAATAATCCTTGCAACCCCAGTTTAGGGCAGGATGCATGTACATACAAACAGAACTGGATTTCACCGGTCTCATCACCAGAGTGTCAAGTGACAGTGAATCTGGTACAAAATGTTCTACCCCATAGAAATCTCTAATCTTAATGAAACTGTAACAGTTGCCAGGAAGCCAGCTTTCCTGTGTTCTGGGAAAGCAAACACAGAATTGATGTGCCAGAAGTCTCATATTGCACTGAAAACAGCTTAAAAGGTTAAAGTCAGCAGAAGACAGATGAGTTGCCTTTCTCATCAGCCTTCCATAACTTGTCTGCTTGAGACCACAGTGAAGACTGACAGAAAGCCAGCCTGGTCAGCCCGTTAATCTCTTGCATAGCACAGATATGGAAATAATCTTTCTTCCTTTAACAGGTGTCACTTCAGAAAGTTTTCAAGAAATACATTTGAAATAGAACTAATTTGGAATATAGAGGCAATTAAACAATGCAACCCTCAGGTCTTGCCAGTAAATAATTTCTTTTCCATTTTAATTCTGGAGAGATCATGCCACCCTTACACATTTTATTCAACCCACTTACAGTATATGCTCAGAAAATAAATGTTATTAATTAATTAACTTTTCAAGTGCTCATTTATTCCCTAATTCCCTTAGCTTTTAGTGAGAATCTCAGCTGTGATACAGCTGAGAGCCTGTATCTCACATGTACAGAACAAATTGTCTCCCAGACCTCTGCTAGGGAAGTTTGTCAACCATCATAGCTTTCTGATTTAAAAAACTTACCATGGTAACACCTGCACTGCACTGCAGCCTGGAATTCAGCAGGCCTTGCTAATAGTCTTGTGCTTTAACTACTGGATTGGGCTTTTCCCTTATTTTTTACTTCTTTGATTAAATTCACAATGTAACCTCCCGATAAGACAGAAATTACCTATACAGTACATCAAGGCTGAAATATCAACCTAAAGAGCAGAGGGAAAAAAATCCACCGAGTAGCATATTTAAGGAGCAAATAACTGTATGTAGAACTGTTGATTTTGCTGGGCATTCAACTAACTGAACTTTATGCCAGACGTTTAAAATAAATGAAAGTGTTTAACTAGTAAAGGAGTTTAAAAATCAAACAGCTTCTGTTTGTAGTTGAATTCAAAACTTAAGATCAGTAGAAGTACTACCACCATGAAATCAAACAAGTAGCTGGGGGTTTTTTTGTGTTGCTGGTAACTCCATCAATTGAGCTAGTAGTGCAAGTTCATACAAAACATTTTATAAGCAGGTTCAGTTTGTACCCCCTGAGTCAGCCAACCATCAGTTCTGACACAAGCCAATTGGAAAAGCAGCAGTCTGCAGACATAATGGCCTATTATTCAAGTATCTGAAAGATATGGGCCTGGACTAAGCTCAATTTGTGGGCTTTACAGCCTCGTAATCAAGCTAGTACTACAGACACTGAACTTTTAAATGAGCACAACTTCCTAAGACTGAAGACTGTCCTGGGACAACATGACACATTATGAAGCACACAGGTCTCATTTCTCAAGTATTTTCTTTTTATATCTCAAGAGATTATTTTTATATATATGTGTATATATATATATATATGTGTGTGTTGATATAGCTGGTGAAGTGTTGTGAAGGAGTTATGTTTTGTGTCAGGGCTCTTTAACAGACCTTGAGAAACACAAGATCACACAACTACTATGTCTAGAGCCTTCAAAAGCACGAACGGGCAACAATTAAAAACAACAGTATAAAAAGAATATTTGCTTGCTTCTTATAGACACACTCAAGAAACATGAACGCTAATGGGAACATAGAATTTTCATTCTCAGAGGAAATGACTTAAAGTAAACAAGTTATCCGAAAAGGATGGCCTCTGGAGAACAGATGCTAGAGCAGACAACTTAGCTGTGTGTCAAGAGAAATAAAAAATAAAAATTATTAAGATGAATAAGAGAAAGAATTTCCAGCTGAAAAGGTGAATGTTCTCTTTGCAGTGTAAATCAAACACTACAAGTATTCACCAGTTTATTTCTCAGCATTTTTACACCCTCCTCTTCATAATTTTCCATTAGTTTGCTCCTTGATTAAAACTAGCAGTCAAAACCCATGAGCACAGCCAACAAGTGAATCATATCCCCTACCTGGAAAAGTCTGTTTAAAACCACAGTCTCATTGGTCAGATGGATCACTTCAAATATGTCAGAAGTGCTGTAATGAAAAAAAAATGCAAACCCAACCAGTATCCTTATTTAGGATCAAAGAAGGACATTATTGTAATTTTTTTAACAATATCAAAAACAGGAGTAAAGTGAGCATTTGCACACACTGATCTCTCCTACATCGTTTTCAGTCTCCTTCTAATGTTAACAGCCTTCTCCATCCCCTTGAAATCCACCAGCCTCAACACCATGAAATCTAGAGCACCTGCATGTATGTTTATTTTCTCTCACTCAAAGTAGGCAGCTGCCCACATATGAAACCTAGCTCACTGTTTTCTTAATTGTCCTACTTAAACTCCAGAAGAGGACTGATGTGCAAGATCCTGTATTGTAAGGGATAGCATGGAAATCCAAATGTTCCGTAACAGCAGCTTGGGAAGAATTATTTCATAGAAGGGGTAAATTCTTTGCTGTACCACCTATTCCCTTCAGGCAAGCTCAGACCATATTGCCCACAAAAGGCTGAATGACACCTCTTTGATGGCTTCACTCATGCCTGACACAAGCTTCTGTAAAACAAAACATCAGAACATAATATGAAAATACTTCTCAGTCATTCTTGACCTAAAACAGATCTGAATACTACCAGATCTAAAAAGGCCTGCAAAGTTTTCTTCCTATTTTTGCATCATTCCATGTCTCACCTAATAAGATGAATTAACGGTATACACCACCTATACAACCAATAACTAGTTGAGAAAACTAAAATGAGAATTCACTTCAACCAGTGCCAGAAACTTCCTTACACATCATAAAACTTAAACTATCACTGAAGCAAAAGACCAGTAAAGTAGACGTTATGCTTTGCAAACGTTTACCTTTACAGCCTATCTAGTATATATGTCACTATTGGATTTAGTGACAAAGTAAACCAGTATAATGGCACTGGGGAATTTTTTTATTCTAAATTTCATATGAACTGGTTTTCCATCTGTTGTAACTGCCAATTCATTCCTAGGCAGGTAAAAAAGGACTTATTCAGCAGATGTAGCCAAGAGAAACTTCAGGCTTTTCAGGCAAGATCTTCCCCGACAATCAGATATTTCTTAGAATCAACACTTCCATCAGAACTGGGGTAGAAAGGAAGGGGTCCTTTTCTCAAAGATTTAGATCCTGATTGTGGGCATAAAGATTCCAGTATTGCGTGTATGCTGGGGCAAGCGGCCAATGCCTTGGTGTACCTGTAACATTAGCGGCAAGCACAGAACAAACGGCCTATGTTCTCATGCTTGCCGCTAATATTGCGAGTACACCAAGGTATCGGCCACTTGCCCCAGCATACACACGATACTGGATCTTTATGGCCACACCTCATGACCAAGGTAATAGAAAACTCTTCCTACACAGTAAGTGCTTTCTGTAGCCGCCTGACAGAAGAGCATCTCTTCAGTGCCAGTAAGCTTACAAAACCACATTGCTAGGCAGTTGAAAATCAGTAGCTTCATTTTCTGGGTGACAACCAGGAACAATACAGGAGACTCCACTTAAGACTTTTCTTGTGGGTATTCTTCTTCCTCATTTGTAAGGGTTGTACAGTTGTTGGTAAAAAAAACCCTTACACTAAATATATTTCAAAGGGAAATTATAACAAAGCCCAGATTTAAAGAAGCTTGACTGTCCCCAGTTTTTAAGAAAATCACTCCACTTCAATTCTGTAGAGAATGAAACATGAAGCATGCCACATACGTTTCTTTAAATCCTCAATGAATTAAACAGTTTTATCTTAGTTGCGAAGTAAGAGAAACCTTCAACAAGAGGCAACAGATGAGAAGAAACCTGACCGTTCACATTATTTAGCACAAAGAAAGAAAAAGCCTTAACTGATTTGAGCTTACTACTGGCACAGTACTAAAAGGCAAGAGGCATTTTAACATAGTTTCCAAAACTCACACATCTTGGGGAACTTGGCACAACTCCTTTTAAAACAAACCTTACTCGCCAGTCACCGTCAAGAGGTGATGGGACTTACCGTATCCTCACACTTCACTGGAGGAGTAGGAGCAAGCTGAGACTGAGAAAAATCTGGCCACAGCAAGTTTACAGAGTAAACAGATTAAAGATATTCATGATCTATAGCCCATAAACTGTAGAAAGTGCCTTATAAGCATGCCTCATCAGAGGCTTATTCCAAAGCAAGTAAACTCCATCAGGATCAGTGAGCCCTTGAAAGAGATTCCAGCCAGTTCATATATGAAAAAAATAGAAATTCTTTCAAAGAGAAGAACAGCCAAACAAGACAAAGAGGTAGAGGCTACAGCTGAGTGCAGCCAGAGGTAGCACGAAAGGCTGCACTCAAGATGAGAGTCTACTAAAGCATCTCAAAGTGTCATTGCTCCAAATGTTGTACAAACCATTCTTTTTATTCTTCTTCTCCTTTATTATTTCTCAAGTCAAAGCCAGGTGCTCCCTGAACAGGTCTCTAATTTCAGAACTGCACCACTCAGATGAATAATTGTACTAACTTTGAAAGGAAATAGTTTCCAATTTCCAATTCTTTGTAGCACCACAGAATAGTAATTTTTGTCCTTTGTCTCCACAACTGAAGGTAGCATCCTGCAAAGAAAAGGGTGCGTTTTCCAAGGGGAAGGTTTCTTCCTGGAAGAAACCTGTGCTGCATTTTGCTCTGCACAGGCAAAACACCTTAACCTGAGGGCAGATCTGCTCATTTCCACAGGTAGCAAATTTTCAAGTGTTAAATGGTGGCAACAGAAGTTGTGAGACTGAGGAGAAAAATATTTTCCTTGCTAGTATTTATGCTGTCTTTTCCTCTATAGGTGTAAAAGCATTAGGAAGAAGGCAGTCAGTTATTCTCCCTGTCTTAGAGGATGCAGAACTGAGACAAGCTTGGAACTCAATTTCCTTTGGCTAGTGCTGTGAATCGGCAGAAGAGCTGGCACTGTTACCAGACCACACAGTCTCAGAGTGATGCTCTATATTCAGTGGCCACCACAACTTCTCCCTTTCTTCATCATGCTGCAAGAAGAAAACTTACATTTCAAACACTTGATTTTCAGGCAAAATAATGTCTCCTAAGCTAGTAGAGTGGGCTAGACTAACTTGCATCTTCTGAACTTTGCCCCGTACACAATTATGCCAACAGCAAAACTAACATACATAGAGCATTTCTGGGAACACATGCACAAGATGCACTCTCCTTACAATGCTCTTCCTGTGGAATATATCCTTTGCATCTGTGAGCATGTCTCACAGATGTCTTGTTCCAAACTGATTAAATATTTTTTGAACAATGAAGTGAAAAAATAACAAGTTTCTCCAAGCAGAAGAACAGCCAATGAGGACAAAAAAGCTTACATAAATACTACAGTTCATTAGCCAGCTTTCCAGAATACTAAGCCTTGCAATGGAGATCTGAGTGAGTAACAAAGGTGAAATTTGGTTTAACTGTCAGGTAATTTCCTACTTTGAAAAACACATGAAGATCTTGCTTTATCAGAATCAGTCTCATAAGACAAACTAAATATCCTCAGGTGTCAACATTTTTGCCTTCCTGCTTTCCCAGCCCTCTTTAAGAAATTACATATAATAGCAGAACAATACAAACTTGAATCATGAACTGTGTGACTGTTTCTTTCTCAAATATATTTCTTTTCTGATCTCTTCTCTTTGCAAATACCTTGAATTGCCACAATCATCTGACCTACCTTCCCCCAGCAGTGAGCACGGTATGTGCCCTTCCCACAGATAAATCTTTCTCTTTTTGCCAAGCCATTTCAAACGTGGTTCAACTGAGGCATTAGCACAGGATCCATGGCTTCTGCAAGAAGTTCATGAGCATTGCTCACTATATGAATGGCTTTAGCACTCATTTCATCAATCACAAAATGTCACGTCCCTCCCAAACTACATTCAGCATTAACAATTATATTTCCTAGAAAAAACAAAGATGAGCACTACACGTGACTCCACAGGTCAGACATCCCTTACTGCCTTGAGACCTGGGCAGTAATAGAGATACATGCCTTAGTTTTGCAAATCTGTTTTGAAGAGATGAAGCTCAGGGTTTCAGATCACTGTTCCACACATGGACACATACCAGTGTCAAGTTTTCCCTTGCTATGTCACATACCTACAATATTAGGCATCTTGCATCTTCAAACTCTGGCTTTAAAAGCATCTTATTTTAATAACTTTGACAAGCAAAACTTATGCCAATAAGCCACATCACACTTCTTACAGTCCAATTCCTTCAAGTTATCTGCACAGGCTTGACATACTTGAACTATGTTTACATAATCAGTTTAGGCTTGAAATAAAGGGATGGTCCCATCTTCAAATTTTAATTCTTCCCTACCCAACCTCTTCTGCAAAGAGGCAAGTGTTTGTCAAAGTGATGCATCTAATTTAAGAATCCATCTCTCCCATTGTTCTTCCATTTTTTTTCTCCATTCCTTTCAGTCATCACCTTCTCACTATGAATTCACTACTGCACAAAAAATCAGACAAGGATGCTCAGCTGGAATGACCTGCTTTTTTCTCTAGGAAACTGCATTGCTGCCAGATGTGGGGAAAGGAGATCTAAACATCTACCAACCACACCTGAAGGCTAACACTGTGGCTTCTTTTGGACTGGTGGATAAAGGAGGTTTTACAGAGAAGTCAGCTTCAGCTTCCATTGCGAAACATTGTTGCTACTGTTCACAAAGAAACAGCTCTTTCTAATTGCCATTTCAAATCAGGTGTCTCTAGTTTAAGAAGAAGAAATTGCATTCTCTTGTCCTTCATTCAGCAGGGTCTGCAGTACCCTCTCCCTCCTTTCTCTTCACACTCGTTCTTGGGACAGAGATAATAAACTTTGCTCAAACAGCAGAGATATCATATGCTGACTCTGCATATCATTTCCACATTGCCCAGTCAGTCTCAGTCAAGTCCCAGTATTGTACTACTCATGTCACTCTACTGCTATAGCGTCTGGTGCACAATCAAGCTAACAGGACACAAAGATACAGTTGGCAATCCTGCCTAGCAGCTGTTGCATTCCTCAGAAGTTTAGGAGCACTTCTTTTAATCAACCTGGAAGTCAATGACTTTCTCCAGGCCTATGATTCAGGTAAAGTACTTGTCTCAGCTAGGGTCTTGGAGACATCTAAAAAGCACACAGAAAGCACACAGCATTTAAAGGTGAGAGTACCCAGACATCAAACAGATAAGGAAGCAGTAAAAATCCTAGCTCAGTGTGAGCAAATAAATGCCTGAGATACTTCAGCCCCAGATAAAGGAGGATATGTCAATTTTTTTTAATATCAAGGCTGGTTAAAAGTCTTGGGTCTTAATATCTATAGATTCTTTCCTAGATCTAGCGTAGAACAGTTTAGATTCTGTTTTCTCTGTGCCTTTACACCCCTTATTCAAGAGCTGTTCCAAAGTCCTGTGAAGCATCCAAAACACAAGTAGGAGTGAAGGGGTTGAAGATAGAATTAATTACTTCTGAAAATTTGGATAGATTTTAAGGCTCATTCACAATAATAATTCAGCCAGGTTTATTCATCTGACACAACTACTGGCCCATGATCACATCATAAAATTAAGTCTGAGCTGCTGTTTTGTGTTACTGAACAATTTCCATGGCTGAGGACTTAAATGATCAAGTCTAGCCACTGAAGATGTATCTATGGCACTCCATCATGGTGTGTCCTGACCAGCTGTTACATATCAAAATCCTTCACTAAGATTGTACACTGGTGGCAGTGGTCTAGCAGCCAAGTGCCTTCTTAAGTGGAGGCTGACAGAGGATAGAGAACGACCCCAAGTATCACCATGCCACAGACCTCCTCTTCCATTGCCAAGCCCATCTGTGGCACCTAGTTTTAACTGCAGTGCCCAATAGAGTTCATCTTTAAGGGGCTTGAAGTGAAAACTCCAATGCCAAAAGGTGGAGCATAGCTGATGATTTCATCCTGCCACTCAATTAGTAGAATGCAAAGGTTGGATAGATTATTTACCTTCCACTTGCAGTGAAAAATGAGATAAAATGCATGTTTTAACAATTCAACGCAGAAAAAGTGTTATCCGAGTGTCACAGGTGCCAGTATTAAAACTTCTCAAGCTTTGCTATATTAAAGACACTCTAGAGCATTCTATCAATTATTCTTCATTCACCAACACAGGGCAATTGCTGTCAAATGCTAATGATAGATCAAAGCGCCAATCCTTTGTTACCTTACACTTGCTGCATTAAGCCTGCTTGAACCAAGTGAAGCTCAAAGATACGGAATGATGAAATCCTAGCAACAGAGGGAAACTTGACACAAGTTTAAACATTTAGCTACTGTTGAGCTATTTCCCCTCAAATAACAAATTTTTGGTGCAATTAGATTTGTTCAAACATTACTACAGCTGATTTGACCATTATCAAAAAGCAGCGAGCCCAAAATTTCTTACATATTCTAGCCTGCTTCTGGATTGTGAAAAAAAGATTACCTTGCTTTAGCCTGCATTATCTTCCACTAACAGCTAAGTCTGCGCTCTGGGCACACATGGCAAACAATGCCTTTTCTCTCTCTACAAGTCTGCAACTTCACTACATATCACTAGATATTAGTCCTGTGTATGTCACATGCTTGTGAGGGATTGGTTGGAATGAAATGTATGGTATGGTACCATGTGCTTACATGTTTCATGTCACTGCAGTACTGAGACACTGAGTGCTGCTGAATCAATAATAAACAATAGCAGCAAATTCACAAATAGCACTTTTTCCTTTACTGTTGTAGCTACAAGGGAGATGCTCTGTTAGACTACACCTTCCTGCCTCCAGGGCCCAGAACAGTGGGCAAGTCAGAACTTCAGGTGTCAAACTCTTGAATGACAAAAACCATGAGAAACAATGAGTGTGCACAATCCTTGGACTCTCTGAAAGTTTCTAAGGATGTTGTGGCCTGGCCATACAAGTGGTGTTCATTTCTACTTCACATAGTTTCACTTCTGGTAGCATCCATGGCTTGTTTCCCACATAACCGGGGGTTGGAGTGTCAGAACAGGGACTCATTGAAGCATTCAGTCCAACAAATTGCTTTAGATACAATAGTATTACTTGCAAAAAGCAAAGAAATTCCTCTTCCACCCTCAGGAAATATTGACGGGAGATCAGGAAACAAACGCAGAGACCGATATGGTCAGCGAATGCATCATTTATTACAGAGCATCAGAAGCTTTTATAGAAAAGGCAATAGTACACGCAACTGGTATGTAAATTTTTTCTTTAGTATTGGTTAATATCATGTATCCATGCCAATACACTAATTGTCTGATTGGTTAGTATCTTCAACAAGAATAATTGCTTGTTAGTACAGTTGTGCACGTACGCCACATACACACAGGTGCAGAGCTTCTCTTATCACATCAGGGAGGTATCCGGGCTGGTACTCCCTTAATTTTCTCAGGGGCCCTGCTTCTTAGTCGTCCTTGGTCTGCTACTCCTTAGTGCATTAGCTCACAGGCTGGATTGTTCACATGGCCGTTTTCCAAGAGAAAGTCCTTCAGTATTCCAACAAGGAACTGTAAGAGCAAATGAGCAATTGGATACTTTATGTCTCTGTACCATGCATTACCAAGCAGACAGGAAATCTTACCTTACTAACATCAAGTGCTACAACTACTTTTTCTGATGCTATTACTACTTTTACAGGATATAATGCATGTTTCCCACACCTGGCACTCAGTATACCTGACACACAGCATCATCCCCAAAATCTTTGTTACACATCCTCAGAGGAGCACTGTTTACATTCACATTTATGACAAAGGCTCTGAAGGGTTTGCATATGCATCCAGCCCTTCTCCACAAAGCCTTCCATTTCTTATATTTATCTTTGAAACAGCTAGAAGCAATCATTGTAGAACCCTGACAATCCTAGTCAGATAAGCCCCCAAGTAACACTACACTACTATCCAACAATTTTCATTTACACCAGAACATGTAGCAACCAGCCTATACAGATATAAATCTTTCTAATACTACTTTTTACTACTTTATTTAGTTATTCTGTCAGATGAAGATTAATAGATGTGTTCAGTGGCACACAACTCATCCATCTTTAAAGGACCCAAGGAACAGCCACACATCCGACAACGTAGCAACACATAATTAGAAATACACTACATAATACAAGTATATTATCGGTATTGAAATCAGGATATTTTCATGCAGCTAAGTGAAATTATCTGATTTCTTCAAGATTACGCCTAAGTTTCATATATGGTTTTATTCCCAGCTGTGCTAACATTTACCTGAATTCAAGTTAACAAGTGTTAAACATTTCAGTCTGAAACCATAACCACTAAACAGAGAAATTCAGTGGCTATATTTGAAATATAGATCTTACTGACATTTCCTTCAATTTATGGACTCCTTGATTTCAAATCTAAAAGGAACTGACTTCATCATGCCACCTGACCTCTTGCATGCCAGCAATACACAAAGTATCTCTGGAAGTACAAAATTATTGCTTTTACTCACTGCCTGTTTTACTCCTTCATATCGAGCCCCAAGCAAAGAGCAAACTTGGGTTGTGTACTGGGGGTATCTGATTCTGCTATGACTCAGAGAAATTTCACCGACTTTAAAGTTTAGCATATGCAAAATTTCAGATAAGTAATTACATTCGCTGTGAAAACAATATACTATATTTTAATGTATACAATTATGTCCAGGAAAAAGGGTTAATATAACAATAGCTGAGTAAACCAGTGAAAGTATAACATTTGAAACAAATACAGTTGAAACTGCAGTTCTTATCCTTGGTTTTCTATCCCTTAGATTGCTAGCAATGGTAAATAAACAACTCCAATCTTAATGCATAAACCACAACCAATAATAATTTTGGAGGACTCAAAGGGGTGCCACTTGTTTTCAAAAAAAAAAAAAATTACAATTTGATTTTGTAACCAGAATCCCACTGGCTAAAATAAATTTAGGCAGCTTAAAACCAGAGTATGAAGAAACTTGAGGCATGTATAAAGCCTCATAGTAATCTGGTTTCTCCAAAGGATAGAATTTTGGGTCCCAGGGACAGAACTCACAAAACTGTGTGATGATGACATCCTTAGGAGTCACCACCACTTTCTTGCTTCCAGCTGAGAACAATGAGTCTAGATCTCTCTTCCTGAGGAGCAATAATAACTTTAACAGAGAATATTAAAAGGGAAAGAAGCAACTTTCTTATGAAACAAATATTCAAGTTAGGGAAAACCCAAAATTGTGTAATAGTGTATGGTGAAGTAGTATACTATAGTGAAAGTAGCCATATTAAGTATACTGCATAAGCATAATGTCAACAGCTTTGTCAAAAAAGAAAAAAAGGATAAATAAATAAATAAATCTCAATACAGGTATAGCAACATTGATCATATTGAACACAAAGCCCAAGTCAACAGTTGTGGGAAAGGTTTCAGTCCATCCTCATCATGAGAGGTTATGGCACAGCATGTCAGGGCGTGTCAGGGCATGTCCTCAGCCCATATGGCTCCATGGTTGATCATCCAGGTTTTTGTTGTTTGGTTAGCTTTTCCCTAATAAAAACAAAGGAAAAGAAAACTCGATCCAAGACATGATCGATTTTAAAACAGAAGGAGCAATCCACCGTGTATTTATTTTGTAGTCCTTTCCATGGGCATCGGTGGCTACCCATGCATATAGATTAAGTGGGTTTTTTTAAAGTAAGGGATGCCTCTCTAAATTTGGGAGGCTCCCCTGGACAGGCTGTCCTGGGCAGTACCTTGATTTGCTGAGGGAGAAAGTAGCCAATAAATCCCCTTGTTTGGTTTTTGTTAGCAGTGCAAAATAAGCCCATTGGCTGCTTTTTGGCTCGGCTAACGGTAGCTCCACTAGTTTTCTCAGCCTTGGGGGGGCTGGTCCTCTTCCCAACAGGAGCTATAGTAGCGGCTATTATTCCCTTGGTCAAAGGGGCTGCAGCTCGAGCGGGGGAGGTAGCTTTTGTCTGGGGGCTGCCATTTTTTGCCTACCAAGGTAGGTCAGACAGGGGCAGGCCAGGCATTAAATGTCGAGGAAACCCCTCTCCTATTCCAGGAATAGGAATTTCAACCGCATCATTCTGCTCTCAGAATCTATTCCCTTCACCCCAGCAGAATCCTGCTTGAATCACAAAGCATGGTGCTTCCTCAAGCTCCTGCAATCCAGCCAGCTCCGTTAGGGCACATGCATTTGCATTGCCTACAGCAGAGGTTTCAGACTTCTCCCCCTTATCAATAATAATTGGGGGTTGGAGTTTGAA
Source organism: Clamator glandarius (assembly GCA_033459285.1). Taxonomy (NCBI): domain Eukaryota; kingdom Metazoa; phylum Chordata; class Aves; order Cuculiformes; family Cuculidae; genus Clamator; species Clamator glandarius. The sequence continues at coordinate 241,814 of JAUNZM010000072.1, read as the reverse complement.
ATCAGGATCGGCATTAAGAGCAAGATCAGGTTTTGCCACCCCGTCATTAATAATAATCAGGGGTTGGAGTTCGGGATCAGAATCGGGAATAGGATCCGATTTCACCACTCCCTCCTTCCAAAAACAATGAGCCTCATGCTCCGAACTACAAAAACCAGTCTCACAACACCCCCCATTGCCGTTTAAAAGCGGCGATGTGATGCCTTCTGTTTCACCAACAGGACCCTGCTGCCGAGCCACCTGCTCGGACTCTGGGGCTGCATCCAACGGCAAAAGAATTGTTGGTCTGTAAGGTCCCTCAAGTTCTTGCTGAGAAACACTAATCCTATCCTCTCCCTCATAAGCAACCTCTGTTTTAAACAGGGGTCGGAGTTCAGGGGCACGATGAGGTTCTCATCCCAATAATAGGTGGCCGCTTCCCCACCCGATCAGCCATCTCCTCGGTAAAACTCGGTTCCACCACCGGCCCCGTTAAGCTCGAGGAACAATAATCTCACCATCTTTTCTCGGGCAAAAGCGTCCTCTATAGTACCTCGCAAAATCTCTCTTGACCTGCTCACATCAGCCAGTGCCTTTTGTACTCTCCGCAGAGCTGCCCGCTCTGCCTCCAGGTCTGTCTCCAACGACTCATTCACTGTTTTCAACTCTTCCTTTTCTCTCATAATTCTGAGTCTCTCCAACTTTCCCTTCTGAGCAACCACCCACGCGGCAGCTACCAGGCCTCCAACCACCCCCAACAACTCCAGAAACGAGTGGGAAAAATAGAAACAGGGCACATCCCAGGGAGCAATCATAACCGTGCCAGAAATCACCTTTTTCTCTCACCCTGTCGCCGTTACAAAACAGAGAGATCTTGCTGACTACGCCAAAAATGTCACAACCCAGACCCACGAGCCACATGCTCGTGTCCGGCCCTGACTAGGGGGGATTTGATTCGTTTGTCTGTGTGGCGATCCGGAGGCCAATAAGGCCACTCCCAGGGTGAATATCAAAAGCAGTATTTATTTCTGGCTCCAGCAAACATAAACACACCAAGATACCGGGGCGCACAACAAAGACACGGGGGGGTGCAACCACCCAAAGTTACAGAAATGAATCCCCGAAAACAACTCAAGTCCCTCATATCTGATCAAACACGCACACCGTGAGGTAATGGGGGGAGAGAGAGAAAGAGAGAGAGGGAAAGAAATCACCACATCGAAAGCAGCAGATGATCTCGGGAACACGTGGTCCAGGCCGCGTGGTCCAGGCCGGCTCCGATCGAAGTGTGTGAGTCAGTGCCAGCATGAAGGTGCCGACTCCTCCCTTCCGAGTCCTTTTATCTCCGTGTTTTTGGCGGCCTGGAAGCCAGCAGGTGGGGGGGTAGCGGGGGCAGCAGCAACGGCTGCATCCCCTCCCCCCGCCAAAGCCAGCTCTGGGGCCCGACTTCACTGCAGCGAGGGAGAGCTGTGCCTGCTCCGGCACTGTCCCCGCTGAACCTCGGCACCACAGACAAGCTGGTGCCACAAGTGGGTAGTCCTCAGACGAAATGTTTAAGGCAAAGAGATAAACATAGTCTGACTCAACATGGGCACAGTAGTGAAGCAAAAAAACAAAGTGCAAATGACAGCCCTCCAAGAACTGCTGAAGCGTTTACAGCTTACAAATTAACTGCTTCTTTTCAAGATGGCTCTCTACAGAGCACCTTTTTGCTTCTTCCTCTTCAACTGTTGTGCTTTGACACTGTCTATGAATCTGGCTTAAGATAACTGCTTACAGCATGAAAACAAATTAATTATGTTAACATATATAGTTATATAAATAAACTCTCAGATTTACTTCAGGAGAATAAATTCCATGAGAGAAATAGCCCAGGAACAAATGGTGATTGTTAGACCACAGCCAGAGTAGTATTACAGAAAACTGCAGCTAATTTTTTAGTCACTAGGCAGAAGGCAGATGCAGCACCTCTCTTCCTGTGCCATAACCACTTCTCTATACTTCAGCTTTCAGTGTCTTTCCTCGGCCCACCCTTTCACTTGACAAAATCATTATTTCAATTAGCTACCCTGTTGCTAGTTCCTCCTTTTATGAGAAGTGCAAACATTCCTTCTATAGCTGTCTAAAATTTGCCTAAACAGCAGTTGGTCACATGGCTCTAGCAAAGATCCACAAGAGCAAAAAATTTTTATGAAGCGACCCCGACACCAGTGAACATTGCATTACTTCTTGATGCTAAAAGGTGTTTCTCAGCTGGTAGAGTTTATCTTTTTCCAAACGGATGTTTTATTAGAGAAAAAATTCTAAAATGCACACTTCTGAAGTTGTATACACAATAACTTGATAATGTGAAGAATTAAAAACCCCTCTTGACAGACCTACCAGATACAGCACATCATCCATGGATGTGCTACACTCAGTAGCTGTACTGCAATACACAGACTCACTGAAGTCTGTCTGCAAATTTGGTGTACACGATGACAAGGTAATTGAAAACTTACTGTTAAAAAACAATAAAGTGCAGCTTTAGCTCTGGGGAGATCTCAGTTAGACACTATCTAGCTTCCAATATATATCAAGTAATTCATCTAGCTCTCCATAACATTGCCAGTGCACGGTAACTGGATGATGAGTAGATGAAAAAAAGCAGTGTGTTTGCTTTGGGCTGCTCAGAGTACACTCTGGTAACATTTATAGCAGGGTCGTCACAAACACTCAACACTTAGTATTAGGCAAAGCTGGAGTACTCCCAAAGTGTATAGACCACTGTTACTGAATAATTGGTTTTCTACTGACGTAAATCTTCAGACAGATTTATTGCCTTTTAAAGTTTTTTAATTATATTAGAATAACCTAAAGCTAACTCAAAATCTAATTCAAGTAACTAGCACTACAAATATAAGTGAACAAATCCAATGCCAGTACTCACTGACAAACACCAGCTTTTTTGCAGAACTTGATCACCTGTCAAAAAAACACTTTTGAGCACAGAAGTTGAATATTCATATACCAATTTTACAGCTGAGTTATCTAAGGCACCCACCAGGCTAAAAGAACTTAAGACAATGGCAGCCCAAAGCAGCTTCATGTTGCTCTTGGGTTACTTTACACTAGGTAAGCTTATTAGGTACTTCACACAGGGATTCTAGTCCAATGACAGTTTTGCAGCCCTCAGTATATTATGAATTTATTCAAATCTACTGGATTAACCATGTGGCAGATTGGGATGTTAACAAGCGGTCCTTACATTTAGCTTTTCCCAGCTCATCTCTTTTCTAATCCAAACAAATAATTTCAATTGACTGCTCTAGAGGGTGCTACACTTCTGTAACTTTAGAAGTCTACCCACCACACCTCTCAATGTGCTGTCAGAATGCAAACTTATCCGTGACCAGCATGTAGGAAAAAGGCAAAGACAACTGTTATGTTAGACTTTCACTACTTACCACAATCACTCAATCCACTGGTAAGAAATGCTTGTCTGACTTGAAATGCATCTCTCTGCAGAAAATTCTAGCATTTGAATTGAACACAAAATTAAAGTGCGGAATCAGTATGAAAGGGTAAAATCTCACTGGTATTTGGCTGGATCATCATATGTTTAGGAAGATTAGACATCAGTGTTGCTATCAGTAGTGTCGGACTATAGTGAGCATGAGAGAGTATCATCTTATATCATGTGCTGCCAACCAGAGCCATTGCAAGAGGTCCACAAGGCTCCAGTTAATCAGATGCTATTTGGTTCCCAATCTTTGTTTGTCTCTGGTCAGTGGTACCAAGAAATTAAAGTCTACAAGCTCTCTTGGATCTCTCTCTCAATCTGCTCTGGTAGCAGTAGTGTCTCTTTTGGCTTTAATTTTGGTCTTGCCTGGGGTCCCGGTCACAGGGCCAACAGCCACAAACTGACAACCACTGACTGAGCACATAGATGCACATATTTCACTGAACCACCAAATTGCTCTAACTTATCTTTCCAGCTTCACATCTCCACAAGAAAGAGCAGTCAATTAGCTAAAAGCCCTGGATAGACACATTCAAGATGCATCTATTTCTCCAGAAACCTATGGATTTAAATTATATGCAAAATCTACAGAGTTGATAAATTATTGTCAACATATAAAATGGAAAGAAGAAGCTGATACTAATCGACAAAAGAGTTAATCTTGTAGGCAAAATATGAAAGAAAGCCTAGCAAATAACTATGGTATTTGTTAAAAATTAAATACTCCATCTAATGTGTGCCCTTTAAGTCATTCCAGACTGACAGGAGTATAAATGCTAGTGTGTTGGCCTCTAGATAATCTGATTAGTAAATCAAAGCAAAACAGCACATAATTAAAATCTAGTCTGGTTCAGATTACGGAATATGCAATTTATTTTCACAAGTAAGAGAACCAATCCCATAATTCACTTGACATTTCACCACTGTCTTGAAAGAATGTCTTTCCACCAGTGAAAATAAATTGCCCAGCAGCTGTGGTATATGTTTTACTGAAATATATATTTAGACCCATCATGCGTACAGTGTAACAGATACTTAGAGGTTCTAAGGGGCAGAGACAGTTCCTACTCAACTTTCACACAGGCAATTTAAAAAGTAAGATAGTAAATGGGCAAACAGAATAGCAGTAAAGACCACCAGGACACTTCATTAGTACCTGCTTATTAACAAAAAGCCTCTACCTTGTTTGAATTCTTCTTCTCCAACTTGCAGCTGTAAAACCCTTGTGCTAAAGATAGTATTAAGAGTATGTTTCACAGTTAAGATCTAAATGAAAAGTCCAATACTTCTGATCCTTAAAAGCACAGGGGTTTGTACTGGGTATGATTACCAGACATAACAATAAAGTTGCTGATCTGTGTCTTAAGCATGCACATGCAATTATGTATCCTGCCAACACAAATTCTCACCTCAGACTCAGAGTTTCAGATGCATCACTACTCTATCTGGCTCACTTTCTACTCCCTCATAAGTTTATTTCCCTGCTTTACCCATCCCTCTTAGACAATCTAAATGTTGAAGTCACACTGAATCATACTCTATAACCTCAACTCTAGCAGTGCTAATTCCATCCATTATCCTATAGCTCATAATTATTAAGCCTACCTTAATACCTACCTAATCTGCCTTCCTTGACAGAAGGTGCAAGAGAATAGAGAATAGTTTCTGCACATCTGTATTCCTTTTTTGTGGCTCCCAGTCCACCATAGCCAGAACAACTCTGTTCTCATTTTCTCAATCATAGGCAATGCTAATTGTGGCACATTGAAGGAATAACTCAACATTTTCTCCAGCTGTAAGTATTAAGAGAGTTTCTGCAAGGAGAACAAAACCTTAGCTATCCAATCACTGTCTTCATTACAGCTGCCCTCAGCACTGCCTATGAACTGCTACTCCATTACTCAGGGAAGTACTTTCCTGTTGTTACCATGTGACAATATTTGTATTACATTTACACCCAGACTCAAGACCAGCTCAGGTCACTACCAGGGATCAAAACCAGTTATGTATCTTCCATCTTCCTTTTGAAAAGGAGATGCTGGAAGATTTCAGCCAAAAACAAGCACTTGCTTCAGGCTAGATTTTGTAGATTTTCTTATTTCTACCTCAAAACTATTGCTAACTCCTTACAAAGCAGGACTTCTCAGCTCTGACACCATCAATGCTCTTGCCAAATTCTATTAACCAACATGAGAGGTGAGGAAGGATGTGTATGTCATCTGGAAGGGCCAATAGTCCTTATCAAAACTTAATTGCACTAAAGCACAGTCCTGGGAATCACTGAGCACCTGTGTTTCTGCTTTCTCAATAAAGTGTTTATTGCAAACAGGAGTAAAGGAACTTAACTCTAGATGAACATGCATCTAAAGTTTCACACACACTATTTATTAAACTGTGTGCATTGAAGAGAAGGTGTTTCTTCTACTACATCTTTAAGATTAACAATCTACTTGGATGCACATGAGCTACAGGAAAATGGAGAAACAAGGACTGAACAGGAAGCAATTCCTGTTTGGTAATTAGCATCTTGTAACCTGTCTGCTTCCACAGCTGTGCAGTCAGGAGGGCACATGCACATCAACAGGCACACATGCTTCCCTTGCTATACTCTTTCTTAGAAGACTGATAGCACCAAATGGAGCGAGTCCAGAGAAGAGCAACGAAGCTGGTGAAGGGGTTGGAGAACAAATCTTATGAGGAGCAACTGAGAGAGCTGGGGTTGTTTGGCCTGGAGAAGAGGAGGCTGAGGGGAGACCTTATTACTTTCTACAACTACCTGAAGAGATGTTGTGGAGAGGAGGGTGCTGGCCTCTTCTCCCAAGTGACAGGGGACAGGATGAGAGGGAATGGCCTCAAGCTCTGCCAGGGGACATTTAGGCTTGAGATAAGGAAAAAATTCTTCACGGAGAGGGTGATTAGGCATTGGAACAGTCTGCCCAGGGAGGTGGTTGAGTCACCGTCCCTGGAGGTGTTTAAGGTGAGGGTGGATGAGGTACTTAGGGGCATGATTTAGGGATTGGTGGGAATGGTTGGACTCGACGATCCAGTGGGTCTCTTCCAACCTGGTTATTGTGATTCTGTGAAATGCTGTCAGTAACTGTTCTGGTTTGGGCTAAAGCAGAGCATACTCTCTGACTTTTCAACTAAACCTCTTTCAAAACTTCAGCTGCTAAAGCTTACAACGCAGCTTTTCAAACAGTGGCTGCCTCTAGAGGTCTGATAGTTATCGCCAAGATGTGCAGAGAGGCCACTGCTCACACTTATTCCTATATACATTAAGGACATCCCAGAGCTGGTGGAAGGCTGTCACACCTGCAGGGAGGGGCAAACAGAACAGCTGACCCAGCCTGACCAACAAAGTATTCCATGCCATACACATACTCAGTATAAAAGCTTAGAGATCACGAGGGTCAACACGCATTTTCAGTGGCAACGTTCAGGGAAGACTGCCTACCTGTCTGATGCTGAACCTATCTGCGTTTTCCTGAAATCAGTTCCTGAGTCCAGTGTGGGACCTTCCCAGCACCTGCCCTGCAGCATCAGCAGTGACGTATTGGTCATCAGGAGGAGTTTGAGTTGGTTTTGTACACTTTTATGTATTTTATTATTTTCTTATTACTATTATGTTCCTTTTCTTACTGTTGATTCATTAAAGCTGCTTTAGTGCTAGTTTCCAAACCACAAGTCCCTCATTTTCTCATTTCCCTCTCCCTTTTCCCTGCCAGGATGGAAGTGGGACTAAAAGCTGCCCAGTTTAGCTACTGACCTGGCCAGAGGGGATATTGCTAAACTGGGACAGTAACATTCAACTGCTTTGTACTAATCACATTGCAGTGTAGAGAGGAAGATTGTTCCAAAAAGACAGCCACCTCAAGGAAGAAGAGAAAAAACCCACAATGACTAATTGACTGAAGTGCACTTATTCCAGTAGGTCAACTGGCTGTAAAAGATGGAATAGTAGTTTTCTATCCATCAGAGTGCAAGATCTGATAACAAGGCAAGCATTGTCAAGGAAACTATTACAAGTTAAAGGAGTGGCAAGGACAATCCCAGAAATTTGTAAGGAGAAACATGCTCAGACAAGAGGAGAAAACTTTGTCTCATTATCTCTTTTCATGTGAATAAACTAGCTTTTTTCCCTCTAGTTTGAAGTGACAACACTAATGTACTGTCACATGTTAGTTACACTGATTATGTTACCATCAACATAAGCACATTTTCCATTCATGTGAGCATATCTGTGACTCATTTCAATCTCTACAGAAGAAGTTAACCAGCTGTGGTGGTATAATGCTTAGAGGAACAGTTAACCCTTCGGATCATGTGGCTAAATAGTCATGGTGATAGGTAGAGTCTGTCCTGCCCAATGAATGCTGTCTAAAGGTGGTTGTCATGTTGGTTCCTTCCATAGGCAAGTAAGAAAACTAGTGCTCTCCTGGGCATGAGTTGTCCCACACTTCTTAAATAGTGAACCACTCCTCTGGTGTCTCTCAGCTACAGAGACTGGATGTTTATTGCACACAGTGCAATTGGTAATCCTGCATGAGAAGCATCCTCACTCCCTGACCACCTTGCAGGTCACACTATGATTGCTTGGGACAACTCACATCTGGCTGTCCTCTCTGGTACTCAGAAACACTAATTCAGTTTGGCTAGTATTAGCTCATTTGTAAATTAAAGATACAGGACAAGGGTCCATGTCCTCCCTTATCTGAACCACTGTCATCAATGGGGTTTTAGATGGGGTTGCATTTTCCGAATGGACGTGCAAGGGCTTTGTGTGGCCTCTCATCACAGCTTCAGGCTACTCCTCCAAAAATTCACCTCCAAATCTAGCGAACCTGACAAATTCAAACCCCCAAGGTATCCTAAATTTTACGTAACTCTTGGCTATGTTTTCTAATATTTCTTGTCTAAACAGATCTTAGAAATACACTGTCACTTATTCTTCATAAAGAGGAACCAACAGAAAAGCAAAGACTAATTTCTGCCCTCGGGCATTGAAAAAAACACTGTGGCTGAGCCTTCTCTCAAGACTTTGAGGAATTTTAAACTCAGAAGGTGTCACCAGGGACAAGCACAATTAAACAGTTTGCCTTCCAATGCTAGAGAAATCCCTGTAGGGTATTTTTCATCTGACAAAAATTAATCCCTGGCTAACATACCATATGCAGATATTCATGCAAACCACCAGCAAGGCCATAGATTTCCAGAGAGAAGAAATCAGGTTTTTAAGGAAGTTCTTAATTTATTATTTTTTAAGAAAGGATTTTCATAGTCTCAGGCCAGCAACCTTTAGGTTTTTCCAGAGACTCCCTAATGTTCTTGGGTTCAGTAACATGCTTTCTTTATGTTAAAATTGAAAATAAACCATGACACAACTGTGAATCACTGACTCTTCTTAGGAGCTTAAAATGTTCCAGCAGAGATTTGGAGCAGCAAAGGAGACCAGCTGCAGAGTACATGAAGAATGACAAAGCAGCAAGTGTCTGAGAATTAAACAAGTGTTGTCTGGCTGGCATTCATTATTAAGTAAGTGTTGTCTCTGGCTAGGTTTTATGGCTACAGACCTATCACTACACTCCCTGATAAAGAGTCCCTCCACAGCTTTCCTACAGGCTCCTTTTAAGTACTGGAAGACTGCCTTCTCTTCTCTAGGCTAAACAAGACCAACTCTCTCAGCCTGTCCTCGTATAGGAGGTGCTCCAACTCTCTGATCATCTATGTGGATCTCCTTTGGACTAACTGGAACAGATCCATGTCCTTCCTGTGCGAAAGACTCCAGAACTGAACACAGTACTCGGGTGAGGTCTTACACAGTCAGAGTAGAGGGGAGAATCATCTCCCACAACCTGCTGATTAAGCCTCTGTTGCTGGAACCTAGAATATGGTTGGATTTATGGGCTGCAAGTGCACGTTGCTGGATCAAGTTGACCTTCACATCCACCAGCACCCCTAAGTCCTTCTCTTCAGGGCTACTCTCAATCAATTTTCCTCCCAGACTCTATTTTTGCTTGAGATTGCCCTGAGGTCATCAAACCCAACCATACCAGTCCACTACTAAACCATATCCCTGAACACCTCATCTCCCTGTCTTTTAAATACCTCCAGGGATGGTGACCCAACCACCTTCATGAGAAGCCTGTTCCTGTTCCAGAGAACTCTTTCAGTGAAGAATTTTTTCCTGATGCCCAATCAGAACCTCTCCTATCGCAGCTTGAGGCCATTTCCTCTTGTCCTATCAGTTGTTCCTTAGGGGAAGAGATCAACAACCACCTTGCTACAACCTTCTTTCAGGCAGTTGTAGACAGTGATAGCATCTTCCCTCAGCCTCCTTTTCTCCAGGGTAAACAACCCCAGTTCCCTCAGCTGCGTCTCATAAGATTTATTCTCCAGCGCCTTCACCAACTTTGTTGCCCTTCTCTGGACAAGCTCCAGGACTTCAATGTCCTTTTTGTAGTGAGGGGCCAAAACTGAACACAGCATTTGAGGTGCAGCCTCACCAATGCCGAATACAGGGGCACAATCACTTTCCTGGTCCTGTTGGTGACACTGCTTCTGACACAGGCCAGGGTTCCATTGGCCGTCTTCGTCACCTGGGCACACTGCTGGCTCATATTCAGTCAGCTGTCAAACAACATCCCCAGGGCCTTCTCCTGCATGCAGATTTCCAGCTACTCTTCCCCAGGCTTGTGGTGTTGCTTGGGATTGTTGTGTCCTAAGTGCAGGACCTAGCCCTGTTGAATGTCATACTGTTGGTCACAGCTCTCCAGATCCCTCTGTAGAGCCTCCCTACCGTCAAGCAGATCAACACTTCTGCCCAGCTTAGTGTCATCCATGAACTTACTGAGGGTACATTTGATCCCCTCATCCAGATAAGTGATAAAGATATTGGATGGAAATGGACCCAGCACTGAGCCCTGGGGAATATCACTTGTGACCAGCTGCCAACTGAATTTCTCTCCACTTACCACCACTCTTTGTGCCTGGCCATCCAGCCAATTTTTTACCAAGTAGAAGGTATGCCTGTCCAGGCAGGTGGCAAACAGTTTCTCAAGCACAATACTGTTGGAAATGGTGTCAAAAGCTTTACTGAAGTCCAAGTACGCTATATCCACAGCCTTTCCCTCATCCATTAAGTGGATCACCTTGTCATAGAAGGCAATCAGGTCAGTCTGGCAGGACTTGCCTTTTGTAAATCCATGCTGAGTGGGCCTGATTACCTGGTTGTCCTGTGTGCACTGTGTGATAGCACTCAAGACGATCTGCTTCATGACCTTCCCTGGCACCACACCTGTTGTTCCCCAGATCCTCCCTCCAGCCCATCTTGTAAATGGGCAAAATATTTGCCAATCTCCAGTCAACTGGAACTTCCCCAGTCAGCCAGGACTGCTGGTAGACGATGGAAAGGGGTTTGGTGACCACCTCTGTCAGCTTCCTCAATACCTCTGGGTGGATCCCATCTGGATCCATAGACTTGTTCAATGTCTAATTGACCAAGCAGTTCTCTAACCATTTCCTCTTGTATCATAGAATCACCAGGCTGGAAAAGTCTCACCAGATCATCAAGTCCAACTATTCCTATCAAACACTCAATCATGCCCCTCAGCACCTTGTCCACCCGTCCCCGTCCCTTAAACACCTCCAGGGAAGGTGACTCAACCACCTCCTGGGCAGCCTGTTCCAGTGACTTTTCCATGAAATTTTTTTTCCTGATGTTCAGCCTAAGCCTACCCTGGCAGAGCTTGAGGCCATTCCCTCTCGTCCTGTCCCCTGTCACTTGGGAGAAGAGGCCAGCACCCTCCTCTCCACAACTTCCTTTTAGGTAGTTGTAGAGAGCAATGAGGTCTCCTCTCAGCCTCCTCTTCTCCAGGCTAAACAACCCCAGCTCTCTCAGCCATTCCTCATACGGCCTGTTCTCCAGCCCCTTCACCAACTTTGTTGCTCTTCTCTGGACTCTCTCCAGAGCCTCAACATCCTTCTTGTGGTGAGGGGCCCAGAACTGGACACAGTATTCAAGGAGTGGTCTTCTGACTCAGGGGGCCAAGTACCCAGAGAACATCTTACCTTAGTATTAAAGACTGAGACGTGATTATGACTTAGCACAATCAAGAGATATAAAAGTGAACCTTAACCAAGGGGAACTGAGAGCCTACAAAAGGTTAGGTATAAAAGCTAAGAATTCAGCGTAGTCTGGTTTGTCCTGCTGGTCTTCACTAAGTAGCTTGGATATTTCTATGGTACAAAGACCTTTGCAGCATCAACACAGTGGGTGGACATAAGCCTGAAACCGAAATGTGCATTCTGCCACCCGACTGTCATAAGACAAAGCCCAAAGGGCCTTGCAGTAAGCATACGCATGGCTTCCTCTCTTGTTCTTCAGCTTGCAGGTCTCACGGGAGTGACTGCCTGATGGAGAGAATAAAGTGCAAGAGAAGCTTGCTACCTCCTGCAGACATAGTCTGCAGTGGAAACTTACACTGTGGGACTCAGCTACTTATTAAAGAAAACAAGCCAGTCACAGGTGTGGAGATGCTGTTTAGACATTAGGTGACTCTCTGGTTCACCATGCATAGCAGCCATTTCCAGGAAATAAAAACAAACAACTGCCAGGAATACATGAATAAAACATATCCTGTGCAGAGCAGTAAAGGAAAGCCTTTATCACAAGCTAAACTAACATTGCACATGATTAACTCTTTAAGACATGCCCCAAAACAGCTAATCAGTTTAAAGAGTTTAAACTTTTTAGTGGGATGTAGATCAGACAATGTTTTAGGTACTGAAACCGATGCCATTTTACAGCAGCTATTTGTACTACTAGATAATCAGATAGGATATTTTCACTTGGTTTCCTAACTAGCTTTTGCTGCATGTACTTTAATCTTGTGATTCACTTCATTCAGAGACTACTCACTTGCTCAGAATTTGGCCCCTGCCAACATAGTTCTGTGGAAGTAGTACCAAATTACACCCCTACTTATGCAACACCAGCTTTCACAAGTACAGTTATGCTAACTTAACCTGGGTCCCCTACTTCTCATGGGCTACCTCTTGTAGAATCATAGAATAGTTTGTGTTGGAAGGAATCTTAAAGCTCATCTAGTTCTAACCCCCTGCCACGAGCAGGGACACCTCCCACCAGATCAGGCTGCCCAAAGCCCCATCCAGTCTGGCCTTGAACATTCCCAGGGATGGGGCATCCACAACTTCCTTGGGCAACCTATTCCAGTGCCTCACCACTCTCATCCTTACGTCTAGTCTAAATCTGCACCTGTCCAGTTTATACTCTAGTCCTATCACTACAAGTCTTTGTAAACAGTCCTTCCCCAGCTTTCTTGTAGCCCCCCTTCAGGTACTGGATGGTTGCTATAAGATCTCCTCAGAGCCTTCTCTTCTCCAGGCTGAGCAACCCCAACTCTCTCAGCCTGTCCTCGTATGGGAGGTGCTCCAGCCCTCTGAATATCCTCATAGCCCTCCTCTGGACCTGTTTCAACAACTCCGTATCATTCTTACATTGAGAATTCCAGATTTGGACACAATACTCCAGATGAGGTTTCAGAAGAGAGGAACAGAGGCCAGAATCACCTCCCTCAATGTGCTAGCTACTCTTCTTTTGATGCAGCCCAGGATTCTGGGCTGTGAGCATGCATTGCTGGCTCACATCAAGCTTCTCATCAATCAGCACCCCCAAGTCCTTCTCTGCAGGGCTGCTCTCAATGACATCATTCCCCATCCTGTATTGAAATCGGGGATTGCACTGACCCAGGTGTAGGACCTTGCACTTGGCCTTGTTGAACCTCATGAAGTCTGCACAGGCCAACTTCTCCAGCCTGTCTAGGTCCCTCTGGATTATATCCTGTCCTTCTGGTGTGGCAACTGCACCACTCATTTTGGTGTCATCTGCAACCTTGCTGAGGGTGCACTCGATCTTGCTGTCTATATAATTGATGAAGACATTAAACAGCACTGGCCGCAGTACAGACCCCTGAGGGACACCACTTTTCATGGATCTCCATCTAGACTTCGAGCCATTGACCACTACTCTCAGAATATGACCATCCAACCAGTTTCTTATCCACCGAATCATCCACCCATCAAATCCATAGCTCTCCAATTTAGAGAGAAAGGTGTTGTGGAAGACTGCATCAAGGCTTTACAGAAGTCCAGATAGACCACACCCATTGGTTTACCCATGTCCACTGCTGTGGCTTCTTATCCACTGAACTGTCCACCCATCAAATCCATATCTCTCCAATTTAGAGAGAGGATGTTGTAGGGGCCCATGTCAAAGGCTTTACAGAAGTCCAGATAGATCACATCCCTTGGTTTTCAATTAATGAATTCTTCCTTTTATAAAAAGATTAGGTTTTTATCAACTGTTTAATACTATCAAAAAAAGCCTCTCAACAATGTTAGTAATTGTTTACTACTAGAAAAAACTACCTTTATTCAAATTTTATCATATATTAAAATAAAACAACGTATCTGTCACCTCTTTAAAACCTGTAAAATCATGACTAATCAGAGAATCATAGAATCACCGGATTGGAAAAGGCCAACCATACCTCTCTGGCCCTAAATGGTATCTTTAAGTACCTCATCTACCTATCTTTTAAAGACGTCTACGGATGGTGACTCAACCACCTCCTTTCACAGCCTGTTCCAGTGCCTGGTGACCCTTTTGGTAAAAAAATTTTTCCTAATGTCCAATCTGAACCTCCTCTGGTGCAGCTTGAGGACATTCCCCCTAGTCCTATCACTTGTTACTTGGGAGAAGAGACAAGCACTCACCTGTCTACAACCTCCTTTCTGACAGTTGTAGGCAGTGGTAAGGTCTCCCCTCAGCCTCCTTTTCTCCAGGCTTTAGGAGGAGGTCCTGTTCCCTCAGCTGCTCCTCATAAGACTTCTTCTCCAGCCCCTTCACCAGCTTTGTTTCTCTTCTCTAGACATGCTCCAGAACTTCAATGTCCTTTTTGTAGTGAGGGGCCCAACTGAACACAGTTTTGAAGTGCAGCCTCACCAGTGCTGAGTACAGGGGCACAAGCATCTCCCTGGACCTACTGGCCACACTGTTTCTGATACAGGCCAAGATGTTTTTGGCTTTCTTGGGCATGGGGGCACACTGCTGGCTCATGTTCAACCAACACACCCAGGTCCTTCTCCTCCAGGCAGCTTTCCAGCCACTCTTCCCTAAGCCTGTAGCACCGCACAGGGTTGTTGTGCCCCAAGTACAGGACCTGTAATTTGGCCTTGTTAAACCTCACCCCATTGGTCTCAGCCCATTGGTCCAACCTGTTAAGATCCCTTTGAAGAGCCTCCCTACCCTGAAGCAGATCAACACTTCCTCCCAGCTTAGTGTTGTCTGTGAACTTGCCAGGGGTACATTCAGTACTTTCATCCAGGTCACTAGTACAGATACTGAACTGGATTGGACCCAGCACCAAGACCTGGGGAACACCACTTGTGACTGGCCTTCAGCTAGATTGAGCTCCATTTACCACAACTCTTTGGGCCTGGTCATCCAGCCAGTTTTCCAAGCAGGAGGGTGTGTACCTGTCCAGGCCAGTAGCAGCCAGTTTCCTAAGCAGAATGTTGTGAGAAACTGTGTCAAAGACTTTACTGGAGTCCAAGTAGACTATGTCCACAGCCTTTCCCTCATCCAATAAGCATTCACATTGTCATAGAAGTCTATCAGGTTAGTTTGTCAGGACCTGCCTTTCTTGAACCTATGTTGACATGTCTTGCATATGCTGTGTGGTAGCACTCAAGATGACCTGTTCCATGACTTTCCCCAGCACTGAGGTCAGACTGACAGGCCTGTAGTTCCCTGGATCCTCCCTCCAATCCTTCTCGTAAATGAGTGCAACATCCGTCAGCTAGGACTGCTGGTAGACAATGGAAAGGGGTTTGGCAAGCACATCCACCAACTCACTCAATGCCCTCTGGTGGATCCCATCTGGCCCCATAGACTTGTGAATTGACCAAACAGGTCTCCAAACACCTCTTCATGGATCATGGGAGCTTCATTCTACTCTCCCTGTCCTCTGGCTCATGAGGCTGAATACTCAAGGAACATCTTACCATACTGTTAAAGACTGAGGCAAAGAAGGCATTAAGTACCTCAGCCTTGTCCTCATCCTTTGTCACAATCATTCCCATTGTGGCCAATAAAGACTGGAGATACTCCCTGGTCCTTCTCTTACTGCTGATATGAAAAGATTTTTTATTATTTTTCACAGAATTGGACATTCTGACTTACAGTTGGGCTTTAGCCCTTCTGATTTTCTCTCTGCATGATCCCACTTCATTTCTGTAGTCCTTCTAAAATGTCCACCCCTTCTTCCAAAGCTCATAGACTTTCCTTTTTTTCTGATATCCGCCCAGATCTCCCTACTCAACCAAACTGTTTTTTTCCCTGCTGGCTCATTTTCCAGTACATGGTGACTGCTTGCCCTTGCAATGCCAGGATTTTCTTCTTGAAGGTCACCCAGCCCTCTTGGGGTCCCTTGCCTTTAAGGACTGTCTCCCATGGAACTTTATCAACTAGCCTTCTAAACAGTCCAAAGTCTGCCCTCTGGAAGTCTGAGGTGGCTGTTCTGCTTACCTTCTCCTCACATCACCTAGAATTGAGAATTCTACCATCTCACTGTACTCCAGGTGCCCTCCAACCATCCGATCCCCTACAAGGCCTTCTCTGTTCACAAACAGCAGGTCCAAGAGGGTGCTTTCACTAGTCAGCTCACTCAACACTTGTGTGAGGAAGGTGTCTTCCACACACTCCACGAACCTCCTAGACAGTTTCCTCTCTGCTGTATTGTACTTCCAGTAGACATCTGGTAAGTTGAAGTCTCCCCCAAAGACAAGAGCTAGCGATCGTGAGACTTCTCTCAGTTGTTTGTAAAATAACTTATCAATATTTTCTTCCTGGCTAGGTGGTCTATAACAGACATGCACCACAACATCTGCCTTATTGTTTGCTCCTCTGTTTTTTACCCACAGATACTCAGTCCTAATCACCATCATTGTCAAGCTTAAGGGTATCAAAACACTCTCTAACACAGAGGGCTACCCCATCGCCTCTCCGACCTTTCGTATCCTGCCTGAAGAGTTTCTATCCAACCACAGCAGTACTCCAGTTATGCGTCATCCCACCATGTTTCTGTAATGGCAATTATGTCATAGTCTCCTTGCCCTACAATAGTTTCTAGTTCTTCCTCTTTGTTGCCCCTGCTGTGTGCATTAGTGTAGATGCACTTCAGATGGAGTGTTCATCCCACTGCACTCCTAAACGGAATAGTCATAATTCCTAAATGACTGCTCATTAAGTTGCCTAACCCATCAGTGCCATTTACAACTTTGCTGTCACTTGAGTACTCACCCCCACTCCCTCTGAAGTGACATACCAAAGGTCCTCAACAGTATACCATCACTCAGACACTGGAATGCCATTGCCTTGCTCTATACTGTCAAGCCTGGTTTTGTCCCTCTTCCCCTTCATATCTAGTTTAAAGCTTTATTAATGAGCACTGCTAGATTCTTGAAGAGTATTCTTACACCCTTTGGGGACAAGTGTACCCCATCATTGGAAAGGAAGCCTGAAGGTGTGTAGGTCAGTCTGTCTAGGTTTTTTTTTTATGTCACACCAAGGTACTTAGTAATTTTATCTAAAACTCTAGGAAGAATTTTTTTTTCCCTACTCTGCTATGTACATTGTTTCTAAAGTTGCTAAGGTTGGTTTTCTTAGGGAGGGGAATTTCTGAATCTGGAACATTTTATGGTGGGTCTTCGGTGGAGAGTAGAATCATAGAATCATAGAATAACCAGGTTGGAAGAGACCCACCGGATCATTGAGTTCAACCATTCCTATCAAACACTAAACCATGCCCCTTAACACCTCATCCACCCATGCCTTAAACACCTCCAGGGAAGGCGGCACAACCACCTCCCTGGGCAGCCTGTTCCAGTGACCAATGACCCTTTCTGTGAAAAATTTTTTCCTAATATCCAGAATAAACCTCCCCTGGCGGAGCTTGAGGCCATTCCCTCTTGTCCTGTCCCCTGTTACTTGGGAGGAGAGGCCAGCACCCTCTTCTCCACAACTTCCTTTTAAGTAGTTGTAGAAAGCAATGAGGTCTCCCCTCAGCATCCTCTTCTCCAGGATAAACAACCTCAGCTCTCTCAGTCACTCCTCATAAGACTTGTTCTCCAGTCCCTTCACCAGCTTTGTTGCTCTTCTCTGGACTCGCTCCAGAGCCTCAACATCCTTCCTGTGGTGAGGGGCCCAGAAATGAACACAGTATTCAAGCGATCTCACCAGTGCCGAGTACAGAGGGAGAATAACCTCCCTGGACCTGCTGGTCACGACGTTTCGGATACAAGCCAGGATGCCATTGGCCTTCTTGGCCACCTGGGCACACTGCTGGCTCATATTCAGTTGGCTGTCAACCAACACCCCCAGGTCCTTCTCCTCCAGGCAGCTTTCTACGCAGACTTCTCCTAGTCTGTAGAACTGCATAGGGTTGCTGTGCCCCAAGTGCAGGACCCGGCATTTGGCCTTGTTAAACCTCATGCCATTGGACTCAACCCAGTCTGCACTCGCCAGTATATTCTGCCTAACTAGACTGTACTCCATGTAGACCATTCCAAGTTACTGTAATGAATATAAAATTACAGAGAAATTGTAAGGTGTTGCATTGTTTACCTATTTCCAAATCCACTGCCAGCTATAATTTTCTGCTCTGAAAAACACCTAGTAGTAACTTGCAGTAGTTACTACTGTCATGTTTTCTTATGCTGGTTACTGCATTTCATTGTGACTTTTCTTAGCTTCTAGCATTGTAGCCAATACTATTAATTTTTTTTCTTTGAATTAGCGTATTTATTATCTGGAAACAGATAATTGTAGTTATGTATTTCTGCCTTATGATAATGGATAAATACAGGGAGGAATAGCTGGAGAATTTTTTTAAAGTACCACAGTCTTTGTAAGATGTCTTGTCACTTGAATGTGCTCCAGGTCTGCACTGTTCCCTTTTTTGTCATCTCCTTTTTGAAAGTGACGTACATCCTAGGATACAAGTCCCATTGTTCCCCAGGTGAAATGCCAGGCCTCTTGCAAAGCCTGCACTTGCAAAATATATGCATTAAGTAATTATGGAGACTCAAAATAAGATTTAGAAAAACTGTGAATTAAAAACGGGAAAAGGTAGTGCTTGTCTGTTCTCACGATGATGTGTTACTCTGTTCATACCCATCTTGCTGCACCATGGGGACTTAAAGGACTGATTTGGTGTGATATAGTTTTAAGCTTTAAATGAAGGCAGGTTCCTAGGGTATGTGTATGTGCTGAATGTAACCCTCCACTAAAGGCTTTTTTACAAACTTTTTAAGAGCAGGAGCTATATATTTAACTAAAGCTATAGCTTGATATAAGACATTTCCTTTCATTTAAAGCAGTTCTAAGAAATGTGGCTGGATGTCTAGATCTACCTTTGTAAGCCTCCTTTACCAGCTGCTGACAAGTAGCTGTGACCTCTGGTGTTTCGGTAATAGAGCTCAATACTTGTTCCCCTAACCTGAAGGCATTTTCTCAGATCAGATGCTTTTTCCTTTCATGAAGATTAACAGAGAGGGGAAGATTATGACTTCCCTGAAGGCTTTGTATGGGTAAAGGCTGGCTGGGAATTCAGGATGAACACCCAGCCAGTGAGGCTAATGTAATATGCATGACCTAAGAAAGTATATTTGTACTGTTGGAGTAACTGAAGATCTGAGACAGGATCAGAAGGACTTTTGGTGGTCTGTGCACAAGGTGATACAACTTCAGCAGCAAAAAAGCCCTTATTATCTACCTCAGGTTTAATTTTATTTTTGTAATTAGTGTTTTTAGCTGAAATTTGTCTTTGGATTGTGAGTAATGTTTCTCCTCATTGTGGCATGTGTGAAGAGCAAAATGGAAGGGAATTGATCACTGGGCTGGGAGCTCATATAAGTTTAGGGCTTGTTATTCTGTCAGTAATCCCAGGGAAAATGTATCAAGAGTGAAGAAGGATTCACCCAATAAAGAATTATAGGATGGGAATGTATTGGTGTAAGTCAATATGGCTTAAAGGAAACCAGATGCTAGCAAACAAGCCATGTGGTGTCTCTTAAATAGAAGTACCAGGGTTGGAAAAAGCACTTGTGCATGTGTAGTAGACTTGGGAGATGAGACGTACTTGCTTTCACTGGAGTCTGTGATTTGTAAGCATTGGTTGTTCAAAGCTGATAGGATAAGAGTTTCAGAAGTCCTTTAATCAGCTAAGTTAACTACATTTTCATTCATGTAAAGCATGTTTACTAAACAATGCAATAACAAGGGGGTAGATGTTGAAAACATGCAACTGCAAAGAGAAAACAAAGCAGCAGTTACTAAGAGCAGTGATCAAGCCCCCTATCAAGGGGAAAGGGTAGGTTTCCACTGATTTCCTTTCTTGAAATGCAGACTGGCTGCCTTGCTGGAAAGTGGCTGGTTGACTAATACTGGCTGAGTTTAGTAATGGTGCAGTTTAAGGGTCTGATCTACAGGAGATCAGACCCAGTGACCTAATGGTCTGTTTAGGCTTTACGTTTTTTTAAGCTATGAAATTATTTGAAGGTGAAAAGAATTTTGGCAGCCATGCTGCAGATTTTAATTATTTTTATTCTGTGATGCTTATATTTGGGGCAGGGTAGCATCAGAAATTTATTGGCAGACAACAGAAGCAAGTAAGTTCATCAAGTAGTATCTATGTTAACTTCTGGGCCTAAATGGAAGGTTGCATTCTGTTTGGTTGGTTTCAAAGCTCCTTCAGGATGGCCAGGCCTTTGGTGAAAGCTGTAGGGCTGTCATCAAATGACACCTCTATGCATGCTTCCAGACATAAGCCATAGCTATTTATAAAGTGCAGGTACCTTTGGGTGGACAAGGTACTAGCTGAATGATGGCATTGAGAGGTCAGTGGTGTCTGGCTGCTGGTCTTGGGCACCTGATGAGGCAGAACAACTACTAAGCAGCAATGCTTGAAGAACTACATGTGTCAGATGAGTAGATAATATAGTCTTTGAATAGCTACATAAGTCTTCGAATCTCCTGATCACATGACTTTTTAGTCTATATTTCCTGAGTTGTCCCTTGTAGAATTATCAAATATGGTTGAGAAGCTAATAGTAACTGTGCCTTGCCTACTAGTGAGGACTAGCGAATGATATTGACATCTTACTGGTGCCAATGAATGACAGAGCTAGATACCTGGGGAAAATGAAAAGGTAGGTAGGTGATTTTCAAGTACATTTTACTACCTCACGTGTGTGTGGGCTGTTAGCAGAATGAGGAAGTTGTTCAGAAATACCTTCTGCTGTCAGCCAGAGCCTATGGCATTGGGCTTACTCTCAATATAATTTTCAGATAGTGATGCTGGTCATGAAATTGTGCAACCACTCTTTTAATTCCCATCAGCATACTGCTTCCTGGCATAAACATGGGTAGTCTTTAGAAGTCAGATTGGTAAAAAAATATGAAAGGAGAGAGATTGGATAATCAGTTGTAATACTTCATCACACTGGACTCGTGTAATTTTTAATTAAAAATTACATGTCCTGACATGTAGACATTTGATTTCACAGCCAATAGTTCCTCCGTTTTCTGCACAAGAGACCTGTTTTTGTCCTAATCTTGCCTTTGAAGTCTTGACATCTGTCCATTCTGTGCTTACATCAGACGTCGGGGATGTTTAGTTGTGTATATGCATATGGGAGCTGGGAGGAAAGTAAGGTAGTGGGCAGAATTGTAGGTGTCTGAAGAGAAAGTGTGGTTTGCTTTGTGTAAATACTTATTTAATGAATTTAGGTCAGGCTGTTGAGGACAAATTCTGTACTCTAGCTCGCACCAAGTTAATGGGTTGATTCCCACAGATAACTATTTCTGGGGCTTTCTTTCATTAAGATACTGTAATTGATGTGTTGGTTTCTGATTACTTATATTTACTCAAAGGTCTCACTAGGAGACAGATACTTGCCAGCTGCTACCTGCTCCTTAGGGTCTAAAACAATTATGACAGTGAAAGAAGATGGTTAAAGATGTAGTAGATTAATAGCTTAGTAGATGAGGTTGTATAACTAGAATTTAGGAAAACCTTTGACAGCATTCTCCTGGAAAAACTGACTGTACATGGTTTAGACAGATGTACTCTTTGCTTGGTAATAAACTGGCTGGAGGGCCAGGCCCAGAGTTTTGTGGGGAATGGAGTCAAATACAGTTCACTACTGGTCACAAGTAGTGTTCCCTAGGCCTCAGTACCAGGACCATCTCCGTTTAGTATCTTCATCATTGATCTGGATGAGGGGATTGAGTGCATCTTCAGCAAGATTGCAGGCAACACCAAGTTGAAAAGGAGTTTTGATGGCTGAGAATAGGAATGCTTTGCAGAAGGATCTGGACAGGCTGGATCAATGGGCTGAAGCCAACTGTATGTAGTTCAATGAGGCAAAAAGTCAGATCCTGCACTTAGGCCACAACACCCCATGTAGTGCTACAGGCTTGGGACTAATAGCTGGAAAGCTGCCCACCAGAAAAGGACCAGGGGATATTTTTTGATAACCAGCTGAACACGAGCCAGCAGTGTGCTTAAGTGGCCAACAAGGTCAACAGCATCCTGGCATGTATCAGAAATGGTGTGCCAGCAGGAGCGGGGAAGGCATCGTCCACCTGTACTTGGGGCTAGTGAGGCTGCACCTCAAAAACTGTCTTCAGTTTTGCGTCCCTCACTATAAAAAGGATATTGAGCTGTTGCAGCATGTCCAGAGAAGGGTAATGAAGCTGGTGAGGGGTCTGGAACACAAGACTTACAGGGAGCTGGGGAAACTGGGATTGTTCAGTCTGGAGAAAAGGAGGCTGAGGGCAGACCTTATTGCTCCCTACAACTTCCTGAAAGGAGGTTGTAGCAAGGAGGGTATTGGTTTCTTCTCCCAGGCAACACCTGACAAGACAAGAGGAAATGGTCTCAAGTTGCGCCAGGCTGAGAGTGGTTATTAGGAAATATTCTTTACAAAAAGAGTGGTGAAGCATTGGAACAGACTGACCACAGAAGTGGTTAAGTCACCATCCCTGGAGATACTTAAAACATGTGTAGATGTGGTACTTCAGGACATGGTTTAGTGGTGAACTTGGCAGTTTTACCTTAAGGGTTGGACTTTTAAACGTCTTTTCCAACCTAGATGATTCTATGTATATATGTTCCATGTGCTCCTCTGGGCTAGTTATTTTCTTTCCCATGCTTATCGAGTTGGCAGGCATTTTCTTCCTTTGTTGACATATTGCAATTGCTTCTGGCTGGTGTCAGCCTTGATCATGGTATTAGCTTGTATTACAATAGAAGAGAGTCTATGCAAATGGTTACCTGTTCTTTCTCACCAGTATGTAGCAATACATTCTTAAGCAGTGAGGTCTAGCAGAACAAATCAATGAATTCTCATAAAATGGTATATATTCCATTTTGGCAGGAAGTCCCTTGTACATAACTGAATTGATTTTCCTGAGAGTGCCATAAAGCTGAATTAGGATTTCTGCAAGTTAAATGCAGTTTAACTGGGAAGGGAGTCTGTTGGCTCACATTTTAAGGGCTTCAGAAATAAAACATTACTTCTGTCTCACAAAAAATACGATTAGGTTGTAAGTGGGTATACAGGCTTTCTGTTAGTGCCTGTACATCATATGCAGGTAACCAGTCTTGCTGTTCTTCTACAATAAGCATGGACACCTAATGCAATTTGAAGTCAGTAGTGTTCAATAAATTTAGTACAAGTTTTACTTGCTTTCTGAGCATCTATTTGGGGGGATTAAACACACAGACTTCAATCTGATGGATCAAAGACATTTTATTAAGTTAGCTGTTTCCTTATATACCCTTTTTAGTTATATAACTAGGTGCCCACGAGGGTGTCTACATTGAATTATTGGCTCAAGGTAGCTGTCCATAAAGCTATTACTAACATATTATTGGCTAAACTACCGCACATGCTAAGAAACCAAGTTACACTAAAATTAACTATGTCGATAGTTCTCTCAGTACTTGTTCCCACAAAAATAGCTGTTGTATTCCTTTCAATTGGCCTTTGTTTATCACAAGACTGTCTTTTTTTCTCACCGAACTGGCCTCTGTTTATCTTTCAGTTCTCTGTTTCAAGGCCTTGTTAGAATTGCTCGCTATCAATCAGTCCCACAGCATTCAGGCCTTCTTCTCTGTAAAATGTCTCCACATCTATTGGAGACTTTGCTCTTAAAGAAACTTGTCTGAGGGAGCTGCAGACTGAGCCTCATCCTCTAACTGGAAGTTGGTCTTTCAAGGTAAGTCTTCAAAATACCTTACAAAATGGAGAATTGATTAAAAAAATCCCAGGACAATGAAAATGAGGTGATCAAAGATCAAGGAAATAGGACTGTACAAGGTAAGAGTTTTCCTGTAATTGACTATTTATTCTCACTGTGTGACCAGAGGTTTTCACAATGGGTAACCTTGCTTTACAAGCAGTGTAATCTTCTTTGCTGGCCTCATGGCAGACAGAAAACTGGCTTTAGTCCATTGGTGCTAGAAACACATGAATATTGCTGTCCTCAGATTGTCTCAGCCAGATCAAAAGCCTTTTGTGAAAACAGAGTGTTCTCGTTTGTTAGTTCTGGGTGTTCACAAATCATTTTGTATGCCAGGTACTGTTACAAAAAACCTGAACTGTTAAACAGAACCTGGTGAATTGCACGAGGCTGGGAAATGTGCCCTAGGTTGACTTAAGTTACAGCTCCAGCAGCTCAATGTGCTGTATTTTCTCCAGTAACCGTCATGGAGTTGTAATGGTGTCCCAGAGAGCTACAGGGATGCAAGTGTAACTTGGCCTTTGTTTGTAAGATTTTTTTTTTTCTTGTTTACATGATGGGGTAGCCACAGCAGTAGACACGGGTAAACCAATGGTTGTGGTCTATCTGGACTTCTGTAAAGCCTTGATGCAGTCTTCCACAACACCTTTCTCTCTAAACTGGAGAGGTATGGATTTGAGGGGTGGATGATTTGGTGGATAAGAAACTGGTTAGATGGTCAACCCATATCTTGGATGGACATATGCTTCACTGGGTAAAACACTGGCTGGATGGCTGGGCAAAAAGGGTTGTGGTGAATGGAGTTAAATCCAGCTGGCTGCCAGGATGACTGCCTGTTTTTTAGTCTAGTAGGTTTTTTCACTTTGCTTTTGGATTATCTTTTGCAGTGATTAACAAAGTTTGAGTTGCAACTACTGCAAAGAATAAAATCATTATTTCATAGAGAAGTCATTTATCATTTATAAAGCAAAATTTCTAAGCTTTAAAAAAAAAAATGGTGAGGCATTTGCATGGGTGTTGTTTCCCTAACAGATGACTTGCATTGTTTCCAGATTTCTTCATAGAAGTCCTTTTTACTAGATAAATAGAAATGGTTGAGTAGATCTGTTTATTGCTTACCCAGAATCACTCCTGGCCCACAAGGAGAAAAGATAATAAAGCAGCTGTGAAAACACTCTGTTATGACTTTTTAGAACTGTCTTCTTCCTTAACTAGCAGAGTGAAGTAGCAAATGCCCTAAGCTGGAACATGTATGAGTGGCATGCATAGCTCACCTCCATCTGCAAAGGGCATGCTGTCAAGACAAGCACTGTGCACAGAGGTCAGTGTGACTTACTTCTCAATGTAAAAAAAAATAAAAATCTGTAAGACAAGAAAACCAACAGGCTCCAGCCTAATAGTAACTACACCCACATTTGTCTTAAAGGGAGAGAAAATTCTTATCCTATACACTCTCAAGAAGTTACAAGTAATTTCACTTGAAAATATGTAGTCAAAATATTTTTCAGCCTTGAAAAGGAACACCATTTCTGTCACCACGTTGCTGGACTGATATACAAAAATACTTGCATAGTGAAGACTACAACTGTAATTGGGTCTAAACTCACATGGTATTTCTTGCTAAGTAGAAGAAGCAAAGTGCCTCAAAACAAGGTACCTCTACGGATCTAGACAAGTTATAACAACCAAAGAAAGTGTGCATGCCCTCTTATGTTCTTCCCTGTATTAAAGGATCTGATCTTATAGCAAGTACTTGCTGCTGTAAAACTATTTGAAAGAACCGTGATGTCCTGTTACACCAAGCTTGACATCCTGAAACCTTGTGAATTCCTTTCCTGAGGGATGTTTGCCTTGCCATCTAACTCTGCTTTGTTTCTGTAAGCAGCTGAAGAACTGAAATATATGAAGTTGCTTGGATCCAAGTTAAACAACTGAATGACTGGAGTTTCCAACAGAATGGCAATTAACAAAGCATAAAACACTCTGAAGACTCAAATGTTTGTCACATTTTTAAACATCAACTGAAAAAGAGTAGCTAAATCTATTAAAATTCTGTTAATGCCAATATTTGATACCTTTCTTATGTCAGTCCCAGTATTAGGCAAATCCTTGTTCATTTTTGTTTCGGAAACAGTGGCTTCTTCTACAACTGTTGCTTTCATACTTAGATGGTTCTGATATTGTTTTTCCTCCCAGACTGGAACAGTGAAATGAACAAAATCGTGGAAATCTGTAATTTTGTTGCAATATGGCTCATTTTTCTGTTATTGCAAAACCATGAATTCGCCTCCTTGTAGGATTCAACAGATAAAGAGTTTGTGCATCTAATTTAACCCCAAACCTCTAAGTAACCGAAGTTTCATGGGTCACTGAAATATTCCAGGGCAATAGAGAATATACGCAAAGTCAAAATGTAAGTGATAATTTCTGAATAAGCCAAGCAAACAATAAACTCACTTCAAAGAAATGAGACAGGATGTCTGATCCTCTGTAGAACAGCTGTTAACCACAGTTACACTGCAAATCTCAATTTGTAATGGTATGACTAGTTAAGGGAGTTAATTTACAACATCACCTAAGTTTCTATTTTAATTATGCAGTAAGTTCCTGCATTTCAATTAACTGATCAAAAGCCTAATCACAAAGTTTGAAATGTGGGGTTTTTTTCTGCTGATACTAGATTACTACTCAAGTAACTACTCATTAGATGTTTTGTATCTATTGGTGTTGCATTGTCTACATAAATGTTTTAACACTACAGTTGCCTTAAAAGTAATTAGGTGAATTGAGAGGGAAAAACGGTCATCTGGAAATATAGGAAGCTATCCAATGAATAGTCAAAGCCAGCTCTGACACCATCGACTTGGATAAAGCAAGTGTACAGTGCTCATTGGATGTGCTTGTTTCCAGCTTGGCTTTTACAGCCCTCTACTGAAATACCAGCATTTCTTCTGTAGCAAGTAAATTATTTACATCTGCTGTATGTAGGTCATGCAGGCTATTCAGCAAGTTAGATGACCCTTGTGCATATTGTAGGTAAGTGTCCGGAGTGCCAGACACCAACCCCAGTATACACTCTTACACTGGACTACATCAGCCCACACGAAAGGACAACAGCAAACCCAGAATCTCAGGCAGGGAAAATCTTCCACCTCTACTCTTTTACAGTAAAACTGTCAAGAGGTGGGCAGTTCCTTCCTGCTCCCGCAGCTGCTCCTGGCTTTTGTAAAAAATTAACAGTACTACAAATACAAATGTATGAATATGTTAAAAAAAAAAAGCAAAACAAAAAGCAATGTATTAAGAGTTTTGGATTAAGCTAAAACCTTTGACTCGAGTATCAACATCCTCCAGATTTTGAGACATAAAAGCTAGGGAGCACAGACTGAAAACTCATTAAGAGAATTATTACTTGACTAAAATGAGCAAGGCGTTAAGCTAATTCACATCGAAGGTGGTGAGATCACCTCAGACTAAAACATAACCTCTAGACAGGAACCGCTGTGATGAAACTCTGCCTTGGCTGTCCATTACCAAAAGAGTTCTGTGTGAAAACCTCTCCAGCATATCGCACACTAAGATTCATATACCTGGCAGATCATAAGGATGGGTAAAGAGTACACAACTCCAGACTGAAAAACACCAAAAGGGCCACTTTGATTCTTTGTTGCTGTGGACTTCTGAAAACTGCCAATTCATGCTGACTTAGGAAAATAAAGAGCATGCTTGGCTTACCTTACATGGCACATGCTATGTTCTCATCATTTATTGTATCTTTGCAACAAGCCCTCTTGCAAACATTGTTCTTTAACAGATCTTCTAGCATTTCTGTGCTCTATTGCACCAATGCAGGAAAGGGTCAGTATTTCCTTCAGTTAAGATTTCAGACTTGCTTTTTATAAACACAGAAGAAAGAAAAAGGATGGTTTTCATTCAACATTTTCAGGGGCTGAAACTGACAATTCCAAATATTCAACTTATTTCAAGATAATGCTTAAGAAAAAAAAAGTCAAGTCCCTGCAACACTTTAACCAAGTGGCTCATTCCAGCCTTTATTAGAATAATTACAACTAAAAGAAACATGGCACTTACATTTTCACAGCAGGACAAGCATCATAAGAAGTAATGGGCTACAAAGCTATAGAAACACAGTGGAAAAAAATTAAATAAACTAAACCCAAAACTTGCTGCAGATATTAGTGTTTCTACACACAACCACAGCTTTCAGGACAGCAGAATGTAATGCAGAGGCAACAACAGCATCATTCTATGCTCAAGAGAACCAGGAGACTGTCATACCAAATATGGTATCACCTAATTGTGTTCTAAGCCAGAGGGAAAATAGAAGGTGAGGAAATGAAGGTGGATCACCATTTGGTTCACAGTCCCACTCAGTTCGCTTCTCCCAACACAGCAGGCCATTGATCATCTCCCTTCAGACAATGGCTGCACAGTCACTGAGCCATCTGTGCCTCCATTGCCTGTGCTGTCCATTCTGGGGCTGTCTGACTTATCTTCTCTAGCAGGTTGTTAACCTGGAAACACAGTGACTGAATCTGCTTGTCCCAAGTTGGCAAAGCTTCACGAGCTGAAAAAAAAACCCCAAAAAACACTTCACCATACAGAACAAATTAAGTCAACAATTCCCTAACCTTTTCAACTGCAACCTTTTCCTCTGCCTGAGTCCTTACACAGAGGAGGCCTTCACTGCAGCTACCTCACGCTCATTCCTGTATTCAAAAGCTATAATGATTTTGGCTATCTGTTACAACCTCTTAACTCCTGCATTACAAAGTAGAACTGAACAGAGAACTTCCGAGGAAACCTGTTCCTACAAGGAGATAGCAGGGATGTTGGGTGATGGTCTTCCATTTGGGCCAACTCTGACACCTGCTGGCCACAGCAATACACAGTAAGCTCATTTCAACGCAAAAATCTTACTCTGAATGGTGCTAAAAAAAATTACTGCGGTCAAACTTACTCTCAAAATGCACAATTCCATCAATCTGATCAATGAATCCATTCATTCGGCCCTCAGTTATCATCTGAGAAGCTATTTTTTCTGCCTAAAATAATGAAGGGAGAAAGATGTTAGAAACTTCATCCATTTTGGAATAAGTTAAAAATTATTATCGCTTAAAAAGTCCTTGCAGGTTTTTCAACATCTCAACACACTGGGGGGCGTGAATCTAAAGACAGCACTGACCATTAAATGATTATATGTGCTATCAGTGGCGTCTAACTGCACTACTGTTCATTCCACACAGTCACTCTTCCTTCTCTTCAGATGTGCTAGATACTTAAATATTCCATTTTATGAGGGAGGCTAATCATTTCCTAATATTAAACTAATGTTCCTAATATTTACCACAGCTATTCTCATGTGTCTGATGCTCCTTGTTTTCACAAAAGATACAGAAAACGGACACCTTAGCTGCAGGGATCTCTAGTAATGCTCCAAGCTCTTCAAAAGTAATGTTGTTGTAAAGTTTGCTTGCAGATAGTAAGTTGTGTTCAATAACAGCTCTGTCCAGGATACTGGAACCTTAGGAATTAGGTGAGAGAAAAAAAAATCCATTACTATAAGACTGAAATACTTGCTTTATATTGTAGAGCAGATGGAGAGCTTTTTTCCCTACCAAGGGTTACATGTGCAGAAGGTCCAGATACATTTGCCTTGCATCAGTATTAGGCTAAGTAGAAGAAATGAACAAAACTAAATGTGTGGTACTTAGTTGATTATAAGACAGGTAGCTTAAACCCTTTTATTTAATTCCTAGAATAACCAAATGGAGCCCTTGTTTTTTTTCTACAAGACTCAACACCTGAACTGAGGGTGCCTGACCTCCTGTGATCAGTTTCAAGTTTTCCAAACATAAAGACTAATGCGTTTTTTCCTTTACAGTTGTTAGAGGTAACGTTTCTCTTACTGTGCATGTACCGTGATAAACGCTGAACTAATTTCTCTCCCCTTGATTTAGCAATTTAACTAATTTACCCCTTAACCTCTAGTTGAGGATAAGCACATTATTAAATAACAATTAACCTGCATTCTTTAGCTAATACAGACAAACAATGCAGGCTACGAATAAACAACAAACTGACCTCATGAAAAGACTGCAGCTTATTGACAGCAAGTATCTTTAACCAGTTTTCACCTCTGTGATTACATAGCTCTTTATTTGTCCTTAACCTCATTTGTTAAGGATTTTCCTGATTAACAGGTATTTCAGGCTTATTTATTTTTCCACTTTAGTATTCTTCTAATTTGGAAAATTGAGGCCAGTTTAGAATTCCAGTGAAGGCATTAGTTCACACTATTTCTCACTGTTCAGAGGTTCCAGGAAGAACACAACTAATATGTCAGTCAAAGTGATCAGAAAACAACTTGGAGACAGCGTGAGGTCCAAGTCAACTTCTCGCTATCCCTCATCTTCCCGTCAAGAAGCAGTTCAAGTAACTTTAGCATCTGCACAGACCAGTTACAGCCTACATACATGTCAGGTGTTCCTAGGCATCCTATAGTGCCTTAGAACTGGAGAAGCTCAAAAGGACAGACATTCAAATTACATGGCAAGGTTAGAAATATTGAGAGGTTGTCAGTGAAGAGGCCTGTACATGGATAAAGAAATGAGATTTTTACAAGTCATCTTCTGGAAGTGTATTTCAAAATTTCACAGACAATCAGAAAGATGAAATATGGCTAAGAGACTTTACTATTATATCCTAATGAGGGTAACAGGCTGGAAAATAATTTTTAAATAATCATGTACACAATACCGAATTATTTTCCATCACTATTTTTGATTGTGGATAAACGCCTACCATAACGAGGCTTTAAAGAAATACATACCATCAGCTGTAGTTGCTTTCTGGTGAGGCATTAGCATAGCTGCAAATTCTTGCAGCTGATTTCCACGGATAATTCTGTCAAGATACATTTTCTCCAAGATCCCATAGGCCGCAAGCTGCTGACATCTCTCATCCTTGAAGAGTGTAGCAAGCATGCGAGAACGCTGTTGTCCTAGTAGAGTCAAGAAGAATCCTCATAAATTATTACTAATGCATTGAGTAGAGGTAAACAACAGAAAGTTATTATCTTTGTCAATACACGTAATTAACCAACAAAAGTCTACCAAAGAAGGAACTCAGTTGTATTCAGTTCCAAAGCACTTTTTGCCACTAACTACCTTTTGCATCTTTAGCCAAGATTTTACCTTGTCACTGGCAAAGACACAGCAGTAATCCAGCTCTGAGTCAGCAGTATGCCAATAGGTAATTTTGACACTGAGTTAACAATTTTGGATTCTTCATTGTGACAAGATTCCCTCCCCACAGATAATGCATAAATGGACTTGCTTCAGGGGATATGAAATACTGATATTGAGTATTTTATACAAAAATGTAACGTGTACTTTACCTGCTGATGCCAAAATAGTACAATGCAAAGCATGCTTCAATGCCTCGAGTCGCTCAGTTTCATGGACTATGCTCTTATAGGAGAGCTCGTTGTATCTTTGGGCAGCCTCAATGAACTTTCTTCTGTAATCAAGAACTCGAGCATAACAAACCTATGAAGAAAATAGGTCTTGGAAAACCAAAACTAATGGAGGTGGCTGCATAATATCAGTGTGTATAAACTGCCACATGATCAAAGTAACAGCTCTTATAAATATCACTCTACTGCATCCAAGGGAAATCTGTATTCGAACAAACAGCTCAACTTGCAAAGGTCTTGCTAAAGTATCAAGGAAAGCAACATCAACAGATGGAAAGCAATCCCAGCATTATTCACATGGTAAACATTGCAAATGTCTAAACACCAGAAACTAAGTAAACAAAATATTGTACAGCTCATATTGTACTTACGAGACAGCTAGCACTGAGACAATTTATAAGTTTCAAGTGTTTACTTTTCCCTTCATCACTGTAACAGCACTTGATATTTCTTCTGTCCCTTCCTTTGTGCTTTTCTAATGCTTACAGGAAATATTTACACTTCCAAGTGAGTGTGTGTTTTAAAATGTAGCATGGGAGGAGAAAAAAAAAAAAGAAAATAGAAACCCAACAAGCCAAAATCACCATACCCTGAGTTACAGCTCATGGCACATCTGCTTTGTGTTGCAGAATTGTAAACATAAACACACTTGAGTGGTACTATCACGCCAGTTCCCACTGCCCACCCAAGTGACTAAAACAGTTTGAAAAATGAACTGTATGAACTATACACAGCCAACTTTTACAGACAGGACCTACTTGTTAATTACCATTGGGGGAGTGAGCTTTTGTCATCCCTAATACTGGATGTGATTTTTTTCCCTGTTAGATTTAATGACAAAGGTGGAGGCAATAATTTCAACAATATTTTCAGACGTTTTGAAGTCTAAGTTTTATTTTCAATCAGTACTGAATTTCAGTTAGTACTGAATCAAATCGATCAGCATTTAAGGAATCTTTACAGACTTATCTCAAAATCATAATGAATGTTTAATTATTGCCAAGATGTGGCACTCAAGCCCCCAAAACCATTTAAAAGCTTTTCCTTCTGTCTCTTTCCTCATTATTAAAGTTTCAGTGGCATTACATAAAAACATCTTAATGTGGAATAATCTCGCTTTAAAATAAGAAAGCAATAAAGCAAGTTAGAAAACCTTATAATGGATTTGCAGCTGTTCATTAGTTGATTCATTCTGAAGCAGAGAAGCTCGATTAATATAAGCTTCTGCTTGAACTGGGTCATCATCCTCCAGGTACAGCCTGGCAATTTTCAGGTAGGTCTCCAGTTTATAATCTACATTGTACTGTCTGTAGAGAAAGAGAAAGGCAAGTGCTCAGAGTTGCTACACATCTAGCCATGTTCTTGGGTGTTCTGAAGATATATCATGATTCTTAAGCACTTGGCAATGTTTGCTTTAACATGCTTACTTATTCCTTAACAGCAAATACTAGCGCACTCTGTTCAAGGTAAGGAAATTAAACATGAATGCCAGTATAGAACTGGCTCCTACAAACACTGTTAGAAATAATGCTGTCCACCAAGACACAAATGTACACTCTAATCATCTCGTTTTAGTAGACTGGAAGTTTGCCACAAGTGATTAGTCACTTGAGTTAAGAAGCAAGCTCACAGAGGAACAGCAATTCCGTCTACTGCACAAAGAGAAAAAGGACAGGAAGGAGAGCAAGAGAAAAATAACAGCAAGGGTTCTAAACTTAAAAAATAAACAAAAAAATCCCCCCAAACCCAACCAAGCAACACAAAACCACAAACATAACCCCACAAGAATCCTCAACTGTATTTGTTAATATCCAGTTTTGAACTGTCTTCATTTTCAGCTGTAAAGGCCAACAAATTGAAGAACTGACACCTTTCAAGAACCTTTTCATAATCTTTAAAAGCATTTTGTACTATCAAAAAGGCTGTTTATTAACAAGACTGATTAATAATGCAATGTATTTTGACCCACTACTGTTTACTGTAATGTACAGTCAACACACTATACTTCTGTCACAGAACCACAGAATAGTTTGGGTTGGAAGGGACCTCAAAGATCATCTCTTTCCAACCTCCCTGCCACAGGTAGGGCACCTGCTCCTATATCAGGCTGCTCAAAGCCTCATCCGACCTGGCTTTGTCATATGGCACAAGTTCTGGCCTGAATTACTGAAACACTGGGATAATATGCAACCCCAAATTATCACTCACTGGTCTAGTTAAGTACAAAGGGAGAATGTATGTTTAACAACACAGAACTGTGTCTAGCACCACACTTACTTTTGCCCGGTTTCCAAAGGGATCCCCACCAATACTTGTGCTGCATTTCTCCAGTCTTCTTCTTTCTCATAGATTGATGCAAGATGTTGTCTTATTGAAGCAACCTAAATAATAAAACCAACAGCAAATACCATAGAAGTTGAATGATTCTGTACTATTTTAACTTTGATATTTGTTTACGAAACCCCTCAATCAATATCCTAGCTTCACAGACACATCAACCTGCACACATACAACTCTTCCCACATGGGGATTCCTGTGTGGGACTCCTGGATCAAGCTCTAAAACCAAGCTTTTTAAACGTAAGTGCTGATTTGAAGCACGTCCATTTAAGCTTGTGACAACAGAAAAAGAGCTTATCTTCAGGGAGCAGTAAGTAGTAAAGTTTTAGTAAGCTTTTAAATTGATGAAACAAGCCTTTCAAGAATTGGAGCACCAAGATTCACAAGCCATTTCTTCCACTTATACCTCATATCATGCCTGTGAGATATGAATGAGGTTAATTATGATTAGCTCCTAATGCAGACACTTCTACTTTATAGAGCAGCGGTCATCAGGTTAAATATCAATGCTTACAATCTGGATTTTACAAGTGGAAATGTGTCTAAAAAAAAATCACTTGATGTCTTAGATTTCATTTATGCATAATCTTTATAACATATAGGCAAGCAACTTCAGTTAAGATGTACAGTAATAGCTGCTTAAAGAAACCAAAAGATAAAAAGCAAATACAAATCATGACAGGAGCTGCTTTGCTTTTCTTCTCAAATATTACATCTTAAAAGGTTTTTTCTATAAGCATCTTCTCTAAGAATTCTTGAATGATGGTGAATACTTATACAAAATAGCCCCAAAACTGAACTGAACACTTTCAATAGTTAACTAGTACTGGTATTTCAAGAAAACAGTTTTTCCTGGTAAAATAAATATGACTAAAATACACACACAGAGATTTATTTTGAAACAAAAGCTATTTGTCAAGATGCTTCTCTCTTTACATTACTTGCCAGTTTTACTAGTTGAGTAAAATGCAACACAGTGAGTACCAGTCCGTCTCTTGACAGTATCTCCAGTACCTCAAGCATTGTTTCACTGTGAAAAGTCATTTTCTGGTAGCAGAGGAATTACCTGCCCAGCATCCTGATGAATAGACAAAGTCTGTATTCTTTGCACAATCCTAAATACTCTCTGCATTTAGCTCAGGTTCTACATGTACTGTAATGCAAAATCTGTTTTGAACAGGTCTTCTAAAGATTTAAAAACAGTCAGCAGATGGAGGGGAAATACAAAGACAAGCCTGCAAATCAAAACTCCATCATTAATCTCTCACCTGCTCTTCAAATGAAATAACTCTAGGCTGTATCTTTTCCAAGGTGAAGTGGTAAATCTCTTTGGCTGTGCTGTCAGGAAGACTTGGAAGATGGGTACAGAAATCAGTCAGTAGCTGACGTGAGATTACTAGACTGACATTCTCATTCACCACTGGTACAGAGACACAAGGAAGAAAAACACAGGATGGATGCCATGTTCGTCAGTGATTTCACAATAAACGATGATTTGCTTTTCTATTAAATTAAACTATTTCATGGTTTTAAATCATTATCCAAATGCACAGTAGTTTTTCCTTTGTTTTTAAAACATTATTTTTTTCCCCTCAGAAACAGTTTCTTTACACTAGAGGTCACCAGAGCCCTAATGCCTGAAAAATAACAATGGCTTTCTCGTTTTGATTTGTAATTTATTCATTCTAAATCACCATTCCCAGTACCTGAAGTATCTTTGACAAACTAAACCTTTAGGCTAAATTTCACTAGGTTTATTCTTAACTTAAAAAATCACAACAGGCCCAATTTATAGAGATATTCAATATGCTAAACATCCAATAAAACACAACAAACCCTAACCATTTCTTCTTGACAGTTTTTCAAACTAACTTGACAGAGTTAAAAATGGAGTTATTATTTTAAATACTATTTAGCATCCAATATCAATTTTAGTATCTAACAGAGACTACTTTATGTGACTGGTTGGAAAGTTATAATAGCTTATGAAGCTTATAAGACCATTCTCCTTTAATTTCTGAATGTGATGATGATGGTTCCTCTCCTAATTGTGTTTGTGTTCCAAAAAGATCAAAATATCATGTATTTTGCAATGTATTTTTGTAATAGCTTCACATAGAGATAACAAATATGCCCTCCTACAGACCTCTGACACAGTGTGCAACCGATTATACCAGATGCACTTACTTGCTTCTACAAAAGCTTTGAGAGCTTCAAGTTGTTCTACACCCAGCAGCTGAATGGCTTTTTCCAATATTTGACGATATCTGTCCGGATTAAAAAAATAATAATAATAATCACAGGGCACATTTTATCACTAAAAAGTTCTGTCTCTCTGCTTATTTTCTACGTCAGAGTCCTACTTTCGCTTATATTTTCTCTGCCTTTCAGGTGGCAGTTTTTTTAAGGTGTTTGTCTCCAATGTCAGGAACATTCACCTGGAACTAGTATCGGGCTACTTTTAAATCCCAAGATTGGATTCACAGACAACACAGCTCATCCTTTTACTATCTGTCAATACACACGCAATTTTGAAAAAAGAAAAAATAATAGGATAGCACATAGAGAAAGTAATGAAAACTATATCGTTCATGGATAAGATTATTAATGGTCAAATGTTTAAAATGCCACGTTCAATGAGAATAAGAAACACTGTTGGGAGTGGGAGCTAAGTAGTATGTTATGGCCACTTGACACGAGCACAGGCACAGACTATGCATTTTTCAAGTCTTTATTCATGCAAAATAGCAACTCCAGTTTTCATGCTTCATAAAACTAAACTTTGCCTGCCCCACAACCTCAGTGTGTGCAATAGCAATGAAATACTACGTTCATGTTGAAGTCACATTTTGAGAGGCACATTCCGAAGATTCTCCACAAAACTCCTCTAGAAAATAAGCAACTGTACTGGGACTTCGGTTGACATCTGACTAAACTCTCGGGGAAAAGAAAAATCTATATCATGTAGTGCACTGCACTGTGAAGAGCTCAAATCCCAAGGTCTGTCATCCAAACTACCCATTCAATGCTGATGATAACAATAGTCACGATGGAACCACCGATACATCCACAGCAACCGAGGCACCGCACGCCGCGGCCCGTGACTGCGGGCAGGCGACCGGACTCGCGGCACCTGAGAGGCACCAGCGAAGGGCTCAGGGCACAACCGGCACAGACCAATCCGTCACGAAACGAAGAATAAATTTAAAAAGGCGGAATCGCAGGGTAATCTTTCTCTCTTTCTTCTCTGTACATAAATAATTGCTGCCGCCAGCGAGAGCCGCTCCGCCAGCCCAGAATCCGCAGGCGCCACCGCCCCCCTCCGACGGCTGCTCAGCCGCCTCGCCACGGTACGGGGAGGCCGGCATCAGCACTTACTTGCCCGCCAAGTCCTTGTGAGAGCCGCTAGAGTTCATAAGCTGCGCCAAGTCCTGCCTCACTGCGGCCGCCATCTTCACTGCCCCCGCCGCGCGCCGCACGCCGCCTCCTACCACAGAGCCGCGCCGCCCGCAGGCTGGAGGAGCGGCCGCGCGGGCAGAGCCCCGCAGTCCTCGTTCTAGGCCTCACACATAAAAACACGGGCGCGCAAGCCCGCGGCCTCGCAGTGGGGCCGGGCCGGGCCGGCTCCTGCTCGAGCAGCTCGCGCGATACTGGAAGCGGGCGGCCCGGCGCTAGCGGGGCGGGCCCGGAAGCGCGGGGCGCGGCGCCGGCGGTTGCCAGGGCGGCGCGGCATAGTATTATGGGATGTAGCGGGGAAATGGCGCGGGGCGCGTGATTTTGAACAAACACGGCGGCTTCGTCACGGGCGCCGTCGGCGCCGGGTGCGGCGGAGCACGGGAAGGGGCCGGCGGCGGCGCTGCAGGGCGCGCGGCAGTGACGGCCATCAGTTACGGCCATCAGTAACGGCTGAGAAGGACGAACAGCGCCCGCCCGCCCGGTAAGTGCGAGGGCAGGAAAGCGGTAGCAGGAGAGTGAAGGAAGGGGTGCGGACACGGTCCCGCCGGTGGGGAGGACAGCCGCCCCCCGGCCCCTGCCGGGAAGGCTCTCGGACGGCCACGCCGACCTACCCGGGCTGGCGGGGACTGCCGAGCCCGCCGCCGCTCTGCAGTAGGGGATGCCTGCGGGCGGCTCTCTCCGTCACCGCTCACCGGGCCGGCCGCACCCTGAAGCCGCGGAGCAGCGCGGGGGTCGGGGCGGGGCATGGGCGGGCCCTGGCCCCCTCCTCGGGCCGTGGTGCTGCGCGGGACCCGCCGGTCCGGAAGCAGCAGGGATTTGGCGACCGGGCGGGGCGGGGGGCGGGGCGGGGACCGGCGGTGACGGGGTGAAAATGGCGGATCTTTCGAAATAAGCTGGCCGCCGCTGACGGAGGCCTCCGGCCCTCGGCCGCCCCCGCGCCGCCCGCCGGGGAGGTGAGGCTGGGGCTGGGGCGCGGGTGGCAGCGGCCGCGCCGGGCGGCGGGGGGGCCCGGGGCGGCCGGCGGGGGCTAGGGAGTGCTCTCCTCGCCAGACCTGCAGGTGAGGGCGGCCCGAGGGCGTGCTGGGGCCGAGCCGGGCTCTGCCCGCTGGGCTGCGCTCTCGGGCTCTGCCCTGGGGCGTTTTCCCGAAGTCAGCCAAGTGCGAGGGCTTGCCGTGCCTGCTGCGGCCGTGGCAGCCGTTGGGTTTGAAGCGCGTTTAGCTAGACCGTCGTTTGGGGTAGTCCCAACTTCTCTCTTCATCGCTTTTGCTCCTTACAAGATTTATTTGCAGTCAGAATGTGTTATTAATTATTTGTGGCCTTGACTTTGAAGCATGTCCGTGTAGTAATTATGTAATGTTTGGTATGGAGGTTTAGAGTTCTGGAAAGCACTGCACCATTGACATCACATTTATCTTCACTGAAGCATAGTGTGAACTTGAAAGCTCTCAGGCTTCAGTTTTCAAGTGAAGAAAGAACAGATGTTTTTCAACAGATTAATTCTTCTGAACAGTTGCTTGAAATATATTACAGTTATTGCAGAGAATACTGAGTATAGAAAAATGATTTGGAATACTCTTTGTAATGTTTGCATAAAGCTGGCAATAACAGGCAATGTCTTCTGTGTGTGATTCTCTTGTTCACAGTAGCTTTTTGGCTTATTGAAGATAAAAAGAATAGTGGGTTATAAGCTGAAAGTCCTTCTGTCATGGGGATCCCTTTGTAAAATGTATTGCTTTTGTATTTTTTTATTTTTTCTTAATTCCTCAAGACATCCAGTTCATATATGCATTAACAAGTGGTAACTGTTGGCTACATGCCTTGTACAGGTTCACATCAACCTACGGAGGGATGTATGGCTGTATTGCTTTGTAGGCCAAGCACCATGGCTTGGAGGTCATGTTAGAAAATACAGCCCAGCTTCTCTAATGGGTGAAAAAAGTACTTTCATGCTTGTTGTAACATGGTTAAGTTTCAGAAGTTTCTTATGGAAGGTTGATGGTTCAGATTATGTACCAAGAATTGTCTGCTGTTGAGGCAGGACCTGTCACAGCTG
Source organism: Clamator glandarius (assembly GCA_033459285.1). Classification (NCBI taxonomy): domain Eukaryota; kingdom Metazoa; phylum Chordata; class Aves; order Cuculiformes; family Cuculidae; genus Clamator; species Clamator glandarius. Next base: position 202,598 of record JAUNZM010000072.1, on the reverse strand, counting down.
ATTAACTCCAGCTCAATAAAGATGTTGCTACGATGTTCTTAACGGTAAATACTAAAGAACTGTAGCATGCGCTTCTTTTCTCAGCATGTAGTTACTGGTTTGTTGACAGATAAAGGTTTTTTGCTGTTGGTTTTCCTGTTAAAATTCTAACGGAAGCTTAAATTACTCAGAACTTGCTAAGGGAAGGATTGAGGATCTCCTCATAACTGGTATGTAAGCAAGTGGTTTGTTTGCCTCAGTCATTCTTAAAAAGAAAATGGCTAGCATCTCTGTTATAGTAGTGGTGACATGAGCTTAATCTTTTCTTCCTAACAAAAACCTTAACTATGTAATATAAAACTCTCATGTTTGTATCACTTGATAACTGTTAGTTTAAACTCATAGGAGTTGCTAATATGTGTACCTTGCCCCTTTCTCTAATATGCTGCACACAGTTGTATGTATGGTGCATCATGTAAGGAGAGTTCATTTAACAGAATGTAGAGTAATGGGAAGGGAATGGTGTTTATTGGTTGAGTGAATTGTGGTTGCCTTGGGAACTATTATTTTGAATTTTGCGACTATAGATGCTTAAATTTGGTGAAGAATACCTGATATTTTCTTAGTATTCCTTGTAACTGATTTTAAAAGGCTGGATACCTATACTAGTTAATGTATTCAGCATTTGATAAGGAGTAAGGTGGGGTTTTTTTCCTTGCTGTGGTTTGCCATTTGATAAATTCAGAACTATGATCCTCTGGGAAGTGCATGAACTGCCTTACTGCCTTGTCTTCTGCAGAAACTGGAAATTATTTTGTCTGTGTTCCACATGCATATTTTGTTACTGTGTTGAAACAATTTGCTTTCACTCTGCATTTATATGTGCAAACATTGTCAGTTTGCAGTCTTAGATGATTAATTATTCCCCTTAACTTTGTTGTAGCTTTCATACGGATTAATCCTTTTTTTTGTTTGTTTCCTGGTGTATTTTTAAGGCAATCTCAAGCTCAGTAAACTTAAAAGACACTGAAAAAATGCAGTACTGAGTGATTTTGTAATTCTTTGCTTTATAACAAAACAAAATTTTCAATTTTAGAAACAAAACATAGAATGTCAGAGTAAGAAAATGAGGAATGAATAAAATTACAAACACTCTTTTACCCATTATTGGAGTGGTATCAAAACTGAAGGATAGCAGTTAATTAGTAGAACTGTTGCAAGCTTGCCTATGTCCAGTTGTAGTCTTTCATTTGTAACATGCCAGCAGGTATGGGATGAATCTTGGTTTATTTATATGGTTCTGTGAAGACTTTTCTAGTAAATGGGAGAAAACATGTCCCATGTCTAGAGCTTCTTGAGAAGTGTTTCTTGGGTTTTTTGTGCCATTGATGTGTACTTGTATATAATTTGCAAAAAAAAAGATAGGACAACACAGCAAACAAGAAAATGAACTAGCATATTCTTTATTTTCTTTGGGTTATAAAAAGATCCAATTAAATTGATATCTCACCACCACCCACGCTCCCACCCCCTGCTTTGCTGTCAGCCTAAGGCAAACAGTTGACCTTCGCTTTCAAAATGGTCTGTGTCACTTGCACTAGCAAGCAGTCAAGAATCTGAGGGAAATACAAGCCTTGATTGTGTAGTGTATTCAGTCTTTTCTTGAAATAAGTTTCTGTTTGCTGGGTTAATGTGTGAAACACTGAATGGAGAGGTGTTTTTTTCCCCACTTGGAAAGAATACTTCTGGTGACGGTGCTGTGAACTTAATGCAGCAGAGGGACCAACAAGGCTATAGTCAATTTAGTGCCTGCAATAATGTTAGCAAAGGATCTCAGAATCACTAGGTTAGAAAAGACCCACAGGATCATCGAGTCCAACCATTCCTATCAACTACTAAACCATGCCCCTCAGTGCCTCGTTCACCTGTCCTTTAAACACTTCCAGAGAAGGTGACTCAACCACCTCCCTAGGCAGCCTGTTCCAGTGACCAATGACCCTTTCCATGAAATTTTTTTTCCTGATGTAAAGCCTGAACCTCCCCTGGCAGAGTTTGAGGCCATTCCCTCTTGTCCTGTCCCCAGTCACTTGGGAGAAGAGGCCAGCTCCCTCCTCTCTACAACCTCCTTTCAGGTAGTTGTAGAGAGCAAGAAGATCTCCCCTCAGCCTCCTCTTCTCCAGGCTAAACAACCCCAGCTCTCTCAGTCACTCCTCGTAAGACTTGTTCTCCAGCCCCTTCACCAGCTTTGTTGCTCTTCTCTGGACTTGCTCCAGAGCCTCAACATCCTTCTTGTGGTGAGGGGCCCAGAACTGAACACAGTATGTGAGGTGCAGTTTCACCAGTGCTGAGTACAGAGGGAGAACAACCTCCCTGGACCTGCTGGTCACGCTGTTTCTAATACAAGCCAGGATGCCATTGGCCTTCTTGGCCACCTGTGCACACTGCTGGCTTATGTTTAGTTGGCTGTCGATCAACACCCGCAAGTTCTTCTCCTCTAGGAAGCTTTCTACGCAGACTTCTCCTAGTCTGTAGCGCAGCATAGGGTTGTTGTGCCCCAAGTGCAGGACCTGGCATTTGGCCTTGTTAAACCTCATGCCACTGGACTTGCCCAGTCCTCCCTTTGCAGACCCTCCAGCTGATCGACACTTCCACCCGGCTTAGAGCCATCCACAAATTGCTCAGGGTGCACTCAGTGCCTTCATCCAGGTCATTGATAAAGACATTGAACAGCACTGAGCCCTGGGGAACCCCACTTGTAACTGTTCTCTATCTGGAGTTAACTCCATTTAGCACCACTCTCTGGGCCCGGCCGTCCAACCAGTTTTCCACCCAGGACAGTGGGTGCCTGTCCAGTCCAGAGGCAGTCAGTTTCCTAAGCAGAATGCTGTGAGGAACTGTGGCAAAGGATGTTGCTTCTGTTTACTGGGAAGAAAAAAAACTAACAATTGCATATGAGATGGATTCTTCCAGGAGAGAAGCAGAAAACAGGAAGGAGGGGAGAGCCAACTTGTGAATTTTTACCATTGCTACATTGTCCTGAGCTGGATTCTGGGGCAATTTACTGAGGTGCTGAGACATCCTCAGATGTAGGTGCATGCAGCTCATTGTTTTAAAACAGTGTAGGAACTGACTGGGTCAACTGAGTCACACCAGATTTTGCCAAGGCTATAGATGGGCTTCAATGTCCCATCATATGTAACACTGTTCCAATGTAGAATCCCCTAAATTATAGACAGTTGGCAAAAGCTTTTGTGTATACAATGTTGTCTTAGATGTAGTGAAGAAGGAAGCTATTAACAAGGTGATCTTCCAACACACAAAAAAGTTTTCCATGTAGTAACATAGTTAAGACTTTGCTTATAATTGTATCTTCCTTTATTAATTCTGAGAATAAGGTGAGCCTTCTGGATCCTTTTCAGCTCAGACTTGCTGAAATGTGAATGGTGACTTGCCCACTGGTGGTAGAGCATGTTTGCTATGAAAGTCAGATTGGGATAGTTGCCCTATAAGGACAGACATAAGCAGCATGGAAGGTGCATGCAAAGAACTATTCCTTCCAGGTGGACCTTGATATGCTGTTGGAATGAAGCATCTATAGGGATAGAGTAAGAGACAGTAAATATCTTTGTCATTTGCAGCTTGTAAGAGATAATGTGGTCCTAGTCACTGAAATGCTTCTCTTTAGCTAGTCCTGACTGATTTTTTTTTTGGGGGGGAGGTGGTGGTGGGGGGTGGTGTTTGTCCAAAAGCTTAACTGGTGGTTTTCTTATGTACCTCTAATGAGACTTACCAGTTTGTGTTTCAGACTCCCTTCGGTGTTTTGTGTAATGATAAATGAGACTTCAGAGGTCTGAGAAGTCTGCATATGAAGTCATCATTGTTCTGGAGCAGAGATGACTTCACCAAAATCCCCATTTCTCCAGTTGAATTGATCACTTGACTCAAAAGTCTTAATGTGGACTTTCATTCCATAAAAGCCAGCCAGCTGTTGCACAATCCTGGTTATTTAAATAAAAGTTTTCCCCAAAAGGAATAAGGAGATGCTTTACCTAGAAATAAAAGTGGGAGGGAAGAGGTAATAGTGTTCTTTGGCATCTGAACCAAGTTATGGTTTGACTGCTGGTGAGCTCTTCAGCTCAGTCCTTCTGCAAGTAAATATATTCTATACTTGTTAAGTATTGTCATATTTAAGGCTGATAGAGCTGCTGAGATCTGCATGTTTTCTGGCAAAACACTGCAACATAGCTTTTTGAGCGATTTTTGCTTATCATAGAATCACTAGGTTGGAAAAGACCTCTAGGATCATCAAGTCCAACCATTCCTATAAATCACTAAACCATGTCCCTGAGCACCTCATCCACCCGTCTTTTAAATACCTCTAGGAACGGTGACTCAACCACCTCCCTGGGCAGCCTGTTCCATTGTCCAATGACCCTTTCCAAGAAAAATGTTTTCCTGATGTCCAGTATGAACATCCTCTGGTGCAGCGTGAGGTCATTCCCTCTTGTCCTGTTCCCTGTCACCTGGGAGAAGAGGCCAGCCCCCTCTTCTCTACAACCTCCTTTCATGTAGTTGTAGAGAGCAAGGTCATCCCTCAGCCTCCTCAAGGCTAAACAACCCCAATTCCTTATCTGCTCCTCATAAGACTTGTTCTCCAGCCCCTTCACTAGCTTCATTGCTCTTCTCTGGACAGGCTTAGAGCCTAAATATCTTTCTTGCAGCGAGGGACCCAGAACTGAACTCAGCCCAGTGGTCCAGCCCTTTGCAGAGCCTCCCTGCTCTCTAGCAGATTGACACTACCTCCCAGCTTAGTGTCATCTGCGAACTTACTAAGGGTGCACTCAATGCGTTCATCCAGGTAATTGATAAAGACGTTGAACAGGGCTGGACCCAGCACTGAGCCCTGTGAGAAACTTTGTCAAAGGCTTTACTGAACTCCAAGAAGACTACATCCACAGCCTTTCCCTCATCCAATAGTCAAGTCTCTTTATTATAGAAGGCAATCAGGTTTGTTTGGCAAGACCTGCCTTTTGTGAACCCGTGTTGACTGGGCCTGATCACCCGATTCTTTTGCATGTGCTTCATGATGGCACTCAAGATTACATGTTCCATGACTTTCCCTAGCACTGAGGTCAAACTGACAGGTGTGTAGCTTCCTGAATCCTCCCTCCAAACCTTCTTGTAGATGGGTAAAACATCAGCCAGCTTCCAGTCAAGTGGAACTGCTGGAAGATGATGGAAGGGGGTTTGGCCAGCACATGTGCCAGCTCCCTCAAAACCCTCAGATGGATCCCATCCAGCCCCATAGACTTGTGAATGTCTAATTGGCCAAGCAAGTCTCTAACCACTTCCACTTGGAACATAGGAGCCTTGTTCTGCTCATCTAGCTCCTGGGTGTGTACACAGAGGGAACAACTTTCCTTGCTATGGAAGACTGAGGCAAAGAAGGCATTAAGTACATCAGCCTTGTCCTCATCCTTTGTCACAGTTGTTCCCTTTGCATCCAATAAAGACGGGAGATTCTCCCTTTTACTATTGATGTATTTATAGAAAGATTTTTTATTATCTATCACCAACTTGGCCAATCTGAGCTCTGGCTGGGCTTTAGCCCTCCTGATTTTTCCTCTGCACGATCTCACTTCCTCCCTGTAGTCCACACAAAACGCCTGTCTGTTCTTCCAAAGCTCATAGACATTCCTTTTTTTGATGTCCACCCAGATTTCTCTACTCAACTAAGCTGGTTTTGTTTTGTTTTTTTTTTAAACCGCCAGCTCATTTTCTGGCACATAGGGACAGCTTGCTCCTGAGTTCTCAGGATTTCCATCTTGAAGAGCACCCATCCATCTTGGGCTCCTTTGCCTTTAAGGACTGTCTCCCATGGGACTTTATCAGCTAGCCTTCTGAACAGTCCAAAGTCTGCCCTCTGGAAGTTTAAGGTGCCCTTCTGCTGACCTCCTTCCTCACCTCACCTAGAAATGAAAATTCTACCATCTCATGATCACTTTGTCCCAGGCATCCTCCAGCCATCACATCCCGCACAAGGCCTTCTCTGTTCACAAACAGCAGGTCCAGGAGCATGCTTTTGTTAGTCAGCTCACTTACCAGTTGTGTGAGGAACTTGTCATCCGCACACTCCAGGAACCTCCTAGACTGCATTCTCTCTGCTGTATTGTTCTTCCAGCAGACATCTGGTAGATTAAAGTCTCCCACAAGGACGAGAGCTAGTGATCTTGAGATTTCTCCCAGTTGTTTGTAGAAGAGCTTGTCAGCTTCTTTGTTGTCAGCTTCTTCTTTTTCCTCAGCTTTTCTTAAATGCTCCATTGGACTCAAAAATTAAGAGAGCCAACTTAGATTTCTAAGCTAAGTTTAAAAAGCAGCAGTGGCCATAACAGCTTTTGCTACTGTCCAAGTCTTGACAGGAGTGCTCTGAAAGCATTGTGTCTTAGATCTATTTTTTTTTCTGTGCAATATTAGTATATTTTTGGAAATTAAATACCACACTGAAATCAGTGTTGCATGTGTATTGGTTTTGTTTAGAATGAACTTCATGTACTGTACCTTCTGATTGGGCAGCACTGCTGAAATACGCATGTAATGCATTGCATAATCATTGTGCTTCCTAGTTTGTGAAGTCTCAATAAAACTGGTCAGTTAAGATTCTGTTGTGATGAAACTTTAGTCCATATTGGGACTGGTGATGTTTAATATTTTCGTCAATGACATAGCAAGGTTGAGTGCAACCTCATCAAGTTTGCAGATGACACCAACCTGAGCGCTGTGGTTGACACACCAGAAGCCCAGGATGCCATCCAGAGGGATCTGGACAAGCTGGAGAAGTGGGCCTCTATTAACCTCATGCAGTTCAACAAGGCCAAGTGCAAGGTCATGCAACTGGATCAAGGCAGTCCTCAGTTTCAGTACAGACTAGGAGATGATAGTGATTGAAAGCAGTCCTGCAGAGAAGGATTTGGAGGCACTCATGGATGAAAAGCTGCACATGAGCCAACATTGTGCACTCACAGCCCGGAAGGCCAACAGTATCCTGCGGTGCATCAAAACAAGTGTGGCCAGCAGGTCAAGGTAGGTGATTCTGCCACTCTGCTTGGCTTCAAGACCTCACGTGCAATACTGTATTCAGCTTTAGAGCCATTGGCATAAGGAACACGGAGCTGTTGGAGCAGGACCAGAGGACAGCCCTGAAAACCAGAGTAGTGGTAAATGGAGTGAACTGCGGCTGGAAGCTGGTCACAAGCCGTGTCCCCCAGGGCTCAGTGCTGGGTCCAGCCCTGTTCAATGTCTTTATCAATAACCTGGATGAAGAGATCAAATGCACCCTAAGTAAGTTTACAGGTTATGCTAGGCTGGGTGGAATTATCGATCTGCTGGAGAGTAGGGAGGCTCTTCAAAGGGATCTGAACAGTCTGGGCTGAGACAAGTGGGATGAGGTTCAACAAGGCCAGATGCTGGGTCCTGCACTTCGGGTATAACAACCCTGTGGAGTGCTAGAGACTAGAGGAGGAGTTGCTAGAAAGCTGCCAGGAAGAAAAGGACCTAGGGGTGTTGATTGACAGCCATCTGAACATGACCCAGCAGTGTGCACAGGTGGCCAAGAAGGCCAATAGCATCTTGTATTGTATTAGAAACAGCGTGACCAGCAGGTCCAGGGAGGTTGTTCTCCCTCTGTACTCGGCACTGGTGAGACCGCACCTCAAATACTGTGTTCGGTTCTGGGCCCCTCGCTACAAGAAGGATGTTGAGGCTCTGGAGTGTGTCCAGAGAAGAGCAACAAAGGTGGTGAAGGGGCTGGAAACAAGTCTTATGAGGAGCAGATAAGAAATTGGGGTTGTTTAGCCTTGAGGAGGCTGAGGGGAGACCTTCTTGCTCTCTACAACTACCTGAAAGGAGGTTGTAGAGAGGAGGGAGCTGGCCTATTCTCCCAGGTGACAGGGGACAGGACAAGAAGGAATGGCCTCAAGCTCCACCAGGGGAGGTTCAGGCTTTACATCAGGAAAAAATTTTTCTTAGAAAGGGTCATTGGTCACTGGAACAGGCTGCCCAGGGAGGTGGTTGAGTCACCATTCCCAGATGTATTTAAAAGACGGGTGGATGAGGTGCTCAGGGACATGGTTTAGTGTTTGATAGGAATGGTTGGACTTGATGATCCTAGAGGTCTTTTCCAACCTAGTGATTCTATGAAAACCTGAGGGCTACTCCTGTCCTACAAGGACAGGCTGAGAGAGTTGGGGTTGTTCAGCTTGGAGAAGAGAAAACCCCAAGGAGACCTTATAGCAACCTTCCAGTACTCAAAGGTGGCCTACAGGAAAGATGAGGAAGAAATGTTTTATGTTGAAGGTGGTGAAACACTGGAAGAAATTACCCAATGAGGTACTAAAAGCCCTGTCCCTGTAAACGTTCGCAGTCAGGTTGGATGGGGCTCCGAGCAACCTGATCTAGTCAAAGATGTCTCTGCTTCTTCGGGGGAGTTGGACTAAAGGACCTTTAAAGGTCCCTTCCAATCCAAAGCATTTTGTGATTCTACAATAAATACAGTGCCAAAAGGCATTCTTGTTGAAATTGCTGGCAGTAAGCCTAATATTAAAGGGGCCCAATATGATAACATCTGTTAAGTCTGTGGGGAACTTGGTATCAAGTCTATGATAGCAGCTTTCATGCTTGTTAAGAGTGTTCTGGGTGTGATATTTCTGTGTTCTAAATTCTTCTGTAATCCCATTTTCAAGAGGTATCTGGAATTTGGAAAGCAAGACCTATATTTCAAGATATATTTAAAAGACTGAAACCTGTTTTTTTTACTAGGCCTAGTGTTAAATACTCTTCATGTTTGTTAAGATTTTGGTTTTAGTCAAGCTAAGTTCACTACGTATATATTCACTTTAACTTCAGATTCTTAATGCCTTAGTTTTGGCCTCCTAAACACTGCAGAAAATAAAATAATTTGAAGTTATTTTAGAGGTTATTTCTTTTGGTCTCACCACAACACTTGCATAGGACATAAGTTTAGAAATGTTTCATTGAATGTAAAGGTCCTGGAATTTGCAAACCCAAATATTGGATTATTCATAGCAATGAACATCTTCAGAATATGTTTAACAATCATAAGAACACTTGTGCAGTTTTGTTTTTCAGGTTTTGTGCTACTGTATGTTGTGGAAATGACTGGCATGCAAATCAAGGGAAGGGTGATGGGTTATGTTCTAATTTTTGATCTATTATATTTTTAGTTTTCATGAAACTCTGCTTGAAAGTACAACATTGTTTCAAGTTACAGAAGGGAAACTGGACTGCTCTGAAGTGTTCTGCTGCAATGAATGTTATTTCCAGTTCTTGTGTGGAAAGTTGCTATAAGTAAGATGTGTGCTAAACAGGTGATGTTTAGTCTTTTTAAATGTTAAAGTAATTCTCTACCCTGTCTTGATGATCTCAAAGCTGTTAGAATCTTAAAAGAAGTTGACATGCTTTTACTGTTGGAAATAACTTTAATAGAGGACCTGGAAAAAATGGAAACTGCATGTTTGGTATAAAATCATTAAAAGAAAGAAACAACTGAACTCTTGAGGAATCCTGAATAAATACCTAGAAGTAAAATCTGTTGGGATATTGAAGCTGCCTTTGACACCAGCAGCCTCTCATATAGCTAGCATGAGAGGTTTTTTTATTGTATTTTATGTATCTATGATATTTTAGACACATCCAGTAACCAGTGAAGACATAGAACAAGTGTGTTATGTTGTGGTTCTGTTCTTGTTGATGACACTAGCCTCAATATAGTAACAGAAGCCAGCTTTAAAATTGAGACCTAATAACTGTAAATTCTTCCAATGTGATGACCATAAGCTGTTAATCCAGTAACCATACGCAGTGTTTCTTTTCTTTTAATTTGTCAGTTTCCAATTCCAGATTTGATGTATTTTTCTTCTGCATTCTCACTTCCAAGTGGTTGATTTGAATTTGGAATACTATTTAAAAACCTGACTCTGTACATTTTAATATAATTATTCTTTAACTAGATAAAAACATTTAATAACCATTTACTGCTTTGTAACATAACCAAATAGTAAGAATAAAGAATATTGTTCCAGTTTGAGCTAAAGTAGAATTTGTTTTCTAACCTTTCAGCTAAGCCACATTTAAATAACTTTATTTTCTGAGAGTTAACTCTATGTTTTTCAGACAGTGTTTCTCTCTAGAAGTGATCACACGTGGCATCAGTATGCAGGAAGACCATTGCTTATACTTATTCCTATAGAAACCAAGGCTGTCCTTGAGCAGGTGGAGTGTTGTATATGAAAGGGGAAGGAAAAGGTCCCTCCTACAGAGGGGTGAGGTGCAGGACAAGTGACCCAAAACTGACAAACTGAGTATTCCATCCCACACATCTCCTATTAAGTATAAAACTGAGGGCTCATGAGAGTCACTCTCTCTTCTCTGATGGCTGATGTCCAGTGAGTACCTCGTCTGTCTTTTTGTCCTGATCCCAGATGAGGGAGGGAGTACGCAGCAATTTCATATGTTTGTATATATTTTAATATTTTATTATTAATAGCATTTTCATTATTATTTCATCAAAGCCGATTTAGTTTCCAACCCACAAGTCTTTCTCTCATTTTCCTGTCCCTTTTCCCTGGGGTGGTGCTGCTTATTCAGCCAGACTGGGGCTAAACCATGTCAAGTTACTAGGAGAAGTCTGTCTAGAAAGCTGCCAGGAAGAGAAGGACCTGAGGGTGTTGGTTGACAGCCGACTGAATATGAGCCAGCAGTGTGCCCAGGTGGCCAAGAAGGCCAATGGCATCTTGGCTTGTATCCGAAATGGCATGACCAGCAGGTCCAGGGAGGTTATTCTCCCTCTGTACTCGGCACTGGTGAGACCGCACCTCAAATACTGTGTTCAGTTCTGGGCCCTTCACCACAAGAAGGATGTTGAGGCTCTGGAGCGAGTCCAGAGAAGAGCAACGAAGCTGGTGAAGAGGCTGGAGAATAGGCCTTATGAGGAATGGCTGAGAGAGCTGGGGTTGTTTAGCCTGGAGAAGAGGAGGCTGAGGGGAGACCTCATTGCTCTCTACAACTACCTGAAAGGAGATTGTAGAGAGGAGGGTGCTGGCCTCTTCTCCCAAGTGACAGGGGACAGGAGGAGAGGGAATGGCCTTAAGCTCTGCCAGGAGAGATTTAGGCTGGACATTAGGAAAAAATTTTTCTTAGAAAGGGTCATTGGTCACTGGAACAGGCTGCCCAGGGAGGTGGTTGAGTCACCTTCCCTGGAAGTGTTTAAGACACGGGTGGATGAGGTGCTGAGGGGCATGGTTTAATATTTGATAGGAGTGGTTGGACTCAATGATCCTGTGGGTCTTTTCCAACCTAGTGATTCTATGATTCTATGATTCGAAGTATAAATAATTGTTGAAGTGTATAACTCCTTAAATATATGTCACTACCTTATGGTTATGCAATACCATATTGTTACAAGGTACTATGAATGACCTTTCTTTTAGAGAGAAACATGTACAAATATAAAACAAAAGCAAGTAATTTAAAATTATTTGTTATCACTGAATCAGATGATTTTTCCACTAATTTAGACGCTTCCTTCCTTTCCAAACACAAAAGCAATCATTATTTGAATTGTAGTTGACCTTAGGTGTCTTACTTCTGGATCCAAGCCCACTTGTGCTTGTCAGTGTAGAACAGGATGATGAGGTTTGTTTTTTGTCTGAAATAACTTGAAGTTGTAAGATATAAGACACAGGTTCATGCTGGTTGCTGAGGAGATGACAAAGCAACAGTTCAGGGAGAGAGCTAGTGGCCTTAACATATACTGAAACAGTCTACTTGTACTGTTCCTATTTTTATATAATCTCATATGCAATTAATGAATTTGGGTTTAGGGCAGCAATTGGATGGCATTAGTAATGTGCCTTTAAGGAGAAGGCTGTTTTATCTAAGGCTAGTTACCAAGGCTGGCATCACTGCAAGCTGTACAGGCATTACGTTGGAAGGAACGCTTTCCAAAGGATGTATTTCTGGCAGTGACATCAGGTAACTTTGAATCTTTAAATGACTGCCAATAAGTGAGCTGTGTGAGATTTACCACCGGTCATCTAACAAGTTCTTTCAGAGCTCAGGCTTCTTGAGCATCATGGCAGTTTGATATGTCTTGTATTCTGGAGGTAAAGAGAATTGGTATGGCACACTTCACAATCAGGAAGGTCATGACCTGCTCCCGCACAGCCTCCTGAGCTCAGCATGGAAACTAGATAGATTATAGTGGGTTTTTTTCCTCTTTTCTCGTGGGTGAAATGCAGTAGGTAGCTGCTTTGCAAAATGTAACCACAATGACACCTCAGCCTTTGGTCACTGTTTATAGTTTCACAGTTCCTTAATTATGAATGTGCAAGTAACTGTGTGTCCCAGCAAGTAGGAAGCTGAATTTGCAAGGATCCTTTCCTCTTGAATCACAGAATAACCAGGTTGGAAGGGACCCACCGGAGTCCAACCATTCCCACTAATCTCTAAACCATGCCCCTAAGTACCTCATCCGTCTTGTCACTTGGCAGAAGAGGCCAGCTCCCTCCTCTCCACAACTTCCCTTCCGGTAGTTGTAGAGAGTAATAAGGTCTCTTTTTTTTGAGTTTGAGTACTTGAGTGCATACCCATGAAGTGTGCTTCTCAATCCAGTGCCCAAGCATGCTGATGGAGTCAGCAAGTGGGGAAAATGTCTTTTTAAGCTGATCTGTTTTCAGTCTCAGACAGTTTTAGTGGGTGTGGTAGATGCAACTGTTTCCAGCAATGTTGTTAAGATTTCTCAGATAGGAAATGACGCTGGTTTTGTAGATGTTTTTATCTAAATTGGTCTCTCTTACTAGTCATCTTTAAAAATTCTGTTTTCTTTCAGATGGAGTGTTTTGTTTTGTGTTTAGAACATGTTTCAAATTGATTATGAATTTGGGTATTATATTTTCTTCGAAGTATTGAGCTACTTTTTTCATGGCCAGCATAGATGAATTATCTGTTCATCGTGGAAGGGCGGGGCTTTGGCTTGGTCCTGGGGTAGGTAGGCTGTTTATTGAGCTTGTAGGGATCTTAAAGCCTGTCAGTGGACAGCTGTTTTTCTGAGATTTCCAAAGTGAGGATTTGGCAAAAATGAACTCCTGCTACATCTGATGTGTATAACACGTCTCTTAAAGCAAGATTATCTCCTAATCAGTATTGATATATATGAGAAATTATCATCTGTTGGACTTCTAAAGCTGTTTAACTCTTGCTTTATATTTCAGTAAGCTTAAATGTCTATGAACAAATTGCCCATATCTTGGGAGTGGGGGGAATACTACTTCTGTGTACTGTGTTGTCAAGAGTGGACTGATGATCCACGGCAAGTCAGTACATTGATTTGACTTCAGTGGATGATGTTGAAGAGGTTTGATAGAAATTCTTACTGAGAGTAAACTCAGTGTGTTATGTTTTGATGACATTTTTTTTTCATAATATCACTTATGTGCATGCACAATACCTTCAGTCTGAAAAAAAATTCTATTTTATTTTCTTCTTTGGTAATATTATTTACAAAGCTTTAAAGTAGTATGTTTTCTGGAAGTCAATAATTTTTTAAAATATTATTGCAGTATCTGCTCCAGTCATCATTGCCACAGCTGCTAAAATGGAAGTGGTTTCCGCAGAAGTCAACAGCTTGCTCCCTGAGGAAATAATGGACACCGGCATAACTCTGGTGGAAGATGACAGTATCGAGGCAGTTATAGTGTCGTCGCCTATGGGAGAGGCTATTCCCATGGAAACAGAACTGGAAGAAATAGTGAATATAAGCTCCACCAGCAACTCCTCAGCTACAACTACAGCCACAGTTACCACAGAATCTGTTACTGCACCCAGCAATCACTCGGGTGATGCAACAATGAACACCGTAACCCCCAAAACTGATGGGAATGCAGTAGAAAAGCACACCTTTCCAAGTGGACTCCATAAACTTCGTGCTCAGACCCCTGTCACTATATCAGCCAATCAATTTATTCTGAACAAGACCGCCGATATTAAAGTAGGCAATCAGAGTATTAAACCGGATGGGCAAAAGCTAATTGTTACAACTTTGGGAAAATCTGGCCAACCTATTGTTTTAGCATTACCCCACAGCCAGCTCCCACAAGCACAGAAGGCTGCATCCCAAGCCCAAGGTGGAGACTCCAAGGTACAAGGCCAGCAGATCAAAGTTGTTATTGGAGGTCGGTCAGAAGTGAAACCTGTTGTTGGGGTCTCAGCTTTGACGCAAGGAAGTCAGCTGATTAACACTGCGGCACAGCCTTCTGTTTTGCAGACCCAGCAATTAAAAACAGTACAGGTAAATGGAATTATGCTGATGAAACATCTTGAAAACAACTTTATTGCTGCGGCTGTTGTCCATTTCCTTCACTGATTAGTATAGTTGCTTTCAGCCTTTGCATTTATTCCTTATATTAAAAAAATACAATGCTACTCTTAGCCCATGTTTTTGTTTGTTGATGCATTTACCATTTTATGACCTCTACCTCTAAATACTGTCTAGAAGCTTAGTGTTTGCCTCTGAGAAAGTCAGCTATTAATATTCAGTAAATTGAAAAGAATATTCCCATTATTTTCATTTTATAAAAATAAATTCTACATACTTTCAGGAAACCTAAATTGAACTTTATTTCCATGTTCTTTATTCAAAGTGTCTGCTGCTTTACTCCTTTATGTGAAAGTGTAGCTTCTTCCTATTGCATTGAGTTTGTTTAAATAAACTCTCTGGGGAAAAAAAGAGTTCCAGCATTTAAAAAGAACAGAAAGGTATGTCTTGTATGCCTTGAATCTAGTTAAGCTTGTTAGTAGATACTTATAGACCAGACACTCTCGTAATCTGGACACTTCAAATTCTTATTCCCAATCTCTTACATGGATCTCGAGATATCCCAAAGAATCTGCTGGGATTTGAAAATGTGTTGAAAAGACCCGAGTTATGTCCCAGGGAGTCTGATTTTCATCTGACATATGGCAGAACTAAATGTGAGTGACTTGTGCTGGTTGGCAGTGAGGCAGAAGTAAGACTTCATGAAAGTGAAGGAAAACTAGAACTCGATGCCAGTTCTGATAGAAAAATATTTATTTTATAGACTAAATGAAATGAGAAATTATACTCTTAATTGTGGTAATAAAGTAAGTTGCTGCACATGAAAAGTGGCAAACTTTTAAGCATGTTATTAGCTGAATAGAAAATTCCCCAACTAGTATTTTACAGCAAGCAAATGTGAGCAACTCTCAAGATGATTTAAAGCTGCAGATGATCCCTGCGCCAGTTTCTGCTTTCTCCTTTTTTGGTTGCTACATCATATGCGTGGAAAATGTTCGATAATGGCGGTTTGAAACATATCCACTTTATTAAGTGACTAATCATTAAAGATCAAGGTACAAAAATATAGTTGTCATTACAGCTTTCAGAAAGCCTTTGATCTCGACTCTGCGGAGGAAGATTTAAGTTTAGCAATTGCTGTTACTTGGATTCAGTTACTCATTGCCAAATCAGTAGCTACTTGTCTGTGACAAATCGAGGAGACTAACCTAGCTGTGATGTGCTTTTGCTTGCATGAGATGACCTGCATCAGTGACTGAAGTACAGTTGACCTCTGCTGTTTGTCATTAGGAATTCTAGATTCCTGAATAGAAGCTATTACAAATGCCTTTGCACCCAATTGAAAATATAGTTAACTGCAGTTGGGAGTACTTTTGTGTGGTCTCTCTTTATTAAACCTTTGTTTCCATTTGCAAAACTGATTGGATTGTTGACACCTGGCATTTTCCTTTTTTTCCCCATAAGGAGAAGAGGAAGTAGAAATGAAAAGTCAGAAGGAAATGTTTAGTTCATTATAAGTACCTGATACTTCAGGAAAGATAATTACATTAGCACTTCCCAGACAGTGCTTTTCCCTGTAGGAGATTACTGAAGTACCAGAGGTACATATGAGACTGGGTGAGTGATTCATAGTCTGGCCTATTATGAATGGCAGGGGAGGTAACTCACTTTGAGTGTGTTGAGTCCATAGCTTAGAAAATTGTCATGCATCTACCATGTCATCCTGAACAAGCCTCTTAGCTTCTTTTCCCACTAACTGAAAGGTTGTGAATGCCTCACTGCTTCCCAAGGGTCTTGTGTGACTGACTTGATTCACAAATCTACAGGAGATATTTCAGATGCAAGGCAGCATAGCAGGTCAATTTGCTGCTGAAAGGTGAATTGGTAAAAAACTAGATGACAAAAAACCCTCTTCATTTCTCCTTACATCCTCACTGTCATAAGGGCTTTGCAGGTCATTAAAGAAACTTAGTTAGCCTTGCAGTAATCCGGGTTATGACATTCGAAATCTTTTCACTTGAGAAAAGTCATAGTTAATAAAAATAAAATAAAATTTGAACAAAATGTTCCTTGGAATCTGGCTGCCGCTCTGATTACAATTTTAGATATATGATGCTGTGAGGTGTGAAATGTGGACAGACTTTGGACTTCATCTATATCCAGAGATTTACTACTGTCACATGGCAACTTATCCTGTTTTAGTTGAAACCATTGCCCTTGAAGTGTAGACAAAACTACTTCTGCTTTCAGCTTATGGCCTCTGCCTGTGTACAGGCTTAAAAATACTGATGTGCTTACTAGTGTACTACTTTAGTCCAGGTGCGTTAAGCAGGAGTTTGGCCTTGCAGATAGCTCTAAACCAGATGTCAAGACCCATCATTGTTGCTGTCACTAAGCTTATCTAATCTGAACTTGTGTTGATGTGATAACTGACTCTGTGTTTCAGCAGTGAAATGTCCATAGTATCATTTACCACGGCAAGATAACTGCTAAGCAATCTTTGTGGTTTAATCTCATCATTGAAAAGTGATCTCATGCACTCCCTAACCTCAAGGCAACTGCCATTCCTAACTCGAGTGCCTCATCTTCTCTGAAGTACACTGTGCTCATTTTCTATTTCCAGAGTCTATGATTTTTCATATTATGCCAAACATAAAATACATAGGGTGTGGCTACATTGACAAGCTCCGTGAGGTCATCTAGGGAGTGGGTTTATAGATATTATCTCCTTTGTAGTAGCTGCCTATGTGGTATTCAATCGAGCAGTAAATGCAAGGTATGCATATGTCTGTTTCCATATCAAATAGAATATGGCTTGACAGCTGAAAACAAAGTTTGGCCATAGAAACTTGCTAGCTCATTTTGTTTAGAGAAGAGTGCTTCGGAAGATCCAAATTGACCCTTTCAATAAAGGTGCTTGCAGATAAACCTCTTTGTTTTGATAAAGGGAAGAAGCTTGCTGTGTGTTTCTGAGTGTAATAATTTTCTTATGGAAGAGCTAGTTGCCCCAGGAAATATTTTTGCAGTCTAATTCAAAGCAACTTGCAGAGAGCATGCTTAGTTTACAAGGCAGAATAATGCTTGTGATTAGTACAGGTGATGGCAGTGGCCTCCAAAGAACTTGCTCCTTCTGAAGCATCAAAAGCATGTCGTCTTGATTATTTCCTCTGGCTTCTCCAGTAGCTACCAAGATGAGTACAGAGTTTCCCACTGATACCTAGAAGGCTTTTACAGATGTCTGCTCTAGTGGCAAAGACCTCCAAAAAGTACGTTGGCAGCAAGTAGGGACAGGAATGCACTGCCTGCACTTGGTGACCAGAGGCTGTTCCTCAACTTTAACCAACCACATTTTAGTTCTGCTATGTTTTTTAAGCCCTGAGGGGGTTCACTTGTTTCTCTGAGTTTCTTCGTACAGTTTACCTAAAAAGCAGAGAGGAATTTCTTTGATGATACAACAAGTTGAGTCTGAGGGAAGCAGGGCTACTTGTGTTGACCAGCTGTCATTTTGGAATATATGGTTTTTTTTTAAAAAATACTACATGTTACTGGGTAGCTAGTATTTTACACATTCAGCTAAGTCATCTAAGCACACTTCTTTACTGTTACTGGGAAACAACTGCTGTTGTCCAGAATTGGCTGTTCCATTCTGAGCCAGACTTGCCCTCACTTCAGAGAGTAAAAGTAGCTGAGTTACAATAATACTGTATAGCATAAGATTAATTTCAGCAGAATCAAACACTCCAGTCAGGCAGATAAAAGGTGAGGAAATTATCAGAAATGAAAATGTATGCAAATTTGCAAAAAAAGATTATGGATGAAATGCCTGCTCATCTATCAGATGTGTATATGCTAAGAGAACTGAACCCTTGAAAAGTGAAAATGACTTGGAATTAAATTTGTAAACCAGGCTGTGAATGAGGCTTCCTTCTTCAAACAACTTATGTTTTCAAGGTTGTAGTTAATATGTCTCCAAAAATAATGTGTTTTTTTCTTCTCTATTTCATGTTAAGCCTGGACTATTTTATCTCACCTGTGAAGCAGCTAATATGGCCTGGGTGTGGCATATGACCTGCCAATGATCTGAGGTGGAGGTTTCCTCTAAGAAATATTTGTGCTGTAACTGTGAAGAGCACATGGCTTCCTTTAAATGAGCTCTGCTTTCTGATGCTGCTTGGTGTCCAGGCTGCTCCATGAGAGGCTGAAGAGCTCCGGTGCCATGGCAGGAGTGAGCTCTGGCATCCCCAGGCGTGCCATGAGTGTGCTGCTGGGAGCTAAAACAGCCTCATATATGCTTTTTGCAAGGCAGCTGAGGAATTCATTATGACCACTGAATACTTTGAATGTTTTGGCATTACTATACTGTAAAGGAGATGTTTTAAGTCACCAAATTCTATAACAACGGTTTTGTGCAGGAAACTATAATATCCAGCCTCCTCGATTGCTTCATTTAAGCACTCACAACTTTCTCAGACTGTTAGAAGTAGTATCCTCTCTGTATCTTTGCACACCAGCAAGATTTCTTCAGTTAGGTACTTGAGTAACTAAGGTGGTTCTGCGTCTATGAGAAATGGCTCACCACATGGATGCCAGTATTATGCTTCTTTGATATTGCTAGAGTTGGTGGCTGGTGCCCATGGGATGTGGCTGGTCATGTGTGGTGGAAGAGAGGCAGTATGTGCTTGACCCATGGGGTGAGTAAGTGTAAGGGCTTCAGTAATGCCTTCCAGTGTGCTTACTTGGACTTAGGGAAGTTCCTAGCAATCTGCAGGCAGCCTCTGTAGTCAATAGGTTAAAACAGTCTTTGAAAGAAGTTAGCCCCATAATTGAATTATTCACCAGTTGGATGCCATTGTATAGAGTCTATTGGGATAAATGTATCTGGTAGTTAGCTTCTGTCAGTATGGAAAAGAGGGGAAAACCATGCTTATAATGATTTGAAGTGATCAGTCTCATTGTATTGCACATACATGTTCCTTGTCCTGTAGTGTTGCAGGAGACTGAATCATGGAAAGGGAAGAAAAGACTTGCTTGCACCTGAATGTAGCCAACTGATTTACTTTTGGCTAGTGAGCACCAAAGACTTTCAGGGACTGATGATCCACATCAGTCTTTTGAAATGTTGTAGAAGGCTGTTTCCCTATTTGCAGGAAAAAAAGTGTGCTGCTGTGACAGAATAAGTCAAGAAATGTTTCAGAGCAGTACTTGTAATATTTAAAACACTCTCAGAACAAGTGTTATCCTGATTGCCTGGAAAACAGCAAGTCTTTTTAAGGTTCGAATACTGAGAGCTTTTGATTTAATTTTAGCATTTTTATGTGGACCAATGGCATATAAGAAATAATTTCAGGACCTTGGTGATGAAGTATGGATTTGGCTACCCCGCATTAGTGGACAGTTTTCTAAAGTGGCATGGATAATATCCTAATTCTCTCCATTGTGAGAAATGGAGGTGAAATGCAAGATAAGCAATTGTTCTTCAAATATATGTGCAAGTATTGCCCTTTTTATTTTCTAATGTACATAACAATACAATAATTTAGATCCAAAATGCTCAAGTTACTTTAGATCTTTTTTCCTCCATCTTTCAGATTGCGAAGAAGAGCCGAACCCCAACTTCTGGCCCAGTAATCACCAAGCTGATCTTTGCAAAACCAATCAATAGCAAAGCTGTTACAGGGCAGACTACTCAAGTGTCACCAGTCATTGCAGGTTGTACTACTTTGACTTCTTTTGCTTTACTATTTTTAAAAGTCCATTCAAAGATATGGTGACTGTAGAAGTTTTTCTGTTTCCATGATTTTACTGTAGTTTCTGCTGAAGTACTTCAAGCAACTGGGAAGAAAAAACAGCAAAGAATTTGATGGAAGTATATAAATACAGTTGTTGGTACCTTTACAGTTTGCTTGTTTAGAATTATCCTTGTGATTGTAGAGTTTGATCAGTTTGCTTTTACTGTAAGATGCTTTTACATTTTGGATTTTAGGGAGGATAAAAAATACCTCCCAGACAGAAAAAAAAAAAGGCAATAAACAGAAAGTATTTGTAGATACATTATATAATTATGTAGGGGGTGGAAGGAGACACACACTCTTGCATTACTTTCATGCTTATACTTTGACTGAAATGTAGTTCATGCAAATAACAGGATAAATGTTTGAGTGAAAGAAGTGAATAAAGCTGTTTTCTTTCTGTTAAGTTGCTCACCTAATTAAAAGTAAGCATCGCAGAAGAGTCAGAAAGTAGTTCAGGCAAATAAGAAATAGTTTGTCTCTTTGGGAAACAAATCTAAGTTTGTGTCCTTTAAAAATAAAACCAACACCACCAAAATTAAAGAAAAACCCACAGTGTAATCATTTGTTTATTATGGCAGTGGGATTGATGTCCTTTGCTAAATGCATCGTTGCATGTATTCAAGTAACATCTGAAACATGTAAATTATCTCCAAAGGACAAGTGAAGGAAGCCAGAGTTGTCTTCAGAGCCTTGAAGGGTGTCTTCAACTGCTTTGAGATTGACCAACCCAAGGAGGCCAATTTCTGCAAGCTGAGGTGGAAATTGTAAATTTGAAAGACTTGTCAATATAAGCAGCTGTTTAGGAAGCTGATGCCAAGGGGTTCAGACAGGATACATTGAGAAAGGGAAAGCTGTCACCAGGAAAAAACAAACTCAAAGCATTGAATACTGTAGATGGTAAAATTCGCACAGACTCTGCTATTTCTCAGGTTGTGTGTGACTTTAGCAGCTGCTGTCAACTATCTGTGCTGTTACTTAGGCTGCAGAAATGTTGAGGTTATTTTAGAGCAGATAGACCTCAGGTGAAGATAGCTTTCAATGAGGATAATGCTTTTCTTATTAGTTCCAGTTGATTCATTATCATCAGTGGTTGATGTTGAATGGAGAAATTATTCTGGTGTTTGGTTGTTTGATTTTAATAAATGGAGTACAAGAGAATGGGTGACGGAGAAGCTGTAACAGAAACTAGTCTCAGTGGTCAAACACTCTTTGGAAAGAAAATTCTAAGTCACACAAAAGTCTGGTTTTTACTCTGGGAGTTTTGCAGTATTCCTAAGACTGATTTGGAGCTGCTGTGTTTGATATTTCACCTCTTTTGCTGTTGTAAAAGCAGATAGTTTGAAGAGTTAGACCACTACCCATATTTTCACAAGACTGTCAAATATTCTGTTAGGCAGTGAGAAAAAACACCAACACGGGGTGGGACGGGGGGGCAAGCTGAGTGCAGATGGACCACACCTTTTCCTTAGTCACTGTAACACAGCTCATTTTTGATGTCTGGGGTTTTAAAAGGAAGTAGCTCCCCACAGATGCTCAGTTTCTCTGAACACTGTCAGCAACCCCAAGAGTTCCTAGGAGGCTGCCAGTTGGCAGGTGTATTGGAGGACTGTGTGCCTCAGGATGCTGCCTTAGCTTTAAAGAATTTTCAGCTGAATGTCATAGAAAGCTCAACGTACATTTTAGCTGTTTTAAGACCAAGCAAACTATCTTTTTATTTGCAATAATGCCAGTGATTTTCTTTGCTAAATGTAATTTAAAGAATGCAGATGTCCTTCCTGCTAGGTAATACGCTCTCAGAAGCAGGGATCAGTTGCATAATATTCAGAGAAAACTTTACTTTAGAAGTTAATGTAAACGGGGTAACTTGAGCTGATGATACCTTCATTGTTTTTAGGTAGGGTTCTTTCGCAGTCTGCTCCAGGAACACCACCAAAGACAATAACGATTTCTGATAGTGGAGTCATTGGATCATCTTTGAGTACAACAACACAACAGACATCAAATAAAATAGCTATCTCACCACTCAAATCCCCTAATAAGGTAAGGATCTGATTCTGGCTGAAGCCTTCTGTCCCTACTGCGCAGTGGTCTGAATGAGGCTTTCTGTGTCTTTGTTACAAGCTGTTTATGATCTTGCTGCTCCAGAGTCTCTACCGCACATCATAATATTCTGTGGTAATGGCATAAGCTAGATTTTTTGCAGTTGGCTCTCTTAGTGTGGTTTTAAATAAATATGCATTACTGCATTTAGTTTCCCGTAGCTGTGATTTCTTGCCGTTTCATAGAGCAGCTGTTTTCTCTTAGCCAAGTATTCAAACATTTTTTTTTAATATCCTCATAAAATGTAAACAGGCTGTTTAAGAGGAGACCTCAATTATATTAATAGGTCAGCACTTTTTAAAGATTGCCTGTTACTGCATAAATAATTTAGTGTTCTTTAATCACATCTGAAGTAAATGAGATTTGCAATGGTCCTTTACAAATACAGAGCTGGAGACTGGCACAGGTGGGTGGTAGAAAAGGTAACTAATTCATCATAAGCTATGTTACATGTGAGTGTCATGGTGACACTTGTATTTTAGATTTGATAAAATTGTTTTGAGAAGAGGAGTATTGCTGGAGAAGGGAAGATTCAGGGGGGCAAACTAAATATGTATAAAAACTAGCATCAGAGTAAAGAATTTTCTTAGTTTAGCCATATTTTAGCTATGTGATGTTAAACAAAGGGAGTGAAGGACTTGTATTTCAAAATTATTAGTGAGGGAAGCAACAAGAGGAAGAAGTAAAAAAATACAAATCTACAATCAAAATTAAAAGTGAGTGGTGATTAAAAGACTCCTTAGGATTACAGCTTTAATTGAACTGTAAATAATTAATTCTAAGTATAAATTGGGAGTTTTCTTAATATGTAAAGAAAAGTTCAGAACAAAAAGTAGAAAACCACTTTGGAAGGGGTGTGACTATATAGAATAAGAGTATTCAAACACTGCAGTCTGCAGAAGTGTGGTCAGAAGACTGAATACCAATATTCTTATGCTTTGACTGAATCAGTAGTGTAAGGTGAGATTTTTTTTTTTTCTTTTCCACAGCTCTCCTTTAAAATTTCCATTTATGATGAAGTAGTTATGGTATCAATATAAAGTTGTTATTCAGAAAGTCCATCCTGGCAGTGCTTAGGCTTCAGTGGGCTAGTTGCCTTAAAAAAATCCAAACAAAAAAAAAAATAACCCATACTGCAAACCAAACAGAAGTAGTGCTAGTTTTCTGCAGGGGCCTTTTGGTGCTGGAAACCAACAATGCCTTGATGTTGCTAATGTGTCTGTGTGCTTTTGTTACACAGTCAGGCCTGTGTGAGTTGGGATTAAACACAGCACCATTGTTCACAGAACAAACTCTTTGAACTCAACTTCAGTGAGGAGGAGAATATGTATGTTCAGGGTCTTGTATCCTGCACAGACATTTAAACTACTTCTTTGTTTTGCCAAGCAGCTAACAGTGGTGTCAGTGGCCTCCCAGCCTCCCAGCTCCCCCCAGAAGACGGTGGGTGTCCCACTGAATGTAGCGTTAGGACAGCAGATCCTCACGGTGCAACAGTCAGCACCCTCCTCCCCTGGGAAGGCTATAGTCAACCACACAACTGCCCAGGTACAGACAGCTTTCTTTTGTCTTCTAGCATGTGTCTGCCTTATCACTTGCCTTAAAAATCAGAAATTGGTAGTGGTCAATGCCACAGTGTTTTCATAATGGTTTCTACCTAAGAACTGACAAAAGCATTGCCCTGAGGAGCACGTGCTTCTTCAGTCAAGGGGTGCAAACCATTGCAAAGCCCATACAAGGGCATGCTGTTAGAAGACAGCTTTCCAACCTGGAAAGCCCTACTTGGTGCAAGTTCTCATCTCTGTATACTGAATCTCCCAAGTAATCCAAAAAGCAACCTGTGACACAAGGAAGAATTCTTTGTGTGGTTCTCTCTCTTCTACCAATGTTTCTACACCACTGACTATGGCTGCATTCCAGGTGTCTCTGAAGTTTGCAACAATGGAGTTCTTATTCTTGTGGTAGAGGTCTGCATGAGCAAGGCACTATGGTCTTGAGATATACAGAATTAGAAATTATTAATTTCTTGTCTCATTTCTACAAAAACATAAAGTTTTCCATAATAGCTTTGACAAATTGATTTGCATTGATGAATGACAAGACAGAATAGACTTTTATTGTAAAACTACAGTTCTTACTTTTTTCCTTGTTTGTAATCTTAGGTCAATTTTTTTCTGTCTTAATATTTGTATTCCTGTTTTGGTAAACATGAATGGATGTGTATGAGAATATATCTGCCAGAGCAGATATAGCAGGTAATGGACAAAGTTGCATGTACACCTCAAGACTGAAGACTTGGACAGATTTTGCCAGTCTTGTCTTATCAATACAAATGATAACTGGAATGCTGATATAGGGACATGGATATTTTGCATGAGTTGAATTTTTTTTTTCTTCAGAGTAAAACTGATGAAATTGTCTTTTTGAAACTTGCAAAAGGTTAAGTCACTCTAGTGCATGCAGCCTCAGTGACAAAACTGAGATGGCTGTGGGGTATGCATACTGAGTTTTGATGCAAAGCTATCTTGACACAATGTAAGGATCTTTACTGGGCTCAGCAACGTGCCTTTAGAAGACCCGTCACTTGAGTTTGCAGTTTTCAGAGTTGTCCTTCGGTGGCAGCCACTAATTTGTGTGCTAGAGGAAACTTTGCCCATGCTGCTGGTCTCCCTGTAATAACACTTAGGTTGTGACTGTGCTTACAGATAGTGATTATTTTGCATTGCTCTGGATTGTTGTGTTTTCATTATATTTAAAAATAAAAAAAATCCCAAGAAAACACTTAATCTTTCCCCATGAGATATGTGCAAATTGAGATTTCATTCATGTAGTTACTGAAAGCTGTGGAGCTGGGAAAACGTTCTAATAAGAAGTTGCATCATACTGTCAACCAAATTAAATACTGAAACTTAATGCTAAGGACAATTATATGTTTAATGTAGATGTTAAAAGATACTAAGAATAAAAAGCTAAGTTCCAAAAGAATTTAGATGGAAGGAGTTAGAGAAGGAGTAAACTAAGGTTTGAGATTGTCAGCAAGACTGGAAAAACAGGCCATTATCAAGCACAGGTCCATCAAACTCCCTTTCTTTCTCCTTCTTGCTCTTAATGAATTTGTTTTGCTACTCTTCATTGTTCTTGCTTCTTTCATTTCTCAGCTTGTGTCCTCTTTCTCATGTCTTCACCTATCAGTTTATGGACTCTCTTCCATTTCCTTCTCAAGGGCTGCACACTGATTTCTGTGTATTCATCGCAAAACTGTATTGTACACATAGAGATAAGTCCTGCTACAGCCTAGCACAAACAGTTCTGCAAGTTCTGGTCGTGTGGTTTTATTAGTAGGTATATTTTTAGGTTTGATGTTGCTTAATTTTCAATGCAAACTGAGCAGTAGTCACCTGAATTGTTTTTGGTAGATATCTGGACAAGGGGACTGATTCAATGTACTCATGTAAATATTAGTTTACTCTGTTCAGTGTAGAGTATTGAAAATGGAACCGAGTTTGCTCTGAGCTGTTGAGAGGCATTTTATCTCTTCTCATCTGTTTTATTTTTGAGAGAAAAACTGTGAATAACTTGCTTCACAAGGATACAAAGGGATTAAAAAATTGCTTGCTAACAAACAGAGGAATAAACATGCTGATGTTCTTTCTGCCTTGGTACAAGTAACTATGCTGTCTGTGTTGGCTTAACAGGCTGTGAAATCAGCAGTGCAGACCATTACTGTAGGAGGAGTGGGTACATCTCAATTTAAGACAATTATTCCCTTGGCAACTGCACCCAATGTTCAGCAGATTCAGGTACCTGGAAGCAAGTTCCATTATGTCAGACTTGTTACTGCCACAACAGCCAATAGTTCAACCCAATCACCTAGTCAGAATCCCAGTACGAATACACAGCCTCTTCAACAGGGTAAGTGCTGGTGCTAATGCATTGTCTGGAGTAAGTTTTTCTTGTTTGTTTTTTTTTCTTGTTTGTTTTGTTAAGATTAAAATGACTACATGCTAGACTACCAGATGTACTTGGTTTTGTGCTTAGACTCCTATAAATTTTGTATTCTGTTGATACTTCTGGTTTGAATGTGGAAATGCTCCTCTGTGTCAAATTGTGGAAATGCTCCTCTGTGTCAAATTGCTCTGTAGGTGGGCATTTTAGGTTGCTTTCCTTAGTTTACCAACTTTATGAGTGATTCATGGCAAGTCCCAGATGTTCTGTACGAGAACTGTGAAGCCAGGACGTCCCACAAATTTATTGCCAAAACTACTGCAACATGAAGATCCTTCCATGTAAAATCCCTTAGAAGTGCTGATTTCTGTCCATGCTTTCTAGAGCTGTGATGGAATAAAAGATTTTAAACCAATCTGTGGTTTTTGCACAGGTTGCTTTTTCCCTCCTTGCCAAGAGAAATACAGTGTCCAGAAGAGCTCTACACCCAAGCCTGTGAAATGCGTGCATTACATTCTTGTGCCAAGTACCTGTTTACAAAGATGTTCTTTAGACATAAGTGTTGTTTGCTATGAGTTCAGTCAATCTCGGTGCATAGTTATGGAATTAAGTACCTTTTGCGTTATTCACATATGAAAGTCTAGAGGACCAAACAGTGAGCTTTACGTGAATAACGTGTGTTAATGTGGTGATGTTTCTTGATACTAGCAAAGCCAATGGTGGTGAATGCAACCCCGGTGCGGATGTCTGTTCCCATAGTGCCAGCACAGACTATGAAACAGGTGAGCTAAATGTAAAAGGCATATTCCTGACTTTGGCTGGACAGGAAAGGAAGTCCAGTTTCAGCACTGTCATGAAATGTTCTATTAATAAAGTTCATTGTGAATTAACAAAACTATGATTTCACAAAGACCTCTTTTCTTTCCAGGTGGTGCCCAAACCAATCAACCCAACTTCCCAGATAGTTACTACTAGTCAGCCCCAACAAAGACTTATTATGCCAGCTACTCCATTGCCACAGATACAACCCAACCTGACCAACCTCCCACCAGGCACTGTACTGGCACCAGCACCTGGCACAGGAAATGTTGGGTATGCAGTCCTTCCAGCTCAGTATGTCACACAGGTATGGTGTTAACTCAGAGATAAATAAGGAAATAGTGCTCCTGTGGAACATACTGCCTTCCTCTTAAAGGTTGCTCCCCACCTGTCACCTGACACTAAGGTTACAAACAGTTTATTTTAGGGAATGATGACAGCACTAACTATTAGCTACCATTAAAGCTTTATTTTTTTAACATGAATTTTCAATTAGCATAACATAGAATTTATAATCAGATTAGCACAGGATTTCTAGAAGCAGAATCAGTGTAATACAATTTTATTAATAGTGTAGTACAGAATTTATAATACAACTTAACTGAGAATTTCTAATCACCTAGACCCACTGCAGATTGGGTCAAATCTTAATACATGGTTTGCTTTATCCACATAACAATCATAATCTAGACTTTAAAAGAAAAAGATGAAAGAATGAGTCATTCACTCAATCCTCAGAAGAAGCAGATGTCAGTGGAAGTGTCCCCGGCCACCGGGGGCTCATGGATCGCATTGCCCAGCAGCAGCTCCCATCCAAGTTCCTCTCATAGGACTTCTAACTACTTGATGGGTGGTGTTACGCTTTGCTGTTCTGTGACAGGGTCATCACCTCCACTTGGTTGTCCAGGTGCCAGAGACCTTCACAGCCAGTAAGGAAAAGGAGTAATCAGCCTGGTGCCCATGAATCTTGAGGCCACTATTTAGGGGAAGAAGAAATCTGTTTGGTTTGTCTACTTGGTTCATAGTATCTTCAGGGCCTGATAGTAAGGGGAAAAGGAGCAAATATGTGACTCTCTTGGTCACAAAGAATGACTGCTTGGATTATAAAATGGTGTTAGTTATGTTAACCACATTACTGTGGGACAGGAGCAGGGTGTACCACTCACACCAGACCAAGTCCAGGGATTAGTATTTGCTCTTTGCCAAGATCTGACTGACACTGAGAATGAAAAGGAGAATTAATTAAAACTTCTATTGAAGGCTGACCAGCCTCTCTGTACAAACAAGCTCATCATGTTACTGATACCATCTGCATTAGTGGTTCCCTTCTGATTTTGCAACAGCTGTGGTTTGACCCTTCTTATTGTGTCCTTCCAGACCACAAATCTTAGCTTGAACTAAATGATACCATTTGTTAGACCTCTCCTCAGAGATTTTGTGTTACTTACACAATCTGTCCACTTTGACCTGACCCCGGTAGGTCTGTATCTTGTTATGTACCAATGACAGGTGGCAGGACAAGAGGGAATGGCCTCAAGCTCCACCAGGGGAGGTTCAGGCTTGACATCAGAAAGAAAAATTTCACAGAAAGGGTCATTGGACACTGGAACAGGCTGCCCAGGGAGGTGATTGAGTCACCTTCCCTGGAGGTGTTTAAAAGACAGGTGGATGAGGTGGTGAGGGGCATGGTTTTTAGTGATTGATGGGAATGGTTGGACTTGATGATCCAGTGGGCCTTTTCCAACTTGGTGATTCTATGATTCTGTTAATCTGTCTTCAGAACTTGTCCTAGCAGGAAAAAATGGCTGCATGCAGTTAATAGTAAAGAAAGTACCCCAAAACAGTGCCATTTGGCAGGTTGAGAGGTTTTGGGTTTTTTTTTTCAATGTAAAAAACAAACTTTGGATCCAAGTATGCAAATAAGTTGGAATCTATTAGGTAAGGGCTGTTTGGGACAAGGAGGTAAATGAGCATTTTTTTAGAAGCTGGAATTGTTTATGGCCTGAATGTTTCTATGTGTAGTCTCTTGTCTGTAGGCACTAATAGAGTTAAAAATATAATCTAAAATAAAGGTTTTATGCTAAGTCTGAAAGCAGGAGGTTGCTGTCTAGTCCAAGTTCTACAAATGTCTACAAAACTGTGCTTACAGTCATTTTTATAACAATATCTGGAAAGCTAATTACAAGACTAGCAAAGCATCCTCTTGTGTATACTTTAATTTCTTTTATGTTCAGCATTAATCTTTTTGTTTTGTTAGCTGCAACAATCATCATATGTGTCTATAGCAAGCAACACTGGCTTTACAGGAACATCCAGTATCCAGTCCCAAGCACGACTACCATTCAACGGGTAAGTATTTGACGGGGGGGAAACACCACAGAAAAAGAAGTGAGAAGATAAAAGAAACCAAACCAACCTCTGCAGTGTAGGCTGATGAAAAGAGCATCTTCTTTCAGTCTCATTATAAGGAAGGTTTGGAGCTGAGGTGATGCAGTTTGATTTGGGGGATTTTCCAAAAAAATGTGGTGTGTTATTACTGATGTGTGGTTATTATCTCTGTCTAGAGGACATGGATCTTTCTGACAATTGAGCCAGTCTCATGATCAGAGCTATGTTTTCCTTTCTGCTTTTTGAACTCAGGTAGCAGGAAGTTGACCTGAAAAGCTCCCTATTGCTCCTTCTTCATTTTTCATCAGCACCTGGGAGCTACAGGCCTCAACTTCTTCTCAGCCCTGCTAGAAAGAGGTGATGGACAATACAAGATCTAGATGCTTAGCACATGTGGAAATCTAGCTGAAGAGCAATATGGAACTAAAGTCTAAAATGGATCCTGATGGGAGGCTTTGCCGGGGGGTGGGATGAGAGGTGTTCAATCTTGTATTATTCCTTTAAGGATGAAAATAACAGTTAACGTGTATTTTTTTGCCATTGCCAATCCAGCCAGATTTGCTGTTCTGCACAGTCATTTTCTATTACTGTTTGCTGGAAATTGTAAACACCAAGGGTTTTTTTGTTGTTGCAGCCTCCACTGATGCAAATTAATCCCAAATCCAGATGCAGCTATTCAAACAAATGAGTTTGATTTAATCTCCTGGGTACTACATGCAGAAATTGCTTGAAAAGGATGGAACAAATCTCATAAAAAGTGATTAGTGACACAAAGTCCGCATTTTGGGAGCAGTTAAAGACTATGTCATATATAAAATTTATCTATGAACTCAATACCATGTTTTGGATTGCTTTGCCATTATTCTGGAGTGCCTCTTTTCCTTTCTTTTTATTTTTTTTTTCAAATTTGAACTAGAACAAAAGGAAAGGCACAATTGTGTTTTGATTGGATATAGTCCCCTTGCACGTAAAGGGGTGCTGGAGAAGTTTTCCCTGATTCCAGTTTTCAGTTATGATGCTTCCTCCAGCATTAAGCCCCATTTCTACTTTAGACATGCAGCCAGATGTGCATTAACCAACCAGCTCTGTCTGGGTTGGAAATGCACTATATATAATAGGTACTTAAATGCAGTCAGCCTAATGCAAGGGGAATATAAAGATTTTTTTTTATTATTTTGAAGTATTTAATGGAATTTAAAAAGGGGAGAAACTGATAAAACAGTGTGCATGTATATAAATGTATCCTTTCCTCCCCCCAGAATAATTTCTTCTGAATCTGCAAACCGTCCCAGGAAGCCTTGCAATTGTACTAAGTCTCTATGTTTGAAATTGTAAGTACAGCTTGGTTTTGGTTTCTTTAAGCATTACTTTTGACATCAAAATTTATGCCAAGTATCAGAATGTAATGTTTTTAAGTAAGTCAGAAATGTTATGTCTAGGTGCTAATTCAAGGTTGTTGTTATTAGTGGAGATGCTGCAGCATCTCTGTAGTTTTGCATCTTCTGTGAGCTCTATGGACCCTAACACTTTACAAATTTCTGACTTGTTTCAGTTGAAGCCACTTCCACTCAGTTATTGTTGCTATAAGTGAAATAACATCCCATGGTTTCATCAGTGGGCATCTACTATACTTCAGTAAAGCACATCAGTAATGTCATGTTGTATCAAGTACTTCAGAAAAATTGAGCTGTGTATCATTTCTTAAATGACTGAATAGACAAATGATTCTTCACTGATAGGTCTGAGTCTTGCTTATCCTCTTGAAATATTTTGCTACTCCATTCAGGTCTTTGTAAGAATTTGACATAAAAGCATTTCAAACTGGGGACATGTTAAGTTTCTTTAACCTGAGACAGTCAGCTTACCAATTTTCAGACAATAGCAGGAGGAGATAGTGAAATTAATCTATAGTTCCCTGAATCCTAGACAATGAAGAAGATGGTGAGCTACTGAAATGGAAAGGGTTGCAACAGTATCTGAACCCAAGTTAAGTGTGTTTAAATTTTTCAGCTTAGGTTTCTTTTCAAGTAATGCACCTCACCTCTTTATGGTGTGCCCTGTGCTTCTAGGCCTCAAAATTGTCTGTTGCACAGAAGACAGTGTAGCTGTTTTTCAGATGTTTTACAGCATACGTGACTGACTTCATAGTGCCAAATGTATGTTAGGCGCTTAGGGTTTTCCACCTTATTCTCCTCTTCGTTTCCTGAACACTCTAGACATTCTGGGAGAATAATGGCAGCACTGGTGATTCTTTGCACCTTCAGAATGCCGTTTGGAAACAAATTTTTTTGTAAATTACTCTAATTATATCTTTAAGTGGCTAGATACAGGACAAATGGCTAATTCACTCTGGAAAAGGTGCTTTCTCACTAGTAAAATTTTCCCATCTGGAAGGGAAGTTGCTTTTTCACAAATTGGTGTTGAAGGTAGGCACATAGCCGGCTCTAAAAAGAAGAGAACCGTGAGAACTATTTACTCACTGATGCTCTGGTTGATGCTGGTGTTGTTTGTTTTGGAAGCCAGGACCATTCCACTACTGAATTTTAAATAAGACAGAAAGAAGAGCTATTACAGGTTGTGAAAGCTTTTGATGTAGTTTGTCCCTGAGATCATTCAGGATGCTAAAAATCACCAAAATGCAATTCAGTCAGATAAAAGATTATAGTGGACTCCAGGGCAACGCTAATCTAGTTCTTGTAGTGTTACCCTAGGCAAGCCACAAGAAGACAGTTTTGCAAAGGGCTTAGGCTGCTAAAAATGAACATACGCTCCTGGCAGGATTTGAAAAGCAGCTGAAGAGGATCAACAGTTTCCCTTAGCTGTAGCTGAAGGTAGTACTGGAAGCATTGAAACATGATGGAGTTTCTTGTGGCCCAAAGCCATGTTTGAGCTAGGGATGAATGTGGTGCTTCCGTATATCAGATCTGTGGGATGGTGAGGTCTTGGTTTTGGTGGGAGGTAGCAAAGGTACCTAAGAGGCATAGTAATGTGATTGGCTTTTCCTGTCAATGTTTTGCTGCTCTTTATTCACATTTTTGCCCCTTTAAAAAGTCTCCAGTAATTACAGTTTTGTCCTGACTCAGTTCACAGCTGCATACAGCTTCTGGGCAAAACTAACAAAAAAAGACTCATTGCTGTGTTAGTCAGTTTGCCTGTTGATTGCCATTCCAATGGCTTGCCTCCTTTTTTGGCTGCATGAGAGCTCCTGAAGGCTGACTCAAACTGTCTCTAAGGTGGCTGTG
The DNA here is from genome assembly GCA_033459285.1 of Clamator glandarius. NCBI lineage: Eukaryota > Metazoa > Chordata > Aves > Cuculiformes > Cuculidae > Clamator > Clamator glandarius. The sequence continues at coordinate 169,947 of JAUNZM010000072.1, read as the reverse complement.
CCAGGATGGCCCTCGATATGTGGGTCAGCCACACAGGAGTCGTGCTAGAAAAAAGTCTCAGTTTCTCTTGCTGCTATGAGGACTTGTCCTATGTGAACATCAGCTCAGATGTACACCCTTGAACTGTAGCTGTGTCTTTAGACGACAGCTAGATCTGCAGTAAGGCTGATAACACTTGTACATGTTGAGCTGAGCATAGAGTAATACTCGCCCTTATTAGTATATGTGCAGATCGCCAAACTAGGAACTTGTGCTGCTGCCATCAGTACTAATGCCAATGTAATGGTCATGTTTACAAATACCTTCTGCATCTTCTCTTTCAGGTATTGTGATTGTTTTGCAAACGGCGAATTCTGCAATAACTGCAACTGTACAAACTGTTATAACAACCTGGACCATGAAAATGATAGGCAAAAAGCAATAAAGGTGAGGGGCCTCTTCCCCTGCCCCTGGGATAAAAGTTGTTTAGCTTGCATCTTCTGAAGCTACAGCGTGGGCAGAGTGGGTGTATAAATGCCCTGATCTCCTCCCACACGTGCAAGGCTAAGTTCTTTTATTGCACCTCTAAATTCTACTTCCCAACATGCAGTGACTGACCCTTTGGGTCTGCATTGACAGGCCTGCCTTGACAGAAATCCTGAAGCCTTCAAGCCCAAAATAGGGAAAGGAAAAGAAGGAGAATCGGATCGGAGGCACAGCAAAGGGTGTAACTGTAAACGCTCGGGATGTCTCAAAAACTACTGTGAATGTTATGAGGTACAATGCATTATCTCGTCTTAAAGATACTGGCTCTCTCCCATTAGTGCTGTAACTTCTCTGATTTGCTTTGTCTCCTCTTTGTATTGCTATAATGTTTTCCATTCTTTTCTAATGCTGTTATATTATCTCTTCTTCCAGCAGCTTGCATGTAGAATGCCGTGTATATGGCAAAATTGATCACTCTTGTATAAGTTTAAACCATGTAACATCTTTGAACTCAGACTTGGATTTCTCCTTTATTGAAGAGCAGTATTTCCTAAAGAAATCTGCTGTACCAAGTCCCTAGCTGAATTAGATGCTCTGTGGAAGTAATTCAGTCCCTAGCTGAATTACATGCCTGTGGAAGACAAAAGCAAAAGTTGTTTTGTCAGCTAACTTATCAATCTATGGATGAAGAGACAGTGGCAGACTATCCTCTCTTATAGTTCAGCCACCCAAAGTCCATTGAAATAGTTGGTTAGTGAAGAAAGGGATGAGTGAGAAACCATTGATTTGCGTTTGATTCAAGTATACATTCTGGGAAAGCATCTCAGTCTAAGGTGAGAATTTAGAGAAAACTACTATTTGCAGGTCTCTTCTAGTGGCTAATTATTAAGAGATTAAAACAGGATCTCCTTTTTGTTGTGACTTGTCATGTTTTGTTTGTTTCTTTCAGGCAAAAATCATGTGTTCTTCTATATGCAAATGCATTGGCTGTAAAAATTTTGAAGAAAGCCCAGAGCGAAAGACATTGATGCATTTAGCAGATGCTGCAGAAGTTAGGGTCCAGCAGCAGACTGCTGCGAAGACCAAGTTATCTTCCCAAATATCAGATCTGCTGACAAGGCCAACACCAGCACTTGGCAGTGGTGGTGGGAAGTAAGTTAATGGAGCACCTTTTTTCACTTGTTTCTAATGTGGTTTTTTCTGATGTATATGATAGGTATGTCCCTGCATTCTTTGAACGTTATCGGTGTAAGTTATAGATGCAGGAGCACTTTGATGACTGGAGCTTTTTTGTTCATTCAGCCATGCTTTCCATGTTACCTAGAGTATGCCAAGCTTAGCTGTGTTCAAGTATGTAGTTAAGCATTGTCTTCTCATGGTTGCTAATGTGTTCACAGAAAGCATGAAGCATAAGTGTCCCATTTACTGAAAGGATGTCATCATTCAGCTGCTGGAGAATCGTTCTGTGTGCCTACGCATTTCAAAGTCTGTTTCAAGATGTGCATCAATTAATCTCCCACCAGTTCATTTGACAGTAGTTGTGGCTTATTCACTGTTGGTTGTTTAAAGACTCTTGGAAGCAATGGGACAGATGAAGTCTCATCAGTTCCTGTACTAAAAAGTTGCCCAGCCCTGAGGTTAGGTGCATTGTGTGTTTTTGCTGAGAGTGAGTGGATGTTTTCTTTGTCTCAGGCTGCCCTTTACATTTGTAACCAAGGAGGTAGCTGATGCAACCTGCGAATGCCTTCTCGCACAGGCAGAGCAAGCAGAGAAGATGGGCAAGTCAAAAGCTGCAGCAGAGCGCATGATCCTGGAGGAGTTTGGACGCTGTTTGATGAGAGTTATTAACTCTGCAGGGAAGTCCAAAAGTGACCCATGTGCCATGAACTGCTGACTATTGCACGAGCCACAATGACACGGACTGAACAGAACGCGTAAGGCACAGGAACACTTTGGTTTGGCATTAGAGGATTTAATAATATTTGTTATTTTGGTGCTTGTTGTAAATTGACATGCATAAAATTGAAACAAGAAAATCTTTTATAACAATATGTAGAGTCTTGAATTTTAGCTAAATCCTCTTTTACTTAAGACAATGCCTAAAGGCCAATTCTTCTTTCCACTGTACAGCTTTTACCTTGGTTTCTGAAACTTAGATGTGTTCTCCCTTTTTCCCCAGAATAATTGCCTGAAGGGCATATATAAATTATTACAATATATTTTATTTATAGTGTATGAAGTTACATCACTTTGTGCATGCAGGAAAACACAGGTGCTGTCAACAGTGAGGTGACACTTGGCGATAGTTCCGTAGTAAGGAGGTATGAGTTCTGAAGATAGTTCTGAAAGGAAGTGTTTAAAAAAGAGTGTCTAAATGGAAGTTAGTACTTTTATTTAGGACCTGACACAGCACGTTCCCTTAGCACAGAGCACTGAAATATACGCAGGCAATAATACAGAGGAATTGCTTGCAGTTTAAGCATTGGACATGTGGTGTAGAATCTCACTGCAGCGAGGGCCAAGGAGTTTAGAGGCAAATAGAATTAATGGGAATGTTTTGATAGCAGTGTGGCTGACAGCTTTAAGTCCAAGACAGTGACCTCCTCTCGGAAGTGAGCAAGAGCAGCCATGCCACAACACTGGATGTCTGCCCAGTGTATAGTGTTACCTAAGTGTGCAGCAGATGAATGTTGTTGCTTAGGTGAAGCTTGGTTTTTCAGAGGTCTGCAGCAGCCTTATCCCTCACTGGAGGTAGGGCTGTGTGGTCCATTGTATTTTCTAAGATCAAGCTGTAACCCTGGAATAGTATTTAAATCTGAGAAGCTGAGGTCATGGGACATGGGGGAATCACAGCTGACATAATAAGGACTCAAGACAATCTACATCTCAGTTGACTTGCCAGCACAGGTAGGGATCATGTTCAGCTTGGTTGTGAGTCTTCAGGATGCTGCTTCTCCATATATTGGCAATTTTCTTGGCATGAGGCTTTTATAAGTGTTCTTTAGAATGCCTGAGAGCAGCAATCAGAGGATGCTAGCACAGAATCAGGATTGCTACCAAAACAGACGCATGGATCCTTTTACACAAAGTGATGGGCAAAGTCTATGTATAGACCAGGGGATTTTTTAAGTATTTGTTACAGGCAATCTCAGATCACATTTTTTATAGTGGAACACATTTGCAAAATTAACATGGTAGTTTACTTACGTACCGTGAACATCCATAACCATGTTTAATCACAGACATTTTTATTGCCTGTCCTGCTGCAGCCTGAACTAGCTAGTTTTTTTCCAAAAGGGATTTTGTATTCTCATGTGAAACTGTAAATAACAGAGAAATGCAGCAGAGTTCATCCTCCAGGTTTTCTAGCAAGGCCAGGCTGGGGAAAGGTGGGGGTTAGGCAAACAAGCAGCAGAGCTAAGTGCCTCCATGTGTGATGGCAGTAGAGTAGGAGGATGCTACCAACTCCTGTCTTCACCTCATGGTCCTGTGCACTGAGCAGAAGGCCCTTTCTCCCTGACCCTTCCTTGGTGGCTTCTCAAAATCCCTTAGGGGTGCAAAGGGCCCAGGAGGCAGCCAGTAGCAGTGGTGGGCCTGTTGAGTGGCCACTGCAGACAAGGTTGGACATGCCAGTCACCATCTGAAGTGTACTCTCTGCTACTAACATCTCCCTGAGCATAAATACCAAGTATACATGTACAATTCTCTGAAAAGGGAATCCACCTCTTGTGTAAGTAAATGCCATGTCATTCATAATTAGGACTTGGATTTGCTAAAAAATCAGTACAGTAACTTTACGAGTAGATAGTGTGTATTATATTGAGTTTATTCCTAGTGCCCTAATATAGTATGTCCAGTAAGATTTGTACAAATGTAAATTAGCGTAAGTGAATAAAGTAATACCTACTTACATTATTTTTCAGATTGCAATTTGCCTTATTTTATTTAGAATTCAGTCCATGTTAATTTTGTATATATTTTCTGTCTTACTCTAAATTGCACCTTTTGTGATGTGTATTTATATACAGTGTGTAAAACCACTTGTTAAATTTAGACTACAATTGTAATTATGATGGCATTGCTTGAGAATATTTTGCTTGTAAAGACTTTGAAGGTGCAATCAAATGCTCTTAGTTCTTCTGTTTTGTTTTGAACAAGCTTTCTCGAATATTAAGCTTGGATTCCTCTTTCCTCTCTTTGTGGTGTAGAACATGTGAATTTCTTTTTGTACTTCCTTAGCCATCTGCATCAAACTGCTGGACAAGATTTACAGTCAAGTTCATCCAGTTACATAAAAATAATTGGGAATGGGGCAAGGGTTCATTTTCTAGTCCTGTTTACATCTGAAAGTAGTAAAATTAAATTTATATTTACTAGACCTATTCAAAGAATACATTTTTCTATATTGTACAAATAAAACAGATAAATCACGAAGAAAAATAAACATTTATACTATTCTGTGAATATGATTTCTTTTTTGCACTCCTTTCCTTCACCACAACTATATGCAGAAAATTTTCACTGAAATAGAAGAATAAATATGTTAACACTAGGCCCATTTCTGATGCAAGCTTGCATTTTCAGTGTGAGACTGAATCCTACCAGAGATAAACCCTACTGTCATGCATAGCAACGTAAGGTTGTAGTACAGTTCATAAAAGACCAAATTAGAACAAAAGACCAAACCAGCACCAGGTACTTGAGCCCATGTGATAATTTCTCAGTTTATTTTAAACTTTCTAATGAAGAAGCATACATTTTTTGCACACGTGTGAGCTGGACAAGACTCAGGCTCTGCCTGAGCAGAAAAACGTGCAAGGACATTTTCCAGCACCCTTGAAGACAGCAGCATGCTACACAGAGCTTGTTGAGGACCCCAGGCAAAACTTTGAGGCAAAGCTTTGTTAAGACCCTTTGGAATGCCTTGTTAACAGGATGAATGCAGTTTTTTATGGCATTTATGTCTCTCTGTCTCTCCTGGGGGAGGAGGTTTGTGAGCAGGTCTTGTAAAGCTCAGTTGCATTAAGGAATGCAAATCAGTTGAGAAAGCTTGTGGTTTGTTTCGGAAAAGTAAAACTTGGTTTTATTTTTGTGCATCAAATTTCTACATTCAGCTTTTTTTAGCAGCTTGGTAATGGCAGTATATGATCAGTGTTCAGGCAGTCTTAGGAGTGTCATTAGGATGTTGAACAAATGAAAGATGCTACTCAACTGAGCTTTTCCTGCCTAGAACACCAGCTGCTGGAAAAGAAGGCTGTCGGTCACCTGAGGCTGCAGTAGTAGAGAACTGAAAGGAGTAAGATGCTCCAAGTGACTTAGGAGTGGGTTTGTATAGGCCTCATGGAGGGTGTGGTGCTAGCAAGAGTGAGGGTGTTGCAGAGAGAGATGAAGAACATCTGAGTGAGGAGTTGCTGGAAAGAGAAAGCAGAATCCAACAGAAAAACAGTAGTACAGAAAATCAATTGTGGAGTTACGAATATTGAAAAATTCTACTGAAACGTCATAGTTCCTGCAGTGGGCAACAGCAAGTCTGTATGGAAAATAATGGTAATTGGTACAGAGTTTCTGTAACTGTCAATCTTCGTTATAATATTGGATAGCTTTGTTAATTAGGTAACTGCCACAGCTTTTTCTAATAATGCGGTTTTGCTCAAATTTCATTCTACCAAGCTCTGTAAAACTTCCTCAACATCTCTTGAAGACCTCTGTCATCAATACTTCAGTAAATTGTAGAAGGATATGTAAACTGTGGTGGTCCACAGGTACATCAGCCACAGGAATACAAAGAGCCCAACATCAGACTGTGCAGTGGTCTCCAGCTCAGTTCACTGATCGGCAGCAACTGCACAAAATCCATGAGAAATCCAGATGGAGAAGCCCTGTGCACAGCACACATGCCATGGTTACAGCTTCACCTCAGTAGCTAGAAGCTGACACATCTTTGTGCAAGAGCTTCCCATTCAGGAGGAGGCCTGGTACGAATTGAGTAAGACATGCTCCTACAGATGTAAACAGAAAATGGCAGCAGGCTTATGTCCAGCCAAAAAAAAATGATGGTCCAAAGCATCATAGCGTATCAACAGGTTTTGCCAGCCAAATCATGAGAAGACACGTGGAGAGACTCACATGTGTTGCCTAGATCTGGTCATCAATGAGCCTCAGTAGGGGACAGCCATTCTTGGAACAGCAAGGAGTGAACTCATGGGGGTTTGACTTGACTGACAGCTACCCAATGGTGATGGAAACAAATGTTTTTCCTTCAGTTTCTTCAATCTGCGCCTTCCACAATGGTATTTCAAGTTCAGGTGTTTGGCTTGGTTTGTTCTGATGTTTAAGTAACATTGTATTATTTCCTTTACTAAGATTGTGTAGTGATTGTCAATACACAACTCCTCATCAAGTAAATGGCTCATGAGGGTAGGGAAGAGAGAACGTTCTCCCAGAAGTTCATGGAAGACTTTCTGTTGTAGAGACAAGTGCCATTGCTTGGTGGTTTTGTTGCCGTCTCCAACTTTGCCATACCAGTTTAGGACTTGTTCCAAAATGCTTGTTATGCAGCGCATGCTTGCCGAGGGCAGACTCACTCCACCTAACTTTTTTATGTAAAGCACTGACCTGCATCTTAGCCTGCTCTCATCCGACTCAAAGAGGGAAGCAAGACAAGCCTCACATTGCAAGTTAGAGGCTAATTGCTCAGCAACAAAGCCTGTGGTGCAAGTGATGCTCTGTATATGCAGCGATAGGTCTGTTAGGGCATTACTCAGCACAAAGCCACGCAAAAGAAGGCCTGCACTGAAGGGGTACTCTGTTGACAGTGTCCTCCTACGACCTGGGTTATACTGAGCACAAATACTGCCAAGGGTCAGATCTTTCCTACAAAACAGAGATGTGTCCAGGGAGCTTGTATTGCCTGAGCTACTACTGTGTGGTGAGCCTGGCACCAGGCTGCAGCTGGCCAGCAGTTTGTGGTAAGCAGCCTGGAACACAGTGCACGTGGGACTCCCACTGTTGCTGCAGGCTTGCTGGAGAGCCCTGAGAAACAGCTCCAGCGGATCAAGGCTGAAGGCACAGGACAGGGGATGGTGAGAAGGAGTGCCTTCTGGACATACGTAGTTGGTGTAAAGCCACTTGAAGCTTTCAGCATTAAGCAAGAAACTCAGAAATCCTAGTTTGCGTTTGCTCTTAATAATGTATCTCCCCATAGAGTCCGTCAAGGTGACAAAGAAGCTCTGGGCCTCATTAAAGAGGTGGCTTATTTTGGTGTAATTTCCAACTAGCAAATGCCTCTTCAGTCCCCTTCTATAGGGACCTCTGCCATTAAATACATCACACAGACGGCTCATCAAACGCACAAACTTGACAGTACCACTGCAGTCCTGGAATGATTCCAGGCCCAGCTTCTGGAGGTGTTCCAGTGCATCAGCGACACCCTCACTGAACAACAGGGTAGCAAGGTTAACCTTTAGATGGTAATTCTCCTCACTCCCAGGTCCACCTGACTGTGGATGACGTGGCTCTAATACCCTCTGTTCCTGCAGAGCTGCCAGGTCTACCACATGCTGCCACTGCACAGTGTCACTGAACCACTCTATCTTCTGGAAGTACTGCAGAGCATTCCTTATCAGCTGGAGAGCATGGCAAACATCAAAGAAATACGCGATGCTGTGAGTGGTGCCAGGTGGATGCTGGAAAGTGCACTGAATCCTTTCAGGATCTATCCTGATCCCCAGAGCTCTGGCAGTCTCAGCACTACGAGCAGTGGCACCCGATATCACAGCTAGCACCAGGATACCAATGATGTTCAGCTTATTGATGGTCTGACGAAGCAGCTGAGCCAGTAAATGACCAGTTGTGCTGTTCACAAAGAAGTAGCCAAGTGGAGCTGTCCAGGCACTTGAGATGCCAGCTGCCATGAGGATTATCACTTCTGAGGCCAGTGGAGCCTCGTCAGCATCAAGAACACCTGCTCCCAAGTCAACAAAGCCTGTGAGGCGCTGGGTCTGTGGGTCCCACTCCTGTTGCTTCTGCAGGGACATGTCTTGTACCATGAGGGCACAGTAGCGGTACGCCTGTTCCCCTCTCTCCACCTTTTCCTGAAGGCGAAGAAAAATGTCATTGCTGAAGCCTGCAGCAGCCTCATTATTAGACAGCCAACTGGAAAAAATGGAGGATGCAATTAGGAGACATGATTCAGAGAAAAATGAAGCAACTCAGCACCTGTTACCCTCTGGGTTACCCATTTCCAGAGCTGTAGAGCAGGCTAAGAAACAGAGTATAAAGCAAGTGGCCCTACCTTTCTTAATGAATAGTCTTAGTTTCTTTTCTCACATCCTAGTGATGGGAAGCCAAGGAAAACTACTAATGATGAAGAGAAGTTACAAATATACAGGAGATTAGGACAACAGGGAAAAAAACCAAAACAATGAACCCAAATGAAGTGCAAATCAAGTGATGCAGAGAGCCAGCAACACCAGACTGCTCTCCTTCCCAACTTGCTTTCTCCACACTGTACATCTTAATCCAGTTTGGAATATATGAAAGCCTCAGCAGCCCATGTGGAATGCTACTTTCCTCAATACACTCTCTGTCCACCACCTCCTGAAACTCCTTCAAGTGAAATCTTTGGAAGAAGCTGTGTGAAACCCTCACAAGCTGACACAGACAACATATCTGCTGGGCATCCTCCAACTGCGCAACAGCAGTCTGAGACTCAAAACATGTAGGGGGAGAAGTATTTTCTTCAGCTTTTGTGTGCTGTTACAACTTCACTCTTTGTTAGCACTTGATAGTTAATAACAGCCATAACTACCTGCAATGGGTTATGCAACCAAGTTATGCAGTATCTCTCTTCTGTAATGCTGAAACAGACATTTGTCAATATTCACTTCACTTCCCACAGGCCTTGTGGGCAAGGTGAGAAAAAACACAGTTCTAACTCCTTTATTATGCAGTTCTTCACTTTCCAGTGTTCCCTTCTTGACTCCCTCTTCCAGAAAATGGTCCCAAAGTTTTCTCTGCAGAGCCCCATTGTTTTCGATTTCCTCTACTGAGACTTATTCCTGCCCATGTCTCCTTACTTGGTTTTGGCTATTGGTGGAATACTACAGATTCTTAATGTTGCCTCCTGCTGCTACTTTTTAGATTACCTTAGTTACCTTTGTTGCTCTCTTCCGCTATTCAGCTCATCCCTCCCCTCTCAAACATACACTGCACATCACAGGGCAAGAGCACGTGCCAATGTGGTAAAGCACTTAATGTTTTTTTGTATTCCTCTTTCCTCCCCAGTGAACAGTAAAACACGTACAGACTTTACAACAGCAGAAGCCCTGAAAGGGCCCATACTCGTCTGGGAATGCTTAGCAAATTCCACACTTGCTCTAAAATTGTTAATGTGAATAATGTGCTATTGTAATGCTGTGACCCACATGCATGAACACACATCCCAGCTCTCTCAGATGAGGGGTATCAATTTTTCTTGATACTTGCTTCCCACTCTGCTTTTGTCACTAAAACAGAGAAAAACTCCTATTGCTGAATGTTCTCAGGACAGACCTTTTACACATGTTTTTCTTACATGAGTGCCTGGATGTACATTCAAAATAAATGAAAGAATGAATGACTAAAAACTTACTTTGTCAGGCTGTAAGGATGAGGGAGGGGAAAAGTCTTCCGTAGATAATCGTATGCTTTAATATGGTAGAGGTGGAGAATACAAGCAAATTGCTTCATTTCTGGTGAGTAATCTGCTATCTGCCTCCAGCTGTGCAACTCACAAGGCAAGTCTGCTTAAAAGGAAAAAAACAAGGTCAGCTTTAGTGAAGCAAATAAATAGCTGATAACAGGGGGATGCATAACAAAGACTGCAGAACACAAAGCAACAGATTGGTCTCTGGAATCACTCAGTCCTTAAGTCTGGTGTGACAGGTACAGTTCAGCAATATTATCACTGCCTCTTCCTAGGAAAAGGCAACAGCCAGGGAGCGTGTGCCCTACCACACTGCCTGAGGCCAAGTACCCAACATGTTTCCCTTCTTTTCCCATCTAATTTATTTCCACAGTTTTGAGTAAAGTCTGTGTCTTGTACGCGGGTGCTGCTTAAAAATTGACATAAAAGAGAAATTATTAACTTATGGTTGACTCTGCAATTTAAAATGGCTTCTTCAGGATATATTATCCTTAACAGAGCTCTCTTCTGGACAGCACAATAGACAAGGTATTCCTAGTTAAATATACTCTATTCTTGAGTGATCTGTTAGGTCAAGAGCGGCCCGATTTGATTTAACAGCGTTTGTTACAGGTCTGACCTGAGCACTGCAGCAAGCCTCGAGTAACTAGGCTTTTCAGAAAGATTGGTTGTTGCATTCCCGACCTATAAACCACAAAGCCTTTGCACTATAGCACCGGACCTCGGAGCCCAACAATCAGGGATTGCTGCAAAATAAATAAAAGTGAAACAAATGCAAAACATTCGGGCAAGGCAGTACAGATACCGACGTGCTGCAGCTTAGCTAATACCCCCTAGCAGTACCTGAAAACTGGGCCTGCAGCAAACTCAGGGTTTCCTCGGGAAGCTGCTGCTTCTCTACCAGCTCCCGGAGCAAATTTGCAACCGTCCTGGGCTGGAGCGCGGGGGACGAACACCTCCCGGCCTCGGGGAGGAGCTCCAGCCGCTGCCGGGTCTCTGGCGGCGCCCGCCGCCCCTCCAGGCTGTAGTTGTGGTCCCCGGCGGCGATGGGCCCGGGGCGGCGGCTCCTGCGACGGGCGGCGAGCGGCTCCTAGGGCGGGAGGTACGGGGTCAGCACGCACCGCCCAGCCGTGGGTAGGGGCGGGGCGGGGGAAAGGAGGGCGGCCCCGCACGCACCTGGCTTGGGAAGCGGGAGGGCACGGCGCCCCGGCGCAGCTTCCGCCGCAGCCCGTAGGTCTCGAAGTCGGCCTCGGCGAAATGCCGCGAGCAGAGGACAGCACCGGGGCCGGGCCGCCACGGCCGGCGGCTTCGCGGGTCCACGCGGTTCATGGCGCGGATCCACTTGAGGCGCTGCGCGGCATCCGCCGGGAACCTGCGGGAGAGGGAGTGGGAGCGGTCGGGAAGCGGTCAGGGAGCGGCGGGCGGCGCGCGAGGCCGCACTCACTGGTGGAAGGAGATTCCGCGCCGCCGGCTCCGCCCGTTGTCGCGCGCGGCGCAGCCCCGCGCCGAGCAGCTCCGCGCCATGGCCGCCCAGCGCCGCCGCGTCCGCCCCCTCCGCCCCATTGGCTCGCGCCCACCGGGAGCCGCCTCGCAGTTGGCCTCAGCTCTACCTCGGTTTGACGTCAAGACCGAAGAGGACGGCGGGAACGGGAAGAGAACCGAGCCAACCGGTAGCAGCCGCAGAGGAAAAAGCAGCCAATGGCAGTGACGCTCCCGGCCCCCATATATGGCGGGGCGGGGAAGAGGGGGCCTCTTTCGCGGGGGCAGTGAGCGAGGTGCCGCCACGCTCTGGGCCCGGGGCGGCGCTCGGCCCCTGCCCGCCGAGCTGCCCCGCGCCCCGGTTGCCCTGAGGTGGGTGAGGGCGCCGCCCGGGGGCGCGGGGCCGGGCCTGTCCGGTGATGAGTCTCGCTGCTGTTCACATCATGACACGCCATGATTACCGCCCTCGGGCTGAGGACAGGCGGCGCCGCAGCCCCCGCGCCTCCAGCGGTTTTACCCCGCTGCCCCGCGGGGCGGCTGCCCCTGACTCCTGTTTCTTCCTCAGGTCCGATCGCTGCTCCTGCCCTGGGACCCGGTGAAGACTCCGAAGGAGGCGACCGCGCCCCGCTTCCGGCGCAGGCGGCGCCCCCGGAAGGCGCTGGCGGTGGGGTGGGGCCGCGGCTGCCACGTTGGTGCGGGCGGCGGCGCCGGAGACGCGGAGGTGAGCTGGAGCTAGGAGCCTTCGCTTCGCTAGCTTTTTCTCCTTCGGTTCTTGTCAGGAATGGGGCGCTGGTGCCGCCGGTCGTGCGAGACCCAGGGTGTTGAATCAAGATCCAAAAACTGAGACGACGGAGGCTTTTAAACCGGTTCTGGTCCTCTGCTCCGGCTGCTGCTGAGGACCTTTGGCAGCGAGGGTCTGGTGAGGGTTTTCTCGAGGCGGGGGGTTGTGTCGTGGGTTAAGGCTGTAGGACGCCTCATGTGTGCCTCGATGCCAGGAGAAAAGACTTTCAGAGGAGCTGAAGCTTTGCAGACGTTTGCCTATGTTAAGGTCTCTTCAGCAGCCATCAGTTTCCTCTACGTGTCTGTGTTATTCTGCTAAGAATGATTTTGTTCTTTTCCCTCCCCTTGGGCGTGCTCTGGACAGTATTGCTGCAGCGTCTGGATGTTTGTGGGATATCTTTAGAAAAACAATAACTTTGGCTGCTTTTGCCAAGTAATAATGTAGCTGCTGAATCCACGGCAGTGCTGTGTCCTTATGCTCTGTTTAAGCATTGCTTTTTTTGGTCTTACTTTTTAGTGAAATGAAGCTGAAGGAAATAGATCGTACTGCTATGCAGGCATGGAGCCCTGCTCAGCAGCACCCCATTTACCTGGCCACAGGTGAGTTTCTGTGAAGGGTGTACTACCAGGCCTCAGTCTATGTGTGATGGCTGCCACGGAGTTGTTGTAATTGAAAGTTGTAGGAGTTGCTTCATGTCCTGAGGACTAGAGTGGTGTGTTTGGTGCCATACCTTCAGTATAGTTATATTGTGTGTGAAAACATGCTTTACATCATGCAGCAAGTATCCTCTTCATTCTGCCTGTAAGTTGACAGCAGTCGTAACTGCTAGTTTGCTGTCTCTTGCTGCTCATTTGTAACTTTGATTGTTTTCTGTACATTGTCGAGGAGAGAGAGGCACTTGTCCAGAGCTTTTCCTGTTCGTATGGGTTAAGAAAACCCCAAGGAGAAGAGAGTTTTTGTAGAACCACATCTAAATAACAGAAACCTGACCATATCTCAATGTCTTTTTTGCAATGATGATGTTTATATGCCCCTTCTTGTGCTGTTTTTGCAGTTGCTCTTCTGTGTATTGTGGCTTTCTCACTGCCAAGCACACTTCTTTGCAGGTACATCAGCTCAGCAGCTGGATGCAACCTTCAGCACAAATGCTTCTCTAGAAATATTTGAGTTGGACTTATCAGACCCCTCACTAGATATGAGGTCCTGTGCCACCTTCTCCTCCTCTCACAGGTAAGCAATGGGGTTGTAAGGAAAAAGTAATGATTGTGGAACTGTTACATGGTGCATGTGGGAAGTTCATTTCGTGAAGATTACCTGCATTTGTTAAGGAGAGGAACAGAAGTTCACTCCTGAAGAGTAAAGGGATGTGAGTGCCATTCTTGTTGTTAGGATGGTGGAGTGTTATTGTGAAAGCAGCGAGCTTGGACTCCCAAGTTGTTGCACACATCTTGTACTCTGACATAAGCATAAAATATCTGACGTTAACTGGTAGGCTTGAATATGTAGATGTTTATTTTGGGGAAGTTTCTGGGATCCTCCAGAGAACAGAGGGAAAAGTGAAATTATGAAAATGCAGTCGTAATTTTTCATTGTCTCATTGTGCTTGCATTTAAGTATTTCAGGGAGACCTCTGAAATAGTTACTCCGTGCTGTGATTCCATGATCCTGTAACACAACTAAACTGGGTTGTGTTGTATGTGTAGCACTAGAATTCACCTTGCAGCTGGGAAGCCAAGTTCCCAACTATATGATTCCGCTTAGTTCCTTATCATATTCCTATCTAAAGAAATGTTGTTAGCTCAGTGTGTCCAGTTTCTGTCTTTGTAGCACTTGTAGTAGCTCTGATGCTGGTCCAGTGGCTGCTGTTTGTTGTAAGTGAGCTGAAATTAAGTAGATGGAAGTGCAGGATGTTTCTGTGGGTGTTTCTGTGGGTAGAGAAAGAGGTGAAAATTTTTATTGCTTTGCGTTGGATCCACAACTTTCATACCAGCTCTGCTGTGTCAGCATAACCACTCTTTCTCCTGGTGACTGAAAAAGACATGACTGGAGGTGCAGGCAATTAAACCATTTTGCCAATATGGTCAAGTGAGAATCTGACACTTCTGTATAAGCAATTGTCATATCCCCTATCTCTGACATCAGTAGAAATTAACTGGACTTGAGTCTTCATAGTCTGTTCTAAAGATATAATTTCAAGACCTAAGGAGCTACAACTGTTTCCTGAAGTTCTTGACCAAATGCATTTTGCTGGGTTCCTAGATGTTAAGCATTGCCTATACACACCTTGTGTGCATTTGCATGGTCTAGGATTGTGACACTGCTTAGGGATACTCTTCTGATTTGGGTAAATTGTGGTAGCTTTTGAAGGATGAAGCACAAGATGTTAGGCTGCTGACTCTGTGCCACGTAAGTTTTGTTGTAATGATTTATCAGGCTGGCAGAGCTATTGTGCTGACAGGCAGATCACAATCTGTGCCCTGTAGTTGTCTGCATCCTAGTATGTGGGGCTTGGAAACAGCCATAGTCAGTGCCCTGTGCTGTAGGCAAAGTTGATGTCAACACATCCTACTGACCCATTGAGAGCAGAAAGAGGTGTTTGATCTTTACATTTTTTTTGTTCTACCTTGTTTTCATTATGACTGAAGCTTTTCAAGGATTGCCAAGTGACGTTTGCTTGCTGAATTTAAAAAACACTCCCCACAAAAGATAAATCCTGCAACAAGCTTTGTTAATTGTCCTCCAAGGGAAATTTTGCATCAATTTTATAGAACTATACTTTTATCTTAGAAATGCCAAAGGGCAAGAGGAAAGTAATTACAGAATCACAGAATAACCATGTTGGAAGAGACCCACCAGATCACTGAGTCCAACCATTCCTATCAAACACTAAACCATGCCCCTTAGCACCTCATCCACCCGTGCCTTAAACATCTCCAGGGAAGGTGACTCAACCACTTCCCTGGGCAGCCTGTTCCAGTGCCCAATGACCCTTTCTAAGAAAATTTTTTTCCTAATGTCCAGCCTAAATCTCTCCTGGCAGAGCTTGTGGCCATTCCCTTTCGTCCGTACCCTGTCACTTGGGAGAAGAGGTCAGCTCCCTCCTCTCTACAACCTCCTTTCAGGTAGTTATAGAGAGCAATGCGGTCTCCTCTCAGCCTCCTCTTCTCCAGAATAAACAACCCCAGCTCTCTCAGCCATTCCTCATAAGGCCTGTTCTCCAGCCTCTTCACGAGCTTTGTTGCTCTTCTCTGTACTCGCTCCAGAGCCTCAACATTCTTCTTGTAGCGAGGGGCCCAGAACTCAACACATTATGTGAGGTGCGGTCTCACTAGTGTCGAGTACAGAGGGAGAATAACCTCCCTGGACCTGCTGGTCACACCATTTCTGATATAAGCCAGGATGCCATTGGCCTTCTTGGCCAGCTGGGCACACTGCTGGCTCATGTTCAGTTGGCTGTCAACCAACACCCCAGGTCTTCTCCAGGCAGCTTTCTAGACAGACTTCTCCTAGTCTGTAGCACTGCATAGTTTTGTTGTGCCCCAAGTGCAGGACCCGACAAGTATAAAAACTGTACCCAGGGGAAAGGTCTGTCTGATATCACCAACTACTTTGTAGCATCATTCTTTGGTGAACCCCCACAGTCATCTGAACACTGCGATAGGAGACTGGCACCTTGACACCTTCTAGTCAATGTCGGTTTACCTTCTGCTTGCACAAGAGCTCATATATGACAGTGTGTTATTTTATGTGGAAGAAATTGTTTTCATGGCTAAATAGACAGGAATGCTGCTTTGCTTATGCAGCAAGCTTGAATTGAAGGAAATCTGAATGCTTGCAGATAGACACAGTGGTATGGAAATAGTTCATTTCTGGAAGTATGTTGGATTCCTCTTGATTTAGCCTGGAAAATAGATTGTGCTCCAAGAAACACACATCTGTGACATGGAAAAACTACTTGCTACAGCAGATTAAGCACTTGCACATCTGGAAGCACAGATCCAGAAAAGATTTGGAATTTTTCTAGTTTCAGCTTTTTCCTCTCTAGTATAAGAGTTGGTCACAAATAGCAGAGGTTTACCTTCAGGCTATGGTCTGGTGGACTTTCAGTCCTTGCTTCTATTACTCCTGCAAGGTGAGCTCAGAAAAATCATGTGCAGTTATGAGCACTTAACTTGATATTTCAGCCAGGAGACGAGAGGTGTTATTTTATTGTGCATGTGACCCTGCATCTGTATAACACTTGGACACATTGCCTTTCTGACAGAGGGAAATGGAAGAAAGAGGTTCATCCTTAAGGAGACACAGGCAGTGCTTTTCTCCGAGGTGTCTGCTCTGTTAGCAGCAGTCTGGAGCCATTAGCTGGGTTGAGTGAAATGGAGTGCAAGAGTGTATGTGGAGCTGGTAGTGGATGGTAGTAGACTGTGGCGATCTTTGTGTCTTACAGGTACCACAAGCTGATCTGGGGGCCATACAGCATGACCTCAGGTGAGAGAGTCTCTGGAGTCCTGATTGCCGGGGGTGAAAATGGAAATATTTTTCTGTATGACCCAGCCAAAATCATAGCTGGAGATGTTGAAGTAATTATTGCCCAGAAGGACAAGCACACAGGACCAGTAAGAGCACTTGATGTCAACATGTTCCAGGTTGGTTTTCTGCTGTGCTTCATCACATACTGTCATAGATGAGGGGCCTGTCTTAACTTATAACCTTAAGTGTTTCTCTCTCTTTCCCCTCCCCTGAAAAGTGTGAACTGAATTTGGCGTTTGAGTGCCTGTTTATATTTAGTAGGAAAAAACCCTGTCCTGTTGCTGACACTTCAGGATGCAGAATGAAAGTGTTTAAGGTATCTGGTTCATTCCTTCCCCTCGTTAGTTTACACTGTCAGTTTAGTTGGTCCTTTAAATTCAGTGGATGTTGTTATGAGGTGGTCTGTGGTGGTTTTAGCCACTTTCCTTTTTTAGCTCCCATGTACTGGGCCAATATTGTTCTCATCATATGTGGTGTATTTACGTGCTCTCACTCATGTTCCCAGTGACATCTCCTTTGGGGTTTGCATAGGATCCATATTCAAGACCTGTGAGTATTCTTACTTGAAAAGAGGAGACAGAACAGGAAACAGTGATGTGGCCTCTTTAGCAGAAGAGTTCTCAAAACCAGCAAGCTTTCTTCCATTACTAATGAGTGTTTACTTCCTTCTAGATACAGTCGGTTGTTTTTAACTTGTACCTAACAGCTGTGCAACATTTCAGTTGAATTCATTTCCTAAATGGCACTTCTGTCCCTACACACTTGCTTTCAGCAAGTCCACCCTGTATTCATTGTCCTCTCTAAATTGCTTTCTCTCCCTTTCTGGTGGTAAGGAAATTGGGATTTGCTTATCACCAGCTGCAGTGTGTGATAAAAGGGTACTCAATGCCCTCTGCTGTGTTGCGCTGCCTGGACTTTTGCATCCCAGACATGGGATTGCTCTGGGTGATTGAACCCCACATGTCATGGTCTGTCTGGAGCAAAGCTCTGCAGTGGTGGTAGCTGCAGCACTGCATCCTCATCTGCCTCCTCCTAGAAGGGCATCTGCCCCCTACTTTCAACTTGCCTGTTTGCGGCTGTGCCCCTGCAGCCTTCTCATAGGTTTTTGCCATGCACTGGAGAAGCACTCCACAAAACAGGAAGTTTGGTCTTGGCATGCCAGTCTAGTGAATTTTTTTTTTGCATATTTTTCATTAACTTAATCTTACCCGCAATATTAAAAAAAAGCTTTTTTCCCTAAGCCGTTCTGTGTGAGCCAAAGGCTATGTATTCTGAGCTGACACAAGAAATTGGCACAGTCATGTGGATCTGATGCTGAAAGGACTCTTAACATCTATTTATGTATGTTACAGACGAATCTGGTGGCCTCTGGTGCTAATGAGTCTGAAATCTATATCTGGGATTTAAACAGTTTTGCCACACCAATGACACCAGGAGTGAAGACACAGGTATGTGATTTGTATTTGTTAAATACTGCAGAGTGGACATGCATGTCACATAAGTTGAGAGCTCATTGAAACCTACAGTTTTAAAGCTGTCTTGGAGTGGGTCAGAAGCCTTTTGAAGTCCAGCTTGAGTAGCAGTTAATTGAAATTAGCAGTGAGCTACATTTCTGGCAATGCTGAATGCAGGACTTGAGGGATGGTACAACAGATCTGTCTGTATCGCAGTAAAGAAAAATATGTTCCTACGTGTGGCTTTCCTGAAGGCCAACAAAAATAGGCCTTCTATTGGTGCTTAATGTTTTTAACATGCTTATTAGACTGGAGTTTGAGATACTTTTCTCCTCGTGACATGCCTGTGACTCAAAGCGTATGGCAGGACTGTGTCCTTAAGGGGCAGTACTCTGAGTGTCAGCATTGGTAGCTTTCAGTGAGTGCTGTTGGACACAATTCAGTAGTGACAGCACTATTTTGTCACACTGTGTCTAGCTGTGATGTTTTGCCCAACTCCACACAAGAGTGACTCGATGCTGCTGCTTTTGTACACCCTGGAGTGTGATTTCCTGACTATACGGGTGTGCACAAGTTCACGCAATGAGTGTTCTGCTCTGCTTTCCATGCAGTAAGCCTGGAAATGCAGTCAATTTTATCTGCAGCAGACCTGCAGTTTTGACTGGCTGTGCAAGAAGTTGATTCAAGTGGTTTGATTTTACTTTTTTTTTTTTTTTTAAATTGTATTTGACTGGGCAAAGCTGAAGTATCTCTTTAGTGTTTGAAAAATGCTGCATTTTATAAAGCAAGAGGTAATAACAAGCAGAGTCTCTCAGGTTACACTACTACTCAAATATCCATAGCCTTTAGATGCCTTCTAGTCTTCCTCTAGTTTCACTGCATGCAATAATCTGAAGATTGTGAAGCTACAGGTTGAGGAAAATAGGAGGAAGATAAAAAGCAGCTGCTGATAAGTTGGGAAGATGAGGCAGTAGGTTTGGCAGTTACCCTCATGTGTTTCAGGGAGTGCTTGATTGCTATACTTAAGAGCCAATGTTTACCCTGTGTATCTTAAGGAAGCTCTGTGGGGAAAAACAATAACCTTTTGTATATTGTGCCCTGTAAAGGAGAGGAACAAGAGGGATTTGTTGTTTCTGTAGCTTCACAAGAAGTTTGTGGTTACTGGAAAGTGGGGTTATTAATGTGTGATAATTTTGAGACACCGAAGTGAAGAAATGTGATGAGAAATAGCCTTCAGTTTAAATATTTTTAGTTAAATTCTGTGGGTTTGGATACTTTGTTTAGTCTTAGTCATTTATTATCACGTGGGCATTTTGGAGGATGCTTGCCTTAATGATCCCCGTGTAGGATTTTTATGTGTAATAATAATCTTTTAGACTGGGAAATCATTTAGTCCAGGTGCAAGTTCTGCGTAGTCCTCTTTGAGTGACTAGTGTATCATGTTGTAAAGTAGAAAATGCAGATATGAACTGCTGGCATTTCTCTATAATAAATGGAAGTTTTCGGGCATTAATACCCTACAGCATCTGTACACAGGAAACCAGAACACATGCAGTAACGGATGAGTCTCCTTTGCAGATTTGTCATTTAGCAAGTCCTGAAATAACAGGTTTTGAGTCTTCAACTTGGAAGTGTTATGACAGGCTATTCTGTGTGTGCAACAGCCTCTTGAGGACATCAGCTGCATTGCTTGGAACAGGCAAGTTCAGCACATCCTGGCATCTGCCAGCCCCAGTGGCCGAGCTACTGTGTGGGATCTCAGGAAGAATGAGCCCATCATCAAAGTCAGTGACCACAATAACCGGGTGAGTTAGCTCTCACACAGCTGCGTGGATGCTCATAGTGAGATATGGGATGCCTCTTGGCTGGTCAAGCAAGTCATAGCGCTTCTTCTTGCATTACTTAAAGATAATGGTCCCTGGCCCAGTTTTATATGACGTTCTGTATATATAATCCTTTTTCTTAAAAGGGTATGTATGTGCAGAGGGACTGTCAGCATTTTAAATTAAAATAGTCAGATGCAGATTAAAGCAAAGCAAGGCAATTGGATTTCCTATCAGAATGGTAAGTTAGTTTGGAGAAAGCCATTACTGGTCTGTTTGGTGCTACCACAGGGATTTTTATTCAGCTAATGTGCTCTAGGTGAGCACATTTAGTTTCACAGAGCAGGTCACTTTATGATTTAGTGCTCAGGCAGAGGGGGACTTCCTCCTTGGCATCACGGGTGGGATGAGCACAAGAACTCTGATGGAGCTGACAGTGATGGAGCTGGGGCCTGTGTTGGTGGCTTGGACGTAGAAATGGGAGCAGGCTACAGCTGATCTTAGTTGGGGCAGAGTCTCTGGTGGAGAGGGCCACAGAGGAGTGCTGCTCTTGAATACGTTACAGAGGACCCTGCCTTATTTTGTTAGAACCACTGTGACTGCTCCTTAGGCAGTTTAAATGTAAAAAAGAGCCTGTTGAACTTGCAGAGAGTGACATATTTGCATAATTTTATATATTTTAAATGGAATATTGCTTTAAAAATCATTGAAGATGTAGGAAGAGTTCAAAATGAAGTTTATAAGTAAGTCCTCCAGAAGTAGCTGCTTGTCAGCTGTGCTGATTAAATGTGTAACTAATATATTTGTTACGTAACATATCAGCAGCACAGTACGCTGTTTTCATGTGAATCTAGACTAATGTTACAATGTTCACTTGACAGTAAGGGATGCCTAAGGATGGCTTTTATCAAAACATAAAAAAATGGAGAAAAAGTTTTGTACAGAGGACATCACAGTTTTCTTACCTGTGGTTGTGAACAAGACACCACAAAGTCATCTCTCTGAGACAACCAGGTGGTCTTATTCATGGAAACAAGAAGAGTATCCCAATATGAATACAGGCAGAAATAATGCCCAGAAATGTAGCTGCAAATTCCCTTGTAACAATGTTTTACTGGACATGTAGACGTATTTGGGCTAGTTGTAGTTTGTCCTTTGGAGCTGCTTAGTTATGTTATGCTGTGGCACAACGTTGTCCTTCAGATGCACTGCTCGGGCCTGGCATGGCACCCTGATGTTGCTACCCAGATGGTTTTGGCCTCAGAGGATGACAGGTTGCCTGTGATTCAGATGTGGGACCTAAGATTTGCCTCCTCACCACTTCGTGTTCTAGAAAACCATACAAGGTATGCGTCTTGTGTAGCCTGCTGCTCCATGGTGTTTGCACTGTTGGTGATTACATACCAGTTTGTACGTCATACTTATTGTTTGGTTCCCTATAAAAGTTCACATAATTGAAGGTGGTGCTTCCAGCAGCAGTGTTACAAACTGGCTTGCTAGCTAGCCAGGCCTGTCTCTTGAAAGGCTTGTCATTTGAGGGGCCTGCTGCTTTGAAGGGAACAGGCCCCAAAACAAACAAAAACCACTGAAGTTGCTAGTTTGTTTCTATCCTTCTAAGAGGGAGATAAGGTGCAGAATGTTAGTAGTAGTTGATTTTGCCTGAATAATGGGCTGACAAACATCGTAGTCACTGACCTTACCTACGGATTTCCATGGTATATGTTAATTATACTTCAGGCAAACAGCTCATTTTGTTACTTTGGTTTCTAAGTTCTCTGGCATGACTGTTGCATTTAATTTTCAGATACAATGGCTAAATCTTTATACCTCTTCATACAGAAACCAGAATGAATCTAATTCAATAAATAAAGTGCTTATAATATTGGAAAATTACTCCTTGTGAAAGAAAGGAGTAGAGAGGGCATTTTCAGGTGTAATGCACAGCTGATGTAGAAACTCTATTTATAAATATGCTTTATTTATCTTGTAGGGGTGTATTGGCCATTGCTTGGAGTGTGGCAGATTCGGAGCTCCTGCTTAGTTGTGGGAAGGATGCTAAAATTCTCTGTTCCAACCCTAACACAGGCGAGGTACTGTATGCACACCATCTTTTCAGAGGCACATATTAGCAGGTGTTGGTGTGCTTGCATTCCTAGGAATGATGCTTGTATGGGAAGTTTCTCCCTATCCTGTGTACTTGTGTTTGATGCACGTGCCTTCTGGGCTTGTTCTGGTTGTGCAGATATTAAATGTTTGTCTTTATTGCTTCTCTTCTGCTATAATTCACAAGGTCCCAGTTTGTTGTAAGGGATGGAAATGACTCCAGTTAAACTGAGTATTTGCTTCCCGCTCTTTTGTTTTGGGCCCAGTGTGGTTGTATTACTGTTGCAATTGCCATTTTCTTCCTAAGCTTTATCCAGATAGGGATTTTGTAGGTTGCTACAATGGTGACAGACCACTGAAAGCCACGTAAATGTGTTCCCACCTGTCTTTTTTGAGCCTGGGCATACCTTTCAAAGGTGATGCAAATACTTTTTTCAGACAACCTGAATGTTTGTCCCTTGACCATAAGAAGGGCATTAGACACACTGGAGGGCACCTTGCCCACAGTGTGAAGTAATCCTGAAGAACAGTGTGAAAAGTGCCTCAAATTCAGGCATTGGCCCAAAAGTGCAAAAGCTTTGTGTTGGTAAATGGGTTGCCTGAGGTGGACCCTGTGCCATTTGGAAGGTTTTACGTGTGGATAAATCATACTATGCGTTTTATTGAAAAAAGGAACCAAACGGTTTCCTGAGAGACAGCAAGGCTGTTAGCATTTTGCTCTTTGAGTTTCTCCCAGTTTATAGTTAACTGGCTGCTGCAGTGGCAGGCTTGCCTGTTCCAGGGCAGGAGAGGCTGTCTGCCCAGAGTGCAGATTTTAGCTTTTACAATTTTCCTGCAAAAAGGCTTGCTTTTGAACCTGTATGTGCCTCCATGTAGTGCATAGGGTTACTTAGATAGCTCTGATGATCAGCTAGTATGAATATCAGCAGCAGCTTGCAGTGGGACAGCACAGACATACCTTGCATGCAGTTTTTTCCTGTGTGATTTAATTTAGTGCAGAAGATTTAACGAGGAGAAGCAGTCATTTGTGATAATGTGTTTGGTGGTTTCACGGTTTGCCCACTGGTAGTGTGTGTGGTGATGTGGAGGCTGTTGGGGAGTAAGAAGAGCAGACCAGGAGAACAGGGCAGACGAGAACTGTTGCTGTTGGATGTGGTGCTTCATAAAAAGCCTTGGTTTGTTGAGTTTGGTTTTGCTGCCCAGGTGCTGTACGAGTTGCCCATGAACACACAGTGGTGCTTTGATATCCAATGGTGTCCCAGGAACCCTGCTGTCTTGTCTGCAGCTTCATTTGATGGGCAGATCAGCATTCACTCCATCATGGGAGGCAGCACGGATGGCTTCAGGCAAAAGCAAGTTGACCAGGTATAGAGAAACGTTCAGCTAAGTTTGTGGACAGAAAGAGTGGTGGGGGAAATATGGGCTCATGGGAAATCTTCAGAAACTGTCTGCAGGCCTGGCTGTTGGAGTACCAATCCAGTGCAAATAAATGCTTAGATTTAATTTATTTGAGATATGTCACTTTTGTCGCCCCCCCCCCTCCCCCCCTTTTGTTATCAAAGCTTTCATCATCTTTTGGGAACCTTGATCCATTTGGTATGGGTCAGTCCCTCCCTCGACTACAGCTTCCCCAGCAGACCTCTCCACAGAGTGTCATCTTACCCCTAAGGAAGCCACCCAAGTGGATCCGGCGACCTGTGGGCGCATCATTTGCGGTAAGCAAGGGATAAGGCTGGGCGTGATTGGCAAGGCAGGGAGGGAGATAGTGGTGGCACCTGCCAAACACCTTAGGAAAAGGGGAATTCAGTGTTGTGCTCCACCATGGGAAAACTTCCCCTGTTTGTTGTGCCAAGGTGCTTGCAGCAGCCTATGCTATACCTCGTGTGCTTGGACAGCAATCCAGCCAAAGCATTACAAAAATGCTTGGAAAAAAAGGAAACAAGGAGATGGTGGGTTGCCAACAAGCGGTTGTTTCTTTCTGTTTTGGGACTGAGGCTTTGCTTTTATGTCATTTTTGAGTATAAAAATATACATTGGTGGGGAGGAACAGGATCAAACTAGGCAAGTATGAGACTTGAGTACAGTTTGAAGCTATTATGTGAGTCAGTGTGGTGGAAAATACTCAGGACTGTTCTGATCAAGGTAGCAGGAGTCACTATTGTAGCAGCAAATGGCTAGGCTTCTCTGTGGCTGGTTGATTTGCAGAGAAGAAGATGCGAGAGTGGCTTTTTGTAAGAGCAGAGTCATCTGCTCTTTGTCTCCACCTTTATTTTCTAGCCCCACAGGCCATTTCTTAGGGATCTCCTGGAGATTTTAGCCTGTCTGGTTGAAATGTATTTCTCTGCTGAATTACTGCTCAGTTTTTAGCATCCCGTGTCTGCATATTCATGATCTGATGCACAAATTAAATGTAGGTTTTTCCCATCAAAAAGATATGATGTTGCCCAGTCACTGATATGATTTTGTAGTGGTGTTTATTCCATTATTTGACCTGGTTTTATATGAGCCAACTGTCAGTCTTTTTCTTTGTTAGGCTTTTTGCTTTTAGTAAGGCTCACTTCTTCATGTTTTGGACTGGCCTGTGTAAATTGATTTTGAACTTTACAATGAAATAATATTACAATCCCCTTTTAATTTTTTCTGTTGATTTTACTTCTTTCCAAATGATGACACAACTTGCTGCCCATCTCTCAGTAGGCATATAACTGGTAAACAGCCTTCTGAGAACAGGATGGCCATGCTTGAACACTTATTTAATGGTGCATAGGTTTCTTTGGTAATTACGTTGCCATATAACAAGATACATCATTTATACAGAGCACTGAATGGACCCACAGTTCCAGTTGTCAATTTTTACCTTAAAATAACAGCTGCAAGAGTAGCTGTGCTCATAAATCTTAATAAACACACACCCATTTGTTCAGCAAACTCCTTACATGCATAGAAATATGGGGTAGTGGGAAAAAAAAATCATAGAGCTGATGTCAGGAATGTTTGTTGGATGATGACATATATACACTATATGAAATCATGTGCATATATGTGTATACTTGTATTTTTACATACTGCATGTGTGCCTCAATTTCAGTTTGGAGGCAAGCTGGTTACATTTGAGAATGCCAAGTCTCAGCAGCAGCAACGCATTGAGCAGGAGTGTCACCATGTCTACGTGAGCCAGGTTGTTACAGAGAAGGAGTTCCTGGCCCGGTCAAACCAGCTGCAGGAGGCTGTGCAGTCCGAAAATTTTGTCAGCTACTGCCAGAAGAAAATTGACATGGCCCAGGCTGACTTTGAGAAAAACCTGTGGGCCTTTTTAAAGGTAACAGAGTAACAGCAGTTCAGGAGTTCCCCGCTGACTTGGAAAGTCAGTGTAGAAATGGTTCTTTCTGCGTATTTGTGGTGTTCTAGCAGAAGAGATGCTAGGAACCAAAAGTGTAGGATGCACGAATAGTGTCCATAAGCCCTGGTGTTGGAGGTGGCCAGCCAGAATAGAGAGGGTGTTTGGGGCCAGGGGTTTTTGCAGGGTTCATGAGAAATCATGGGAGAAGCCAAGGCTTGAGGTATCCTGTGGTTTTTTTTTACATTCAGTATGTTTTTGTACAGAGAAGGATGGTGGAAAGGTGGAAAGCTTTTTAGACAGTTTTAGATGTGCTCACTATGGACGTTTAGAGATTTCCAAGCAAACAGATAAGCAGACTTTTTCACCTGCAATAACCAGATTGAAGCCTTGCCTACCTGCTTGGGTGCTCAAGTCACTGAAGATCTTTTCAGTGACTTTTTTCAGTGATCTTTTTCTGTCTTTATTACACTCAGTCTCTATGGTTACTGGCTGGGTAACTTGTGCCAGTTGAGTAAAAATCCAGTTAGGAAGAAAATGAAAAATTCTGAATTACAATGTATTCTTTAACTTTTGTTTTTTAAAGGTGAACTTTGAAGAAGATTCACGTGTTAAATACCTTGAGCTCTTGGGATACAGGAGGGATGATCTGAGGAAGAAGGTAAATGTGTCTGGAAGCTGTGCCTGTGTTAAATGCATTACTCATGGATGTACCCACAGAATAAAGCCTAAAATGTGTGGTTGTGGTGACATGTGTGGTTGAAGTACTTATTTACCTGTGGACTGGAAGATCAATTACCAGTATCCACAAGCTATTCAGTACAAGAAACTTTTACATGTTATTTTCCGTGTGTTTCTCAGCAGATAGGAGAGCTGCAGCACTGACAAATACTAATAGCCATAATACAAGTATTATCTGGAACTTCTGTTTAAATTTGGCTGACTTGAATGCTTGTGTTATTTAAGGACACTAGAAATCTTCCTCTACCCTTTAAATTTTGTCTAGATAAACAACTTATGAGTAACTCCAGAATTCCTTACAGCAAACAGTGTTCTTTGTTGTGCTTTTTGTTAGCTGTTTCATCTTCTTGTGATACAGATGTTCTGTGAAAATTTCAAAGCAGGCAACAGACTTCAGAGTCTGCATTTGACTGTTCAGTGTTCATCTGAAATTCTCACCAATCAAGAAGCTTTGGTATTTATTGCTTGCAGCTATTGATGTAACTTTGTCATGTGACATCCTTCTGCCTTAGCATCATGGAATCTGATGGTTTTAGGCTTTCTGGTTGAAGAACATGTAAGCAGTTTTCAGGATTTCATAACTACCTTGAAAAACCTAGAATAGTCCTTTTTTTGAGAGGAATGCTATTCATTTGTCAAAAAACCCAGTTCAGGCTGGTTATACTTGGAAAGGGAAAACATTAATTACTAGCAAGCGACTTGCATATTTTAAGTCTAAAACTTTCTTTCAGGTTGGAAGAAGATTCTTATCACAACTGTTAAAGGGGGATACCTGCTATGCATTTCCCTCTTTATTGCGTTTATTGCTGTACCTGGGAACTGTCTAGTACTTCTTCAGTTCTGATTCAGTGGATTTGAATATTCATCTCATTTTCATTGTATCAAACTAATCTTTTATTTTCAAAGGGTGGCTCCATTACAATGTCATTATGGTGTTATGTTTTAAATGACCTTCAAGGGCGAACTTAACATTACAGAAGAAAATCCAATTTTTTGCAGATTCTGTCATCAGCTTCTAGATTTATATTGCATGAATCAAAGGCAAGCACAGCAAGGGGAATCCTGTTTTTGAAAAGCAGATCTCAATTAGAAAATCTAGTTGCAATTCAGTAGTTGTCCTGTGGAGCAGCCTCAGGCAGGCTGGAGCCCAGTGCTGCTGTTGCTCTGGGTTTAATATGCCTGTGCATGGGGAAAGGCTGGGAAAATGAGCATAGCTCAATTGAATGATCTGAAATGCTGTGCCTCCTACTCCTTTGTTTCTGTATTTGGGGAGCAAATGAGGGGAAATGCAAGGCCATGTTTTCATGTAGCTGTTTCTCAGCAAAGCATTCACACTGAAGTTTAATCAATGTTTGTCAGCGTCAATAAACAATACAGGACAGCTTGCCTGAAAATTTGTGATACTCAGATGATAAACTCGCTAAATAACAACTTGGTTTTTGTGTTACTGGTAGAGTAAGGAAAGTAAAAAGGATCACAGATTTCAGCTTCTTGGAATAAGTTCTTAAGCACGTGGTATTTTGTTTTTATCTTCTTAAAACCTTTGATTCTTAAATGCAAGTCAAGTCCTGGATTCTTCCTTTCTTTTGTAAAGCAATGATTAACAAAACTTGCTGGAGGTAGTTCTCTTTGAGCTCTTTTATGTGAAAGCCAGCATACAAAAGTAAAATAAAGCCTACAATACTTAAAGCAGTAGGTAATATTAGCAGCATTAGGAAACCTACACTCCCAGATACCAAACTAATGTATTTTCTGCACGTATTCTAAATTCTATACATTAAATTGATTGTTTTGAAGGCCCTAATTGAATCTGGAGTCATGATTTGCATTGCTGGGCATTTTAACTCTTCCGTACCTTGGAAAATCCCAGCCCTTAGCCGTATGCCTGCTGTCCTTGAAGCCACAGCTTCCTGACAGGCTCCTTGCTCCACAAAGATTGTCACCACTTCATTTTCCCTAAGTAGAACAGACAGAGGGTTTTGTCCTGCATACTTTGAGGCCCTGGAGTTAACAATTAAAAGATTTAAAGGCACAGAGCAGCTGTTGTTGCCATCAGCGCTTGGGGTGCAAGGGGATTAGCAGTAAATCCATTACCAGGCTCACAAAGGAATTGGCTTTAGTTTCATGTTAACTGCTCTGCAAGCAACTTATTAGCTACATGTACCAACTTTACAATCTGGGACATCAGTGAGAAATCTGCCTCCCTAAAATAAAAGGGCACTTACTTAAATCTTGGTTGTTTTCTAGATTACATTCACTCTGAATAAAGAGGGTCTTACAGATGGTGACTTGGAAGAGGTAAGCAAACACATTTACAACTGTGTTTAGTTTAATAATGCCATGGAAATATGCAAAGTAAGAATGTGTTTTCTTTCTGCTTGACAGTTGTCCTGAAGTCAATCACAAATAACCCAGTATATGACAAGTTCCTACATTTAGTAAGATGAAAATACTTATTTAAACAAATAAAGCCGGTTTTCCACTCAAATGTGCCCCCGTTCACAACAGAAGTTGTTCACTAGTTTGTTTAGGGTCTCATTGATTTTCCTATACCCTTCCTTTCTACTGCCTGTCTTTAGCCCACTGTGGCATTTTGTGCTGCCTGTTAGTTAAGGCAGAGCCTTGCTGCCTGGTAGCTGGTCTCAAGAGCAACACCTTCCCTGAGGAGCTTTAAAAAAAAGGACTAAGAATGTGGTCCCATAACACTTCCCTGCAAGAAGGTGTAATTGTAATGGCCTGAGACTACAACATAAGGACTGCATTGCTTTTGTGCCGTAGACATTTCAGATGTCATCTGGTTGCCTAATGAGAAGGAAAAGGTTTGCTGCGTATTTTCAGGCAGCTAAGATGTAAACAGGTCAGGGTACTGTACGAAGAGCAAGGAAATGGAGATCCTCAAAATGGAGGTCCTCAGCAATGTTTGTCGTACTCAGACATGTTGCCAATGCATCTCTGATTTGCAGTCTAGTTCAGGCTGTTGTTTTTGGGAAGGTCACTATACTCTGCAATGCAAAGTATTTTTTCCTCTTTTGCTGGCTCTTTTTTTTTTATTTATGGCACCTTCCCTGTGCTGAAGGCTCCTGCAGAATATGATAGTTCTGTGCCAAAGGAGGAGGACGAAAGCCAAGATATGGTGGAGCAGTTCTTCGGAGAGGTATCTATTGCCCTCTAGACTAATCCTGTTGCTCTCCTGTGTATCTACTTTGTTACTACTATTAGAACATTTTATTTTGTTGGGTTTTCCTACTGCTGAGGATATACAGAAATAAAAGATGTTATCTGGAAGGAGTAAAATGTGGGCTTGATGGCCTGAGACATCATGTGAATAGATTTTGATGGCAATGAAGATTAAGCTTGTTTTATAAGAGTCCAGTTGGCACTAGAACTTTATTCTGCCATAATTTTCACTCTGACATTTCCCTAATGTACTAAATGATCTGCTGTCACAGTTCTAATGCATTCCTTCCCCCCACCCCTTTCCTGATTCCTGTATTCTATCCATCTGGTTGATTATCACCAAGCTGTCAGTTTATTATGCCCTGTTTCTATATAGAACTCTTTGCAGAGATGCAGCTATGGTACTGGAGAAGGGCAATTGTTTTGTGCATTGCTCCCAACAACATTTTGGTACCATCCATCCCCTTTGGAATTGAACAAGTATCAGGGCTTTGGTAGCTAGCTGCCTTACAAATGTCTGTTGCAACAGTTATGCCAGGTTTATTACAGGAGGTTTGTGCTCCTCTACATATCTGCATCTGCCATTGGGATCCTACAGCTTATGTTTATTTTTATCCATTTGAGCAGCATTATTTTCAGACCTGTGTTTAAATATGGGGACAGGTCTGTAATTAGAACTAAGGAACCAGCCTCTGCCATGTGAAGTTAATAGCGCTGAAAATAGTTTAGCTGTGTGAACAGGCCAGCTTCATCCTCTACCATTCCCTCAGTCTCACCTCTTGGGTTAGAGTTTGAGATGTAAGCCCTAAATTCCCTGTGCTCAAACCTGTGCTTGGTGCCTCTCTGCAGTTGTCTGTGAGGATGAGGATGGTGGTTTGTAGCTCATGTGTGTTGCAGTGGTGTGCTTGTTGACTCCATAGAAGCAACATCTAACAGCAGGTTAAAGGCACCAACCAAAGTGCTTGGTTGCCCATTAATTCATTAGACAGCATAGTGGCACACTGATGTATCTGTGTAACAATTTTACTATACACAATCATGAAGTTACCTCATAACAAATATCTCTTCTAGGAGTGTATTCACAGCCAAGCATCACCTTAGCCTACCAACATGGGTGGTAAATTTTTGAGATTGGCCTGAAGTCACTGATGATGCACCAGGGATTGCAATCACTAAGTAACTGGATGGACATATTATTCCTCTGATAGTCACAACATCCTCTCAACTGGTACCAAACACGCATCACAGACTATCTGACAGAAAAATAATTTTCCAGACTCTACCTCCTCTCATGAACCAGACATAAGGCTTGTTTCAGACTCAGAGGCATTGGGATGGTTAGGTTCTTGATCAACTGTGTACTTCTTCATCCTCTGAAGTATGGTTTCACTGGTCAGCATATAAGCAGGGTGTTCTCAGCAGACTCTTCAACTCCCACCACAGATACTAGTATGCTAGTTTATGACAGAGGAGGCATCTTATTGGGACAGTTTCCGCCCTCTTAAGCTGTGCTGTGAAAATTGGTGGTGGAGAAGAGAGTTCCCCTTTGGTATTATGCTTTTATTATCAAAAGGTGTTATCTGAAATTCCCAAATACATGTCATTGAAGGAAATACTTTCTATCTTAATTCCTGGGGGAGTTTTATAAAAAAGCATCTTCTGTCTGCTGAGCACTTCTGTACTTGGTGCAGAGCACTTAAGTCTGTGTGGACCATGATGGATTTCTATGTTGAAAATTAAGCATGTATTCATGTGTTTTCCTTAATTAAACTAGGATACATGCTTAATGGAGAATGCTCAAGGATGAGCTGAAAGTCTAAGTGGACGAAAGTGAAACCTAGGTAGCATTATGGTAGTCTATTCTTGGTAGGGGTTGAAGTTGAAAAAGGAGGGAAGGGAGGAGGTTTCTGATTTTGTGGTTGACTGTTTTTCTTTGGGAGAGGGTGATTGTGTTCGTATGTGGGCACGGATACAAGTCAGTACCCAAGATCCAGGTGTCTGATTGCTGTATTTGTGATCTCTAGGTATGCATACTTCTGCTTGCATAAGCCTTCCATGGTAGTTGGAAATCTGAGGCTTCCAGCACTTTTTCATCTTGGCATCTCTTTTAAAAAATGGTCCACTCTGATCTTTCAGAACAATGATTTCATGATGGTGTGTTTACATGCACTGGAGGTCCTTTGATAAATACAGGGCTTTCTCAGTGTGCTTTAGAGGTGATTTTGTGCAGGCACCAGGGGAAATTGATGAACTGTGGTGAAACAGTGTTCTAATAAATGACCTTGATACTCTTCCTATCTAAGTTAATGATTTGTTAGGTGACTGGCCTATCTTTAGACTGAAGGTCTATCTTTTAACTTGTAATACGAGTCATATTTTTTAAGTGTGTATGTATATTCCAAGTGCTTACATAATCTTAAAAATTATGCTTTTCCTTTCTTTTAGAGGGTGAAGGACCATAAACATGAAACTGAAGATTTGGGATCTGCAAAGACGACATTTAACATCTCTGTTAGTGGAGGTAAAAACCTTGGTATTGACTTCATTGTATGTGATGATATTTATAAATACCGAGGTTGATAGTGGTGTTCCAGTGAGAAGGCACATTCTGCAGATTGTGAAGGGTTATCATGACTTACCTCTACCTCCATTCAATTCACAGCAGTCTTGAGGAACTTGGAAAATACAGCTTTTCAGGGAAGGGAAGGAGAGAAAGTGTACAGTGTTCGTGTAATGCAGCTACTCTGTTTTCTCATATAAAAACATAGACATGATCAAGCATGAAGTGTTGACATTGCCATTTGTACAGAAACTCCTATGGGATCTTGAATAACACAGAAGCCATTGACCCCTGTCTAGGTTTTACTTTGTTTCTGTCATTGTATGCAAGGTAGTGGTTTCAGGGGTCATTTAGATCTTTAGCATCTTGCTTTAGCATCTTTACTAGAATCTTGTTCTGCAGCAAGTTAAGTGACGCTTGACAGTGCACACTAGTTTGCAGAGAACTTTGCGCCATGTGGTACAGTTGGCTGTTGCAAATTTCAATTACTTTTATGCCATTATTTGAAATTGCACTCCTCTCTTGTTGCAGATGTGGATGGTTTGATTACCCAGGCTTTGCTGACGGGTAACTTTGAGAGTGCAGTAGATCTCTGCTTGCATGATAACCGCATGGCTGACGCCATTATCTTGGCCATCGCAGGAGGACAAGAGCTGCTTTCTAGGACCCAGGAAAAGTACTTTGCTAAGATGGAGAGCAAAATTATCAGGGTATGTTTTTTTCCCAGTTAAAGAACAACATGCATGTAGGTCTTTGGCACCTCACTTTTTCACCGTAAAAGTTTTCTTACTATTTCATAGGTTTATTTCTGTGAGAAGCTAGTAAGTATTCAAGTCATCCACAAGATCTCAGAGCAGAAGGATTTCTGATATTCTTCTTTAATGTATTCTTAAAGAGAAAAGGAGGCATGCTACCTGGGTATCAATACACAAGAATATTCTTTATTTTATCTCCATTGTCTGAGAGTTGTATACTCACTGATAAATATCTTAAGCAGCACATGTTTCGGTCTGTTATCTTGTCAGATTTTTTTAAAATCACACATGAGCCATGCTCAGTGCCAGAAACTTTGTTGATTTCTGCCCATGGTTAGCCTTAACAGATTTTGCCAATGCCTTGTCTCACTACTTGCACAGATATAACACCCATTGTTTAGGAGACAGCATGTTGTGGCCAGCTGGTTATTCTTTTCAGCTTTTTGCAATGCTAGGGATTGCTGATGGTACACATTAAAATCTTTCTTCTTTACTACTGATGTGAGAAAGTAGCGAGAGGAGGATGAAGCAGAAGTGGTCACAAAGGAGCAGAAGACAATTGATTTGCCAAGGGTGGCTGCTTTTAGAGGAGAGGCGGAAGTGGCCCATGATTGCCTTAGCAATCCATTGTCAAAGAAGGGCATTTTATATAGTAGCAGCAGGCAGCCTATGAAACGGGCATGTGCTTAAGCGCTTTCCTGGAGCAGGATTGAAAGCTGCAGAGCATGGTCACCTGGGGAGTTAGGTTTTGCAGCATACAGTCTAGGGTCTGCAAGTGGAATTTTGCTGGTCATTGCCTGCAAACCAGTTTGAGTTAGGAACAGTTTGTTTTTCTAGTACTGGATAAGTGAAAAGAGGAAAATCTTAAGTGTTAAAACTTCAGAATTTCTTCCCCCACCCCCAGCTCCTTTCCCGCCTCTGGCATAATCAAAGGAAGGAGAATTTTTTTAGCGCATGGGAAATATCTTCACCATAGTTCTTCCTTTGGGAAAAGCTATTTTTATGGAGAGCTGAGCAGTTATCTGTGTGTGCACCTGACAAGTAAGTGTTGACCTTGTAGTTAAGACCTTGCATATGTTGTTCAGGTGTGGTTTGTTTGGGTTTTTTTTTCTGGTCCCAAACTGCAGATTACTGCTTGTTCAGCTGTTTCTGATCTTGAAGACATGGCATAACAGTCTGTTCACTAAGTAGCTGTGCAGCTACCAAGCATGTCTTTTGTCTGAAACAAAATAACTGGAGGCAGAGTTTGACAGAGAAGAAACAGGAATTTCATTCTGAGGGCTTGTAGACAGGCAGCCTGGGTCCAGGGTAGGCATATTGCAGCCAGGTCATGTTGATATTGGTGCCAGTTTGCTTCTTTCTTCAAGGAGCTTTTTCAACAGCCCCTTGCCAGTCAGCCAAGAGCTTAAAGGCGAATGAAGGAGTTTCAGAAGCAAAATTCATCCCCCTTGCTTGGCATTGTGTAGAATACTTATAGCTAAATGCTTGGTATGTTAGCTCTCAAAAGCAGTGCTGAAACCCATCTGCAGCAATCCCAGACATTTGTGCATTCTTTTCTTGCATGTTTTATAGTAAGAGTAATTGACCTGTGTTATCTGTTTTGTGATTTTCGCTGAGCTCCTGTTGAAGTAAAAAGTACTCTTGCGCTGCTGTTGAATGTTCAGTGTCTTCCATGGCCCTAGATACAGTGAGGATGAGTACACTTGAACAGATAGGAATTTTACTGTGTCCTGAAAAACAAAGGAAATCCTACCAGGATCTTAACACTAGTCTCTCTCCTTCTGGTCTAGCTGATCACTGCAGTGGTAATGAAGAACTGGAAAGAGATTGTGCAGTCTTGTGATCTGCAGAACTGGAGAGAGGCTTTGGCTGCTGTGCTCACTTATGCCAGGCCAGAGGAGTTTTCAGCCCTTTGCAGTAAGAATACTTTACTGACTGGATATCATTTATTCTGCTTACAATAAAACTACACTTTGCCACAGTTATTTTCTTTCCAGTGCATTATTGTAATGACTCGCTAGCTTCTTTAATGGATAATATAGTTCTTCGGTCCTGTTGTAGAAGAAGAGAGGAACAACTGGGGTGCTGTGTCCCTAGTACGTTCTGTGATTTTCTGGGCACAGAACCCAGACACTTGTGAACAGCTATGTCCTGGTTTCACCTGTGTAGTGTATAGGTACTGATGTCTTGTTTCCAGATGGTTGACAATGATGTTAATGTGACAGATGTCTCAACCAAGGGACCGGTGTTTTGCAGTGCTTGTGCATGGGGCACAAGTGGAAACATTTCAGAGAAATGCTTCACTCTTTTTTCCCAAAAGCAATTTTGACTTCTCGGAAGGAGTCCTCTTTCACAGGCAGTGAGCATGCCTCTCGGATTGCTGTCTGGATTTAACGCATGGGGAATTTATATTGCCAACAGCTTTACAGGCCCTTTGACAAGTCCTTGGTGCCATAACATTAAATGCCTCTGGAGTGCCCTGGGCTCCCATGAGGTAATCTGTTCTGGGCACTGGAGTATGTTCTCCGTAATGGAGTGCAGAGGCAGTATCACTTCTCACTGCACTGAGTAGAGACACAACAGGTCGTGTGGGCTTCCCCAGCCTCAGCAATGATGGAGGGATCACATAAGGGATTCACCAGTATCATCCTTGTTCATATTTTTCCTAGATCTCCTGGGTAACAGGCTGGAGAGCGAGGAGGACAGCCTTCTGCAGACGCAAGCTTGTCTCTGTTATATTTGTGCTGGCAATGTGGAAAAACTCATTGCTTGTTGGACCAAAGCTCAGGATGGAAACAGCCCCTTGTCCCTTCAGGTTGGTAATGTCCCTTCAGGTTGGTAATGTTGGATGTAACACGCTGCAATTATTTAGCGTTTAAATCAAATGATCTATTGTAGAGCTTTGCTTTCTGATGGCTCCATGTATCTCAGGATGCAAGCCTTTTCCTTCTTGAATTGAGTGGCTTTTGTAGAAATAAATATGATGTTGGAAGATGTGTTGCGAAGCATGATTAGCTCTGCTAATATACTTCTTGTCTAAAAAGTTAGTTGTAGGTCTTAGAGTCTTTTGGCAAGGAAAGGGCTTTGAATGCTTGCATCTTTTACAATAGAGGAATACATGGTTGTTTTTACTTTTAGGAGAGAGGATTTGGATATGCAGGGAAGGAATCTAATAAATTAGAGTTAAGTCTGGAGGAAAAACTGTAGGAAGGCTCTCATGAGAGCTCTCTTCAGAGACTGTAGATACAGGGTTTGCTTTTCAGCAGTGAAATATATTGTATAGAGTATCCTGTGGAAATAGGATTGACGACAATGATGAAGCAATTATGGAATCTTCTATTTTATCCTATAATCTTAGTTTCTCTTATCTGTTCAAAGCCTTTGAAGGACCTGTTTCAGAAAGTACTTGAAGTAATGTTACCTGGCGATACTATGAGTCTGTTTAGTTAATTGAAGGAACTGGAGTATGTGTGAGTTTTGCTTTGCATTAGTAACTCTCTCCAGTTTTGAATTATTAAAATTGCTTTCTAGTCTCTTGATGGTGAGGGCTTTATTGACATATTTAGCTTCCATTTGAATTTGTGTTTTTAATTTGTTGCTTTGTTATCTGACACTTAATTATGACTCCAAAAATCTTTCAGTTTTAAGCTGTTTATTTGCTATGCTGTGGAATTCCCTAAAATCCTAGGTTATCTTGATTTATTTTTTTTTTTACTTGTCTCTTTTTGAAGTGCAGATTAGTTGGGAAAACCAATGTTTTGTTTAAGAACCTGTAAACAATCCTTATTAGTGATGTATGGTTGAAATTCTGTGTGTGGTACAGTGTCATAATGTTAATATTGGCAAATTGATATTTGTAGTATCTTCTAGTATAGTACAGTGAGAGTAAGAAAAACATGAGAAAACCGACCAGAAAATGTTCCTATAACATAGTTGGTTTTCCTCCTAGTGCTAAGATCAGCTCTGGTATTTGGGGCTGTGCAAGGAAGGCACAATATGGAGTATTCCTGGTGAATATCAGGAAAGCCATCTCTGCAATAACAACTGTGGATGGTTCTACAGGGGAGCTTTTAGATCCTTTTCAATAAAGTGGTTAAGAACTGACTTACTAAGGTGATGCAAACTTCTGTGCAGCACCACAGCCCTCTTAGTGGTGATCGGCATATTTTCCATTCACTCTCATGGCTGTCACCAAATATTTTTGGGAGGTGTACTCTTTTGATTGAGGTACTCGGTGTTGATAGGGCCCTGGAATCTTGGTTAGTAAAAGCAGTTCTTCTGGCTTTGGACTCTGCCCAATGTACTGCTGGCTTTGCTGTTAGAAGCTACTTGTGTGGGGGTTGCTGTTCTGTTGTGAAGTGCTAGGGAAGTTGTGCCCACAGTGGAGCTGTAACTAAGAAACTTGCACTTAGCTTGGGCTTCCCATCATGTGAGTGGGGTTCAGCAGGGCTGCAGAATCATTAGCCAGTTGTCACCCAAGACCTATGTTGGTTACCCTAATGTTCTCATTTGTGTTTTTTTTCTCCTGATTCCAGGATTTAATAGAGAAAGTCATAATCCTGCGCAAAGCTGTCCAGCTCACCCAAGCTGTGGATCCTAATGCTGTGGGGGCCCTTTTGGCTGAGAAGATGAGCCAGTATGCCAGCCTCCTGGCTGCCCAGGGCAGCATTACTGCAGCTTTGACCTTCCTCCCTGCAAAAACCAGCCAGGTGTGGGGCCTTCAGCATTTTACTCCCTCTATCTGTGTCAACAGGTATACTTCAAACAAAGGTCTATGTGGTGCATTTAGCCAGCAAGCCTGCCATTTGAAATGCACCTCAGGATGTGACAGGCTATTTCCCCTCTACCTGTGTTGGCCTCACTGAGCTGGCAGAAGTACATGACTTTGTTCTCCTCCCTCTTCATTTCACCCTCTTGTTGCAGCCAGTAGATGCCAAAGAGGCAGCTGTCCCTCCTGCAAGGCAGACACGGTGAAGTATATACCTTGACAGCTGGTTGATGTCACCCAAGATGGGAGACAGGCATATGTAAGGCAGTTCCAATGGTCCCATGTCTCATGCTAGGTCCAGCCCTGTTCAATGTCTTTATCAATGACCTGGATGAAGGCATCCAGTGCACCCTTAGCAAGTTTGCAGACGACACTAAGCTGGGTGGAAGTGTTGATCTGCTGGAGGGTAGGGAGGCTCTGCAAAGGGACCTGAACAGGCTGGACCGCTGTGCAGAGTCCAATGGCATGAGGTTTAACAAGGCCAAATGCCGGGTCCTGCACTTGGGGCACAACACCACTATGCGGTGCTACAGACTAGGAGAAGTCTGTCTAGAAAGCTGCCTGGAGGAGAAGGACCTGGGGGTGTTCGTTGACAGCCAACTGAACATGAGCCAGCAGTGTGCCCAGCTGGCCAAGAAGGCCAATGGCATCTTGGCTTGTATCCGAAACGGCGTGACCAGCAGGTCCAGGGAGGTTATTCTCCCTCTGTACTCGGCACTAGTGAGACCGCACCTCGAGTACTGTGTTCAGTTCTGGGCCCTTCACCACAAGAAGGATGTTGAGGCTCTGGAGCGAGTCCAGAGAAGAGCAACAAAGCTGGTGGAGGGGCTGGAGAGCAAGTCTTACGAGGAGTGACTGAGAGAGCTGGGGTTGTTTAGCCTGGAGAAGAGGAGGCTGAGAGGAGACCTCATTGTTCTCTGCAACTACGTGAAAGGAGGTTGTGGAGAGGAGGGTGCTGGCCTCTTCTCCCAAGTGACAAGGGACAGGATGAGAGGGAATGGCCACAAGCTCCGCCAGGGGAGATTTAGGCTGGACATTAGGAAAAAATTTTTCTTAGAAAGGGTCATTGGGCACTGGAACAGGCTGCCCAGAGAGGTAGTTGTTTCACCTTCCCTGGAAGTGTTTAAGACACGGGTGGACAAGGTGCTGAGGGGCATGGTTTAATATTTGATAGGAATGGTTGGACTCAAGGATCTGGTGGGTCTTTTCCAACCTGGTGATTCTATGATTGTATGCAGAAAAGAATCCTATCAAATATAGCAGAACAAGCTTCTGAGAGAGCATTCATCAGCATGTGGCCAGTCAGGCTCTTAGCAGTTAACCTTCCTCCCCTGTCCTTTTCTGATTGCAGTCAAACATCATGCTGTTACGGGACAGGCTTTGCAGAGCCCAAGGGGAGCTTCAACTGGGACAGGAGGTCCTCAAGGCACCGTATGAGAGACAGCCCATGCCCAAAGGACAAGCTGACCTTGTAGCTGGACAGATGCAAGGGCCCCAGGGTTCAGCCCAGCAGTATTACCAACAGGTAAATGATTTTTGGCACTCAGGGAAGGACATGATGCATTTGAGTTCGAGGAAGTGATGGATAAGAGGATGGTTTTTTCCTTTCCTTTGATTTAAGCTCGGACTGTATGACATACTTCTACCAAGAGTCTTGTGGTGAAAGTAATTGGTGCTGTTTTTAGTTGATACAGATGCTTCCTGTACTCCTCGTCTGGAAACATCCATTAAACATCTTGTCAAGTAGCCTGCTTCCGAAGATTAGGTGCTTTCCCCCTTTTCTTGAAAGTGTGTCTCAGTGCAAAGGATGACGGCATGAGAGAGCACTGCAGGACTTCTCTGTGCTTGCTGTCATGGTCCCTGATGTCATCCAATTCTTGCAAGCCTTGGGGCTTGTTCATGATGATCGCCACTCTCTTCTAGGGCTGATTATTCCCTCACATAGCTCTCATTCACAGGGGCAACCATCTCCAATGTAGGCATGTGCTGCAGCAGAGCAGGGGCTTGTGGCATACAGGGTAAGGGTCCTGAGTCAGGGAAACTACAGGGGGGTGCAGAGACAGCAGTAACAACAGCCACCCTCTACCTGAAAAAGACAGCCCCGGGTAGTGAGGTGACCAGGGTGGGCAGAGTGTGATGTATAAGCCGAGGCATTGCACAGCAATTTGCAAGGAATGGCCCGCAGAGAGGTCATCTTCTTTGAAGGCGGGCATTCAGCTGTCTGAATGGGAGTCCTGAGGTGCACAGAACTGAGCACTTAGGCATGTTCTGTGACAGCCTGCACAGGCCAAGGACACACATTCTGCTTGACTGTTGAGGCAGAATGTTGGGCACTTGTCTCAGGGTAAAGGATGCAGCTCCACCTAGGTGGTCTGAATCATCTATACCAGTAGTGGCCAATGCCTCCACACAGAGCTGCTGAGGGCAGAGGCCCCAGCACAGACCTCAGACTGCAGGAAGTGCCTGAACCTTTCTCCTGGGAGAGGGATAGGCTGCAGTGCTGCCTGCAAAAGGTGTGCTCAGGTGGAGGAGCTCCTACAGCCAGTGGCTTAGTGTAGGAGGCAGCAAGAAGGCTGTGCTGGCATCAGGTAGGCTGAGAAGGAGTTGGACAACTGGTTCCAAGCACGGCCTGCAGTGGTCCTTTAGCTGGTGACCAAACAGCCAAAAGCTTTCCCACTATCACACACGGAAGGAAAGGAGTACAATAATGAAAAAGAATGGATGTTTGCAAGAGCCAGCAGGAGAAAGGTTTTCTGTGAATCCTGAGGTGCCCTTGCAGAACCTCCTCAATGCTCTGCAGACTGAAGAGGAAACACCAGTCACTTCTGGAGAGACACTGGAGCTGAGTAAGGCATACCAGTCTGCTCCCTGGATAACAACCAGTTCAACTTAGAAAGGGTGGTGGGTTATAGTAGTGAGAGACTCTTCTGATTGTTACAGAGATGCGTTTGCTGCTGTTTTTTCCCATGGGCACCAGTGAATTAGCCAGGAGCAGTCAAGAGTGATTTACAGAGCTCCAGGGCAGTGGTAAGAGCCTCTGGAGCACAAGCAGTTTTTTCATCAATCTGGTCAAAGGGATGGGGTTTGAAAGAGCCAGCTGAGTCTGGCAATTCAATAAAAGGCTACAGGACTGGTGCCACTGGTTTGGATACTTAGATCACGGGACTCACATTGAGAAACATGGTCTGCTGGGTGATGTGGTCCATCTGTCAGAAGGGGAAAACAGATGAAGTTGCTAAGCTGCTGTCTATCACATCTGAGAAGTTGTGTCTGTCCAATGAGGTTCCCATAGAGTAGAAAAGGGGATGTATAACTCCCATTTTTAAAAAACATAAAAAGGAAGACCTTGTGGGGGGTGGTATCTACAGGCTGGTCAATCTCACCTTTGTGCCTGGCAAGATCATGGAGCAGATCTTCCTGGAAACTCTGCTGAGGCTTATGAAAAATAAGGATTTGACTGGTAACAAGCAGCATGATCTCACTAAGGACCAATTGTGCCTGATGAATTCAGGGGCCACCTACAATGGGGCTACAGCATTGGTAGATGAGAGAAGAGTAATTGATATGATCTGCCTGGACTTCTGCAAAACACTTGATTCTGTTCAACATGACATTCTTGTCTATAAATTGGAGAGACATGGAGTTGATGGATGGACCACTCGATTGATAAGGTATTCACTGGATAGTCACACTCAGAGTGTGGTCAATGGCTCAATATCCAAGTGGAGACTGGTGACAAGAGGCATTCCTCAGGAGTCAGTATTAGGATTGGTGTTGTTTAAAATCTCTGTCAGAGACATGGACAGTGGAATTGAGGTCACCATCAGCAAATTTGACAGCAACACCAAGCTGCATGGTGTTGTCTACACACTGGATGGAAGGAATGCTATCCAGAGGGATTTTGACAGGTGGGCCTGTGCAAATCCCTTGAAGTTCAACAAGGCCAGTTGCAAGGTCCTGCACCTGAGTTGGGGCAATCCCAAGCACAAGTACAGACTGGCTGCAGAACAGGTAGAGAGCAGCCCTGAAGAGAAGGACTTGGGAGTGCTGGTCGATGAGAAGTTCAACATGAGCCAGCAAAGTGTTCTTGCATCCTAGAAATGCTATGTCAAAATAAGTGTGACCAGCAGGTCAAGGGAGGTAATTCTCCCCCTCTGCTCTCGAGACTTCACCTGCAGTACTGCATTCAGTTCTGGAGTCCTTGGTACAGGAAGAATATGGATCTGTTTCAGTCCAGAGGAGGCCATGAAGATGATCAGAGAGATGGAGCACCTCCCATACAAGGACAGGCTGAGAGAGCTGGGGTTGTTTAGCCTAGAGAAGAGGAGGCTCTGGGGAGACCTTAAAGCAGCCTTCCAGTACTTAAAGAGGTCTGGGGAAAAGAGGCTTTTTATTAGGGAGTGCAGGGATAGGATGAGTGGTAATGGGTTTGAGCTGAAAAAGAGGAGATTTTGATTAGATAATAAGAAGAAATTCATTACTGTGAGGGTGGTGAGGCACTGGAACAGGTTGACCAGAGAAGTTGTGGATGCCCCATCCTTGCAGGTGCTCAAGGCCAAGTTGGATGAGGCTTTGAGCAGCCTGGTCTGGTGGGAGGGCCTCCCTGCCCATGTCAGGGAGGTTGAAATGAGATGATCTTTAAGGTCCCTTCCAACTCAAACTGTTCTACAATTCCATGATGTTGGCTGCAGAAATTACTGAGCAGTGGCATTAGCAAACTGAGGGAATGTTTCAGCAGTTGCAGATATAGCCTACTACGGAAACACTTTCCCTGCTGTGTGTAAGGGGGCATAGGCAACATGGCCAGGGGTTGAAGCAGGCCTTGGCCAAGTGAGATGTGCCAGAAGACCTGATGAGTATGGGAGTAATAGGGGAACTAGGGGCTGTATGGGGAGGAACCAAACGTACTGGGGAGGCAGATGTCCTGGTTTTATCTCTGGCCTGAGGACAACACTGCATGAGACCACACTGACCATCACCAGAATATGGTGCTGTGGGCATTCTTTAAAGAGCATCACCAATCCCTAATCCCTCGGCACAGTTCTGGAGCTCATCTGGTCCTGCTCTACACAGGGGCTCCAGGTTCATATTTTCTGAGAGCAGAGCTGTGTTAGTGCTACAGATTTTCTCCTTATGCAGAGGAGAATGGCACAAGCAGTCATGTCTCTGTCAGTGCTGCCCTTCAGGCATTGCCTGCTAGAAAAATTGGGACAGCAAGAAAGAAAGACTGAAAAGGGGAGGGTGGAGGGAGTTGGGTGGTGTTCTCTTCCTCATTATGTCAAAATTGTGTGCCTTCACCACCTCTCTAGGGTATTAATAAGTTAGATTTCAGAATGGTCAAAGACATCCTGTTTGTAAAAGATTAGCTTTCTAACACCATTGCATATTATGTTAAATAGATCATTGTCAATAATTAACTCTACTATTCTTTCCTGTATCTTTGACCTTGTGCCCTGTAATCAATGAATTGTTTTCAGAAGCAATGCTCCTTATTTTCCATTTGGCTGTGGAAAATAGTGGCTGTCCTCTGGTGGCAGGATTTTAGCAATACTTTTTAAACCAGAGTTCCCTTTTTCTCCAACTGTTTCAGGAATGCCTCAAGCTATTACTTAAGCAAGCCCTGTTTGTTAATAAAAGGCTGGGTGTATCACAACCCTATGCACACACTGCAAATTAGTTACCCTCTGTGTTCTTGGCTTTCCAGGGAGTTCATGCTCAGCAGGTAGGGCTTGAAGTAGACAGATGCCATGTCAGAACAGCGGTCAACAATATGGTGTTTAACCAGAACAGAAAGAAGTTACATATTTGAGTCTTAGGATACTTGGGTTTTGTGACTTTCA
Source organism: Clamator glandarius (assembly GCA_033459285.1). Classification (NCBI taxonomy): domain Eukaryota; kingdom Metazoa; phylum Chordata; class Aves; order Cuculiformes; family Cuculidae; genus Clamator; species Clamator glandarius. Next base: position 126,452 of record JAUNZM010000072.1, on the reverse strand, counting down.
CTTAAAGTATGTACATAGGGATTGCTCAAGTTTGAGGTGTCCTTTGCTGTCCCAAATCGGAACTTTAAAATTTGGCTTCTTTTCAGCATAGATTTAACCCTCTTTTTCATCTGAAAAAAAGAGGTATGAAAGGAGAAGGAAAAGTCTTTTGTATGACTCCAGTGATGAGTTATGCAGTCATTAACAGTGGGTTTTGTACAGCTTACTGTACCATTACTTCCACCAGCTGGGTGGAAGTGTTGATCTGCTGGAGGGTAGGAAGGCTCTGCAAAGGGACCTGAACAGGCTGAACTGCTGGGCTGAGACCAATGGCATGAGGTTTAACAAGGTCAAATGCTGAGTCCTGCACTTGGGGCACAACAACCCTAAGCAGAGGTACAGACTAGGAGAAACCTGGCTGGAAAGCTGCCTGGAGGAGAAAGACCTGGGGGTGCTGGTTGACAGCCAACTGAACATGAGCCAGCAATGTGCCCAGGTGGCCAAGAAGGCCAATGGCATCTTGGCCTGTATCAGAAACGGCGTGACCAGCGGGTCCAGGGAGGTTATTCTCCCCCTGTACTCGGCACTAGTGAGACCGCACCTCGAGTACTGTGTTCAGTTCTGGGCCCCTCACCACAAGAAGGATGTTGAGTCTCTGGAGCGAGTCCAGAGAAGAGCAACGAAGCTGGTGAAGGGGCTGGAGAATAAATCTTATGAGGAGCGACTGAGAGAGCTGGGGTTGTTTAGCCTGGAGAAGAGGAGGCTGAGGGGAGACCTTATTACTCTCTACAACTACCTGAAGGGAGGTTGTGGAGAGGAGGGTGCTGGCCTCTTCTCCCAAGTGACAGGGGACAGGACGAGAGGGAATGGCCTCAAGCTCTGCCAGGGGACATTTAGGCTTGAGATAAGGAAAAAATTCTTCATGGAGAGGGTGGTTAGGCATTGGAACAGTCTGCCCAGGGAGGTGGTTGAGTCACTGTCCCTGGAGGTGTTTAAGGTGAGGGTGGATGAGGTACTTAAGGGCATGATTTAGGGATTGGTGGGAATGGTTGGACTTGACGATCTGGTGGGTCTCTTCCAACTTGGTTATTCTGTGATTAGCCCAGCACTGTGCAGGGTTAGTGACCAATAGACTGAAGCCAGCTGAGCAAACCAGGACTTCAGGGGCAGAGCTGTCTGTCCCCTGTGTGCAGGTGGGTTATTGGGCTCCTGACCCCAGCTGTGCATCCAACTGCTGGGCAGCATACCCTTTTATTTTTCAGGTATGTTCCAGGCGTAGGAGGTTGTTGGTTTCTGTCCTGTCAGGAAGGTAGTAGTGGTTGGATGGAATTGAAGGACTTTGTAGTGGCCAGGGAGGAATATAAAGAAAATGAGCTGTGGCAGGCTGGCTGGGTAGCAAGAAGCATTAAGAAGTATGTTTGTGCATGTGAAAGCACTGAATATTGTATTTTAACCATTTTAAATTCATTTTAAGCTTGATTTAAACAGACTGCTTTTGTGTGAGGCAATACATTTGAATTTAGTGTGGAACTTGGACTTCCAGCTATTGTTAGTGATACTTGGTGTCATGCAGTTTTCCTGCTGGAGGGAGCTCCTGCAGCAGGAAAATGTGATGAAATATTGAGACCTGGCTCACTAGCACATGTAACATTGCACTCACTCCACAGCCTGTTGTAGCTGCATCTCTGCTGTGCTTTGTCTTCACTCTGCAATTCACTTTGGCTCCAGTGCATGGTGACTTCATCTGTCTTGAATTCACTTTTCCCTCTTCCTCTGAGACTTTATGGCTATGTTAAAGTGCCAGCATGCAAACACTTCTTTACATCTCTTTAGAATTTTTTTATAGTTTTTTTTTTCCATGATTGGTATTTCTTTGTTCAATTCAGGTTAGAATTGCCCCTACTGTCACTACCTGGAGTAACAAAACTCCTACTGCCCTTCCCAGCCATCCTCCTGCAGGCTGTCCCTCTGACACACAGGTATAACCTTCATTATTCCTCTCTGAACCCCTGTTCAACCCCACTATGTCCCCTGGTATAGTCTGTGTGCTTGACACAATATGGTACAGATAAGCAGAAGGAGCAGCTTCCATGTATGCTCTGGTTTTGCTCCTCTGCATCACACCGTACTATTTTTTCTAAGTTTTTTTAGCTAACACTTAGGTGACTGGCTCTGGAAAGCCTTGAGTGGGAGCTTAATGTGACCTTAGCCTCCCCCAGCCCTTGCCCCACACTGGAATATTTGAAGTATTATTGTATCTTTCCTTTCCCTCTTTCCCATGGAAATCAGCAGCTTCAGAATTAACATTTAAGTTGTTTACTTGAAAGCTGTCGATGGCATGGCGCTCTTGAACTGCCTGAAAAACAGGCAGTGCTGGCAAGGAAGATATATGCCGCTTTGCTGCTAAAGTTACTGCACATGCAGGCTGTGTGTTCAGTGTTATGCTGGGCACCCAAGGTACTGGGGTAGTTGGAGGCATTTGCCTCTGTGCTGGTGGCTTTTCCAGGGAATGTGTTTCAAGACCTTGAAATGTGAACTGATTGTTTTGTTGCAGTTCTGCTTCAGCTCAGTATTACCATTGCCAACTAAATCCTATCTCTCCCTATCTTTTTTCCTGCAATCTTTTTTTACAGGGTGACAACCCACCTCCTCCAGGGTTTATCATGCCGGGTACTGTTAACCCCAACATGCCACCACAGCAAGCCACATCTTCCAATTACAGCATGTTTTCACAAGCAGGGGCCCAGCCAGCATACCCACAGAGTGAGTAACAACAGCTGCCCTCTTCCTTCTACCCAGGTGGGCCAGATGATGAGGCCACATTTACTTGGGGACAGCCAGTCCATTCCTTGGGGTTAGAAGGGTTCAGACCAAGTTATTCCCACATTTCTTATGATGACATCTGAGGACTGACAGATTGGAGTCCTAGGTGTTAGGCACCCTCTGTCAGACAGTCTTCTCTGCTGAGAAGATGACTGCCCACAGCTCTTAGACTTGCTTCTCAGCTGACCCTTCCCAAGGGTGTGCCAGGGTCAGAACCCTCCTGTTGTAAGTCCTGGAGATGCAGCTAAGCCCTGAGAAAGAAGGACCCAACTCATCTATGTGCATCTGGGCCATCCACTTCTCATTGGGACTCCATGAATATGAGAAAGAGGATGAAGAGACAGGGCAATAGTAGAGATGAGTGAGGAAGGAGGCAGATCATAGACACACTCAAAGCAGAGGACTGAAAGTACAGGCACCAAAGAGGAATGCGTGGGCAGAGAAGCGGCGGTGAAGTTAAGCTGCAGAGCCCACAGTGAAACGCTGGGAGCTTCCATTTCCTTCCAAAGGAGTGGAAGTGATGGCTCTGAGCTAGGAGGTGGGGGGGACAGGGTGGGAGGAGTCCTTACAGCAAAGGCAGTCCTTTCTCCCAGTGGCAGTCTGAGGTTATAAGCAGTCCTGCAAGTGCAGGCAGAGTTGTGGGAGCCAGGATTTGGCTGAGCAAGTAAGTGGTTTGAGGGAGAAGGGGCAGAAGGAGAAGAGGGGTCAAATGGAGAAAGAAGCAGAGGCAAATGAAACCTGCCCCTCTTTTTTGAATTCACTGACTTAAGTGTCTTTTCTCCCTTTTTGTAGCATATCAGGCCACACAACAGTACTCTTGTGGAACAGGGGGACCAGCTGTCTATCAGCCTCAGCAGCCTATCACTGTTCCTGCTTCAGCCTCTTACCCAAACCCTGCCCCTAACACCACCCCTCCCTACCTGCCCTCTGCCCCTGTGCCATCCCCACTGCACCCTGAGCAACCACAATCCTCCCCAACAAGCCTGAATCCCCTCTCTTGCTTTCCTCCTCCTCCTCCTCCTGGCACATCCTTTCAGCATGGGAGGCCAGGACCTCCAGCAACTTCTGTGGCTTATGCATTACCTACTGGATCAACAGGTACTCTGCCTGCAACCAGTGACCTTCCTGCATCCCAGAGAACAGGTCTGCGCTTGGATGGGGAGCCAAGCAGGGAGGGGGAAAGATTTTGCTTTTCTACTCACTCACTTAAATATGTACTTTTAATTTGCGAATGCTCCGTACAAAGTTTGCTTAGGCTTAGAGGTCAATTTGAAGCATTTCTAAAACATTGTCTTCCCTGCACATCTAACAGTGATACAGCTATGGCGCTGCAGTGAGCATTCACTAAGCAGCGTGATCAGTCTTCTTTCTCTTGCAAGTCAGACCTTGCCACAAACATAGAGCTTCTGTCTTGTCCAAGACAGAGTGTTGTCTTGGTATGAGGCTGTCATGTACTTTGGATGGATGGTGGCACAGTTTTAACCTTGTAAGGCTGGTGTCAACAAACCACTATGTAACTAGGTAGCAAAATACAAAAATGAGCAAGTTTTCATAATTGATGCAGATAGGATGATCCCACTTCTCCTCAAAGAACAACTTTGCAAATGTAATTTATCCCTGATTTGAGCAGCATTTCAGGCTCAGAGCTGGCAGCATATTTAATTCAAACAGCATCTGGTTGTTTCCTTTACTTTTTTTTCTAAACCACTTAGTGCAGTGGGAGTTATTGTAGCTGTGAATGCCATAAAAGATAGTGAGAAGTGATTTAGAAATGCTTTTACATGTCTTTTTCCTGATGGTTAATCAAAAGCATGTGTGTGTAGCTGACATGAGCATGTTTGAGCAGGCATGGTGAGAATGGTGCTAAGCTGAGGCTGTGTCTCCTTGTGACTGCCTGGATGTAACTGCTGTGGAACAGTGACCTCGCTTGTGATAACAAGCCTATATCTTCACTTAGCCTGTGAAACAACAGCTTTGCATACACCAGAGTGTGCAGGAATTATCAGTGTCCTTTCCTAAAACTGGCCATGAATATACCTCACATCCAGGCTGTCCAGCTGGAGATCAAGAACCAGATCTGGGAAGGAAGGAGCAGAGGGAATATTAGGCAGGATTTGAGGGATATTACAGAGATGCTGACTCTGCTGACAGGCCCTAATAATAATCCCACCATGACTCCGTCTCCACTTAAAAGTGTGTTGGGGTGATGCAGCACAGAAAAGCCATATTGTATTTAGCTTTGCAGCAGCAGTCCTATGAGTAGCTGCTCCTGGCATCTGTGAGGCTGGGAGCACACACCTCTCGTGGCATTGCCTTCACACAAACACTCGTGCTTTGAGGAGAAAGAGTCTTTTGCTCTGTCAAAAAAAGGAGAGGATTGATGTAGGGCAGGTGCTGGGCCTTTAGGGGTAATTGAGTCCTTTTTCCCCTCCATCCTGCAACTAGATTCCATTTTCTCTCTGTTCTTGGAGTTGTTGTACTGAGATGTACTCTGACTGTGTTGAACTTGTATCTCTAAGCCAGAGGAATTATGAAATTGGACAGAAGGAGACATATTGGACAGGGTTCTAGGCCTGGGATGTGAAGCAGCACGTTACAATGCAGACAGCGTAGTTTTTGCACCCCCAACTAAATGCAAGAAAATTCTTTCTTATCCATTTTACTACTCGTGTCACTGATGGGCACATCAGATCTGTCACTTGCTAAATTTTTTGTATTAACAGTAATGTGACATAGTCTGTGGTGCGCTCAGAGCAGGTGACAATCTGTACTTCTGGCAATAGAAATTAGGGACATTAATGGCAATAACGGTCTATTTGTAAAATTGTGTAATCCGCATACAATAATCTAAGACATCTTACTTATGTAGTTTTATTTTCAGAGGAATTAAAGCAGTCATTTTTCCTTATTGCCTTGTCAAATTTCATTTAAAAATTAAAAGTTGCCCATACTGTGCTTTTTATAAAACTTAAAGAGCACCATGAGTGCTGCTTTTGTTTTCCTAGCAGCTGTGGTTAGAAGGCAGCCAGTACAAAGTGTCAAACCTTCAGGAACCTGAACTTGGGCGCCATCCTGGCAAACACCAGCCTTGGGCTGAAATGCAGAGGCATACTCCAGGGCATGCGAAGGCGCAGAAGACAAGTGGCTCGTGCACATGGAAAACTGCTGCCCGCAGATGGAAAACTGTGGGGAAGAGGGAAAGAGATAAGAGGTATCTGAAGAGCACACTCAGTCCTCTTCCAATTTTTAGATTGTCTTTCAAAAAAAAAAAGCCCATATAAACAGAAAGGAAAAAAAAACTTTGTTTTATAAATGCAGAAATAAGTACATGCTTAATATGCTTAACCACCAACATGTTTTCCAGATTAGCTGCATTGTTTAGTGAAGGACACTGTGGCATAAGAACCACATAAATGTTCAGCCAGAGTAGATTGTGCTTGTAGCTCTGCATGTTGCAGTGTAGAGTGTATAGTGATGCTGATTTTTGCTTTGAAGTAGTGTGCTTTTGTGTGTGGTATAATGATCAAGTCTGGGAACTTCATGTTTTACCTTGCAAATGTGATTTGTTTAGAGGCAGAGTAAGGGAGGAAGTTAAGTCTTGGAAAGCACCTGACCTTTGAACTGGATTGGATTTAAAGATGCACTTACAAGAAACAGTTCTATAAATATCTTCTGATTATTTTTTTTTTTTTGCAAATGCATATAACATCAGTATGTTAAGCTGTGCTAGGAGCTCCAGTGAACAAGGAAATCCCATATTTAATATCATTTTCAACTGTCACAACCCAGACCCACGAGCCACACACTCATGTCCGGCCCTGACTAGGGGGGAAAGTAGATTTGTTTGTCTGTGTGGCGATCCGGAGGCCAATAAGGTCACTCCCAGGGTGAATATCAAAACAGTATTTATTTCTGGCTCCAGCAAACATAAACGCCAAGATGCCAGGGTGCACAGCAAAGACATGGGGCAGGGTGCAACCACCCAAAGTTACAGAAATGAATCCCTGAAAACAACCCAGGTACCTAGGATCTGATCCAACATGCACACCATGAGGTAATGGGGAGAGAGAGAGAGAGAGAAAGAGAGTGAAGGAAAGAAATCGCCACATCGAAGGCAGCAGATGGTCTTGGGAACATGTGGTCCAGGCTGGTCCGTCTGATCGAAGTGTGTAAGTGAGAGTGAGCATGGAGGTGAAAGCCAGACTCCACCCATGAGAGCCCTTTTATCTGTGTATTTTTGGTGCCCCAGAAGCGAGCAGATGGGGGTAGCGGGAGCAGCAGCAATGGCTGCATCCCCTCCCCCCACCACAGCAGTTCTGGGGCACGACTTCACCCCAGCGAGGGAGAGCTGTGCCTGCTCCTGCACCGCCCCTGCTGAACCGTGGCACTATAGACAAGCTGGTGCCACAAGCGGGTAGTCCTCTGACAAAATGTTTAAGGCAAATACATAAACATAGTCTAACTTTACATCAACCCATCTCACTGTTTTGTGATACATTTTTGAATCTGCTTTCAAGGGAGTTTTAGTTTTCAGAATCTTGTTTAAAATTTTGAGAGGGCAATTCTGAACTAAGGGAAGGGTTTGCATCAGAACTGCAGGTGCATCAGACCAGCCCTAGGGACAGGAGTTAATTCATCCCTGACGTTCCTCTTGTCTTTGAAATGGTAAGGTCTTTATTAGCTGTGTTTTGCCATCTGGATTTATTGCTCAATCTGAGCGAGCAACTTTTCTTTTTACATGGGTGTAAAGCTGCTGTGTGAACTGGTATTTGGGGTTTTTGGGGGTTGGTTTTTTTTCTTGATTTAGGAAAATATTTGACCTCTACCCTGAAGTCAAGTACTTTAAGCATCTTCTGCAAAGCTTTCTGGAATGGTAAAATGATGGTGAGAAGGTTGTTGCCAAGAGTAATGATCTGTCAGCTGGACTGACTGCTAGGAATAGAAAATGAGAACAGTGGAAGAGATAAGTGGGACAGGACTCTGCAGCATTTGTTAGAAACAACTAGAAACACTGATTTACTGTGTGGAAACATTAACAGGCTTGTTTTCAGGGAAGTCAGACTAAAGCAATTCCACAGGGTGGTTTGGACAAATAACTTGTCTCTAAACAGGCATTGTAATTGGGATTTTTTTAATCCTGACTTCTTGTGCTTATTGAAACTAAATTGCTAATGAAAAATTGCAAACCAATTGTTTTATTATTTTTGAAGAAACGGGTGTTTTTAGTCCTCTTTCCATTCTATTTGCAGAAAGCCTAACAACTCGAGACCAGGCCTCTCCCTTCACAGGTGAACTAGCTACCTGAAAATAGTTACATCCACTGTGAAATCCAGATGCATTGAGTTCTTCAGAGAACTTCTGTGCAATTTTGTTTGCCAATCAGACTTTAATCAAATCAAGCTTTTATTCCTTAATTAAAACCAGTAACAACATACCTGGAGTTTTTAACCACAGAAGCAAATGCTGGTTTTCCTTTTTTAAAATGTATTATTCCAGGCAATTAACAGCAGTAATAGTCTGGGGAGATTTTCTTAAATGTGATACCACTATCAGCACTGCAGAAGTTAGACTTTCTGTATGAGAAATTCTCCATAATTTTCTGGATAGGGAGGGACAGAGTAGCCCCTGGGACATGTGGCTGTCAAGAGATGGCACTCTATTCGATAAAAGAGAAAGCAGATGCAAAAGAAATTTTTATTTTTCATTTACCCATTTAACATGCTCTGGATATGGAACTTGTTTAACAAAGTTCAGGAGCAAATGACATTTCAGAGTAGTTCTGCAGTGATGTTAAGCTCTGCTATCTGAAGTGAATTTATCATCTGCTAAGTGAAAAACACTGTGGTGAAAAAGTCCATTGAGTGGGGATTTGGCTTTGTTGGCTTTTTGTGGCTTTGTGCAATAAATCCTGAATATTCAGCAAGGCCGCAGTAATGCTGAAATGTAATGCTGCAGTCCCAATTACATGCTGTGATGAGATGGGAAACTATTTCTGATGCACTAACGTGAGCTTTGGTGTACAAATCTTGCAGCTGCACAGAGTACGCTTTCTTGGAAGAGCAGAAGATTTGGTACAGAACAATACCCTGAACTCTTGAGTGAATCTGCTCAGACACCATCTGTGCTTCTTCCAGTTTCAAACAAATTGCTTTTGGTGCAAAAAGCTAGATTTAGCATCGATGCTTAAGCGGCTCTGCTCTGATTTTGGGACACAGAGCACTCATAAACATGCTGTAGCTGACAGGGGAAATCTGGTTTTATGGCTTTTTTGTGTCTCAAGGGTGACTGGGTGAATCTGGCCTGAAATGTTTAAAGTTCCTGTTGCCTCTTACGCCTCTTCTTTCTGTGTTGTGTTGCTGGGGAACATGTCTTAACTGTCACGTATAAATTCATCACAGTATGAATTGCAGCAGCAACTCTTGGGAAATGGATGAAGCTTAATGGTGTTCTTATTCACCCATGGTTTCTGACATCTCTGCTGCTGATTAATGTGTATAACGTTACAGGGATCATGGGCGAAAAACATTTAAAAATGTTTATTTCTTCTCTTATGAAGCAGATGGGAGAAACTTTCACTGGTAACTGAAGCTGTCTTCACATATGCAGTCTGTGTAGCAGAGCTGTGCTTTGGGCATACCTTTTCAAAGGGCGTGTCTGCTCAAAGTCTTTATCATGCAAGAGAAGAAAAAGTTAATTATTTAAAAAAAAAAAAAGGAAATCAACTTCTATCAAACTTAAGAACAGTTGATCAAGATGCCAAACAAGAGCAGTGGCTGCAGAGCCCAAAGGGTCTGATGGCTAGGGTGCTGTGAGACTTTGGCTGATGCAGGAGAGAAGGGCAGAATAGTAGGCGGGTAAAGGTAGGCTCTGCCACGCCCCTGCCAGTAGAGCTGTTCAGGGAGCTGGCACAGCTAAGCTCAGGAAAGTATCACTACCCTCCTCCAAGATGCTTATAGTATCTCTTTGCTTTCTGTCCCAGGGCCTCAGAACGGCTGGAATGACCCTCCCACCCTGAACAGAGCTGCCAAGAAGAAGAAGGTACTCTAGGAAATCCTGTCGTGACATAGTTGAGTGCTGACTGCTTGAAAAGCAGTAACTTAAGCTGTTCCTGGGAAACATGTTGGCCAGAGAAGGAAAAAGAAGGGTTAGCAGCAAACAAAAGCTGCATCTTGTGAGCAGAAATAGCCTTTGTGCCTCTCCAATATACATCATCTCTCAAAAAAATATATATACCTCTGAGGAAGTTGTGGCTTTTTGTTCAAGTTGTGGTTGTTGATAACAACATTGGTCTTGTTTTGTGGGGAGAAAATGCCTCTGACTGTTTTCATCTGCAGTAAAGCAAATTAGTTTAGCAGGAGACAATACTTAGCACAAAATTATAAGGCAGCACAAATTGTTACAGATTACTGACTTTGCTGGAGCTGAAAGCAATTTATCCTGGTGTAAGGGTCTGACCCTAAGAGATCTGCTGAGACTAAGACAATTTTTGTGATGGAGACAATGTAGTTTTGTAAAATGGATTTAGGTTGCAGCAAGACAAAAAAGTGGGAACACTTGGCATGGAGCAGAGTTAATCTTTTCATCCTCTGTTGCTGCTGTAGTCTTCCATATCTCCACAGCAGTCAGTGTCATCTTCTGCTTTCTGAGCCTGGTACATTTTGGGAAGCAGGAGTTGGTCTGGAGTGTGTAAAGTGTGGGGAGAAAAAAAAAAAAGTTGGAGCAGGCAAAAGATCTGGGCGAAGGTGAAGGCAGAAGTCTCCCTTAGTCTTTTGGGATTGGTCTCTACAATTCAGGTGTTTTGCTACTGCTCTGTGTGTGTGTGTTACAATCAGAATTTCTGCCATGGCCAGGGTTTGAGGGTTGGCTCCCTTCTAAATGAGGAGTCATGTTTGTTGCATTCCCTATTGGGTATTTAACAAACATCTGAGAAATAATTCTGTGTTTGTTTCCCTTATGCCCACTGTATGAGGGGGGTGTTTAGTAGGATATAAAATGACTCACCACACTGTAAAATAGCAGAACTATCTGGCATCTCAAGCCAGAACATAATTTGCAACTGTTTTCCATCCAAGAACTTGCAACTTGTTTTCCATTGAAGAATTTGCAACTTGTTTTCCATCCAAGAACCCAGCACTCAGAAGTTTATTGCTGTGATTCATTGCTTTAATTGCTGATTTTGCTGGATTGGGTATATTTTTCTTGCAGTCCCAAACCACTAGCTTAATGCTGACACCATTCATTCAGGGTTCTGTAAGCTGTCCTTTCCATGCGCACCCAAAGAAATGTGCACACTGCCATGGGAGCTTTCTTTTGTTTGTATTCATGTATGACATGTAGCAGAGACCAATAGCTCATTTTGTTGTTTATTCCCTCTACCAAATGCTTCTGAAATACGCGTATGTAGAAGACTGGCACATGCTTAGGGATCAAACTGAAATGCACTCATACGCTCTTAGCATGAACTTGTTTGCCAGAAACTTGAAAAGCTTTTAGAAGCTTTATTGGCATGTGTTGCTAGCTATATCCTATGGACAAAAATGTACCCTGGAAAGTGAGACAAAAATCTAAATATAGTGACCTAGTAGTAAGAATAGATCACAGAATAACCAGGTTGGAAGAGACCCACCAGATCGTCAAGTCCAACCACTCCCACCAATCCCTAAATCATGCCCTTAAGTACCCCATCCACCCTCACCTTAAACACCTCCAGGGAAGGTGACTCAACCACCTCCCTGGGCAGACTGTTCCAATGCCTAACCACCCTCTCCATGAAGAATTTTTTCCTTATCTCAAGCCTAAATCTCCCCTGGCGGAGCTTGAGGCCATTGCCTCTCGTCCTGTCCCGTCACCTGGGAGAAGAGGCCAGCACCCTCCTCTCCACAACCTCCCTTCAGGTAGTTGTAGAGAGTAATAAGGTCTCCCCTCAGCCTCCTCTTCTCCAGGCTAAACAATCCCAGCTCTCTCAGTTGCTCCTCATAAGTTTTGTTCTCCAGCCCCTTCACCAGCTTCTTTGCTCTTCTCTGGACTCGCTCCAGAGCCACAACATCCTTCTTGTGGTGAGGGGCCCAGAACTGAACACAGTACTCGAGGTGCGGTCTCACTAGTGCCGAGTACAGGGGGAGAATAACCTCCCTGGACCCGCTGTTCATGCCATTCCTGATGCAGGTCAAGATGCCATTGGCCTTCTTGGCCAGCTGGGCACATTGCTGGCTCATGTTCAGTCGGCTGTCAACCAGCACCCCCAGGTCTTTCTCCTCCAGGCAGCTTTCCATCCAGGTTTCTCCTAGTCTGTAGCTCTGCTTAGGGTTGTTGTGCCCCAAGTGCAGGACTCAGCATTTGGCCTTTTTAAACCTCATGCCATTGGTCTCTGCCCAGCGGTCCAGCCTGTTCAGGTCCCTTTGCAGAGCCTCCCTACCCTCCAGCAGATCAACACTTCCACCCAGCTTGGTGTCATCTGCAAACTTGCTAAGGGAGGACTCAATGCCTTCATCCAAGTTGTTGATAAAGACATTAAACAGGCCTGACCCAGGACTGAGCCCTGGGGAACCCCACTTGTAACTGGCCTCCAGCTGGATTTAACTCTGTTTACCACCACCCTCTGGGCCCGGTCATTCAACCAGTTTTTCGCCCAGGAGAGTGTGCACCCGTCCAGGCCAGAGGCCGACAATTTCCAAGGCAGAATGCTATGAGAAACTGTATCAAAGGCTTTACTAAAGTCCAGGAAGACCACATCCACAGCCTTTCCCTCGTCCAAGAGTCTAGTCACTCGGTCATAGAAGGTGATCAGATTACTCTGGCAAGACCTGTCTTTCATGAACCCGTGTTGACCAGGCCTGATCACCCGGTTCTCTTGCAAGTGCACTCAAGATCACCCACTCCATGACTTTCCCCGGTACCAAGGTCAGACTGACAGGCCTGTAGTTCCCTGGATCCTCCCTGCGCCCCTTCTTATAGATGGGCACGACATCAGCCAGCCTCCAGTCCAGCGGAACCTCCCCAGTCATCCAGGACTGTTGGAAGATGATGGAAAGGGGTTTGGCCAGCACATCCGCCAGTTCCCTCAAAACTCTTGAGTGGACTCCATCCGGCCCCATAGACTTGTGGGCATCTAGCTGGGCAAGCAAGTCTCTAACCACCTCCTCTTGGACCTTGGGAATCTCATACTTCTCTTCCAGCCCCGGGGGTTGTGCACAGAGGGAACAATTTTCCTTACTGTTAAAGACTGCGGCAAAGTAGGCATTGAGTACTTCAGCCTTGTCTTCGTCCCCTGTTACTCTTGTTCCCTCTGCATCTACTAGGGACTGGAGATTCTCCCTAGCCCTCCTTTTGCTGTTGATGTATTTGTAGAAAGACTTTTTGCTGTCTTTCACAGTCTTGGCCAATCGCATTTCTAGTTGGGCCTTAGCCCTCCTGACTTTTTCCCTGCACATTCTCACTTCCTCCCTATAGTCCCCCCAGGATGCCTGCCCCTTCCTCCAGAGGTCGTAGACCCTCCTCTTCCTATTGATGTCTCTTAGGACCTCCCTACTCAACCACGCTGGTTTCTTACCCCGCCGGCTACTTTTCTGGAACTTGGGGACGGCTTTCTTCTGAGCTGCTAGGAGTTCCTTCTTGAAGAGCGCCCAGCCCTCATGGACACCTTTGCCCTCAAGGAGCACCTCCCATGGGACTTTTCCGACTAGCCTTCTGAACAGTCCAAAGTCTACTCTCTGAAAGAGATGTAGGTGTGGGTTAGTTATCATTAGTGCAATTCTTCTGATAGTGCTGGTGTGTCAAATCTCTGGTTTGTGTCCTTAAGAAACAGAGAGTGGCTCTGATTTGAGGTGGCTATACTCACTTGGATCTTGTGGCCAGGTGCACACTATGCAGACTGTTCCTGCCCTGTGTGGGGAGGAAGGTGGGCAGAGCACACAAATGCCAGAGGATATTACTGCTCCAGGGCACTTCTTACCATGCAACTGCAGCCAAGGGAGTGGGTTTGTCTAGCCAGAGTGAAATCTTATATTGTCTGCCCCAGTTGTTTTTATGTCCTCGGGGCACTCTGTTTGCCGAAGGTCTTGATTGCTGCAGGTTGAAAAGTCTGTAGGAGCTGGGTGTTGCGCTCTGCGTGTGGCAGCTACAATAGTGTCAATGCACTCTTGTTTTTTTCTCCCAGGTCCCTGACAACTTCCTTCCCCCAGTTCCCATCACTTCCCCCATCATGAATCTGCTGGCAGATCCACAGTGTCGGATGCAGCACTCTCCAGCTCCAGCACCACCCTCGGGTGCACCCAGCCTCCAGGCTCCACATCCCCTCACAGGGCAGCCCATGCTGCAGAGTGGCTACCCGCCTGCCTCCCAGCCTCTGGGGCCATGCATCATGCCACCCACCATTTCCAAACCCAATACGGAGGGGGCCCCTGGGGCCCCAATTGGCAACGCTGTCCAGGTAACGTAGCACCAGCATTGCATGATTGCATGGGTTTGGTTTGTACATCAGAGAAGCCTTGCAGGCTGGGATCCTGTTGGCCAGTCATTTCTTGTACCTCCAAAGTGTACTGTAGAGGTTTCAGTCACTAACTTTGCACTGTGCTGCATTTTGCTACCATAACCTCCAACTCCTTTGCTACTGTCATCTCCTGCAATACCTCTTTACAGTTAATGCTGTAGTCAGCATGGACCAACAAGTTGCTTCCTTTTGCAAATTCACAGCTCTTCAGTGGGGAGAGGCAGCAGATACCCATAATATCTCCTCCACACACTGATGGGGGAGAAAATGGAGTTGGGCTGAGGTGGCTAATAACGCTACTGCGTTTAGCTGAAAACAACATGCGATGACAATGACCTGGAAAAGCTTCACCTGTTCTTTGTTTCTCAGCATGTGCAGGTGCTGCCAACAGAGAAGATTACCAAGAAGCCCATTCCTGAGGAGCACCTTATTCTGAAGACTACATTTGAAGCTCTTATCCAGAGGTGCCTGCTGTCTGCCTCTGATCCAGTAGGTCTCTGCTGTGTTCCTAGGATAACCTGTGTCTGGGTGAATGTGCTGATACTTGCAGCATAGCTAGCCATCACGGCCTCTCCTAAGATAGCTTTTTCCTTCTAAAGGCTGCTTTGGGTAGCCACAAGCAACACATAGAAGAGCCATGTGCACATAGGATGTGGTAGTTTGGGCCCAGACCACAGCCCAGCTGCCTGAGCACATCAGCTCTGGCCTTACAACACTCAGCATGGGCAGAGCATGAGTGTGCTTTTTATGGGCAGGGTATTAATCCATTGCAGCCCCCTCTGCTGCTCTCTTCTAAGAACAAAGGTTGGAATTTACTGCAATTGAGTTTTTGATGATGATATTTATAAGCAAGATAAATAATTTAAAAAATTATAAAAGTTTCAAAAGGGTCTATCCTTCCTTCTGTCAGGTGATCACTGTGGAGTCATGCCCTATACATTTGCTTAACCACTTCATATAATTCAGAGAAGAAAGCAGCTGTTGTTATACCAGGTCTGAGGCTCACGTAAATGAGTATGTCTCTAATTTTGATCTGTGATTTTGGATAACAAACTCATTTCAAAAGGAAACAATGAGTAGCAGAGATGGTTATGAGATTTAACAGGACCACTGGAGTTCTATATGAAAAATATTTTCTGTGGTAATCAGGGGTTTGTTAACAAGCCATCCATTTGAAAGCTTCTCATTTATTTCCAGTGGTCAGTAGATAACATACTTTCCCAAAGCCCAGATGCTGACTATTCAGCTCATGCCTGCTGCATGCTGAAGGGTGGCTGATGAAAGACAGGCTGATGGTGTGCAGAGGGCTTTGTGTACTTAACACACTTGGTCAGCAGCAGAGGCTTGCACTTCTTTTAAGGTGACTGGGAGCTGAGCTGTGGCAGTGGCTGTGGGATTGTATTGAGTGTTTGGTGTTCATTCTGTCTTAGGTTTACTGTACAATTTCAGATGACATTGTAGTTTAGACTTCGTGTTTGAATGTACGTACTCCTTCTTTCCCCTGTGGGTCTCAGCCCACACACTCCTTTACAGAAACTTTTTGACCTTTCTTTGGACTGACCTCATGAAGTTCAGTAGCATCTGACTGTTCAAAATCCTTTATTTAAAGGTTTTGCAGTAGAACGCAGGAACAGAAGTCATGTACTGCACAGGCCCTTTGACCTTTTCTTCCTTTGAGTGCCCCTTCTCCCAGACACACAACACAAAAACATTCAGTTTACAACTGCACTCAGGGATTGCTTTTGTGCTCTGCCAACACATTTTGCTTGCTTCGTTTTAAGTCTCTCCGATTTCCTTAGGCAGAGCAAGCATTTCAAGCACACAGTGCTAAGAGACACTGCCCTGAGTGGATACGTCAGTTATTGTCAGAACAAATGCAGGCACTACTCACTTATTACATTTTGAAGTGGAAAATGGGAACAGGAAGCATAGTTTGCACTTCTTCCACCTAGTTTCCTTTGGCTGGAGAAATATCTTGCTGTTTACTAAACACAATTTATTCTACTCTGCCCTGGTTGGCCACCTGTACAATGAATATAGCATGTACATCTTCACAGGTTTTGTTCTCAAATTGTCTATCTGAGAGAGTTAGACAGTCCAAAAGAATTAGCCAGTGTCTTATCTGCTCCTCCTGGGGTACTTTTTCCTTACTTGTCTCAGTTCTTTGACAGCATAATTGCTGCTGAGGAGTTTTCCATGTGTGGCCCGAAGATCCACATGCTATGTTCTCCTTTATGCCCTTTGCCATCCAAACAGCTTTCCCTAATTTGTAGCACAGCATGAAGCCACCAGCCTGCCTTTACCTCTGAGCTAGAGCATTCCCATAGGCTTTGTGTAGTATCTCTCTGGGCAGCTGTTTAATCCAGGGAAACTCTTCTTGGTGCCAGGGAAAATGGAACTATTCTAAGTGAAGATGGATTAATGTGCATACTGATTTAGGAGGAGGCTCCATTACTCTTGTCTACTGATGCCATTTCTACTGCTAGTGACCACCTTCTTTTGTGCTTCTGTAATTATAATCTTGATGCTTTATTATTATGGATGAGAATCTTCAGTTTTGTAGCTGGGGTTTTTTTAAAAAAAAAAAGAAAGTGGATAAAAATGCATTCCTCCAGCAGCTGATGTGATGCTCCAGGTGGAATATACTGGGGTTGTTTTAGGAGCCTTTGGTGGCAAAATAATTCCAGATATATCGGGGGGTGGTTTATGCTATATAAAAGTATGGAAGCACAAAGGATCTCTAAGGATAATTTGGGAGTTAGAATATTATTTTTTCTGCTGGCAGTAAACACTTAGTAACTCCTGGTTTAACTAATTGCATAATATAAAATGTAATTTGGATTTGCCATAAATTATGACCAAATTGTATTTAGATTTAAACTTCAGTGACTGTATGTGCCTTTAAGCTCTCATTAACATTACTGAATACTTGATTCCAGTAATAATTTTATTCACCTATCATTATGCTTTGCCAGTAAACCGTAGGAAAAAAACTTGTGCTGCAACTCAGAATTCTGTCACTTTCTGTACTAGCTATACCACCTCTGCAGTTATCTATTTTCTGTCACTAACTAGAGCAGTTGCATGTGGAGAACTAATCACATCATGTGGTCTTCCTAGCAAAATCAGGAGAGAAAAGTAAACAGCAAAGAGTTGATATCTTGGGAAAATGTTGAGAAATAAACTTCATGTTATTCATGGACCTCTTTGCAGTGATATGAAATCAGTATGGTGTACTTAAAATCACTGTTTCAATGTGTTTATTTCTCTTACAGCAAACCAAGAGGAAACTAGATGATGCAAATAAACGCCTGGAGTTTCTATATGACAAACTTAGGGAACAGACAGTAAGTTCTCTTTTACATTTTTTACCCTCATCAAATATTGCTGGTATGGCCAAGAGCTTCATCAGTGGTGTGGAATCCTCTGCAATATGTAGTGGGTGTTTGTTCTTTATTTAGAAACGTACTTCAATCCATTTATTGTATGTTTCCATGCATTTCCCAGAAATGGACTAGGTAGAGCATTTAGCTCCAAGTGCCTCTGCAGTCTTTACAGTGTTTTAAGGTTGTCATGTGCTTTATGGTGCTGTGCTGGCACTGCAGTGAGCCAAGGAGCAGTGCTCCTTGCAGTAGACACTGGGCGAATGGACCAGGAGGGGCCCCTGTCCTCATCTGCTGGGCAGAGTGAGTCAACACACAGCGAGATCCCCTGCTCCTGGGAAAGTGAGAGACACAACTTGGAGTCAAAAAACCCTCAGATGCTGGAGGCTTTCTGACTTCACTTGAAGATAGAGGTACAAGTACTTTTGAAGAGCTGATAATTTTTCCAAAGCTTTCCAGAAGGTCTGTGGTAGAATAGAGAAAAGGACTTTGATCTCTCAGTACCTTAGGATTAGAATGGTCATGGTCAGCCTGTCTTTGCTGAGGAATTAACTGTACCCCTAAGTAAGTTTTTCATGTGCCACAGTCCATCACATCAGGTCTTCTACCTCAGGAAACTGCATCTGGGTGCTGGCAGTGAATGCTTGCCAGCTTTGCAGCGCTGCAGAGAAGGTATGTTCTGGTTGAAAAATGCTATTAGACTTTCTAGTGACTTTTTCCAGTGTGATGCAGCTTTGAAGATGGCTATCTTTAAAGAAAGGAACTAACTGCTGCACATTCCTGAGAGCCAAATGTTGCACTCGGAATTTCTGTTTTTCTACGCACTGCTTCTGTTTTCTGCTGACTTGCCTTGTGTTGTTTCCTTGTAGCTCTCTCCAGCCATCATTAGTGGTTTGCACAACATTGTGAAGAGCATTGAAACTTGCAACTACCAGGAAGGACTGAACATCCACACACACATAGTCAGCACCAGCAACTTCAGCGAGACCTCTGCTTTCATGCCTGTTCTGAAAGTTGTCCTCACCCAGGCCTATAAGCTGGGTGTCTGAAGTAACCCTGCATTTGCAAAGCCTTGATGGTAGCCTTTCCAAAGAAGTGCATTTCTACAGCAAACATGTAGGAAATGGACCAAATTGCTAACCCTTACGGCATGTCTCGGTAGAGCACTGACAAATCGCATTGCACTCTCCCTGCAAAATACTTCATTCTAGGAGGGCTGTAGAGCCCTGGTGCTTTTCTGTTTATTTTAATCCTTTACCCATCCCTAATGATTCTTGTCTACAAATAGTATATTTAATGGACGATGCCCCATATTGTCAGTTTTTAGATGCATGTTCTACTTCTAAACAGTGGCTTTTAAAAACAGGTCTGTGTGTTAAAAAGACAACATAGGCTGTGTATCAGACCTTAAAACCCCTTCCACCCCACTGTTCTTCATCCACTAGATTGAAGAGTCTGATCCTATTACAAGTGTATTTTGTCTTTTATTTTATGAAGCTGCTTGCAGTTCTGTTGTTACAATTTACATGTTAAATGGTTTAATCATGCATTGCAGCAGAATAAAGCAAAATAAAAGCTAATGTGATATTTTCAATAAATGTTAATTTATTAAAATGTGTCTTTATGAACTGCACCTTAGAAATTTTGAACCCTGAGTATAGTGGATCAGTTTTCTATTGCTTCCTAGGTTTGAGGATATTGTTTTCTCTATGCTTGTCACTAGACGCTCTATACCAAGCTCTATACTTTGTGTTTCAAGAAAAGGTTTATCAAGCATTCAGAATACATCTGTCTGTATTTTTAAAAGATAAGGGTAGAAATATTAAGTGGTTTAAGCCACCCATACAGAGGCACAGATACTTACTATGTAAACAAGGTACAAATTGTTTCTTGGAGTCCTCTGAACCTGGAGACTCCTGCCTGCGCTGTGCTGCTTACCACTGGGAGGGTGTGCTATGCTGTGAAACTGAGTGGTTTTGCCTGAACTGCCTAAAATATTGGTGCCTGTGGAGTGTAGATTTGGCAAGAAATATTATGAATAACAATGGAAAACCATTACTGACTTCTGTGACTTAAACTGATCACAAGTTACAGACTTGTTAGGCAAAACAGTTCCCTTCCTCTGATAAAACAGAGCTTAATTTTATTTCCTTTCCAGCATTTTCTGACTTCACAAGCTTTTATAACTGATGACCATAAAGCATCAGCAATTAATCAGTTTTCTTCCCCTTGATCTAGGTTATAGGTTTCTATGCAATGTTACAAGTAGATTGTATTCTGCCTTTTGTCACTTGGAAGGTTTGCAAGTATCCTTTATTCATCCGTGCCCTTAATAAAAACACCTTGGCCAGCAGGCCTAGGTGTTGGCTTGATCACATAAAAATGTGAAGTATTTTAATACTGCCAGAAGCTCTGGTTAATAAGAAAATAGAGTCCACCTCTGGAAGAACATTCTTGGGCAAGAGGCACTCCAGTGCCTGAGAGATGGTGTACTGACTAGGACCTCCAGTATATCAACTTGGAGCGAGTAGGGGCAAATACATCTATAATGGAAAACATGTAATTGGCACTGATGGGTTAGAAAATCCAAGTACCAGTCATTGGGGAATGAATACTATTCTCTTTATGAGAGCTGAGGGAATAACAGCCCAGCTGAACTGCATTTACACCAATGCAAGCAGCATGGGCAATATGCAGGAAGAATTGGAAGCTAGAGTAGGGCAAGGAGACTACGACGTAGTTGTCATCACGGAAATGTGATGGGATGACTCCTATATCTGGAGTGCTGCTACGGTGGGATATAAACTCTTTAGGGGGGACAGGAGAGGTAGTGGGGTAGCTCTCTATGTTAGTGCTTTGATACCCTCAAGCTCAATTGTGGTGATGACAGGATTGAGTACCTGTGGGTAAAAAGCTGAGGAGCCCACAAGAAGATATCATGATGGGAGTCTGTTATCGACCACCCAGACAGGAAAAGGAAGCTGATAAGCTCCTCTACAAACAACAGGAAGAAGTCTCAAGATGGCTAGCTCTTGTCCTTGTAGGAGACTTCAGTCTTCCATCTGTCTGCTGGAGGGCCCATACAGTGGAGCGGAAGCAGTCTAGGAGGTTCTTGGAGTGTGTGGATGACAACTTCCTCACACAACTGGTGAAGGAGCCGATAAGGAAAAGTGACGACCTGGACCTGCTGTTTGTGAACAGGGAAGGCCTTGTGGGGGATGTGATGGCTGGAGGATGCCTGGGGCAAAGTGATCATGAGATGGTAGAATTTTCATTTCTAGGTGAGGTGAGGAGGGAGGTCAGCAGAACGGCCACCTTAAACTTCCAGAGGGCAGACTTTGGACTGTTCAGAAGGCTGGTTGGCAAAGTCCCATTGGAGACAGTCCTTAAGGGTAAGGGAGCCCAAGAGGGCTGGGTACTCCTCAAGAAGGAAATCCTGGGAGCTCAGGAGCAAGCCATCCACATGTTCCAGAAAATGAGCTGGTGGGCTAAAAAGCAGCTTGGTTGAGCAAGGAAATATGGGTGAACATCAAAAAGAAGAGGGATGTCTATGAGCTTTGGAAGAAGGGACAGGCGTCTTGGGTGGACTACAGGGAGGAAGTGAGATCACGCAGAGGAAAAATCAGGAGGGCTAAAGCCCAGCCAGAGCTCAGATTGGCCAAGTCATTATTCAGTCCTTATTGGATGCAAAGGGAACAACTGTGACAAAGGATGAAGACAAGGCTGACGTATGTAATGCCTTCTTTGCCTCAGTCTTCCATAGCAAGGAAAGTTGTGTGTATATACCCAGGAGCTAGAGGAGCAGAACGAAGCTCCCATGATCCAAAAGGAAGTGGTTAGAGACTTGCTTGGCCAATTAGACATTCACAAGTCTATGGGGCTTGATGGGATCCACCCAAGAGTACTGAGGATGCTGGCAGATGTGCTTGCCAAACCCCTTTCCATCATCTTCCAGCAGTCCTGGCTGACTGAGGAAGTTCCGCTGGACTGGAGGCTGGCTTGATATTGTGCCCATCTACAAGAAGGGTTGCAAAGAGGATCCAGGGAACTATAGGCCTGTCAGTCTGACCTCAGTCCTGGGGACAGTCATAGAACATGTGATCTTGAGTGTCCTCATGAAGCACATGCAAGAGAACCAGGTGATTAGGCCCAGTTAACACAGGTTCATGAAAGGCAGGTCTTGCCAAACCTATCGCCTTCTATGACAAAGTGACTCTACTACTGGATGAGGGAAAGGCTGTGGATGTAGTCTTCCTGGACTTCAGTAAAGCCTTTGACACAGTTTCTCACAGCATTCTGCCTAGGAAACTGGCCCATACAGGCGCACACTCTCCTAGGTGGAAACTGGTTGGATGGCTGGGCCCAGAGAGTTGTGGTAAATGGAGTTAAATTCAGCTGGAAGCCAGTCACAAGTGGTGTCCCCCAGGGCTCAGTGCTGGGTCCAACCCTGTTCAATGTCTTTATCAATGACCTGGATGAGAGGATCGAATGCACCCTAAGTAAGTTTGCAGATGATGACACTAAGCTGGGTGGAAGTATTGATCTGCTGGAGGGTCGGGAGGCTCTGCAAAGGGATCTGAACAGGCTGGACCACTGGTCTGAGACCAATGGCATGAGGTTTAACAAGGCCAAATGCCGGGTCCTGCACTTGGGGCACAACACCACTATGCGGTGCTACAGACTAGGAGAAGAGTGGCTAGAAAGCTGCCAGGAGGAGACAGACCTGGGGATGTTGGTTGACAGCCAACCGAACATGAGCCAGCAGTGTGCCCAAGTGGCCAAGGCCAGTGGCATTTTTGGCTTGTATCAGAAATGGCACGGCCAGCAGGTCCAGGGAGGTTGTTCTCCCTCTGTACTCGGCACTGGTGAGACCGCTCCTTGAATACTGTGTTCAGTTCTGGGCCTTTCACCACAAGAAGGATGTTGAGGCTCTGGAGCGAGTCCAGAGGAAAGAAACAAATCTAGTGAAGGGGATGGAGAACAAGTCGTATGAGGAGTGGTTGAAGGAACTGGGGTTGTTTAGCCTGGAGAAGAGGAGGCTGAGGGGTGACCTTTCTCTCTACAACTACCTGAAAGGAGGTTGTAGAGAGGAGGGAGTTGGCCTCTTCTCCCAAATGTCAGGGGACAGGATAAGGGGGAAATGGCCTCAAGCTCCACCAGCGGAGGTTCAGGCTTGATATCAGGAAAAATTTTTCATCAGAAGGGTAATTGGTCACTGGAACAGGCTGCCCAGGGAGGTCGTTGATTCACTGTCCCTGGAAGTATTAAAAAGTCAGGTGGATGAGGTGCTCAGGGACATGGTTTAGTAGTTGATAGGAATGGTTGGACTTGATGATCCTGGAGGTCTCTTCCAACCTAGTGATTCTGTGAAAAACTTTCAGGTTACCAGCCCCCTTCCTTATTGTTCCTTATTGGGAACACAGTATCTAGTAAATACTTCACAGCACCTCCTGACATGGATGTGAATGGTAACAGTTCAGCAAGCTCCACATCTCTTCACTGGGACCACTTACTGCAAGCTTAGACTGAAAAGCTTGGGCCCTGGTAATGGGGAAGGCAGGAAGAAAGGGGCTGCACAGAAGCACAAATGTCTGCAGCAAAAGCAGAATTCAGACAGCTTAACACCCCAGGTTCTCAGCAGACTGCTGCAGTGAACTCCAGTATTCATGCCTCAGAGCAAACTGGGCAAAGAAATACAGACCCTTGTCTATAGATTCAAGGTGGGAAATAACATATCTTAAAAGAAGAAATGCATTCAAAGGTAAATGGGAATGAAAAAAAACCCAGCTCATTACAGTGAAAAGCAGGTGTGCTGGGCTGGCCTGATGTTTCTGTGATAGTGTTCAGCACAGAAAGGAAAGCAAAAGAGAATCTCTGTACTTCAGGACTGAACTGGTAGATGGGCGGTGCCGTGAGAAGACTAGAAAGGAAATTCAGAAGCTGGTCTTACGTATGCTCTTACTGAGTGTTTTTGGGAGTGCTCCTGGACAAGAAGCAGGAGTGGTGGCAAGCAGCACTTGTGAGGGACATGCAGACAGTCCACGCTTTGTTTGTGAAGCTGGCTGCTTGGGGCAGTAACAACTGGAGAGTAATAGCAGGAGCAGTGTTGGATGCCCTCTGGTATGTGTTGTGGGTGTTCAGGGTTGTGGGCAAAAAGCATTGCTGTAACTTGGAAACATGTAAGCTAGGAATAAGAACAACAGCAGGGCCCGAGATGATTAGCTAGGAACAGCTCCTCTGTATGATGTGGCTTTGTAAAAGCCAAGGAACATTTACAGCATTGCACAATCCTTCACGAGACTTCCTTCCATGTAAAGGCAGATGCCAAGAGAGGCACACAGATGTGAGGGACTTGATTACTTAATGGGAAGAGATTAAATAAACCATGTTTGTTGTTCATCTAGTGAAGACCACAATGGAATCAGGTTGATTTGAACTAGAGAGCAGTGTTAGCACGAGAACAAATGTAATATAAGCAGGCCATGAATAAGCTTGGTCTGGAAACTGAAGTGGTCTAAAATGAGACCACTACATCAGGGGGTTTTGGTAGTATCTTTGGGTACTGTGATGTTGCATTACCAACCTGGACACTGTGCATCAGCAATGGAGTGATCTTGCTCTCCTCGATGAGGAGGCTGTCCTCCACCTATCTGATAAATGCAAATGGCTGTCTTTGTTTACAGAAGGCAATGAAGCCCTGCCAATTTATGTTGATAAAAGAATTTGACCCCAAATGGCCTAATTTTGATCTCACTGAGTGTGAAGAGATTTATACCATGGCATTAACACCAGCCAAGCTACTCTCTTTGTGCTCCCTTCTTATAATCCTGCAGGATTACAAGAAAACAGGATGGAAGGAAGTAATCTGTGGCAGTTGTGAGTGTTGTTCAATGGCAGCTGACACAAGGATGTATCCTGCTACTTTGGCTATCACCACAGGGAAAAGCACCAGTAGGGCTGTTTATGGGAAAGGGCAGAGACAAATAGATGGGGATGTAACAGGGGCAGCACCGCAGAGCAGACTGGCTATGGGCAGAACATCTAAGTATTTTAATGAAAACCTATTTCTGCTTGTAAAACTCTGTAATAGATTTACCTTGGTTTTACTGGCAGAAATCCAAGGTCAGCATTAGACATGAATGTTGGAGATTGTCTTTTAATCACTGCAGCATTTCTAGGCTGTGCAATGGTCACATCAGATGTGTTCTGTGTTGTGCCTTTTGGATGACATAGTTCCCTAACATACAGATTGGAGATGTGGATTTACTGTTCAATAACCATGTTTTCTCTGCCCAGAACAGAGCATATGCTAGAATGACTGGGTTATTGAGAGAGAACAGAGGAGGTCTGACTGTCATAATTGTTTTGCCCCAAAACTATGGAGGGGAAGGGGCATGATTTTAGAAGCATGGCAGAGACAACATGCAGAGCAGTGGCACCACTCTCCATATTCCTGAAAGCTCTCCTAAGCTTCACTCTCACCCTCATCACCATGCTGGTCCTTTGCTTCAGCAGCAATAAACCCCACCATGTCATTAGCCTGGATGGAGACTCTGAGAGGGGAAAAAAGGAGCCCCTGGGTATGACATTTCCTTCCCCTGTTCCCCCCATCATATCTGCAATCCTGTATGGCTCTGCACCCATAAGGGTTCACTGTTCTGAGCAGTGCTAAGCATCCACTGCAAAGACAACGCAGCATGTGTAGAGTCAAACATGGCTCATGGCCAAAGGGAAAAGCAGGCTTATTATGGCCAAAGATCTGACATCTGACACCAACTGATTCTGCCTCCTTGCAGGGGATGCTGAGCATCCCATTAAGGTGTCTGAGGCCAGGTTGAAACTCAGGACTACCAAGACCTTAGCCCAGCAGTTCAGATCTCACTTTGTGGCATGTAGTTCTGATATCATGATCTAACCAGGTTGCTTTTTAAAAGAGAGGTGTTCTCACAGCTTCAAATCCCAAAACGTGCTGCTGCCCACTGCAGCAATCCTGGAACAAATGCTGATGCTGTCACTGAAGCGCTGCTGCCCGAGTGGTGACTTCTTGGGTCAGTGGAACAGTAATGACACTGTGCAACAACACTGTCAGAGGGGAGACTTTTGCATGGCTTGGGCCTCATCTGCTACTTTACTGAGACCATCAACTGCATAAGCAGTAGAGACTCCTCTGGTCCCATATGTGCTGGGTACAGGACAATGTCCCTCCTCCAGCTTTGCTGCTGCATTTGACAAACTTTCTCTGCATGAAACTGGCTTTGCTAGGACATAGGCCTTCTTCATGGAAGTTACCTGACACTGTTACCCTAAGCATCAGCCCCCCTTGCACCCAGAGGACATCTGGCCACTACAGAGCATTTGTCATGTCATCTTCGTTCACCTGCTTTCCATGCTGTGTTGGCTACTGTATAAGCAAATTGCTATGTACTGGAGATAAAAGTAGGATATGAAACTTAACGGTATTGTGTGCAAAGCTAACATCGCACTAATACACACTGGTGGCAGAGAGAGCCTTCACAGATGCATTCATCAGTGACTCAAATTAGTTGGAAATCTTGAAAAGAAGTTTCCATGTGTGTTTGCCTTTGCTAGGGTGGCAGAATCACAGAATCACTAGGTTGCAAAAGACCCACAGGATCATTGAGTCCAACCATTCCTATCAATCATAGGGTTTCTTCCCAATTGAGTGGTCCTTGGGTTAACTAAGGCCACAGTGCCAGTTTCCTGTTTACCATCCCCAGGTACACTCGCCCCCTCATGCTTAGTGATGATATACTGGTGGTCCTCGCCAGCACACCACCCCTTTGACACTGAAGTCCCACCTCTAGGCTCACTCCCACCTGGCCTGGCCTCCATCCCCTCCCCCCTCACATCTAGTTTAAAGCTCGATTTATGAGCTTAACTATAGAAAGGGCTTTAGTACACCTAGGAGACAGGCGTGTCCCATCTCAATTACTAAGCCATGCCCCTCAGCACCTTATCCACCTGTCTTTTAAACATCTCCAGGGAAGGTGACTCAACCAACTCCCTGGGCAGCCTGTTCCAGTGTCCAATGACCCTTTTGATGAAATTTTTTTTTATGATGTCCAGTCTGAAGCTCCCCTGACAGAGCTTGAGGCCATTACCTCTTGTCCTGTTCCCTGACGCTTAGGAGAAGACACTTGGTCCGTGGCCATGAGGAATGCTTGTGGAAGGCAGCTCCTAGGTTTCAGTGCCATTTGCACCTGTGTAAGCATGCAAGACCGACATCTATCCCACACCATCCTTTAAGAGCCTGCAGAAGCCAGGTGAGGACAAATACTTTTAACCTGTCTTTCCAAACAGACATGCTCCTCAGTCTCTGTATTTCCTTGCTGCCCAGTAGCACTTCCATTTCACCCATCCCAAGCCCTGACCTTTCTCCATTAAAAACTCAGGACAGCGTACCCGCACAAGCTGCAGTGTGTGGAGGAGAGCTTGGGCTGTACACTGTGCTCCTCCTCCATATGCCGCCTGCAACAACCGGGGACCAGCCAGCGTGTAAGGGATAGAGCCTTCTTTCTGCTTCAGGCACTGAGAGCTGGAAACGTCGTTCAAGGGCAGAGTCATCCCTCCTGCCCACCTCCAAAATCATATGGCAGAGTGCTAAAATGACAGTATCACAGATTAAACTGATATTAGGTACACTTGAACTTAGTCTAACAGTTGACCTGGGGCATCTAGAGAAAGTCAGAGCAGGAAAACACAGTGCGAGTTAAATCATCCCCTTCTGCGATCCCGGCACGGCGATGGAAGACACTGTGGGCTATAAATCGTGGAAGGACCAGCCTCAGTCAGGTCGGAGGACCGCCGACACGCCTGTCCCTCCCGTCCTCGGAGAGTCGCTCGAAACTAAACGAAATGCATTACAGGCAGTTTTATCCGGACGTGGCACACGGTTCACACCTAACGACTTAAATACCTCACACAATGCTCGCGGAAGGCGGGTGGACGCGCCTCACGGGTCGCGACGAGCCGCAGCCGGCCTCCCCTCGTACACGGGCCGCCCCTCCGATACGGGCTAGGCCCCTGCCGGCGCCGCCCGCCCGCAGAGCCACATCCCCGGCACGGCGCCCCCCGGCGGGGGGGCGGGCAGCGACTGTCGCTCTGCGCGCGCGGCCCCGCCCCGCGCGGTGCGGGCGCTGCGCGGCGGCGCGGCCCGGCCGCTCCCGAGCCGCCCCCCGGGCCGCGCTGCGCAGGGGCCGCCGCCGCCCCTGGCGACATGGCCGGGCCCTGGAGGGCAGCGAGCGGCGTGCAGGCCATCGTCTGGCGCAACGTGGTGTTGATGGCGCTGCTGCACCTGGGCGCCGTCTACGCACTCAGCCTGGTGCCGCGGGCGCAGCTCCTCACCCTGCTCTGGGGTGAGTGGGGAGCGGCCGCGGCGGGGGAAGCGGTCGCAGGTCGTTTGGGCGCGCGTACCCGCGTTGGCGCGGCCGCGGGTCGCTTCTCCCGCGCCGCCGCTTTTGTTCCTCGCGCCCCGGGGACGGCGGCACCGCGGTTGCTGTAGAAACCGGGGGCGCTCTCCCTCTGGTGACATTTATGAGGGTTTTTGTTTAAAAAAAAAAAAAAATCGAAAAGTCTAACAGCTGATGTTTCGGTTTAAAAACGTTACGGAGAACGTGTTTGTCTTCCCTTTGCCGCTTCATCTTGTTACTCCACTAGCACCTGAGACATTCTGCTCCAGTTGAGAGTAGAAAATCTCCCCATCCTTTGTCTCTCGGGCAAGATGATGTGTCTTACTAACGAAGATTTAAAATTCGAGGAGGAGCTGTAAGACGCTGGTAAGGAGAAAAGAAGCCCAGCTGTGCTTTCTGAGGTGAGGTGGCTTGCTGCATCTGTGTTCTTTCTAGCCATGAAAAGCTGAGGATTCTGTTTGGGAGAGAGAGCACGAAATGTAGAATCCTTCCATCCTATAGCGAGGTCCTCTTTTCTCCTCAGAACAGTGCTAGGAAAAGAGCCACACTGAAGCACTGCAGTATTGTGCGAGGTTTTTGAGACTTAGATGGTGGATGTCAGCATCATCCTTCACCAGGCAGAATTGTGTACGTAGTTGTGTAAGTGTGGGTGGCCAAGAGGATAACAACTTGAATGCTACTTATAGCTAGTTTTATATAAGAGACCTATTTTGGAGAGCTTTTGAGTGAATGAAGAATGCAGTGGTTTGGGACTCTTGTATATAAATAGAAGAAAGAAGGATCTTTGCTACAAGGAATTCAGCCAGGGAATTTGGGTTGTTAGGCTGCCATTAGTACTGTTGAAGTGGCTCTCAAAAAGGCCTAGCCAAATACTTAAGAAATCAGGTTTATTTATTCTGTTTAAGGAATTCTATATCTGTTTTCCACTGATTTGGAGTTTAATGTTTAGTCTGTCCTAAACCTGTAGAAATAACCACCATTGCTCTTAGCAGTTGGGAAAATAAACCCTTCTGTCAATTACCATCCTCTGGCAAGTTCCCGATTGGGAAACTGTTTCTGGGATACTGGTGTTTGGCTGCCTGGTTTGCACAAACTGTTACCTGGCTCCCTCTTGACCTGAAAAAGTTCGGAGGGTGGTTGTGTTTCGCTTGGTTGCCTTCTGTGAGTGTTAACTCCTGTCCCCTCTTGGCTGTCTTCAGGCAGATTTCGTAGTTCACCTTAGCTGTGGCTTAATGGCTAGGGAGACCAAGAGAGCCTCCGGGACCTTCATGGCTGAAACACACAGCTTGTGGTCTGCTTTCAGCCCTTTTAGGTCCCATAGCCTGTGGGCAGGTGGGCTTTCTTTTTTCTGTTTTGCCTTTTCAATAAGACACATTAAAATCATCTCTTATTTCACTGTGTCTTAAATTACAAAACTCCCTAAGGCTAGAGTCAAAGCATTGAGTTACCAGTTTCAGCCCTCCGTCCTCCAAGGTATTTTTCTCCTAGCTGAAATTAAACAGATGCTAAATAATAAACAGGTCTCAGTGACTTTGCCACTTAATGCCTTTCTTTTTGAAAGCCAGAGCCTCCCATTTCTTGACTTTGTTATTTTTAACGGCCACCCTAAAGCAGACCACAAAGTTTGTATGGGAGTGTGCTCCGTGATTTTAACAAGGCTCCACATCAGAGAGTGAGTGTGTTGACTTCAGCAGTCTTGACCTTCTGGACACTGCATGCCACTCTTGCAAATATCTGCTGTGGAGTCTGCCCACCTCAGAGGTGGTAGTCAAGGTGAAAGTACAAGATCTTCAGAGGATGTCAGGCAAGAGTAGCTTGCTGTTGCATTGGAGACCTGTGACTGAAGTCCCTCTGAGAGACTCTGGGAGTTCCTGCTGCCTAAGTTAATAAACCCACCTCCCTTCCCTCTGTAAAGAGGCAACCAGTAAAGTTGTGTTGGAAGGAAGAAGTGTGGTTCAGATATGTCCCTTGCCCTCCCCGATTCTCCATGTCTCTGTCTCTGTGCAAACCAGCTGCAAGACTGCCTTTCTGTGGGCGGTGGCTGCCAGCCAGCCTTTGCAGGAGGGCTGGCATGGCATAGAAGTTGGGTGGCAGGTAGGAGTGTAGTGTTGGGTAGTGCAGAGATGTGCGTATGCTGAAGGGTGCAGATGGAGGAGCTGCAGCCATCATTACATTCATCTGTGGTTTGTGGTTTTGTTTCTTTTACCCAAACTTGCCTCCAACTTGGGAAGCTTCCCAGTGATGTGCAGGCCCTTACATTGCTCTGTCTGGTGCTCCCCACCACTGCTTAGTTGTGTGAAGAGTGCTCACTGGTGGTGGGTGTGACCTCCATGGTGTGGCAGCTTCCTGTGATTCACCACTGTTTACTTGGATTTTTTGCTTTTTCCTCCTCTGACACTTTCTAGTCTCAATGGGCTCTTGGCTGGAGCAGACCAGGTGCTTCCCTCCCTCTGTGCAAGGTTTGCTTTCTTCCTTCCCACCCCAGAAGGCAGTTAGTAAATCGCTGATTCACCACCACTTGCTAAGCAGAGCTGAAATACCACTGTGCCACCTAGAAAACAGCTGTACAATCCAAACTGCCTGCTCAGCAGTGCTTATTTCAATTGGCAATTTATTGACATTTGTCCAGCTGTACATAATAAACTGTAAAACTGCTGTCATGCAAAGGCTCGGTTAGTTGTTTACTCAGGATTATCTGTGCTCCCCTGTTCCCATCACCTTCTGCACTAATGCTTTGAGGCCTGTGTTACAGCTTCCTGCACCTTGTGTGGAACTGGCATTGCACAAAGGATCCCAACCAGTGTTCTGGGTGGTGCAGCCATCTTGCTTAGGGGACATGAAAAACTGGGTTATGATTCAACAGAAGTTACAGATAAACTGGTTAAAACATGGACTTTAAAGGCCATCTCAGTGCTTCTGTGGAATTTGATTCCAGTCCAAGCTGAACAAAAACAATAAAATTATTCATGTCAAAACTTTCCATGAGCTGGGAACTGCCTTGACCTGAGAGGCTGCAAATCATGCGTGTGAGGCATTGAGCAGCCCTGGGCTGTGCCCATTGGACAGCTGTGTGGCCATCCCAGCAGATCCTGCCAGCCCTGTGCCTTTGAAATATCCTCTGCTTTGCCAGCCTGACTGACTGTGCTCACTGTGAGCCCTCTCGCCTACCTCTTTTCCAAACTGCCTTGTGGTTTGGTGCAAGAGTGTGTGGAGAATATCCTGTTGCCTTGCCCTTTCCCTCCTGATCCAGAGCCAGGCAGCTTGTGATATGTGGTCTCTCCTTCTTCCTGGCACTTTGCTGTCCACATTTGTGCCATTTTGTAGCTGACAGCTGCTGCTTTGGGACATCCATGCTCTCAGTTCCCAGTCTTGAAAAGGGGTGAGAACTATTGAGGAAATGTGCCTTGAGTGTTGTCTGCCCACAGTCCCACTAGTAGGCTTGCTGGGCACAGCCAGCAGGTTTGACAGGGTTCACTGGCCTTCCTGCAAAGCCCTGGGCATGGTGCAGCCCAGGCAGCTAGCACGTGGGCCTTCCCTTTTAGGTCTGTCTTTGAGAGACCACCTGGTTCTGCAGGTCTCTGGGCTCCTGGTGCTTAGCACCCTCTGTAGAGAGGTTTGGAGGGGAGGGATCACCACTCTCTGCAGACTGACATCAGGAATCAAAGCAGGGTGAAAGCACCTTGCTGTTAGGGAGTGATGTGATGGGTCTGCTGGCTGGGCCAGGCATGCAGTTTCCCCAGGAATGAAGTCAGGAAGAAGAGTCCTTGTGGATGGGTAGTGCTGGGGATGTGGATGTGGTTTGCTGATGCTCTTTTTTGGGCTGGATGTGCGACACTTCCTTCCACAGCCCACTTGGTAGGAAACTGTATGTGGCTCATACATTAAGTTTGTGATGTGCCATTAAATGATGCTTCATAACCAGGAAGCTCCATCTTGTTGCAGTCCCAACCAGGTTATCTGTTTAGGTTAGGAAAACAAAGCAAAAGATTCTGAAATTCCTGTAGAGGGAAAATTACCAGCATGTTTCACTGCATGGCCCGGTATTTTTGCTGCTAACAAGCTGGATTGTGTTCTGTTTGGGCTTTTTTTTTTTTTGGTTTTTTTTTTTTTATGGATTCATGATAGCTTATTTTTCTTAGAGACCACTTTCTGGAGGATCACGTGATGTGTGAGAGTCTCAGAGTTTATTTGGAAAAATACTTTTTAGCCTTCACAGGAGGCTTGTGGCGAAGCTCTTAGAGTAACCAAATCCATTATAGGAAACAGATAAACTCCACAGAAGATTAAACTGTTTATCTTCTCTAAAAGCTTTTCTTTCAGGCTGCTAAGTATTACTAGTACTAACAGCTTTAAAAACATGCACAGGCATGACCACACAGAAACTCTCTATCTTCTGGATGTGTTTCCGAGAGTTGCCTGATAGCCTGGTCTGTTCGCAGGCTGATATGCCTTGCCTGGAGCCTGGGATTGGGAAGGAGAATGGCCTTGCTCTGATGGGAGGGTAGTCTTGTTGCCGTTATTTTAACACTGTTTAGGAGACATTTTAGAGCTCTTGAGAATGCCGGACTGATCATATTCAGCCCTGATGGGCTCTATGCCTTGCTTACCCACAGCTTTCTTCTGCACTTGAGTGCTGGAGCAGCAGTGCTGCCCAGCTGCATCCCTGCGAAATGCAAGTTGCTCCCAGGCTTGGGTCTGGATACAAATCCTGCTTCCTGGATCCCTTTGACAAGAGAGATTAAACCAATTGTCATTTTAGTGCTTTATGTTACTGTGGTGCCCTCCAGGGGCACTCAGATCATCAACTCTTTCTCAGCCCTTCTATCTATGTCATGAGGCATGGTGGAGCTGTTTCACTAGATAAGCAGAGAAGCGGTGAACCTTTTGAAGGTCCATCTCTGAGGTGCACATCAACGCTGGGGAATAGCCCTGTTTGTCTCCAGAGCAGACTTTTCCTCTCCTGCCCCATTTGAAAGTGTAGTTTTACAGCTGTCTCTCTTAATAGTCAATCTTGTTCTTTCTCCCCTAGCATCAAGACCGACAGGGGACAGGACGAGAGGGAATGGCCTCAAGCTCCGCCAGGGGAGATTTAGGCTTGAGATTAGGAAAAAATTCTTCACGGAGAGGGTGGTTAGGCATTGGAACAGTCTGCCCAGGGAGGTGGTTGAGTCACCGTCCCTGGAGGTGTTTAAGGTGAGGGTGGATGAGGTACTTAGGAGCATGATTTAGGGACTGGTGGGAATGATTGGACTTGACGATCCAGTGGGTCTTTTCCAACCTGGTTATTCTGTGATTCTGTGAAAAGCTGCACTTCTGTAATCTCTGATGGGAACGGTGTCTTTTCTCCAACAGTACTTCTTTCCTTAAAAATTACAAGTTCCCTAGAGCTGGGGGTGGTGTGGC
Organism: Clamator glandarius; assembly: GCA_033459285.1. NCBI lineage: Eukaryota > Metazoa > Chordata > Aves > Cuculiformes > Cuculidae > Clamator > Clamator glandarius. The sequence continues at coordinate 92,946 of JAUNZM010000072.1, read as the reverse complement.
TGTAGCATGCTGTTCACTAGCCTTTTGTATCTGGAAATGATCTGAGCTCTATGTCTACTGTAGAGGTGAGGAGTGTGCCCACCACCTAGCAACACACAGAAATTACAATGGTTCTGGGCCTGTTCCAGATCCCACTCTGAGATGCTCTGCTGTAGAGGACACTCGTGGCCATCAAATGTTTTTCCTTCCCCAGTGTTCACTCCTCTCTTGTTTAACTGTTGCTGTAGATGATTCCTTAAGGTCTTGCCTGTGAACTTCATGTTCTTTAGCTGTAAGTAGCTACTTTTGTTCCCTATCTTCATTTCATACCCCGTGTATTAGTGGTGCTCTGTTTTGTTTCTCTCTGTTTTTGTGTGCATATGGTCAATGTGAACATGATAAATGAACGGAGAAAAAAAATTCATGTATGGACACAAAGCATGTGTGCTGAGCCCTGGATGCATGTGATGGCCCTTTGGTCCTGTTCTTAGGAGATGGGTTTAAGGAACTCCTAATGAGTTCTTGCAGTTGGGCAGTGTGAACGAATGAGTGAACGGGTAGTGTAGCTGTTTGTGTTTAGACACTGGGTTGCTGGGCTCTCTGCTGCCCTTTTTCCTCCAGGGGAAAAAGAAGGACCTCAAACACTCTTTCCCTTTGACCTGTGTGATGAGGACAAAGATAAGAACTGGATCCAGCAAAGGTAGAAATCCCTATCTGTACTCCTTCTGAATTTGACAGGGCTTGTTGGCTTCTAGGACCTGACATCTGAGATCTGGGAGAAGCATCCCTCTGAAGGAGCCCTGTGAAGGAAAAAGCAGGGGAGGTTTGTTGACACGCCAAGAGCTGGCTGTGTCAAACACACAGAAGCCCAGCCAAGGGCAGTGGAAGCATGAGATGCTTCCTCCAGCCCTGGCCTGCCAGCTTCTGAGCTGATGCAGACAGGCACTGGTGAGGCAACAGAGATTTGTGGCTGTAACTTTTGCCTTTGGTTACATATTGAGGTGAGCTTGGAAGTATACAGGCTCTGAGGAGTTTCCATGAATGACTTGGGACAAACTTTTTTCCAAGTAGAAGGAACACATCAGTCAGAGTTGTATCAGCATGAGAGGAAGCCTTTAAGGGGCTGGGGGCAGATCAGATACCTCTTCTCCAGGAAGAAGAGTGTGAGCCACCAGGAAGAGCAGTGTGAGCCAGACAGATCTTCTTGTCTGGGATTGCTGTTGGAAGCAAAAGCAAGCATTGCTTTCTCCTTTGGGAGGCTGGGCTGGAAAATGTCAGCTTACCAACCAGAACATGGTATGCATCCTCATCACTGCCACTCTACATTCCTCCCCTGCAATTACTGTTGCACTTGTAATTAACATTGATGTTATAGTTGAAGCAAAGCAACTTCTTGCAATCAGATTTTATTTTTACCATGTAGACTGACAGTAAAATATGCTGCTCCACTGAAGAGCTGAAACATTAACAGTTACTGCTTTAAGTAAACTAAAGCTGCTATGAGAGAGGAGGCTTGTTTGTCAGAGGCATCAGGAATCCTGGATTCCATCCCTCTTGCACAAGACCTCAGCACCAGGAGGATGGGGATTTCTGGAGGAATACTGAAGCTGGGATCAATCTTGACCCATTTTGGCTGTTGACTTCTCAGATGATGTTCTGAGGGCTTGTCCTGTGTCAGTCAAAGGAGTTGCAGTGTTTGGCTGCTCCTGTCCTGCCCTCTGCACTTGGAGTAGTTCACGGGATGTCTTCTATCATGGCCACACAGCTGAATCTATGAAGGAGCTTCTGCCCAGGTCCTTATGTGGCAATTCAGAAGCAAAGGAGAAGGCACCTGGAAGGGGTTAGCACTGCTCTAACCAGCAGTTGCTGCAGTCAAGGCTGGAGTAGACATTCAAGCTTACTTTTCCCTGTTGAACACCTGAGAGGTTGAAGAGAAGCTAGAGGCCAGGGTGAGCCAAGATATTTCCAAGGCTTATTTCATGCCCTTGGACAGGAGGAAATTGGGATGCGGAAGAGCTGCAGCTCACATAGGAAAGTGCTCGGGCAGAAGAGCAAAAAGCAGGTCCTAGTGAGAAAGTCTAGAAAGAGGTTCTCTGAGGCCTGGCATCATATGGGGTGGAGGGAGAGTAGTCCTGGGCTCCTCCTTTCTGCCTGTTGCTCTCTTTCAGTTATCCTTCAGGCAAGGCCAGTACCAGGGTGCTGGAGAAAGGAAGTGTATGGATGTTGGATAATAACGCAGATTGAAAATTGCAACATATCTTATGAAAATGTCATAAACTATATTTTGTCAGGGGATTGAGGGTATATAAAGGTGGTTTGCCTTTTAATAATTTTTTTGGACAACACTGTGAAATTTATTTCCAGAATTAATTTGACTGTAGGGTGTAAAAGAGGACCTTTATAAGTCAACTGAATTAATCAGTTGTAACGATTGTCATAAATGATAATTTTTGTTCTGAGCTGCTCATTCCCTTGCTGCAGTCAGATGGACTTGGCTGCAGTGAGGAAGGCATGCTAGACCTCTTTGCAGGAGTCATAGAATTTCCTTGTTTTCCATTAGCTTTGACTCCAACCTTTGATCAAGGGGGGTAGACTTGTGTGCTGCTTGACCACTATTCAGCAGGCAATTGAAAGCTGGATGCCTTTTGCAGTGTATACACAGGTATCAGTGGTGAGTATATAAAAAAACATTGCTGGGTAGGTGGAGGCAGAGACCTGATATGTGGGCCTTCTACGCATGCCCAGAGCTGAGCTAGGTTAGGCCTGCTTGGGCTGGAGGGGCACAGTGAGTAGTCATTCAGGGAGCAAGGTAAACAGTCGCCTGGTGAATACTTCTGGAGAGCTGATAGCATCAGCCTGCATGCCTCTGCGTTGGAGACAAAGGTGTCTTCCTCTCCCCTGGAACCACCTGCTAACCTGATAGCTCTTGACTGAATGCAAGAGGCTTGTGCATTCTAATTTTAATGTGGTATAGTCCTTACAGCCTAGCTCTGAGACTCAAACTGTCAGAAGGAGAGAAGACAGACAAGCCATTTTTTGCAATAGATTTTTGTCTGAGCTCTGTTTGGTTTTGGGAAGGGGAGGAAGAGGTATGGGAGCTGACAGCAAATGAGTGAAGCAGACACAAAACTTCTGGGCAAGCTGGAGTGATACAGAGGGGCATGGTCCAGACTCTGAAGTCAAAGCCATCAGAGTTCTGCTTTGGCAGCCACTGGACAGTCTGGGAGGGCACTGGGTTGGAGCAGGGTTTGTCCTGTGAAATGGATCCTTTTCAGCAGTGAGCTGCGGCATAGGTGCTGCTGCCTCCACAGGGAATCATACCTGGAGACTCCACAGTTCAGAAGGGCATTGCTCCCTGCTAAGCCCTGCTGTTTCCTGTGCCCCATGCCTAGAGACTGTAAAAGGCGGAAGCTTTCAGTTTACCTAAGTCTGTAGCATGGCGCATCATGGTTTCTAACAGCTGAGAAGCTACTGTTCCCTGGCTTTGTGCTTTGGGCGGTCTTACTAGTATGCACAGTGTGAGTGGCAGAAGAAAGCTGTTCCTCTCCCAGCTGTATACAGGGTGATGGGCAGAGGTACTAAATAAATCCTTCTTCCTTAAGGCAGAACTGCCTGTTGAATGCAGGGCTTCAGAGTGCCATGCTAGTGACTTAACCACACAATTTCTTTGCTCTGCTCTTGCAAAAAGAGACAAAATTAACATTAATTGGTTTGGGGGATTTATAGAGTACTTTAAATCCATCAGAGCCCTAACTGGCTTGCAGGTTGAGGACAGCAGTGAGGTCACTGGGAGAGAAGTGAAATTTGCCCATGGTTTTTGTGATGATGCAGGGTTTGGCTGAGCTGAGAGGCTAGACATAAGCATAAAACATTTCAGAGAAACCAGACCATAGTCCAGCCTTCTCTTTTGGTCTAAAAATATATACAAACTGTTCAGTGACTTAAGGCAATCCTTAGTTGCCTGGAATTCAGGGGATCATAATTTGCTTCCTAGGGGAATTTTAGCATTCACTGGAATACTTCCTGTCAGTTGCAATTTCTATTGCTCTTTTGGCTTTATTTATGTCACCTGGCTATAGTTGTCAATGTGAAAGTTTCTGCTGTTCCAACCAGAATAAAGTCTTTTGTGTACTCAGCCAGAAGGGCTGGCTCTGGGGAATGTTCCTGAAAATGCATATGCAGGCATGTGCATCCAGGCAGAAATAGCCTGGATTTCATGAGCTGGTGATGGCATGGCCAAGAGGACGCAAGAGATGGCTTTTCCTGGAATTCCTCCATTGTGGCACAGAGTGGCAGGAGAAGGTCCTCGTCTGAACTTATCTCTGCAGCTCTAAAACTTTGGTTTCCCTTTGCCTCTGATGTGCTGCTTCTAATCTCTTTCTCTCTTGTTTCAATTTAGGGTAGCTTAGAGAATGTGTAGATCTAATTTTAAATGAACCCACTTCTGGCCTGAGATTTCACATGTTTATCCTTCACAGGAATGTACACCTCTCTGTGTGAGCTGGCAGCTCAGGGAACTGGTGGTGCTGCATAGTGGTGCTTTTTAATTCTCTGTTACTAGCTTGAATCCAGGCCAAGGTGCTTTTGGAGCCAGCCTTTAATAGCAGGGTTCAGCGAATTGACTTCGTCTGCCAGCACAGAAGCGTCTCCTCTCCAGAGACCCCTGGGCCAGAGCACTAATTCAGCATTTCTTCTTGGCAGCAATTTAGGAACTAAGGTGGAAAAATTCTCCCTCCTTAGTAAATGTAGCTTCAGGCCAGGAAATTAGGCTGGTTTTGTAGGACGATGTGGATTAGGTGCTATGTAACTGCTTTTCACATCTCTGCTGTGAAGGAAGAGATCTCCAAGGTTACTCTAGAGACAGAAGTAGACATGTGTAGACTTGGTATGTAATATAGATTAAATAATGCCGCATGTTGACCCTGGCCTTTTCACCAATGCAGTGCATGACATCAGCCAGTGGTTTTAAATTAGGTGTTTGGATAGACCAAGTATTGGTTTAATTTGGTGTCAGAAAGCTTTCCTTTAAGGAGGGCAGACATAGCATTTTAAGAAAATATGTCACAAAACTACAAAGTGTTGTAGTATGAGGCACTGTGAAATTCTTGCCTGCATTTCCGGTCTGAGCCCTGGTGTTGAAGCAGGTAAGAACCTTCTGATGCTGTCTGTGTGTGTGTAGTGAAGTGAAGGATCTGCAAGGTGTTCAGAAGAACCAAGGGTGGTGCAGCCATTGAAATAGATGGTAGTGTTTCCCTGAATTTCAGTGGTAATGGAGTTAGGCACCATTCAACTTGAAATGCTTTCCCTGGTTTGGTCAGATTAGCTGATGTGATTCATAGTCCTAAATGTGCCACTGAATAACAGCAAAAACCCACAAGTGAGGAAGAAAAGGCAGATGCAGGTTATGCAAATATAATTTAATTTTTAGAAAGGAAAAAATCCTAACCGTAAGACACAAGTATTACATATTTATGATGATCAGTCAGCTTTGCAATGCTTTCTTTGCGCCAGAGGAAATTGCTGGTTATATTTCTCAGGCAGTTCTTGTAGCCTAATGGAAGTTGTTGAGTTTAATGTGTTTGATTACTAAAATTCCCTTGCAAGTCATTTTGATCTGGCTGAATAAGTGGAAGTAAAATGCTGGTGTGGAAATGGACAAAAGTTGCGTGTCCAGCCCTGTCATTTTTAATTCTCAAATAGTTGCTCATACAAATAAGTTGTGTTTTCCCTTGTATATAGAGATAAAAAAATGGCCTGTGCTGAGATGAAAATTACTTGCCAGGCTTTGTCACACAGAGGTTTGCCTGAGACTTTGCTGACTGCTTCAGGTGTGGAGAAAGTATTTCCACCAAATTGTTTAATGTCACAAGATGTCTTCATCAAGCAACAGCAGTTGTCTTCAGCTGCCCTGTTTTTGAAGAGGTAACAGATATCTACAGGTGAAACACAGTCCTTGTGTTTGTTGCTTTTAGTTCCCCAGCAAAAGATGTGCTTTCCCAACCATTAATGTCACTAGAATTCATATCTTCTTAAGAAATTACTCCCTCCTGTATCTGTGGAGCCTTACTTCATGATTCTTGAACTGCTGGACAGTATGTGTGCAAAAATATGTAAGCCTTTGCCAAATGTAATTTCAAGCAGTCCCACCTGTGGTTGGGAATGTGTCAGATCTCATAGGCTACACAGCATTGGGAATGGCATCAACCAGAGCGAGACCTGCACCGGAACTAGGGTGCTGTATGCTTCTGAAGCTGTCATCAGAATGATAGCAGTAGGAGAGCTAAGGCACAATAGCAACTGAAAACCAAAGGCAATGTTCAGGGAACAGCTTCCTTTGCAAATACAAAATAACACTGTCCATTAGTTGTGAGCCGGGTTTTGCATTAGGAGACTGGCAGGAAGTGACCATGGGCAGAGTCTGTGACACAGAGCATGGGAGAAAGACAACTGCAACCAGAAATCAGATGGACTCTGACAAGAGGTTCAGACAGGGTGTTTTTTTCTGGCTGGGGTATGCAGATTTCTTCTATTCTGTTTCTCACTGTGGTGAGCACACTGGATATTTTTCTGGTCTGTGTTTCATTGTTTGTAGTCCTGGCTTTCTTTCCTGGCTTGTCATCTTTCCATGTGCCAGAGCACCTGCTCAGTGGGATGCTGTGGAGAGACAGGAAGCACTCAGCCGTACAAAGAGGGATCTGGCAGCCCCAGCTGGGCGTCCCCTACCTGCTGGCTTGAGGCCACGGGAACAGCAGCTGGAAAATCTGTTTGGGCTATTGCTGTCAGTGATAGTGCCCAGTCCCAAGAGAAAGCAATGTTTATGTAGCTTGTTTTGAGCTCTCTGCACTGGGCTTTGCACCAGTGTAGGAGTAAATGGGTCTGACATCCTCGGAACAAGATGTAAAACTAAAGCCCTGACCCTTGGTGGCTATCTTGGTCCAAGATCTGGCATGCTTCTGGAAAGAGCAATAGGGATGGCATCCAGCCTTGGTAATTACTTTCCTCGTACTCTGTGCAAAATGCCATATTTTCATTCCACCAATGTGTATGCACTGCTAGTGTAACAGTAACTGGGCTGTGCTGTATTTTTTCACTTTTTAATTTTGTTAGTTCTTTTTACTTTTCTCTCCTCTGAATAACAACTTCTGTTACATCTGGGAAAAAGGGCTAGGTGATCCACTGTTCTGATCTCATAAGGCATGTAATCTGTCTTGTTTGGAGTGGCCAGCACTTTCCCCTATGTGTTCTTCCCTGTTGTTGGTTTGGTGAGACAGAGGTGGTCTGGAAGTTCCTGCTTTGGTTCCTGGCACTTGATGTAGTACATCCCCATCCTTCCTTCTAACAGCAAGATGATACCTCTGTGGCTGCTCTTCAAAATCTCACTGATGTTTTGCTGCCTTATCACATTGAACACTGAGAATATTTGTGAGCTGTTGGTGATCCTTCTTGCAGGCTCCCGCTTCTCCACTATCTCATCCTCATTGCAGATCTCTGTCTGCAGTTATCGTCTCCCGAGCTACATTACTTTGCTTTTTCCATCCAGGCGGAGCTTTATTTTGAGCCTTATTCTCCCTGTTTCTGCATGGTTCCTCTTGTGATTCTTAGCTCTATCACTGCTGCTCCAAATTTAGCATCATCTATAGTTATAATTAATACACTATTTGCCTTTGTTTCAGGTCGTTAATAAAGATGTTGAATAAAAATCTTCTAAGTATTGATTATGGCATGTTCCCATAAATAGCAATTGTGCAGAGTCACAGTGTACTTGGAAGCCTAGCAACCTGCTAGATCCCCTTTTGCACAGTAGTTTAACCTTGTATATCTTGTCTTTTTTGCATCTTCTCCCTGTGTACTGATACTCTCTTTTGTCATTTTGCAGAGGCTAACTTGTTTTCTCTTTCCTCTCTTCCTCTTTGTTCCCATTTTTAAATGCTTTTCCTTCTGCTTCAGTTCAGAAAGATTTTGCTTATGCTGTGCTTTATCAAGTGAGCTCATGGTTGGAAAAGCTTCTGTCAGACCTTATGTTTCTGCAGAGCTTTAGCAACAAGAGTGTGCTACTGGCCCAGGGGAGTGTTGTGTTGGGGCCCTGCTCCCTATGAAGGCTTTTCACACTAGCTTATATCATTAACTCATGATCTGTGTGTTGCATAGCTTACAGGGAGGATGTCTGAGACAGTGGAAGAAGGGAGTGAAATTCCTGTGTTTAAGAGTAATTCTGCCTTGTGGTCTTTAGAAAAAGTAGGGAGAAACAAGGAAGAAACCACTTGAAACCTCTGCTCTCATCCTTCTTTGAAACAGATCCTAGCTTACTGTCCAATCAAAGGCAGCTCTGAACTTGATATTTGAGTTGTGTGGAGCCCAGAGCTCTTGGCGCCTGCTGTTTCAGGTGTTGAACCTAGGTCCCGGGCTTCCCCTGGGCATGCAGCAAACCCTAAATCTTCCTGCAGAGTTTTGAGTCTTAATTCAGATGGTAGTTACAGCTATTGGCTGGTGACACTTGTTTTGTATGTGTTGGAGGTAGCACTCTGTCCCTGCTAGAGGGCTCTGGCCAGTGCTGCAGCTTGGTAGGCTGGACTCAAGGATTCCCCTGGTGTGGTGATGGAATCAGAGGAACCTCCTGGGCCTTTCCACACAATTGTGCGTACCATCCTGGCTGCGATGGGCACCTGGATGGGCATAGCTGAGGATGGCCGTGGGCATGTCTGTCACCATTACTGTAAAAGGAGATTTAGAGGCTACATTTCTAGGGAATTGTCCTGAAGCCAGCAGAGCGACAAAGCTGGTGAAGGGGCTGGAGAACAAGTCTTACGAGGAGCGACTGAGAGAGCTGGGATTGTTTAGCCTGGAGAAGAGGAGGCTGAGGGGAGACCTTATTGCTCTCTACAACTACCTGAAGGGAGGTTGTGGAGAGGAGGGTGCTGGCCTCTTCTCCCAAGTGACAGGGGACAGGACGAGAGGGAATGGCCTCAAGCTCCGCGGGGGAGGTTCATGCTCGACATAAGGAAAAAAATCTTCACTGAAAGGGTCATTAGGCAGTGGAATGGTCTGCCCAGAGAGGTGGTTGACTCATCTTCCCTGGAGGTGTTTAAGGTGCAGGTGGATGAGATACTGAGGAGCATGGTTTAGAGATTGGTGAGAATGGTTGGACTCAATGATCCAGTGGGTCTCTTCCAACCTGGTGATTCTATGATTCTATGATTCTGTGTTTAGATAAAATGGGAGAAAAGCAGTCTTGATCAAAGCTAAAGCTCCTGTAATCATTGCTGGGAGCAGATAGGCATTCAAAGCAGGCCATAGCCAGCTGAAATCCTCTAAAACTATGTGAACTTGGGGCTCCACACCACCTGTCCAGGCCAAGCTAGCTATTACTCTGAAGGGCAACAAGCATGGCTTGCAGCATGCCTACACCGTCCTAAGAGCTAGGGAAGATAATTCAGCGCTTGTTCTGAGTAATTCTCGAAAGAAACAATTTTACAGTAGCAAAAGTAGGAGTAAAGATCCAAAAGAGCCCTGCAGGTCTGTGAAACCTACCTGCCCATGCAATGCTGCAGTATCCAGAAGATGCAGAGGTATGCGAGGATGGTGTGCACATGGGCATCTTTAAGGTCCCTTCCAACCCAAACCATTCTATGATTCTATGAGCTGCATTAACAGATCTGAACTCTCACAGTGAATGTGATAATTGGGAGCTGATGCTGAGGAGGAGCCGATTTTGGGCCCACATCAGGCAGGAGAACCCTAGTGCAGGCATAAGATGGACCACATAGCTGTGGAGTCAGCGCTGGGATGCCTTCCCAGCCCAGTGGCACACTCTAGCTCCCTGCCAGCAGCTCAGTGAAAAACTGAATAAACTATCAGAAAATGTCTTGAAAGGATCTTCCTCCTCCCTCTCTGGCTTTAGGGTGAAATGGACCTGCACAGCTTTAGCTTGGTTTTCACAACACCAAGAAATACCTTAATCCCACTGTCTTTCACAGATCTATTCGTTTGTTGGCTGTTGCGTTTCCTCTCTTGTCACAGGTGTCTCCAGACAGCTTCTTCTGCTGTATTAGTTTTTGCTTTTCATTTTTTTCCTCTTCAAGTTCTCATTTTCTTTCCCCCTTCCCCCTTCCCTGGCTTGGCCTCCCAGTGAGGTCAGCACCATGGAAACGCCTCTTGGCCTCACAGCTGGGCATCTCAGGGAAGTGAGGGTGGTGCCAGCTTGTTGTTCTTCCTTCACAACCATCATCAATGACTGCTGACAACCTCCTTTGCCACAGTCCAACACAGCTCTCTCCCAAGTTGTGCTCCTGACAGCCTTGCAGCACTGTTTGAGGGGAGGAAAAGCTGTTTATTATTCCTTATCAACAAGATGGTCAGCTGTGCTTTTGAATTCAAACTCTGCGGTACTTGTGGTGGCCTGTGATCATGTGTAAACAGACAGCATAGCTCAATCTTCATTTGGTTGACAGATTAAGTTTGAAATGCTGTGGTTTCCCTCTGAGTGTGATTTAGCTTTGGTAAGTCATCCCAGTTGCAGAGTTTGCTCACTAAAACATGCAGAAGGCTATTTTAGTGGCCTCCTCTTTGTACATTAAGTACCTCACTAAATTAAAAAGAACTTATGTTGTTAACTATTTGGATTCTATGTTGTTTTATTAATACTTTTCTTGTGGTTTTTCCCCCCATTTTCTGCAAGAAAATAAAAGGGTAATTTTACTCTTTATTCCTTAGGAGACCTGCTTAGTTACAGATTTAAGAGGGAGTTTTCAGTATAAGGGGAAATTACTGTTAACTGAGCTGCTTTACTCTGCAGTGTATTCCTTTTGAGTTTCATGGAGATGTTCACCCTATGCACATTCCCCAGCCCCCTGGAAATGAGCCAGACAGGTAAATAGTGGATCTTTTCTCATGTAGTTAATGTAGCTGTGCGTGGATTAATGTAAAATCTAATAGTTTATAGTCTGATTTTCAGTTTGAGTTCATAATATTCTGCAAAGGAAAGCTTGAGACCCATCTTTGTGCAGCAAATACTTGTCATCTTGGTTACTTATACATTGGGAATTAGCAGGAGATTAATATTTTCAGGGACCCTAATTCCTTTAAGAACCACAGAGGTCTGATATCACTGTACAATGTACAGTCTAACAGGATTTTTGTTTCTGTTCTGGTCACCAGATTCCTGAGTTTGTTTGTTTGTTTACTGGAGGTGTTTCAGCTCTCAGGATAGTAAAAATCTGCTATTATGATTCCTTCCCTGCAAATTAAAAAAAAAAGGGGAGGGGGGTGCAAATTGTGTAGGTAGCCCCAGCCAATTTAGCTTGATTAGTGCTGTAGTGGCTGGGGCTGGTAAATCCTTGGAGGGCTGGCGAGGGCAGAGCTTGTGACTGCTGTCCAGGGAAGCCCTGGGAAATCCCTTTTTGGTTAGGGTGGCATGTTTCTGGGATGATTTGAGGATATTTCCTCAGTCTGGTGCATGTTCTTAGTTGGCCTTTCTGCTTGCCAAGCCATGCAGGTGAGAGACAGCTTGTTCTCAACCATGGCCACTGGGAGAACTTGGCGTGCTGGCTCTTCCCTTATTAAATAGGCATCCTCCTCCTTTTGCTGGGGCACAGCACCAGTCAGTCCCTGCCCTAAAGTAGAGCTGTGGTTGCCAGCTCATGGTTGCCAGCGTGTGAGGCCCCCTATGCAGCAACAGGACTCCTGCAGAAACATTTTATTTGCTCCTGTTTGTAGCCCAGGGCTTCTTGGAAGTGCAAATCCGGAATGACGTTGGGAGGGGGCCTAGACTGGGAGGTGCTGTTCAAAGGTATGGACACAGGGTGGCACATAGACCCTGGAGCAGACTCCCAGCATACTGCTGTCCATTCTGCTGCATTGCTGGTGATGTGGAGTGGGTCTCTGTTCAAAGCTGAGCTCTGTATGTTTTCCCTAATTTCACAGAGTCCAAGTCCTTGCACTAACAAAGTATGTGCAAGAACTGCAGTGGAGACTGGGTGTTGGCATTTTTACTGATATGAGAGTAATCTGTATATTCAACAAAATCTGTAAATAATGTGCAGAGAGAATGCATTATTTTCAGTTCGTTTCTGTACCCCCCTTCAGGAAACAGGCAGAAGTCTGAATTTGGCTATAGACTTAAGTATACTGGACCTAGCTGCACAGATGAGCTTTTCCTGGGTGTAGCTTGAACACTGCAGGCTGTTGAAAAGAATTGCCTCTTTGGTGGTGGTGTCCCAAATGGGTTTTAGAGATGCATCATCTTTACTGAGACCATTCTGACTCTATTTGTTCATTGCATTTTGTAGAAAAAGCTTTGGTTTGATGTGTGGGAGATAACAGGAATTTGAGCCACGTATATAATATGAAATAGTTTGGGTAAATCTGTTTTTTATGGATTCACTAATGGTGCGCTTAAGGTCCCCTTACTCCTTCAGGCCACAGGGCTGATATATTAACATTAAATATGGTTGGTATAATTTTACCAAATATCTTTCTATTCTATTTTCTCTTAGATGCTGTAATTTCAAGCACTGGCAGTTGATAGAGGGAGACAGTAGGCACCCACCTACATATACATATTTTTGTTTTCTTTTTGCAAAGACCAATGTTTTGCATTATATACTGGGAAAACCTGATTGTAAATTCCTTTTTAGCTATTGTGCGTCAAACAGGGTTCTCTGCTGGATGAACTGTTGTGCAGACACAGACACAAATAGAAAACTCTCTTCAGGGGATAGGATTTTCCCTTTTTGTACTGTTTTGGTATTTGAAATGGACATTTGTAACCAAAACATGCCTGCATACCACGCGTCCCTATAGGGTGTCAGGGAGCCCTGGCTAAATAGCTCATCACTTCAGCCTGTGCAAACTGATTTGAGTACTCATTCCCTAGTATTCTTATTGTTTTAATCCACTCTCAGTTTAATTTTACACTTGTAGAATGAGCCTGTACTCTTTAGGTACGGTATGAGAAATCAGTACCTATAGGAGGGAGCCATCATTACAACTGAGTAGCTTGAATGTGAGTGTTTTTAAGTGGTACAGTTTATTTGAAACTTCTATAATACTTCCCTCCTAGTTGTTCCCATTTTCCCTCTGGTCTCTCTCCAAAATGAGGAGCAGCTATGATGCACTGTTCTTTCAACACTCTCCCATAGTCTCCTCTTTTGTTGCAAGTCAAGACAACTCAGGCTATGGATCATCCGTGAACAAGAATTCAAAGGCACAGGAGAGAAAAACAGTGAACACATCAAAGGAGAAACAATCAGTGCACAGACACATGATTCCAGCAGGCAGGCCTAGGTCCACTGTCTCCTCCTGCTGCCCTAGCCAGCCATTCCCATTGCCCTTTGAAATGCAGGGTTAACTGGCCATAGCATGTGTGAGAGTGGCCCCTGCTGAAAAGACAATCAGAATTGTACCATGCTTTGATGGTGGTTGGTGGGGCTATTCATTAAACAGGGGGAGTGTTGTCACTGTGGGACACGTGCTTGGGGTATGTGTCTAGCCTGGAACCAATGTGGTGAGTAAGGAACAGACATGCTTCTGTGTTTTGCTGGCCATCTGAAAAAGTGGTCAAAACAAGTTTATTTGGCCAATTGTTTAATTAAGGGAAAGAGAAACAGTTCCAGAATCAGTTGGCAAATGCTCTGCTTCCTGATGCATTTTTATTACAGAGTCAGGAGCTCCCTATGAGAGAAGTTTTTTTATTGTGGAAACTGATACATCTTTAGGAGCAAGACAGGATGCTCTTAAACTAGCTGACAGATTGGACTCTAGTGAAGACCTGACTAGAGGAGGCTGCTGAAGTCCTGTTAGAGTTGTTGCTACCCAATGTGTACCTGAGTGAAATGCTGATTTTTACGTGGTGAGATGGAATGTCAAGTACAATGTGTTAAAAGAAGATTAACAACTAAGATAACAGTAACATCCATTGTCTTTTTATCGGAGACTTTGAGACTAACTGCTCAGATATGGCCAAGCTTTAGCAGCTGGTGGGATTAATCTTAGCCCCCTGGACATGCAATGAAGTTCCAGGAATAAGGTGTGCTTGTCATGTCTTGGAAAAAAATGGACTGTGAAGACACTTCTATGTATATAAGGTTCTCTGAAATCACTGTTGTGTAGAAGCACTCTGAGGACAAATCCCAGTGCACCTCCAGTGCTGTATAAAAAGAATACTTATTTAATAACAACACTTGTTATTGATTGTAAATGTCTTTGTAAATGGGGCTACAGGTCAGAGCTGGGATTGAGAACCTCACCTCCTGTCTGCCTAACTTTATTATCTGTGTGGCCCTGCAGGTGTCAGCAGGCAGAGTCAAAGATAATCTTTGCATCAAAGAAAGCAAAAAATATGGCATTTGGCCCCTGGTACATCCTCTGTTTTATTTTGTGTGCCTTTCAGCATATTTCTGTTTCTTGATGACTGCTCTGGGTGTGACGGCTGGTGCACATCGCCTGTGGAGCCACCGTTCCTACAAAGCCAAGCTGCCTTTGCGGATCTTTCTGGCTGCAGCAAACTCCATGGCTTTCCAGGTAAGGTTGTGGTTGCCTGTCTAGATTCTTAGCCTCCAGGCAGCTTTCTCTCCTGTACAGGAATCCCCTCAACTTAGAGACAGTAAAATTAAACGTATCCTCAGAAAGCGATTTGCTGATAACACAACTCTGCTGTCTGAGGGAGTGCAGAGGCCCTCTCACCACCTACATAACAGTATACATATATACGTATGTTATTACGGTCCAGGACCAGTAATAACATACGGACCAAGCTGAATGTGCTCAGATCACAGGCTCAGCACCACAGCAGCCTATCTGTGGCATGAGTCCAGGCCTCACACTTCACAGGACAATGTGGAAACTTTTGTAAGGGCTAACTTGATGCAAATGTGTCTCTATAAGTCTTTTAGTCCACTTGGGCAGCTGGAGATTTTGATGTGCCCAGAATGGACAACTGACATCCTTTCACATGTTATTTTTTTTTCCACTGTTTTATGCAGAATTTTTCACCAGTAAAATTCAAATATATTTACAAAGAAATTTCTTACTAGCTGTTGTGCTTACTGATAGGCAATCTTCAATCTCAAAAGTGTTTGTGTAACACCCAGCTCTTGGTAGAAGCTAACCCAGAATCAGATTCTTCTCAGTGTGAATTTAGTTATTCCTTTGGCTGTTCAAAATATAGGAATGTATAGTAACATTAAGCCTATAGAGCTTGACTGATGTAAACCCTTGTGGCACAGAGTACCATATGTGTGTTGTGCCTTGAGTTTTCAGCTTTTTCCCTTCAGTCTGTTTGGTTAACTGCTCATTCATATACCTTGACAGAGGATGTAAAGAGTCCTTTTATCTACTTCTGTACTGTTCATTTATCATCTTTGATTAATCTTATTTATTATTTTAAGGTGTAAAGAATTACCTTGTTAATCCTTCTAGATATTACAAAAAGCACAATGCTTTTGCCTGAATATGGGACTATGTCCGTTTTGACCATAATCTACCTTTATTCTGAGCCATGTTCCAGGTCTGTGCTGCTCAGTTCCTTGCAGAGCTTTACAAGCTCTTTGCTCATCATTTTAAACAACTGACTTGAGTTTTGAGAAGCCTCTGGTACTGTTCTCTTGTTTTGCAGCCAATCTTATCTTTCTTAAGTAATTTAAATTAATGTGTCGACCTGATTGCAGTGAGCCGGCAAATTGGAATTTCATTGCTTTCTTCTCCCCCGTAGGTATGGATTTTGTTCTCAGTTGCAGTGTCCTCATCATGACTTTTGGCTGAGGACATGGTGTGATTCTGAGGCAGGGAATTAACTTAAGTGTAGCTTCAAGACACCTTTACATCCTTCATATTGGAAAGAAAATAAAAGTTAAAGTTCCTCAAAGTTTTAAGTAGCCTGAAGCCTGCTCCTAGTGGCTATGGCGTCAATTGCCTGCTAAAGCACTGTTACACTGCCACAAGCAGTGAATGAGCTTTCAGGTCCCTCTCCCTCATCTTGGGCTTGGGAGGAAGAGGTGGCTTTGGAGTTACCAGCATTGCTGGATGCTGAATATTGAGGAAATAGACTTCTTGAAGGATAGGAGAAACCGTGTTATGTCCTGTCTTCCCTCACCCAACAAGCAGAAGGGGGACATGGTTTAACCACTTCATCTCAAAGCATGATTTGAAAACAGCCGTTTAAGACAAAGGAGAAGGAACAGTTTGTGTGCGGTTTGAAGCACAGTCCTTGACATTCTGCTGTGACATATTGTGACTTGATGCTGTGGCATGCTGTACTTCCTCTGAAATATCATCATATACAGCCTATTTTGTCTTTTTGCCCAGTCTTTTTCTTATTATTGGAGCATGCTGAGCTGTGTTTCTTCTCTCCATCTAGAGTGAAGCTCTCACAGTTTTGAAAGACTGTGCTTCTTGCTGTCACATGTCTGTTTCAGAAACAGGTAATACCTGGGGCTTATGCCTACTTGATCTCCTAGTGATTAAGTTTCAGCATCTCAGTTGGGTGTACTGGTGTCTCCTCTGTTAACTGCATTGTACTGTTGTTCTTGGCTATCTCTGTGAAACAAGCTGTGTTGTTCAGCTAAAGTTGTGCTGTGAGCATTTGTGCGCAGCAACGGTGATTATGTATGTAAATTCATGTCGGAACACTGAAGTTGTTACACAGCCCGATTTCTGGACCTGATAATAAAACCTCATGTCTGCATCACTGTCACAGTATGATGCTGCTGCTCTCTGCTTTGGAAGTGCTTTCATTTCTGTCTTTACTTGAAACATATCAATAGTGATATGTTCCTGAAAAATGGTTGCTATTAATTTGCTTGGAGAATATTTACACGTGCTCAAGTTCTTGATGTGTTTATGGCAAACAGTTCTGGCCTCTGTCCTTTATCTCGTCTTAACCTTTGTGGGTTTTAATCAGATGCAATCCAGTTGTTTCACAGCTTCCTAACCCTTTTATCTGGGGATTCGTGTTTTTGCCAGCCCTGCAGGTATTTGTTGTGGTATAAAAAGCCAAGGTAACTTCTCACGGTATCATTGCTTTGACATGGTTATCTGCTTTCCTACAAATAATTTTATTAAATGCTTTTGTGACAAACTGATCAATATTCTCACTTGAAAAAAATATATCTGGTTAAGAAAGAAGACTTTTCCTAGATGTGCTTCTTGCATAACTCTTTTTATTTTTAAACTACTTAATCTTGGTATTTTCCGGTCTCCTGGATATTCCCACTGAAGCCACGTGAAATTTTTGTTCCCTTTGATTTCTTTGCTGGAAAAAAATAAGATGTCAGCAAGGTAAAGATCTCCCTTCGTACTCATTGAGGAGTTTGTCTTGCTTTGCTTCACTCGGTTTACTTTTTTCTGTTGTGCAATGGGATATTTAAAATGTGACATATTGAAGCACTGATAAGGAGCTGATCTTTGCTGCCTCCTCTCAATGGCTTAGTTGAGTCAGCTGCAGAAAAATGTTCCCCTCATCCTGAGTCCACTCCCAATGTCATTGCAGCCATGGCGTAACAAAACTACAGGGCTGAGCACAATTGAGTGCAATGGAGCTGAGATCTTTCCAGGGCTTTTTTTTTTTGACTTGTCCCGTGTGGGCTTTGGCAGACAGAGAGCATCTTTGCAAGGCTGAAATTGGACACGGAGGCATTTGAGCAAGATTCTTTAGGTGCTTTTTGAAGTTGTCCCTAGGGTCCCCTCACCCTCAGTGCCTTCTCTCAAATGTTGGCAGCTGAGAAAAAGAGTGATTTCTGCAATGCTTTCAACACAGGGCTTTTGTCTCACCAAATATTGATACACATAGCTATCCATAGCCTGGGTTCACTGTGTCCTGCAGTATATTCAGTACCATAATGGCTATGGATACTTCACAGACACCACAAGTAATTTGTTCAGTTCTGTTGTTTGGGAGCAAAACTGCTGTAGTTGCTGATTGTGGGATGCTACTATGGTTCATAAAAGTAACCCAAGAATGGCCTTCCTTTGGGTTTTACTGCTTGGGTACTCCCTGGCTGTGCAGAGGTGGAAATAGCAGGAAAAAAGCATACTCCATGTTTTGGTGCTGGGCAATTCAATTCATAGATGAGTGTGTGGCCTAAGTTTTGCAAGTGTTGTATGTGCTTACGATGTCCTATACTAATAGCCTGGCACCACTTCAAGCCCCATCAGTTTAATCCAATAGCCAGTGCAACTGCAGAGCAAACTGGGAAGTTGAAATTTCTTTGGCTAAGTAAACTCAGAAAAATCTCACTTTATGGATCCAAGTCTGAAACTGCCATCCATCCCTTCCTCCTTACAATGCACATAAGACATTTCAGTGAGCCACTGGCAGCTTGAGTAGAGACAGGACTGAACCTGCTTTGTATCTGATCTGGATCCAATCCTGAGCTGACATTATAGGTCTAAGACTTTTATTCCAGCCTGGCTGCAAATGCAAGACTTTATTTTCCATAAAACAGACGCATCTCCTTTGATATCTCAGCTATAGCACCATAGAAGAGATTGGGTTGGAAGGAACCCTAAAGGTTGGCACGCACACCTTCCACTAGACCAGGTTGCTCAAAAGTTTCATCTGGCCTGGTCTTGAACGCTTCCAGGGAGTGAACATCCACAGTTTCCCTGAGCAAACTGTTCCAGTGTGTCACCATCTTCATAGTAAAAAAATTCTTCCTATTCTTCCTGTTGCCTAATCTAGCTCTCTTTCAGCTTAATACCATTACCACTTGTCCTGTCACTGTACTCCTTGATTAACAACTCCTCCCCAGTTTTCCTGTAGAACCCCTTTAAGTATCATAGAATCATAGAATAGTTAGGGTTGGAAGGGACCTTAAAGATCATCTAGTTCCAACACCCCTGCCATGGGCAGGCACACATTCCACTAGGTCAGGCTGCCTAAGTCCCCATCCAACCTGGCCTTAAACACCTCCAGGGATGATGTCCTGTCCTTCCAGTGTGGCAGCTACACCACTCATTTTGGTGTCATCTGCAAACTTGCTGAGGGTGCACTCGATCTCACTGTCAATATCATTGATAAAGATATTAAACAGCACCAGTCGCAGTACGGACCCCTGAGGGATACCACTTGTCATGGATCTCCATCTGGACTTTGAGCCATTGATCACACCTCTCTGAATATGACCCTCCAACCAGTTTCTTATCCACCAAATAGTCCACCCATCAAATCCATCTCTCCAATTTAGAGAGGAGGATGTTGTGGGGAACCATGTCAAAGGCTTTACAGAAGTATAGATAGATCACATCTGTCGGTTTACCCTTGTCCACCGCTGCATTTACCCCATCATAGAAAGCCACTAAGTTGGTTATATGGGATATTTGCTCCTGGGGTAGCCATGCTGACTGCCATTAATCACCTCCATGTCCTCCGTGTGCTTTAGCATAGCTTCTAGGAGGATCTGTTCCATGATCTTCCCAGGCACAGAGGTGAGGCTAACAGGTCAGTAGTTCGCAGAGTCATCTTTTCTACCCTTTTTAAAAATGGGCACAATGTTACCCTTCTTCCAGTCACCAGGAACTTCTGATTACTGTGACTTTTCAAATATCCTGGAGAGTGGCTTGGCAACCACATCTGCCAGTTCCTTCAGGACTCTAGGATGCATCTCATCAGGTCCCATAAACTTATAGATGTTCAGGTTCCTCAGGTCATCACAAGCCTGATCCTCCTCTACTGTGGGAGGAGGTTTGCCTCCCTGGTCACCATCTTGCTGTTCCATGACCCAGGAGCAGGTGAGGAGAGTGGTTATCAGTGAAGACTGAGGCAAAAAAGTTGGTGAGTACCTCACCCTTCTCTCCTTGGTTGTTGATACATGATCACCATTTCCAGCCATCAGTGGGGGTATGTTCTCTTTGACCTTCCTCTTCTGATTGACATACCTGTAGAAGCCCTTCTTGTTAGTCTTCACATGCCAAGTTCAGCTGCAGCTGCACCTTGGCCTTCCTGACTTCATCCCTCCACAACTGGGCTGTGTCCCTATACATGTCCCAGGTTACCTGTACCTTCTTGCACTGCCTGTGCAGTTTCCTCTTCTTCCTTAGTTTAACCAGCAGGTCTCAACTCAACTCTTCCCTTTCCTGCCTGATTTTCTACATATGGGGACTGAGCTTTATGGAAAGCATCCTTAAATATTTGCCAGCTCTGTTCCGCTCCCTTGTCCCAGAAGATCATGTCACAGAGGGTCCTACCGAGTAATGCCTTGAAGAGCTGGAAATCTGCTTTCCTGAAATTTAGTTCCTGACTATACTCCTCATCTGTCCGATATCCGTCAGGACCTTGAACTCCACCATTGCATGGTCACTGCAGCCCATGCTGCCTTCGATCCTAATGTTGCTGATGAGTTCACTTGTGTTGGTGACCATAGGGTCCAGTATTGTATCTCCTCGGGTGTGGATCTCTATCAGCTGGACTAAGAAACTATCTTCAATGCACTCCAGGAGTCGCCTGGATTGCCTACAGTTTACCGTGCTACTTTCCGGCATATGTCGGCATGGTTGAAGGATGAGAGCTTGTGTGCGTGAAGCCACTTGTAGCTGGAGGAAAAAGACTTCATTGGTTGGCTCTCCTTGATCGAGTGGCCTGTAGCATACACCAACCACAAGGTTCCTGTTGGTTCTTCTGTCTTTAATTTTGACCCACAAGCTTTCAATCTGTTCATGGCTACTATTCAACAACAGCTCTTCACATTCTATCTCTTTCTGATGATAGAGGCCAACACCTCCACCCCTCCTACCCAGTTTGTCCCTTCTGACCACCCTGTAGCCACAAATACTGGAAGGCTGTCCTCTTGTACACATCCCTGCAAACAGGGCAGTAATGGAGATGCTGGTTTTACTGTGAAAGATAAATCCCTTCAAAAGGCTGAGCAAGTTCTGCTCCTGTTCAGGTCAGGAAAAGGCACATGTAGTGTTCTACAAGCTCTGTCCCATTTTTACTGATGCATTAGTGCCTGAAGGGTGTGAGTAGTAACCAGCTGCAACCAGCTTTAAAAAGGGATGCTAAAACCGAGTGCTTTTGCACAGTAGTGCCCTGAAAATAAATATGTAGGCTCCCCTGTGGCTGGGTCATAAAATAACAATGTAAACCTTTATATACCTGGCCCTCCAGCCCAGAGTCCATCCTCAGATAGCAAACAGGGAGAACACAAGACCAGGGCAGACAGATGATGGTAACTCCCAAGAGGCCATTGGCTTCCAGCTGTCTTCAGCCCTGGGACATGTCCAGTGTGTCACTGGCTCCCATCCTGTGTGGGCACTGACAGGCGCATTGTTATGGACTGTCTGGCTGGAAAGCTGGGGTCTCTCAGGATGTTTTTAGTCAATAACATCAGAGAGGAGCTTGTTACTGTATAGGGAAGGAGCTGGAGGTGGGTACTGCTGAAGCAGCACCTGACATCTTTCCTTTAACCCCTTCCTTGCTTTCTGTGCAGAATGATATCTATGAATGGAGCAGAGACCATCGTGTGCACCACAAGTACTCGGAGACTGATGCAGACCCCCACAATGCCCGCCGTGGTTTCTTCTTCGCCCACATTGGCTGGCTATTTGTGCGCAAGCACCAGGATGTCATAGAGAAGGGGAGGAAACTGGATTTCACTGACCTGCTGGACGACCCTGTCGTCAGGTTCCAAAGAAAGTAAGTGGGAGTGCTGGGCCATTGTGTGTGGCAGGGTGGAGAATTCCCTCCACCTGAGTACCTATTTGCAGCTCCTTGCTTATTTTTATTATTCCCTTTTCTTCCCCAAGATATCCCTGCCACCTTGATTGCAGGCATTAGGTCTGCCATTAGCTCTGATCCCCACTATTGCCGTGTGGCTGACTGTCCTTGCAGGTTCTGCTGCTCAAGCAGCAAGCCCTGTCCTTGTCCCTCTGCTTTTCCAAAAAGTCAGGGCTGGCTGTGAAAACAGGCACAGCAGAAGTTGCTGAGATCTCGGCTGCCTTATTTGTTCATTAGAGCAAATGTTGTAATCACTATCTGCTCAAATGCAAGAAGTGCATAACTTATCTGCAAACTTCTCTTTGGCACCCGTGGGCCAGTGTAAAGCAGGTACTCCCATCTCCCAAGACTGTAATTCTTTACAGGATTAATTATCTCACCTGAGAAGTAACACAGACCTAGTTCGATCTGCTACACATTGAGCAACGTACTTTATCTTCTGTGTAAGTACCTGTATCTTAAGCACAAGATGACTATCTCTGCCCGCAAGCGTTTGGTCAAGGTATTTCAGCAAACCACATGAATTTATGGATTTTTTGGGTGAGGGGAGCAGGCAACTGAGTCCAGAAATCAGTGTATTTTTTCCATTGGAGAAATCCATGCACAGGCAGAATTACCCCTGCATCAGAAGAGCTCCAGGGGTGAGGAATTTACTGCCTTCCATGTACTGTTGCTTTTACTGGATCCTCGTTTGGGAGTGCCTATTTACAAAGGCTCCCTTGTGGTTTCCTGCAGCTCCTTTAGGCTATGCTGTCGTCTTTTCCAAGACAATAGCATCCTACAAGAAGCAGGCTCTACTGTTTTCACAGAATCACTTGGTTGGAAAAGACTCACTGGATCATCCAGTTCAACCATTCCTATCAAACACTAAACCATGCCTCTCAGCACCTCATCCACCCGTCCTTTAAACACCTCCAGGGGATGTGACTCAACCACGTCCCTGGGCAGCCTGTTCCAGTGCCCAGTAACCCTCTCCGTGAAGAATTTTTTCATGATGTCAAGCCTGAAGCTCCCCTGGCGGAGCTTGAGGCCATTCCCTCTCATGCTGTCCCTTGTCACTTGGGAGAAGAGGCCAGCTCCCTCCTCTCCACAACCTCTTTCAGGTAGTTGTAGAGAACAATGAGGTCTCCTCTCAGCCTCCTCTTCTCCAGGCTAAACAACCCCAGCTCTCTCAGCCGCTCCTCGTAAGACTTGTTCTCCAGCCCCTTCACTATATTTGTTGCTCTTCTCTGGACTTGCTCCAGAGCCTCAACATCCTTCTTGTGGTGAGGGGCCCAGAACTGAACACAGTATGCAAGGTGCGGTCTCACCAGTGCCGAGTACAGAGGGAGAATAACCTCCCTGGACCAGCCGGTCACGCCGTTTCTGATACAAGCCAAAATGCCATTGACCTTCTTGGCCAGCTGGGCACACTGCTGGCTCATGTTCAGTCGGCCGTCAACCAACACCCCGAGGTCTTTCTTCTCCAGGCAGCTTTCTGGAAGGACTTCTCCTAGTCTGTAGCACTGCATAGGGTTGTTGTGCCCCAAGTGCAGAACCCAGCATTAGGCCTTGTTAAGCCTCATGCCATTGGACTCTGCCCAGTGGTCCAGCCTGTTCAGATCCCTTTGCAGAGCCTCCCTACCCTCCAGCAGATCAACACTTCCACCCAGCTTAGTGTCGGCTGCAAACTTGCTAAGGGTGCACTCAATGCCTTAATCCAGGTCATTGATAAAGACGTTGAACAGGGTTGGACCCAGCACGGAGCCCTGGGGAACCCCACTTGTAACTGGCCTCCAGCTGGAGTCAACACCGTTAAGCACCACTCTCTGGGCCCGGCCATCCAACCAGTTTTCCACCCAGGAGAGTGTGCGCCTGTCCAGTCCAGAGGCTGACAGTTTCCTAGGCAGAATGCTGTGAGAAACTGTGTCAAAGGCTTTACTTGAAGTCCAAGAAGACTATATCCACAGCCTTTCCTTTGTCCAGCAGCCGAGTCACTTTGTCATAGAAGGCAATCAGGTTTGTTTGGCAAGACTTGCCTTTTGTAAACCTGTGTTGACTGGGCCTGATCATCCGGTTCACTTGCATGTGCTTCATGATAGCACTCAAGATCACCTGTTCCATGACTTTCCCTGGTACTGAGGTCAGACTGACAGGCCTGTAGTTCCCTGGATCCTCCCTGTGACCCTTCTTGTAGATGGGCACAACGTCAGCCAGCCTTCAGCCCAGTGGAACTTCCCCAGTCGGCCAGGACTGCTGGAAGATGATGGAAGGGGGTTTGGCCAGCACATCCACCAGCTCCTTCAATACCCTTGGGTCGATCCCATGCGGCCCCATAGACTTGTGGGTGTCTAGCTGGGCAAGCAAGTCTCTAACTACTTCCTTGTGGATCATGGGAGCCTCGTTCTGCTCCTCTAACTCCTGTGTGTGTACACAGAGGGAACAACTTTCATTGCTATTAAAGACTGAGGCAAAGAAGGCATTAAGTACCTCAGCCTTTTCCTCATCCCCTTTCACTATTGTTCCATCTGCATCCATTAGGGACTGTATATTCTCCCTAGTCCTCCTTTTATTGTTAATGTGTTTATAGAAAGATTTTTTTGTTATTTTCCACAAACTTTGCCAGTCTGATTTCTAGTTGGGCCTTAGCCCTCCTGATTTTTTCTCTGCATGATCTCACTTCCTCTCTGTAGTCCACCCAATATGCCTGTTCCTTCTTCCAAAGTTCATAGACATTCCTCTTCTTTTTGATATGTTTCAAGACCTCCCTACTCAACCAAGCTGTTTTTTTCTGCCACCGGCTCCTTTTCCAGAACATGAGGACAGCTTGCTCCTGAGCTGCTAGGATTTCCTTTTTGAAGAGCGCCCAGCCCTCATGGACTCCCTTGCCCTTAAGGATTGTCTCCTATGCAACTTTGCCAACCAGCCTTCTGAACAGTCCAAAGTCTGCCCTCTGGAAATTTAATGTTACTGTTCTGCTAATCCCCCTCTTCATCTCACCTAGAACTGAAAAACCTATCATCTCACGATTGCTTTGTCCCAGGTGTCCCACAAGGGACATGTTCCCCACAAGGCCTTCTCTGTTCACGAACAGAGAAGGTTTTGGTCATGCTGCAGATATTGTGTAGTGAAGAAGTATGATTTCTGCAGGGAAGTCTTAGCAAATGTCTGTGCTCTGAATTTGAATTTAAGACTTTGTAGTTTACCTTCCTTGATCTGGGAAGAAAAAATCAGGTTTCTCCTTTCTATAAGGTTGATGCGTTTGGTTTTTTTGACAGCATGGAAAACCTGGCAGGTCAGATCAGCAAGAATCATAATACACTCTTGTGTACACTTCTAATTTTAAGGCCAGATTGTTAGTTTTGCTGAATTTAGTGGTGCTGGTGAACTATGGAGGAGGTACCACTCAATCCATTCAAGACCGCATTACTTCAGCTGAAATTACAGTACTGCTTCAGGCATGACTGACAGCAAAATTTACCCTCTGTGAATAATGGAGCAATAATTCTGCATGTGATGTGAAAGAGAAGCTTACAGGTGAAGTGTCTTCATGACAAAATTTTCATGTGGTGAAAGCAGTGCTGTTCCCCAAGCACGTATTGAGGCACTGGTTCCCCTGAACTCCATATATGGAGGTTTCTCATTCCAGGGTGGATGTTTCAATCAAAGGGAGACAGAAAAATGTAGTTGGGTGCTCGTTTGGATGTAAGACATCATGTCTTCATCAAAAACTTCAGTCTGGGCTTGTGGCATCACACAAAATTATTTTAATTAGTGCCTGATAAGCTGTTTTTATATTTTATTTGATTTTCCCAGAATGGGAGCAGTTTTGAACTTTGAAGTTTTCTGGTCTGGAAAATCTTTTTCTTTGCCAGCTTTAATTAAATCCTGGCCTTGAATTGGTGAGCTTTGCAAACCTTATCCATCGTCTGATTCAGAAGTCAGTCAGATGAGTGGGAAATCATCTGTTATCTTTGCTGGAGGGCTGTGGCTCAGCTAAGTGAAGATGGAATTCTGTGAGAGAGCTGATGATTTGCTCTCTTTTCACTGTGGTTGGTGTTGATGGAAAGCTGCAAATCTCCTTCTGGAACCCAACATGTGAGACACAACTTCCAAAAAACAACAAAAATAATCAAAGAACTTGCAGGGCTAGAATTTTATTTATTTCATACACAAGATGATAAAAGCTAGCTGTGTTGTATATGAGACTTACTCTAATATAGTAACATTTTTCTAATCCTCTGTGGGTTTTAATTGAAAATTGTTTGGTTTTGTCATACCAAATTGACAGTTCTTCCTATCTGAGAAACTTTAAGCAAATGAAAAGTTTTAATAACTGTTTAATAAATCCAAACTCTGTTCTTCATCGTACCTTCCAAAAACTCAACAAAACCAGGGGTCTATTTCGAAATCTATCATAGCCTGGCTAGACACCCACAAGTCTATGGGGCCAAATGGGATTCACCCGAGGGTATTGAAGGAGCTGGTGGATGTGCTGGCCAAACCCCTTTCCATCATCTTCCAACAGTCCTGGCTGACTGGGGAAGTTCCACTGGACTGGAGGCTGTTGCATCTCAACAAACACCCCCCTGTACTGGACTCTCGCTCCACTCCGGCGAGGACCATTGAGACACAGACTCTAATATAGAGGAAGCTCAAAATGGTGACTTTATTGATTACGCAGTCTGCCTTTATAGCCCTGTCCCGCAAGAGGCCCTCCTTGTAGGCGTTTCCTAACCACTACGTTCGCATCCCCTGTTTCTTCCGCATCAGCATTGACCTGTTGACCTACTCCACCTACTTTCCCCTTGCAGGAGTAGCGCACATTGAACAGCAGAGGCATGCTGCATCCCACGCATAGGTGCAAGGAGACATTGAAATGCACAACTCAAATCATTGGAAGCAATAATAGAAGAAGCAAAGCTGCAACACCCCATAGGATGCATTCCTTTAAACTAAATGATGAAAACCAGTCCCATACACCCTGCAAAGCATCAGCCGGTGCATCCCGTCCCCCCACAAATCACTCCCCAGCCACCAAGCCAAGATAGCCAGAGTTACACCTGGCCCCTGTTCTACAGTGTATTATTGATTAAAGGTAACTGTCCATAAAGCTAGTACTAACATTTTATTGGCTAAACTACTGCACACGCCAAGAAACCAAATTACAGTAAAATTAACTATGTTGATAGTTCTCTTTAACTGTTTTTCTGTCTGCTGGTACTTGCTCTCACTGAACCAGGTCCTGTATTCCTTCCAGCTGCTTATCAGAAAGCTGTCTTTTCTCCTCACTGAACTGGCCTTTGTTTACCTTTCAGTTCTCTGTTTCAAGGCCTTCTTCTCTGCAAAAACATTCCCATAATTCCCCCTTTTTGTTTTTCGATGACTAAAGCGTTGAGGTGAAACATATGATTGACTTGATGTTGTATACACTGTAACACACAGGATAATTGTTAAAGCAATTAACACCATTAAAAATAACATTCCTCCTCATTCTTATCAACAGCTTTTGTGGGTGAGGCTTAACAGTTGTCACACAGCAACGTTGTTTGATCCATCTTGCAGGTGCCCAAAGTGGTCCTGTATCTGTGAAAACACAAGCATAACCTCATCCCATGTTAGTAGCTTATACAGACCTGACCAGTGCTCATAATAACTGTTTTTCATTAGCACTTTCATATTGTCTTGCGCTTGCTCTAATTTTGACGACATGGTTTGCATATGTTTCAACATCGGCACAATTTTATCATCTCCTGCTAATCACAAAAAATTCATTACATATTGCACCTTCATCAGTCTGTTTTGTAGTGTCTCTCCTGATTCCCTTCTGCCATGCAGCACTTAGCATATTTTGTCATTGGGATATAAATGATTGTCAAGTCTTGACCTAATAACTGAATACTTCTTTTTCTTCCCTTGGTGATGATCATTGTAATAATTTTAAATCTAATGACTATATTTCTGTTTGTTGCTTGTTTTTAAGGTCGAAGTGGTGAAATATCCATTCAATAATTTGTAATGAATCATTTGAATTTTCCTGTATCATTGGCTCAATTATCCCTAAAGGTTGTCTGCACTAGGACCCAGGAGTTGCTGACAAGTGACCCTGGAATGTAGAGTGTTCTCACAAATTGGCATTCCCCAAGAGAGCTAACACTGTTAACTCCTCTGGACTTCTTCAAGGCTGAAAGAAAAAAAACTTAGAAAGGAAGGAGAAGGGCGGGGTGGAAACTCACACACATACAGCTGCAAGGTCAGGCAGGTTTTGCATGTTTTGCTAGGTATTTTATATTGTTGCCTTCTGAAGCCTTTCATTCTAAAGATCCCCAGGTAAATCTACCTGGTTGCCGGCTTAGTGGACGTTTGAGATTGAAAGGTCCCAGAGATATATTGTCAAGATTAATCAAAACCAATCTGTAAGTCTTACAAATGTTTGAAGTACTTCAAACACACACACACACACACACACGCAAACACTCACTTCTCTGCTAGCTGAATACATTCATACAATTGGTTATCACTATTGGATTCACAGTTTTACAATGCTACACGGTACTGGGAACGACACTTAAAATATGCACATGCATTATCTAATAAGGCTTGTATCAATTTCACATATGGTAAACCCCCTTTGTTTTTCTTTTTTTTTTCTTTCTTTTTTTTTTTATAGGAAAGGTCATTCTCCAAAAGATCTGTGGTCGGCTGTGGTACGAAAAGGGCACACATTTGCCCTACTGCACGAACTGCTGGCAGATATAGGCATATCTAAGTCAAATTCCTTGCTCACACCCACTGCACCCATCAGTTTTCACAAGTGTCTTGCTCCCAAAGGTTCCCAGCCATCAGGGCCAGGCCATATATCAGTAGGTATGCTTCCGGCAAATAGTGCAGAACCACGATTAGGCTCCAACCTACAAAACACTTGAAGTCATGGTTAGTCAGCTACCTGTTCCCTTTCTGACGTGGCGGTAGGCATCCCACCCTCCAAGGTCTTGTCTGGGCACACTAAGCATGCAGGCACCCACTTAATCTCTCCGCATCTCTCTACCACAGCATATCCTCACCCTAAGACACACAATTTCCACCCCCGCTCCCATATTGGAGCACCCAGGAATCGAACTTGCACCTGGGGATAGTTAGTCTCTTTCCGCAAGAGGGAAAAATGTTTGAAAATTGGGATGTGTTTGCCGCGTTCATGATGGTTGAGAGCATATAAGGCTTTTGCTAGAAGGAGATCCTGCTGTGCCCAGGGAATTGCCCTTCCAGGGAGGTGTCCTTCCCCCTCCCCTAGCCGCAGCAGTAAACGTTTGAGTGTCCCATGTGCTCGTTCCACGATCGCCTGCCCTTGACTATTCCTGGGAATGCTCTTTTGAACTGAATGCCCCATCGTTCTGCCCTTTGACGGGTTAAAAGTGCCGTATAGTTGGACCCATTATCTGGTTTTATAACCTCTGGTTTACCCAGCCACACCATACATGTTAACCAGTGTAGAATTGTGGCTCTTGCGGTATTTCTCGCATGTGAGGTGGCCATGATCATTGTGCTGTACATGTCAATAATGACCTGCAGGAATCGCCGAGGCCTAAAGGGTGCAAATTCTGTAACATCAGTCTGCCAAATTTGATTTGCCTCAATACCCCGGGGTTTACGCCTGCTTCCCAGGACCATTTTGACAATAAGGGCAAGCTTGAACAACTTCTCGCACATATAGTTTTGAAATTTTACATGCCCTTGCCAATGCATTAGCACCGAGATGCAGCTCATCGTGCAGCCGCTTTGCCTCCTGCAATGCCCAGACCTTCGCTGTGGCATCTGCTCGGTCATTTCCTGCCTTATACAATCCAGGGAGCTTTTGATGTGAAGGAGTATGTATAACTGCCGCCTTTTCACTTCGAAGTTGCCCTGCTCGGCTCAGTAACATGGCTGCTTCTGTAGTGGTGAAATGCATATAGATAAGTTTCTGGCAGATGGTAAAGACATACAATGAGTCCGTGACTATATTTAGTGGTTGATCTGGGAAGGCAAGGAGCACCAGTTCTACCCCTTTTGCCTCCAGCTGCTGTAATGAGGCCTGTGGGTCATAATGTTCAATGTGCTCCCAAATATTGTTTGCCTCCCACTCATTAAGTCTTCGCATCTGTAATATGCAAACCTCTATCCTCCAAGGCGCAAGTCACATGTTCATATAGCTGCTCCATTCACCCCTTATCCTTGGCAGCCAGCAGAATGTCATCCATGTAATGTACGATATATGCATCAAATGCATGTTGTCGGATACTGTCTAACGCACCAGATACCATTATCTGGCAGATGGTGGGGGAATTCTTCATGCTTTGTGGCAATACCGTCCATTGATATCGTTTAGCTGGGGCTTGCAAATTAGTACTGGGCACCGTAAAGGCAAATCGCTCCGAATCAACGGGTGTAATGGTATTGAGAAAAACAGTCTTGTACATCCAGGATGATGATCGCCTTCCAGTATGATGGATGCTCGAGGCAGTCCCAGCTGCAGTGTTCCCATATCTCCCAATTGAGCATTCACTGCTCAGAGGTCGTGAAACAATCGCCACTTTCCCATGTCTTTCTTTTTATCATAAAGACAGGTGTGTTCCAAGGACTATTAAATGGGACTATATGCCCGTGATCTAGTTGCCCCTCCACCAAATTTCGCAATGTACCCAATTTTTCACTCATTCATAGTTCCAATGCCTATTCCCATTGCATTTAACACATCTCTCCCCCACAAAATTAGTGGAAAGTGCACAACTAAGGGTTACACCAGAGCCATTTTAAGATGTTCTAGCTTCCCACTTTTGTGTTAATGTTCATTTCAACATAAGAGGCTGAGTTTGTAGGGACTAAGTATTTCAGGGATTCTTATGGACTCAAATCCTTGTGAGCCATGCTCTACAGAGTCAGCTTGGAACACAGACGCTTTGAACAAAATTAAATACACTATCCGGCTATCCTTTGGTGTTACTACTAGTGGAAATGGTGTTTGTAACATTAGTGGAGACAGCATGCATACCCTTGCTTGAATGATTCCAGTACAGCCTGCATCAACGACCCCAGGTAAAACAAAGATTATTAACTGAATTATTGATAATCATTCTAATTACAAGGCAGTAAAGCCAACCCCAATGGTCTTTTTACGTTCCATGTTGTTGTATGAAGGGCAGCACTATTGCGATGGTGGTGATCGTGTCTATCTCGGTACTGCCTGTGGTTCTTGCTCTGAGATGAGAGCTGCTGCTTGTTTTGGTGGCATCTGTGTTGGTACGTGCCTCGTGCCTCCGAACCATGCTTTGCTCCTGGTTTTCTGACAACACTGTCCCGTTCTTATCCCATGTTGATCTACACCAACTGGCAAAATGTTAACCCTTTCCACACCGAGGGCAGATTTTAGGCCCTCTATATAAGAGATCGACAAAACAAAAAGCTGCATCTGTTGTAAAATTGCATTATTTAAACTGTCTTGATTCTTGAACTGCTACCGATGTTGTTTAATTGAGCCATTTTCCATCGCATCTGCCAATAGTTCCTCTGTAATTCCGCAACTGTCCGAGCTCTGCGGCGAGCAGTCCCCCCTCAGCCCAGGATAGCGGCCCCCCCATGGCGAGCCGCTCTGCGGGAGCTGGAGGGGTGGGGGCGGAACCCCTCGGCCAGGTGGCTCCGCTCCGGAGCAGCCAGCACGCTGTCTTTTGCAGCTTTTGAAATCTCCTTTATCACTTTGTAACTAATTAGTTCCCAGCGCAGACCGCCGTCACGCGCACAAATCAAAGCTTGCAGTATTTCAACTTCTCCCTGCTGCTGTGCCTCCCTCCTGACTTGTGCTCGTTGGTCAGTGGGACGGGGGGAGGTGGATCAGGTTCCTTCTCGGTGTCTCTCGGACCCGGATCAAAGGGATTGTCGGCCCTCCCGTCGATTTCACACTGACATGCCACTGCCTGGGGTCCCTTTATAGTTGCTGTTTCCAGCCCTAAATCAGCCTGTGCTCGCTCTAAAACCAACTTTTCCTGTCTCATTACTGTATACCAATTTCATAAGTTTTCCTATATCCTTTAACTTCTCCCCAGAACCCGATAGCGCTATCTCCAACATTTCCGGCTTCACTGCCTCCTGCATAACTATATCGGTCAGTTGGTTATTGCAACCTTCCCGCTGCCTCCTTAGGATGATCGAACTCACTCCCACGGACTTCACCCGCACTTCCGTACAACATCCGTACTCCTTCAGGGCCCACACAACTGTATCCAATGTCTTCTCAGCCATGGCTATACTCACGCTCCCGATTCCAGTCGGGGCCGTCCGAGTATCACATCAGGGTCACCACTTGTTGCATCTCAACAAACACCCCCCTGTACCAGACTCTCGCTCCACTCCAGCGAGGACCATTGAGACACAGACTCTAATATAGAGAAAGCTCAAAATGGTGACTTTATAGATTATGCAGTCTGCCTTTATAGCCCTGTCCCGCAAGAGGCCCTCCTCGTGGGCATTTCCTAACCTCTGCCGTCACATCCCCTGTTTCTTCCGCATCGGCATTGACCTCTTGACCTACTCCGCCCACAGGAGGCTGGCTGATGTTGTGCCCATCTACAAGAAGGGTCACAGGGAGGATCCAGGGAACTACAGGCCTGTCAGTCTGACCTCAGTGCCAGGGAAAGTCATGGAACAGGTGATCTTGAGTGCTATCATGAAGCACATGCAAGAGAACTGGATGATCAGGCCCAGTCAACACGGGTTTACAAAAGGCAAGTCTTGCCAAACAAACCTGATTGCCTTCTATGACAAAGTGACTCGGCTGCTGGACAAAGGAAAGGCTGTGGATATAGTCTTCTTGGACTTCAAGTAAAGCCTTTGACACAGTTTCTCACAGCATTCTGCCTAGGAAACTGTCAGCCTCTGGACTGGACAGGCGCACACTCTCCTGGGTGGAAAACTGGTTGGATGGCCGGGCCCAGAGAGTGGTGCTTAACGGTGTTGACTCCAGCTGGAGGCCAGTTACAAGTGGGGTTCCCCAGGGCTCCGTGCTGGGTCCAACCCTGTTCAACGTCTTTATCAATGACCTGGATTAAGGCATTGAGTGCACCCTTAGCAAGTTTGCAGCCGACACTAAGCTGGGTGGAAGTGTTGATCTGCTGGAGGGTAGGGAGGCTCTGCAAAGGGATCTGAACAGGCTGGACCACTGGGCAGAGTCCAATGGCATGAGGCTTAACAAGGCCTAATGCTGGGTTCTGCACTTGGGGCACAACAACCCTATGCAGTGCTACAGACTAGGAGAAGTCCTTCCAGAAAGCTGCCTGGAGAAGAAAGACCTCGGGGTGTTGGTTGACGGCCGACTGAACATGAGCCAGCAGTGTGCCCAGCTGGCCAAGAAGGTCAATGGCATTTTGGCTTGTATCAGAAACGGCGTGACCGGCTGGTCCAGGGAGGTTATTCTCCCTCTGTACTCGGCACTGGTGAGACCGCACCTTGCATACTGTGTTCAGTTCTGGGCCCCTCACCACAAGAAGGATGTTGAGGCTCTGGAGCAAGTCCAGAGAAGAGCAACGAATGTAGTGAAGGGGCTGGAGAACAAGTCTTACGAGGAGCGGCTGAGAGAGCTGGGGTTGTTTAGCCTGGAGAAGAGGAGGCTGAGAGGAGACCTCATTGTTCTCTACAACTACCTGAAAGGAGGTTGTGGAGAGGAGGGAGCTGGCCTCTTCTCCCAAGTGACAAGGGACAGCATGAGAGGGAAGCTCCGCCAGGGGAGATTTAGGCTGGACATTAGGAAAAAATTTTTCACTGAAAGGGTCTTTGGGCACTGGAATAGGCTGCCCAGGGACGTTGTTGATTCACCTTCCCTGGAGGTGTTTAAGGCATGGGTGGACTAGGTACTGAGGGGCATGGTTTAGTTTTTGATGGGAATGGTTGGACTCGATGATCCGGTGGGTCTCTTCCAACCTGGTTATTCTATGATTCTATGATAGAGGCACAAATAAGATGTCTTACTTTGCATTTATTTTCTTTCGGCACTCTTCAAAATCCTGTCACTTCAGCCAACCTCTCCAGTTTCATGTGTCACCTTGCTTTGATGATGGGATCTCTGTAGACTGTAGTAAATCTGGGCTTCGGGGAAGTGCAAGGGCTCAGTGGGCAAGATGAGGCCTTGTTTTCTCTCAAGCAGGGGAGAGCCTTGCTGCTCTCCACTTCTGAGCACCATTAACCTATTCTCCATTGACCAGGCTAGACGGGAGTGAGCCAGGAAGTGGGTCACCAGTGACTTGGAGATGGTGTACATCACCACAGAGTAAGTGGGGGCAATTACACGTGGTGACAGTAAGGAAGAAACTGGCACTCTGGAATAAACTCTATTCCCTTTATGAGGTCTGAAGGTTCACCAGCCCAGCTGAAGTGCATTTACACCAATGCACACAGCATGGGTAATAAGAAGGAGGAGTTGGAAGCTGTTCTAGGGCAAGGAGGCTGTGATGTTGTTGCTATTACGGAAACGTGGTGGGATGATTCATAGAACTGGAGTGCAGCTATGGTGGGGTACAAACTCTTCAGACGGGACAGGAAGGGTAGAACAGGAGGCAGAGTAGACCTCTACATAAGAGAGGACTTTGATACCCTCAAGCTTGATTATGGCAATGAGGAGATCGAGTGCCTGTGGGTTAAAATCACAGGAGCCCAAAAGAAGGCAGATTTTGTGATGGGAGTCTGTTACAGACCATCCAGCCAAGAAGAAGCAGCTGATGAACTCTTCTATAAACAGCTGGGGATAGTCTCTAGATAGATGCCTCTTGTTCTCATAGAGACTTCAGTCTTCCAGATATTTGCTGGAAGTACAATACAGCAGAAAGGAAGCAGTCCAGGAGGTTCCTGGAGAGCATGGAAGACAATTTCCTCATGCAACTGGTGAGTGAACCAACAAGGGAAGGTGCCCTCCTGTCCTGCTGTTTGTGAACAGAGAAGGCCTTGTGGGGGATATGGCGGTAGGAGGACGCCTGGGACAAAGCGATCATGAGATGATAGGGTTTTCAGTTCTAGGTGAGGTGAAGAAGGTGGTTAGCAGGACAGTGGCATTAAGCTTGGTTAAAGTCGCATGGGAGACAGTCCTTAAGGGCAAGGGAGCCCATGAGGGCTGGGTGCTCTTCAAAAAGGAAATCCTAGCAGCTCAGGAGAAAGGCATCCCCATGTACTGGAAAAAGAGCCGGCGGCAGAAGAAAACACCTTGGTTGATTAGGGACATCTTGAGAGATCAAAAAGAAGAGAAATATCTATGAGCTTTGGAAGAAGGGACAGGAGTCTCTACAACTGCCTGAAAGGAGGTTGTGGAGAGGAGTGTGCTGGCCTCTTCTCCCAAGTGTCAGGGGACAGGACAAGAGGGAATGGCCTCAAGCTCTGCCAGGGGTGGTTTAGGCTGGAAACAAGCTGCCCAGAGAGGTGACTGAGTCACCTTCCCTGAAGGTGTTTAAGGGACAGGTGGACGAAGCGCTGAGGGGCATTGTTTAGTGTTTGATAGGAATGGTTGGACTTGATGATCTGGTGGGTCTTTTCCAACCTGGTGATTCTATTATTCTATGATTTAGTCATTTATTTCCTATCTCATTTTTTGCTTTGCCTCCCCACTTCTTGCTGAGCTGCTCTCTTTCTCCACTTGCCTTGGCTTAGTTCCCCCAGCACGATTTTTCTCATTGTTTCTTCCACTATAGTCTTTTCTCTTCACCTCTGTGCTTCCTGCATCCTATGCTCTCTCTTCCCTTTCTTGGCTGAGCATGTGGCTTTAGCTGTGCTTATAAAGTTTTCCTCTTTGTTCTCAGACTGTTCAGCTTTCTCCCTCCCCATTTTGCACCACACACTGATTTTGTCCAGTATATGGAGGAGTGACAGGGCTTGTGCCAGCCAGTGGGCTGGGAGAGCAGCAGTAATCCTGGCCCCCAGATCAAGATGCCTCTTTCTCCTCACCTTTGACAGTATGCCAGTGGTCTCTCAGCAGCTGTGTTTTATCTGCTGCTGCTTTTGGCCTCAACACAGTGGTATACAAAGGAGCTGCTTCCACCCTGTGCTGCAGGTTTCCTTCTGATATGAGCATGAGGGAGGTCTTTGCTGGCTCTTAGCAATGAACATTTCTGACATAGTTCCACCAATGCTATGCAAAGCCCCAGGCTTTTCCAGTCCCAGAGCCAGACCCTAGCCACAGGGTGCACAGCTAACTGTGCACGTCTCCAGGTTTAAAGGTGCTCAACTTGGAAGGTTTACTTAGGGACTAGGTCTCAGCTGTTCAGCTTCAGTGTTACCCACTGCTTTGGGCTTTTGGATTGTCTTTGCATTTTTAATTGCACTTAGAAAACTTATGTCATGATTGTGGATGTCTGAAATCTTCCCTGCTGCCCTAGTTATGGGGCCAGTACGGGTTATACCACAAGCTTCTGGCAGAGCTGTGTATCCAGAAATCCAGCCCCACTTTACTCCAGCTGTAATTCCAACCACAGTAAAGGTGTTGTTTTCTCTCCCCACAGGTATTACAAGAGTTCGGTTGTGCTGATGTGTTTTGTGATGCCTACCTTTGTGCCGTGGTACCTCTGGGGTGAGAGTCTATGGAATGCCTACTTCCTTGCCTCCATCCTCCGGTATACTATCTCGCTCAATGTCACCTGGCTGGTCAACAGTGCTGCTCACATGTATGGCAACCGCCCTTATGACAAGTACATCAACCCTAGGCAGAACACCTTTGTCACTCTGGGAGCCATTGGTGAGTACACCTGGGGAGAGCTTTGCAAACTCAGAGCAACATTCCATCCTATTTCACCCTGGCTTTGGGCACCACTTGGAGCTAGGGCTTGAAGGAGGCTGGAGTTTGTATATCCCAGATGAAGGCTCCTTTTCTACTGATGGTGCCACATTGAAATAATGCCATATAGTCTTTGGGCAGAGATGTGTTCACAGCAGCAATCCTCTCTTCTCAGTGACCCCTCTTCAAGCACTTATGGTTTCTTCCATGAGTGTCAGGGATGGGATGCCCGAAGCACTGAAGTAGGTCTGCCCCAGAGGTCTCCCATATCCAGGAGTGAAACATAACCTGCATATGCAGTTATGCATAACAAGCATAACTGTATTCAAGACCTGGGAAACAGGTGTTGGGATGTCTCACCCAAGCGTGTTCCTAAGTTCATAAATGTGCCAGCCATGTGATCTTTAAACTCCCTGTCTGTTTTTCAGGTGAGGGTTTCCACAACTACCACCACACCTTCCCATTCGACTACTCAGCCAGTGAGCTGGGCCTGAAGTTCAACCCCACCACCTGGTTCATTGACTTCATGTTTTGGCTGGGGTTGGTCACTGACCGCAAGCAGGCTTCAAAGGAGATGATTCAGGCTCGCAAGGAAAAGTCTGGAGATGGTAGTGCTTGAAAAGTAATCCTTCACTGTGCAAGTGCAGTTGTGTGTGGGGGTGGGGTATGTGCACACCCCCATGCCTGTGATGGATTTATTTTCTTCTGGGTAAAATTAGTTTTTTCAGATCAACTGGGCCAAAGTAATTCTCTGGAAACAGATTCAGCCCCAGTTTTTTTCCTTATTAGCTGTCTTATGTCCATACTTCAGACTATTAAGTGTAGAAATGTTATATAATATTTAATATTATAGTTAAACTGGAGAGAGATTTGATTTTAGTCACTAGTTCATGTCTGAATTACATTATAATTCATGGTAAACATTGGCAGGCTAGAGGAATTAATTATCCTTTCCAAGTGCAGTTAGGAGAGTTTTTTGTTTCTACTATTAATTAAATAGCTTTTAAGATACATCTCTTGGAGGGTATGGGGCAGGGCCTAGTGTGCTGTTTCAACTACAGACTAATAGAAAGGACAGAAACAGCACCAATGAAAAACAGGATGTCCAAGGGGAAAAAAATGGCCTAAATTTAGCTAGACATTAGTTTCAAAATTTGTTTTCTTCTTTTTCTTAGCCCTGTTATCCAGCCCAGTGCGCTTCTGCTGTCTTTGTGAATTACAAAAAAGCATTTATTGCTGAGCAGGCTTTTGTGTTGAAGATATACAGGCCAAAATACTACCTGATGCTATGTTGAGATGATTCCTCTGTTGTCGCATATACATTGTAATTTCTAAAGGTATAGAGCTCAACTCTGTCATAAGCCAAGTAAAGCTTTGGTTTCAATGTTTTGGAGACTCAAGTTATATTCTCATTGGTTGTGGAAATTGATGCATGCATATTATAGCTCTTTTTGCACAAGAGGCCTCTTAATTTCTTTTTCTGCTTTGACTCACAGATCTTGGAAAACAAACCTTTAGTGAGAGTCTCTACTAACATTTCAGCTGCATGCAACATCCATTGGATTCTGAGAAAAATATAAAGAAAGTTACATAGCTTCTGAATTTTAATAGTTGCCTTGTTGAAAAAAAAACACAGAGGGGAGAAAAAATATATAATAAAAAAACAAACCATGTAGAATTAATGGGACATATAGCCCTTTGTTAGATGTTAGCCAGTGCAGGAGAAAGGTTTTGTACTGTTGGTACTGGAGCACTTGTGAAGATAGAGAGCATGATTTTTGTTTATCAGGAAGGTCACTGCATTGCCCCTCGGAGAGAGAGTGCATGTTTCCCAGCTGTGTGGCGTCATGCCCTGGCAAGGGCAGGGATCTTGGGATAACTAAGACTCAGTCCCAGATATTTTCAAGAAAGATGTAGAACTGGAAATAAAACAAATAAAATGGTTTCTTATTTTACTTGGGTTCTTTTTAATTGTTTTTTAAATTATGCCGTATAATATAAAACAGTTATCTTTATTCTGTATTTCTTCCAGCAGGTGTTTTAACAGTGTTACTTTGCCATTACTGGTGTGTAAACTCCTGAGTGATTTGCAATAAACAGTTATTAGTTAGACTGACCACTGTGTTTTATTTTAAATCATCTCCCAAAGTGAAGGTCTTTGTGCATCACCCTTCAGAATAACACCAGTGTTTCATTTAATGTTTCCAGCTGTTCAGCTGGTGCAGCATTTCCAAAATACCTACCCCCTTGGCATTTCTTGTTTCTTCATCAGGGGAAGAGGAGTGCTGTCAAACAGAAGGGCACCTAGAGATTTGATTACTTCAGGCTTAATGGCCAAGCCAGTAAAGGGGAAAAAGAAATTTAAGCAGACATAAGCTTGAAAGGAGGCTGTGACAAGTTCTTGCATTGTGAAAATCCCACTTTAATAGCAAAATATTAGCCCAACGTGACTGCAAGTCAGTGCCTGGACCAAAAGTATTAAGTATTTGTTTAGGTTCTGCTGTAAGCTCTACTTGTTTCTGCTGAGATGTGCCTGAAGATCTGGAGTCAGGGCCATATGACAGATAAAGGAATTACATGCACATGACTAGGAGATGTCTCTTCTACAGTGCCTGCAGGAGAGGGTTAAAATGGGCTCCCAGAGCTGGGAGTTTTCCAGTCTGCTGATTAGAAAGATAGTGCTGTTGCTTCCTTCTTCACTTGATCAACAGTTAGCTGGAAAGTGGCAAAAAATCATTGGGAACCTGCCTTTAAAATGTTGCACAAGATGCATTTGGGCTTGATGCTTGAGTGTAAAAGCAAAGCTGTGAGGATGTGCAAATCTTACTGGGGGTTCCCACCATTTCATTTGTGCAATTTGCTGTCTGGAGAACTGCAGTGAATGCACTTTACAGGCACTTTAGATACACGTCTTCCTGTTGGTCTTTATTATACTTCATTTTTTTCCTTTTGTACTGCTGTTACTTGGACTTCCTTAAACTGTTTCCTGTCAAGTACACAGGAATCAGTACACTTCTTAAAAGTGTAAGAATAGCTGGTCTTACCTACTGTTCTGAACTTCGCTGCCTGAAATTGCAAGGCAATTTCCAGAATGGGAATCTCAGGGGTCTGAAATTGTAACACCACTGGCAAGATACCCATGGTTTTGAAAAACTGAAAATAAATGAAGAAACATTATTCGGAAAGGGAAAATATCCTCCATCAAACATATTATCTTGGAGCATGTGCTGCCTGAATTCCTTGTTTTGTAGAAGAACTTCTCCATTTATTAGAGCTGATCAACAAGTGAAAGCCTTTGCAGGAATTTTTTTTTTAAGAGAATGCCTTGAGGTTTGTTAAAATGGAATAGTTCCGTGATTTTCCTTTTTTGCTTTTTTATATTTTTGGTTGGTTGGTTTTTTTGATTTTTTTTGTTTTGAATTTTTCCTTGTTTGTTTTGAATTTGGCTTGTTTTGGAAATAATTTTGGCCTCCTCTTCCTCAAGATGATGTATGGTTTCAAGGAGGCAGGAAGGGCCCTAGTTGCCTCCCAGGGCAGTTGGTGGCCACACTCAGCTGCATGCAGTGACATAAGGACTCACAGAGCCTTGGAAGGGGGTACTCAGGCATAAGCTGCACTTGTTTCTGTGGATTTTGGCACTTATTCTGATGATCCTGCTAGAGCTTTCTGAGCAGCAGAAAAGTATTGAGAGACTGCTGGCTGATAGGTGGCTGGCTGTAGGCTAGGCTAAACCAGCTACAGTGACTGTCAAATGTTTTGAAGACCTGTTGGTCTGATAATGCCTGATCTGTTGTCTCTTAACACCTGTTCTTGGCAAGTTGAACCATCTGGAATAACACCGCTATTTTCAGTCCCTGAAAAGCAGCTGAGTGGAGCAGCCATGGCCTGCCTGGCAGCACCACTACTGCGCTCAGGAAAGCTGATGCTTTGTCCTGCTCTGTGCTGTCAGGCCAGGTGCTGTGCCAGAGTCCTGCATGGCAGCACCAAAACTTCACTTAGCCCTTTATAGCACCTGGATGCAGAGCTTTAGCATGAGGTCATGGTCAGCCCTGGGCTGATGATGTCATGAAAAGCCAAAGTCAACAATCAATGCCAATTTGATTATTAAGTAAGTATTCCTTTAATATATAGTGTCTGGGAACAAATAGAGTAATCCACCTAATATGTCCCACTATTGAGACTGGTTACATGACTTTTATACTGGCTAAATTTACATATTCGGATTCCTAGAAACATGTTACATGTCCACTGTTTTTCACCCACTCCTGTATGTGCATCACAGTTTCTTTGTATCTTCAGAAATCTCTGATGGGCTTTATCTTATCTCCTCCCTCGTTGTGTCCTCTTGGTGAGCACAGGTCTTACTTTGTTCCTGCTGCAGGACTCCTTTTAACACTTGGTTTGTTCCTTATTTTACCTAGTAAGCAAGATAAACTCCTGTTACAAAAACATTCTAACTGCAACCTGGCCAAGATTTGATTCTTATTATTATTGCTTAAGCAAATTCATTCCCTTAACATAAAGATTTATTCCTTCCTTTACTGGTTACTATGTCACTGACCCAGTTTCAAAATACTTTGTAAAAGTGGAGGATTGCTGGGAGAGGGTGCAAGGATGCAGAGGAGGCTGCTTGGGCTATCTGAGCGGATTTCTGCCCAATCCCTGCAATGGCTTTGCTCTTCCCTTGTACCAGTGGGTGATGTCTGCGTCCCAATCTCCCTCTACAGCTTGCAAGTGCAAGGCAACTGCTGTCCTCTGGCTAGTGTTTATAATTTTTCAGGCCCAGAAGTCAGTAGCCAGAACACAGCTTTCTGTAAATAAGACCAGCAGATGGGAAATGCTACTTGACTTCAGATTGAAACAAAGAAACTTATGCTTAATCGTCTAATTTAACCATTAAGGCAGGTACACTTTTATTGAGCGGGGGAGAAGACTCGCGATTTGTCCTCCGAGTGCTTCTGCCAAGCAGTGATTTCACAGAAAATTTATACAAAGAACTGTTTTAAAATTAGTATTTTTTCCCCAAAATGACAAGTGTACTTTATTCCCGGAACCTCATTGCATATCCAGGGGGAATGAAATCAAAGCAGCTCAGAGTCCTTAAGGTGTGATCATATCTGAGTGGTCAATCTCAATGACTCTAGGCAACAGGGTCCTTATAGTTATCTTAGTGGTTATCTTGTTTCTAACACATTATAGTTGATAACAGAATAACAGAATAACAGAATAACCAGGTTGGAAGAGACCCACCGGATCGTCGAGTCCAACCACTCCCACCAATCCCTAAATCATGCTCCTAAGCACCTTGTCTACCCTAACCTTAAACACCTCCAGGGACGGTGACTCAACCACCTCCCTTGGCAGACCGTTCCAATGCCTAACCACCCTCTCCGTGAAGAACTTTTTCCTAATCTCAAGCCTAAATCTCCCCTGGCGGAGCTTGAGGCCATTCCCTCTCATCCTGTCCCCTGTCACTTGGGAGAAGAGGCCAGCTCCCTCCTCTCCACAACCTCCCTTCAGGTAGTTGTAGAGAGTAATAAGGTCTCCCCTCAGCCTCCTCAAAAATTAGCAAAAAACAGTCATTGGCCCAGGTCTATTTGAGCTGCACTTCCAAGCTAATATCCCATCACAGAATCACAGAATCACAGAATGACCAGGTTGGAAGAGACCCACTGGATCGTCGAGTCCAACCATTCCCACCAATCCCTAAATCATGCTCCTAAGCACCTCATCCACCCTACCCTTAAACACCTCCAGGGACGGTGACTCAACCACCTCCCTGGGAAGACCGTTCCAATGCCTAACCACCCTCT
Organism: Clamator glandarius; assembly: GCA_033459285.1. Classification (NCBI taxonomy): domain Eukaryota; kingdom Metazoa; phylum Chordata; class Aves; order Cuculiformes; family Cuculidae; genus Clamator; species Clamator glandarius. The sequence goes on along the minus strand of JAUNZM010000072.1, from coordinate 50,690 downwards.
CTGTGAAGAATTTCTTCCTAATCTCAAGCCTAAATCTCCCCTGGCGGAGCTTGAGGCCATTCCCTCTCGTCCTGTCCCCTGTCACTTGGGAGAAGAGGCCAGCTCCCTCCTCTCCACAACCTCCCTTCAGGTAGTTGTAGAGAGTAATAAGGTCTCCCCTCAGCCTCCTCTTCTCCAGGCTGAACAACCCCAGCTCTCTCAGCCGCTTCTCGTAAGATATGTTCTCCAGCCCCTTCACCAGCTTTGTTGCCCTTCTCTGGATTCGCTCCAGAGCCACAACATCCTTCTTGTGGTGAGGGGCCCAGAACTGAACACAGTACTCGAGGTGCGGTCTCACCACTGCCGAGTACAGGGGGAGAATAACCTCCCTGGACCTGCTGGTCATGCCGTTCCTGATACAAGCCAGGATGCCATTGGCCTTCTTGGCCACCTGGGCACACTGCTGGCTCATGTTCAGTCGGTTGTCAACCAGCACCCCCAGGTCCTTCTCCTCCTGGCAGCTTTCCAGCCAGGTTTCTCCTAGTCTGTACCTCTGCTTAGGGTTGTTGTGCCCCAAGTGCAGGACCCGGCATTTGGCCTTGTTAAACCTCATGCTGTTGGTCTCAGCCCAGCAGTCCAGCCTGTTCAGGTCCCTTTGGAGAGCCTCCCGACCCTCCAGCAGATCGACACTTCCTCCCAGCTTGGTGTCATCTGCAAACATGCTAAGGGAGCACTCAATGCCTTCATCCAGGTCGTTGATAAAGACATTAAACAGGACTGGACCCAGGACTGAGCCCTGGGGAACCCCACTTGTCACTGGCCTCCAGCTGGATTTAACTCCATTTACCACCACCCTCTGGGCCCGGTCATTCAACCAGTTCTTCACCCAGGAGAGTGTGCACCCGTCCAGGCCAGAGGCCGACAGTTTCCGAAGCAGAATGCTATGAGAAACTGTATCAAAGGCTTTACTGAAGTCCAGGAAGACCACATCCACAGCCTTTCCCTCGTCCAAGAGTTTAGTCACTTGGTCATAGAAGGTGATCAGATTAGTCTGGCAAGACCTGCCTTTCATGAACCCGTGTTGATGTTCCATCTCACCATTTACAAATCACCATTTCAAGGTATCACATCAAACTGTTAGGGTAGGACGCTCCCAGGAAATAAAAAAACTCTTCTGAAAGGTCTCCTGTGTTCACATGAGCCTGGAAATCCATGCCAGGATGGAAACATGGTGATAGACCTATGGGTTCTCATCACATGATGTTAGGAATGTTTCCAGCTGGGACGACTCTCAGTTTGGAGGGATTTTTTAACAGTTAATGATGTACCAGCTCTTGACTGCGGCCCCAAAGGTATGGCCAGGCTGTGCTTGTATTACCTTGGTATTTTTCCTCCTGAACTGTTTTGTTAGCTGTACGCTTATGTAGAAGGATCTCACAGGGAATTACAGAGCTCCTTTACACCACTTTCTGGGGCAGTTCTGGGAAACAAGGTATGACTTCCTTTAAGATCTTCTTTTAAAAGATAAATGAAAAGGAAAACTGAAACCAGAGGCCAGTGGGAAAGGAGATGTCTGCTAAAACATGCCTGAGCTTGTGCAATAGCTCTAGCTCAGTGATGCCCAGCCTGGGAGCTCAAACCCCTAGTGTTCAAGGGCACATACCCAGCAACTCCAGCTCCACTAAGCAGAAGGGAAATAGGGGGGTACAGCCAGAGCAAGACCGGGGGGGGAGGAGAATGGTTTGCAGCCTCGAACCAGGACCTGTGCTGGGGGTACAAAATTTTCCTGGCCAACATAATTGCATAATAGTAGGGAAAAATTATTTCACTTTCATTATTCCTAAAAAAAGTCTTTTTTACAGTGTCTTCTCTGATCATATAAGACTATCCTCCAACCAGGCCAGAAAACACAGGAAACATGAAAACATGCTCTTTGGAATCAGGGCACATCAGCTTGCAGCTCTCAACTGCACACACCAGCACTTCAAAGTTTCCTGCCCAGAGTTCAGACACTACAACTGTCTCCTGTTTATCTCATGTATTTGCCATGACAGCAGTAATTTTTTGACCTTTCTTTTTATGAAAAAGAAATAGAGATTTTATATCAATTGAGATTTTATATCAATTGAGATTTTATATCAATTTTCTCAATTTCCCTTCCTACCATTTAAGTGTTGTCACTCTATTGCAGCAAGATGAAGTAGGTCACTTCAATTTGCTGCTTCAGTCCCAAATCCAGGTAGATTTTTCTCATTTGGTATCATGTGGGCAAGCTGGGAAGAGAAAGTGCAGTGCTTCATCTTGGAAGTCTTAGATCTGGGAATATCTCTTAGGGTGGGAGAGAGTACTTTGCAAGTGACTGCCTTCCCAGCAAATACCTGTATACAGACTCAGCAAGGCATGGGTTTATGGCCCAAAGCAGGTGATGGCCCCAGCCCCCAGAGGCAAGACTGAAAGTGTGTGGACCTGCTTGTTGAGGGACATGAGAGTGTGTTACCTGTCCCTGCACTGTATCCGGTGAGGGGCAGGGACAGAGAACTTAAAAATCCAGGTGAAATCCTGCAACCTGGTGTGCTGTTTGTGGTGTGGTGTGTGGTGTGTGTGGACACTCGCCATCTTCTGGACCCACTGGACAAAGAAAAACATGTTGCTACATGCAACATTCCAAAAGCGGTGACTCTCTCTCATCTTTCCTATTTCTCTTTAAACTAGTTCTCTCTTTTTCCCTTTCCTTTCTTTTCATCTTTTCTGCCTTTTCTCTTTGCAACACATGCACCTGCAGTGAGCTGTAGCAGGAGGTTTTGTTTTGATTTTGGTTTTGACTCCAGGCTGCATTAGGGCTCTGTCTTGTGGGGCAGATTATTACACTGTTCTGGTGACTTTCGGCTGAGGCTTTACTGTCAGCGCTCTGTCACTTACGGGGCAGGTTGTTTGATTCAATCAAATATTTTAAGAGCAGGAAGCTTGTTTAATAAAAGTATCATTTACATCTTTCTCCTGAGTGATTTTGGATTGCTCTGGCACCGTGCCAGGATAAAGAGCTCACCTTTTATTTAAAGTGACTGTGACAAACTATTAATGCCAAGTCACAGGGTCCCATGCTCGGATGGCTTCTGTTTAGCAGCAGGGCATTTGGAGAAGTGAAGTATATCACAATATCTTAAAAGCCAGATAAAGGAACAGATGGCTTCAATGAGAGATGATCTGGCTAATGAAATGAGGATTAATACAGTTGCTTAGATACTGTATTAGCTCATGCATCAGGGTAGGAAGCAGCTCCAGCATCAGGGTACGGATCATTGAGGAGCGATCCCTGGCTCCAGTCCCCTGCTGCTCCCATTTCTGAGTGGGTGGTGTTTCTTGCCAGGCCTCACTTCAACTTTGGAGTAGAAAGGAACAGGACAGGAAAACCAGGTGGTATTTTCAGAAGATATATATCTCAGGAATGAAAGCAAACTCAGACCAATTCCTTCTTCTGTCTTCCTCATCTCTGTGTAACTTTTTCCCTCAAAAAAAAAAAAGAAAAAAACTGTAGCCAGTCTTCAGTGCTACTATCACCCTAGGGAGGACTGCAATTAGAGGGGAACAGGGTTGCTTTCTTTCTTCCTGACCTACGAGCAATGCCTACAAGGGCAGGGCTCTAAGGTAGTCCTCTCTTTTACATGAAAAATAAAATACATCCAAGGCCCAATCCATATTATATATAAGGACAGAAGGGCTCAGCCTCTCCACTTTTCTGTCACTGGAAGAAAGTGTATACAGAGATGGTGCACAGTTCAGTTCCCCTGAAGAGCATTGACAGGGTGAAATCTGGACAGGGAATGTGTGCATGCTGTAAGGCATCAAGGAGAGGAAATATTAATTAACAGACAGCAAAGCAAAGCCGTAATTCTGAACATTTGCTTGCATTAGAGTAGATCCTGTTTCTGGGCCAGGTGAATTACCAGGCAGATCTCCAGCAGATCTCAATAGTCCAGCAGGGAAATTCAGTGAGGCAGGGGGAAGTCATGTGCTCCTCACAACATCCCAGGAGCATGGTCATGTCTTTACAGCAGCATCATCTCAATTGTGCCTCTGAAGATATAGGCTGAGCAGGAAGGAACATCTGTGAGATCCTCTGGCACATCCACTCCTGGGAATGCCAGGCGAAGCCCCAAATGAGTTGGGGGAATGTACCTGTGGTTACTCATCTTTGCCAAAGTCGTGTTAGTGGAGGCATAGGAGTAAAGACTCTTTCCACAGGTCAAGGCGAGCTTGCGGCAGGCTTTGGGATGTGCAACATTACTGTAAGGGTGGTGGATGATCCGTTATTATGGGATTCAGTTCAAAAGCAACACACACACACTTCATACCTCCTTACCTATCTTTGCACCCATGCACCCCTTTTGGGGTGGAATACTGTGGGACAATGTTCACAGAGGAGGGGCTCCTCCTGTAGGACTAGTATGTTGTGAAGAAAGGATTGTAGGTGATATCCTTGTGAGTCTACACAAAACCACTCCTTGACTACGAGTACCTTCTTACACCTCTGTTATGTCTGAACTGGGTAGGTTCCAGCACATGCTTGCTGTCCCCAGTCTATCCTTTTTCTTCTATCTGTAAGAGGTCTTTGGTTGGCCTGCCAGCACTGGGTAGTTTCCAGCACACAAAGGGCCACCATTTGCTCCAAAAAGAGCTGTGAACAAAATGTCCCAGATGCTCACAGTTTACTAAAAATGAAATGGCTTTAAAATCCCATATGCTACATTGTTTTCCCTACAGCTTTGGCTGACAGCAGAGGTGAAGTGTTTTTTGATTAGTTGCTGCAATTTACCTTCTGGCCAAAATCACTGGGTCTGAGTGCTGTCTCTTCTTGCCTTATTTCACAGGAGGTTTTCTTCAGCCTAGGCTGCTGAAACCCAAAGACCTCCCCTCTGCTACTTTTAAAGTCAGCTTGCTTGACTTCTGCTGTTGCAGGAAGCCTTACAGTCAGCTTTTGGGGCTTGTTTTGGTGATGTGGGGGGAAACAGCACCTCCTTGCCCAAGGAAAGCTGTGCCAGGCAGTCACTTGTCATGGCCTGCAACTCCTGAAGCACAGGCTGTGGCAGTGCCTTTGGGTGGTGCCAGGCACACGCAAAGAGAAAACCTGGCCAACATCTCCAGATTTTGTGAGGATGCAAAAAGCAAATGCTGGGAGGAGCCATGTATTAGCCCAGGATTAGACAACATTTGAAATACCAGAGCAATAATGTTATTCCAGCTCTAAAACTACTGCAATCAGCCTTTAAAATACGAAGATGTGTTTACAGCAGTTGCCTTTCTATGAGAACAGCTGTCCTCTTCCTTGGCAGTGTTGCCACCACAGAGATGTGGCCATTATGGTAAGGTTCAGGGGACCTCCTGGTGCTGCACTTGCTCTGAGGACCTGTGCTTTGAGGGGTTCATAATCTCCACAGATCAAAGAGACAAAATCTCTGCACTGTGTACCATGAGGGTCAAAGTTGTAGGGCCAAGGAGCTTTGCTTGGCTGCTAGAAAGATCAGCTCAATTCTAAGAGCTGACATGGATTGTGTTGTGTTGGCTCATAAATAATAGCATCAGGGGAAAACTGAATGAGTATGATTCTGTTAATCTGACTTCAGAGTGCCACTTTATTTGGGTTTTAGGAGAAGAAACAAGACAGTTAATAAATAACATCAGTCATAGTGCATCCTAGCAGAGATGAAGGGAGGGGGAGGAGCAAAATGTAGTACCATTTACATTGACTTAATCCCACGATGGTCAGGCAGTGAAGGGACACTTCCACCCCAGAAATTGTTCCCAAATGGTTACTGCCAAGCTGTTCTGCTGGGAATGCTTTACACACTGATGCTTTCTGGAGACTGGAAAGCCCACCATCCAACAGAAAAGGTAAAGGGGATGGGAAGAGGACAGACTAGCCCAGGCTGTATCTGGGTGGCTACTTCTTTGGAGTCTTCCAAAATACTTGGCAAATGGGCACCACTTCCCAGCAGGGCCACAAAGTCGCTGCTGCCAGTTTTGGGTAGTGACCCCTTTTCAGAGCCTCTGGGGGCCTTGGAGCAGAAGGCCCACCGACTGCAACACGCTGGACAGGTGCTGCCGAGACTGCGGCGGGTGTGCAGGGAAGAGGACAGAGGAGGAAGCGGTTTACAGCCCGCCTCTTGCCTACGCCGGGTTCAACGTGCAGCCAGAGGGCCCACGTATGGTGCTTGGGCTGAGCACAGCGCATGCCTTCGGCGGCTACCCGGCAGCCAGAAGGCAGCTGGGAGCTCCCGGCAGGGGCAGTAGCCCCCGCCCCGTCCCCACTGGCCGGTTAGGGCGGATCCGCCGCCCCGCCCAGCGCCAGGACCGCGCGGCAGCAGCCGCGGCTCCGCCCGCCGGGGGCCGGGCGAGGGCGATGCCCTGCACCTCCCGCCCCCGCGCGTCCCCGCTCGCCGCCGTCGCAGGTAGGGTCTGTCGCCGCGGTGGCTGGAGCGGCCGTTGGGCGCGCGAGACCCGCGGCGCTCGGAGAGCCGCGATCCCACCGCCGGCTGTCCCGGAGCGTGCCGGTCGCGGCAGGTGGGCGCCGGGCGGATAAGGGGGCTGGAGGCGCCTGACCCGGGGCCTGAAGGACCAGGCTAGGAAGAGATCTTCTAGGTCGTGACTTCGGCATCCTCGTTGCCCGTGAGCTCCTCCGTGGCGTCCTTTCGGGGCAGAGGGAAGCAATGATGATCGAGCGCGGCTGGGCCACCTGCCAGCCTTCCGCCAGGCCTCTTTGCACTGCGGAAAAGTCACCTGGCTTGAGGCTGTGGAGTGGGACAGGTTCTGCATTCCCCAGGTATTATCGGGATGCCTGATGTGCAGGCTGTGTCCCGTTAAATTCCCAGGAGGAGGTTTCGAGAAGGGCCCGTTGGCTCTGATGTGGTCCCTCAGGGAAGGAACGGTTTGCCTCTGAGTGACAGAAACAAACCGCTGCTGGGTGCTAGCGTCCCAGATGGGGTCGCTTGAGATCTTGGCTTCTCCTTACAGCAGGGTGTTTGTGCCAGATCTTTGATTCATATAGGCTATAGGGTCAGAGAAATTCTGAGCTTGTCTTCTGTTCTGCTGTTTTATTTATTTATTTATTTTGGTTTAAGCAAAACTTCTTTGGAAAGTGACCTTAAGGATTGCTTTTTCGTGCAGTCCTTACACCATAGCAATGTACACGTGTATTGTTAATTATGAATAATAACTCAATATGGAGGAGGGAGCTGTGTATTGCCTTGCCTAAAAGGTAGGGACTTGATTCTTGCTGGCTTTCTGCCTTTGGGTAACAGATTAAACAATGGGGGCTCATTTACTTGACAAACATCTGGCTCCTGTTTTCACTGTTGTACTGTTAAAAGTCAAAATACTTTCTTGTGCAGTTTGTGGTGCCCAACTGTCAGCATTTTCTGAACCTCAATGGTATAAGTCAGTGCAATTGTTTCATTTCCCCTGCTAAAGATTCTTTGTGTGGCAGTGTTTGCTTTTCAGATGCAGAGCAGGGATGTGTGCTTGTAAGAATACCAACATTTTCAATTATTTTTACTTGGAAGAAATTTCAAGTCCACAGCTTCCTCTCCCCACCCCGAGTCATTTCTGGGCATCTTGAGATTGCAAGATTGTGGTTTGGCCTAACAAAGACATTTTAAGGTTCTGATCCTGCAGTCCAAGCTGAAACAATGAGCTCTAATTGTAGGATAAGTGGGAATAAAGAAGCAGAGAAAGGTCTGAGGGAAATGAGAGTGATTATCTTAGGCAATATATTGGGAGGGATAAAATGTTGGGAAGGGATGGCTGGCAGGTGAAGAGCTTGGACCAGGACTCTGAATACATGCTTCTCTGTGCCACCCATTTCCTTTATGACCTCTCAGTGAGCAGCTCACTGGCCCTGTTGTCTAAGATGGGAATAATGTTATTTTTTACTATCCCAAGAAGACTTGCAAAGGTCTCTAGGTGCCTGGCTTTCCTCACCATAAGTCCCAGCAGGTTGCAGAAAATGTCACCTGAGGTGCAGGAATGAAGGCAGGATGAGAGAGGTGAAAGGGAAGCAAAGCACATTGGGAACAGGTGGAGAGTAAGGTGGAGTTGAATGGGAAGAGGGAAGAGAGGAAAAGAAGGCTGATGAAGCTTTGAAAGTGATGAAAGGAATAGTTTACACAGGTATGGGTTACCTTGCATGGGGTTTAATGCAAATTTTTAATGCTGAAATTGCTTCTGGGTAATTGTGCCTGAAAGAGAGAGGTGGGCACTGGAGCAGCAGTTTCTCTGTAAGAGTGCTGTTTGCTCGGTCTATAAGTGGAGTCTCCTGTGCTACAGGAAAGTCTGTATCAAAATATTTCAAAAGACAGCAAAAGTTTTAAGCCCTCTGGATGTGATGGATTGGCTGGTCACAGCAGGTTTGTGGGCTTGGCCCCTATTAACAGGTGTAGGCTGTTCACTGGTCCTTTCTGTTTGCAACAAGTTAGCACGAAGTAAAATGCTGTGTGATACCTTCCTCCTGCAGCTCACCTGAGCACCCTACAAAGAGCAATTTATGGCTGCAGCAGCCTGGGAGACTGGTAGATAAACATAACTAATTCCTGCAAATGAGGAATGCTGGTGAGGCAATGATGAACACAACAGAAAAGCCTATGCATGGTTGCTTACTTAATACTTGTCTCAGGGCAAATGATTTCCAGAGGTCTAAACAGAGCCTGATATGCTAGTTTGTGCCCTTGATAACCTCTATGCTGGAGAGGGCTTGGAGTAATAACAACAGCCAAGTTATGGGTGCTGCCCATCCATTCCTTGTAGCTTGCCCTCTGGCCCATCATCTCATTGGGGCTTTGTGCAGATTCCTTGATATTTATGCTGCTTCTGGTGGTGCCCACTCATGTAACTGAAGGAAATGCTGTGTTGGCGATAGCGCACATCTCTTCAAAAGCACAGAGCTGCAAAGTGCAGTGATAAAGGGAGCTTGTGCTTCCAAACAGTGGATAAAAGAGGTGAAAGGTGAACAGATGGGAAAAGCCCTGCTTACACAATATGTAAAGCTCTGTATCTTGATGGTATGTTTTGTGTTTGTTGGAGAAATAAAACAGTGGCAGGGTAGCAAAGAGAGGGAAATATGGAACTGTTTTGGTGTTCCAGGGCATGCATGTTCTCATCCGTAAACTACAGAAGGAGACAGTATAGCCAGGAATAACTGTCCTGCAGAGTCTGCTCTTCTGGGCTTAGGTTCTTTCCTTACCTTCAAAGCTACAATATCTTTCTTTGCCAGGTATCACCTCCCTGTTGTGTATTCTTTGCCACTCCCAACACTTACATTGTTTTCCCAATAATGGAACAAACTATTCAGGAAGGCTTCCTACTGCTTTCCATTGTAACATATGTCTTGGCTTTGCTTGCTCGTGCACATTGAAAATGCCACATTTGTGGTTTTGAAACTGAAGAGCAGATAAAATACCTTTATAGACCTCTATCAATCTGTAACAGACCATCAAGATCACTGTGCCTCATGGGAGGATGTGGGAAGGAAACGACGAGAGGGACTCCAGATAGATGTAAAAGCAGAGACCTTTATTGTTGGAACTTACAGGTTTACATATCTTTGCTCATCTGTTCACGTGTTTCCCATAGCAACCTGATTGTCCCAGGCCTATTGTCCATGCGCTCACAATCACCAGCAGCAACATTTGGTTGGTTGTCCTCCAAAAGCCCGCATGCTGCCCTGAGTGCTATCTCCACCTTGATTTGCATCTCTGATGTTCACCTCTTTGTTCAGCTTCTGCTTTTACAACCCAAGGTCAGTTCAAGGACCCTAAGTCAAAAGTATCCAACAGGTCTACCTTGCTATCATTGATTCCTACAGGAGGAGATATACGCATTGTGCTTGTTGCTGATTCAGGCAGCAGTCATTAGTTTGAGGTGGTTTAAGGTGAAATATGATCACTGGACAATGGCCTGTCTGCACAGTATCTCAAATTTTCTGGGCATTGCCACTATATTAGCCTGCATTTGTGAATTATTTGCAGAGCAGTGGTTTCTGAGACTCACTGCATAGCTGAAGCAGGGAGAGCTTCGCTGTCTTTTGTTTTATGAAGGAGATAAATAACTTTCCTAATTTTCCAGCAACTCTTCCCTTTAGGATTTGGCTGGGGCTTTGGGGTAAGTGCTGTTCTCACAAGCACCCCTGACCAAAGGGTTAGCTAATATGCCTTCGTGGCAATGGTGAAGGAATGTGGGGCTGGGGCTGAGTTGAGAGCCTCTGCTACAAAATTCCCTTGCATCTCAGGAAAGGTCTGGCTAAAGGGCCCTGGTCTTCAGCATCTCTGCTCTTGAAGAGGCAGTAAGGTGTCTGCCCTGGGACATGGCCAGTCCAACACACTTGGAGCTGGGGCCTGATTGCTGCTTGGCTTATGATGCTTCTGAGATTGGGAGGAGCTGAGAAGGATGAATCTTGTGGTGGGTGCTCCCTAACAGAATGAGGTCTTTGGGGCAAACAAACACACAGCACTTGCAAATGTAGCCGCAAAATGCAAAACCTCAGCTCAATGTGAATCTTGCTCTGAGCCTGAGTTGTTCCTGGTTAGTTGTACTACCTTGTATCCAGCAATTTCTGTCTGAACTGGGTGTGTACCTTCTGCCTTAGCCAGTTCCTGCCTCTGCCTCCTTCGCCTACTACAGGCTGATGGCCACAATTACCGAAGCCCTGCTCCTCCTCACGAGTGGGACCTCATGGAAGTCAGTGCAGGCTGAAGTAGGTACATAGGTCAAAGCACAGTGCTATCAAATCCTGAAAACCATCCCTTGGGTTTTAGGATGAAAAATTATATTAATCTTCATCCAGGAACTTGGTCTTGAAATAGGATGTGCCTGGCTTGTACACCACCAAATGTGAGAAAGGCAGACTCAACCTACAAGACATTACAGTCAAAGTCTCTGGCAGTAACAGCAGTTCCTAAATGGCCTGTAAGTAGTCATGTGCAATTGAGGGCAAAGGTTGTGTGGCAGCAAGAAGCAGCATACCAAGAACAGTCTTTGAAAGACAGTAGGGTGTGGAGGGTTGATCCTGCCCTCAGGAACCAGTGGTGCTGCAGGAACATCTCTGGGTAGGACATGCTGGAGTGTGTCCAGAGAAAGGTAGTGAAGGTGCTGAAAGGGCTGGAGAACAAGCCTTATGAGAGGCCACTGAGGGAACTGGTTTTGTTTAGCCTGGAGGAAAGAATGCTGAAGGGAGACCTTATCACTGTCTACAACTGCCTAAAAGGAGGTTGTAGCAAGGTGAGCACTGGTCTCTTCTCCTAGGTGATAGGTAATGACCTCAAGCTTCACCAGGGAAGGTTCAGATTAGACATCAGGAAAAACTTCTTCACCGAAGGGTTATCTGGCACTGGCAGAGGCTGTCCAGGGAGGTGGTTGAGTATTTAAAAGATGGATAGATGAGGTGCTCAGGGATATGGTTTAGTAGTGGTCAGGTATGGATGGACTCAATGATCTCGAAGATCTTTTCTAACCAAGCAACTCTATGACTCTGTGCTGTTGTTAGAATGGCCTTCTTATCAAGACAGTCAGGAAAGGCTGAATATATATAGATTTACAGAGCTGGTAACAATTTTTGTGCAAGCCAAAGGACAGCTTCTTAGAGAAGCTTGGGAAGATGGTATGTACAAGCAGATGCTAATACAGCCTTTTCTGGTCCCGTTTTTTGGTGACTAGAAGGTTTCATTCCTTTGGCATGCTTCACTTGTCTGTTAGGCTTGTGTTGGCAAGAGCATTTCATTAGTATGCTAATTGCATTTACAGTGTGTGAAATGAGAGAGCACAGATGTTTCTGTGGGTGAAAGTATTGCCTCTCAACATAGTTGGAGGATTACTGAAGTATCTCCTACTTTCCCCCACCTGCAACCCAGAAATGTCTTTACCTTTTTGCACTCCTCTTGTATAAGTAAATGAAAATTGCATTTCTGCATGTTCTTGAGAGGTGGTAAGTGGGTGACTGGAGCAAGCAGGGCATCATACCTTGGTGATGGAGGGAATCACTTCTTTTCCCCCACTATTTTGTTATGTGTTTACAAGTCTCCGGCCTTATCGCTCTCACACACTCAGGCTGGCAACCTTGAGATAAACCTGAAAATGCTCTGCTCTGTTAAGTTGGCATTTATGGCTTGTGGGTGGAAGTTTATGTAATGTGCTGATTTGCATCCACTCAGTTACAGTGAGGAGGTATCCAGTGATCGTGGGTACTTTTGTTTTTAAGAGCAAGAGGGCTATGATGGGCTTCCCCACAAAACAAGTTGTATTTGCTCCCCTTTTGTTATTGCTGACTGGCAGCAATTCCTTGTGAGTTGCTGTACCTTTTGATCAGCATCCTCTTTCTCCCAGTCCTTCTGGCTCTGTACTCTGAAATGACTCAATGGCCTAGGGCTGTGAAAGGCAGGAGTGTTGCTCTAGCCTACTATACAGCTTGTATGTGGTCCTTGAAATGCATCTGCATGCTCTAGTCTTAAGAGGGATGTACAACTCTGTTAACATGCTAATTTTGTCCTTCCTTACGTTCATGTTCTCTCACAAAAGCAACTTCAGGAAGAGCCTGTAACTTTGCTTGGCAGATTAAATAAGACACCCACATTATATGAACTTTGAGCAAGCAGCAGTGTGTTTGGTGAGCTGCCTGGTGTAATTGAAATGTGTACATTACATTAGAGGAATGGGAGCTTAATTCATTGAGGGGGTGTAGTGGGGTAATGGTAACAAAAGCAGAGCAAACAGCTGACCATCTGAGCAGATTTAGACACAAAATTGGGAATGGAGATAAGGCATTAAGCCTGCATTGACAGAAATTCTCAAGACACACCCTGTGGCACAGCTAAGTGAAACCCTTTGCAGTTGTTTGATAGCTGGCAGCAGGAACACACCTCAAAGTTTTTCTTTTTTCAATGCTAGTGTAAGACCATGAGTCAAGGGAGACTGGAAAACCAGAGTGTATGCTTTTGAGAAGGTGGGCTGACTCTGTCTGGAGTCAGCTGTGAAGCTTAAAACATATTTTTTTTCAGCCCTGTGAATCTGTTGCGTCATGAGGGCTTTCTTCTCACTGAAGGCCTTCCAGTGCAAGCCTTAAAAGGTGAATACAAATGGGTATGTGGAATTACCAAGTCTGTCCTGGACACAGTGTGTTTATTTAGGAAAACACAGGCTGACAGAGATGGCTGTTGTCACCAGCTGGTGTTGATTGCTTAGATTTGTCATTGCTAGTCAGAGCAGCAATGCAGAACAGAGCTGTGGAGAGGAAGATTGGCTTTCATCATCCCTGTGGAACAATTAGCTGTCAAAAAAAAAATAGTTTCTACCTTTCCCATGGAGAATTTAGGTTATTTTGCCTGTTGGTCTTGGCATTTTATTTTGTCTAAACTGCTGTAGTGTTGCAGGGTAGGCTGTCATTTGGGTTCCTTGTTCTGTTGTTCTTAACTGCTATTAGAGGTGCTGGTCTTAGCACACATAGAAGTCTCCTGCTTGAAGATATGAACATCAGGACCATTCCTGAAGAGGACAAGTTAACCCAAAGGCAACTGCTAAGAATGATATCCACTGAACACCAGTGCAAAACTACGCAGGTTTTGTACATGCTTGGGATTTCTCCTATGGAAGGAATTGAAATTGTGGTTTTGGCAACCAAATAACACAGCAGCGAGTAAATGAGAAATGTGCAGGAGCTGAGTCCTGGTTTTACACCATTCTCTGCCCACACAGGGGTGTTGAAACACCTTCAGGCATGTGTGGGATGTGCCAATGGGCTGCGTTAAAATGTCTTGAATTTGGGGTTGATGGAACAAAGGTGCCCTTCTTTCCTGCTTTCCGTATATCATCCATCAGATGCAGGTGGCTCGCTCTTTCTGTGTTGGTGGGCAGGGGCCAGCAATGCCACTGATCAAGCCATTGTCCCCCTGCTATACTTCTAATGGTGTGACAGAGAGTACGTACTTATGCTCTCCTGCACCCGTGCCTCAGTGTGAAGCCTGTCAGAGGAGGATGCATAGTGGCAACATCCTTTCCTGGTCAGCTGTGTCCTCGGTGCAAACACCTCGGTACTATGATGAGAGGTATGTTGGTGTATTTTCTCTAGGTGTTTCTTGTTAACTGAATGAAAAGAGCTGAGCTATGGACACAGCTTCCCATCAAGATGCTGTGCTCTGGCTAGTCATTCATTTAATGTGCAATGATTTTAGATGTCATTTTCTGTTAGTGGTCGATATAAGGGGACTCTGTATGGAACAGTGAATATTTAAGACAGGGCTATTTTCCAAGAGAATGAATCTGTAATCATGACTTTGATGAGATTGGGCCCCCACTCCATTGTAGAGCTCAGCACAGAGTAATGGTTATCTGAACAACAGTTTTGCATTTTCCCCACCTCATCCTGGCATGGAGTCCCTGTCCCTGTGAGGGACTGGGGAGAAAAGCCCCATGCCACATCCCTCTTGGCACAACAGACAGTGCTGAAATAGCTTGCTATAATAGCTGCTATTTCTTGACTATGAGGAATGCTGGAAAGCAGAGGAGCTGTGGCAACTCAATATTGAAGACAAGTTTATGGTTAATATTTGCTTTTATTGCATAAATGAATCCAAGTTGCTTACCTTGGCTTAGACCAGCCTTAGATCACAAGACAAAAGAGAAGTGTCAAGCACTGTCAGCAGTAATTACCTTGCAGAGGAAACACAGGCTGTAACAGGAGATGGCCTTACCTGTCTGCTCTCCTTCAGCCAAGAAAGGAGTAGGGAACTCTGCTACAGCAATGGCTTGCTGGCACGTGGGCACTGTGCTGCCAGGGTCTGGCAGGGATATGGCCCTGCAGCAGGTGAGGCAGCTGCCACCTGAAAGTGGTCCTTAACATTGCTAGTATAGATGTCCTGGTACCAGAGAAATGGGCAGCATCAGATAAGTGGTGCTGCTGCTGTGGAGTAAAAGGCAAGGACAGCACTTCACAGAATAGTTGCAACTGCTACAGCAAGGGGCTGTCTGGGGAACAGAGCTGTAAAACACTGTGTCACCTTTTCAGGAGAGGAATAAGGATGAGATGGGTGGGGAAATCTAGTCCACCTTCATTGATAATTTCTTCTGGCCTGTTACACCATGCTAAAGATCTGCATATGTGCTGGAGCTGACTGCCTTCTAAATTGACTTTCTTAACACATTGCATTATTTCATGTTCCCTGTCCGCAATTCTCTCCTCTCCTAGATCAGGGAAGAGACCTTATCTGACTGCTTTTCAGTCTTTTAAAGTTTGCAATTTGTATTCACTCTGTACAGACAGCATCAAATCATAGCCTCATGGTTTCATGCAAGCATGGTGAGGCTTGGGGTACTGTAAGGGGGGTTGGTTTGTACCCCTGCCAGGCAATATGCAGGAAAGATGGGACAGCTGACCTGAAGGGGAAGATGTGAGGCTGCCATACCTTCTGTAGGGTCTAGGGAGCCTCACCTCAACTCCCTCAGCCTCTGCCACTGTGGGGCAGGGAAAGATTTGGTAGCTGGTACCCCAAGCAGTGTCTAGCCAGCATCGCCTTTGCAGCCAAGGACTGTCTTGTGGCAGTGGTAACCTAGGATCTGGCCATGACATGGTAATTGTTCTCATTTTTGTCTGTGTGTCCTCACAGTGGGGAGGGAGCAGGGTAGCAGCCTGGAGAGACCATGGGTCATGTGCTTCAGATGTAGGAAGGCCAGGGGAGCAGAGAGGAGGGGGATGACAACATGGGTTCTTTCTTCTCTGGAGCAAAGAGAAGAGTCATTGCTTTCAAGGACCTGGCTGAGGAAACCAAGCTGCAAATACAAGCAGACTCTAGTGAAAGGGCATCATGTCTGAGCTGCCCTGGCACCCCATGGTGCCTTGCTGTCCTGTGGGGACCTTAGTGACCCCAGGAAATGCCTGCCCTGCAGCAGGCTAGAGGACTGAGGAGGAAGCAGAGTGCAGATGTTGCTACCCTGGTGAAAGTAAAGCAAGCACTGGAGCTGTGAGCTTCACACTGTGTGCTCTCTGTGTCTCTTGCCTGTGCTGGTGCCTGGAGGAACAGTTATGAAGGAGGACAGAGCATGAGGAAATATTTGATCCATTGGCAAAAGAGACATTGAAAAACAGGATTCTGTGTCTGCGACACAGCAATGTAGCAGCGCTTCTGAATTGCATATATTGCAGGAACAGCCTTGGCATCTCAGATGCTCCTCTGGTGTGATCTTGACTGGAGGACATCAGGAGGTGATATACGCAGTGTACTTATGCCCCATGCAGGATTTCCCAGTGCCTACATGTCAAGAGCTGATCCTGTTTGTAACACCTCATCCTGATAGTACTCTAGGTGCTGGCACTCAAGCTTGACTTTGCTCTAGATTCAGGTGAATGCTGTTTTTAGCTGACTGCAGGATGGGAACTGGTTGTGTGCTTTGTGGTGATGAAGAAACAGCACGTGCATCCTTCTTCCTTCATTCTGCAGGCTTTGCTGAGGCTGTGTGTGTGGAATCAGTAATGATCTTAGGAAGGAGGCTGCCTTGTCTTCTGCCCATGGGAAATGGCAGGGAATTAGGATTGTGGGTCTTCTGGTGTCACCTCATGCAAAATGCTGAAGTACTTTGAAAACCAGTCAAATTCTGTATGTGTATATGAAAAGTCTCTAGCTCAACAACTTCGGGCTCTTTGTGCCTTGTTTTTTTTCTTTGCACAGTATGGATTATGTCGCCAATGTGCAGCAGCTTAATGCCTTATGCCAGTAATGACAGTATGAAAAGTTTGCAGTGCTGCTGCTTGGCCATTAGGAGCTTGAACTCGGGATGCTTTGGCACCTACGGTGTGGTTGCTCTCCCTGCTTTCAAAAGAGGGGAGCTGAGACCAGTCGGTACCTCTGCCCTCTTTCTTTTATTTTAACTTTGTTTTCTTTTTCTAGCAGGTATGGATAGGAAGAAATGCAGCATGTGGATGTTTTTACCAATTGTTTTTACTCTGTTTACATCAGCTGGATTATGGATAGTGTAAGTTATCTCCTGCTGGTTATTTGGACACAGTTGAATGTACTGCTGCAGTGTGGGCTGCATCTCAATCTTTTTGTGATACTCTGTCCTTGAGTTACTGTAGAACTAGGAAAGCACATGATAGGGGCATGGGACAGTCTGTGCCAGTTCATGGCTTGGGCAATCACATTTTTATGCCCGATTTTCTGTGCTCTTCAGGTCAAGTTTCTGATGTTGCTTTCTTCCTGGTGTTTGTTACTTCAAGGTGCCTGAAAAGAAAGAGACAAAAATGCAAAATTCCTTTTCATCTCATTTTCTTTGAATGATTCAGCAGAGCTCTTGGAAAAGCACTTAGGCCCAGCTCTGGGGTGCAGACTCAAAATCTGCAGCTTCTAGCACCAGCCTGCCAGCAGCTTGGTGCTGACACCTCACTTTCTGACTAATATGTTTTACCAAAATGCACATGAAACATGTATTTACCTGAGCTGGGCTCTCTCCAAGCATGCAGGTGGATGATTGCAGCATGAATTTGGAAGCGATAAATGTGTGATCAGCAACAATGCTCAGCCTGAGAAGCAACTGTGTTGCAGGATATGGCTTTGGCCATGGTATGTGGCTGCAGGGGCAACTGAAGCCACTTTTCTGACCCCTGTTTGCTTGTTGTTCTTGTCCTATGCTCTGTTTATATTAAAACAACTTTAGTGGAGGGTGGACCACAGTAAAGATTAAAAGTGAAAATATTCCCCTGACTGGTTATTTTCAAGGCAAGTCAGTTTGGTGACCCCGTTTGTCTGCCTGCCCATGCAAAACATGCAAAACAAGGGAAGACAGTTAGGCCTGGAAGTGAGCAAAAGTGCGTGCTTGAGTGTAAAGAAACACAGGCTGCCTCCAGCAGATCCTGCCAGTGGGATCTGAGATACTTGGTGTTGTTAGAGAGTGATATTTGTATGTGGAATTGAAGCCAGCATAAGGTTTTATGGTGTTTCTTTTTTTCTCTCTTTTTTTTTTTCCTTTTTTTTTTTACAGGTACTTCATAGCAGTGGAAGATAACAAAATTCTCCCACTAAATGTACCAGATAGGTAACAGCTGTTTGTTCAATCCCTTGTTTTTTAAAATAATAAACCTATGAAAGTTAAGTGGGAAATAAAATCTTGAGTCTTTGTTCCTATGCATTTATGTCTCTTAGGAAACCTGGTTCTAGAAGACCACCTTATATAAGGTAAGTGAATGAGGCTCTTCCAATTACTGTTCTGATTAATGATTATTTGTGTGTCTCTGCTATCCTCCAGTTACTTTGTATTTTCCAAGTATTGCAGGTGATGCACCTCCTGCAAGCTGTGTGTTTAGCCAAGTCATGAACATGGCCGCATTTTTAGGTAGGAACCACAAGGGGAATGTTTCTTTCTCTCTTGATTTGTTTTAAGAAGTCACTGAAACATGGGTAATATCCCATACATATTATAATTTGATGATGTGAAAGCATTTAAATTGTGATTACTAGTGATTAAAATAGTATTGTTTTGTCTTCATCTGTAGAAGGACAGAATGAAGCTGGATGCATTTGCACTTTAATGGTTTCTGATTTATTCTCATGTTTTTAGTTGTTTCATCTTAGCCTTGAATCTGTGTTACTGTTTTTCATTATATCAAGAAGGATGTTGTGGCTCTGGAGCGAGTCCAGAGAAGAGCAACAAAGCTGGGGAGGGGGCTGGAGAACAAATCTTATGAGGAGCGACTGGGAGAGCTGGGGTTGTTTAGCCTGGAGAAGAGGAGGCTGAGGGGAGACCTTATTACTCTCTACAACTACCTGAAGGGAGGTTGTGGAGAGGAGGGTGCTGGCCTCTTCTCCCAAGTGACAGGGGACAGGACAAGAGGGAATGGCCTCAAGCTCCACCAGGGGAGATTTAGGCTTGAGATTAGGAAAAAATTCTTCACGGAGATGGTGGTTAGGCATTGGAACAGTCTGCCCAGGGAGGTGGTTGAGTCACTGTCCCTGGAGGTGTTTAAGTGAGGGTGGATGAGGTACTTAGGGTCATGATTTAGGGATTGGTGGGAATGGTTGGACTCGACGATCCAGTGGGTCTCTTCCAACCTGGTTATTCTGTGATTCTGTGATATGGTGGGGTTCTGTTACATGCTGTGAATGTGAGATAATTGCATGGGAAATTCAGCAAATGCAGCAACTGATTATGCAAAATATCATCCATGAAGTTTCCCCTGCCACACCCTTCCTATATTCTGTTTTTAAGTGTGTGGAGGTTTACTAGCATTTTCCAGCAGTGGAAGTATGAGGGAAATGCCACAAAGAGAAGAAATATCTGGAAAGTACTTAAAGGTATCCGTGTTTGATTCTTAAAATTGTCACCTTCATATGTACATAATTTGAACAAATTGTCCTAAACTTAAATGGCAGGTATTTTTAAACTTGTAAGTAATTTTAACCTTGATTTGCTCTTCTTTAGTATTACTTGGATTTACCTTTTTCTATATGGGGTGATGTATTGTGCTTTCAGTTTTGCACTGAGCTAGTCTCTCAAAGTGCAGAGTTCCACCTCTGCTGCATGTGAAAGGCACAATGTTTCTTTTGCAAAACCTGGGAATTCATTTGAGTTGAAATTAATCCTGACCTGTGCGTACAGGAGTAAGATACTTTTAAGGATATTAATCTGACATAATGAAAACTGTGCTTTGGATGTAAAATCTGGTAAAATATGCTTAATTCTGAGTTTTGACATTAACTTATTTATTTTCAGGTGTTACTTCAGGGTGCAGTATAGGCATCCTTACATTTCGTTTCTGTATCTGGTTTTGTTTCAAGTTTAGGTCTTGATTTATGTGTTGAGCTAGGGTTTCAATTAGTAGAAGTAATTCCGGCTCCATTTTGTGCTAAGGCAGGATCTTCAACGCATTCTATTTATATATCTGACACACAGTGCAATGTAATTAGGATGATATGATTTAAACTTCTGAACCCCAAACTACTTAGAACAACATGTGCATAGCATGCTATTTCTTATACATACACACGTGCCTTTTCAGCTGCGTCCAGGTAAGGCCCCATTTTTTTTCAGACCACTCTGTTCAAGCAGCCTCTGTAGACCTGCACTAAGTCCCACTGAGACAGAGGGCTTTATGAAAGGGGAGAAATTGGCTTAGTGCTCATTCACTGTGCGGTCTGGGTGGACGTAAGGATAGCAGTCATATGCATGTGAGGGGAGCAGATGGTGTTGAAGAAGGGCAGGCAAACAAGAGATGTAGCTTTTAGAAGCTGTACTGTACACTTTCATTGCTGCTTCTCTCCATTGCAAGAAGAAATATAAAAAGGGACCATAAAAAGGGACCCTCCAGACTGCAAATGTGTCATGAGAGATATGATAGTAGGTGGCTGTTTTGGCCACAGTGATCATGAAATGGTTATGGCAGAAGACCAGCTTGACTGCACAAGGTACTCCTCATGGTGCTTGATGGATGAGAGGACTTTCAAAGGGGCCTAGATTGATTGGTACATTGGACAGTCATTAATGGCATGAAATTTAACAAGTCCAGCTACTGAATTCTGCACCTGTAATGGAATAATGCTGGGTACAAGCGTAAATTTGGAGAGGAGTGGCTGGAGAACAGTCCTATAGAAAGGGGCATAATTGTGCTGGTCGACAGCAAGCTCGGTATGAGCCAGCAGTGACCTGGCAGTGAAGAGGACAAACCACGTCCTAGGTTGCATCAAACACAGTTTAACCAGCTGGTCAAAAGAACTGTATCCCTTGTATTTTGTGTTGATGCAGCCTCATCTTGAGTACTGTGTGCAGTTCTGGGTCCTACAATTTTTAGAAGGATGTGAAGGTACTTGAATGTGGCCAGAGGACAGCAATAAAGCTGGTGACAGAGTTAGAAGATATGTCCAATGAAGAGCTGCTATGGACTCTGGGTTTGTCTGATTTGGAGAAAAGGAGGCTGAGAGGCAATCCAATGCTTCCTGAAGAGGGGGAATGGAGGGGGAGGTACTGATCTCTTCTCCCTGATATCCAGGGGGATGGGAATGGCAACGGTTCATAGCTACGACAGGGAAGGTTTAAATCAGGCATTTCTTTACCGAGAGGACAGTCAAACCGTGGAACAGGCTTCCTAGAGAGGTAGTTTGGTGCCCTGTGCCTGTCAGTGTTAAAAGAGACATTTGGACAATGTCCTTAACAACATGTTTTAACTTTTGGATAGCCCTGATTTGGTCAGGAAGGGACCTAAAAATGATCATCCTAGTCCAAGTGAAGTAGTCTCTCCTATTCTGTCTCTGCTTTGTGGATAAAGCAGAGCTTTCCTCTGCTGTGTTGGCTACTCTGAGAGCTGCTTTTAGCTTGTACCTCTGGCTGCCTTAGATGTGTAAAAGCCTTTGCTATAGGAGAGGAAAACTACATAAACTTGCTAGAAACAGGTATTAGTGAATATTGAAAAAGCCTTTGTTCTGCATGTACTGCTGGAAGGTGACCTTTTAATTCCCTTTTGTCATTCCCATTAGTGTTTCAGGAAAAGATGAAATAATTTCAGGATCCTGTCCTGTAGAAAAAGAAATTAAAAAGTTCCTGCACATGAGCTCATGTAGTCACAGGGTGACTACTGAACAATTACCTGAGGATGAAAACCAGAAATTTTGTTTCTTGGAGGCCACAAGGTTCTTTTGTTTTCAAGGATTTGGAGTGGATTAATTCACTAGAGCAAATTCTGAGAAAATAAATTCAAACTTTTTTTTTTTCTCTTTGGATAAAAGTGGATATTTCTCACGTACTGTGACATTATTTTTCTAAATAATGTTTTTGGTATTATACTGGATTTTTGTGGAAAATAGAGATCTAATTTGCTAACACAGACAATTTCCAACAACATGACCCACATGCTATCAGTTTGAGCAGAAACATAAAAAGGTGTTTGGCAGCAAGCAGGAAATTTCCCTGTTCAACTGAATTGCTTTTTAGTGGACTGGTTTGAATCCTGCTTGAAGGCCATCCAATTGCCTGGCTTTTTGTGTTCTTCCATGCAGCGTTCCCTAGGGAGGGCAAGAATATACAATGTGACTATTTCCTGGGGTTACATCATATCATATGAGATATCATGTATTCTATATCATATCATATATAGTGCTTGGGCTAGTTCTAAGTTTGGAAGGACTGCTCTTTCAGTTTTCACAGAAAATTAGTGCAATATTTTGACTTATGGTCATGGCATCAGCAACTTGTTTGAGAGGAGAAGAGATGATGGATATTATGGTAAAACCTGCAGAAATATGTATGTGCAGTTCCTACATTTCCTAATACAGGTGAGATCTGATGTACCTTCTCCAAGACAGCTCAGTGCTCATGAGTGGAGTGAAACTTGATGCCAGTCCAGCTGCCACAGTGTGAATGCATGATCTGCATGTGATTGACTATGTGCTGGGAGCTTCATGGGCAAATAGAAGGGTGTTCTTTCCCCCAGAAAGCTTGCAACTGAGCTCCTAGACAAAACATAATGAAAAAATGAAGCATGGGAGCTCAGCGTAACTGGATTACAAGAGAAATGCTTTCTGTGCTTAGGCTTGTCCATGATTAAGTGGGAAGGGGCCATGTAGAAACAGTAAGCTAGCTGGTCTGCAGTGAGCTTTCTCCTCTAAGTGGAAAGAGCATGAGGGATCTGTGAGCTCCCAGACAGGTGGTTACTGCAGCATGTTCTGTGTAATGATGCACCTTGCATTCTGTTTCCTTCTTAGCGCTTGTTGTGGCTGTCCTGCGTTTCATTCAGCTGAAGCCGAAGGTGCTAAACTCTTGGCTGAACATCAGCGGCCTGGTGGCATTATGTTTGGCCTCTTTTGGGATGACCTTACTTGGCAACTTTCAGGTACTGCTATGAGGTTCCTGCTTTTCTAGCAGACCTGCTTAGGTCTTTTGAAATACCCATATTGTAAACTCAGGAGATAATGTGTCTGTCAGTGCCCGAGACCTACTTTTATCTGCTTTGCCAACGGTTATCTGCAGCTTATGTTGCTCCAGTGACATACTGAGATGAAGGACCACAATAATTTTTCATGTATTCCCAGCAGGATTTGCACCTGCAATGCTTACACTTTGCCTGCTAAGAGTCAGAGCAGGGAATGTATTGACTCTCTTAAGCCTTGGGGGTTGGCACAGATGGTCTTCGGTGAAAGGACTGAGCTGGAGGTTTATGCAGAGCCATGGATACAGATTTAGTAGATGGTTCAGTGTCTTGTGATATGTTGTTTAAATCTACCTCATGCTTGTCCTCAGACTGGCCATGAGAGGGACACAACAGAGGAGTGATATGACATTGCCTGATGTGACAGGTGTCTGGTTCCTCTGGTACTTGATCTGTTCTGCAACAAACAAGCTGTCAGTGCCACAGCTTTGCTTTATAGGGTTGGGTAGCCATTGTGATCACGAGTGCATCTGAGGTCTGCAGTGAAAATCAAGCATTAGAATTAGTGACACTTGGGTCCCTTTGCTGTCTCTGATGCTTTGCCTCTCACTGGAGTGCAAATGAAGATACCAAATAATGGCAGGAACTGAGAAAGCTGGCTTTTTCCATGGCTTTGCAGGCAATAGAGCTCCTTTTTTTCTGTCAATACAGAAAATTTACTTGTTTAGTTTAGGTTGTGGAACAACTACAGGAGCTTTTGTGTTCTTGTTTTTGTTGTTTTGGTTTTTTTTTTCAAATGAGGTAAAAGATAATTTGACTACTTTAGACCTGGTCATCCTCTCTCCACAGCACAAGCCAAAAAGTTGGAGTCTTGTTTTCTTTTTCGCAAGAGCTCCCCAGCTAGGAGGGTTTTGTGAGAAGCTTGTCTAGGTCTGAGGAGTATTTCCAGTACAGGGCAGGCACTAGGAAGCAGTTTCCTTTGTTATTTTGCTTCTCAGAGCAAATGATTGTTATTTGAGAGTAGATACTTTAAATCATGCCTGGTTATAAATTCTGAAGTAGTTATCCACTTCTTGTTAGTTACCTGGATCCTTGCTTGGATCTTTTGCCAAACCATGAAACCATGTGGTAATGAGACCTTAGTCTATGCTTTTCCCTGCCTGACTGCTAATGTGGGTGGCATTAAATCAAATTTCTAGAAAATTACGAACTGGATGTGTTAAAATGACATTATGGCTGTGAGTTCCTTGTGGTGCAGGCTACTGTGGGAAAGGAATTTCCATTTTTGCCTGTACTATGATTTGGACCTAGCTTTGGGGAAAAAGCCCTCAGGATGGGGAGGAAAGGGGAGAGATCAATGGAGGCAAAGTAACTAGACTTTTTTTTTTTTTTGCTTTTCTTCAAGAAAAGCCTCAGAGGCAGAGGGAAATGGGAAATTGGCTTAGCTCTTGTCCATGCTGGGTTTTCTGAATGGATTTGCTGCTTCAGGGGATTCAGGGGATGTCTTTGTAGATTCTTGTTCATTGAACCTGGCTGTCCTTTCGCCTTGCAGTCATTGAGCCCCATGAGACACAGGTGCCCAAGGAACAGAGAAGTACTTGCACTCCAGAGAGTTTGGGTTCATATTGCCTCAGATTCCAGTGCTCGCAGTTGGGTAGGATAGGGGACAAGCTGTCAAGCTTTTGGTGGAATAACCTTGCCGAACCCAGAGCACATGTCTGTGTTTTGACTTGGGCTACTCAATGGATGTGTGAGGGCTGTGGCCATGTTCTGCACCAGGCAACGCTGTTCCATGCAGCTGGCACTGAAGCTTGCACAGTCTGCTTCCATTGCAGGGAGCTGTACAAGGCCCCAACAAGTTGTCCTTGCCTGCCTTGGCCATCACATTGACCCAAGGAAGAATTTACAAGGTCTGACACAAAAACCTTGAGACTAACCCTATACCTCAGAAACCAAGAGTGGGAGGGGAGAGACAAAGAAGTGTTTATAGAACATAGTCTAACCTGCCACAGTGAGACAAAACTCAACTCAGTTGCTTCACTCAGTATAGCGGACACCTGTTCAAATATGGACATTCTCTTACCCTTGGCTGGAAAATGTTGATGTGCATCAGCCCACAATGCTTTGTCTGTGAAGCAGTTTTTAGCTAATAACAACATCGCTGTGCTTGAGGACCCACTGTGTTCACCAGACCTGGCTTTCTGCTATTTCTGTCTCTTCCCGAAGATCATGTTGGTGCTCAAAGGAACTCATTTTTTCTTGGTAGAAAGCAAAAATAATGGAGATCCTCGACAGGCTTTCAGAAAATGAACTGCAGAATTGCTTTGATCGTTGGCAGCATTGTATGCACCTATGTGTCAACTCAGAAGGGAACTGTTTTGAAGGTGATCATTGTTGGTTTTCTTAAAGTGTTATAAAGAGTTGCAGGCATACTTTTTTTTTTTTGTGTCAGATATCGTATTTCTGAGCTCTGCGTTGGTGAGTCTTGCCAGGGAGCTGTGGTGGCAGTCCCCAAGGAGCTGTAGTCTCCACTGTGTTTGGCCTCTGGGCAGATCATCTGCTTGACTGTGTCTACTGTCAACTCATCTTGATTATTTACCCCTTGCATCTCTGCCAGAAGAAATGATACAGCATCTCTCTCACACCTCAGTGATTCCCACTCTCCTCTATTCCACATCAGTAGCAATCCAAGGTAGCTGACAGATAATTCCTGTTGTGTCTAAACAATCACCATTTTGTTTGTTCCTAGCTTTCCAGCGATGAAGAGATCCACAATGTGGGCACATCACTGACCTTTGGCTTTGGGACCTTGGCATGCTGGATCCAGTCTGCCCTCACCCTCAAGATCAACCTGAAGAATGAGGGACGGAAAGTTGGAATTCCACGTGTTGCCCTGTCAGCCAGCATCACCCTCTGTGTAGCGCTTTGTATCCTTTTTGTCCTGCTCCTGGCTGGGAAGTCAGGTATCATATGTGTCCAACACTCCCTACAGCAGGGAATGTTGGCTCTTCTCACTTCCATACTGTGATCTCTAAGCATTTACAAATTTAGACTAATGGCATGCTCCTATGATTGGCTTATTTTACTGCTTATGTTTTTCCAGGATACACTGCTTCACAGATGGGCTCATCATAAATGTTTCTGAAGCTTCTTAGTAATATCAAGAGTGGTTACAATATTGAATAGTATCTATGTGATATAATGTCACCACTGCATTCCTATGCAGTAGCATTTAAGATTATGTAAAATAGTGAGATAAAAATTCTAGGAGAACAAAATTTCTGAAGATGAAAAGATTTTGATCTGGTTTTTTTTTGTTTGTTTGTATGTTTTTTAATGGTCCAGGCTGCTTACATCCAGCTCTGCCTTTTAAGACAGTTATCATAGTCAAAAGCTGCTGGGTCAGGTGGACTTCTGGTTGGACTAGGTGCTTTACAGATGGGTTTGGGTTGTGGGGGCTGTGGTCACTCAGACTGGATGTACATGTAGATTCCACTCCACCTTGTGCCTGTCAGCCCCACTCCAGCCCTTCTGTTTGCAACAGCACTCATGTGCCCTGGATGTTTGTTTAGGATGGATCAATTCTCAGCATAGTTGCAATGTTAGTGCTGGGATATGCACCTTTTTGTAAAACAATTCCATAGTCACTTGGCTGGCTTTCAGCATTTCAGCCAGTGTCAAGGAGAATAGGAGATTGGTGTGAAGATGTACCTCTTAAGCTTCCTTGGAAAAAAACTGTAACTGAACATCCCACTTTGGTATACATAACACGGAATTTGGCTGGTTCTTGAGGTGCTCTCTTCCCCTTGCCCCAAGCCCATACCTCTCCCAGTGTGTGTATAAGGTAGGGCTGCATGTGAGGAGCTGGGAAAAGCTCTTCTGTGCTGCTGAGTTTTCTGCCAGGCTGAGAGCAGGAGCAGCCAGTTAGGCCACGGCATAGCTGCTCCTGTACTGACATGCTGTCCCAAGCCAGGTGCTTGGCACTGAAGGCCTTGGGGCCCTCTGCATATGGGGACAGACTGAGGCAGGAGTTATATTCCTCTTATGCCTCCCTGGCTTTGCAAAGGGTTGGTACTGGCTCTCCAGCCTATGCAGCTTGTGCATAACCTTTGCACTACAGGGGAAGTAGAATATCCTTAAAGCTAGACACAGGATGCTGTTTGCTGAAATGAAGCTTTGGTTGTTTACATTAAGCCCAAGATAAAAAGTCTGTGATTGCCTGCTTTGTGCAGTTAAAGTTTGAGAGAGGCTGCTTGTTTGTTTGTTATACCTGTGAAGTTGTGTGATTCTGCTTTCTTGGAATGCAGAGGAAATCCCGAGACACAGGAGGATAACCAGTTGGTTTAGAGGAAATGCGCATTGGGCTAGTGCATGTCCCCAGCTCAGGAAGGTGTCTTCTGCTTTAGGGAGCCGAGAACTGCAAAACCCAAGGCACAGCAATGAGACCCTGATGCCAGGCAATAT
Organism: Clamator glandarius; assembly: GCA_033459285.1. NCBI lineage: Eukaryota > Metazoa > Chordata > Aves > Cuculiformes > Cuculidae > Clamator > Clamator glandarius. The sequence goes on along the minus strand of JAUNZM010000072.1, from coordinate 23,368 downwards.
GTGGTCCAGGCACACGGGTACATGAACCTTGTGGACAGTTTCTAGCTCTGACAGCATTCTTTTGCCTTTCGGTTTAATATGCCATAGTGTATCAATATAGACTGATGCTTCCAGATTTCACAGAAAGGGAAGATTTTTGCAAGTGATCTAAAGTGAATACAAGTTTGCATACTGTAGGCTGAAAGGCACCATTGCCTTTGGTGCAGAGATCTTATCCAATTCTCACTGGGGGGCTCCTGGCAGGTAGGGGCCCAGGGCCAGCTACCCCAGCTTGAGGGCTCTGTCACTGACAAGGATGTTGTTGACTTCTCTGCACGTAAGTCTTTCCCCTCTATAAAAGTTCATTAACCAAAATTGGGATCAGGAAGCTCTGGTCTGCATAGGAGAGCTGCTGCACTCCATGGGCATTGTTGGACATCTGACATCCTTTCCATTTCTAGCACCATATTCATGCTGTCCTGATGATGGCTGGCTGAGTTGACTGTCATCTGGGTGACTTTGATTAAGATTATCTTCCCTATTAGCTTTCTCTTATACTGGTTGGTGTCGCTGTTCCCACTAGTTCTCCTTGACTTTCCTTTCCAGATTTCATCCTCATGGCACAGGGCATCCACATGCATGCTTCCAGGATCCAGTGGGGCTTGGTGATGTGCTTCCTGTGCTACCTTGGCACTTTTGCAGTGGAGTTCAGGCACTACAGATTTGAGATTGTTTGCTCGGACTACCAGGAAAACTTTCTGAGCTTTTCTGAAAGCTTATCAGAAGCCTCCGAGTACCAGACAGATCAGGTGTAGCCTGTCCACTGGCAGGGGGGAGGGAGACAGGGGAGCAGGTGTTGTCTCATGGGTTAAACATGACCTCATTTACACTTTTTGATGAGTTTGTTTTCATGTGCCAAAAGGCTCTGAGGTTGACTGTCTCATTAAGAGCCAAGCAGAAATACCTGTCTGTTGGAAGATGAGTGGATCCTTCTCAGCAGCAGCATGAGAGCACAAGCTACCAATGACTCTTCCTGAGTGGCTTTGCCACACTTCTGTTATTTAAAACATTCAACAGCCTGTCCTTGCAATGCCCCTGCAAAACAGGCACTCCACAGCCTGTTCTGCTGAGGAGCAAATAAAGGAAATGGACTTCTCCAGGCACCAGGAGCCTTCAGGAGTCACTGGTTCCCAAGTCACCAGGCTGCATTTTTTGTTTCTTGCATTGTTTTCTTTGCTGCCAAATCATAGAATCATAGAATAATGATGTAAGTTGGTAGGGTGTAAAAGGGAGGCTGTTTCTTCTGGACTTGGAATTGGGCGGTGAAAGACTCCCACTGACTGGCTTTTATGGTGAGTAGGCAGCCGGTGGTGAAGCCTGGTTTGTGCTGTGACCAGGAAGTGAGACTTGGTCAATGCTGCCTTGTAGCTGGGGCAGACCATTCTCAGGCCAGAGGAGATGTTGCAGTGGTGTGCTGAAATAAGACAGTAATGCCTGTGTTTTCTGAAGATTACCCAGATAAAGCTTCCCTTTGTAGGGGCGTAATGCTTCCACCGTGCATCATGTATAATATTTCAAAAGCATTTTTTTGTTCACTGAGGGGGAAAATGTTGCACTAGAGACACTGGACTCACCTGCAATGAAGAGAACCATTGCAGGTGGTTCTGGGCATAGGGTTTTGTTTTGTGCACTTGTGTCAGCATGTCTAAAGTTTGACTTAGTGAGGCCTGGGCTCTGGACCCCTCAGTGTGGCCAGTTGTCCTGAGTGGAGTCAGACATAGGTTTAAATGGGCTTCTAAAGTGTGGTGAAGCAGTTCTGCCCAGGAAGTTGGGTGATGTGGCCTGAGAACTGGAGGTGCGGGAAGAGAACATCAAAACCAGAAGGGCTTCTCCCTCCCTGAAACAAGGTTTTCAAAGAGAAAGTCTGTTTTTAAAGCCCCTGTTTGAAAACCTGGTTTTGGGAATGCTGCTCTTTTGGCTGGGCAGGGGAGTGATGAGAGTTGCTTCTCATGAACATGGCTCCTGTTTTCCTCCTTGAATCAGTCTCAACTTAAGTTTGCATCTTGTCTGAGCTGCAGGAAAACAAGCAGAAATTAAACTAGTGGCAAAAGGCATTTGAAGGGAAAGTCTTACTGCACTTGTGGCATTTCTGACAGAGGGAAAAAAGACAGGAGGATATTCAGTCTTCTGCAAAGATCAGAGGCCTCTCCTTAATGAGAAACAGACGAGAAAAACTGTCACAGCTAGTGCAAGTAGAAAGCTTTCAGCCAGCCTTTACTTTATCTTCCTTGAGCCAAACTTTCTTCTCAGGCAGCTATGTTATAAATCCAGAGCTTCTCCAGCCAACAGAGTTGTCATTGGACTGCTGAAGACCTCCTCCTTGTAGCTGTGTCATCAGTGCAAAGCTTTCTTGGAAGGACATGTTGAGGATAGCCCAAGGGCACAACAGCGTAAAGTACAGGGCTTCCCAGCAGCCCAGCTGGGGAGCCCTTCCTGGGTGGAGGCAGGAGGGGACAGCCTTGAGAAAATGCAGGTGGAGATCCTCTTACATGGGCACACATGCGCTCAGTGCTTACAGAGCACAAAATAGCAATTTGTTTTAAGGGTGTTTTACTGTAAATAGTCCACTGTGGCTTTTTTAAAAATCAATTAATACTTTCAGTTTATCATTTTATATTTTGTAATTTTATTTTAAAAATATCGTGATTTTCTTTTTTCTTTTTCTCCTTTTCCTATACGCAATCCAAACTGAACTTCAGGTTTTTGGTGATAACTCTGTACATTTCTTAGAGTACTTTTCACAACATATTTCAATACAACTAAATGATAACTGATATACTCTGAAACATGACCACAAAATAAAGTGCTTTACAGATAAAATGAGTTTTATTTTTGTCACCTACCCCATGCATACCTTTCTGATGGCAAAGGCAAAACAAAAGGTATTTACACTGTCATTATTAAAATTAGCACTTATGGAAGCCAGGGACTAATCAGCCAGGCAGATACACTTATTCTATAACAGTGCTAATTAGCAGGCTCTTTCTAGGAGGACCACACTCATCATATAGCCCAGAAAGGCATCCAGACTAACTGCCTCACAGCCTTACCTATTACCATAGAAGTTTTCTAAGGGCAACGCTAGCATGATGTGTTTTCCTCCCCAAAAGCCTGTCTTACTTATTCCCTACGCAGCAACCTCCTTCAACAGGGACAGTTGTAGGTGTAGATCAGAGCTCAGAAAGGCACTGTGCACATTAGGATGATAGTGTGGCCATCTGTGAGACCAATCTCAAGTGCAGCTGTGCAGAAATGATTAAGTAGCAAGTGACACCTATGCATGAAGTACCAGCAGTAGTGAACTGGGATTTCAGACTGCCTCTGCCTCCACTATTACTAGGTATAACCTAGCTATGGCTCTTACTCCTGCACAGACTGAGATCCTACTGAAATTCTAAGACATTCAGGGAGGTAATACAGCTTCCTTGGTAGGACAGGGTTGTCTGCCTTAAAAAAAGGATCGGGGAGGGCAAAAGCAGGAAAACAAAAGTATTCACAGGTTTTTGAAAACAAAAAACAAACCAAAAACATTTATCTTTAGGTGAAGATATTTTCCTTTAGGTGCTGGGATCACTGGTAATAGACAGGAAGGCTAAATAGTGGGATGGAATAAACACAATGAAAGCTAAATTGTGTTTTCATTTACTACATTAGGAAAAGCTCTGTGACTCTCTGATATAAAATGTCACAGTTTATGTAGGGTGGATGAAAAGGTCAGGGGTTTAATTCTCTTTAAGCAGCAGAATGTGTCCCTTGGGAGCAGTTGTCAAGATTTACCAAGAGCTGAGCAGTGCTATGAATGTGTTGCAGGGTGACGTTGGCTACTGAGGAGCAACACAGGTTAGTGCTGATAACTTCAGAAATGTGCAAGCTGACTTTGATGTTCACCCAGCTGGAGCCCATAGCCAAGTACCATGATGCAACAGTGAAGTGGGTCTAGAATTTAATTTTTAAAGCTATATTTATATATAATCTGCTTCTGGTAGGCTGGCTGTGTAGCCTTAAGCAGCTTCCATGTGCAAGTTGTATTGTGTTGTATTTACACCTAGAGTGGATATAGCAAAGATATATATAGCTCTTCCTGGTCTTGGGAGCTTGCGTGCAGCAAGGCCTGGCTTTTTCTGTAGCAGCCCAAACCTACTGCCGAGATTTGGCTTCTTTCTTTGGACATCTTAAACCCCCCTAACTCTGAAACTTTTGATTTAGCCTGCAACCCCAGCTGCAGGGAGAGCCATATATCCCTTCATAGTTTCTGAGGTCCCCCTGGGACAGGAGGACAGTATACCTTGTTTGCAGATTGTTTCTGAAAATGGCAGAGCTCATGCTAGGACATTTCAGCAGTATTTCAATGGGCAAATCTGAAGGAAGCATACCCTAAGCTAATTGTTAGCTGGGAAAGGGGAGGAACAGCAAGGCTCACTGGGTGCTGTTCCTCACTCTGAGCTTTAGTTGGCTGCTGCAAGCTTCTGTCCCACTGTACAAAGGACCCCCACACCATACTCTTCTCATCCATACCTGCCTGCACTAGTTGCGGGTAAAAGACATGATGTGGGATTTGTTTTAAATTCTGATTATGGATAAAATTACCTAATGTTACACAAAGATAATTCAGGTGAAGCACAGGTTTTTGTGCGTGCGCTGCTTTCCCTAAGTGGAGGAAGGCAGGAAAAGTTCGGTGAAAGATGAGATGAGGCTGTAATATGACTTCTCATCATCTGTTAGTCCTGCGTTGCCAGGTCTGATCACCACAGCCACATGAGCATCTGCTTCCTCAGCTGCATTGGCTTCTGAAACAAAGCAAGGGAGAGTGGAGATGAGACGTGCTTACAGACAATCCTTGGCAGCTTGAAGATGCCCCAAAACATTAAAGTGCTTTTAAAGGTTGAGACTGAGAGAGCAGCATTTGCATGTGGTGCTGCAGGGTTCTAGAGAGGGACCTGCTGTGAATAACTGTGGCTGCTGCAACATGTGAGCAGATAGGAGATGTCTGCCTCGACAACTCCTCCCCTCTCCCAGTTGACGGCTGTTCAAGGCACCATGCTGGCAGCATGCACCAACAACTCAATTCGTGTCATGAAGAAGATGAGATGTGGTTGGGCTGTGGCCTTAGCAAGTCAAACAGTCCCTGCAGGAGTCACTTCTCACAAGCATCCTTCATTCCCTGAGCACAGCAAGAGGCCACAGGAAGATGATATTAGAAAAAGGAGGTAACTGCAAGATCCCACCAGCTCTGCTAGCAAGGCTGGGGTGGAAGTTAAGGGCTAACTCCTAGGGACTGAGCTGGCTTAGACTCGGATCATAACCCAGTGCCATTTCTGCCAGAAAGATGCTTGCAGCAAAGGCAGGAAATTAAATCAGCTTCCTCAGCCTGGCTTTCTAGAGGTCAAGTCTTGGGAATCAGGAGCAATGTTTTCCTGCTGCTGTATACAACCTAACAGTAAGTGGTACAAAGAACCAAACCAGCCACATGTGCCATGTGGCTGCACCGCAGACACTTCCCCCGAGCATGACAACTACTGACTTTGTCAATCCAGTAAAACAACTGCTTCAGCAAATACTACACTCTGCTTCAGCAGTCTCTCCTTGTTTGCTGGTACAAGGGCATGTTTTCTACTTGACCTGTTTTCCCTCACTGCAACACTGCCCACAGCTATCCCACTGTTGTGTGACAGCCTGGATGTGTAACAAAGGAGCATGGTAGCAGCTAGGGGGATGCCACCAAAGCCAGGTGATCTGCAGCATTTATGGGATGCTTACAACAAGTCAGCAGTGTTCATTTAAAAAGCAATTGCTTCCTTTGCATGGATGAGAGATGGCAGAACAGGCAGGTCACCTACCTCGAGGGACATCCGTCAGGAAAAGGATGTTGTTTGTTGCACACCCAATACTAGCAGCAATCCTTCTGTAGCTCTCACTTTCTACCTTGGGGCCTATTGTGGTATCAAAGTGGCCATCAAAGAGCTGAAACAGAAAAGCACAGGCAGTTGCTGAGAGCCACCTGAAGAAGAGAGCTAAACCTTGCCCCTAAGCAAGATGTCTCCTTTCCTTTCTAATGCAGTAAGGGGGGGGGGGGGGGGATGGCAGCCATGTAAACTCAGCTGGCTGAGCTTAACTCAGGTCAAACCCACTGCCCCACCTTCCTGTCCTAGACTCTATGCACAAAGCATTATGGTAAAGGCAGTTATGGGAGTGAAGTGCTCTATAGATGGAGAAGTTATAAGGAAGGTGACAAGGTTATCTACCTCTAGGATATCACCTTCTGTAGAGTATCCAAACAAAAGCTTCTGGGCTTCAATGCTGCCTGAGGAGTAGATATAGACCTTCATCCCAGCTTCCCGCCACATCCGGATGGATGGAACCACGTCTTCAAAGACTCTGCAGCAAAATAAGGCAGCAGATAAGGGCAAAGCCAGAGCCATGTCTAGGGATACCTTTAGCCAGGCACTGTGAAATGTGTCCCATTAGTTTGCAAGGGATTTAACTCTTAACCTGCTTAGGGTTTCTGCAGCTAGGGAGTCTATTTCAGCAGCAGGTGATATATTCTTAGGTCCAGCCAACTGAGTAGCTCATTGACAGCTCTGCAGACAGCAGTTTTGATGAGCTGTTTAATGCATTTGGCAGGACTTTCTCCAGTCCCTTCAATTTGGACAGGGCAGGAAAGGTTGAGGAAAATGGCTTCCCACCACTTCTCTCTGGAAGGGAAGAATAAGGGGGACAACAGAGAAGATAGGCTCTTGCATCCTGAGTCCCACCTGCCTTGCAAGCTATAAAGACTTCCCAGTTGGTAAGAGCTATGGCTGTAAGCTGCATCCATATGGGAAAAATCCATCCCACAGGTTCTGGATTTGACCTTGTGCAGGGAGGAATTGAGAGGAAGTTGCAGCTGCAGGAGCTAAATGAGTGGCATTGTATAAACTGTTTGAAACTAGACAACAGTTCCAGAAAGGAACCTCCCCTGAGGGACTGAGGTCAAGGCTACTCTACTCCATGACTCAGGTTGTACAGCACTACCCGTTGTCCAGATGTGTCCTTGGCTTAAATGAACTGCACAGGGTGAATCGGTTCCCATTCACAAGGCAGCAGTAGCCCTCCCCTTATTCTTCCAGACTCACAGAGTGCTAGGAAGGCAAGATATCAGAGTAGCAACAAGCTGAGAAGTCTCAAAATGTGAACTCTATCTGCTGCTGGTAGCAACTGCCCAAAGGCAAGCCTGGCAGCAGGAAGCAAAGCTGTGAGAGAGGGAAGAAGGATCCAAAGCTAAGGCAACTGCTGTATAGCTGCTAACCGACATGTCTGCTGGTTCCCTCACATCCTTCTTGTGTATATCACAAAAGCTTTCCAGTGCTGCATTTACATGTATGTAAATGCAAAGGGCATTTATAGGATGACCCATGTACTGAAGGCTAGAAGATGCTCAAGAAGGACAAAGTGAGGTTGACAATAAATCCTTCCATAATACATGTGATGGTTGCAAACAGCCTCAGAAGGGCAGGGAGGGAGTTTGACTTTGATATGGAAGAAGGATGGAAAGAGGAGCTGGAGTAGATGTGATCCCCAGAAAAATGGGTTTTCATTCCAGTCCAAATTGCAGCCTTCCCACCTGCACTACACAGCTCCATGTGGCCACTTGGGCCAAGGCAAAAAGGGGATCTGAGCACCTGAATGCCTGAAGAAAGAGACCACCTTTTACAAAAGGAAGTCTTGGACTGAGTTTTGCAGACTTGTAGCAATCATCCTGTTCTTTCTTTGTCTCCAGTTTCTTGGCTATCTTCTCAGGGCCTAGTTATGTTATGTAATTAAAAAAAGAAACAGAAAAAACCAAAACCCCCACTTTTTTTCCATAGTTATTAAATGTGTCTGGTGTTAGTTGAAAAATATTTTGAGGTTGTATGGCACCTACAGAAATTCCCAGCCACCCTGTTTTCCCATGCTGAGTTCAGTGCCTGTATTTCAGACTCTGATGTGCCAGATACAGCTGGCGAGGGGGAGACTTTAGAGATCTCACTCATTGGATGCTGTCAAGCAGCAAGGCTACTTCAACAGCTATTTAGGCTGAGTATCTATCAACCTAAACAAGAAGGTCAGGCTTAACTCCAATTGTCTCTACATATGCACCCTTGTGTTGTGGCTGAAACATAAAGAGGAGTCTGCAGACAAAAATAAGTGGAAAGGCAGGAAATGCTCAAGTAAGAGACAAAGCAGAATGAAACAAGTGAAAGGACCTGGATCTGCAACCCTGGCTTAAACAAGCCAAGTAAGGCTTGTTCCAAAATGTGAGTGCAATTCAGGGATAAAAAATTCAAGACAGAGAACTCTAAGAAGTTTGTACTTGTGCCTCAGCCTCTTGCTTTACCAAGAAATCTCTGTGAAGAAATATTGATATATTTTCTGAATTTTTAATGCAGAAGATAGTTGTCCCAGTTGTGGGAGCAGAACTGCCTGATATGCCTCCGTTACCATGTTCTGTTTCTTAGACCCTGTCTCATTTATGGATCCTGACTAGGTCACTGCAGAACTGGCTGTTCTCCAGCATATACTTGCTGATTATTCCCTAAGGAGAAGCACACTCATCCACTTATCCTCCCAGTGGAGACTGAGACAACTTGGTCACTCCTGAGATTACTGTAAGCTTTTGGTTCCCTAGATCCAAGGATTAAGCTCAATGGACTAGTGTTTCACTGCACGATCAAGTTTGAAATTAATTATCTGCAGTTTGTTCCACAACAGCAGTGGCCTGGCTTGAGCCATGACTGAATGTAAATGTACTGTCTTCACCACTGAGGAAATAATGCCATTTGCAGTTGTACATAGGGCATAGGTTTCCAGGAATAGCTTCTGCAGCTGTTCTGCTAACAGATGTCTAGGAAAGATGCACCCCATACCTGCCCCAGGAAAAGGGGTACAAAATTACTCATACACACAAATACTTACTTTCCTTTAACGTGCCCAGCTGCATATGCTGTTCTCCAAATGTGACCCTGCAGCTGCTTCAGTGCTGTGGTCTTCCTGTCCAGAGACATCTGCCAGTGCACATTATCTACAACTGCCTGGATAACCTGCTCTAGCTCCGCTTCCCCGCTTCCGCTTTCTAAAGGGATCAGTATGGCCCCCTCCAAGTCAGAGTCTTCCTGAGCCTGGAAATCATCCATGACAAAAAGAGATGAGAGAAGAAGCAGAGTGGTCTAAACATCTCAATTAAGGAAAGTGGACTAATACTCGCATCAATGCACCTTTTTGCAGGACACAGCTTGGGCTGCTTTTCACATGAGGGGCTACAATATTGTCTGAATACTTTTCTCAGTGGTAAATTTAGACCTCAGCATTGTCTAGAAACACTTGCTTGGACTGTACTTTCAAACCCAACAATTAATACTACTGTAGTTGTATTATGAATACTCTAATGAGTACTATATTTGCTTAAATATTCAGTTACTGAAATTAAAACAAAGGAAGTGAACCTGTTGGCTGCAGACACCCACAGGTCTCAAATTGTCCCTGTAGAGAGGCAGGAAACACTGTCTTGTGCAGAACAAGTATTCCACCATCCCTCCATGCTGCTTCCTGAACAGGTGCCTGGAACCAACAGGTGGTAGACTCAGCGAGAGAAGGGCACAGTGCAGGCATGAAGCTGAATAAGCCATGGTTCAACACCTTCTCAGGGGCCATGGAGACCAAGGCAAACTGCAGGAAACATCTGAGCTGCTGCCTACTAAGCACCAGCCCTTACCCAAGTACAACCCCATACTATGGCTGGGGGAGAATCAGCCCATCGAGTCAACCAGCCTCCATGGGGAACAAAGAGAGGTATGGGCTTGTGTTGAGTGACTGGGGGAGTATGAGTGACCTGAAGTCTCAAGGATGCTGTGAAAACCAGTAGAGACATGGTGTAGATCTGTTAAAACTTAACCTGTTTCCTCAGAAGTCCAACATCCTGCTGGCACTCCTCCTCCTCCCAGTGAATGCGTAGATACTCCTTCACATTGTTTTTGACGTAAGGGAACAAGGTCTCCTGGCAGCACAGAAGAAAAACAGGTAGCTCCTTTAACCTGGCAGAGGTCAGGCTAACTTGCTTTTAAAGCAACCGGATGCACATACCAGGGTGTACAGTTGTTTTCCCCATTCAAGCTTCCCCTACAGTTCTGCAGCTTGTGAAACTGCCTGCCAAGGGTGTCTGCCTGGCTGCAGGCCAGAGCCAAGCCTGGGTGAAGATCAGTGCAGGTGGATTTTTTAAACAAACACGTATGTAGCTGCAGCTTTTAAATCTCAGGATGGCTAGGTGGGTGATAACTTTACCTGGGCTTACAAAAAAAAAAATGCATCATTTGATAGACATGATTCCAGGTTCCCATCGGCTGACGTCATGTATGTACTCTGAATTGACAATTTATAATACTCTTATTTTTAACAAGGGACTTACCCTAACAAAGGTCATTCTGAAAATACATCTCAACTTCTCACCAGAGCTAGAGGACCTTTTTAAAAAGTAAAGTCTAGTCCAGTGGTGCTGAGCTCTGTAGAGTAGTCTTGCAAATGAAATGAAACAAAGTTAGGGAAAACTGCCACAGAATTACAATTCTCCTTGGAGATCCCAAACTTAAACAGAATTACAAATTGCTCTCCTTAGTGTTGTTTAACAACTGAGAAGCCACAAACAGCCAGCACAACAGACTGGGTGTGGGGAAAGCCTCAGGACAAGGGAGAAAGGCAGGGAACTCCATTAAGGTACAGAACCAAGCTTTTCTTAACCTGGAAAAATTTGGGATCGGCAAGAGACAGGTGGAAATTAACCTAAGGTCATCTCTGCTCAAAAAATGGCCAGTGATATTTCCTCTATGTCATCTTTTACTTGTTACTGAATTAAGAAAACAGTGGTCCTGAGAGCGTGATGTGATGGCAGAACTGCAGGATTTTCTATTACTCCAATATTTCCACTTTGTATATTTTAAAAATATAAATGTAGGGGAAATGAAAATCTCTTAAATGCCTAGAAAATTACCACAATCGTGTCTAGGGGAATCAACAACGCTGTCATACCCCCAGTTACTCTCTCATTTTCTTTATTTGAGCTCAGTTGCCTTCAAACTATCTTTTAAATCACGGAGGAAATTAGAATATTCAACCGACCTGCTGACTTGGTTTAAGTTCCCTTACAACTCAGTTGTCAAAAGGTCCCAATCACTTTTCCAATGCAGTGCTTGGTTCTCTTGTGCAAGCAAAGAAAAACACCCAAATAGAGACTGAAAGCATAGTGTATTCTGTGATTCAGTGGATTTTAAGAGGGTAAAAGACTTGGCCCATCAGCAAATGATTCAGTCCAAGAGGGGACACCCATGTGACACCTGGAGTACTGCACAGCCAGTTGGACAGATGGTTTGTGGATGTCAAAATTCACCCCAGACTATGATGTGCTTAGTTTTTAAAAGACCATGAATTTATGTGGAAGAAGGGCTCCTTGCATCTTGCAAGGAAATATCTCCACTTCTGAGACTTCAGCTTTCAGCAAAAGTTGGTGGCTGCAAACTATTGAATAAGTTTAACCAGAGCTGTTACTAACTTTTGTAAGTTCACCTGCTTCTTTTCTGTCTTGGATAGAAGGAGACCCAAGCCTTACTGTGCACTGCTCCCATCATTCTGTCCTTCTCCCATGTGTGCCAGTGATAGGTGCTAATTTTAATACTAAAGAAAGGATAAACAAAATCCTTTAATATTAAATAATAAGATGCCTGTAGAATAAGCAGTGGACCTGCTAAAGGGAAATAGAAATTACGGTAATTAACTAAATCCAAGCAAAATAACTTGTTTCAAGCATTTTCAGGATTTCCAGCAAACTTAGTCTTATTGAGAACCATAACTCATTTGATCTCCCTTCAACAGACAGACTTTGGATAGGAAACACTATTGCATGTTACCTGCACCACAGCAAAAAGGATTCAAGGTGGCTATAACCAACATAGCCACTCTGTTAGATATTTAGTATCTATCTGAGCCATTCAAACTGTTTAAATTGGAAAGCTATGGAGAGGAGGGAGGCAGATGTAATGCCACCTAGAGCTGATGTTTCTTCAGGAGCACTGGAAGACCATGGACAAGAAAGATGTAAGTCATTGCTGTTCAACTGTCAAACTGTGTTAGCAGAAACACCTAGAAAGCCTGGGAAGAGCCTTCACCCCTCTGTGCATCATACGGATCACAAAGCAACTTTGTAAACTACCTCCAAAAAGATCCACCAAAAGCTATGCCTTATGGAGAAACACAGGTTAATGGCAGAAGCAGGGATAATTCTGTTTGGTGCTTTAAAAAAACACCAAATTGCTCCCTCCTGTGAAGCATACAAGCCTGGTTAGGGACCAAAATTTCTCAGAAGGGACTGGCAGTGGCTGGAGAACTGCACATTACAATAGCATATTTACAGCACTTCTCCCGATACTTCCGGCTAGCCTCGCAGACTGAATGGTACCCTTGATTCTGCGCCTAAACCAACATCTTAAGCCTTCTCCTAGGCAATTGAAGCCACTCTTACTGTTAGTACAATCCTCCTCATGTACGGCTGATGTCCTTTCTACGCCCTGTGGTCCTGTGCGCGCTGGAGGAAGGACATACTTTTCCAGTGACACTGAAAGTATCTGACCCTACCACCATTTGAAGGGAAAATGCAGTGCATAACCCCGAAACAATACTTCAGGCTCTGCCAGCTCGGATGAGGTGTTGCAGATCCAGCCATCTAAGCAATAGTGATGCTCGAGGCTTTTTCTAAAGAAGGCTCAGAGCACTCCAGCTGCCCTATATCCATGAAAAAAAAAAACATTAACGTTTGATCTGCGCTAGATCCAAATTGTTCCCTGTTCCCGTGATCAGGGAAAAGAGGTGGGCCTCCAGTAACACAAGACGTCTTTTCTCGTGAGCGTTATTCAGAAAAACACAGAAACCTATCACCATGTTTACGCCGTGAGACGGCGCTTCCCCTGCGCGGGGCCGTAACAGGCAAGGACAATCACGAAAACGCGGGAGGAAGCGCGATGGTAACGACGACGCTACCGGAGCCCTTGCGGTGCTGGGCGGGGCTCCCGACCGCGCGGGGAGGCCGCTGCCGCCGTCCCGCTGGGTCTCACCTGGACGAAGGCGATGGGGGTGGTGGTGCCCTCGATGTCCAGCAGGATAGCGCGCACCTCCGCGGGCACGGGCAGCGCGCCCATGGCAGCGTGGGGCACCGGGCGCCTCACTCCGGGCTGCGGCTGGGCGGAGGGGCCGCCGCGGATTATGGGAGTCGAGCGCGGCGACGCCTAGACCCCGGCGGCGGGGAGAGCCACGCCGGCCACGCCCGCCCCTCGCTTCCCGACCGAGATTCCCGGGTTGGAGCTTCCCCTCGATCCTTCCCAGCTCCGGCACCCACCTCTCCCAGACCCCTCCCAGAGCAGCAACACCCGCCTCGCCCCAGGGACCGCGGCAAGAAGGGCGCGGGGCACGCCGAGCTCGCACGGACGGCACGGCTGCACCGGGCCCGGGCTCGGGGGCGGAGGGGGCACCAGCAACCCGGCGGGGGCTGCAGGCCCCGCGGAAGCCGCCAGGGGCGCTGCGGGGCCGGGCAGGAAGGCGGCACTGATTGGCTGCTGACGCGTGTATATAAGGGTGGCGCAGGCGGTGCCCGGATCTCTTCCGTCGCCATTTTCTTGCGTGCGTAGGTCTCTGCTGTCTCTGCCGCTCTACTGAGCAGTCTGGCCGCCCTCGCCCCCACCATGGAGGATGCGACCGAGATAAGTGGCGGCCCGGAGGAGTTCGCCGAGGGCTCCAAGATCAACGCGAGCAAGAATCAGCAGGACGACGGGTGTGTGGGGTCGCGCCTGCATCTCCCTCCCCGCCCTCCTGGGCCGCGCGGACTGGGGGGGTGGGGGAGGGGATGAGGGAGAGAGCGGGACGAGGGGCGGGACGGAATCGGGCGGGGTGGGGCCTGGCCTCCCTCTACCCCGGCAAAGGCCGCGCCCGCCTTTGTGTTCTGGGATAGTGACCCATTTTCTGTTGGGCGGGTGAGGGAACTGCCAGTCAAGCGCCGTGACGTCACTGGCAGCCCGTAGGGGCGCGCGCTGCTGGCGGACGTGAGGCGGCGGGTGCTGCGGCCCTGGGCGGCGCGCGCGGCTGGCGGGCCCTGCTACCTGAGGCAGGTGGTGGGGACTTCGCGATCGTCTTCGCTTGCGGCAGCCGCAAGAGGGCTTGCTCCGTGCCCCACGCGTGCGTTTGCACCCAGCATCGCGTGTGTACCCACGTGTATTTAAAGATATTTGTCCGTACTAATGTTTCAGGAAAATGTTTATTGGAGGCCTCAGCTGGGATACCAGCAAGAAAGACTTGACAGAGTATCTCTCTCGTTTTGGTGAGGTCGTGGATTGTACGATTAAAACGGACCCGGTCACTGGGAGGTCAAGGGGCTTTGGGTTCGTGCTCTTCAAGGATGCTGCCAGCGTGGAGAAGGTGCGTGGATTTCATCTGGATTGATGGCTCAAAGCCTGCCGTGTCACTGTACTGATCTGAGACTTTGTATCCTTTTGTGTCTCTTAGGTGTTGGAGCTGAAGGAACACAAACTGGATGGGAAGCTAATAGATCCTAAAAGAGCAAAAGCCCTAAAAGGGAAGGAACCACCAAAAAAAGTATTTGTTGGTGGGCTGAGCCCAGATACATCTGAAGAACAGATTAAGGAGTACTTTGGTGCTTTTGGCGAGGTATGGTATAATGGCATATAAAAACTGCTCTGGTTTACAAATTGTTGTGAGGAGAGATCTGGCTTAGTCTTACATACAAGTAGAGATCATTGAAATTATGTGCGTGTTAATGATTCCGTAGTGTTGTCATGGACTGACTTATAGCTATCAAAATCCGTTGGCATAGACACTGGACTGCCAAGTGGTTCTCGTAGCATAAAAGATTGCTGACAGATTTAATGTGTTGCTCATAAGTGCTTCTGATTTCAGATAGAAAACATTGAGCTTCCCATGGACACAAAGACAAATGAAAGGAGAGGCTTCTGTTTTATTACATACTCAGATGAAGAGCCAGTAAAGAAGTTACTAGAAAGCAGATACCATCAAATTGGTTCAGGCAAGGTATGGGAGCTCTTGTTCTTGTCATGTGAAATAGACCACCACTGAAAAGACCTTCCCTGAAAGCAACTTAAAAAACGGTATTGAAATTTTTGATGACTTGGAATTTCTGTTTTTACAGTGTGAGATCAAAGTAGCACAGCCCAAAGAGGTATATAGGCAACAGCAGCAGCAGCAGAAAGGAGGAAAAAGCAATGCAGCTGGTGGACGAGGTGGTGGAAGGGGGCGTGGACGGGGTGAGTGTTTTGGATGTTGAAATTGATGATTCCCCTGTTTGTATTGAACACCAAGGTGTTTGTAAATGCTCCAGGTTTCAAGCTACATGCAGATACCATGTTTAAATCAAATGGAGAAAGTAGCCTGTTAGTATTTTGATGGTTGCAATTGCTGTGGAAGTTTGAGAATCTCTTATTGGTCTGTTTGCATTCAAATGAAGTGACAAGGGTGCTTTTGTATACCCACAGCTGACAGTATAACTAAATGATGGATAGTGCAGTTTCCAAGAACTTTCATGTGAAGGGATACACTAGTTGTCTCATGAGTGAGAAACCATGAGCTGTTTACTAGAATACAACAGTAACTTTGTTCCACCTCGCAAATTGATGAAGAGTAATCAGCTGCTACCTTACAGGTTAATGTAGCTCAGTCTTCAGAAGTAAAGCAGTCACAACCCCTATAATGCAAAAAAACTATATGTCTTTGGGCATATAGTGATCCAAAATAGAAGTTAAAGGAAAAGAGGAGGAGCTTCTTTAGGACACGCCTTCAATATTGTATTGTTTTGTTTTGCCTGGCTGTTTTATGATTATGACTACCTACTGTCTCTTTTCTAATGTTGTTGTGAATGCTGAGGTCTTATGACCAGTCCCTTGCATCCAAATGAAATTTCTTGATTTTTTTTAGAAAATTATTTTCCTTGGGTTCTTGGGGAAGGTAAGAGTATTCTTCCAGGTAATAGTTCTGTCACAAAGATTACCACTGACAGGTGAAGTGGCATGAGAGGAGTGAAAGAATTTATGTAATTTATAAATGTTATACTTGGTTTCAGGTCAAGGACAAAACTGGAATCAAGGATTTAATAATTACTATGATCAAGGATATGGAAACTATAATAGTGCTTACAGTGATCAAAGCTACAGTGGCTACGGAGGATATGACTACTCTGGGTACAACTATCCCAGTTATGGATATGGGCCAGGATACACAGATTACAGTGGTGAGTGTGATTCCAGATAATCATAAAATGCATCTTTAAACAGGGGCCTCTTAGTAGCTTGTGCTGTAACACTAGTTACTCAATACATGACTCTAAAGGTTATCCCAGTTGGTATCCTACATGGGAATGATCTTCAGAGTGTCAGATGTTAATCTTCATGCCCTCTGGGTTGTGGGTTTTTTTCCTCTGTGTTATCTACAGGTCAACAAAGTACATACGGAAAGGCATCCCGTGGTGGCGGCAATCACCAAAACAACTACCAGCCGTACTAAAGCAGTACCTAGTACTTGAAGAAACAGGTGTGTACATGAGTGCAAGGTCCACTCTCAGTATGTCTAATCTAATTTAAAGATCAATAGACAAATGAAGAGTAAAAACTTGTGTAGCATGACTTTTCCTTTAATTAAGCTTTTGTTAACTTAAAAAAAATATTTTTTTAAAACCCAGCTTTGCTTACAGTGTCTATAGATCTTTAATGTTGTAAAAATGTGACTTTATCTTCTTTAGTACTTCAGAAAAACATAAGAGTTTTTCTGTTTTGTGTTGTGTACCAGGTGGTCTAGAGGAATAATTAAACTTATTAGAAGTATTAACAGGTAAAGTACTGAAATGGGTACAACTTAAGGAAAACAAGAATGTTGTCTTCTAACTCTGACATTATACCTTGTTTGTACCCGCCAGCGGGAACTTCATTGCAGGCCGTGTGTCACCCTGACCACGTCTATCTCTGGGGTCGCACGTTGCAGGCAGAGCGCAAGGCATACACCAGAAAACGCTGTCCTGTGGTATGGTCTCTTCCAACTTCATGTACCAGCGTAAAGATTAAAGTGGAAAACTTCAGACTTTGGCTTCTTTTTTTAATCTCTTTTGAAGATTAAAGTGTCTTAACGTAAATGGTTTTTTACAGGAGTTAAAGTACATAAATGCCTTTACAGCTTAATCATTTGGTCTTCTGTCTAGTGTTGTATTTCAATTGTGGAACCTCATTTTAAGTGTGCATTCTTTAAGATTTAATGCTTGCTTTTTTTCTTTTTATAGCTAATAGTGAAATCTGCAAACCAAAACGAACTTTTAAATCTGGAAAAAGTTAAAGATCATATGCAGATGGTGGAGCGTTTGAGTTAAATTGACCTGACTTGTATTTGCACAGCAGTCATTTAGATGGGTAAACAATTAATCAGAAATCCTTTTGGCAGTATTTCCAGTTGTTGAGGGGGGGGGGAAACTGTTCCAGAGCCTGATGAATAGTCTAAATCTGTGTGGTGTTCTGGAACAGCTCCCTGAAAGGGCTGAGTAGCTGTATCTTGGAAGATAAATTACTGATGGGTAAGAACCTCTTGTGTTACCTTAATAAATATGCATATGATCTTTAACAGTGAAGAAAGGAATATATAGAAGACTTAAAGCAGTTCATGAAATGGACCTTTTACAATTCTTGTAGTGACTTGCACAGATCTGACATATGTTTTGTCTTGATTTTTAGGTAGAGATACTGCAACAAAGTCATCTTTGCAGCACACCGTGAGTGAATGGAGGGTGGTCATCTTGAGAGGAAATGACTGTTTTGTAAAAGACTGTATGACACAACTGTGTCCAACTGTACATAGCGGCTGACTAGTTTTCTTTTATGGTTTTTACTTTCTTTTTGCCATTCATGTTATGATACTATGTGGACTTGTGTTTATACAAACTTTATTTGTATAATTTCATGTTAAAGGATTCTCTAATAAATGCTTACTTAAGTGAATGTGTAGTCTTGCTGTCGGCTTACAGTGATAAATACTTCTATAGAAGGGCAGGTACCTCCCTAGAGACCATAAATGTCTTAAGACAAGGCTGTTGTGTATACAGCTCAGTAAAAGCCACTCCTTTTCCTCTTCTATCTTAAGAGAAGCACCATGGTACCTTGAGCTGTAGCATCACTGTGGAAAACTGCAGAGTTATCTCCTGCCAGCTGCAGAAAAGGACAGTGGTCTGTGGCCAGTTCAATGCCTCTTGAGGGTATCTGCAGCAGCACTTACGTGCTAATAGCTCAGCACTGCTTGAGGGATGGGGTTAGAGGGTGAGATGTATTTCACCTTCCAAGGATTTTCTAGTGTACTTATCTCCTATGATACTCAAGGTTGTAATTTAATTACTTCCCTAGGCCAACTGCTCCTTGGCTATTCCAATTAGTAGATTACAAATTCCTGAACTTTAGGATTGGTAACTACTTTCTGTCCAAGCTGGGCTTAGTTTCTTCAAGGTAGATCCTGTATCTACTGGTCTCTTCCCAGCTAGATATACGAGCAAGCCTGAACAAATGATTGCTGGAGAAAGGGGAACTGCTTTAACTAGTATGCTGTTTTCTGAATAGGAGAATGGCTGGTATGGGTGAGGGAGTAGCTTTCTGCCTTAGGCCAAAACACTGGCTTTTTTTTTTTTTTCTTATCAGAAGTATCTAGTGCATCCAAAATAAACCATGCTTGTAAGAGTAAACTTAAAAGGTGAGTAGCTAATTCACAAGGGGAGACTGGTCTAGGTGAACTTTTAAAGGGAGTAGTCTGGGTAGAGGTTTCTTTGGAAACTTTATAAACTGTATTTTCAGTGTCTTCTTTCTCGGGCAGCTGTGTTTTATTTTCTCCTCCTGTCACACTTCAGTAGACTGTAACTGCTATGGGTTAAGCAGTTGATTGATCTGTGAAGGTTCCTGTTTTAGCGATTAGGTTGGATAAGACCAGGTGATGCTACTGGCTACAACTGAAAGATGACTGCTGAGAGAGCTACAGTGGTATGTGACTGCACTCTCTGCTCCTCCAGAGGGCAGCTGGATGCAGCAGCTGTTCTTGCCAGATGTGCTTTTGGAGAATGGCAAATACTGCTTTACTGCCTCTAGAACATGGCTTCGCTAGTAAACTTTTTTGTTAATATCCAACAAAAAAAAGCTGAGAGTCAAGCTTTTTTTCAACCTGTAGCGATTTATGTTTTCATTTTAAAAAGCTACTTCCTCCCCCTTTTTTGAAAGCCTCTTTGCGGTACTTTCAGGCACAAGTTGTGAGATGCTGGGCAGCTCAGTGCAATCCAGCCCTGGAGGCTCAGCTCCTGGCAACGGACAGGTGTCTGGTAGCCTGCGTTGCGAGAGGTCCGGCTGGCCTCTCCAGCAGCCGCCGCTCCCCGTTCCGTGCTCTGCTTCGCAGCGACCGCCCGAGAAGCGACGCAGCACTTGGGGCGGGGTGGCGTCACGTGACCGCGCCTGCCCTGATTCTTCCGTCCGCCATTTTAGGTTGGGTCGGTAGCGGCGCCATTAAAAAAAAGCAAGCGAAAGGAGGAGGGTTCTGTGCGCTCGTCCCGTCGCCGGGGCCACGAGCGGGGCCGGGGCCGGCGGTCAGTCGCCGGCCGGCGCAAGGCAGCCTCAGCGGCGCCATGTCGGAGCAGCAGTTCGCCGTGGACTCGGCGGGCGGCGGAGGCAGCGCAGCGGAGCCGACGGAGCAGCCCGAGGGGCCGGCGGGGTCCGGGGCAGGGGGCGCTGACGGGGGAGGTGGCGGTGGGATCGAGTCGGAGGGAGCTAAGATCGACGCCAGCAAGAACGAGGAGGATGAGGGGTGAGCGTCGGGGGCGGCGCGCGGGCGCCCCGCGGGTTTTGTTTCCTTGGCGGCGCCCTCGGTTCTGTCCCGTTTGTCTGCGCGGCGACGGGCCTCGGACACCTCCGTCTTCCTGTTCGCCGAGGGCGCAGACACGTGAAGAGCGGGGTCAGGCGCCCTGGCGGGAGGCGCTGTCACCGCGGAGCGGCTCGGGCCGCAACTGGTGACGCGACTTCGGCCTGGCGTGCTTTAGGAAAGTGCAGCCGGGTCGATAGGAGGTTTGCTTTTCGGTATTGCAGGCAGCCAGGCGTCATACTGTGCTCTGGGTCGGTTTTAAAATTGGCGGCAGCAGTGCTGTAACGGAGTTCAGGTGCTACTGTCAGGTGGGGAAGGTTTCAGATCCCTGTCAAATCCCACAGCATTTGGCAGTGACGGGTCTAGAGCTGTGCATCTGGTGTTTTGTGTGCCAAATATGTGTTTTGGTTTTTTTTGGAGGGTGTATTAAGTTAACGTGCAGTGCATGCGTGAGGAGTGTAACTCAGTGTAGCTAAATGCTTAGGTTGCCTTTTGCTCTGTGTTGCAAACATAAAAGGGATATCAGTTGTGTGTGAATGAGAGGCATGAAGCACCTTGATTTCTTTCCCCACTAAACCATTCCTCTTCTCGTGAAACTTGTTGTGAGGAAGATTGCTTTAGGTGACAGCTTAAGAACAAGGGCAGCTTATATTCTTCTGAGGTTTTCTGCGTGATGCTTGGCATGAGGTGGTGTTGCATTCATGTAGTAGGTGAAATTAATGTCTAATAAAAAAAAAAAGTTACAGGACAGGCTGCTGCTGTATGCTGTCTCCCATCAGGTCTTAAGAAACTCAAGCTGCAGGTCTGTTTTTGATAAGGGCAGAAAATGAACTGTGTAAAGGAATGATAGCTGTGATGTCCTGTAGAGATTTGCTGTGAAACTTTTTCCAAGTGTCTTCTTCCTTCTGTAATAATCCAGGATGTTGCTGAGGGCAGGCAGAGAGAAAAGGAATCTTTTATGAGTGCTTTGCTAGGGTTAATGAAAATTTAGGATGTTTTTGTTCCTTCTCATTTGCTCTTAAAGGCTTTAATTACTTTTGCAGTTTGCATATTTGTTTTACTCATTGTCTTTGAATTACACACCTGTTTTTTTCAGTCAACACAACCAAATGCTATCACTGAGTGTTGCAGTGACATTGGGCAGTGATTGCATGTAGCATACATTAACTTGTAGTTTAGTTGAGTTGGGATTTTTTTGACATGTCAGTTCTTACAGGTAATACTGTACAGGAAACAAGTGTTTTGACAGCTGACTTGGTTTTAAAGTGGAAACAGCACGTTCTTGGTATGAGTATATATTGATATTTCCTTTGCATTAGGAGCTAGAGGCAGCATCTTCAGGGAAAAAACAGTTTGCAGGTTCTCATGCCCTTGGACCTCCTCAGTGAAAACTGCAGACTTGGAAAGTCCACATGTTGGCAACTTCCTGACTAGCCTGTTGGAGGAGGGCAATTGCCACTAGTTGTGGTGACGCCTATGCCCTGTTTAGCTCTGCCTGAGGTTTGAAAGCTTTCCTGGTAGATTTCTGTAACTTATTTTGGAAACCTGTTTGGGCTGAGATGTGGCTTAGACCAGCCAGGCTGTTAATTTCAAGCTCCTATTCTTGGTCTGTCATGTTCTTAGTGATATAAAGCAGTATTTTGTATGTTAATGTTGATTGTTTGTATGTTTATGTTAATTGTTTGCGATAGCTGTAAACTGTGTTTTGTATGTCAGGTAGTAAACACATGTTCAGTAGTAGCTGTTAGAGTATCCCTATCCCCCATTTGTCAGATGCTGCATCCTCTGCAGGTGTTCTGTTTTGCTGCCTAAAAAAACCCCCCAAACCCCAAACAATCAAAAAACAGCTTTTATTCAAAGGATGCCTTGTGTCCTTGTGTTCATCCATTATTATTATCCATACAGGTGTGAGGCAGCGGTTTTACCAGTGTGGACCATTTTTTCTGTATTGATCCTGAAGACAATAAGATGTTACACTAGAAAGGACTTTTGGTGCTTTGTTGAAGAGAGAACTGAAACATCAGGACATTGGTGCCTCTGTTTATAAACTTTTCATAGAAATATCTGAAGCTCTTGAACCGCTTCAAGGTTGGATATGGTTGTCAGAATCTGAATGTTCTTGTTAGTGCTGTAAGAGCACAGCTAATTCAACAGAGTTAGTTCAAAAGAGCAGCTTTTGATTTGAGAGAGTTTGACATGTGGAAGTGAAACATGATTGTACACACTTGGCAGAAGTATTTGTGTGTGGAAAGTAGAGGCATTGGAAACCTGCTACTGTGTGTTTTCAGATGTGTGTGTGATCGGAATATGTTCAGTTAAAAGACAAAGCTTTGTAGAAAGTGTTTTAAAGTGGTTTTATAGATAATAACGGATCATATTTTTTGTTTTGAGCCTGCTGTAAAATCTTTATCAGGAGTAGATTGTTTCAAATCAGATCCTTTTTTTTTAATGGGTGCATAAGCCTTGTGCCTAATAATTAGGAATGTTTCATTTGTATTCTTATTGACTTGATTTTTAGTTGATGCAAATCATGAAGTGTTTCCTTTTGAGACACAGCAGTTCTTGTTTTTTTGTTTTGTTTGTTTTGTTTCACTAATGTGATGTGATGGTCATGTTTTGATTCCAGGCTTCCAGTGTGCTTTTGAAAATACATATTCAGGGTTCTTTACTGTGCATATTTGCCTGGCAGCACTGGTTCTGTTGGTAGTATATTGGTGTGATGTTCTCATGATTGTATTGGATTGTGCCAGGTGTTTATATCATGTTTTTGATAGGCAAGGTGGCCATCTAGTATGTTTTTTTTACTGCTTTTTGGGGAAGGAGACTTGACAAGGCTTTCTTTGTTTATTTTAGTTTACTAATATTGGCATATGTTCAGTCCAGACTAGTATGTAAATGCTTCTTTTTAACTTCATTGCCTTATAAGCCTGCTCTGCCTCTGTTTGTTTCATAACCAGTTGTATGTAGGCTTCGCAGATAACAAAATGGAGTTATGCCTGTGGTGGCTCAGTAGTGGTAGGGATGCAAGGAAGTAGTAAAATATCTTTGTCACTCTGTAGTTTCTTGGGAAGCTGAGTGGTGAGGTTCACATGCCAGAAGGTCAGGATGCCATCAGAGGGACATTGACAAGCTGGAGAAGTGGTTTGTGAAAACTTCATGAGGTTCAACAAGGTGAAGTGCAAAGTCCTGCACCTGAGTTGGGGCAACCCACAGTTATTGATACAGGCCTTGGGATGAAGAGATTGAGAGTAGCCCTGCACAAAAGGAACTGGGGGTTTTGATGCATGAGAAGCTGGACATGATCCAACAGTGTGCACTCACAGCCCAGAAGGCTAACTGTACCCTGGGCTGCATCAGAAGAAGCATTGCCAGCAGTTGAGGGAGGTGA